>OY288269.1:44992649-46346505 GCA_958450335.1 Hibiscus tridactylites | reverse complement strand
AGTGGATTAATTGATGAAAATGATGTTTATTGGCAAGTGATGTTTTAAAAAAGTTAAGGTCACTAAGGTGGTTAAAAGTCCTTGAGTGAGCCTTGTTACTTAAGAACATCAAGGTGGTTAAAAGTCCTTGGATGATTCTTGTTGCGGACACTAAGGTGGTTAAAAGTCCTTAGGTGATCCTTTCCATGGTGGTTAAAAGTCCATGGGGCCATGGTGTTTAAAAGTCCATGGGGCCAAGGTGTTTAAACGTTCTTGGGGCCAAGGTGTTTAAAAGTCCTTGGGGTGATTCAAGGTTTGGACACAAAGGTGGTTAAAAGTCCTTGTGTGGTCCTCATTCATGGTGTTTAAAAAGTCCATGGCCAAGGTGTTTAAAAGTCCTTGGGGCCAAGGTGTTTAAAAGTCCTTGGGAAGTTGATGAACTTGTTTAAATGAAATGGAATTTATCACTTGAGCCAATATGACATGTTGTATTATGTTGAAGCATGAGATGCTTGTTTTAAGTATGCTTTTGAGCATGTGCAAAGGTTGATTTAAAGCATGATTTGTAAATGTTTTTAAATGCATTATTGAATGGTTTTTAAGAGCATACCTCACTAAGCTTTTGCTTACGCTCTCTTCGTTTTCTTAATTCAATAATGCAGAACATTAGTGAACCTTGAGGGCAGCAAGGAGGGCAAGAATTCAAGTACAAGTATAGCTCAATGTGTGGGAGGTTTTTGTTAAACATTTTAGCTTTTGGGTAATTTGGCAATGGGGGACCAATGTGTATGATTTGGGAGGTGTTTGGAACTCCCTAAGTATGTTGATTGTTGATAAGATTGCTGGTTTTTGCATTGGATCATTACATGCTTGTTTTGGAAGTTTTGTGCTTGAGTAGCTAGCTTGTGTAGGAAGCATGCCTATAGAATTGGGGCTTTTTGCATATGATGTTGTTTTGATGATTTGTTGATGCTTGCAAGTCTTATATATGTTGAATTGCATGCTGGTAAAGTTTGGTGGCATTTGGAGCATGTTTGGATGATTAATTGCATGTTTTGGAATGCATTTTGCTGCAATCTGTGTAGGCGTTTCAGAACAGTGTGCACCGTTTCGGAACGGGTGACTTGAATGAACCCAGGCGTCCGAAACGGTATGCACCGTTTCGAAACGGTTTGGCCTCTGCCAGGCCATGTTTCGGAACCCGTTGCAGAACGGCCCGTGTTTCGAAACGGGTTCAGCATGTTTCGGAACGGTCGACCGTTGGGGGCTGACATTGGCAGTTATATGTTTTGAATTGTTTGCGTTTTGGTCCTGCAACTTGTTTGTTCAATTGTATGAGCTTGGGAAGTCCTTTTGAGCTAAAATTTCACAGAGAAGCATGAAACCTGATTAATTTCAAGTTGGTAACTTTAATTTGGGTTAAGTCCTTTTAATTATCAGAAATTACAATTTGGTCCCTAAAGTTGTAATTTGTTCAATTGGGTCCCTGTTTGATCTCTGATGTTTGTGATCTTTGAGTATGGTGTTTGTGTGATCAAAATTAGGACTAATGTGCATCTAGACAAGATTAAAAAGAAAAAAAAGGGTCGTTAATCAAGGTTGACTTTCGGGTTGACTTTGGTTTTCCCCGTGTGACTTTCTTAATTCGGGTCAACCGTCTAGGCCGGGTTAAAGGGGTTACATTTGGTGGTATCAGAGCTGAGTTCTCGAGTAATTGGGAATGAATGTATGCATGATTGAAGTATGTTTGGCTTGTATGCTTGAGGTTCGAAAGCATGTTTAGTGGCTTGTGATTTGGATGCAATTGAGATGTATGTTGTGATGTTGCATGTTGAGGGTACCCATTGCCAAACAAAAGCTAATGAAATGATGTTGATTTTGAATGAAATTGAGCTTGAATACTTGGATTGCTTACCTTGCTGGGCCTGACTTGTTTTATTTTGCATTGTGATTGCATGGTAAAAGTATGGCACCACGTAGAGAGTTACGAGGTAGTGTGTGAGCTACGGCTCCCAATGAGAACGAGAATGAAGAGAACACGGGTAGTACAGTGTTACCCCCTCCTCTGCCTGGTGGTGGTGCTGGAGGTGAAATAGCTGAAGCTGCAGCTGGTGCTGGAGCTGCTGGACCAGAGGTTGGTCAGGGGCAAGCTATGCCTGATATGTCTATGTTAGTACAAGCTATTGCGGGTGCTTTTCGAGCGGCAGTAGCTGGAGCTCAAGGAGTTGGGCATCAGGGAGATGCTGGAGTTAGACTACCTTTGGAGCGTCTGCGCAGTCTTGGTGGGACTGAGTTCAGGGGTATGTCTGCTGAGAGTTCGGAAGCTTGGCTAGAGAGTACCAAGCGTATCTTGGTTCAGATGAGCTGCACGGATGTGCAAAAGTTGGGATGTGTCGTGTCCTTGCTGCAGGACGATGCGTATACGTGGTGGACGACAACCATAGCTGGGATGGCTGAAGCTGATGTTACTTGGACATTCTTCCAGAATGTATTCAAGAGGAGATATCTTGGAGTGAGATATCTTGATGAGAAAAAGCGTGAATTCATGTCTCTTACCCAAGGGAGCATGAGTGTGGCTGAGTATGAGGTGCAGTTTGTCCGACTCAGTCAGTATGCACCGGAGCTGATACCTGATGAGCGGGAGAGGTGTGAAAGGTTCCGTTATGGTTTGGTGACGGAAGTAAAGACATATATGTTGGCTGCTGAGTATAATGATTTTGATGTGTTGGTGGGCCGATCCAAGGACATTGAGATGAACTTGGGTTTATCTGCGAAAGGTGCTGGAGCAAGTTCTAGCAAGAGAGCTGCTGAGTATAGTTCCGGAGGTGGACGGAACAAGAGGGGACGTGATCAGAAGTATCAGTCCTCAGCCAAGAGAGGTGGTGGTGCACCTGCTAGAGGTGGTTATGCTATAGCTGATCCTAGTGCTTGCTGGATCTGTGGTTCGCGTGGTCACATGAAGCGTGACTGTCCTCGTGCTGTGAGGGAGGTGCAAGCTCCTGTTGCGGCAGCTGGTAATGGATGTTGGAATTGTGGTTTTGTAGACCATTTGAGGCGAGATTGTCCGAGGTTGGCTGGTGGCCAAGAGTGTGCTCCTGTTGTTGCTGCACCGCAGAGAGGTCGTGGGCGCGGCCGTGGTAATTTCCAGAGGAGAGAGGAAGGTGGTCGCGGAGTAGCCCATGTTGTGGCTATTCAGCCTGAAGGTGGAGGCCAAGCTAGGGTGTATGCTCAGCGCGAGGGAAGGAATGATGCAGATGTGATTGCAGGTACCTTTACTTTGCAATCCTTTTCATTGCTTTCTTTGATTGATTCTGGATCTACGCATTCATACATTTTGCGTGAGCATGCTGAATTGCTTGGTTTGCCTGTTGAGTCTTTGGATGTTGGTGTTCGTGTCACTAGTTCTTTCGGTGAAACTGTTGTGACTCGAAAGCTTTATAGAAGGTGTCCCTTGGTTGTTCAAGAACATGTCTTTCATGTTGATCTTATGGAGTTGCCCTTTTATGGTTTTGATGTGATCCTTGGTATGGATTGGCTTGCTGAGCATCGTGCTGTGGTAGATTGTGAAAATAAGCGGGTTTCGCTTAAGCTTGCGGATGATTATGAAGTTGTTGTGGTTGGTGAGAATGTGAAGTTTCTTGCTAATGTGGTGTCAACCTTGGAGGCGAGTAGGATGCTGAGGCAGGGTTGCGAAGCTTATCTAGCTTTTGTGATGAATCCTAGCTCTAAGGAGTTGAGGGTGCAAGATATCAAGGTTGTGAAGGAGTTTCCTGGTGTTTTTCCTGAGGAGTTGCCTGGTTTACCTCCTAATCGTGAGGTGGAGTTTGGAATTGAGCTGTATGAGAATACAACTCCTGTGTCCATTACTCCCTATAGAATGGCACCTAAGGAGCTGAAGGAGCTGAAGACGCAGTTGCAAGAGCTGCTAGATCGTGGTTTCATCCGGCCGAGTGTGTCACCTTGGGGAGCACCAGTCTTGTTTGTGAAGAAGAAAGATGGCACTATGAGGATGTGCATTGATTACCGTCAGCTGAACAAGTTGACTATCAAGAATCGGTATCCTTTGCCGAGGATTGATGATCTCTTTGATCAATTTCGGGGAGCTGCTCTGTTCTCTAAGATTGACTTGAGGTCAGGGTATTATCAGTTGAAGGTGAAAGATGTGGATGTGCCTAAGACAGCTTTCAGGACAAGGTATGGGCATTATGAGTTCCTTGTGATGTCGTTTGGTTTGACAAATGCTCCTGCTGCTTTCATGGACATGATGAATCGTGTGTTTCATGAATACCTGGACAAGTTCGTTGTGGTGTTCATTGATGATATCCTCGTGTACTCGCGTACTGAGGAGGAGCACGAAGAGCATTTGAGGATTGTTTTGCAAGCTTTGTTGGAGAATCAGCTTTATGCTAAGCTGAGCAAGTGTGAGTTCTGGCTTAAGGAGGTGGTGTTTCTTGGGCATGTGGTCTCAGCTGAGGGGATTCGTGTTGATCCTCAGAAGATTGAGGCGGTGATGAATTGGAAAGTTCCTAAGTCTGTTCATGAGGTCCGTAGTTTCCTTGGTTTGGCGGGATACTACCGGAGGTTTGTGGATGGTTTTTCCAAGATTGCTGCTCCTTTGACGAAGCTGTTGCAGAAGGATGTTAAGTATGAGTGGACGGAAGCGAGACAGCAGGCTTTTGAGAAGCTTAAGGCGGCTTTGACGCAAGCTCCTATCTTGATTCAGCCTGAATCAGGGAAAGAGTTTGTGGTCTATAGTGATGCATCCTATGTTGGTTTGGGATGTGTGCTGATGCAAGAGGGTAAGGTTGTGGCTTATGCGTCACGGCAGTTGAAGGTGCATGAGCACAACTATCCTACGCATGACATTGAGCTGGCTGCAGTGGTGTTTGCTCTGAAGATCTGGAGACATTATCTGTATGGTGAGAAGTGTACTATGTACACGGATCACAAGAATTTGAGGTATCTGATGTCTCAGAAGGAGTTGAATCTTAGGCAGCGGCGTTGGTTGGAGTTGCTCAAGGATTATGATCTGACGATTGAGTATCACCCTGGAAAGGCTAATGTTGTTGCGGATGCCTTGAGTAGGAAGGTAGCTGTTGAGCTGAGGGCTATGTTTGCTAGCTTGAGCATATCGCGAGATGGTGGTCTTGTTGCTGAGTTGCAAGTGAAACCATCTTTGGTTCAGTTGATCAAGGAAAAGCAGTTGTTGGATGATTCCTTGGTGTCTCATGTTCAGGATATCGCGGAGGGTAGACCTTCGGATTTCTGCTTTAATGAGGATGGTGTGTTGTGTTTTGGGAGTCGGATAGTAGTGCCTGCTGATGTTGAGTTGAGGCGTGCTATTCTGACTGAAGGTCATAGTAGTCCTTTTGCTATGCACCCTGGTAGTACTAAGATGTATCGTGATCTTCGTGATGAGTACTATTGGGTGGGTTTGAAGAAGGATGTTGCAGAGTTTGTGAGCAAGTGTTTGGTGTGTCAGCGAGTTAAGGCTGAACATCAGGTTCCTTCTAGTTTGTTGCAACCGTTGAAAATCCCTGAATGGAAGTGGGAGAGGGTTACCATGGATTTTTTATCTGGTTTACCTTTGTCTCCTTCGAAGAAGAATTCTGTTTGGGTGATTGTGGATCGCTTGACGAAGTGTGCGCATTTCTTGCCTGTGCATACTACGTTTTCTTTGGAGAAGCTGGCAGAGCTGTACATTGCTGAGATTTTGCGGCTGCATGGTGTGCCTAAGTCGATTGTGTCGGATAGGGATCCGAGGTTCACATCGCGTTTCTGGCAGTGTTTGCATCAAGCCCTGGGTACAAGGTTGCATTTCAGTACATCCTATCATCCTCAGTCGGATGGTCAGTCTGAGCGGGTTATCCAGATTTTGGAGGATATGTTGAGGTGCTGCGTGATTGAGTTTCAAGGTTCTTGGGAGAAGCATCTGTCTTTGGTTGAGTTCGCTTATAACAATAGTTATCAGGCGAGTATACAGATGGCACCTTATGAGGCTCTGTATGGGAGGAAGTGTAGGACTCCTCTTTGTTGGGCTGAAACTGGTCAAAAGTTGGTTTCGATGCCGGCTTTGTTGAAAGGGACCACCGAGAAGGTGAAGCTCATTTGTGAGCGGTTGAAGGCTGCCTCTGATCGGCAAAAGTCTTACGCGGATTTGAAACGTAAGGAGATAGAGTATGCGGTGGGTGACCGTGTGTTCTTGAAGGTTTTGCCTTGGAAGAAGGTGATGAGGTTTGGCCGGAAGGGTAAGTTGAGCCCTCGGTACATTGGACCATATGAGGTGGTTGAGCGTGTGGGTCCTGTTGCGTATCGGCTGAGGTTACCTCAGGAGTTGGAGAAGATTCATGATGTGTTCCATGTTTCTATGCTCCGGAAGTATAGATCTGATCCTTCGCATGTGATGCCTGTGGAGGAAGTGGTTTTGAATCCGGATTTGACCTATGATGAGGAACCGGTGAAGGTTCTGGATTCGGATAGCAAGGTTCTTCGTGGCAAGACCATTGAGTTGGTGAAGGTGCTGTGGAAGCATCGAGGTGTTGAGGAAGCCACGTGGGAGCGGAAGGAAGACATGCTGAAGCAGTTTCCTTATCTCTTTCCTTCAGGTAAATTTCGAGGACGAAATTTCTTAAGGGGGGGAGAGTTGTAACGCCCCGGTTTTGGGCTTAGGAGTTTTGGGCGTTGACCGGTTGGTCAAAGTGCTGTTCGAATCTAAAGAGGTGAAATTAGGTAAGCCTAGTTCGGGTTGCATTAAAAATATGGAAAAATGTTCTAAAATCATCTTTTAATATAATTAAGTGAACTGTGAAATCAATTTTGGAAAATGAGTTTTGGAAGTGTGACATTTTTGCTAGTGACCAAAATGTAATTTTCGAAAGTTTGGTGACTGTTTTATAAAGGGTTGAAACTTTGAATCTTTAAGGAGCTATTTACCCAAAGGGAGTTTCTCCAGATTTTTCTAAGATATTTTAAGTCTAAATTCTGATTTTAAAAGATTTTAAAAGTGGAGGGAAAGCCATTTGGCTATTTTTGGATTTTGTAACCAACTTTTCTCAATTTTCTTTCTCTCATTTTCTCTCAACCCAAACACATTCTCTCCAGAGAATTGGTTCTGATTTTCTCACCTAAATCCCTCCTTTCAACTCTCATTTGATTCCTAATCAACATATCTTCAAAACCTCTTCAATTGCTACTTGTTTCAACAAGGTTTTTGATTCCAAAAAGAGGAGAAACTCAAGTTTGGAGGTAAGAACGTCCTTCTCCTCTAAACTATCAGTTCTTTACTGAAATTCCTAAGTTTTCAATCCTTAATTGATGTTTAGTTAAAGGTTTTTAAGTGGTGAAATGGATCTTGGCTTATAATGCAAGATTTGATGATTTTTGATGATTTTCGTTAGATCTGATTAATCTGTGATTTGAGATGTGTTTTTGATGTTAAATGAACTCTAAATTGATAAGGAATTGAGTTTTGATTGATGCAATCCCGGATAGGTTGAGTTTCCTAAGTTTAGCTTGTGATTCAAGGTTGTTTTTGAGGTGATCTTGTGGATCTGATGTTGCTGGAGGTATAAGGATGTTAATAGGTTGTTTTTAGATGTTATATGATGTTAAAGGATGTGTGGTTTTGCTGGTTTATTGCTGGGCTTTGTTTAGAAGTGGTTTGGATGCATTTTCGGTTGTGTTTGGTGGCCGAAAATGGAGGTTGGATGAGAGCAGCGAGTTTAGGTGCTTTCATTGAAGCAATTAATGCATGATGATGCATTAATCCTCTGCTTTGATGTGTTGAAACAGGGGAGGCATCTTTGGATCCAAGAGTTGTTGATCTGGAAGCTTGATTTGGTGCTTTGGCTTGAGGCAAAGTGGAAATCGGTGAGTGCGTGAGTGCGTTTGTGGAAATTGGGTTTTCAGCTTTGAAACCAATGTCTTGGGAGCTTAGTTTAAGTCTAAACAACTTTGCTAAGCTCAAGTGTAAGTTTTCGAAATTACTCTCTAGTGGTGGCCATGATTTTGTTGTGATGCAAAATGGTTATTTGCATGTTTTAATTACTGTTTTGAAAGCATGTTTTAGCATGGTTTTTGCTGATGATGTAAGCCATATGTTGAAGGTAACTCTAGGTAGGAGTTCCTTGCTTTTGTACATTGATTAAATGTGGATTGATGCTTTTAAATGCATGATGAATATGGCTTGGTTTAATGCTTTAAAATAGTGGATTAATTGATGAAAATGATGTTTATTGGCAAGTGATGTTTTAAAAAAGTTAAGGTCACTAAGGTGGTTAAAAGTCCTTGAGTGAGCCTTGTTACTTAAGAACATCAAGGTGGTTAAAAGTCCTTGGATGATTCTTGTTGCGGACACTAAGGTGGTTAAAAGTCCTTAGGTGATCCTTTCCATGGTGGTTAAAAGTCCATGGGGCCATGGTGTTTAAAAGTCCATGGGGCCAAGGTGTTTAAACGTTCTTGGGGCCAAGGTGTTTAAAAGTCCTTGGGGTGATTCAAGGTTTGGACACAAAGGTGGTTAAAAGTCCTTGTGTGGTCCTCATTCATGGTGTTTAAAAAGTCCATGGCCAAGGTGTTTAAAAGTCCTTGGGGCCAAGGTGTTTAAAAGTCCTTGGGAAGTTGATGAACTTGTTTAAATGAAATGGAATTTATCACTTGAGCCAATATGACATGTTGTATTATGTTGAAGCATGAGATGCTTGTTTTAAGTATGCTTTTGAGCATGTGCAAAGGTTGATTTAAAGCATGATTTGTAAATGTTTTTAAATGCATTATTGAATGGTTTTTAAGAGCATACCTCTGATGTTTGTGATCTTTGAGTATGGTGTTTGTGTGATCACAATTAGGACTAATGTGCATCTAGACAAGATTAAAAAGAAAAAAAAGGGTCGTTAATCAAGGTTGACTTTCGAGTTGACTTTTATTTTCCCCGTGTGACTTTCTTAATTCGGGTCAACCGTCTAGGCCGGGGGTTACAGTTAGGGTACTATTGGTTTTGGTGATCTCATGTAATGATTTCTTTACGTACTGTTTTTCTTACAAATTGTGTAAACAATTACGTACAATGTGTAGTAAATTAAGTACATACTTAATTTCTCATACTTTTTGTAATATAATAGGTTTTCATGTAATAAAATATGTATGTACATAGTTTGTTACCATTGGTTGGGGCACTTTTGGTTTTGGTGATCTCATGTAATGATTTCGGCACGTACTGTTTTCCTTATAAATTCTGTAACAAATAAAGTACAACCTGTAATAAATTATGTACATACTCAATTTCTCATACTTTTTGTAACAAATTAGGGCTTCATGTAATAAAATATGTATGTACATAGTTTGTTACCCTTGGTTTAAGTACTTTTAGTTTAGGTGATCTTATGTAATGATTTTGGTACATACCGTTTTCTTACAAATTGTATAAACAATTACGTAAAAGGTTTAAGAAATTACGAACATACTCAATTTCTCATACTTTTGTAACAAATTAGGTTTTCATTTAATAAAATGTGTATGTACATAGTTTGTTACCCTTGGTTGGAGTTCTTTTGGTTTTGGTGATCTCATGAAATGATTTCGGTACGTACCTTTTTTCTTATAAATTTGGTAAAGAATTATGTACAACGTGTAATAAATTAGGTACATACTTAATTTCTCACACTTTTTGTAACAAATTAGGTTTTCATGTAACAAACTATGTATGTCCATAGTTTCTTACCCTTTGTTGAGGTACATTTGATTTTGGTGATCTCATGTAATAATTTCGGTATATACCATTTTTCTTACAAATTGTGTAATAAATTACATACAACGTTTAATAAATTACGTACATACTCAATTTCTCATACTTTTTGTATCAAATTAGGTTTTTACGTAATAAACTATGTAAGTACATAGTTTCTTTCCCTTCTTTGAGGTACTTTTTGTTTTGGTGATCTCATTTAATGCTTTCGATACATATTGTTTTTCTTACAAATTGTGTAACAAATTACGTACAATGTTTAATAAATTACGTACATACTCAATTTCTCAAACTTTTTGTAACAAATTAAGTTTTTATGTAATAAACTATGTTTGTACATAGTTTCTTACCCTTTTTGAGGTACTTTTGGTTTTGGTGATCTCATGTAATGATTTCGGTACATACCATTTTCCTTACAAATTGTGTAACAAATGACGTACAACGTGTAATAAATTAAGGACATACTCAATTTCTCATACTTTTTGTAACAAATTAGGTTTTCATGTAATAAAATATGTATGTACATAGTTTGTTACCCTTGATTGGGGTACTTTTGAGTTTTGTGATCTCATGTAATGATTTCGGTACGTACCATTTTTCTTACAAATTGTGTAAACAATTACATACAATGTGTAGTAAATTAAGTACAAACTTAATTTCTCATAGTTTTGTAATAAATTAGGTTTTCATGTAATAAAATATGTATGTACATAGTTTGTTACCATTGGTTTGGGTACTTTTGGTTTTGGTGATCTCATGTAAGGATTTCAGCACGTAATGTTTTTCTTATAAATTCTGTTCAAAAATTACGTACAACGTGTAATAAAATATGTACATACTTAATTTCACATACTTTTTGTAACAAATTAGATTTTCATGTAAGAATTTATGTATGTACATAGGTTCTTACCCTTGGTTGAGGTACTTTCGGTTTTGGTGATCTCGTGTAATGATTTCGGTACATACCATTTTTCTTTCAAATTGTGTAACAAATTACGTACAACGTTTAATAAATTACGAACATACTCAATTTCTAATATTTTTTGTAACAATTTAGATTTTCATGTAATAAAATATGTATGTACATAGTTTGTTACCCTTGGTTGGAGTACTTTTGGTTTTCGTGATCTCATGTAATGATTTTCGTACGTACCGTTTTTCTTATAAATTGTGTAAACAATTACGTACAATGTGTAATAAATTCGGTACATACTTAATTTCTCATACTTTTTGTAACAAATTAAGTTTTCATGTAACAAACTATGTATGTACATAGAGTCTTACCCTTGGTTGGGGTACTTTTGGTTTTTGGTGATCTCATGTAATGATTTCGGTACATACCATTTTTCTTATAAATTGTGTAATAAATTATGCACAACGTTTAATAAATTACGTACATACTCAATTTCTCAGACTTTTTGTAACAAATTAGGTTTTTATGTAATATACTATGTATGTACATAGTTTCTAACCCTTCTTTGACGTACTTTTTGTTTTGGTGATCTCATTTAATGCTTTCAGTACATACTGTTTTTCTAACAAATTCTGTAACATATTACGTACAATGTTTAATAAATTACGTAGATACTCAGTTTCTCATATTTTTTTAACAAATTAAGTTTTTATATAATAAACTATGTATGTACATTGTTTCTTACCCTTGTTTGTGGTACTTTTGGTTTTGGTGATGTCATGTAATGATTTCGGTAAATACTGTTTTCCTTACAAATTGTGTAAGTGTAATAAATTAAGTACATACTCAATTTCATATACTTTTTGTAAAAAATTAGGGTTTCATGCAATAAAATATATATGTACATAGTTTGTTACCCTTTGTTGAGTACTTTTGGTTTTGGTGATCTAATGTAATGTTTTCGGTACGTACCGTTTTTCTTATAAATTGTGTAAACAATTACGTACAACTTGTAATAAATTAAGTAAATACTTAATTTCTCATATTTTTTGTAACAAATTAGGTTTTCATGTAACAAGCTATGTATGTTCATAGTTTCTTTCCCTTTGTTGAGGTAGTTTTGGTTTTGGTAATCTCATGTAATGATTTCGGTACATACCATTTTTCATACAAATTATGTAACAAATTACGTACAACGTTTAATAAATTACGTACATATTTAATTTTTCATACTTTTTGTAACAAGTTAGGTTTTTTATCTAATAAAGTACGTATGTACATAGTTTCTTACCCTTGTTTGAGGTACTTTTGGTTTTGTTCATCTCATGTAATGATTTTGGTACATACCGTTTTTCTTACAAATTGTGTAACAAATTACGTACAACGTTTAGTAAATTACGTACATACTCAATTTCTCATACTTTTGGCAATAGATTAGGTTTTTATATAATACATTATGTATGTACATAGTTTGTTACCCTTTGTTGGAGTACTTTTGGTTTTGGTGGTCTAATGTAATGTTTTCGGTACGTGCCGTTTTTCTTATAAATTGTTTAAACAATTACGTACAACTTGTAATACATTAAGTAAATACTTAATTTCTCATACTTTTTGTAACAAATTAGGTTTTCATGTAAAAAGTTATGTATGTTCATAGTTTCTTTCCCTTGGTTGAGGTGGTTTTGGTTTTAGTGATCTCATGTAATGATTTCGGTACATAACATTTTTCTTACAAATTGTGTAACAAATTACGTACAACGTTCAATAAATTACGTATATATTTTATTTCTCATACTTTTGTAACAAATTAGGTTTTTATGTAATAAAGTACGTATGTACGTAGTTTCTTACCTTTGTGTAGAACTAGTGTTTTGATATAATAATTGAAAAATGTTTTGGACTAATTTGAAAAGAATTTAAAACTTGTTTTTAAGTCCAAACAACTTGAAATTATGTTTGAGATATTTTATAGGGTTTTTGGCAATGTTTTTACTAATTTTAAAGAGCCAATCTTGACTTTCAAGCTACCCGTATCGATACGGTTGTACCCGTACCGATACCTTTTTGCCTCAGTTTGGTCACTGTCAAAACCCGTATCAAAACAAGCTTGGTCGTTTCGATACGGATCAAGATCGTTTCGATACGCCTGGTAAGCGTATCGATCCCCTTTCAACCACCCCAACGACTATTTTCCCAACAGTCATTTAAATGTGAAACCGTACCGATACGCCCTCAAGCGTATCGATACGCCCAAGCTAGCAAGAGCCCAACGGCTAGTTTCTAATGAAGGTCGTACCGATACAAATCCAAACGTATCGATACGGATGGCTGCAGAACAGCATTTATAAAGGGAAATAAAGTCCTCAACGGCTCCAAATCATCCCCAACGGCTAGTAACAGCTACAAACTCAATTGGGAGTATAAAAGGGACCTCCAAGCATCTTGTAATGGTTAGTGCTTCAATTGTTACAACATTATGATGTCAAAATTTGTCTAGAGCTTTAATTGTTCATTTCTTGCTTAGACAACACTTGTGAGCTTACATTGTTAAATTTTCTCAAGTGTTTAGGTTTTGGGTGAGAGCTTAGAATTGCAAACAAACACCTTTTAGAGGGATTTCTAGTTTGCTAAGTCTTTCTTTGTAAAGAGAGTGTTCCTTCAAGCTTTGGGTAGAAAGCTTTGAGGGTTGTAACGGTTTTCTCCTAATCCGAGAAAAGGGGACGAAATTCTTAGTGAATTTGTTTGGAAATCCGTAGTGGGGAGCTAAGGTAGTGGATGTAGACCTTGGTTAGAAGGTTGAACCACTATAAATCATTGTGTCACAATTCAATTTAGCTTCCACAACCCTTCCACCCAAAAATCCACCTCTCCACCACTTGGTGAGCCACATTGGTTGAACGAATCGAGCCCCACACAACTCAACAATTGGTATCAGAGCTTGGCTCAATTGAAGGGGATTCACATCCTATTGAGAAGATCTGGCAAGCTCGATCACTTTTTCATCAACCGGCTCAATGGCACATTCAATCGACAAACCGCCTTTCTTTGACGGAACTCACTATGCCCATTGGAAGACAAAGATGAAGTTCTTCATCAAATCAAGAGATTACAAGCTATGGGATGTAGTTGAAGATGGTCCGTTCGTGCCTCAAAGAAGTAAAGCGGAGTGGAGTGCCGACGATCACAAGAAGATGGAGCTAAATTGCAAAGCCTTGCACATTCTATTTTGTGCATTTGGTTCATCCATCTATGAGAAGATGTCTTCTTGTGAGAGTGCCAAGGAGGTATGGGACAAACTTGAAGTCACATACGAGGGAACCAATGAAGTCAAGGAGACCAAGATTGGGCTACTAACCTTAGAGTATGAGAACTTCAAGATGCATCCGGAAGAGAACATCGAGAAGATGTTTGATAGGTTCTCCACTATCACCAATGGTCTTAAAGGTGATGGAGAAACCATCCCGGAAGAGCAGCTTGTCCGAAATCTCATCTACTCCCTTCCCTTGTCATGGGACTCAAAGAGGACCGCCATCATCGAAGCTAAGAATCTCAAAACCTTGAAGCTTGATGAACTCATGGGGTCTTTTCTCACTCACCAAATAATAAAGAAAAACAAAGAAGAGGAGAAGAAGAAGGAAGAGATTAGAGCGATGGGGAAGAAGAAGATCATGGAGTTAGGCATCAATGCTAGTGTCGTAGCTCTCAAATCCTCCACATGCCATCATGTAGATTCAAGTGAGGAGGAAAGTGAAGATGAAGAGATGGCCTATCTCTTCAAAAAATTTGCCCGGTTCATGAAGAGCAAAATTGAGAAATCCAAGCATGAATCGATGAAGAAGATGAAGGACTCCCACAAATCCAAAAAGAAGGGATCATCTTCAAAACAAGCATATGTGGCCACATGGAGTGATGAAGACTCCACCGATGATGAAGTAGCCCACCTATGCTTGATGGCCCTCAATGAGGGGGAGGTAACTTCTAACTCATCTATTTCAAATTCTTATACATTTGATGAGTTACAAGATGTCTATGATGATTTGCTTTTGGAATTCAAGGTATCATTTTCCAAGAACAAAAAGTTGATTTCAAAAATAAAAATTGAAAATGATTTGCTTTCCAAAACAAATCTTGAACTTGAAGCAAAATTGAAAGATTTTGAACAAAAATGCCTTGATTTACAAAATTTGCTTCTTAAAGTTCAAAAAGAAAAAGATTTGATTTCCAATGAACTTGAAAAGAAAAATAATTTTGGAAAATCAAATTTTTATGTAAGACAATCTAGTGCCCCTAGATTTGTAAATGGAAAATGTTTTAGAAGTGTTTGGGTCCCAAAAGGACTAACCACTTCAACTAAAAATGATGAAATTGAAAAATGGATTCCTAAGGGGACCAAATTTTGTGCTACTAATGTCTATGGATCCAAAGCAATTTGGATACCAAAAATCACTTGATTGTCTTTTTCTAAGTGTGATGGAGAGTGATCAACAAGTCAAACTTTGAGGGGGAGCTCCATGCACACATAGGAAGAACACTTGAAGAAGGAAGGCTTCACATCCTTCCTTGAGTTCAAGTGTGGTAAAATCTAGTTGCTTTTGCTTTTATTTGATTAATTTTCATTTAAGTCAACTAGTTAATCATATATGTTGAACTAACATTCTTATGATGCTTTGAGTAAGGGGGAGCCATTTTTAAACCAAAATTTTAAGTGTGTCATTTTTTTACCTCTATTGTTATTTTTGAAACTTAATGTCTTAAATTCTTTTTGATATGACAAAAAGGGGGATAAATGGTTTGAAAAATTGTATTTTCAAATGAATAAGGGGGAGCTTTATTTGATTTCATATGATTTCATATCTTTAATCTCTTATTCACATTTTTAAAGAAAAGGGGGAGAATCCTAAACAATTTTTCAAGTTAGTTTTATTATATCAAAAAGGGGAGATTGTAGAACTAGTGTTTTGATATAATAATTGAAAAATGTTTTGGACTAATTTGAAAAGAATTTAAAACTTGTTTTTAAGTCCAAACAACTTGAAATTATGTTTGAGATATTTTAGAGGGTTTTTGGCAATGTTTTTACTAATTTTAAAGAGCCAAACTTGACTTTTCAAGCTACCCGTATCGATACGGTTGTACCCTTACCGATACCTTTTTGCCTCAGTTTGGTCACTGTCAAAACTCGTATTGAAACAGGCTTGGTCGTTTCGATACGGATCGGGATCGTTTCGATACGCCTGGTAAGTGTACCGATCCCCTTTCAACCACCTCAACGGTTATTTTCCCAACGGTCATTTAAATGTGAAATCGTACTGATACGCCCTCAAGCGTATCGATACGCCCTCAAGCGTATTGATACGCCCAGGCTAGCAAGAGCCCAACGGCTAGTTTCTAATGAAGGTCGTACCGATACGGATCCAAGCGTATCGATACGGATGGCTGCAGAACAACATTTATGAAGGGAAATAAAGTCCTCAACGGCTCCAAATCATCCCCAACGGCTAGTAACGACTACAAACTCAGTTGGGAGTATAAAAGGGACCTTCAAGCATCTTGTAATGGTTAATGTTTCAATTGTTACAACATTATGATGTCAAAATTTGTCTAGAGCTTTTATTGTTCATTTTTTGCTTAGACAACACTTGTGAGCTTACATTGTTAAATTTGCTCAAGTGTTTAGGTTTTGGGTGAGAGCTTAGAATTGCAAACAAACACCTTTTAGAGGGATTTCTAGTTTGCTAAGTCTTTCTTTGTAAAGAGAGTGTTCCTTCAAGCTTTGGGTAGAATGCTTTGAGGGTTGTAACGGTTTCCTCCTAATCCGAGAAAAGGGGACGAAATTCTTAGTGAATTTGTTTGGAAATCCTTAGTGGGGAGCTAAGGTAGTGGATGTAGACCTTGGTTAGAAGGTTGAACCACTATAAATCATTGTGTCACATTTCAATTTAGCTTCCACAACCCTTCCACCCAAAAATCCACCTCTCCACCACTTGGTGAGCCATATTGGTTGAACGAATCGAGCCCCACACAACTCAACACTTTGTTTGAGGTACTTTTGGTTTTGGTGATCTCGTGAAATGATTTCGGTACATATCATTTTTCTTACAAATTCTGTAACAAATTATGTACAACGTTTTGTAAATTACGTACATACTCAATTTCTCATACTTTTGCAATAAATTAGGTTTTTACGTAATAAACTATGTTTGAGCATAGTTTCTTACCCTTGTTTGAGGTACTTTTGGTTTCGGTACATACCGTTTTCCTTACAAATTGTGTTACAAATTACGTACAAGCTGTAATAAATTTGATACATACTCAATTTCTTATACTTTTTTGTAACAAATTAGGTTTTCATGTAATAAACTATGTATGTACATAGTTTTCACCCTTATTTTTGGGTACTTTTGGTTTTGGTGATCTCATGTAATGATTCTGGTACATACCGTTTTTCTGACAAATTGTTTAACAAATTACGTACAACGTTTAATAAATTACTTACATACTCAATTTCTCATACTTTTTTGTAACAAATTAGGTTGTTATGTAATAAACTATGTATGTACATAGTTTCTTACTCTTGTTTGAGGTAATTTTGGTTTTGTTAGTCTCATTTAATGATTTCGGTACATACTGTTTTTCTTTTAAATTGTGTAACAAATTACGTACAATGTTTAATAAATTATGTACATACTTAATTTCGCATACTTTTTTGTAACAAATTAGGTTTTTATGGAATAAACTATGTATGTACTTGGTTTTTTACCCTTGTTTGAGGTACTTTTAGTTTTGGTGATCTCATGTAATGATTTCGGTTCATACCATTTTTCATACACATTATGTAATAAATTACGTACAAGTTATAATAAATTAGGTACTTATTGTTTTTGTTATAATAATTGTTAGAAACTATGTACACTCTATAGTAATTTCGGTACATATATATTCTTTGTTGTAATGTTTTATGTATACGCTATGTCTAACAAGTAGGGAGCTAGAAGGCTCCTCGCTTTTGCTTGACAATGGGATTGCGAGCAACTTTCAACGTATTTAGCTCTTCCATTATCATGTCAAACCATTATTGTCACATCTCGACGAATCCCATCATGCAACCATGATTTGAGAAATAAAAATTAAAAGTAACTTTCAAATTAAATCATAAGAAAAGGATTAATTTAGTGTGTGTTTATATCAATTATATTTTATGAGTGTTTTTATTTGAAAAAAAATTCTCGTACAAGAAATTAATACTTTTTAAAAAATAGATTCACATATTTATGATTTCAATTTTTGACCACTTCAATTGTATTTATAGAATTTATATTTTAAGAATACGAATTTAATTTATAAATAGATATAAGTATATATTACTGTGAACAATTTTAAAAAGGATAAACTACTTTTAAAATATTTTAGAGAAGCCAAATCAAAACTTTTAAAATTCTGAAGAAGTTAATATTAATTTTTCTAAGTATTGGGGTCAAACTCAAGACCCCACCGGTCCACATAATTCCACCCCTGCTGTCAAATCATATGAATCTCCGCTTTGTTTAACCATCTGATCCATTTTTATACAAAAAAAAAAGGAAGAAGAAGAAGAAAAAGAAATGATCTTAATATTATTCTTCTAAAAGATGTCTTGAAGAACGATAAAGATCATAAGGAGCCCACAAATGATCAACCTCGCAAGGTTTCCTGGAATCAAGCCTCAACCATGGCTTCCCTTTCCCACTCCAATGGAGGAGGCTAATGGGACCTGGATGAAGATTCCGGCATTTCCCTTCAAAGTTATCGCCTCCCAATCCATGCTGGTTCCACCGATGATCCACTGGCTTAATGTTCCCTGCCATGACCAGTAAAAATGGTGGCAATGAACCCAAATGATATATCCTTTTCTTCTTTTGAAACGCCATCCATTGCTCAACTTTCTTCGTGTACCCTCCTTTTCTCCATTTATCAACATTCACCACCATAACTCCGGTGTTAAAGTAACACGGGTTCCTCCCTCGGAACGTTTTCGACAGCTCCGGGTCCGACCAGAACGCGTCGTTGAAATAGACGGTGAAGTTTGCATGGCAATATTCTGGTGCTGCTAAAACCTTGTCTTCCATGTCGACGTCCCAAAGCTTCCCGACGTCGTCGACCACGACGAGGTCGGAGTCTAGATAAAGAACCCTTTTCACATCTGCTGGTAATATGTCAGCTAGATAAATTCTTGCGTAGTTCAATGGCTGGTCCAATGCTTGTCGTATCGACTTCGATATCTTGCCGCGGACTCGGTTCGAATTGAAACGGTAGATTCTGGAATTGAGGTAAGGGAAAGTGGATTGGATACTGGAGACGAGTTCGACGTCGGAATGGGCGCAGAGGAAATGGAAGGACAAGTTCTCGGGGCAATCTGAGTGTTGCAACATGGACAAAACAGCCGCCATTGTTCCACGGATGTAGTTTTCGTCGAGGGTCATTGCAATGTGGATCAGGTCGGACTTGTTGGATCCACAGGAATCGCCATTGCGGAAAGCCGGGGCTTCCCTGAAAACGGGAAGCGTCACCGGTGAAGGGTTGTGGATGATGGTTCTGACACGGATGGCGACGGTGGTTGTGACGGCGAGGTGGAGGAACAAGAAGGAGAGAATAAGGCCAAGCGGTGAAGCTATCCACAAGGCCATCCTGTGCCTGGCTTTTGGGTTCTTTGGGTAGGGAGGCTAAAGGATGAAAAACAGAGCAGGCATTTTAGATTAAAATCAAACCACAAAAATGGATAATAATGTATATGTAAAAAAAGGGGTTTTCAAATTTAGTTGATGGTTAAAGGGTCGAATGGAAGAAGGCGAACAATTTATAAGGCAGAAAAATAAGATCAAGAAAGGACCACAGCTACCTAGATTTTTGGAGATATGTTTAGGATTCTTTTCTTCTAATTTAGACAAATTTTTGTTCTAAGATTTTCTGTTTGAACAACGGAGGAGAGTTTAGATATATATGTTTTGGTTTTGGTTATGGTTAATTTAATTTTAGCAGCAGTATCATTTCCACGCTCACTCATGTTTGCTAAAATAGAAGTTTTCTTAATTTTTTAAAATTGATTAAATAAATATTTAGTATTTAAACTATGTTTATTCGGACATTTTTTTTGAGATTTTAATGGTTTAAGGGTGAATTTAAAAAAAAATTCTTATTAACAAGCATTAAAAAATTGAAGCTTAAAAAGAATAAAGAGAATTTATAGGAAAATCTTTTAACCTAGCCGCTCTCTTTCAAATCTCGCTTGCAACTTTGTTTTTCTTTCTTTGATTGGTGGTCGACAACCACTCTTAGTATTGGTTGTCGACCACCGAGTCTATTATTTTTCTTGTTTTCTCATATTTTAATAAGAATCTCTGCCCTTGTGGCACATGTATCTTCTGTCATTGTGATACATTTTTCTTTGTTTTTTTGGTCCGTTTCATTTGTCCTTGTGGCATGATTTTAGCATACCTTAGCGATCGGATGGTGCTCATACAGAGATATTCACGACGCTAATTTTTTATTATGGTTATCGGTGATATTAGAAAGATGGATCCCCACTCTGTTGATGATTGGTTGCCGGTGTAATAAGACCTGGTAGCGGAGCAATCTCCCTGATAGCTTGGTTTGTTCACCATTCCTTTTTCACTCCATAAAGTGTCCCGTTTGGATAGAGACAAGGAGATTTAGGAAGGTTTCTGAATTTTAGTATGCTAATTTCGATGGAAGTGTCTCTTTTTCTTTGCACCATTGTAAGAGACTTTTAGTGAACTTGTCCCTTTTTTCTCTTTTTGATGCATTGTATTGTATTATCTTTCATGGTGATTAATAAAATTTAGATGCTATTGTTCAAAAAAATTGAAGCTTAAGAGTATGTACCTAATAACACGTATTGAAAAAAGTTGGGTCCCTAATAACAAGTATTGAAAAAATATACCCCTAATAATAAATACTAAAATAATAAATTTCAAGAGTAATAGAAAAAATAGGCCCCTAATAACAAGTATTGCAACAAAAAAATAAACCCCTTATAACAAATATTGAAAAAATAAATTTTAAGAGTAGGGATAATAACAAATATTGACCCTCAAATAACAAGTATTGAAAAAAATAAATTTTTGAAGCAAACCTCTAATGACTAGTATTAAAAAATTAGACCCTAATAATAAATATTAGAGAAAAAAATAAACTATTATTAAAATTAGATCACTCTAATTATAGGCGGTGAATATCGAATAGATGGTGGACCCTGGGTCGTCGCCCTTATGACCCTGCCTTAGAGACGAGCCTATGCCTATTCTCTTGGATTAGTACTTAAATAAATTGGTATTTAAACTTTAATTTGATTATATTTTTATATATTTTATTAATAGTGTTAAATTTTAATAACGTGACAATATAAAATTATGTCACATGTCAATAATAATGTCATAATAATCGCCTATTTCTTCAAAATATTCTTTAGAAATATTGAAACATGGAGGAGTCGGTGTTCCACTTGTTTTTCAGTTGCCATATAGCTTGGCAAATCTGGATGCATTTTTGTTGGTGTTTGGGCGTGCATTTGGTTATGCCTGGATTGTCGTCAAATTTTCTGGAAGTTTGGAGTGATTTAGTAGTGGCACGGGACAAAGTATGGTGGGAGGTGGTTCCCTTCGCAGTGCTTTGGACAATATGGCTAGGTAGGAATGAAACGGTTTTTCAAAGGAAAAAACTGGACCTACTGCAACTCATATTCCTGGCAAAATGCCGGTGGGCAACGTGGCTAAAGGTAAAATTCCCAGGGGGCTCAGTCTCGATAGATAGTTTGGTTTCTGATCCATTGTTAGCTCGATTACTTTTGGGAGGTGGCACGAGGGCTGCTGCGATTCTCAGATGGGAGCCCCCCCCCCCCCCGACTGGTTTTGTAAAGTTCAATATTGATGGTGCAGTGTCCCGTACCGGTGGGAAGTGTGGTATCGGCGGAATCCTCAGGGATTCCCAAGGTAAGTCGTTTATGCATTTCTCCTGTCCTAGCAGATCGGGCCCGCCTACGTTGATCGAGTTTCAGGCAGCAGCAGAGGGGATTGGCAGATTTAAACAGTCGAACTGGAGTAGAAATTACAGACTCATAGTGGAGTCGGATTGCAAGACCCTGGTGGACTGGTAAACAGGTAATATACAGAGGCCCCAGGCTACATTTCGTCTTCAGTTATGGAGATGAGAAGTTTGATCCAACAACGAGGTTGGATAGTCAGATGGATTCCAAGATCCCGCAACATGGAGGCAGACAAACTGGCGAAGGAAGAAATTGGCTAGGTGGGTTTTAAGGGGGGTGAAATTCATGGGCAGTTTTGTATGCGGTCTTTTGCTTTCGGATGGTTTTCCTTACAAACATGAACCATTGGTGTAACTATTAATAATTTCGATTAATAAAATGAAGGGTACTCTTTTTCCCTAATAGGTTTAGTAGGGTTTTTAATGAGGCCCTAAACTTTTCAAAAAAAAAAAGAAATATTGAAACATTAAAAAACATTCAAAGTAAAACTATAATTTATTAAAAAATCAACTAGCATTACCAATTTCTTTCTAATTCACTAGTCTAGTTTTACTCATTTGTTTATTTTATTTAAACCTTCAATATATTCTTTATTTGATCATGAAGCAAAATCTTGTTTGCTTTTTGCTATCATATCATGGTATTTCACTCTCTTTTGACCATTTTTATTTATTTTCTCTCATTTTATAATTTATTTTATATTTTTTTACAACTCAAATAAATATGGGGGATTGTCATTGAAACAACATCGTTGGTGTCTTTACTTTATTACAATAATCATCTTTATGCAAAACTTAAACTTTAACCACCACTCGCCGCTGACAATTAGTTGTAATTTCATGAACCCTAACTCCCCCCCCCCCCCCGCGTTCATTCTTTTCTAGTCGAGTTGTTGCTCAATTGCTGGTTTCGAGTGCTAGATTTTTCCCTCCAAACAGCTTTGTCGGTTCTCGGTGATCGGAGAGAGTCGTTTTGGTGTGAAGGTGTTTCCTACGGATTGTGATTTTGTGGGGAGTTTTTTTTAAAGGAGTGACAATTTTCCCTGATGTTTATCTCAAGAGCCGCTGGTCCATTCTCCCTAAGCCCATTTTTTAAACCCATTTCAAAAAAAATAAAATAATATGCCCATTTTAAAAAATGCAAATATTTGTGTTGTAAAGGCCCACTTTAAAAGATCTATTTGGGTAAAAAATAATAATAAGTATAAAAAGAGAAACAAAAAAACAAATAAAAAACAAATAAAAAACATCAAAAATAATAAAAAAAATAAAAAAAGAAAAAAAAAAGTGGAACTAGCGCGCGTCATGCGCCGAGTGCGTGTGAGCACGCGCGCATGCAGGTTCCCCCAAAACCCAGATTGCGCCACTGCCAAGAAATCGTGTACTGTCCACCGGTCACGGCTGCCGTCGCCGTTGGTGTCGGTCGACGCGTCTCGTCGTCCCTGACCCAACAACACCAACGTCGCTCACCGTCGTCCACCGTAACCGTCGAAATCTACAGAAAATAGTGAAGAATGGTTTAAATTAGGGCTCGAATCAAGGGGAAAATTCGACTCTTAATTTGAATCAAATCAGATGATTTTTTGGGGTTTTACCGATGATCATGCCTCTTGTCTGATTTTGGCTCCAATTTGAGGATTAAATCCTGATTTGACTTGATTTGTAAGCTGAAATTCAAGTATAACCCCCCCCCCCCCCCCAAACCCCATCGTTTAACACACACTTGGAGAGCAAAAAGCAAAGCTAAAAAAAATCCGAAAATCCTTTAAAAAATTCTCTGAATTTGCTAGAATTTTTTGGAGTGAAGTTTGAGTTTTTGGGCAATTTTCCCGAGGTGTTTGGGAAGCAATTCGTGAAGGATCGCATACGAGTTCTTCATTTTCGATAAAATTCTTCTCCTTTCATTAAAATTTATTTTAGTGAATTTCATACTTGTTCTTGGTTGAATCTTGTTTTCTTGTGTTTTGTTTATTTTTGTTTGTTTTTAGGTTGTGTTTGTTGAAGTTGGAAAATCGTTTCTCGGAGCTGGTAATAATTTTGTTCTAGATTTTTGATTAATCTTTAGTTTAATCTTTAAAATTCTTGCATATTTAAAAGATGATGTTTTAGGAGCTTTCATCTTTAGAAATGAAATAATTGAGCCTTAAAAGTGTTTTTTAGAATTAAAAATAAAAATGAATTAATGTTGTTTTAAATAAAAAACTAAAATCAAGGGGTGTAATTAGATGATAATAAATATGGGTGGAAAAATATAAAAGGGACTTAATTTGTTAGAAAATAAAAATAGGTTTTGAAATTTAATAATAAAAGTGCTTAAGTAATTTTAAGAGGTTTTTTTTGAAAAAGTAAATAAAGGTGATTTTAGAAAATAATAAATAATAAATTTTCCAAAGAAAAGAAAAATATGATAAAGATAAAAATTTAAAAAAAATGGCCTTTAATAACTATAGGTAGAAGTTTAGAATTCTTAGAGAAATAAAGTTTGAAAAAAACATAAAAAAATATTTTCTAAAATAAAATTTTAAGTCATCTTTTAAGTAAAGTTTTTAAAAAAGCGAAATAAAGAATAATGATAATCTTTGAAGTTTTTAGAGAAAAATTCTTTTTAGAATAAAATAAAAATAATAAAATGTAAAAAACCAATTAGACTAAAATGTGAAAAATGTCAAAAACAAGGGTTTAGGTTTTAAAGTAAAAAGAGAAAAGAGATAAATATTTTTTTTAAAAGGAAACGATAAAAAGTAAAAATACAAAAAAATAATTCAAATTTCTTGTTTGTTCTTTAGAATTAGGTCAAAACTTAGGACTAGGTTCTAAAAGCATAGATAGAGATGTGTTTGTAGAAAGATTTTCTTTACAAAAATAAAACACACTTAAAAACAAACTCAAACCTTCAATTAGGAATAAAGGACTTAGACCTTTTTTAGGATTTTAAATGATCAAACCTAGAATAAATAAAGGCTTAACATAGAAAATTTCCATGTTATTTAAAAAAAGAAAATAATTCAATGCGGTGTCTTATCAAACGAGAATGACGGGTTAGTGCCAGAAATGTTGGCGGTGATTAAAATTCATCTCCCGGGCGATAAGGCCGGTAAAATAGACTAATATTCATTAATCAGACAAATAAAGTAGAATCTTCATGAACTTGCAAAATCCGGTTTTGAAAGCAATTTTAAAATCAATTAGGTACCAATTTTTGGCGTTGTGGGGTGCTAACCCTTCCCCGTGCGTAACCGACCCCCAACCTATTTTCTGATTTTCGTAGACCAAAACTGTTGTTTTATTAAAACAAAATGTTTTTATTAAAATAACCATGTTTTAAAGTGATCCAATCACACTTTTCAAAACGATTGGTGGCGACTCTTTTTTTTTTAAGTTTTCAAAAAGTCGAAGCTCGAAAAGGGTTGCGACAACTTAGCGACTCCGCTGGGGACATGTTTTTTGTTTTTTAAAAACAAAAGAGTGTCAGGCCACAAATTGGTTTTAAATAGTTTTCAAAAAAGGTTTTTTATGGAATTTGAAAGTTCACATTAGGTTCAATTTATTTGTCCGTTTAAGTAAATATAATTCTATTTTACGCATTTAAGATTTAATTCCAAGCTCTATTCCCGAGCTTTGTCTCATTCATTTAAGTGGGGGAACACTCTTTGCTCATGTAAGAATATTGATTCTTCGTATGAGCCTAGCAAGTACCTTCGAGACTTATTCCCTTGTCTTCGTAAGGATATTGATTTTTCGAGAAGGCATCGGTGGTGAGTCCTCCTGAGTTGAACTCGATTCGTTTGGAGCCAGTAATGGGTGAGAATCGAGGGCTTTACTACCCTTAGTAGGGGACAACAAGGATAGCTTGGGTACCTTTTTAGAACAAAACCAAGTTTGAGAATCTAGAGCCTACCCAAAATTGAGCCATACGGAAAGCCTAGGGTGTTGAGTCGCAAGAATAATTCGTGGAGACATGTCCTGAAATGTTCGAGTGCCGACCCAAAATTATTGTGCAATTAATTTGTCTTTGACTATTTTTTTCCTTTTCTTGCTTTTTTAAATCTATGTTCCCTATCTTGTTTGTTTTGCATGTGCATCATTCCATATTTAAAAGGGGTTGATTCTAGAAAATAACTCAAGAGAAAAACTCTCATTATAGACGGAAGGCTCTTAAAGAATGAGGAGGAGAATGCGAAAGTACGTCATTGGTTTGAGGTCAACCAAAGAGCGTATGGAAACAGTTTGGGTGCGAGTCATGAGACAGAAACTTCAGAGTATGCCCATATTAGTGTCAAGCAGAATAACATGCAGAAGTTACGTGAGATTTGGGACCATTTTGATTATAATACCAAACATTTGTTTCGTGAATGCTATGGCAACATAGCATATCTCTTGTATGTAAGGGTTGACGAGCCGTTTCTGAAAGCTTTGATCTAGTTTTGGAACCCCAGGTACTGCTGCTTTACTTTCAATGGAGAGGATATGATGCCTACTTTCGAGGAATACTTCACATTGTTCAATATACCCGAGGTGAAGGAGAATTGGGTATATGAAAAGCCACACAAGAATAAGAACCCACACTCAAGACTTGCCACATTTGCCGGAATGAGCGATGAATGGGTTAAAGGGTTGATACGAAAGAGAGGGGAAGTTTTAATTTTCCTTGGTCACGCATTCGAAACCTCATTTTCGTTCATCCATACATAGCAAAAAGGGTGGACCTCCTGCTATTGCAATTTATGGCCTAGTAATTTTTCCAAAAGTGTTGGGAAATATTGATGTAGCCTTGTTAGATTTCTTTGAGCAATTGAAAAAGAATGTCAATCCAGTACCTGCGGTGTTAGTTGAAACCTTCATTTCTTTGAATGCTTACTGAAAAGTCGAAGGTGTGCGTTTCGGAAGGTTTTTTCCTTTGCTTCAGGTTTGGGCCCTTAGTCATTTCTGGGAGTGTCCAACTTTGGCCTTACCAAATGTGTTTTCTCCGAACTTTTCCCTACTTCAGGAATTTTTGGCATAGGATTGGCCTAGTGTCAAGAGAAGCAAGCAGGTAGATATCTTCAGGGATCGTCGTGACGAAGATATCAAGTGGAGGGTACCATGGATGGGTCATGCTAAAGTAAGGTATAGATGTGGAGATTACAACATCTTGATGCTGTTAGGATTATGGGGAGGAATTGGTTGTGCACCTTTGCTAGTTTCAAGTCAATATAGATCACGGCAATTTGTTCCTTTCACCACCGAGCTTGGCACATCAAAAATCGAGTTTCAAGGAGAGTTCAGGCTGAAGGTATAAGAAATCAGTGATTCATGGAAGGATTGTTACTATATGAAGCTGGAGTCTGACAAGCATTGCATGTATACCCCTAATTATGATATTTGGAGGCATACGAGAATGAATGACAATATTATGCTACCTACTCATGGGCCCACCAAGTCTATAGAAGAACATTTGAAAGCGATTCCTTCAGAGGCCGACATTTTGAGAGAATAGCTAAAACGAGCTAAGTTAGAAATTGAAGCTCTCATAGAACAAAATCAGCGAGATAAGTTTGAAGTCAGCCTTGATGTAGAAAAGCACAAGGGAGAAGCCAACCGAGTGTGAAAGATGTATGAGAATTTAAAAGAAAGATATGAGATTCAGAGGGTTGACTTCCTTAAGCTTCAAGCTACCGTGCGATAAGCAGATCTCCAAAAAAGCCCAGAACGGTGGAGAAAGAAGATAGAGCAAGCTGTAGGGAAAGAGAAGGAACATGGTAAGAAGGAAGTTGAGAAGTTCTGAAGGGCCTTGACCGAAGAAAGAAAGAAAGTGAAACAAGCAGTGGAAAACAAGAACGGTAAGCGGCTTCGAGAGGAGGTGAAGGAAGATTCGACTGCATGGAAGAGGAAAGCTCATGACAAAAAAATACATTTGCTAAAGTTACAGTCAGCCTATGATGAAACCTCCAAGAACTTGAAGCAAAGCCAGACCTACATCATTTACCTAGAAGCCAAAATAGAAGACTTGAACCGAACAATTCACAAGATGCAAGATGACCATATCTATAAGAAACTCCAAGCTAGTTTAAGCGAGAATGGATTCTTGAAAGTGCGAGTTGAGGAAATGGATAATCTCCTTCAAGAATACATAACAAAGATCTTAGTTCTTGAGGATATAGCCGAAGAAGGAAACGATTATTGGTTCACTCACCTTAGAGATAATGCTCGAAGGTTCCGAGAGAGAGATGAGTTCGATAGGATGGTGACGACACATGTCCAAGATGTGGCCAGGCACGTGATAAGATTGGCAGCTGAAGTTGCAGCTCTTCGTCAGTATATAAAGCCAGTTGGAGAATTTGGACCAAGGCTTATGTGGCTTGTAGAAGAAATCAAGGAGTTAGGCGTACGAGTCGAAAAATATTTGTAATTTGAAAAAAAAAGAAAAAAAAAGATGTAAGAAAGAGCTTTCGCATTCAATAAAGAGTTTCTTTTTATGAGCATATTTTCAATGGAATTAATGGCCCTTCGACTGCATTCATGAATTTGCACTATTTTGTTTGCTTTGTTTATGTGAATTCATTTGTGCATACATTCATTCATGTCAAAAACTAACTAAATATAAAAACGGTAGAATATTCAAAATAACTAAGACTACTCATAAGTACGTTACACGTGCCCAAACCCGAGCCATGAACTCTAAGGAAAGGTTGACAGCTTTAGAGGCAAACCAAAAGAGCACTCAAGACAAGTTGGAGAAAATGGAAGCCGACCTGAAACAACAAATTGAGTCGGTTCATCAAAAGACAATAAATTCAATAGCTGTCATGCTATGGTTCAAAGATCTAGATACGGTTGAAGAAGGAGGAAACACTGGTACAATTCCACGATTCCCAGGAATGGCCTTTAGGAAGGAGACAGCTACCAAAGCCAAAACACCAATCCATGTCGCTGAATCCTCTACTCATGTTCCAAACGGAGAGGCTAATAATTACGAGGTACCTAACCTCGATGAAACCGCCGATAAGGTTAAAATTGAGAAGAAGTGGGAGGATAAGTATGAGAAGTTAGAGGGAATGATCAAATCCGTCCAAGATGGAGTTGCTCATGGTGGAATGGATGCCAAGGACTTGAGCTTGGTAATCGACTTAGTTGCGCCGCCAAAATTCAAGATCCCAGACTTTGAAAAATATAATGGGACCAGATGCGCATCGACACATTTAACCATGTATTGTAGAAAGATGTCAATGTACCTTGACAATGAGAAGCTACTCATTCATTGCTTCTAGGACAACTTAGTAGGATCTGATGCACGTTGGTATTCCCAATTAAGTAGGGTGAACATCAAATCAAGGAAAGATCTGTCTAGAGCCTTCAAAGATGCCAAGGTCTTGCAAGGGATGGAGCAAAAGCATCATGAGAGATTCTGACAGTACACACAAAGATGGAGGGATGTAGCAGCACATGTGCAGCCACCGCTGCTAGAAAATGAAATCATCCCAATGTTCGTAGAAACTCTAAAGGGTCCTTTTTATGAACACATGCTCAATCATGTTACGAAGAACTTTGCGGACAGGCTAATGAATTGTGAACTAATCCTAGCAGCTATGAAGAGCGGAAAGTTGGACAGTGGGGAAACAAAGAAGACATACAAGAAGAGGGATAGTGAAGTCAATGCTACAAATGTCTACAACCCAAGCTATTCAATAGGTGTAGTGTTCAACAAGCCCAACATCTTCAACAAACCCAACGCCTCAGCTCCGATAGTCGCAAATGCCCCAAAAGGAGAGCGAAGATATCAAGGGAACTCAAGACCCTACTTTCCTCCCATTTCAATGAGGTATGGAGAGTTATTTGCTGAGTTGGTCAAATCACAGATGGTGCTGCCAAGACACGTCCCTCCGTTCTCACCTCTTTATCCGCCATGGTACGATGAGAAGGCCCAATGCGAATACAATGCAGGGGTAAGAGGGCATACCATTGAGAACTGCACTGCATTCAAAAGGGTGGTCGATGATTTAAGGAAATCGGGCATGTTGTCATTCGAAACTTTTGAAGAAAAAGGAAATCTTTTGCCAAACCACTAGAAGACCAGAATAAATGATGTTATAGAGGAGGAAGTTCACACCAACAAGAAACATGCTTTCGAGGTTAAAGCATCAATGAAATGGGTATGGACTCAGATGGTCAAAGCTGGAGTGATGAAAGGAAGGTTTGAAGAAGTAACGATTGAAGGGTTGCATTGTGAGTACCATCCGAATGAGGGGCATAAAATTGAAAATTGCTTGGAGTTTAAGCAGTTAGTGCAGGCAAAAATTGACAATAAAGAGTTATAATTTTTTGAGCAAAAAGAACAGAAGATGGAAATGTGTGCGTCAGAGGAATCATCCTCTAAAAACATTTATGCAGGAATGAAGCCTTTGGTGATCAAGACCAAGGTAAGAGTTAGCAAACAAGCTAGGGGTGTGACCCCACGATTGGTTGTAAAGGCACCGGCCCCATTCTCATATAAGGACAGTAAACAAGTTCCTTGGAACTATGCTTGCGCAATGACGAATCTGAGGAGCTCGACAGCTGAAGAAGGAAGAAAAGAAGAACCTATTAATGAAGTAGGTCATTTCATAAGAAGTGGAAGTCTCTATTCCGTATCAGTAGCCGAAGATAGAGATGCAACACAGAGAAAGGCTTCTAATCAGCTAGATAAGGAAGGAGAAAAAGATTTTATCCAAGGGAAAACACAAGTGATTCATGACTCAGTGAAAGAATCAGAGGCCCAAGTGTTTTTGAAAATACTTAAGCACATCGAGTAAGTGTGGTGGAGTAGCTACATAAACTTCTGGCCCGAATTTCTATGTTGTCATTGCTACTGAATTTCGAGGGTCATCGGGACGCCTTGCTGAAAGTGTTAAACATGACATTTGTGTTGAAGGATATCACGAATGAAAAAATGGTCATGTTGGTCAATAATATTGCAATTAATAATTTCATATCATTCAATGATGAAGAAATACCTTCGGAGGGAAGAGGATCATGCAAACCCCTCCATATTTCTGTAAGATGCAAGGGATATATGCTACTAGGAGTTCTCATTGACAATGGATCCGCTTTGAATGTTCTCCATTTGGCAACATTGAAAAAGTTACCTATTGATATTTCTCACATGAGAGCATATCAAAATGTAGTACAGGCTTTTGACGGGACCCAAAGGGATGTGTTAGGAAAATTTGAAGTTCCCATACAGATTGGACCATCAACATTTGAGATAGACTTCGTGGTCATGGATATAAACCCCAGCTATAGATGTTTGCTTGGGCATCCATGGATTCATACAACAGGTGCGGTACCTTCTACTCTTCACCAGAAGTTGAAATTTGTTATTGATAGACAATTGGTCACGGTTGGTGCGGAAGAGGAAATCATTGCATCGGTAATCACTGATGCATCATAACATTAGAGTTAATCAATGCAACCTTTGTCACTGAAGCAAGGTGTCAGAACCATAGTTGTCAAGTTGCGCAAAGATGCAAGTGAAGCAAACACTTGGAAAAGGAGCCAAGGTAGGAATGGGATTTGGAAAGAACCATCAGGGAAGGCTTTACCTAGTGGAGATCCCAATAAAGAAAGATCAGTTCGGCTTGGGCTTCAAGGCCACTAAATGGCAAAGGAAAGCAGAGTTCAGAAAACAACAAGAAAGAGGAAAGCGAAGTTGAGTAGAGGAGAAATCGAGTGGGAGCCAATGATGTACCCACCCTTAAGTGACACTTTCAGGGCTGGAGGACTCCTAGACCCTAATGCTCGCTTTGATAAGGAAGAGAAAGGAAACGATGAATTGTGCGAGGCTTTTGAGAATTTGAGCATTAATGTCATCACATGCGAAGAGGGAGGGGAAGACAAATACCTGTCCAAGATTTGCCCCAGTGCTGAGCTGAAGAACTGGACCGCTGAACTAGTTCCTGAAGTTTTTAAGACTGCCTCAGAATAATTCTAAAAACCAACTCTTTTACCCTTAGGTTCGGGGGTAATTAGAGATCTTATGTAAAAAGAGTCTATGTCAAAACCATGGTTCTTATTTCAATAAAGGATGCGTATTTTCCCAATAATATCGCGTGGCAAATTTTCTTTCATAATGCAAAACCAAAAAGCAAACCTTAAAAAACAAATCATATCATTTCATCCATTCTTTCTTTCTTGGTATATATTTTTGTCTTTTTTATTTGCAGGTTTTTAGATATCAACGATATAAATGACTCTCAGGTTAATTTTGAGTTACCACTATGTTTAGAGGAAGTTGGGAGTATTGATGATGAGAAAGAGTATGCCTTGCCTGGTGATTTGCTTAGAACCGTAGAGGGAGAGGAAAATCAAATTCTGCACCACAAAGAAGAGATAGAAGTTTTGAAACTTGGAAACAAAGAAGAGAAGCGTGAAGTGAAGATTGGTACAACTATCTCAGTTAAGACGCGACAATGTTTGATTGAGCTTCTGAAAGAGTATTGTGATAAGGTTTTTTTTTGAAAACCGCTAAGTGAGGGGCCTTATCACTATTTTCTTTTAAAAAAGGGGTTTATTTAAAGAAAAAGGGAGAAATTCATGTTTTGAAAAACTTGTGAAAATTTGGAGTCGCCACCGGCCACTGAGGTAGGCCAGACACCGTAAAACACAAAACCAGAGATTCGTTTGAAAGGGTTCGGGAGTTGGTTACGTGTGGGGTAGGGTTAGCGTCCCCATCACGCCCGGAAATCGGTACCAAAACAATTGTTGCCTTTAATTGATGGAAATTATTCAAAATTTAAGAAGACTTTAATTAGGGGTTCTTGATTAAAAATCGGACTTTAGTCGTACGAGCTTTTTCAAATTGGTGGTATCGAATTAATTTACCACTTAATTAAAAAGGATGACGGTACACCGGACCAAAAACTAAACCGACATCAAATAAGGCTGACTGCCGTGTTAGTTTAGGGTTCGGATCCCGTACGTCACCTTTATGCATGATGCAAGCAATTAAAGGATGGTGGCATGGTCTTGTCCGTTTTAATTACGGATTTACCTTTAGACGATTCGAATTAATCCGAATATCCGGGGGACATCCAATAAGCTAGGCTAGTCGACCCGAATACGCGAATTAATAAGTATCTCCGTTTTATAATTAAAATTAATTAACATACAAATTAAAATGCTAAAAGTCTCATGAATGACAATAAAAATGCATGTCACATATATATATATATATTCGAACCACATGAAAGCATACCGGCTTATTAAAAACACATGCATCACATATCATACATTTACATTAAATAACAACAAGCAATATGACTAAACTATGCAATAACTTAGCATGAATAATATAACAAAACATAAACCTGATGCAAAACATATATTCGATATATAAAAAAGGCTAACTACATGAACAATATGTCATAAAAAAAACATGCTAGGCAAGCAAAATAAAATGCCAACTGGCAAGGACCAAAGCTGCAATAAAACCATTTAAAATAGTAATTAAAGCACGAAATGGGACTCAAATGAAAGGACACAGAAAGCTTCAGGGACCAAAAAAGAAATTTATCCATTCGAAATTCAATTAAAACTCGAAATCAGGGCTAAAATGAAAGAGCACGAAAAGAAATAGGGACCAGGATGGGAATTAACCCATCCGAGAGTCAATCGAAATGAAAATGGTGACGGAATTGAAAACGCTAAAAACGTATGGGGACTGCGGAAGGGGTTTCAAAACACGGAGCCCCCTCATGCGTAAAAACGATGACGCGGAGGGGTTTAAGGTGATAATAAACCATTTTTTAAAATAAAAAACGTTATAAATAGAGGTTAAAAACTCATTTGACCCCGTTTTGTTTTTCTTAAAAACCCTAACCTAAACCGAGAGAGTTTCTTCCCCTCCCCGTCTCCTTTATCCGGCGCCGCCAAGGGGTTCCGGTCGCCGTTGCCGGCGCCGGAACCCTAAAAAACCTTTCTTTTCTGTTTCCGAAACCAAAACGAACCCCTTTCTTTTCCCTTTTCGAAAACCTCGAAACCAAAATAAAAACCTTTTAGAAATCCTTTCGTTTTACGAAACCAAAACCAGACCCCAAAAACCCTTTCGGCCGTCGAATCTCCTGCCGATTCACCCCGTTGCTCCGAAAAGGAGATGTGGGCTTGTCACCGGCGAAGGGAGACAAACGGACACGAAGGTGAAGAGACGCGGAGGTAAACCAAAACCTAAACTACTGTTTTTGTTTTATTTTTTGATGCGAAAACTGAAATGAAAAGAAATACCTCTGTGAATCTGTTTTTCTTGCTTGTATTGCTGTGAAATTTTTTGATTACAAAAATCCTCTGAAGACTCTCTTCTTACAATTTTTCTCCTGAAAATAATCCCCTCTAAAAAACCTCTGAAATCCCTCTTTTACAATTTTTTCTCCCTAAGAAATCCTCCTTTTACATGGCATTCGTTTAGGGCTTTTATAGCCGGGAAATTACAGATTTTTCTATTTCTTAAAATGCATAAAATTGATGTAAATCGCTGTGATTTGTACGACTTGATTGCCTCTGATTTTTGTTTCTGATTTCCGTTGCATTTGCGCGTTTTCGGCCTCTGACGTTTTTGTTATTTTGGCTGCATGTGAGGCTCGTACGAGGGGGGTCCAGTAGGCTGGGACGTGGTCGGACGTGGAGTGATCCGGATCGTCGGAAGCTGGAGGGGCTCGATCTGGGCGTGCGTGGATTCCACGAGGCGCGCGGGAAACTGAAGCGGCGCGCGTGGATCGCACGCGCTTGGGCGAGGCCCGATCTCGGCCGTTCGATGAGTCTTTGATCCAGCGGTGGAGGTTGTGCGGCGCTGAGGCATCCTGGGGGCAGCTAGGGCTTCATCCTCCTGAAGCGATCTGGACCGTTGGATCTGGATCCCAGATCCAACGGTGGAGATGGGGTGGCGGCTGCACAAACATAAAGGGTATTAGGTTTAGCAGATTAGGGTTTTTAATTATTTGGGCCCGAATTGGGCTGTAATATATGTATAGTATTTTTTGGGACTTTTTATTATGTAATATAGACTTTAAATTAATAAACTGGGCTTTTATTTTATTAATGTTTTTTTGTTTTTCAGATTTGATTAATAATAATAAATATAATATTAATACGGTAATAACTATAACTAATAATGATAATAATATATACTAATAATATAAATGTGTGACAATTCATAATAATAATTTTTAGGGGTTTTTATATGAAAAGTATAACATGCATATATATAAAAATTAATTTAATCTAAGCAAAGCCCACAACCCGTTTTTATTTAAATAGTGACAAGAATGTGGAAAAGCCCCCATAAGTCTATTATTATAAAAGGAAATAAAAAGATGTTAGCCCGGACAAAATTAGTGATTACAGTTGCCCCTCTTTGCTTGTACTTGTGGAACAAGAATAAAGCAAAGACCATAAGCACTGATTTTGTCCAACTTCCCTATTTGGGTGATTTGCTCCTCCGAAGTGGCAGAAACAAAGTCGGTAGCGTTGGTATGTCCCCCCTGAACGGCGAGGGACATAATTAATTCATTCTCCCTGAGCGGCAAAGAACGAACTTCTAAAAGTAACTGGTCAACGTTGGTATGTTCTCCCTGAGCGGCAAAGGACGTGGCTGATTCATTCTCTCTGAGCGGCAAAGAATAAACCTTCAATAGCTTAGACAACGCTGGCATGTCCTCCCTGAGCGGCATAGGACGTAGCTGATTCATTCTCCCTGAGCGGCAAAGAATAAACCTCCAATAGCAACTGGATAACATTGGTATGTCCTCCCTGAGCGGCAAAGGACGTAGCTGATTCATTCTCCCTGAGCGGCAAAGAATAAACCTCCAATAGCAACTGGACAACGTTGGTATGTCCTCCCTGAGCGGCAAAGGACGTGGCTGATTCATTCTCTCTGAGCGGCAAAGAATAAACCTTCAATAGCTTAGACAACGCTGGCATATCCTCCCTGAGCGGCAAAGGACACAGCTGATTCATTCTCCCTGAGCGGCAAAGAATAAACCTTCAATAGCTTAGACAACGCTGGCATGTCCTCCCTGAGCGGCAAAGGACGTAGCTGATTCATTCTCCCTGAGCGGCAAAGAATAAACCTCCAATAGCAACTGGACAACGTTGGTATGTCCTCCCTGAGCGGCACAGGACGTAGCTGATTCATTCTCCCTGAGCGGCAAAGAATAAACCTCCAATAGCAACTGGACAACGTTGACAAGAAATAAATTGAGCAGGCCTTCTGGCTCTTCTGCTCGGAAATCCTTGAGCTCTTTTGCTCTTAAATTCTGATGTTGTGGATTTCTTTTCTCTTCTTCTTCTTTCTTCTTTTTTCTCTTTTTTTTTTCTTCTTCTTCTTCTTCCTCTTCTGTTTCTTCTTCTTTCTCATCTTCTTTTTTCTCGTTCTTTCTCATCTCCTCCTTCTTCTTCTTTCTCAACTTCTCCTTTCTCTCGTCTTCTTCTTCCTTTTTTTTTTTCTTTTTTTTTCTTATTTCCTTCTTTCTTCTTCTTGTTCTTCTTTCTTTCTTTTTTTTTTCTCTTCTCCTTTTTCTTTCTCTCTCTCTTTCTCTTTTCTTCTTTTTCTTCTTCTTCTTCCGCTTCTTCTCTTCTTCTTCTTTTCTTCTTCTTTTCTTCTTTCTTCTTTCTTTTTTCCTCACTTTTCTTTCTCTTCTTTCTTTTCCTTTTGTTTTTATTTTCTTTTCTTTCCCTTCTCTCTCTCTCTCTCTCTCACTTTTTCTTTTTCTCTTTCTCTCTTCTTATTTCCTCTCATTCTTTTTCTTTTCTCTTATTTCTCTTTTTCTTTCCCTCTTTCTTTTATTTCTCTTTTTCTTTCTCTCTTTCTTTTATTTCTCTTTTTCTTTCCCTCTTTCTTTTATTTCTCTTTTTCTTTCTCTCTTTCTTTTATTTCTCTTTTTCTTTCCCTCTTTCTTTTATTTCTCTTTTTCTTTCTTTCTCTCTTTCTTTTTCCTTTTCTTTTATTTCTCTTTCCTCTCGTTCTTTTTCTCATTCTTTTCTTCTTCCTTTTTCCTTTCTCATCATTTTTTCTTTTCTCTTTTTTCTTTTCTTTTTCTTCTTCTCTCTCTCATTTCTTCTTTTTATTCTTTTTCTTTCTTCTTTCTTTTTTCTTCTCTCTTTTACTTTCTTTTTCTTTCTCTCTTCTTATTTCCTCTCATTTTTTTCCTTTTCTCTCTTTTTTTTTCTTTTTTTTATTTTCTCCTCTCTCTTTCTCTCGTCTTCTCTTTTTTTCTCTTTCTCTCTTTTTCTTTTTTCCTTTTTTTTTCCTCTTATTCTTCTCTCTTTCTTTTTCTCTTTTTTTTGATCTCTCTTTCTCTCTCATTTCTTCTTTTTTTCTTTTCTTTTAATTTAAAAACCAGTAAACCTGATTTTTTATTATTTTTTTTAAAAAACGTCCCAAAGGGGATAAAGTTGAGAATTTAAATTTTGAGGAAAATGTCCTTTTGGAAGGATAGGATTGAGAAATCCAGTTTTAAGAAAAACATCCTTTAGAAAGGATACGATTGAGAAATCGAGTTTTAAGAAAAACTATCCTTTAGGAAGGATACGATTAAGAAATTGAGTTTTAAGAAAAACATCCTTTAGAAAGGATAGGATTGAGAAATCGAGTTTTAAGAAAAACTATCCTTTAGGAAGGATACGATTGAGAAATCGGAGTTTTGAGAAAAATTATCCTTTAGAAAAGATAGGTTTGAGAAATCGAGAGTTTTGAGAAAAACATCTTTTGGAAAGGATACGATTGAGAAATCGAGTTTTAAGAAAAACATCCTTTAGGAAGGATAGGATTGAGAAATCCAGTTTTAAGAAAAACATCCTTTAGAAAGGATAGGATTGAGAAATCCGAGTTTTAAGAAAAACATCATTTAGGAAGGATAGGATTGAGAAATCCAGTTTTAAGAAAAACATTCTTTATGAAGGATAGGATTGAGAAATCTGAGTTATAAGAAAAACATCCTTTAGAAAGGATAAAAAAATCAGGGATTAAGAACCTTGATACAAGTCAAAGGATTTTTGAGATCTATTTCTCTTCTCGTAGAGCCGTAGATCCACCCCTTTATCAATCTTCAAATACCTGTTCAAGAATAAACAAATGCTATGATGGTATGAGTTAGCATGCTCCTAACATAGGGTTATCTAACTATTGATAATGCATGAGCATATTTCATATCGCAAAGATGCGTATGGTCATGAGAATGCAAAGATGCATGAATTTGGTTTGTCTTTATTCTTTAAGGTCGGTGGTCACCATCTTGAGACTACAACCACTCCTCAAACACATGTCCTGACAAACTTAGCTCTCGTTTGTCGTTGCTCATTCCCTGAGTCCAACGGTCTTAATCAGAATCATTAGCTCAGTACCTTCAAGTTGTATGCCATCTCCTACTGATTTGAAATCCTGTGTGTAAAGCCCTTGTTGCCCCACGGACAAAGATGCCCCAATGGTCCTTCATCGTCATACATCACGTGGTGCCTCTCAATTTTGGGTCTCACTACCGACGATGCATTTATCTCTGAAGTAATACAAGGAAATTTCTTTGTTTAAAAATATGTCAATTCGCTGGTCGTCATTCTAATGAAGAGTGGATTTTCAAATTAACATACAGAATCTTGAAACCAAAAGTCTAATTAAAAGAAAAGTAGAATAGGATGCCCCGGATATCAAATGCAAGAGCATCTTAGATTCAGCTTTCCGGTGATCTCTTCAAGCATAGCTTGCGTCTTTGAATGTTGTGGCGATATCTGAAGTTATGAAACTCCACCTAATCGCTCGGTTCATCCTCATGATTATGGTACTTGCTGGATCAGCTCGATTACCATTCCTTCTAGTTCTCATCATGTTTATGATTACCATTAATTTCATGTCGGTGTCCTCAAGGATTCCTTTTCAGGACTTATTTGATTTGTTCATTTATTTCTTTTTCTTAGAGGAATTCAACTCGTCACAATCCTTTGGCTCGAGAATAAAGATGGAGCATACAACGATACCCCGAGTTACTCGGCATGGTCACGATTTTGAAAATATTACCATCACTCATGAAGCGAAGAGATTCAGGCTTCAGCGGAGTGCCCCTAAAATTCCACACTCATATCCGAAAATTCCTATTACCAGGTTTCGGAAATTGGAGTGCTTTTTGTTAATGCCTATTACCAGGCTCTGAAATTAAAATCATTTATTTTGTTTTGAAACAGTCTATTTTTCACTTTTCTTTTTTCTTTTTTTTTCTTTTTGGCACATTTAAGCAACTTTATTTGGGTTCTTTTAGGATATTTCCTTATCATCGAACATCATTAAAGGAATAGTAATCTTGCTTCTCTCGCTTTACCGACCAGAGCGGACAGAGCAGGAAATCTTACTTCATCGTTATCACAACATTCAGTCGATCTCTTTCATTAGAATCAATGCCGCATCAAGCATGTGATATTCGAGGACCCATGAAGGTAAGGAGGGATATACATATATATGATTTCAAGGTCATTGTATGTTAAGAAAAACGCCTTTTCATTAGAAAGAAAATTCGCAAATATAACAAGTGCCCTCGCAAAAAGATCATTGCTATCTTCGGGCAAATGATAGCAATGTTTGTTCCATGCGTTACTTCAAGAGAAAATGCAACATGAAAGAAGACTCAAACATACGAGGTCCTAACAACCCGGGAAACAACACCTCGCCAAAAGTCGCGCCCATCATTCTTTCTTCTCAAAACTTCAAAAGACCATTCTCGATCAGTCCTTGAACTTTGTTTTTCAGTGCCCCACAATTCTCTGTGGTGTGGCCCATGCTTCCCACATGGTATTCGCATACGGCACTAACATCATAACCTTCAGGATAGGGAGGATCCTTTGGTTTGGACTGAACTGGGGTCAGAAGCTTCTTCTCAAATAGCACTGGGAGCAAATCGGTGTACGTCATAGGGATCGCGTGAAGAACCTTTGGAGGCTTTGTAGACCATGATGCTTGATTATGGAAGCGGTCACGAAATTGGTTGTTTAGGCGAGATCCCACCATATGAACTTGGGATTCATGCCCCTCGTGGGCGGTTGTGCTATAGGGATCCACTATCTTCCCTTTTTTAATAGCATCCTCAATACGTTCTCCCGTCATGACCATGTCCGCAAAGCTATTAGCGGGATTACTGATCAAGCGATCGTACAAGACTCCTTTCAGAGTATCCACGAACAAGGGAACGATTTCACCTTCCGGAAGTGGGGGCTGCACCTGAGCTGCTACGTCTCGCCAACGTCGGGCATACTCACGGATTCTCTCACTATGCTTTTGTTCCATCCCTTGTAGCATGAGCCGATTTGGAGTCATATCAGTTACATGCTTGTATTGACCGACGAAGGCTTTTGAAAGATCTTTCCATGACTTGATGTCGGCTCGACTAAGTTGAGCATACCAACGTGTCGCGGAACCAACTAAACTGTCTTGAAAACAGTGAATGAGTAGCTTCTCATCTTTTACAAAAGCTGCCATCCTCCGGCAATACATAGTAATGTGTGCTAAGGGGCAAGTAGTTCCGTCGTACTTCTCAAAATTGGGAACTTTGAATTTCGGCGGAAGGACTAAATTCGTCACAAGACTCAAATCACTGGCATCATTCCCTTGCTCATCCGTCCCTTGCAAGGTCTTGAATCTTTCTTCAAAGAAGCGGAATCTCTCCTCATGCTCCTCTTCCATCTCAGCCTTAATCCTCTCCACTTCATCCTGATATCCTGCCCCTAAGTCAATGGGCTGATTCGTTGAGGTTCCCTCGTGGTGGCCAACAGTCGTTCCAACAGCAGTCTTGGCATAGATTCCCGCATAGATTCTTTTTCCGAGATTTGGGACTTCTGATTGATCTTTCTCATTGGATGCATTACCCTTGTGTCCTTCTTTGGAAACTCTTTCCTCACCTTTCATCTTCAATAACAGATCGGTCATTTGAGCAATAACGGAAGCTTGCGACTGTACGATTTGATCGCTGATATTCTTGCTGACCCCGTCCAAACGAGTTTCAAGGTCCTTCTGCCCTTTCTCTACCTTGGCCAATCTCTCTTCCATTATTCGGGTATGCAAACGGGTGATGTATGAATGAGGAATGATTGCAGATTAATCTTTCACTTTCTGTCATGACATTTCTCGCAATTAATTCCATTATTGATTAATGTATGCAATGAATCATGAAGATGAGATAATTTTAATAACAAGTATACAAGGAACAATGGAGGTGTTGTATGCACAACAAGGATAGATGATTAAAGGTAATCAAACATGTACAATTGAATGCAAAGATGCATTGATCATTAATTTTATTTGTTTAATGAATGAATGAATGTGTCATATGTACAAAAAAATCAAAATGTATGATTGAATGCAAAGGTGCATTAATTTGATGGAGATTAATTTTATTTGTTTAAAGAATGAATGGATGTGTCGTATGTACAACGGAAACGCATGATTAAAGGTAATCATACCAAATGTAATTAAATGCAAAGGTGCCTTGAACATTAATTTCATGAATGCAATGTGTCGTATGTACAACGCATGGTTAAGAGTAATCAATCAAAAAGTAATTGGATGCAAAGGTGCATTGGATGTTAATTTTATGAATGCAATGTGTCGTATGTACAACAGAAACACATGACTAAAGGTAATCAAACAAAATGCGTAATTGAAATGCAAAGGTGCATTGAACATTAACTTCATGAATGCAATGTGTCATATATACAACATATGGTTAAGAGTAATCAATCAAAATGTATATGAATGCAAAGGTGCATTGAACATTAATTTCATGAATGCAAAGAGCAACACTGAGTTCGGCAAATATCCTCGTTAAACAACTCATCAATGGGAACCTTGGTCCGTTACAATGATCAGATAAAACCCACTACATGCAGTTCTTGAGCTGGCGTCTAGGTCGACGATTTTCTTCAAGACTCGCACAATCCCTTCTTCTTTCTTGGAATGATCTTTTGCTAGGAATCGGGCGTTCTCTCATATCCTCGTTAACAAGTAGGCCAACTCTCGGTCCTGCCCCCAAGTGGTGTAGGCGACGAATTATGATTAATCCACTGTCGATATTGGTACTCTTGACTTGCTCTTTGAAAGGGTCCCACTGAGCCTAACCTTCAAAGCATCGGGGGTGAGGTCGGAATTCCTTCTGACTTGAAGTATTTTTCCTTGTTTTAGGTTGAGACTTGATTGTCGACTCAAGGCGGCGAAGTGCCCGAGAAACTTCTGATCTTGCCCCGGAAAGCTTGGTTGTTGTTCGGTATGGTTCTCGCTAATTTTCTTACAAGGCTCTATATTTCCCAACTGTTGTAGTCAAATCAAAGCTGCCAACCGTAGAACAAATGTAGGTTGAACTCCAAAATTCTAAGTAATGGTCACTTGCCTGGGACATCTAACAAATAAGTGAGGTGGCATTTTCTTGTTTTTGAAAGCGTTTCTTGTCTCGGAAACCCAACCATGTGGTTGCCCTCCTTGTGGCTACATTTGTACGTCGAGGTCCTTCTCACCATTGTTACGGACCATATTTCCCACTAATCGAATCTTTAATTTCAGACTATTTCCAACTCAATATGCTCTTTATGCAATGATGAAATATGCAAAATAAAAGGAAAAGAGGAAAAGGGGAGGGGGAGAAAAATGAAAGTGTTAGTCGCATGATAAACATAAATCAAGGCAAGAAATGAAATTCAAGCATTAACGAAAAAGGAAGCGTAGAAATAAGCAATTAGCAAGACAAACCTAGACACTCTAAACTCTAGGGTTATCCGCATGGCTCTAATGGGGTAGGCTTCTTATATTCTCACTCATGAGTTCGGTTCTAACAAAGGGTACCCGAACCTATCTCATCACCTACTAAGGCAATAAGAACCCCAATTCTGGCCCATTACAGGCTTGCGAATTGGTTTCGGCTCGAGGGAAAGCACGACCTAATGACGTGGAGGGCTGCTCACGTGTCAAAAGGCGTGGATTCCGAAAGTGAATTACCGACCCGTGGAGGGATACTCACGTGGGTATGGGCGTTTCACTCTCACTTAAAAAGGGTAGCTCGGGTATAGAGCTTGATTATCATGATGCAACACATGTCGGTGACTCCTTTGAAATTAAATGAAGAATTAATTCAAGACCACCAATAATCAAAGCTCGTGTAACTAAAGTTCTATTTTCAAGGAAGAACCAACTTGCTAAAGTCAAATCAAATTTCAAAAATTTCCATCATTAAAGGCAACAATTATTTATTTGGCCTAACTCTCTTTTTGTTTTGAAAAAACAAAATTTGTCCCCAGCGGAGTCGCCAAGCTGTGATAAGTTTTTTTTTTGAAAACCGCTAAGTGAGGGGCCTTATCACTATTTTCTTTTAAAAAAGGGGTTTATTTAAAGAAAAAGGGAGAAATTCATGTTTTGAAAAACTTGTGAAAATTTGGAGTCGCCACCGGCCACTGAGGTAGGCCAGACACCGTAAAACACAAAACCAGAGATTCGTTTGAAAGGGTTCGGGAGTTGGTTACGTGTGGGGTAGGGTTAGCGTCCCCATCACGCCCGGAAATCGGTACCAAAACAATTGTTGCCTTTAATTGATGGAAATTATTCAAAATTTAAGAAGACTTTAATTAGGGGTTCTTGATTAAAAATCGGACTTTAGTCGTACGAGCTTTTTCAAATTGGTGGTATCGAATTAATTTACCACTTAATTAAAAAGGATGACGGTACACTGGACCAAAAACTAAACCGACATCAAATAAGGCTGACTGTCGTGTTAGTTTAGGGTTCGGATCCCGTACGTCACCTTTATGCATGATGCAAGCAATTAAAGGATGGTGGCATGGTCTTGTCCGTTTTAATTACGGATTTACCTTTAGACGATTCGAATTAATCCGAATATCCGGGGGACATCCAATAAGCTAGGCTAGTCGACCCGAATACGCGAATTAATAAGTATCTCCGTTTTATAATTAAAATTAATTAACATACAAATTAAAATGCTAAAAGTCTCATGAATGACAATAAAAATGCATGTCACATATATATATATATATATTCGAACCACATGAAAGCATACCGGCTTATTAAAAACACATGCATCACATATCATACATTTACATTAAATAACAACAAGCAATATGACTAAACTATGCAATAACTTAGCATGAATAATATAACAAAACATAAACCCGATGCAAAACATATATTCGATATATAAAAAAGGCTAACTACATGAACAATATGTCATAAAAAAAACATGCTAGGCAAGCAAAATAAAATGCCAACTGGCAAGGACCAAAGCTGCAATAAAACCATTTAAAATAGTAATTAAAGCACGAAATGGGACTCAAATGAAAGGACACAGAAAGCTTCAGGGACCAAAAAAGAAATTTATCCATTCGAAATTCAATTAAAACTCGAAATCAGGGCTAAAATGAAAGAGCACGAAAAGAAATAGGGACCAGGATGGGAATTAACCCATCCGAGAGTCAATCGAAATGAAAATGGTGACGGAATTGAAAACGCTAAAAACGTATGGGGACTGCGGAAGGGGTTTCAAAACACGGAGCCCCCTCATGCGTAAAAACGATGACGCGGAGGGGTTTAAGGTGATAATAAACCATTTTTTCAAATAAAAAACGTTATAAATAGAGGTTAAAAACTCATTTGACCCCTTTTTGTTTTTCTTAAAAACCCTAACCTAAACCGAGAGAGTTTCTTCCCCTCCCTGTCTCCTTTATCCGGCGCCGCCAAGGGGTTCCGGTCGCCGTTGCCGGCGCCGAAACCCTAAAAAACCTTTCTTTTCTCTTTCCGAAACCAAAACGAACCCCTTTCTTTTCCCTTTTCGAAAACCTCGAAACCAAAATAAAAACCTTTTAGAAATCCTTTCGTTTTACGAAACCAAAACCAGACCCCAAAAACCCTTTCGGCCGTCGAATCTCCTGCCGATTCACCCCGTTGCTCCGAAAAGGAGATGTGGGCTTGTCACCGGCGAAGGGAGACAAACGGACACGAAGGTGAAGAGACGCGGAGGTAAACCAAAACCTAAACTACTGTTTTTGTTTTATTTTTTGATGCGAAAACTGAAATGAAAAGAAATACCTTTGTGAATCTGTTTTTCTTGCTTGTATTGCTGTGAAATTTTTTGATTACAAAAATCCTCTGAAGACTCTCTTCTTACAATTTTTCTCCTGAAAATAATCCCCTCTAAAAAACCTCTGAAATCCCTCTTTTACAATTTTTTCTCCCTAAGAAATCCTCCTTTTACATGGCATTCGTTTAGGGCTTTTATAGCCGGGAAATTACAGATTTTTCTATTTCTTAAAATGCATAAAATTGATGTAAATCGCTGTGATTTGTACGACTTGATTGCCTCTGATTTTTGTTTCTGATTTCCGTTGCATTTGCGCGTTTTCGGCCTCTGACGTTTTTGTTATTTTGGCTGCATGTGAGGCTCGTACGAGGGGGGTCCAGTAGGCTGGGACGTGGTCGGACGTGGAGTGATCCGGATCGTCGGAAGCTGGAGGGGCTCGATCTGGGCGTGCGTGGATTCCACGAGGCGCGCGGGAAACTGAAGCGGCGCGCGTGGATCGCACGCGCTTGGGCGAGGCCCGATCTCGGCCGTTCGATGAGTCTTTGATCCAGCGGTGGAGGTTGTGCGGCGCTGAGGCATCCTGGGGGCAGCTAGGGCTTCATCCTCCTGAAGCGATCTGGACCGTTGGATCTGGATCCCAGATCCAACGGTGGAGATGGGGTGGCGGCTGCACAAACATAAAGGGTATTAGGTTTAGCAGATTAGGGTTTTTAATTATTTGGGCCCGAATTGGGCTGTAATATATGTATAGTATTTTTTGGGACTTTTTATTATGTAATATAGACTTTAAATTAATAAACTGGGCTTTTATTTTATTAATGTTTTTTTGTTTTTCAGATTTGATTAATAATAATAAATATAATATTAATACGGTAATAACTATAACTAATAATGATAATAATATATACTAATAATATAAATGTGTGACAATTCATAATAATAATTTTTAGGGGTTTTTATATGAAAAGTATAACATGCATATATATAAAAATTAATTTAATCTAAGCAAAGCCCACAACCCGTTTTTATTTAAATAGTGACAAGAATGTGGAAAAGCCCCCATAAGTCTATTATTATAAAAGGAAATAAAAAGATGTTAGCCCGGACAAAATTAGTGATTACAAGTATAAAGACATTTTTGTCTGGTCGTATCAGGATATGACTGGCCTTGATATAGATATTGTTATGCATAGGCTTCCTATAAAGGAGGGATGTGAGCCTGTAAAACAAAAGCTCAGAAGGATGAAGGCTGTTACACTTCTAAAAATCAGGGATGAAGTAAAGAAGCAGTACAATGCAGGATTCCTCGAGGTGGCTAAATATCCAGAATATGTGGCAAACATTGTTCTAGTGCCTAAGAAAGATGGAAAAGTAAGGATGTGTGTCAACTACAGAGATCTTAATAGGGCAAGTCCCAAAGATAACTTTCCGCTTCCACATATCGACACCTTGGTAGACAATACAGCCTGTCATTCTTTTTTTTTCATTCATGCGTGGATTTTCTAGATATAATCAAATAAAGATGTGCCCAGAGACATGGAAAAAAACTACTTTTGTAACACTTTGGTGAACCTTTTGTTATAAAGTAATGCCTTTCCGATTGAAAAACGCAGAGACAACTGATCAGAGAGCTATGGTTACCCTTTTCTAGGATATGATGCATAGGGAAATAAAAGTGTATGTGGATGATATGATTGTCAAGTATAGAACTGAGGATGAGCATCTAGTAAACCCGAGTAAGATTTTTCAAAGATTGAGAAAATTTCAGTTAAAGCTAAATCTTGCAAAGTGCATATTTGGGGTTACTTATGGGAAGTTGTTAGGCTTTGTAGTAAGCAGAAGAGGAATTGAAATTGATCCTAACAAGATAAAGGCCATACAAGAGCTTCCACCACCCCAAACACAGAAACAAGTTAAGAGATTCATGGGAAGGTTGAATTACATAGCCTGTTTCATCTCGCAACTAACGAATACATGCGATCCAATATTCAGGTTGCTTAGAAAGAACAATCCGGGGACATGGAATGAAGAATGCTAGGCAGCCTTAGGAAAGATCAAGGAGCAGTTAACTAACCCTCCAGTATTTGTGCCACTTGTTTCAGAAAAGTCGTTAATACTCTATCTAACGGTGTATGAGAATTCATTGGGCTACGTATTTGGGCAGCATGACGAAACTGGAAGGAGGGAAAGGGCAATATATTATGTAAGCAAGAAGTTTACTGACTGTGAAGCAAGATATACTCTGATTGAAAAAGTATGTTGCGCTCTGGTATGGGCTACTAAAAGGCTTAGGAAGTATATGTTGCATCATACCACATGGTTGATCTCACGGCTAGATCCATTAAAGTTTTAGATGGAAGCTTCAGATCTATCAGGAAGAATAGCACGATGGCAGATGTTGCTCTCAAAATATGATATTCAGTGTGTGAATCATAAAGTAGTAAAAGGAAGTGCCATATCGGATTTTCTTGTAATTCGTGCTCAAGATGATTTTCGAGGCATTAGATTTCAGTTTCCTCGATAAGGATTTAATGTGTATTACAGAAAATGAAGAGCCACCAACAAACTCATGGGTCATGCATTTTGATGGTGCTGTAAATGCTCTAGGACGAGGTATCAGGGCAAATTTGGCTTCACCAGAAGGAGATCATTATCCTTTCACTTGCCGTTTGAAATTCTTTTGCACTAATAATATGGCAGAATATGAGGCATGCATATTAGGTCTAAGGGAAGCCATTGATAGAAAGATCCGAAATTTGAAGGTCTATGGGGATTCAACGTTGATCATCTACCAAATACGTGGCGAATGGGAAACAAAAGATGCAAAATTAATAGAGTGTTACAAGTTGGTCCTTGAATTAACTAAAGAATTTGATGTGACCACCTTTAGGCATCTCCCAAGTGAAGATAATCAAATGGTTGATGCGTTAGCTACTTTGGCTACCATGTTTAAAGAAAGTGAAGGTTCTAAGATGATGCTTATTAAGTTGCAAATGTTGGAGTCCCTAGTGCATTGTTATAGCATAGAAGAAGAGGCAGATGGCTTGCCGTTGTACCATGACATCTTGCAGTACATAAAGCTTCAACAATACCCAACACATGCCTCAGAAAATGAAAAGAGGATGACTAGGAAAATGGCATCAGGATACATTCTTGACGGAGAAATCTTTTACAAACAAAGTCGGGATCAGGGGCTTTTAAGATATGTGGATGCAAAAGAAGCACAATTGATTTTGGAAGAGGTTCATGAGGGAGTTTGTTGAACTCACCCTAGTGGTTTCACTATGGCGAGAAAAATTATGCATTTTGGGTATTACTGGTCAACGATGGAAGGAGATTGCATTAATTACTCCTATAAATGTCACAAGTGCCAGGTTTACGTCGACAAGGTTCACGCTTCTCTTCAATGTCTTTAGGTTGTGTCATCTCCCTAACCATTCTCTATGTGGGTCACAGATTTCATTAGGCAGATTCGTTCGAAGTCGTCAAACGGACATCATTTTATTCTGGTAGCCATCGATTACTTTACAAATTGGGTGGAAGCGGCCTCGTATGCAAATGTAACCAGGTCCACTGTTTGCAATTTCTTAAAGAATGAGATCATTTTTCGATATGGTCTACCAGAGAGCATAATCACCGATAATGCCTCTAACTTGAACAACGAAATGATTGCTGGGGTCTGTGAGCAGTTTAGCATTAAGCACCGCAACTCAATAGTTTATCGCCCGAAGATGAACGGAGCAGTAGAGGCGGCCAATAAAAATATCAATAAGATAGCTACAAAGATGACCAACACTTATAAAGATTGGCATGAAAAGTTACCTTTTGCCTTGTATGCATATCGAACAGCGGTACGAACATCTACTGGGGCAACTCCATTCTCATTAGTATATGGAGTATAAGTTGTGCTACCAATTGAGGTTGAGATACCATTGTTGCATGTCTTGATGGAAGCCAAGGTAGATGAAGCTGAATGGGTTCAGGCAAGGTATGACCAATTGAATTTAATTGAAGAAAAGAGGTTGAAAGCCGTATGTCATGGTTAAATGTACCAAAGGAGAATGACAGGGGCTTATGAGAAGAAGGTTCGCCCTAGAAGATTCCAAGAAGGCTATCTAGTATTAAAGAAGAAGCTGTCAATCCAAAGTGATCCCCGAGGAAAATGGGCGCCTAATTGGGAAGGACCGTACATTGTGATAAACATTCTTTCAGGCGGAGCATTGATCTTAGCTGAGATGGATGGAGATGAGATTCAAAACCCGGTGAACTCTGATGCCGTTAAGAAGTATTATGCTTGAAGGGAAAAAATGAAAAAAGAAAGAAAAAAAAAAGAAAAAAAGAGAAAAGAAAAAAAGAAAAAGGAGTGTTAAAAATGAAAACTCGCAAAGGGTGTTTTGAAACCAAAGGATGGTCTGAGTTGAAAACTCGTAAAGGGAAGCTCAGATAATTCCTAAGATAGTTTTTCGGGTTCCACAACTTATGCATTGTACTCAAAGTTTCCTTAACAATGGTGGCGTTAAAGATTACTTCTGGCGTTTTTTGGGAGGAGTTTGGACTGTTGATATCTGAAAACTTGTTCCCCTTTCTTTTTTATAAAAAACTTTTTGGGTTTGCCACAACATTAATAAATTTAGTTCTATGGATTTTTCTTTCTTTCTTGTTTTCTTCCCTGTCATTGTTAGCATCTTGCTTTGAAATGAGGATCAATGCTTGTAGGTTGTGAAATAGTCCTGCTTTAAGTGCAAGTGTACACTGACTGCCTAGTTGTAATATAAAAGATTATCATCTCCTCAGGGACTGGATGGCTACTTCAAGATTAAATTCCTACACAAAGAAAAGTAAAAACACAATTGATTTGGCTTGGTTTGCGAAAGTTGCATGAACTAAAAGTAAACGAATAATAAAAAGATTGAGTAATCAGAATAAGAAGATAGGTTAGATTGAGTTGCGTCATAGTGTGAAACTACGTTGAACTTTGAAAAGGTCTTGTGATGCAAAGTCGATGTCGCCGCAACGGCGGGTGAAATTTTGAACACTGCCACGACAAGAAACTCGGCGGACCTTCAAGGTTCGGCAGAACATCCTAATCTGATTCTGACTTATCTATAAGTTTGAATACTATTGATGCCCACTCTTCGACAATACCTCTCGGCATAAACCTAGATTGAACAACAACCTTCCCACGTTCCTTCTTAGCCGCCTTAAACCTAAACTTATCTCTAAGCTAAGTTGATTTTTGCCTTAATTGGAGGAAATCATGTTTATCCTTTTCTTGAGTTTAACTCTTTCGAATTGAAACAAACAAATGTGCTCACAAAGATCTCTTGATTATATTGCAAACAAAGATAAAGAATATGGAATAATCAAACCTTGAATTCAAATTCCATTAAAAACATTAACTAATTACAACCATACACACAACGACTAAACAAAACAATCTTAACCCTAAGAAAAGTTTAGAACATAATGTGAATGAGAAAACACCAAAACGAATTCTAAAAATCCTAAGCTCTCCTTCTTCTCATCCAATTCGGTCAAGCCCTCCTTTTATAGATGGTTACATGTGAAAACCCTATTTGGGAAGAAGTCTCTCTTTGTGAGGAAGTTAAGTTGGAATTAAATGTTGTCAAACGTCTGAGTGTTTTATTCCAAACTAACTCCTCTTTTGGGCTTTCTTGGGCCGCAAGCTTCTTCCTTGTTTGGGTTTTCTCACGTCATCTCTGAGTGCTCATGGGCTTTATTCGTCACGTGGCTTGGTTCTGCTGGTAGAAGGAATTCTCCTCTTGCTATCACACTCCCTTTTGGCCAATCTCCAATGTTCCACCGCAGCGGCAGTAGTGCTGGCGGCAGTCTATCTTGGCAGCTTATTCTTTGAACTGCGTTGGTACAGTTCTTCTCTGCAGTGATGGTTCGTCCTATGTGACTAGATGTGATCAATCTGCTCTCTTCTCCTCTCAAATAATTCTTCTACTCCGCTATCGCGGCGGGTGCTGGCGGCAGTCTCCTATAACCTGTAATGCAAATGCAACAAAAATAGCGTCTTTTCTCCACAAATAATCGTAAATACTGTAATAAGCTGAGTGACGGAAAGATACTGTAAAACATGCATGGAAACCTAAGTATGAACTAAAATGAGCTTTAGAATAGTGACAATATGAGCTAAAATGGGCATAAAATATAGGACTTTTAAGCACTTTACACACCACAAACTCGAACTATTGCTTGTCCTCAAGCGATGCAAAACCTAATAAGTACTTACCCCTACTTTAACAAAAGGAACTTGTCTATAACTTGATTTCATGCCTCAAGACAGTGGAACCTATACCATTTTAGTGTGTAGGATAGCATGAATTTTCTCGAAAACAAACTATAATACCTGTGGTCAAGTGTGTGCAAAATTGTGTACAAGTTGATCTTTGAGAGTTATTTAAGTGAACAAAAGACTTAGCTAATTTCTCGTACCTCTAAACAACATAGCTGTTCTAGGATTGAAATATTTTTTTTATAACTGGAGAAAATTTCGGGCACCTCCAGTCGCCTAGAGCTTGTTACGACACCTCTAGGATTGCATTTTTTTCTTACATGTCGTGGTGGCCTTCCTTGTAGTATTGACAACTTCAGCTGTTAATGAGGCATTCTATAATGCATGTGAATTAAACATACCAAATAATTAAACAGTCTATGTTTACTACTTCATTCTATCAATCAACTTGCTACAATTGTGTTAAGGATAAATAGCACTATAGTAAATTTCTAAGTCATCTCCATGCTACCCAAAAATTTAAGAGTACTTTTTAATGGTGCGAGTTGATGGATATTCTATCATAGGCACAAGTTGCTTAAGTTCTTTTTCATTAAAGAAAAGGTGAGTACAATGCAATTAAAATGGTTAACTAATATGCAACTACAAATGAACTACAATAAAATGGATTGTCCCTCCCCTAAACTTGAGGCGAGCATTGCCCTCAATGCAACAAAATAAAAAGAAAATGCATATCATAAGAGGAAAGAAAATAAAAAATAAACTTAAAAAATAAAAGGAAAAAGAAACGTGTTAAATTTAAAATGAGGAGGAGGATGAGTTTTTGGCCACTTCGTCGTCGTTGAAAAGGTCCAGTCGTCGCCTCTTGAGAGGAGATGGTTGGACATTCTTTGAAGTCATTTGTGGCTGGATCATGGAGGGCGTCGTGTTCCTGGTCACTGGGATAGTATCATCGGATTCTTACTCGTCCGAATCGGCTGAGATGCAATGATACTTCCTTCTCCTTGATGTTTCTGCCGCCGCTGGTGCTGCCGTGACAGGTTGTGCTGCCGTGATGGGAGATGAGTCATCTTTCGAATCGTCAAAGAAGTCATGAGACAGAGAGGGTTAGCCCTGCAAATTTTCTGGAGAGGTAGGTGGGGTGCTGGCGGCTAAGAAGGAGCCTTGGTGGGATGCTTGGGAGGCTGTAAGAGATGTCGCGGCAGGGGAGTCTCGAATAGGCTGGCTCGCCAAGGCGGCTTTTTTTATCTTGGCTGGAAAGGTGGGAAAGTCGAGGTCATCCCATGGGAGCTTCTCCTTGAGGAATAGCTCGAAACCGGTGTTGTAGTTTCGTACGTATTCCATAATTTTCAAGTTCATGTTCTCCATTCGGTGCAACTTCCAGTAGATGACTTGGAGCATCCTGGTGGGGTCCATGAAGTCCTGATCTGTGAGCTTGCCCTGGACTGAAGTTCCTACCGCGACGACATTTGGATCATACCGATTTTCTGGCACCGCCTCTACCAGCTTCATCATCTTGTATATGTATTCCTTTGTCCACCCCTCCCTGTGGGGTATCATCGTGTCTGCCTTGTCCGTCGGCACTTTGAAGTTTGTGCACTGCCTGGTGATAAGGTTTGGGAAGAAAAGCCTCCCCCTTAGCCTCTGATGGTAGACCTAGAATTCCTGACAGATTACGTCTCTGACATTGATCTTCCACCGCTTCATAGTGTGAAACTGCGTTGAACATCGAAAAAGTCTTGTGATGCAAAGTCAATATCGCAGCCACAGCGGGTGACAGATTCAACACTGCCACGGCAGGGAACTCGGCGGACCTTCAAGGTTCGGCAGAACGTCCTTATCTTATTCCGACTTATATCTAAGTTTGAATACTGTTGATGCCCACTCTTCGACAACACCTCTCGGTGTATACCTAGATTGAACAACAACCTTCCCACGTTCCTTCTTAGCCGCCTTAAACCTAATCTTTTCTCTAAGCTAATTTGATTTTTCGCCTTAATTGGAGGAAATTGTGTTTATCCCTTTCTTGAGTTTAAGTCTCTCGAATTGAAACAAATGGATGTGCTCACAAAGATCTCTCGATTCTATTGCAAACAAAGATGAAGAATATGGAAGAAACAAACCTTGAATTCAAATTACATTAAAAACATTAACTAATTACAACCGTACTCACAACTACTAAACAAAACAATGTCAACCCTAAGAAAAGTTTAGAACATAATGTGAATGAGAAAACACAAAAACAAAATTTAAAAATCCTAAGCTCTCCTTCTTCTCTTCCAATTCGGTCAAGCCCTTCTTTTAAAGGTGGTTACATGTGAAAACCCTATTTGCGACGAAGTCTCTCTTTGGGAGGAAGTTAAGTTGGAATTAAATGTTGTCAAACGCCTGAGTGTTTTATTCCAATCTAACTCCTCTTTTGGGCTTTTTGGGCCGCAAGCCTCTTCCTTGTTTGGGTTTTCTCACGTAATCTCTGAGTGCTCCTGGGCTTTATTCGTTATGTGTCTAGTTCTGCTGGTACAGAGAATTCTCGTCTTGCTATCGCACTCCCCTTTGGCCAATCTCCAATGTGCCGTCGCGGCATAGTGCTGGCGGAAGTCTATTTTGGCGGCTCATTCTTTGAACTGCGCCAGTACAGTTCTTCTATGCAGCGATGGTTCATCATGTTTGACTGGATGTGATAATTCTGCTCTCTTCTCCTCTCTAATAATTCTTCTACTCCGCTACCGCGGCGGGTTCCGTCGGCAGTCTTATGTAACCTGTAATGCAAATGCAACAAAACAATGTATTTTCTCCGCAAATAATCGTAAATATTGTTATAAGCTGAGTGAAGGAAAGATACTGTAAAACATGCATGCAAACCTAAGTATGAACTAAAATAGGCTTAAGAACAGTGACAATATGATCTAAAATGGGCATAAAATATAGGACTTTTAAGCACTTTACACACCCCTAAACTCGAACTATTGATTGTCCTCAAGCGATGTAAAACCTAATAAGTTCTTACCCCTACTTCAACAAAAGGAACTTGTCTTTAACTTGATTTCATGCCTCAAGGCCGTGGCGGACTTCCTTGTAGTTCTAAATTGTGTACAAGTTGATCTTCATGAGTTATTTAAGTGAACAAAAGACTTAGCTAATTTCTGGTACCTCTAAACAACATAGCAGTTCTAGGATAGAAATATTTTCTTTTACGACTAGAGCCAATATCGAGCACCTCAAGCCACCTAGAGCCTGTTGTGGCACCTTTAGGATTGCATTTTTTTACCTGCCGTGGCGGCCTTCCTTGCAGCATTGATAACTTTAGCTACCGAGGCGGCATCCTACAATGCATGTGAATTAAACATACCAAATAATTAAACAGTCTATGTTCACTACTTCATTCTATCAATCAACTTGCTACGATTGTGTTAAGGATAAATAGCACTATAGTAAATTTCTAAGTCATCTCCATGCTACCCAAAAATTTGAGAGTACTTTTCAGTGGTGCTAGTTCTTGGGTATTCTATCATAGGTACAAGTTGTTTAACAAGTTCTTTTTATTAAAGAAAAGGTGAGTATATTGCAATTAAAATGGTTAACTAGTATGCAACTACAAATGAACTACACTAAAGTGGACTGTTCCTCCCCCAAACTCGAGGCGAGCATTGCCCTCAATGCAACAAAATAAAAAGAAAATACATATCATAAGAGGAAAGAAAATAAAAAAACATGAAAAATAAATGGAAAAAGAAACATGTTACATTTAAAATGAGGAGGAGGATGAGTTTTTGGCCACTTCGTCATCGTCGGAAAGGTCCAGCCACCACCTCTTGAGAGGAGATGTTTGGACATTCTTTGAAGTCCTTCTTGGATGGATCCTGGTGGGCGCCATGTTCCTGGACACTAGGATAGTATCATCTGATTCTTCCTCATCTGAATCGACCGAGATGCAATGATACTTCCTTCTCCTTGATGTTTCTACCGCCGCTGGTGTTACCGTGACGGGAGACGAGTCGTCTTCAGAATCGTCGAAGGAGCCATGATGTAACACCTCAGTTTTGGGCCTAGGTGTTTTGTGTGCCAGGTTAGCTCGGTGGAACTGGAAATCGGTTGTTCGAATCGTTAAAGGTGGTTCAGTGAAATCAAGGTTTGGGATGGGATAAAAATATGATAAAAATTCTTAAAATCCTCTAAAATCTTATTTAAGAGGTTGGTTAAATCAGTTTTTCAAAACGAGTTTTGGGAAGTATACATTTTGGGCAGTGACAAAAATGTAAGGTTTTAAAAATGTGAAAAAAGAGTGTTTTTTCAAAAAAGAGTCAAAGTCTTAGAATCTTTATGGAGGTATTTCAATTAAGCCTTTTCTCTAATTTGGCATGTATTTTAAATGGTTTATAAAATAATTAAAATGCCTTTTATAGATTACTCAAAAGGTAGTTAATTTGGTTAAGGAAAATTTCACAATCATTTTATTTTCTTCATTACAATTCAGCCAAACACTCTTCATTTTATCTCAATTTCCAGATTTCATTCACTCTCATTGTCTCTCTTGATTTTCAACTTCTCCTTTGTGATTTCTCTCAAATTTCCTCAAGTTTCTTGAAAGCTAAACTTGCCAAATTAGAAGAGAAGCAAGGATTGGAGGTAAATTTCATGCTAACCCTCTAATCAAGCTTGTTTAATGAAATTCCCAAGATATTTGACTCTTTATTTATGTTTTTGATTGCGGTTTTGTTATTGTTTTGATAAAATAATGAAATCTTGATAGAAAAGAGGATTTAATGTGATTTTCAGAATTGTTCTCATTTGATATGTTTGAGATGGTTTCTAATTGGGTTTTGAAAGGTTTATGATGTTGAAATAGAGTCTTAATCATATTAATACCGAAATCCTTGAGATCTTTTGTTTTTAAGGTGTTTATGGTTGGATTTTTGGGTGTTATGTGAGATCTGAGTTGCTGGAGGTATAAAGGTGGTTTTAGGTTGTTTTTGGACGTTGATTTATGGTTAAAATGTGTTGGATGCATTGGTGGATGGCTCAGCTAATTTTAGAGATCAATCGATTGAGTTTTCGGTTGTTTCGATTGGGTAATTTTTTGCTTAAGAGCGGGGCTGCGAGTTTTCTTTTGAGTGCTGGTGTTTGAATGCATTATGATGCATTGAATCTCTATTTTTAATTTGTTGAAAACATGGGATAGTGTTCCGGAATTGAACGAAGTGGTTATGGTGGCTTCGGACGTTTGATTCATGCGTTGGCTAGTGTGGTTTCGCAAGTCGGTGAGTAGAACTTGGTTTTCTAGTGTGGAAACGTTTTAGAAAAGGTTTTGGGAACTTATTAAGAGCTTGAAACGCTTTACTAAGTTCGGAAGTAAGTAAAATGAATTTCTCTCCCAGATTGTGCTAGTTTGAGCCTTTTGTTGCACTTGATTTGAACTGCGTTTACCGACTATTTTAAAGCATGTTTTGAATTTATGAAATGTGGTTGATGATGCCATATGGTTTAAGGATGCACTAGGTAAGTGATCCTTGTATGCATGTGTTGATGCATGAGGTTTGAAGCATGGTTTAATGCTTGTGATATGGCTTATAATGAATGCTTTGGAAAAAAAAATAGTGAGGTATGTTTGAAATATGGATTATATTGACAAGTGATGTTGTATAAAGTGTTTTATAAATAAAATCGAATATAGTTAGCTGCTATAGGATTGAGTGCTCTATAAACACGTCGTCTTGGATGTTGAGGGGTTGTGATAGTAGCGAAAAGTCCATCCAAGTACCCTAGGTGCGAACATTGTGTGTGTCCCGTCTCTTGTTAGTGGGCTATATATCTACCGATGAGTGGTGTTGAGGGGTTGTAATTGTACCGAATACTCCACCACGGGTGTCACAACGATGGAGGGTTGCTCTCGTGTGTGAGCCTTGAGATGCCGGTAGAGTGTATGAAGGGTTTGGGACAACCCTTGGTAATCTATGTATTCAATATGCTTTTTGAGAAATGAGATTGTTGTTAATCACTTGAAAGCCAATATAATGGATTGTAATGCTATGGAAATGTTGATGATGCATATTGTGAAAGATACATGTTTTACCTTAAGCTTAGCATAGTGGTGTTTATGCTTGGAAGGCTTGATGTTTGTGTAGCAATGGTTTAATTGCTGGAAAATATGTGATTAATGTTTCATGGTATTTAGCATGCTGATTTTAATGTTAAAGTGTGTGGTTTATTGTTGAGTGTGTAAAAGTTCTATTATTTACACCTTTTTAACCCATATTTCTGCTGCATTCAAGCATCATTGCATTGCATTTAGGTTAGTTTTCAGTAAAACATCACAAATGGATCAAAAGCACGGATTCTACTAAAATATGGCTATTTTTGCAGGTATCTGCCATAGTAGACGTTGAAGGCAGGCGCAGGGCAGAGAAGCAGGAAAGCTGAACTGGACAAGCAGACGAAGAAGACGAAGCTGCCGTGGACCTGTCGTGACAGCATGGTGACAGCAGACTTACGAAGAGGAAAAGCAAAGTGGACCTCGATAGATAGAGAAAAATCTGCTCGTCTGTCATGTGAAAGCCACATATTTTTCCAAGCCCCGGATCAAAAGTTATGTCAAGCCAAAGCTCAAGGAGAGGAAATTTGTAACGCCCCGGTTTTGGGCTCAGAAGTTTTGGGCGTTGACCGGTTCGGTCAAAGTGCTGATCGAATATATAAGAGTGAACTTAGGAACGCCTAGTTCGGGTTGCATTAAAAATATGGAAAAATGTTCTAAAATCATCTTTTAATATAATTAAGTGATCTGTGAAATCAATTTTGGAAAATGAGGTTCGGAAGGGTGACATTTTGGCTAGTGACCAAAATGTAATTTTTGAAAGTTCGGTGACAGTTTTATAAAGGATTGAAACTTTGAATCTTTAAGGAGCTATTATTCCAGAAAGAGTTTCTCCAGATTTTTCTAAGATATTTTGAGGTATTATTCTGATTTTTAAACATAAAGAAAGAGGAGGGAAAGCCATTTTGACTATTTCATAACTAACTTTCCATTTTCTCTCAATTTTCCTTTTCTCTCATTTTCTCTCAACCCAAACACATTTCTCCAGATTTTCTCATCAGATTTTGTCACTCAAATCACTCATTTCAACTCTCTTTTGATTCCTAAACATCACATCAACAAAACCTCTCAATTTGCTAGTTGATTCTTCAAGCTTTTTGGTTCCAAAAAGGGAGAAACTCAAGTTTGGAGGTAAGAACGTCCTTCTCCTCTAAACTCTCAGTTCTTTACTGAAATTCCTAAGTTCTCAATCCTTGATTTGTGATTTGTTAAAGGCTTTTCAATTGAAATCTTGATTTTGGCTTAAAATGCAAGATTTGGTGATTTTGGTGGAATTTTCGTGTGATCTGTTTGAGCAGTGTTTTGAAGTGTCAAATTGATGTTAAATGAATGCTAAATTGATTAGAAGTTGAGGTTTAATTAATGCAATCCTGGATAGGTTGAATTTCCTAAGTTTGGCTTGAGTTTTTGGTTGTTTTTGGAGTGTTTTTGGTGATCTGTTATACCTGGAGGTATGAGGACGTGTTTGTGATCATTTTGGATGTTAATTTATGTTTAAAAATGGTTAGAAGTGATGGATCTTGGCTGGGTTAAGTTTTGGAAGTGTTTGGAGGTGATTTCGGTTGTGTTTGGTAGCCGAAATGTTGATTTTGTGATGAGCAGCGAGTTTGGTTGTGTTGCTGCTGTTCTTAATGCATAATGATGCATTAATCCTCTGTTGTTATGTGCTTGAAACAGGGGAGTTTGATCCGCGAGCTTTAGAGGTGGTGCGGAAGGTTTCGGATGCTTGGAATGCTTTTAAACCTCTCAATTTGCTAGCCTTGTTTTGTGTATCGGTGAGTGAAGTTGGGTTTTCAGCTTTTAAACCAAGGTTTGAAGGTTTCGGGAGCTTAGTTTAAGTCTAAACAACTTTGCTAAGCTCAAGAGTAAGTAAATGGATTTCTTTCTTGGTTTGTGTTATGAATTGGCTTTTTAGGCAATTGTGGTTGATGTTTGAAATGCAAGGGTTTTGCATGATTTAAATTCTGTTTTGGAAGCATATTTTAGCATGGTTTAATGCTGGTTTTGAAAGCCATATGTGAAGGATGCTCAAGGTAAGAGATCCTTGGTTTTATACATTGAAAATGTGGTTTTGATGCATGGTGTTGCATGATGTTTAATGGCTATGTGTAATGCTTTAAAACAGTGAATTAATGATGGTAAATGATGGTTTTTGCATTATGGTTATGCATGTGAATCATTGGACTAATGTGGTAAGGTGGTTATATTGGCAAGTGATGTAAGTGGTTCTTTGTTCTTTGATCGGATATAGTTAGCCGGCTATAGGATTGGGTGCACCGTGAATAAAGTCGCCTTGGAGGTGGAGTGGTTAAGTGTGAACCGGTAATTTCCCTTCAAGTATCCTAACGAGATGGTTAAGGTCATAATGGAGGTTGAATGCCCATTCGAGGACCTTGGTTAAGCAAAGGTTATATGGTGGTTAAAAGTCCATATATGGGAACCTTGTGTTTGTTAAGATCACAATGGTGGTGTAAAGTCCATGTGTGGATCTTGTGTAGGGTGTCCCGGATCTCGTTAGTGATGTTATACAACTACCAATCGGTGAATGCAAAGGTTGTATGGTGTTTGAAAGTCCATACATGGGAACCTTGTGCATGTCAAGGTTGTATGGTGTTTAAAAGTCCATACATGGGAACCTTGGGAAAAGTCAAGGTTGTATGGTGTTTGAAAGTCCATACATGGGAACCTTGTGAAAAGTTGAGGTTGTATGGTGTTTGAAAGTCCATACATGGGAACCTTGGGAAAGCTAAGGTTGTATGGTGTTTAAAAGTCCATACATGGGAACCTTAGGATGGTGAGGTCAAATGGTGTTTAAAAGTCCATTGGAGACCTTGGATTGGTAGTGTGTATGAAGCGTGGGGGACAACGCTTGTGATCCGCGTATCCGATTGGATGTTGAGTTGAAAAGTGGATGTGGTTGATCACTTGAAAGCCAATATGATGTTCTTGATTAAAAAGAAGCATGTGATGCTTGAAATGGTGCATAATTGCAAGAGAAGCATGAGATGCTTGAAAGGATGCATGGTTGCATGGGATGTGTATAATGCTTGTGAATGCATGTTACTTGTTAAGTTGAACAAGTGTTGATTATCATTTGGTAAATGATGCATGTGTGCATGAAATCTCTTAAATGCATTGGAGTCTTGTAAGACTTGTTTTAAAAGGCATGTGATGATGATGTTGTGGTTCATATATTGCCTTGGTTTAATGCATGTGTTGGATTACTTGAGTAAATGGTTTTAAAGGGATTCTTGCTTGGAATGTTTTCAAGTATAAGAAAGGTATGTTGTGAAATGGAAGTGTTTTCCGAAGGTTTTGAATTTAACTTTGCATATGGTATTTATGTATGGAATGGCTAAATGGTTGAAATTGCAATTTGTGCTTTGAAAAGGTTTTCTTAGCTTGCTAAGCTAAGGGTTGGTTTTCATGTATGTGCAATGCATGGTTTAAGCATGATGTTAAAAAGGGGTTTCAAACTTTGTTTGGTAAACAAATCGAGTTGCTTTTCAAAAAGGTTTTATGACTCGCTGCATTGATGGTGTTTTGGTTTTGAGCATTCCTCACTAAGCATTATGTGCTTACGCTCCTTTTTGTCCATCGATGCAGATACTTGAAGTTGGACAGCGAGAAGCAAGGGATTCAAGAGGGACTCCACTTGAGATGTATGTCTCGGTTAATAGCTATAGTTAATAAAGGCAATGGGGTAGAATCTCTCGGATTGATGTTTATGAGCTCGTATATGTTCGGACAAGTATGGTTTTATGTTGTTGATGTTGTTGGAATATGTTTTGGCCTTTATGTGATTGAATTGGAAGTATGGTGTTTAAATGGTTGCTTGTGTAGGAAGCATATCCTTTGAATTGGGGCTTTTCATGAATGTTGGTATTTCGTTGAATTGTTGATGCAAGTATGTCTCTTATATGTTGATTAGTATGTCGGTAAAGTTTGGTGGCTTTTGGAGCATGTTTGGATGGTCAATTGCATGTTTATGTATGCATTTGGGGGTTTTCTGTGCAGGGTGTTTCGGAACAGTTCATACCGTTTCGGAACGGGTGCCTCAAACAAACCCAGGCGTCCGAAACGGGTGAGACCGTTCCGAAACGGTTTGGCTACTGCCAGTCCCCCGTTGCGGTACGTGTTGCGGAACGGCCCCGCGTTTCGAAACGGGCTCTGCCCGTTTCGGAACGGGTGACCGTTGGGGGCTGACATTGGCAGTTAAATGTTTTGAAAAGTTTGCATTTTGGTCCTGAAACTTGTTTGTGCAATTGTATGAGTCTGGGATGTCCGTTTGAGCTGAAATTTGGCAGAGAAGCATGAAACTTGATTAATTTTAAGTTGGTAACTTAAAATCTGGTTAAGTCCTTAAAGTTATCAGAATTTACATTTTGGTCCCTAAAGTTGTAAATTGTTCAATTGGGTCCCTGTTTGATCTCTGATGTTTATGATCTTTGAGTATGCTGTTTGCATGGACACATCTAAGGTTAATGTGCATCTAGACAAGAGTAAAAAGAAAAAAAAGGGTCGTTAATCAAGGTTGACTTTCGGGTTGACTTTGGTTTTCCCCGTGTGACTTCCTTAATTCAGGTCAACCGTCTGGGCCGGGTTAAGGGGGTTACATTTGGTGGTATCAGAGCTGAGTTGCGAATGCTTGGGGAAAACGGTAAGTTGTTGTGATGTGTGTTGATGTTTACCTTGTTGTGTGGTTGAAAGCTGGTTGAAACATGTGTTTCTGAGCAAGTTAATGATGTTTGTAAGCATGCTTTATGGTTATGAATCTTGGTTGAGCTTATGTGGAATTGTGCAAATGTTGAGAGCTGGTTTTATGCATGATGAAAGTGTAATGAGTATGTTCTGTTGATAGTATGCTGTTGCAAGTGGATGCTGTTTGGTGTAAGCATGATCGAATATGTGGTTTGATATGCTTGATGTTGTGATATCCATGTTGTGATGACTGTTATGACATGTAAAGGGGAGGATTCGGGATACCCATTGCCTTATTATTATAGCTATTGTGTTATTTTGGATTTGGAGTTTGAATCCTTGCTTAAAGCTGGTCTAACTGGTTTGTTTGTTTTGTTGTGAATGTTTGTTGTTGTTGTTAGTAGTATGGCAAAGTCGATGAAAGAATGGCAGTTGGGTGAGATGGTTGCTGCCTTGGGGCAGGTTGTTAAGGCATGGAATTCACCCTTTTGTAGAGGTGTTTCGTCTCAGTCTTCAGTGCCTGGAGTTGAGGTGGTAAGGCAAGGGAAAGAAGCTGGTTCTGTGGTGAAGAGTTCATCACCTGTTGTTCAGGAGGTGTTGGGAACATCTCAGGCTGTGGTAACGGTAAAGTCAGTGGATGTGCGGGTTTGCCGAAGCAGCGTTTGTTGGATTTGGGTGCTGTGGAGTATCATGGTTCTACACCGGGGATGTTTGAGGCCTGGTTGGCCAGTGTAATTCTGATCTTGGATCAGGAAGGCTGTGATTATGCCTGTAAGTTGGGGAGTGTTGTTTCTCTGATGTTGGAGGATGCGTGTGCCTGGTGGACATCTGTGGCGGTGGCGTCACATATCCATGATATTGACTGGGATTTCTTTGTATCTGCCTTTTATGAAAGGTATCTTGGAGAGAAGTTTCCAAGGGTTAAGCAATGTGACGGTAGTGCTGTTATAGAGCAAGTGTTGCTTGAGCAGGGAGTGGATGTTCAGCTACCTGTGTGTGACCGTTGTGAAAGGCGCCATGTTGGAGGTTGTTGGGGCGCGGGTGCTTGTTGGAATTGTGGTTCCAAAGTGCATGTGAAGCGTGAATGTCCTCTTGGGGTGAAATCAGCTTCAGTGATAGCCAAAGGATCTCTGAAAGGTCGTGGGCGCGGCCGAGGCAAGGTTCAGAGGTGGCAGAAAGAGCAGAAGGTTGTGAAGAATTTGGGAAATGAGAATTGCTGGAAATGTGGGTCTGCTGGTCACATGAGGCGTGATTGTTTGATGTTGGCTCGGAATAGCCAAGGTTCTTTACCGCAAGGAGTTGATGGTGATCCTAGTGTGCTAGCTGGTGCTGCAGTGGTGTGGCAGGAGGATGTTGATGCCGCGAGGAAGAGAGCTCGTCTGATGAAGCTTCAGGGAGGTGTTGTGTTTTCAGGTAACCTTGTTAAGTAATCTTTGCTCTAGTTACCTTAGTTTGGTTTCTATTGGTTTTTCCTTGCGTGGTAGGTTTAGTCTTGTTGCTAGCATGTTTGGGGTAATGGTAGTTGTTTGGGAACATCTTGGGTGTGAAGAAGGCTTAGTGAGAATCTTGTGGTTAATGGTTGTTGGTATGATGGAGTTAGATAAGTTAGGAGTGAGTTGGGAGGTTGTTTTTAGACGGATTTGAGGATGTTATTGGAGGGTGTGAACTGGCATTCATGCACAGTTAAAATCATTGTTATACGCTATATTATATATGTGTTGGTCCATGCATACATGTGGCATGACATTAGAGGTTTTGCATACATGTACATCAGGCATGATAGGGCATGTTGGTGATCATGCATACGACGTTCACACTCGCTAGTAACTAATCGAATCTGTTAGTGTGGTGGTTGGGTTAGGTTGGATGATGGGTTTTTAGAGGTTGTTTTGGCGCTGAGTGAGAGTTAGAAGTAATATTAAGCTAGTTGCTAGAATAGCGAGGGTGGTATAGCATGTTGGCGGAAGGATAGTGCTTGATGCTTAAAGAGTTTAGTGGTTGGGTGGTGAGGAGTACCGGTTGAAGTAGAATCGGTTAAGTGGTGTGAATAGTTAAAAGGAAGTGGTAGTTCCTTGGTGTTAGTGATGTTGCAGTTTTGTGGTTGTGTTTCCAAGTGCTGAGGTAGCTTAGCATTTAAGTTGTTGTGGAAGGGTTGTGTTGGTAAGTGTTGGTTCTTAGCAACCTTTGAGGAGTTGAGGAGTTGTTATGTATGTTTAGGTTGAGCGATGTTCTGGTGAGGCAAGTGTTGTGGTCAAGCTTGTGGTGGTTAAGCAATGAAAGATCTAAGGCCAGTGTTGTTTGAAAAGATTCTTGTGAGAAGTGGTTGGCTGGTTGTGAGCATGTGAACTTCTTTTGAAGTCAGCTGGTGGTGTGTGGAACAGCTAACGGAGTCAAGTTGGGGTTGTGATGTAAATTTTGGATTGTGGGTGAGTAGTCCTGGTGAGTCGTTATGGTAATGATAGCGGCAGATGTGAAGGTTTGTCAGCTTTTGTTAAGGAGTTTGGGTAAGCAGTTGATGCTTAAGAATTTTTGCTTGTTGGGAAAATCCTTGGAAGAGGTTTGGGAGTTGCAAGAGTTTTAGAAGCAAAGAAGTTTGCATGGTGGCTGATTTGGATTGGTTGGTGTCACTGTGTAAACTAGTCTTGGAAGTTGTGTGTTACAGTGATGTGTGCTGTAAAAGTTGAAGTTTTCAGGTTGATGTTGGGGCTGTGTACAGTCTGGAAATGTGAAAGGGCAAGTTGTGGTTATCTTTGTGTGTGCTGGAATTTTGTGAACAGCATGTGGTGGTGTTGGGTTCGGTGGAGTTTTGTGTGGAAAGTGTTCAGTGGTGGTTGAGGCTTTTGTGTTACCTTGTGTGTTGCTTTGAGAAGGTTGTGATTCTCTTTTCTCCGGTTGAAATTTCGAGGACGAAATTTCCTAAGGGGGGGAGAGTTGTAACGCCCCGGTTTTGGGCTCAGAAGTTTTGGGCGTTGACCGGTTCGGTCAAAGTGCTGATCGAATATATAAGAGTGAATTTAGGAAAGCCTAGTTCGGGTTGCATTAAAAATATGGAAAAATGTTCTAAAATCATCTTTTAATATAATTAAGTGATCCATGAAATCAATTTTGGAAAATGAGGTTCGGAAGGGTGACATTTTGGCTAGTGACCAAAATGTAATTTTTGAAAGTTCGATGATAGTTTTATAAAGGATTGAAACTTTGAATCTTTAAGGAGCTATTATTCCAAAAAGAGTTTCTCCAGATTTTTCTAATATATTTTGAGGTATTATTCTGATTTTTAAACATAAAGAAAGAGGAGGGAAAGCCATTTTGACTATTTCATAACTAACTTTCCATTTTCTCTCAATTTTCCTTTTCTCTCATTTTCTCTCAACCCAAACACATTTCTCCAGATTTTCTCATCAGATTTTGTCACTCAAATCACTCATTTCAACTCTCTTTTGATTCCTAAACATCACATCAACAAAACCTCTCAATTTGCTAGTTGATTCTTCAAGCTTTTTGGTTCCAAAAAGGGAGAAACTCAAGTTTGGAGGTAAGAACGTCCTTCTCCTCTAAACTCTCAGTTCTTTACTGAAATTCCTAAGTTCTCAATCCTTGATTTGTGATTTGTTAAAGGCTTTTCAATTGAAATCTTGATTTTGGCTTAAAATGCAAGAGCATCGGGAGAGCATTGTGAGGTTATCCATTTACTTAGCATCGAGAGAGTTAAGTATACGAAAGAAATAAGAGCGAGTTCTCTAGTTTATAGTTGAACTATCTTGTCCCTAGGGATAGGGCAAGGTTAAGTGGCTAAAGAAGAATTCATACACATCGGTGTTCATCCTTCGATTCACGCCGGGAGGTATCATCAAAGACGTGATCATCGACAGACTTGGACCTAGGGATAGGCCAAGGCAGATCTGGGATTCTTGCCAAACTTGAAGTACGGAGTTGGTGTGATCGCTGCCGCGACAGCTAACGGACAGCCGCCGCGACAGGTGCTGTCGACGACGGGAGCGACGACAGAACTGGAGTTTCTAAGCAATTCAATACCTGCACTACCGAGCAATTCAATACCAGCCCATTCTCTCTATCTTGATATCTCAATCCTTTTATTTACGTTTTTCTTATTATTCTCGTGACAATCTTCTAAACTATTTCCTTTACTTCGTGCAGTAAACTAAGGTGAAGTCATTAGCCCAATCCCTGTGGAGACGATATCCGATACTTCGTATCACTTTACTACTTGCGTCGTGTACACTTGCACTACAATTGCGATAGACTCTTTTACACGCAACAAGTTTTTGGCGCCGTTGTCGGGGATTGGCAACATAACTACACCTTTCTTTTCTTGCCGAGGATCCTGAGTATAAATTAGATCCGGAGATCGAACGTTCATTCAATCTCAAAAAACAACTTCGCCAACTTTTAGACCGGAACGAGTACCTTGAGGAACAGCTAGAGCAGATGGCCCGTAACCAGCCCGCTGGTGGAGAAATACCGCCTGTCGGCGACCCGCCTAGGGCAGATGGACGACGGTCATGTCGAGACTACATGCTGAATGACCATGTAGAGCTGGAGACCACGCTGCCGGATATTGATGTTGACAACTTCGAGCTTAAACCTGTCATGTTTAGTATGATCAACAACGCCGGGCAGTTTAGTGGTTCTGCGACAGAAGATGCTAGGGAGCATCTAAAAACGTTCCAGGAGATCTGTGGTTCGTTTAGACTACCAGGAGTTAGTCCGGAGATACTGAGGCTTCGGTTATTCCCCCATTCATTGAGGGACAGAGCTAAAACTTGGTGGAATAAACTTACATCGGGTTCCATTATGACTTGGGCAGATCTAACTCATGAATTTTTATCTCGTTTTAATCCTTCGCATTTATCTGAGCGATTACGTAACGAAATTGCTACTTTTCAACAGGAAGACGACGAGCCAATGCACGAGGCTTGGGACAGATTTACTACTCTTCTTCGGAACTGCCCAATGCATGGATTCCCCGTCTAGAATCAGGTAACTAAGTTCTATAATGCTGCTAACTTACAAACTCGCATTCGGATTGATTCTGCAGCAAATGGATTATTATTGGATAAAGATCCGGACGAGGTGTTGCAAGTTTTGAAAAATCTGGCTAAGAATGAGGAGCAATTTCCGACAGCTAGAAGAGGGGGTAAACGGGTACTTGTTGTCAAGGACTATGAGGCCGACAGCACTATGAAATCCCATGTAGTATTCCTTACTAAAGCAATGAAACACTTATTAAATGAAGAAGAATTACGAGGATTTGCTGTCGAGGAAGTTTGTGCTATTTGTGAGGGAAATCATAGTAGGGATGAGTGCCCAATAAATATAGAAGAGGGAAAATATGTTGGAAATTACAAGCCGAATTATAACTCCAACAACTACAACCCTAATTGGAGGAAGGATCCCAAATTTTCCTGGAGTAATCCTAATAATGCTTTGAATCCGCAAGCATATAATCAGAATCAGGGGGTCCTAGATTGTTGACGCGACAGCAACTGCCGCCGCACCTGCTGCCGCAGCAGCAACAGCAACCACCACCTGCCACGAGTAGTGTATTGGAACAGACTCTGGCCACCTTTATGTCTCAGACCGGTACGTATATGGAGAATATAAATCAGTTTGTCAAGAAGACGGAAAATTTTATAGATAAAACTGAGATAAGGATGACAAACCATGAAGCTACCTTGAAATCTCTCGAGACACAAATGGGTCAGGTGTCGCAACATATTAAGCCGAGGCAGAATGGAGGTTTCCCTAGCAATACTGAAAATGCTAGACCACCCCCACATGAGCAATGTAAGGCGATTACTACTAGGAGTGGGAAGAAACTACCAAGGCCAGAAAAAGAAGCTGAAACAGAAAAGGAACCTGCCTTGGATAAACCTGCCGAGGAAGATGCCCCGACAGGAGATAAACAGACTGTTGCCGATGAGCCTGTCACGATAGTAGAAGCGACAGAGGAGAAAAAGATGATTACCGTCCTCAGATTCGCATGCAGTGGGAAGGACGCATTGCTGATTATCGTCCTCCACCACCTTTTCCCCAACGGATACAACAAGCTAAAGCATGAATCTCAACTTAAAAAGATTTATGATATTTTTAAACAGGTTCATATTAATATTCCGTTGTTAGATGCTGTTAGGGAGATGCCCGGTTATGCTAAATTTCTCAAGGATGTTATGTTGAAAAAATCTAAACTTGGGGAATTTGAAACGGTAAGGATGCAAGAAGGTTGCATGAGTACTCTTCATCGGCAGCCACCCCAGAAAAAGAAGGATCCGGGGAGCTTCATCATACCTTGTGTAATCGGCGACAAATTCGTGGGTAAGGCACTTTGTGATCTTGGAGCTAGTGTTAATCTAATGCCCAAATCTGTTTTTCAGAAATTAGGTATTGGGAAGGCGCGGCCCACGACAGTAACCCTACAGCTAGCCGACCGCTCTTACGTTCACCCCGAGGGAAAAATTGAAGATATTCTGGTAAGAGTGCACAAGCTTATTTTTCCTGCTGACTTTCTTATCTTAGATTGTGAGGCAGATGAAAACGCACCAGTCATCCTTGGGCGACCCTTCTTAGCCATGGGAAGATCATTGATTGATGTGGAGAAAGAAGAACTCACCATGCGAGTAAACGATCAAGAGATTAAGTTGAATGTTCTCCAAGAAATGAAACATGCTGATGTTGACGAGGAATGCAAGGCCATCATTGAGGTGACCTTTGATCACCCCTGCATCAGGTCGGGCTGCCGTGATATAAAATTTGGTCACTGTTGCGACAGCCACTTACAGGCCTGTCACGACAGCGATGACGACAGCAACGACGACAGCACCAACGACAGCGACTCCTCTGAATCCGATACATCTGATACTGAAGGTCAGGAGGAGGTAAACTGGTTAGGCAATCGTCCAGGTAAGTTATTCGAACCCTTGAATTACACTTCGGATAACCATTTAATCCAAAAGCCATCTACTGTTGAACCACCTGTCTTAGAACTTAAACCCCTGCCAGGGCAGCTTAAGTATGCTTATCTTGGTTGCAATGATACACTGCCCGTAATCATCTCTTCTAAGCTGCCGCTGGAACAGGAACGACAGCTGATCGACATGTTAAGGCAGCACAAGAAGGCGATTGGATGGATGATAGCAGACATTCAAGGCATTAGTCCGGCAATATGCATGCACAAAATCCTCATAGAGGAAGATCATAAGCCGACTATTGATGCCCAAAGGCGGTTAAACCTTGCGATGAAGGAGGTAGTGCGTAAAGAGATAATTAAATGGTTAGATGCTGGTATTATTTACGCCATCTCCGATAGCAAATGGGTAAGCCTGGTGCAATGTGTTCCAAAGAAGGGAGGAATGACCGTGATAACCAACGAGACAACGAGTTAATCCCAACCAGGACTGTGACCGGTTGGATGGTTTGTATGGACTATCGGAAGCTTAATAAAGCCACCCGAAAAGACCACTTTCCTTTACCCTTTATTGATCAAATGCTTGATAGATTAGCGGGTAAACCTTACTATTGTTTTCTTGATGGTTATTCAGGTTACAATCAAATTGCTATTGCACCAGAGGATCAAGAGAAAACGACTTTCACATGCCCCTACGGAACATACGCATTTAGGAGGATGCCGTTCGGCCTCTGTAACGCACCTGCCACCTTCCAAAGGTGCATGATGGCTATATTCTCCGATATGGTAGAAGACTTCCTTGAAATTTTCATGGATGATTTTTCTGTCTTTGGAGACGATTTTGAAAGATGCCTCGGCAATCTTCAAAAGGTACTTGAAAGATGTGAAAAAGCCAACCTTGTGTTGAATTGGGAAAAATGCCATTTTATGGTGGACGAAGGGATAGTCCTTGGCCATAAAATTAGCTGTCGTGGGATAGAAGTCGACAGGGCCAAGATAGAAGTCATAGAGAAGCTGCCGCCGCCAACCACAGTCAAGGGCATTAGGAGTTTTTTAGGGCATGCGGGTTTCTATCGGAGATTCATCGCAAATTTCTCGAAAATCACGAAGCCCCTATGCCATCTCTTAGAACAGAACCGACCCTTTGACTTTAATGAGGAATGTACTGAAGCATTCAAGGTTCTGAAGGAAAAGCTAGTGACAGCCCCCATAGTACAGCCACCAGACTGGACACAACCGTTTGAGATCATGTGTGATGCTAGTGACTATGCTGTCGGGGCAGCACTTGGGCAGCGCAGAGATAAGCTGTTTCACGTCATATACTATGCCAGCAAGACGTTAAATGGCGCCCAAGTGAACTACACCACCACAGAAAAGGAGCTGTTAGCTGTGGTGTTCTCCATCGACAAGTTTCGTTCTTACATACTTGGAACGAAAGTAATAATACACACCGACCATTTTGCCCTAAAGTATTTGTTCGCAAAGAAGGATGCAAAGCCTAGGTTGATACGATGGATCTTGCTATTACAAGAGTTCGACCTTGAGATCAAGGACAAAAAGGGGACAGAAAATCAGGTGGCAGACCACTTGTCGAGGTTGGAGAAGGGACAGAGTCTACCAATCGATGAGACAAACATACTGGAGACCTTCCCAGATGAGCAGCTCTTTGCTGCCGCAATCGCTGTCGCGACAGCCATGGCGGCAGGTAAGTCTTCTAACCTTCCCTGGTATGCTGATTTTGTTAATTTTATAATTAGCGGAATATTACCTTCTGATCTTAATTATCAAGCCAGGAAGAGGTTCCAAAATGATGTTAAGCATTATTATTGGGACGAACCTCTTCTTTTCAAAATGTGCGCAGATCAGGTTATAAGGAGGTGTATACCACAAGAAGAGCAAGAAGACATTCTCCATCACTGTCATGCTTCACAATATGGAGGACACTTAGGAGGAAATAAGACTGCTGCCAAGGTGCTGCAGTCAGGGTTCTACTGGCCGACATTATATAAAGATGCACAGGAATTTTACAAAAACTGTGACAGGTGCCAGCGGACAAGTAACATCTCGAGAAGAAACGAGATGCCACTGCAGAACATTTTAGAAGTCGAGATCTTCGACGTTTGGGGGATTGATTTTATGGGACCTTTTCCATCTTCGTGTGGAAATTTGTACATCCTCCTAGCAGTGGATTATGTCTCCAAGTGGGTTGAAGCAATCGCCACTCAAAAGAACGATGCCAAGACGGTCCAAAAGTTTTTGCACAAAAACATTTTTTTCTAGATTTAGCATCCCTAGGGCGATTATCAGTGATGAAGGGAGACATTTTGACAATAGGGTAATTGCTGCCGCCTTGAAGAAATATGGTGTCAAGCACAGGATCGCGACAGCATACCACCCACAGACCAATGGACAGGCTGAGATATCCAATAGGGAAGTGAAGAACATTCTTGAGAAGATGGTTAAACCAACTAGGAAAGATTGGTCTTTACTTCTGAATGATGCATTATGGGCATATAGGACAGCATTCAAAACTCCATTGGGCATGTCTCCATACCGACTGATTTATGGGAAAACCTGTCACTTGCCTGTCGAGATCGAGCACAAAGCATATTGGGCAATCAAGGCAGTGAATTTAGACTTGGACAAGGCCGGCCAGAAAAGGTTATTAGATCTGAACGAAATTGAAGAATTACGGACAATGGCCTACGACAACGCAAGGATCTACAAAGAAAAGACTAAGAAGTGGCACGACAAGAAACTGCTGCCACGACAGTTCTGCCCAGGGCAGCTTGTGTTGTTATTTAATTCTAGACTTAAACTCTTCCCAGGAAAGCTAAAGTCTAGATGGTCTGGCCCATTCCAAGTGATACAAGTTTTTCCCCATGGTGTCATCACAATTCAATCATTAAAAGACGGGCACCAATTCAAAGTCAATGGACAACGCCTCAAGCATTATCAGGGGACTGAAGCCCCAGGAATATAGGAAGTGGTTACTTTAGGAGATGCCCCACAAGGCACCCCTAATTTAACCTAGTTTTTATTTTTATTTATTTTTATTATTATTATTATTATTTATTAGGAATTAGGTTTATTTTATTCGAATAATGTTTTGTTTTATTTTTTTTAATTTCAATTTTTAGGAAATAAAGAAGTCAAGAAGAAAAGGAGAAGTGACCCAAGTCCAACGCCCATCCATCAGCCCAATAAAGCTCATTTATGGAAACCTGTCGTTTCGGCTGCCGCCGCAGACGAATATGACAGGCTGTCAACAGACTGACATGGCAGACGCAGAAGCGTGCGGCGGACGCGTAACAGACGCTTAAATGCGTGTCAGACGCGTCAGACACGCTAAATCCAATCTGCCGCTCCGTTCTTCACGCCTGCCGTTGCGGCATTAAATGGGCAGCTACTCGATCGCTATAAAACCCCATTCTCATTTTCATTTTTTCTCACTTCTGCTTATTCTTCTTTGCTTTCTCCTCTAGTTTTATTTGCTTTCTTCAGATTTCACAACCCTTGCAACCAACATGTCTACTAGACAGACCCGTCGTAGTGCTGCCTCAGCATCCTCCTCAGCAGCAGCAACGCCCTTTGCCAACAAGGAGTTATGGGAAGAACGTGGGTTCGTTTACATCCGCAAAGCACCCAACATGGGACTCCGGCCTTTCATTGCTAGAGCTATCCAAAATCTGCTATGGGAACACTTTGCTGAACAACCGGCAGAGCTAAACGACACCTTGGTCCGGGAGTTCTACGCGGCCATAGACAGCAGAACGGCGACATCCGTCACCGTTAGAGGAGTGCAAGTGCCTTTCACTGCCGACAGCATCAATCACATGTTTGGCCTTTTCTTTGGCCCCGATGATGATGCTCACCAGAAATTTTTAGACACCCTCGATGTTGCCGCTTATGATGCTGTCATGGTTGAGTTGACAGAGGAGAGAACATCATGGACAACCTGCAAAAAGAACCCCCACTCCGTCAACAGCGGGAAGCTCCTACCGGAGGCAAAACTGTGGAACGCTTTTATCAAAAAGCGTATCCTGCCGTCTTCCCACCACACTACAGTCAACCGACAGCGGCTGGCCCTTATTCACTCCATCATGCACGACAAGCCCATCAATGTGGGCAGATATATGAGGGACAACATCCTGGACTGTGCCTTCTGCTCCGACTCACGCCTCTGTCTGCCGTTCACCATAACTTCCCTCTGCCGATGTGCGGCTGTACCCGAGGATCCCTCCGAAAAAATAAGGACGGGCCGAGGTTGGACAGACAATAACATCAACAGCCTCATGGAGCTGATCGTGGCTACACCTGTCTCCTCCTTCAACCCTGCCGGCTCCCCCGCAGAATCATCAGAGGAGCCTGCCCCGGAACCTGCTGCCGCCACCGCTCCAACAGACCAGTCTGCCATCCTCCTTGCTACGTTACAACGGGTAGAGGAGCGACAAATGGGATTGATGACATTCATTCGGGACTTCACAAACTCAACGGTAAATTTTATTACCCAAACTTTAAATTTTCCCGATATTCAATTCCCTACTTTTCCTGCCTATTATTTCCGTATCCCCACTCCTGTCCACACCCCTGTTCACACACACACCCCACCCGGCTCTCCACATTCCCACCCCGCTGCATCCACCACATCACCGGCCCCGACGACAGCAGGCAGCCCACAGGCAGACACCTCTCCTAGAGGAACAAAGCGGCCTGCCTCTAATGACAGCCCTCTGATCCGGAGAAACTTGGAGAGGGAATTTACGCCGGTCAAGAGGATCAAACATGTGGCAAACAAGAAAAGGCTGCCCAAGGCTAGCACCACCACCAGCAGCAGTTCCGATGTCCAGCTTGTAGAGCAGCCTGCCCCTGAACCTGCCCTTGAACCTGCCCAGCCTCCTCCACAGCCCAGACGCCGCCGTCAGATTCGTGTCAGCAGCAGCAGAGAGGACAGCGACTAAAAATTTAAGTTTTTATTTTTCCTTTACTGCTGCCTGCCTTTATCTTTTGTGATGTACTTTTCTTTATTTTTATTTCTTCATGTCATTTTGCATTGAGGGCAATGCAACCCTTGAGTTTGGGGGTGGTAACCCTCCATCATTAATGGAGTCTTATGCACATCTTTTTATTATTTGTTGTGCCTTATTATTTATTTAAGTTCTCTTAAAAAAAATCAGAAAACTTAAACTGTGGCTTAAAACTGTGAAGTTAGCTTACCTGTCATGACGGCTCTGTCGTGGCAGCATCTTTAGGACAAGTTAAGGAGAAGTTTAGAGCCTTTCTATAGTTCTAAAAACTTAAACACTTTTGTGACTGTTATATTGCTTAGATTTCTTTTAGCCAAACTAGAATAGAAAGCTTAGGACTTGAATAGCCCCTAGAGGTGCCTAACACTGGCTCTAGGAAAAGAAGTTTAGCAAAAGAAAATCAAAAACCTAGAGGTGCCCGAAACCGGCTCTAGGAAGCTAACTAGAGGTGCCCGAAACTGGCTCTAGAAAAACTTAGCTTGAAAATAGAAGAAAAGAAGCATGAAAATGTGCTTTCTAAAAAAAATAAACTTTGGCATAAAAATTCGAGTTAAGAAGTTGAATATTCTAGTGAAACTAAGAGAGTCTTAGCATATAACTGTTCACAAGCATGCACACACTGCACGAGAGCTATAGGGAGATTCCGGACAGATCCTAACCTTTCCGACAGGTTGCTGCCGCCATAGAGAATGAGCGACGGGTAAGGGACAGTTCACTGTTTGAAGGCTAACACAAAAAATTTCATTTTTCTTTTAAGTCTTAATTGCTTGAGGTCAAGCAAACTTGAGTTTGGGGGTGTGTTAAGTGTGTAAAAGTTCTATTATTTACACCTTTTTAACCCATATTTCTGCTGCATTCAAGCATCATTGCATTGCATTTAGGTTAGTTTTCAGTAAAACATCACAAATGGATCAAAAGCACGGATTCTACTAAAAGATGGCTATTTTTGCAGGTATCTGCCATAGTAGACGTTGAAGGCAGGCGCAGGGCAGAGAAGCATGAAAGCTGAACTGGACAAGCAGACGAAGAAGACGAAGCTGCCATGGACCTGTCGTGACAGCATGGTGACAGCAGACTTACGAAGAGGAAAAGCAAAGTGGACCTCGATAGATAGAGAAAAATCTGCTCGTCTATCGTGTGAAAGCCACATATTTTTCCAAGCCCCGGATCAAAAGTTATGTCAAGCCAAAGCTCAAGGAGAGGAAATTCCTAGAAACAAGGATGGCGGCTGCAAAGTAGGAATCCTTAAAGATTTAGTCTTTATTAGAATCTTACTTTTAATTAAAGTTGTAATCCTTGTTACCTTAGATAACTTGAGCCCAAAGCTTATATAAGGGCATAGATTTAACCTAGGCACAACCGATTACCCCATAACCGAAACCTAAACCCCCTGCCGTTTACCCATCACCGACATGTTCTAAATTCCCCCTAGGGCTACGGGTTGTTTTGTAAAGTAGTTGCAAGGGTTGCTTTGTTTTAGGATTTTTTCAGTTCAATAAAATAAACTTCAAGTTCTCTTATTTTGGTTTTAACATCTTGCAAGAGCATCGAGAGAGCATTGTGAGGTTATCCATTTACTTAGCATCGGGAGAGTTAAGTATACGAAAGAAATAAGAGCGAGTTCTCTAGTTTATAGTTGAACTATCTTGTGCCTAGGGATAGGGCAAGGTTAAGTGGCTAAAGAAGAATTCATACACATCGGTGTTCATCCTTCGATTCACGCTGGGAGGTATCATCAAAGACGTGATCATCAACAGACTTGGACCTAGGGATAGGCCAAGGCAGATCTGGGATTCTTGCCAAACTTGAAGTACGGAGTTGGTGTGATCGCTGCCGCGACAGCTAACGGACAGCCGCCGCGACAGGTGCTGTCGACGACGGGAGCGACGACAGAACTGGAGTTTTTAAGCAATTCAATACCTGCACTACCGAGCAATTCAATACCAGCCCATTCTCTCTATCTTGATATCTCAATCCTTTTATTTACATTTTTCTTATTATTCTCGTGACAATCTTCTAAACTATTTCCTTTACTTCGTGCAGTAAACTAAGGTGAAGTCATTAGCCCAATCCCTGTGGAGACGATATCCGATACTTCGTACCACTTTACTACTTGCGTCGTGTACACTTGCACTACAATTGCGATAGACTCTTTTACACGCAACATTTATCTAAGAAGGTATGATGGTTTTGAAAAGAGTGAAAATGGTTTTGTGCATTGATGTTGTTTTTGGTTTAAAGCTTTCCACGCTAAGCATTTTGTGCTTACGCTCTCTTTGTCCATCAATACAATCAATTTAAGCTTTGGAGACAACACTTGCAAGGGATAGGCGAAAGACTTTGATTGAAGGTATGTTTGGTTTTGAACTAGAGTAATAAAGGCAATGAGGGTGTCCAATGTTTCGAATGTTAGTTGTTTTGGTATCTCATGTCTTGGTTCAAGTTTGATATACTTATTTTGGTTTGTAAGTGACCTTTAAGTGTTGGTTTATGCTTGGATTTGAGAATTGACCTTTTTGGTGTTTGTTTTCTTAGGAAGCTTGCCTTTAGCTCTCATAGAGATTGATAGAGATGCTTGATGTTGTCCTTGCCACGCAATCTTGATTGTTTAAGTGTGTTTGAGATGCAAGCATGATTAGGTACATGTTGGATTGGTTTCGGATGTTTTAAATCTAGTTGAACCAACAAATTTGTACATTGCAGGCCCAGGTGTTTCGAAACACCCTTGCTTGTTTCGAAACGGGTGTTTGAAAATGCCTTGGGGTATCGAAACGGGGAGGTCCGTTTCGGAACATTTTGCTATTGTGAAACCCTGTTTCAAAACGGGTTGAGAGCTTTTTCAATACGATCCCGTGTTTCAAAACATGAACCCCTGTTTCGATACGGGCCTTGATGTTTCGAGACGGCAGGCTGTCATGGCAGTTTTTGGAATCTTTTGAAGTTCTGCTTCTTTGCGTATTGGTCCCTATTTGTCTCATATACAAATAAATGAGTTTTAATGGTTAATTTGAGCCGAGTTTCGATAGTGATGCATGTAAAAGAGTTAATTAAAGGCTGGTAAACTAAATTTGGGAAATACTTTTGTAAATTGTTAAGTTTACAAAATGGTCCCTAAAACAAAAATTAGTATTAATCAGTGAGATTTCATGTTTCTGTTTAATCCGCTACTTTGTTAAACACATGGGAATGTAACTTGCATCTAGACAAGATAAAAAGAAAAAAATTAGGGTCGTTTATTGAGGTAAACCTTCTCGGTTTACTTCAATATTCCCCGTGTGATCTATCTGGTTCGATCTATCGGCTAGGCCAGGTCGAATGGGTTACATTTGGTGGTATTAGAGTAAGGTTACAAAAGGTTGGGATGATGGTAAGTTGTTGGCAAGTATTTGTAATGTGAATGTATGCTTTTGAGTGATGTTTGTTTTGTGCGGTGAATGTCCCAAGCATGTTAATGCTGAGTATGTGATGGTGACTGAGATATGAATGAGAGTTGTTATATATGATGGTGATTTGGGTTGAATTATGATGCTTGTGATACATGATGGTTGTAACATACATGTTGTATGCTTTATTCTATGCCGGGGGGAAATTGGAATGCCCATTGCCTTATTACTATAGTGAAATGTTTTGAGTTGAAATCAAAGTCTTGTATCCTTGCTTGGAGCTGGCCTGAGAAATTTGTTTTGGTTGTTTCGTTAGTTGTTATCATGCCTTAATAATAATAGCACAATAAACCGAGGAGAGAGTAGCGATCTGGTATGATTGTTGTTTCCATTGGTCAAGGAATAAAGGAGTGTGTAAAGTCTCCTTGGGGCTAAACGCCTCGATCTTCCTCGAGATAATTACAACATGTGCCAGGTGGGTAAGTGCTGGATGGCATGGTGCCTGAAATATAGGCGATGTTTTGAGCTTGTGAAGCTGTTAATGATGAAGTGCATGTGACTGCACTAGCTGGTGGACGTTTGTGAGCTGCAGTTAGCGCTTACGTAATTTGAGTAGAAGTTGAACTCGAGGGTTGTCACCGGAGGTATCCATGGAGTGGATGACATGTATGAATGAGATTATGGAATAAATGGAGTGTAGAGATGCCATAGTGTAAAGATGAGTTGTGTCTCGGTTATATAGAGATGTGTATAGTTGGTGGAAAACTGTGGTTGTGGGCATAGAACCTTACGTTTTGTTCTAAGAGTTTTTTTGAATTGTTCTAAAAGAGAAGTATCTGGGGGTTAGATATTTGGGTGATGAGAAATGTGAATTTGTGGTTTGGGTTCGAAATCGTAAGTTGTAGTTGAGTTAAGGTACAAATTGTTTAGTTGAGCATGTATACTCTTGGATTGGAATTGGATGTGATACATTGATGTGTTGGCACTTTTATAGATTGGTGCATGATGTTGAACCATATCTGTTGATTTATTAGCTATATTTTTTTCGGCGTGTTGGTAACACTGGCGAGGTATTTGAGCAGAACATGGGTGTAATAGTTCGTGCAAGAGGTTTTAACTCTAGAAAGTGAGTTGTGAACTCTAGTCTAGTGGTAGCCAGTGTACGAATGGTCATGCTTAAAGGGTATCACCTGGGTTGAGGCGAGGTTGTAGCAATGTTGGAAAAAGATTATGGGGTCAGTGTGTCAAGGCTTGAGTAGCGTTTGATACCTATTAAGAAGGTGGATCGTATGACCATGTGAGGCGAGCTTGACCACATTTGATTGGTGGGGTATAGCTTTTTGCGCCTGTTATTGCAAATGGCTTTGGAAGTTGTGGCTTGAATGTTCATTGCGGAAGTGTTATATGTGGGAGTGTGAGTGGTTAGTTTCTTTGGTGAAACTTTTGTTACAAGAAAGCTGTATAGAAGATGCCCTTTTATCTGTTCAAGGCCATGTGTTTTCAATTGATTTGATGGAATTACCTTTCTATGGTTTTGATGTGATTCTTGGAATGGACTGGTTGGTTGAGCATCGAGTTGTGGTTGATTTTGATGTTAAGTGAGTTACACTGAAACTTGCAGATGATTACAAAGAAGTAATCGTTGGCGAGAACGTGAAGTTTTTGTCCAACGCAATATCGGCTCTTGAAGCGGGTCAAACGATGGAGTTGGGTTGTGAAGCTTTCCTAGCTTAGGTGATGAAACCGGGTACGAAGGAAGTACGAGTGCAAGACATACAAACAATATGTGAGTTTTCAGGTGTTTTTCCGGAAGAGCTTCCTGGGTTCCCACCAAACGAGAGGTTGAGTTTAGCATTGAGTTGTATGAAAATACGACTTTCGTGTACATTCCTGTATATCGCATGACACTTAAAGAATTGAAGGATTTGAAGGCGCAACTTCAGGAGTTGCTGGACCGAGGATTCATAAGGCCGAGTATTTCACCTTGGGGTGCGCCGGTCTTGTTTGTGAAGAAGAATGATGGTACAATGCGTATGTGCATAGATTATCGACAACTGAACCAGTTGACGATTAAGAAAAAGTACCCTTTGCCGAGGATCAATGATTTGTTTGACCTGTTTCGTGGTGCTTCGGTGTTTTCGAAGATCGATTTGAGGTCACGATATTACCAATTAAAAGTTAAGGATGTGGATGTGCCTAAGAAAAATTTTCAAACTAGGTATGGCCATTATGAGTTTTTGGTGATGTCGTTTGGATTGACAAATGCACCGGCTGCATTCATAGATATGATGAATATGGTGTTCCATGAGTTTCTAGATTAGTTCATGGTAGTGTTTATCGATGATATTCTCGTGTACTCGCGTACCGAGGAGGATCATGATAAGCATTTGAGAATTGTGTTACAAGTGTTGTTGGAAAATTAGTTTTATGCTAAGCTGAGCAAGTGTGAGTTTTAGCTCAGGGAGGTGGTTTTTCTTGGACATGTGGTGTTAGCCGGAGGTATTCGGATTGATCCACACAAGGTCGAGGCGGTGATGAGTTGGAAAACGCCTAAGTCGGCGATGGAGGTGCGAAGTTTCCTTAGTTTGGCTGGTTATTACCAGAGGTTTGTCGAGGGTTTTTCTAAGATTGCTGCTCCTTTGACCAAGTTGTTGAAAAAGAATGTTAGCTTTGAGTGGACAGATGTTAGGCAACAAGCTTTCGATAAGTTGAAGGAAGCTTTAACGCAAGCTCCTATCTTGATTCAACCAGAATCGGGTAAGGAGTTTGTAGTTTATAGTGATGCATCATATGTTGGTTTATGTTGTGTGTTGATGGAAGGTGGGAAGGTTGTAGCTTATGCATCTAGACAGTTGAAGGTGTATGAGCGCAACTATCCTACTCATGGTCTAGAGCTAGTTGCGGTGTTGTTTGCTTTGAAGATTGGGAGACACTACCTTTATGGTGAAAAGTGTGTGGTTTACACCGACCATAAGAGTTTGAAGTATCTCATGTCTCAAAGGCAGTTGAATCTTAGGCAACAAAGATGGTTGGAGTTGCTAAAGGATTATGATCTGACGATTGAGTATCATCATGGGAAGGCCAATGTTGTGGTTGATGCTTTGAGTAGGAAGGTAGTTGTTGAGCTGAAAGTGATGTTTGCTCGGTTGAGTTTATCACGTGATTGTGGGTTGATAGCCAAGTTGCAGGTGAAACCTTCCTTGATTCAGTTGATCAAGGAGAAGTAGTTGCTTGATGATTCGTTGGTGCCCCATGTTAAAGATTTAGCTGATGGTAATGCAACAAATTTTCGTTTCAATGATGATGCAGCTTTATGTTTCAAAAGTTGAATAGTTGTGCCGGGGGTGTTGAGTTGAGGCGCATTATTTTGACTGAGGCTCATAGCAGTCCTTTTGCTATGCATCCCGGTAGTAATAAGATGTATCGTGGTTTGAATGATGAGTACTATTGGGTGGGGTTGGAAAAGAATGTTAATGATTTTGTAGGCAAGTGTATGGTTTGCCAATGTGTGAAAACTGAGCATCAGTTTCCTTCTGGTTTGTTACAGCCTTTGAGGATACCAGAGTGGAAATGGGAAAGGATTACAATGGATTTTGTTTCCAGTTTACCTTTGTCACAATCTAAGAAGAACTTCGTATGGCTGATTGTGGATCATCTTACGAAGTGTGCACATTTCTTGGTTGTGCATACTACGTATACATTGGATAAGCTGACATAGTTGTAGATTGCTGAGATTGTGCATTTTCACGGTGTATCTAAGTCCATAGCGTTGGATAGAGATCCGAGGTTTACAATGAGGTTTTGGGGACGTTTACACCAAGCGTTGGTATGCGTTTGAATTTCAGCACTTCATATCATTCTCAGACGGATGGATGGTCGGAACAAGTCATCCAGGTGCTGGAGGACATGCTGCAATGCTGAGTGATAGATTTCCAAGGTTCTTGGGAAAAGAAGTTGCCTTTGGTTGAGTCTACCTATAATAATAGTTTCCAGGCGAGTATACAAATGGCTCCGTATGAGGCCTTGTATGGGAAAAGTGTGGAATGCCTCTTTGTTGTGCTGAGGTGGGGCAAAAGTTGGTTTCCTTGCCGGATATGCTTAAGGGAACAACTGAGAAAGTGAAAGTCATACGTGAGCGGCTGAAGGCTGCTTCGGATTATCAGAAGTCTTACGCGAATTTAAAGCGTAGAGATGTCGAGTTTGCGGTTGGGGATCGCGTGTTCCTAAAGGTATCGCCTTGGGAGAAGGTGATGAAGTTCGAAAGAAAGGAAAAGCTCAGTTCGAGGTTTGTTGGACCTTATGAGGTTGTGGAACATGTTGGTCCTGTAGCTTATCGGTTGAGGTTGCCTCCCTAGTTGGAGAAGATCCATGATGTGTTTCATGTTTCTATGTTGCGAAGGTATAGATTGTTTTCATCTCATGTTATGCATGTTGTGGAGGTAGAGTTGAATCCTGATTTGTCCTATGGTGAGGACTCGGATGGTGTTCTTGATTCGAGTAGCAAAGTTCTTCATGGTAAGACGATTAAGCTTGTGAAGGTGATGTGAAGACACCGAGAAGTGAGGAGGCCACATGGGAAAGCAAAGCAGACATGTTGAAGTTTCCGCACGTTTTTCCTTTAGGAAAAATTTTGAGGATGAAATTTCCTAAGTGGGGGAGAGTTGTAATGCCCCGGTTTTGGGCCTAGGTGTTTTGTGTGTCCGGCTAGGCTGGTGGAACCGAAAGTCGGTTGTTCGAATCGTTAAAGGTGGTTCAGGGAAATCAAGGTTTGACATGGGATAAAAATTCCTAAAATCCTCTAAAATCATATTTAAGAGGTTGGTTAAATCAATTTTGTAAAACGAGTTTTGGGAAGTATACATTTTGGGCAGTGACCAAAATGTAAGGTTTTAAAACTCTGGAAAAAAGAGTGTTTTTGCAAAAAATAGTCAAAGTCTTAGATTCTTTAGGGAGGTATTTCAATTAAGCACTTTCTCTAATTTGGCATGTGTTTTAAATGGTTTATTAAATAATTAAAATGGCTTTTATAGATTAATCAAAAGTTAGTTAATTTGGTTAAGGAAAATTTGTCGATCATTTTTTTTCTTCATTACTCTTCAGCCAAACACTATCCATTTTCTCTCAATTTCCAGATTTCTTTCACTCTTATTGTCTCTATTGATTTTCAACTTCTCTTTTGTGATTTCTCTCAAATTTCCTCAAGTTTCTTAAAAGCTAAACTTGCCAAATTAAAAGAGAACCATAGATTGGAGGTAAATTTCGTGCTAACCCTCTAATCAAGGTTCTTTAATGAAATTCCCAAGATATTTGACTCTTTATTTATGTTTTTGATTGAGGTTTTATTATTGTTTTGATAAAATGATGAAATCTTGATAGAAAAGAGGATTTAATGTGATTTTCGAAATTGTTCTCATTTGATTTGTTTCAGATAGTTTATAATTGGGTTTTGAAAGGTTTATGATGTTGAAATAGAGTCTTAATCATATTAATCCTGAAATCCTTGAGATCTTTGGTTTTTAAGGTGTTTATGGTTTGGTTTTTGGGGTGTTATGTGAGATCTGAGTTGCTGGAGGTATAAGGGTAGTTTTAGGTTGTTTTTGGATGTTGATTTATGGTTAAAATGTGTTGGATGTGTTGGTGGATGGCTCGACTGAGTTTAGAGATCAGTCGATTGAGTTTTCGGTTGTTTTGATTGGGTAATTTGTTGCTTAAGAGAAGGGTTGCGAGTTTTCTTTTGAGTTCTGGTGTTTGATTGCATTATGTTGCATTGAATCTCTGTTTTTAATGTGTTGAAAACATGAGATAGGGTTCTAGAATCGAATGAAGTGGTTATGGAGGCTTCGAACGTTTGATTCGTGCGTTGGCTAGTGTGATTTCGCTAGTCGGTGAGTGGAACTTGGTTTTCCAGTGTGGAAACGTTTTAGAAAATGTTTAGGGAACTTAGAAAGAGCTTGAAACGCTTTACTAAGTTCGGGAGTAAGTAAAGTGAATTTCTCTCACGGATTGTGCTAGTTTGAGCCTTTGGTTGCACTTGATTTGAATTGCGTTTACCTACTGTTTTAAAGCGTGTTTTGAATATATAAAATGTGGTTGATGATGCCATATGGTTTAAGGATGCACTAGGTAAGAGATCCTTGTATGGATGTGTTGATGCTTGAGGTTTGAAGCATGGTTTAATGCTTGTGACATGGTTTAATTCTTGTATGCAAGTGATGTTATATAAAGTGTTTTATAAATGAAATCAGATATAGTTAGCCAGCTATAGGATTGAATGCAATATACACAAGTCGCCTTGGATGTTGAGGGGTTGTGATTGTACCGAAAGCTCCATCCAAGTACCCTAATGATTGAGGATTGTTTAAGGTTGCAACAATTGAGGGTAGCTCCCGGGTGTGAACCTTGTGTATGTCTTGTCTCTCGTTAGTGGGCTATACATCTATCGATGAGTGGTGTTGAGGGGTTGTAATTGTACTGAACACTCCACCACGGGTGTCATAACGATAGAGGGCTGCTCTCATGTGTGAGCCATGGTAATCCGTGTATCCTATATGTTTTAAGAAATGAGATTGTTGTTAATCACTTGAAAGCCTATATAATGGATTGTAATGCTATGGAATCTTGATGATGCATATTGTGAAAGATGCATGTTTTACCTTAAGCTTAGCATAATGGTGTTTATGCTTGAAGGCTTGATGTTTGTGTAGCAATGATTTAATTGCTGGAAAAAATGTGATTCATGTTGCATGGTATTTAGCATGTTGATTTTGATGTTAAAGTGCATGGTTTATCTAAGAAGGCATGATGGTTTTGAAAAGAGTGAAAATGGTTTTGTGCATTGATGGTGTTTTTGGTTTAATGCTTTCCTCGCTATGCCTTTTTTTGCTTACGCTCTCTTTGTCCATCAATGCAATCAATTTAAGCATTGGAGGCGACACTTGCATGGGATCGGCGAAAGACTTTGATTGAAGGTATGTTTGGTTATGAACTAGAGTAATAAAGGCAACGGGGGTGTCCAATGTTTCGAATGTTAGTTGTTTGGGTATATTCTGTCTTGGTTCAAGTTTGATATGCTTATTTTGGTTTGTAAGTGACCTTTAAGTGTTGGTTTATGCTTGGATTTGAGAATTGTCCTTTTTAGTGTTTGTTTTCTTTGGAAGCATGCCTTTAGATCTCATAGAGATTGATAGAGATGCTTAATGTTGTCCTTGCCACGCAATCTTGATTGTTGAAGTGTGTTTGGGATACAAGCATGTTTAAGTACATGTTGGATTGGTTTTGGATGTTTTAAATCAAGTTAAACCAGCAATTTTGTCATATAAGTAGCAGCCTATCCTTGCGCTGCCTGAGGTCCAACACCTCCAAGGCCAGCCCCCGCACCAGCTCCATCACCACCAGGAGGAGGGGGACGATGTGGCAAATCCTCCATATTCTCATTCGCAGTAGTACAATTACCAACCCTATGCTCTCTTCTCGGTCCCATCTCAAATAGAGTGCAAATCTAAAACATGATAATGTCATAATAAAACAATTAGGCCAACCAAAAGTTAGAATCCAAAGAGCTCAAGTTTTGCTTTTCATAACCAAAATCATCTTTATATTAGTAATAATATGGCAATGGGTACCCTTAACCTCTCCCACAACAGCATATAACAATCATAATTCATGTTATCAAACATCGTTCATCACACACAAATCAAACAATGATCATAACATAGCATGAACAACCACCGTGCATAGCATTCATTAAGAAATCAACCAAACAACAATATTACACCAGCCTTACCTCCCAATTTTTTCGTAACATGGCTCTGATACCACCAAATGTTACCCCTCGACTCGGTCTGGGTGAAAGACCAAACCGAATGGGTCACACGGGGAATATTAAAGTAAACCAGGAAGTTTACCTCAATAAACGACCCTATTGTTTTCATTTTATCTTGTCTAGATGCTCATTATTATCCTATGCGATAAACTTCGCAGCGAAACAATTTGCAACTCAATCAGACAACTTCTAGGGACTCAATTGCATACAAACACATATTAGGGACCATTATGTAATTTTCTCAAATTATAGGAACTTCTTCAATTTTTAAGTTATCAACCTTTAATTAGTCACATTACATGCCTCTCTATCAAATCTCAGCTCAAAACAATCATCAAAGCTCATTTAATTGCATCCACAACATTCAGGGACTAAAACGTAAAAAAACAGAACTTCAAAAGATTCCTTTAACCAACTTAACAGCTGGGTGTTTCGTTACTGGTTGTCATGTATAGGAACACCCTGTTTCGAAACAGGTTCAAGCGTTGCGGTATACGAGCCCATATTAAAACACTCTCTAAGGTGTTTTGGAACACGATATTCATGTAACCAATCTCAAGGAGCCCGTATCGAAACACTTTCCTCTGTTTCGAAACCCCTAGGCCAATTTAGGCTCATTGTTTCGGTATAGACTTAGGCGTACCAGGACACCTAGGCTTGTAATGACACTTTTAGCTATTTTTCACACTTTAAAGCAATCAAAATCATTCCAACATGCATACAACATATCTAAACATCAAACCTCAATTATATAAGGGAATTTCAACATTATAGCATGGCAATATGAATTAAGGAAATCTATAGGCATGCTACCTATGCAAAATGACCACTCAAGAGCCAAAACACAAACCAAAGCAAATATCAACAAGTAAAGGTCATTTACAAGTCATCAAGGGCATCACAAACTTGCCACAAAACAGGGAGTTCCAAAATTCACTCTCCCAAAACGTTAAGGCATCCTCCCATAGACAATTTACTACTAATAGGTAAACATAAAACCATAGTTGAGCTAAGTCTCACTCCTTGGGATCCTTCTTGCTTCCTTGCTACCTAAATATGCTATTTCTTTGCATTGTTGGAAAAAGAGAGCATAAGCAATAATGCCCAGTGGGGGATGCTCAAAACAAACCAACTACAACAATGCATTTTCAAACCATTTCTCATTTAGAAATCTCTATTTCATCATGCTCATTCTATCTCATGTCTGAAATCTTTTTCAAAGCAAAAACCACATCATTAAAACCACATGTACCATCTATCTAATGCTTTAACCAAAATGCAAAGTCTCAAAGCAAAGTCATATATGCTTGTTTCTCATAAAGCATTTCTCAAAACATGATCTCATAAGCAAATCTCGCTTCATCAAATCATTTATAAACAAGGTACATGTGAATCTCATATATTGGCATTTTAGCAACATTACTCGAATATGAGGATAGCTTGACGGAATCTCACATCGGCAAGTCCTACCTCGGTGGAATCTCACATCACCGAACTCTCATAGTGGTATCTCTCATCGCCACAAAGCTTGATGGAATCTCACATCATCAAGACCTAACGTGGTGGAATCTCTCATCACCACACTCTCAGTTTGGAACGAGAAGGCACTACCCCGTTACCAAAACCATAGAGCACGTACGAATTTTGTATATTATAGTGCACTTCTCAACCTATTGGTCGACCAATTATATCCGGTAACAATAATCTCATCTCATGCCAATATACTCATTTTAAACATCATTTACCTATTGTTTTTCCATGCATCAACATAAATCATTCTCATCACATTTCAAAAGTATAACTAAAGCATAACATTTTCTCATCAAGTTCTATCTCTTCAAAATCATAGTTCTATCTCATGAGATCTCATAAGTCATCAAATCATTTCTCAAAACATGCATAAAATAGTAGGCTTAATTCTATCTTCAAAACATGAGCATGATCATATAAATCAATGGGATAAAAATCGAGAAACGGGAGTGAAACATCTCAAACTTACTTATGGGCTAAGATTAGTGTTTCAAACTCAATCTAAACCCCCCAAACCTTGCTTTCAAGTCTGTAAAAGGCTTTAAAACCAAATCCACTCACCGACAACGCCTCGCTTGCTTTGTCGAAGCATAATTAAGCTTACAAAGCTCCCGAAACTTCATTGATTGCTTCCGATACGTTCTCCCCTTTTTATACCACACAAGAAAAAAGGATTAAAGCATCTAAATGCATTAAAATCACTAGCAACCAAAGCCACCACGCTTCTCTACCCAAAAACACCAAAATGCCCATCCGAAACAACCAAAAACACTTTCGATTACTCTAAAAACTCAACCCAGCAAAAACCTTACACTTCCATCCAATTTTATTCATCAATTAACATCCAAAAACAATCTATTTGCTTCCTTATACCCCCAACAACACCAAAACCACATTATCACCACAAAAACCCAAATCTAGCAACCTAAACAACTAGAGATCCAACCAAATTCGGGATTACTATGATAAAATCTTTATTTCAACATCATTTCACACCTAAAAAAATGATTAAAATCAATCTCGAATTAACCAAAACAATGTCATTACGAAAATCTTAAGATATCATCTTTCAAAGCTTGATTTAACCATTTTCATCAAATAAATTATAAAACCTTGTTAATAAACACAATTAGAGAGCCAAAGACTTGGGAATTTCTTTAAAGAACCTTGATTAGCGGAGTTGAATGAAAATTACCTCTAACTCTTGCATATTCCTTCAATTGACAAGATTTGTTGAGAAAGCTTCGAGATTCCTTTAAGATAAATGGAAGAAACGCCAAGGAAATCATTTGTAAACCAAAGTGAAGTGGAAATAAAGAAATCTCTGGAAGTTTTGAGAGAAATTGAGGTGTTTGGCTGACGAGAAATAAGAGAAATGGAAGTTACGTCAAAATAGATTTTGGAAGACTAAATCCCTTTTTAATAAAATCTCTCATTATTCTTTTTAATAAAACACATTTAAAATGGTTAATTAAATGAAAAGGCTAATTAATAACATATTAGCTCTCTAAAGATTCTAAGTTTTGGCCCTCTTTCATAACAGTCCTTTAAAAATAGATTTTATATTTTTATAAATTAGTCACTAACTCGAAATGTCAATCTTCCAAAAGTCATTTTCCAAAATTGACTTCACCAAAACTTTATATATATTTTTAGAGGATTTTAGGAAATTTTCCAAAAATTTTACCACATCCTGAACCATGTTTTCCCTGAACCACTCACGAACTAACTCGGATCTCTAGTCTAGGTACTACAAACCCCGAGCCAACCTACAAGACTCCTAGGCCCAAAATCTGGGAGTTACAGCTCAAGAGATTAAGTCTGTGACAGTTGGTATCAGAGCGTGTTCGAGACGTTCGGGACATGGCAAAAACCGGAAAGAACCAAGTTGTTGGCTCTTTTGAGACGGAGGTCACGCATGAGCAACAAGGGCGTGAGGAGACGGTCGATCCTACCACGACGAAGCCACAAGCCAAGTCCAAGGATCTAGTCTCTAGATTTGAGTCTCGTCTAACCCACGTAGAGGAAGGCGTGGGGGCATAGCTGCTTCGGTGGACGGCCTTTACTAGCGGGAAGAAGGCCTTGAGGCGGAGGATGCCGAGATCCACACGGCAAACCATCCAAGGGGTTTGATGAGCATGAAGAGAGCAAGGCAACTCAGCCTGATTTGACGATGCCAAGTTCTGCCAAGGTTAAGGGAAACCAGGAGCATATAGGGGTGTCCATATCCAAGAAGGCTACCAATGAGTTTTCCAATCATGTTCGTGGTAAGAACATGGCTTCAAAGACTACCAAGAGATGGGGGTTAAAGGTAAAGCCTTCTAACAATGTTCTTGGGGGACAACAACCTACCACCCCACTCTCCCTTGCCATGCGCTATGAAGGGGAGAGCCCAACAGCCTTCAAGTTTGAAGAAGAAATAGCCAAACTTGGCATAGTTGTGAGTAACAACAAGCCAAGGGAGAGCCATGGTGCAACTGTGAGTGCCAAAGTAGTAAAGCCAAGGTCAAGACTCGGTGCGACAGCAAAGGACAAAGTAGTTAAGGCAAGGGTGAAGAGGAAGCAAGATGGGAGTCGAAGGAAGTACTTTGGCAACACCCTAGTAGTTCAATGAAAGCACGAAAAGGGCGTCGTGAGCTGAAGTGAGGGAGAATGTCACGCCCCACCTATGTGCACCAAGGCCAACCGAGACCAAACGAACTTCCTTGGGCGTTTTAAAGAAAAACATGGACCAAGGAAGCATCTAGAACGACCTATAGAGGCCTACAATCCTCTCTAAACGTTTCCACATTGATCTAGAAGGTTCCAGAAGGTCCTACACAAGTCTAGACGAATCCGGAAGACCCTAGAAGGCTCGGGAGAACCTTGGAAGGGTCGGGACAACTTCGGAAGTCTTTGGAACTTTCTATAAGCTTTTGGATAGTTAGAGACATATCTAGATACATGTAGAATTATCTAGATAACATTAGAGTTGTACATTATCTAGGGTAGCATAGAATTCTCCTTAGGAAGGGGGAGGCCTATAAATAGGACCATCCACCATTATTTGCAACACACTTGGAAAATCACAAGCATCCAAGCAAATCTAGCAACCATGAAAGCATTGTAAAGCTTTTTGTCAAAGCTCAATACAAGTCCCTTTCTCTTCAAGTTCTTTCTTGCCTTCTCAAGCATTCTAATTCTCCCATTCTTAAGCCATAGTTTTTGCGTGAAATAAGGCTTGTTAGCATTAAGTCAGGAGTGTTAACGCCGCATGAATAGCTCGAGAGATTAAGTCTGTGATAGTGTGGTGTCTGATTCAAGTTTGAAATGTAATTCGGGTATGCTGGATTGTATAAATAGGAAGCATGCCTCTAGTTTATGTATTTTACTCAAGTGTGTGTTTTTGATGATTCGAAAATGTGTAAATGGTTTCCATATATGCTAAATATGTTTAGGATGCGTGCTAGTGTTGTTGAGGCAAGTGTTGTTATGGTTTGGAGGTATAAAACTAACCATTTTGGTCATCATAGGTCTTCGTGTATCGATACAGTGCCATCCTTATCGATACACGAGGCCTAAACTAAGCCAAGAATGTGGGAGAATAGTCAAGTTATCGGTATAGGGCGAGCCGTATCATCACGGATATTCACTATTGGAATTTACGGTAATGTGACATTGAGCCTGAGTATCGATACAAATAATAACCATATCGGTACGAGCCTAGTATTTTGAAGCATGGGTGCCAATACATGTGTTTCGGTAATGGTACGACCCCTTTAAATGAAGCTTGGTATCGGTACGGTATCTCGTGTACCGATATCGAAGTCTATTATGTCAGTTTATGGCTACTAAAGTTTAGATTCTTCTATTTTTAGTCCCCGTTATGATTGTATGTTGATTGAAGGTGCTCGGATTATCCGTTTAAACTGAAAATTTACACGCAAGCATGAAACATGAATAATAAAAGATTGGTAACTTCAAATTCAAGTAAGTACTCGTAATTTTCCATAATTGCAATTTGGTCCCTAAATTGCAAATTCATGCAATCAGATGTCGATTCGATGCCCGATTCTGATGAGAATTTAACCGCTGACAGGTTGTACACTTAAAGTTTTAAAGATACATCTAGATAAGATAAAAAGAAGAAAAATAGACCTAATTCAAAATATTCGGTTCAGGTTTGCTACGACAAACCTAATGTAGCTCGCTCGGTTCGGCCTAACGCCTAAGCCGGGTCAAGGGGGTTATAGACCCGAATCGAGTTGACTTTGATCGTTGACTTCATATGTTGACTTTGACCAAAATTTGACTTTTTTTGAAAAGTCATATTTTGGGTTCTTCAATGTTCTGAGTCCGTTTTTGAAGTTTGTTTCGCCAAATTCGAATTCGGTAAGTTGCTCTACAATGTTTAACCTTCTGATTCAATCCAATTAGCACGTTTAAGTTTTGTTTTTTTATGTAATTCATTTTTCCACGCATTTGAGATGTTGAGGGACATCGAGTTCGAGATCGAAAGCGGTCGTAGGGAGTTTCAAAGGTTGACTGATGTAGCTCGGAGTCGAGGTAATACTTTACTACCTATTGCGTGCTTTACAAAACACGCTGGTAATTGCTTAATGCATGGATGAATATGATTTGTCATTTGGTTATGGTTGACTATTTATAGTCATACTGATTATTGTATAAAGGATAGTAAATTGGTTAAGACCAGGATAAGAAGTCTGACTATCAAACGGAAATTTCAAATTCAAAAAATAATTGATAAAGTTGTTAATCTTGAAACATTTAATTCTAATTATTCTTGTTAAAAGATTTAGTGCCTGAAAAACATGATTAAGAAATGACAAAAATACCCTTGATGTGTAATAAGGCCTGGATACCTCTAATAGTAGAAATGATCTGAGAATTCATTGTTGACTTGATAAAACTACTAATTCTCCTCTTGAACTCTTGATTGTTTGGAAAATCCTGGTATTAGGTTTCTAACCTTCAAGATTGCAAAATACCTAGATTACGTAATTTTTTAGTAAACATCTAAAGACAATTTTATCGGAAGTACTCCATATGACCGAATTGATTGAAATAACTAAAATATCTCTGAGCTCCAAAATGTATAAATATACCCTTGAGCATTGAAACGACTAAAACATCCTTGGGCACTAAAATGACTGTAATACCTTTGTGACTTTGAATAAGTGAAAGTCTTCGTAATCCTAAAAATACTGATACAACCTAAATGACTGTAACGCCCTAAGCGTTGAGAAATTGGCCCATGTTTGTCTGTCACTCATGATACTTGTTACAATACTAGAAGAATACTACACAAATACATGTATTCCAAGAGTACGTTCAGTGATGGTTTGTGAAGGTGATCTGTTCAACTATACAATGTGATCGATACTAAGGTATGAATACTCGTGAGGTGTCCCTGTCTGAATACTTGGTAAGTATTGCATTCATGGGATATGTTTAGTTTAAATGGTCATGAAAGTCTGATAAGCCATTAGAAATCATGAATATTGCAAAGAACCGTTTTACCCTTACTATGCTAAATTACCAAAATTACCCCTAGAGGTAAAATGACTAAAATGCCCCTGTAAGCTTAAATGATGGGATCACTCTTGATATATCTGAAACCTTAATGATCTTGATATATCTGAATTCTAAATGATCTTGATAAATTCAAATTCTGAATGATCTTGGTATATCTGAATTAAGAATGATCTTGATGAATCAGTTCTCGAATGCCTTATTGGAGCCGTTAGATATCGAACCCCCTTTCTATAAGGATCACATTTCTGAAATCATTATGAAATCATCAAAAGTTCATTGTTCCCTTTATTTAAATTACTAAGTACCTTTAAGTAATAAATTAGATCATTCAGTGTATTCCAGGTGCACATGAATATTCTTTCTAACTTGAAATCAATACTATCTTTTCTGATTTAAAAGTACTTTGTTATCCGAAATGAAAGCATAATTTCTAGCTTCTATTTTCTAATACAAAGGCATATTCGATTCTTGATTTCTGATATTATTATTTATTGGATAAAAACTGATTTTAATTGGGGTACACTATCGGGATCTAATCGAAGCTCTGTAGGCTCAGCTCTGATCAAGCTGGGAAGTCCTTATGGACCTAAGGCATCCCTTTATGTAGACTCCTACGTCCAATGGGCCTTTGGTAAGTCCTTATGGATACAATTTTGAGGAAATGGATATCGGTGTCTGGTTGGAGAGTAGTTAGGTGATTTTTAAACTATACCTTGTTGCCTCTTTGAAATATGTTTTACTAAAATAAATTATTACTATTTGAAATTATCTACATAATTTTTCTGCATTTGCTGGAACACACTAAACTCTGTAGCTCAATCCCTTAAATCTATCTATCTTCTCTAATTCTTTCGAATGGTAGACTTCTCGACAGGTACTTAGAGATTGAATTAATGACCAACCATGTTGCCTTTAAACATGGCATAATATGAAATTTCCAATCATAATTTAGACTTGTTGATGCCTTGATCGTCATTTCGGTTTTATGCTTTGCCATATATATGTTTGTGCCTATAGCATCATTTTGTAAATTTGTATTACAGAGCTTTTTTCAAAGCTCACGTTATTTATCATCGTATGTTAAAAGGGTTTGATCGAAGTGCTATTATCGGCATCAACTATAGGAGCTCTTTCGGCGTTTCTTGTGGAGTACAGTATAGTGTAATTAAGGGGCATGTAGAGTCTGAAAATCGATTTTATAACGTGTATTCCTGAATTTTGATTTGATGATTGGATGATTTTTTAACTTATATTTTAATTCAAAATTTGTTTTATGAGTTTAAATTGTTTGACGAATTTTATTTTATTTGGAATTTTTATTGTGGGTCACTCTGGTGACCCGAATGTGACACCTTGAATTAGATCGGGCCATTTGTATCGGTTCGGGTGTTACATTTAGGTAATTAAACCCTAAAACTTAAATCATAAACCTTAATCGATAGAGAGATAGATTTAGTTTGGGTTCTCAATGAAGCTTTTCCAGAGGTTGAAGAAGACGGTGTTATTGAAGGAGGAAGAGAAAGTTTCGCGGTGGGTGAAACTCGAATAGCCATTTGCACTGCCATTGAAGAGTTGGGTTGTAGCGTAAAGCTAGAGGTTGACACGTAGTTAAAAAATAGCGTGTTATTACAGTTGTCGTCTAAGGTGGCGTTTTTTTATTTTTTTATGCGCCATGTGAGCTTTCTGTTTCTTGGGTAACGGAGGTTAACAATCAGGTGACCAAAATGATAAACGTCGAAAACATAAGTGAACATTATATTTTTTTAAATCAAGTGACGAAAATAAAGCACGCCCCAAATAAAAGAGACTTCCGGTGAAGTTTTCCCAAATATAAACAATATTAACTACACTATATGAACATATAATATAAAATATAATAACTAAATAAACGAAATATTAACTAATAACACAAAAAATAAAATAACTATAATACAAAATAAAAATATGTACTACGAAACATATAATAATTATAAGAAAAATAAAATTATTATTTAAAATTAATTACTAATAAAAAAGTTATACATAAATAATATATATATATATATATATATATATATATATATATATAAACGCAAAAATAAGTTGATAAATAGATTAAACTTGGAACTTATAAAAATCTTGAGTGCCACCTATTGGTTTTAACGAATGAGGTGTAGATTTTTTTTTACTTGAACCCAACAAATGATCAAGTAAAAAAACGGAGGATGTCCATTTAAGTGACCTCTATTCAAATCGCTTTATTTATAAAGTGTGTGTATTGTAAAGATTTTAAGACCATTAAAAAAATTTTGGTGTGAATTGCGGGTAAGGGGTTATATATAAGAAATAAATTAGAGGAAAAGCGTGTTTTGTAGTTCACTACCTAACGTATTTTGGCTCCACATGAGTAAAATGGATGTCATTTTCATAAATAATTTTATTTAAATATTACTTCATTAAATAATTTTAAAATAAACATTATTGGAGTAGAATTGCCAAACTTTGAGCTAAATAATAAATCATTAAATTTTACGTCCCTATCAACTGATCTCATACACTTGAAGGACACCAAATGTAGTCTCCCTATCAATAGATTAAACTTGGAACTTAACTGGAAAAATGATCTCAGTTTGTTTAGGTTCAACTTTGTCTTCATTAGTTATAATCTTTTTTTTTTTCATCACAAGGGTTTGATAGATGAGAAATACAAAGAATCGCTATTGTTTCATATTTATTTTTTTATTTTTCTAAATTATTTGGTTAATTATAGTTCTTTAATAACGAATATACATCGTGTAAATAATTATTTGAATCCGAATCACTTAAAAATAATTTTTTTTCAATAAGAACATTTGATAGATTCATTTCATATTTATTTTTAATTATTCTCATTGTTGTTAGAACAAAAAAATGGTTCACATTTTCTCCTGGGTACAATAACAAATTCAATGGAAAACGTAGTTTTGGTATTCAAAAAAGAATGACGATTCTATAAAACATTAAAATAATCATAGTCGTACTTATAAAATAATTTTTAAAAGGAATTAGATCTATAGCACGCTCACAGTTTTATTAAAAAAATAGCACTCACAGAATGTGTCAAACAAATAAAAAAAAAAAGATTTAAGTAACTGAAATTGATTTTTTTTGACAAGTTTCGATACTTACAAAATCAAGTTTTGATATATTTTTTAAGTTTTTTGACCAAGCATCAGAACTTGTTTTTGTAAATATAGAAATTTGTAAAAAATCACAAAAAGAATCAATTTAAAATGTTATAAAAAATTTAATATTTTAAATTTTTAGACAAATTTCGAAACTTGTCATTTTTTAGCCACACCCCAAACTCGCCCACAAAATCTACAATAGCTTTAGTCGGCAATTTGTCTCTAAATATTTTTCATTTCTTTTCATCTTTGGATTTTTTAATTTTTGTTAGATAAATTAATTGACAAAAGTAACAGACATGTTAAACAAAACCTAAGTTATTTTTTATATTTTTTACACTTTTGAATAATTTTGTACTAAGATCACAATCTTTAATAATTTATTTATGAACCTAAAAGGTGGTCTCAGTAAAAAAACGGATGATGTTCATCTTAAGAGACTCGAGTTCAATCGCTTTGTACAAGTTAGATTAACTTCTAAAATCTACACTCCCCTCAAAATGGTAAAATATACATTATAAAGTACTCCCTTTGTCCCACTAAACTGTAACATTTGAGTCAAACTTTTTTAAGTTTGACTTCTTATAATTTAAAATTTATTATTGATAAAAATATAAAAAATACATTTTAAAAACCTTGAATCAAGTAGTTTTTAAATATATATTTTATAAATTTTAATTAATTAAAAATTTTAAATAAATTATTGTCAAAATTAAACAATTTTAACCAACATATAACAGTTTAGTGAGACGGAAAGAGTATAGATTAAACGTAAACTCATCAAAAATAGTTTTTTGGAAGTGTCATGTTGAGAACATCAACTAATTGTTTCTGCGTTGGAACGTCAACGAGAAAGAAAACATCAAATTTTTTTCTTGAGAAAAAAAAACATGTGCTTTAAGAACATACAATGCCATTCGCCGTCTAAATTCATTCGTTTCAAGTCTTAAAAATTTAGCTTAAGGGCGCTTAAAATCCTTCAACATTTTTTCACTCAATTAATCCTCGAACAATAATTTAAATTAATTAATATTTTTCATCAATTTTAACTATTAAATTTTGACGGTTTTTTCTTAAGATATTACTGCCACGTGACACTACAATTCTATCATGAGACATTTACAGATTATTTAAAAAATATGTAACACCCGGGTTTAGGGGTTAGGTGAAAATAACTTTTTAATATTATTTGGGCTCGGGTTTGTAATTAAAATGATCCTTTTAAAATTCCGGGTTTCAAAATTAATCATTTTAATATTATTTGAGCTAGTTTAAAAACAAGGGAATATCCATTCATTAATGGCCTTTTTGTAATTTACCCATTTTTTTAATTTAAATCCCCTTTATACCATAAAACACCCATTTCCTATTCATTCTCTTCTTCACCAACGGGAAAGAGAGGAGTTCTCTACCAAGCTACTATTTCATCCCATTTCTCATCCATTTCAACTCCGTTTTGAAAGGTAAGGACGTTTTTGACTTCCCCTCAACTTCCTCTCTTTAAAAGTACCATTTATTTTGATTTTCATGAAGGTTTTGGAAAATGGAAGTTTTGAATGTTTTGATTAAAAATGAGATCTTTATGTGGTTAAGTGAAGTATTTTGATTTAATATGTTTAGTTATGATGTATAGAGGTCAAATGGTATAACATACGCAAATTTCAAATGATTTCGAGCAATTTTCGGATTTAGATAAGCATGGGGTTTTTGAAGGGTTTTGGGTGAGTTTTGGGGGTTGTTTTAGGTGGGTTTTGATAGGCTTTTGATAGTACTATGGTTAGGGGTTGAATTGGGATCATTTGTGGGTGTAATGGAAGTTGAAAACATGGTTTTTGGACATGGTTTTGGGGCAGTCCGAAATGGTGAAAAGTGGGAATTGTTCATGCTTGTAACATGGTAAATAGTGGTTGGATTGCATTTCGGGTTAGTTCCGATGATGAGTTTTTGATTGTGGATGTTTTGTTTGTGTTTGGGATTGATTATAATCGAGGTTGGACATCGGTGAAGCATCGGAAGTAAATCCGGGAAATTGAAGGTGGTCGCTTGCTTGGTCTTTAAGCTTGGGAGCTTAGGTGAGTGGTTAATTGTTTTACTTGGTTTTAAAATGGTTGGTTCGAGTTTATGGACTAGGTTGGGCTTGGTAGACCCACCTAGAGTTAGGATTAGGGTGGTAGCCTAATTCTAAACTTGATCTAGATCCTTTGGATGAACTCATATATATGGTTGTGTATGTCTCGTATGAAATGTAATATGATTGCTTATGTATATTGTGTTATACATGTGAGATGAGGCATGATTTGAGATGCTTGAGACATGCATGATGATGGTTCATGGTGAGTACGTGCTAAGCACGGAATTGATTGAAAAGATGTAATGTGAAATGAGTAAAATGTTGGCACTAGTATGCTTGAGTACAAATGATCGATCATTAGGATGTTAGTGTGTACACATGAGTCAAAAGTCGCGCGTGACCTTGGTGGTGTTGAGTCACCAAGGAGGAGTACGGGTTCGCCCGGAAATTGTAATTATATATAATCGGTGATGAGTGGAATCCCATCGACAGGGCGTGAGGATGAGTGGAATCCCCTCTACGAGACCGGTGATGAGTGTAATCCCACCGTGAGGTAAAGTGGTTGTTGGATGTGAATTCCAACGTGTTTATCCGCGTATACGGGTCATAGCTAGGTGCCAATGTTGATTGATAAGTGTATCAATGTGTTGAGGTTTAAGATCTTTAATTGGATACTTGAATGTGATTACATGTATTGTGGATTAGAGCTTGTTGATCATGGCATTTAATTGTATATTGCTCATGCATCTTTATCTTGTGGCTCTTGTGGATCCTTGGTATATATGTGATTTTCCTTGGCTAGATCGTGCTCGGACCCTGCAATGTTGAGGTTTGTTTTAAGAGCTTACCCTCACTAAGCATCATTGCTTACGCTCTCTTTGTTCAACATTGCAGATCCTTAGTTCGTGGGTTGCTTGCGCAAGTGGAGGGCCTCCAAGTGTGGTTGTTAGCTTGAGTACATCAAGTATGACTTTTAAATGTTGAACATGTAATAGTTTAAGCAATGAGACATGTGTTATTTTGATGGATGATTGTTGGTTGTTTAGGAGCTTGTTTAGACTCCATGTTATCTTGCTTTTGTATGGCTTATGATGCCATGTTTGAATTGTATCTCATGCCTAGATTGCTTAGTATGAATGTCGGCTATATGCCTTAGAGGTTGCCTTTATGTTTGAATGTTGAAGTATGAACTTTGAATGCTTAAATGTCATCTTGGGTCTATTGCATGATTTCCTTGATGTTTATACATGTTGGGTGCTTGTATGGCTATATAGTGGTATGTAAATGTTGTGTGAATGTTTGGTTGGGGCTAAGGAAGTCTTAAATTGCATTTAGATTCGAGTCTTGTTCGTTTTTGCTGAGTTTAGGAGTCTTGCAGTGCATGGGGTATCGATACGGTTGGTCCCGTATCGATACGGCCCTCTTGTTTCAGGCCCCGTGTTTTGATACGCGAGGGGGCGTATCGATACCTTTTTGGTCACTGGAGCTACTGTCCATTTTGGTATCGATACGGGTCTCCGGCGTATCAATACGGTCACCTTAGCGTTGACCGTGAGAAGTCAACCGTTGGAGAGGGTATCGATACCCTCCTTGGTCGTATCGATACGGTCTCCACGGGTTGACTCTGACCTGTTGACCTAGTCAAGGGGTATCGATACACCCCTTAGGTGTATCGATACCACCTGCAGTATAAGTTTAAAATTGGGCTGTAACATGTTAGTTTGAGTTCGTTTGATTGTTTCGTGAATGTTGTTCCGCTATATGATCACTTAGGGTTTAATACACATCTAGACAAGATTTAAAATGAAAAAAATATAGGGTTGTTAATCGAGGGGGAACCTTCACGGGTTTCGCTTCGGTTTTCCCCGTGTGGCCCACTCGGACCGGTCATCCGACCAGACCGGGACGAGGGGGTTACAAAATATATTTTTAATAATTTTTATAGGGTTTTTTAGAACTTTTCAAGAACTTATAAAATAAAATAAAAAATTCTGAAAATATCAAGTGACAATAATGCAACACGACACATTTCACCAACTGATCTAAAAATATGCTAGATTTTGCCGTCAACATTAGTCAAAGGGATGAATTGCTAAAATTTTGAAATTATAAGAGCTTAGTTGGGTGAAAAAATTCAAAGGTTTAATTAATTGTATTTCGATTTTTTTAAGAGCTTATGATATACTTATGCTTAAAATCTTTTTGGATTAGATTTAGTTCCGATTCCCTTCTAATTGGGTTGTTTTTTAACCTGATGTATTTAATAACTTTAACCATCAACAACCTTTTCTTTTAGGGTAAACTATAACGGATGTCACTCAATTATAAATAAGGTTATATTTGGGTCACCCAATTATTAAAAGTTACACTTGGGCCACTCAATTATGGGCAAAGTTACACTTGGGTCACCCTTCATATTTAAAAAATAGATATCAATTTGTGTATTAGATTAATTAATGATTTCAAATGAAATACTCTAGTGTTAACAAGGGTATACAAGTGATTTGGAAGAAAAAAGGCTAAATTTATATGTTCTTTTAATATGAAAGGTGACTCAAATATAACCTTACCTATAATTGAGTGACCTAAATGTAACCTTGAATAATTGGGTGACCTAAATGTAACCTTACCCATAATTGAGTGACACAAGTGTAACTTTTAATAATTAGGTGTCCCAAATGTAACCTTACCCATAATTGAGTGACCTTTTTTGTAGTTTACCCTTTCTTTTAAAATTATTCTTAATAATTCATTTATTTTAAATTATCACCTGCATGATAACTGATAAGAGTACCAATTATAGTTAAAATTTTCACCTGCGTGAAAAGAGTGGCAATAATATAAAATTATTCTTCCAATGATAATAATTCAAACTTTATCTAATCCTGATTGTATTCCCTCATTTTAAAATGTATTTAAAAAATAAAATTTTATTTGACACTTGTAATTGTTAATCTATGAAGTAATTAAACTATATTTCCCACTGACCTCAAGAAATAATATGAAATTTTTGCATTTATGTTAATATCTTATCGATATAAGTATAATGTGATAATTTAAATCTTAAAATTTTAAATTCGGGTAAAACTAAATTATTGAGATGAATTAAAAAAAATAAGATAGATTATACGTATAGAATGGAATTAGACAAATCACAAAAATAACATATAAAATACAAGAAAAATTATTAGATAGATTCGGTTCACCACGTCATTTGTAGTCCTAATCAATAAGGTTTTTATGTCATTTTTACCCAAAGTGAATTTTCACCTCATTCTCACATATAGAAAAAGAATGAGTAGCTATTTGGAAGTTTTAGCGTGACATAATTTTTTTAAATCTTATTGGCTGAGACCACAGATGACGTGGTGAGCCGGATTCATCTAATAATTTATCTCTTTGTAGAGTTCGAAGGATAAAATGTTGACAAGAAATAAATTTCGACAAAAGATTCGATTTTATAAATTTCTACAATAAATTTCGACAGATGCTATTTTATATTAGTTTTCTCAATGAAATTTATTAAGATGAACATTTTTTTCTATTAAAGTTACTCATTGAGTTCCATTCTAATGAAAAGTTGGATGTAACCATAGTAATACTAATATATATTTAAACATGGTCAATGTTCCATAGTTATAAATTGCGAACTAAAATTACAAATGTATTTCGAATGCAAATCACCTGCTCCAGCCCAACCCATGTACCCACCGGTGTCCTTTTAACTAAACTACATGTTTCTTTTCTGCACTATTTTTGTTTGTTTCAAACTTCGTTTATAACAAGGATTAAAAATTTTAATAGAAAAATACTAATAATTAATGGTCTTGTGAGATGAAGCGATACATCTCTTAAATAAAATCAGAGGTTCAAATTTTGACATTGTGAATAGAGCAATTAGGCTAGGAGGGTTTTTCTCATAATGGGCTATTACAGTACTTGATTCGGATTAGTCAACTAATAAATTAAATACCAATAATTAAACAAAAAAAAAAACTTTTTTTAGGTGCCCTCTAGTTTATAGGGCTTTGCCCTAACTAATCCGGACCGACTCGCGTCGCACACTTGGCTTTGGTGAGTGAGTCTCCCATCGGGGATTTTCTGCATATACAGCGCTTCGATCTTGAAACCTGCTTAAGTGATACCAAACTGCTTACCACTTAAACCAACCCCGTTGATAATAATCAGTAAAAATAAATTAATTCAATTGATGCTTCGTATAAAAAAATTATGGAACGCCTTTGGCTAAATTAGTAAGTTCCACAACATCTATTTTATTATTATTATTATTATTATTATTATTATTAATTTATATAAAATAAATATAAGATTAAAATAGGGTTATTAGCTCAAAACTAGAAGTATAACATACAAATTTCCTCTTAACCTTTTTATTTTCCCATGAAGATTAAAAGAACTTTACATATAAAATTATGTGAAATTGATTTAATTTTAATTTATTATTGGATTAATTTTATTTCTTGGATAAGTGTGTTCATTATCCATAGCAATAACAGAAAGAATACAATATTCAGTTAAAACAAATAGATACCCCCATTATAACCAATAACTATAAATATAACCCAATTTTGTGCAAATGTATCTATTTACATCACTATCTCTATTATAAATAGTATTGTAAAGTCAACAATCTTTAGAGAAAGTGGTTAAAAAATCTTAGTTGACACCTTCCCCTCCCCTTAGGTTGTAGGTTCTAGACTCATTACGTGTGAAATTCCCCTTCCTCTTCCCCTAAGTAGGAATTGTTCAAAAATAACTAAATGGTATTGTAAAGCTTCAATCTAACCAACTCCTTAACTTTGCTAACCGATTCAAAAGCTGAAAGACTCACACCCGGATGAATTCGAGTATTCTTTTCCCTCCATAACAAATGTAACCCCCTAAATCTGTCCCAAAAGTTATTGGCCAAATCTTGGAAGTTGGATTGAAAATTTGTCCCTCAGTAAGATTATTAGGTTTAGAAAATCCAATATTTAGGTTATTTATTGAAAATGGTGTCATTTCACAATGAGTTCCTTTTTTACACGGTCGTATAAATAAAAACATCATATAATAAATTATTGAAATATCCAAATAAAAATTCTCATGCATGCTAAAACAGTTAAAAATCTCAAATAAATGTGTAAGTAACCAAAATTACATAAATCCTAAAATATTAACTAAAGTAAAATAATTATGTAAATCTGAAATGTCCATATTAAAAATTGAAATAAATATGATAAATTGTGATCCTCAAAGTACCGAAAGCTTATGCCTAAGAATTTAAAAAAGGAACTAAGGAGGAGTCAACTATTAAGCTCAGTGTGTCTCTAAAGTACAAACAATCACAAACTCAGTTTCACAACAATTCTCATAAAAATATTTTAAAGACACAAATCATGTTTAAACACAGTTTTATGAAATCACAATGCAATGCACCCATATTGCATAGTCACCAAAAGGAGTAGGTTCCCAGAACCTCTCGCTACATAGTCACCAACACAAGTGGTATAAACCACTAACTTCCTCCTTACAATCCAAACCCATGATAACACAGTAAAAAGATATCACAGTTTTCAGAGTCTCAACACAGTCCGATAATGAATCAGGGATTCATAATTCATTTATTTTAAATCACAGTCCGAAAATAATATGCACAGAAAACATAATGTAAAATCATAGAACATCTGAAAATTATTCAAGTGTAAAATCACAGTCACAAAATCAAAGTATGTAGCAGGATTTAGAAGTATCAAAACCTATGGGAATAATTTCGATATTAGTACTATTATCACTATGCCACCAAACTATGACAAAAATATTAATCCAAAAGAATACTCACGTGTAGTCCTTGTGGTACGTACACAGTTAGATCGAATAGGCGAAAGAGGTGGTAGTTCGTCAGAGTCGCGGTCGGAGGAATAATGATCACCTTAATCAACACAATAATCTTAATCACATCCCATAATAAATTCTCAACGGCCAATAGGCCGATTACGGGTTGGGTTCGATTTAAATTTAGGTTACAACTTTAGATTAGATGGATCAAAGCTCAAATTGATGAATCGAATTAAATTGATGTAACATAACGATGCCATAATTTGTTCTCTATCATTTGAAGAAAAATAATGATAAAAATAATATATATAATAATCAAAACCCTTTACGTATATACTAATAAAGATAAATATATACATACTTGTATTAGAGTTTAACAATAATATTAAACAGTAGGTAGATGTGGTTATAATTATATATAAAATGGTGATATGAATAATGAAATAATAATAATAATACTAATAATAATAATAATAATAATAATAATAATAATAAATAAAAATCAAACCATATGGCCAAGAGAAGAATGATCACTAATATGGCTCACCTAATTTACGTGACCAGTACAGGAGATGGGATTAGGAGGTGAGCCTCACACTTTGCCTGTTTGAGTAATTGGTTTTGAAAAGCAATGAATTGACCGACATACATGTAAAAAAAGAATTGAGGTTTTGGTTTAATGGGTTTAAATACCCAAATTTTTTTGATAAACTACAAGGTAAGTCCTTGACATCCTATGGTTCACAAAGTAGGTACTTAATATCAATTATTTATAAAAAGGTCATCAAATTTGTTTAAAATTTAATTAATTCCCAAATTTCTTAATTTGGGTTTCATATTTTAATTCCCAAACTTTAGGGTTTTGATTTTAGGGATTTCAAAATTAGAGTTTTTGAATTAGGAATATTTTGGGGTGTTACAACAAACAAATGGTTCCATTCCAAACCAGCTTGATACCAAATTAATCAAATTCTTCCTTTTCAAATGGCATGCCCAAGACAGCTCCCTTGCCACATAGAAGCCCTTTGCACCCAGCAGGCATGCAAAATGTCATTCCACACAAGACCCGAGGATGCACAAGCGAAAAATGAATGATTTTGGGACTCACTTTCCTGATTGCAAAGAACATACACAACACTAGCATTCAAACCAAATGAGAGGAGCCAGTTACTCGTAGTAAGCCTATCTAAAACTGCCATCCAAGCAACAATCGAATGCTTATGGATATGTCTAGACTGTCAAACAAGCAGCCCCGGCAAACCTTATCCCTTCTTTCCCTAATCTCACTCTAATATGAGCAATAGACAACTTAGAGTCGGTAAGAAGGCCTCCCATATCATAGCTCGATCCCTCAAATGAAGCAAATTACGCCAAGTCCAACTACTATTGTGAGCACACTAAAGCTGCTAAAATGATTTGTTCTTGATCACATAGGCAAGAAGCCAAGCAATCCACATAGAGCCTTTCTTAAGCAAGATTCTTCGAATAAGATGTATTAGGCATGAATGATTCTAACAACCAACATCCATAAGACCCAAACCACCCTCTTATTTTGGCAAGTAAATATAGGACCAACCCACACGAGCCTCATTGGCAGGTTTCTCTTCCACTTTCCAAAAGAACTAAAAGGCTTGATGTACTCAACCAAAATTAGTGCCAATGAAGGGTGTAGAGGTTTCTTTTAAAATTGGAATTACAAAAACCGAAAAAGAAATGACAATTTGACACATTCGATTTCCGAGTGGTTCGACATTCTAACCAAGTTCTACATCGATTACCTTAGCATCTACACTAAGAAATTCCCAATTCACTAACAATGAATTCTTCCTTATTACAGGCTAAAGGGCTAACCTTTACATCAAAATCTTTTCACGGGATAAGATTGAACCCCCTCTCTTGTTTTTATAAGGATAAACTAAAACATATCCCTCAACACCGAGGTCTTGACATTTGTAAACAAAATACTCTCTAAGTGGGTGTTTACACAATTTAGCTCACTAGGATTGGACTCTAAACAAATTACAAAAGATTACAAAGAAAATCCAATTAAACATTACTCTCTTGATCTTTAAGCTTGGATGTCCATCCTCTTTTCTGCAAGTGTCTTTGAATTGTATTTATAGAGTGGGAAAAAAACTAGTCGTTTATAGTCGTTAGAGATAAAAACTAGTTGTTGAAAACTAGCCATTGGCGACTTTAATTCCAACTATAAATACATTTATGCAACCTTGGGTATCAATACCTGTCAAAACAAGAAAGAGTCGTTGCACATAAATGCAGAGCACACATGTACACTATACATTTGTATCGTTACGATACTTCGGGTATCGGTACGAAAGCTTCCGTATCGATACGCGAAGTGATCTCTGGAAATCAAAAAGCTTTTGCATATCAGTACGAGGAAAGATCGTATCGATACGAGTAGTCAATTTTTAACTTTTAAGACATTTTAAAAATTTCTTCAAGTCAAAAAACTTTTCAAAAACTTTTCAAATGTATTTTTCAAGTTGAATGGACCTTGAATTAATTTTGCAATATTTGTTCAAATCCAAAAACATTTTTCATTGAGTTATATTAAAATAAATATCTCAACAGTCTCCCCTTTTTGATATAAAGAAATCACTTGAAAATTTGTTTTTAAAATTTCTCCTTATTAGAAAAATAATTTTAGAAAAATATTAAAGCTCTCCCTTTTTCTTTTTGAAATTTAATTTTTCAAACCTATCTCTCCCCTTTTTTGTTATATAAAAAATAATTCAATCTTTAAAGTTATAAAATAACAATAGAGAGTAATTTGATTCTTATGAAAATAAAAACTCCCCCTTAAAAAGTGCATTCTATTTTTAAATTTAGCTCAAAAAACTTTGACACTTAAGAAAATTATTGAATTTCAATAAAAATGATCAAGTTTTAAAATCTATAAAATTCAATTTATCCAAATCTTTTTAAAGTTTATGCAAAAATAAGAATGAGTATTTGAAACACACTTATGCATATAAAATATTTCGATGTCATGTATTTATAAAAAAAATTAACAATTAAATATGCATAAATATTTTATCACTAAAAATAAGCAACCAAAGAAATAATCTAAGAGATTGAGCTTAAAGGTTACACATCTTTAATGTGTGAGCATGCCACCTTTACAATTAAGAGGAGGATTGATGATTCATCTTTGAATGCTTGAGCTTGATGTCGGACAAAATAGCTCTTCAAGGTCAGCTGATATAGAAATGGTTCGAGCACTCCTAGGATCTCCTAAAGGTTGTTAGACTGTCTATTTGAGTCCCGCTCTAATACCAATTGAAAGAATCGATGTACTCAACCGAAATTAGCGTCGGTGAAGGTTGTAGAGGTTTCTTTTGAAATTGGGAAAACACAAACCGAAAAAAAAATAAAATTTTGACACATTCGATTTTAGAGTGGTTCGACCTTCTAACCAATATCTACATCCACTACCTTAGCATCCACACTAAGGATTTCCCAATTCACTAACAATGAATTCTTCCTTTTTACAGGCTAAAGGGCTAACCTTTACATCTCTATCTTTTCACGGGATAAGATAGAACTCTCTCCCTAGTTTTTATAAAGATCAACTAGAACCTATCCCTTAACAATGAGGTCTTGACATTTTTAACAAAATAACTCTCTATCTGGGTGTTTAATCAATTTAGCTCACTAGGATTGGACTCTAAAGAAACACAAGAGATTACAAAGGAAAAGACAATTAAACACTAATCTCTTAATCTTTAAGATTGGATGTCCATCCGTTGAGTTGTATAGTGCTCGATTCCTTCAACCGATGTTGCTCACCAAGAGGTGGAGAGGTGAATTTTTGGGTGGATGTGGTGTGGAAGATAAAACAAAGATGACACAATGATTTTAGAGTGGTTCAACCTTCTAATCAAGGTCTACATCCACTATCTTAGCTTCCCACTAAGGATTTCCAATCAATCCACTATTGATTCATCTCCTTTTCTAAGCTTAGGAGGAAACCCTTATACACCGATCAAGCTTTCTACCCAAAGCCTTGATCAAACCCTCTTTACAAGAGAAAAGAAAATATGCAAACTTAAATCCCTCTAATAGGTATTTGTTTGCTCAATAATGGGCTCACCCAAAACCTAAAACACTTGAGCAAATTTGACAATTTTGGCTTACTAGTGTTTGTCTATACAAGAATGACAATTTAAGTACAAAGACACTTTTTGATCATTTGTTGATTGACAATTGAAGCATTAACCATATCTTGATACTTGGAGGTCCCTTTTATACTCCTTGATGAGTTTGTAGCTGTTACTAGCCGTTGAGGTTGAATTGGAGCCGTTGAGGACTTTATTTCCCACCATAAATGCAATTCTGCAGCTCACCGTTTCGAAACACTCGTGACCGTTTCGAAACACCCTTTAAGTAGAAAGAGTCGTTGCAGTCTGATGCAGCACCCGTATCGAAACACCCCTGACCGTTTCGAAACACCCGTATCGAAACGATCTGCATTTAAATGTTAGTTGGGAAATAGCCATTGGGGTTTATGACCGTTGTGGTCGATACCACGTAGGCGTATCGAAACGGCATAGCCCGTATCGAAACGCTGGGCAAAAATCTCATCCAGGAAAGGCCCATTTCGATACCCGTATCGAAACGTTTTTACTACTGGAATACATCGTATCGAAACGCCCAAAGGTGTTTCGAAACGTCTGGAAGGTTTTGCAAAGTTTGGCTTTGAAAAACATGTTAAACCCTTTAAAAACATCCCTAAACATAGTTTCAAGTTATTTGGACTTTGAAAATAGTTTTGAATTCTTTTTAAATCAGTCCAGAACATTTTTCAATTATTATATCAAAACATTAGTTCTACAATCTCCCCCTTTTTGATATATAAAACTAACTTGAAAAATTGTTTGGGATTCTCCCCTTTAACTTTAAAAATGTGAATAAGAGATTAAAGATATGAAATCAAATAAAGCTCCCCCTTATTCGTTTGAAAATTCAATTTTTCAAACAATTTCTCCCCCTTTTTGTTATATCAAAAAGAATTTAAAACATTAAGTTCAAAATAACTATAGAGGAAAAATTTGACAAAAATAAGAATTTGGTTTTAAAATGGCTCCCCCTTACTCAAAGCATCATTAAAAGAGTTAGTCCAACATTTATGATCATCTAGTTGACATAAATGAAAATAAATCAAATAAAAGCAAAAGCAACTAGATTTTACCACACTTGAACTCAAGGGAGGATGTGAAGCCTTCCTTCTTCAAGTGTTCTTCCTTGTGTGCATGGAGCTCCCCCTCAAAGTTTGACTTGTTGATCATTCTCCATCACACCTAGCAGAAGACAATCAAGTAATTTTTGGTATCCAAATTGCTTTGGATTCATAAACGTTAGTAGCACAAACTTTAGTCCCCTTAGGAATCCATTTTTCAATTTCATCCTTTTAAATTGACGTACTAAGTCCTTTTGGGACCCAAATACTTCTAAAACATTTTCCTTTTACAAATCTAGGGGCACTAGATTGTCTTACATAAAAATTTGATTTTCCAAAATTGTTTTTCTTTTCAAGCTCTTTGGAAATCAAATCTTTTTCTTCTTGAACTTTTTGAAGCAAATTTTGTAAAGCAAAACATTTTAGTTCAAACTCTTCGAGTTTTGCTTCAAGTTCAAGTTTGGTTTTAAAAATCAAATTATTTTGAATTTTTAACTTTGAAATCAATTTATTGTTTTTCAAAATGTGATTTTTAAATTCTAAAACCAAATCATCGTAGGCATCTTGTAATTCATCAAAAGAGTAAGAACATGAAGTAGATGAATTAGAAGTTACCCTTGAATCTTCTTCGGTGGCCATAAGGCAAAGGTTAGCTTGTTCATCGTCGGTGGAGTCCTCATCACTCCAAGTAGCCACATGTGCCTTCTTCTTTTAACTTGAAGTGCTTGCCCTCTCCCTTTTCATGGATTCTCGTTCAAGCTCTCTTAAGGCTTTCTTCATGAATGGGGCACACTTCTTGAAGAGATGAACTATTTCTTCTTCTTCATCCTCCTCTTCACTTGAATAGACATGATGGCAAGTGGAGGACTTGAGAGCAATGGCATTGGTGTTGATGTCAAGCCCCTTGAGCTTCTTCTCTCCCATATCTCTAATTTATTCCCTCTTCTTCTTATCTTCTTTGTTCTTCTTCATGATTTGATGAGTAAGGAGTGACCTCATGAGTTCATCAAGCTTCAAGGTCTTCAAATTTTTTGCTTCGATGATGGCGGTCCTCTTTGAGTCTCAAGACTTGAGAAGTGAGTAGATGAGCTTTCGGACAAGTTTCTTCTCCGGAATAGCTTCTCCATAGCCCTTGAGACCATTGGTGATTGTGGAGAACCTATCAAACATCTTCTCGATGTTCTCTTCTGGATCTATCTTGAAGTTCTCATACTCTAAGGTGAGGAGCCCAATCTTGGTCTCCTTAACTTCATCGGTTCCCTCGTATGTGATTTCAAGCTTGTCCCATACCTCCTTGGCACTCTCACAAGAAGACATCTTCTCATAGATGGTTGGGCCAAATGCACAAAAGAGGATGTGCAAGGCTTTGCAATTTAGCTCCATCTTCTTGCGATCGTCGGCACTTCATTCCGCTTTGCATCGTTGAGGCACGAACAGACCATCTTCAACTATTTCTCATAGTTTGTAGTCTATTGACTTTATGAAAAACTTCATCTTGGTCTTCCAATGGGCATAGTGGGTTCCGTCAAAGAAAGGCGGTTTGTCGATGGATTGCGTCATTTGAGCCGATTGGTGAAATAATGATCGAGCTTTCCGGATCTTCTCAATAGGATGTTAATCCTCTTCTATTGAGCCAAGCTCTGATACCAATTTGTTGAGTTGTAAGGTGCTCGATTCCTTCAACCGATGTTGCTCACCAAGAGGTGGAGAGGTGAATTTTTGGGTGGATGTGGTGTGGAAGCTAAAACAAAGATGACACAATGATTTTAGAGTGGTTCAACCTTCTAACCAAGGTCTACATCCACTACCTTAGCTTCCCACTAAGGATTTCCAATCAATCCACTATTGATTCGTCCCCTTTTCTAGGCTTAGGAGGAAACCCTTATACACTGATCAAGCTTTCTACCCAAAGCCTTGATCAAGCCCTCTTTACAAGAGAAAAGAAAATATGCAAACTTAACTCCCTCTAATAGGTATTTGTTTGCTCAATAATGCACTCACCCAAAACCTAAAACACTTGAGCAAATTTGACAATTTTGGCTCACTAGTGTTTGTCTATACAAGAATTGACAATTTAAGTATAAAGACACTTTTTGACCATTTGTTGATTTACAATTGAAGCATTAACCATATCTTGTGCTTGGAGTTCCCTTTTATACTCCTTGATGAGTTTGTAGCCGTTACTAGCCGTTGGGGTTGAATTGGAGCCGTTGAGGACTTAATTTCCTACCATAAATGCAGTTCTGCAGCTCACCGTTTCGAAACACTCGTGACCGTTTCGAAACACCCTTTAAGTAGAAAGAGTCGTTGCAGTCTAATGCAACACTCGTATCGAAACGCCCCTGACCATTTCGAAACACCCGTATCGAAACGCCTTTATTCGTATCGAAACGATCTGTATTTAAATGTTAGTTGGGAAATAGCCATTGGGGTTTATGACCGTTGTGGCCGATGCCACGTAGCCGTATCGAAACGGCATAGCCCGTATCAAAACGCTGGGCAAAAATCTCATCCAGGAAAGGCTCATTTCAATACCCGTATCGAAACATTTTTGCTACTGGAATACACCGTATCGAAACGCCCAAAGGTGTTTCGAAATGCCTGGAAGGTTTTTTGAAGTTTGGCTTTGAAAAACATGTTAAACCCTTTAAAAACATCCTTAAACATAGTTTCAAGTTATTTGGACTTTGAAAATAGCTTTGAATTCTTTTTAAATCAGTCCAAAACATTTTTCAATTATTATATCAAAACATTAGTTCTACACATCCTCTTTTCTTTAAGTGTCTTTGTCTTGTATTTATAGAGTGGAATGAAAGAATAGTCGTTTATAGTCGTTAGGGATGAAAACTAGCCGTTGGGAACATTAATTCCAGCCATAAATGCATTTTTGCAACATTGGGTATCGGTACTCGAAAGTGTGTATCGATACCTACCAAAACAAGAAAGAGTTGTTGCACATAAATGCAAAGCGCACCGGTTATAACCCCTTAAACCCGACCTAAAAGAAATAGTCGAATTTAGGAAGTCACGTTTGAAAACTTTTCCCTCAAGAAATCTGATTTTGAAAATTATACTTTAATTAAAATAAAATATCATAAATTTAATAATAAATATAAATATAAATATCATAATAAATATTTGGATGCTTACATAAAAATCAATGAAATAAAACCATAATAAAAGAATGTTTAAAAATTATCCGAAAACATAAATAATCTAAAAAGTCTAAATTACATCCATGTCCCAAAATAATAAATAATAATATAAATAACTAAAAATAGCTTTTTTTGTGTTGAATAATAAAATAACCTGATAAAATATGAAATTCTCCAAGTACCAAGTTGCCTATAGTCCAAGTTATATGTAAAAGAAAAACTACGGGGGAGTAAGCTATAAGGCTCAGTGTGTTTCTAAAGTGCAGACAATCACAAACTCAGTTTCACAACAATAAATTTTCACAAAAATATTTAAAAGACACAAAGCAAGCTTAAACACGGTTTTATGAAATCACAATGCAATGCACCCATACTCCATAGTCACCAAAGAGAGAAGGTTCCCCAGAACCTCTCGCTACATAGTCACCAACACAAGTGGTATAAACCACTAACTTCCTCCGTACAATCCCAACCCATGATAACACAGTAAAAAGATATCACAGTTTTCACAGTCTCAACACAGTCCGATAATAAATCCGAGATTCACAACTCATTTACTTTAAATCACAATTTTATTCACAATCTGAAAATAGTATGCACGGAAAATATAATGTAAAATCAAAACACAATTGAAAATCATCAAGCGTAAAATCTCAGTCATAAAAACAAAGTATGTACCACAGAAAGAGAACACACATAAAAATTATTTATTTATAGCACCGGAAGAAACACACCTTAAGCGGCAATAGCTCTAACGACGAACAAAGGCAGATTGCGACTTCGATGTAAGGTGATGACAACGTCAATTCGAGAAGAATTTATAAAACATGAGAATAACTAAGAGCGACAACACTTTAAAAATTAAGGCTTAGGTTTATTTCTGTACATAATAACTATGACTATATATAGAGAGAGTTGAGAGTTAGTAATCTAAACAAATTAGGTTTAGAATAATAATAATAATAATAATAATAATAATAATAATAATAATAATAATAATAATAATAATAATAATAAAACAAGAATTTAAGTTGAAAAAGAAGAGTCAATTCAACCATGAAAAAAAGAATTAAAATTCAATTTGAAATTAAAGGATTATATATATATATATATATATATATATATATATATATATATTAAACAATTTTAAAAAAAGAGACGGTGACAGAAACCATAGGAAATTCAAATTCAAATTGATGAAAGGGTTAATCACAAGGGAAGCCATTAAATTAAATGGGGTTTGCAAACGGGCACCTAAGCTTTTCATGATTTATAGATTGACTCAAAATTTCTATATTAATAATCATAAATCTGGATTTTTCTCAACTTAACCCTCAAACTCAAATAGGATTTTTTTATTAAATTCCCAGATCATTAGGGTTTCAAGAATTAGAAAATTTGAAATTAGGGATTTTGTGAATCTAGGGTTTTAAAATTGGGAAATTTTTAGGGTATTACAACTCTCCCACCCTTAAAAGAAATTTTGTCCTCAAAATTTTCAAACTAACGACATACTTCAAAAAAAGGTATTGATAACAATTTTAAAAAGACATTTTAGATCATGTCACAAATGACAACACATGGCTTTCAGATAGACTTTGATCTCAATTTCATAAGAACGAGTATGATCACGATCAATCGCTAATCTAAAGATCCTACGAGGTTACATAGTAATCTATATACAAAAGGGACAATCCTAGAATTAGAGTTGTTACTTGGAGTCTTTATTCAAAACATATATGTAATTCTTTAAAATAATAAATTTATCAAAAAATCTCATTTTGCCCGAAAATATTTAATATGCATGCAAAAATTATTTTAGGTTTAAAATTTTATGTGAGCCTCACAGTCCGAGGGTTGAACTTAGCTCTGATACCACTAAATGTAACCCCTTAAACCCGACCTAAAAGAAATAGTCGAATTTAGGAAGTCACGTTTGAAAACTTTTCCCTCAAGAAATCCGATTTTGAAAATTATACTTTAATTAAAATAAAATATCATAAATTTAATAATAAATATAAATATAAATATCATAATAAATATTTGGATGCTTACATAAAAATCAATGAAATAAAACCATAATAAAAGAATGTTTAAAAATTATCCGAAAACATAAATAATCTAAAAAGTCTAAATTACATCCATGTCCCAAAATAATAAATAATAATATAAATAACTAAAAATAGCTTTTTTTGTGTTGAATAATAAAATAACCCGATAAAATCTGAAATTCTCCAAGTACCAAGTTGTCTATAGTCCAAGTTATCTGTAAAAGAAAAACTACGGGGAGTAAGCTATAAGGCTCAGTGTGTTTCTAAAGTGCAGGCAATCACAAACTCAGTTTCACAACAATAAATTTTCACAAAAATATTTAAAAGACACAAAGCAAGCTTAAACACGGTTTTATGAAATCACAATGCAATGCACCCATACTCCATAGTCACCAAAAAGAGAAGGATCCACAGAACCTCTCGCTACATAGTCACCAACACAAGTGGTATAAACCACTAACTTCCTCCGTGCAATCCCAACCCATGATAACACAGTAAAAAGATATCACAGTTTTCACAGTCTCAACACAGTCCGATAATAAATCCGAGATTCACAACTCATTTACTTTAAATCACAATTTTATTCACAATCTAAAAATAGTATGCACGGAAAATATAATGTAAAATCAAAACACAATTGAAAATCATCAAGCGTAAAATCTCAGTCACAAAAACAAAGTATGTACCACAGAAAGAGAACACACATAAAAATTATTTATTTATAGCACCGGAAGAAACACACCTTAAGCGGCAATAGCTCTAACGACGAACAAAGGCAGATTGCGACTTCGATGTAAGGTGATGACAACGTCAATTCAAGAAGAATTTATAAAACATGAGAATAACTAAGAGCGACAACACTTTAAAACTTAAGGCTTAGGTTTATTTCTGTACATAATAACTATGACTATATATAGAGAGAGTTGAGAGTTAGTAATCTAAACAAATTAGGTTTAGAATAATAATAATAATAATAATAATAATAATAATAATAATAATAATAATAATAATAATAATAATAATAATACAAAAATTTAAGTCGAAAAAGAAGAGTCAATTCAACCATGAAAATAATAATTAAAATTCAATTTGAAATTAAAGGATTATATATATATATATATATATATATATATATTAAACAATTAAAAAAAAAAAGAGACGGTGACAGAAACCATAGGAAATTCAAATTCAAATTGATGAAAGGGTTAATCACAAGGGAAGCCATTAAATTAAATGGGGTTTGCAAATGGGCACCTAAGCTTTTCATGATTTATTGATTGACTCAAAATTTCTATGTTAATAATCATAAATCTGGATTTTTCTCAACTTAACCCTCAAACTCAAATATGATTTTTTTAATTAAATTCCCAGATCATTAGGGTTTCAAGAATTAGAAATTTTAAAATTAGGGATTTTGTGAATCTAGGGTTTTAAAATTGGGAAATTTTTAGGGTGTTACACCGGTACACGATACATTTGTATCGATACGGAGGTTGTATCGGTACAGAGGTTTCCGTATCGGTATGTGAAGTGATCTCTGGAAATCAAAAAGCTTTTGTGTATCGATGCGAGGAAAGACCGTAGCGGTACGAGCATTCAAATTTTTTTTTTACTTTTAAGACATTTAAAAAAAATTGTTTGAGTAAAAAATCTTTTCAAAAACGTTTCAAATGTATTTTTCAAGTTGAATGGACCTTGAATCAATTTTACAATATTTGTTCAAGTCCAAAAACATTTTTCATTTAGTTATATCCAAATAAATATATCAATAAGAATCTAGCACAAAATTGACTAATCCGCTTCAAGACTGTCTTAGGAAAACACAATTGCCTACTCCAAAAGTTTTGAATGATGAACAAAATAGACTGAATAAGTTGGATTCTTTCAACAAAAGAAAGGTATCTAGCATTCCAACTCTGCAATCGAGAATATCGAACTAATAGTCTCTTAGTGATCAAATGGATCCAAGATACCTCACAAGTAGCTTCCCTAACTTCATCCATGTTGCTACCTGAAAGTCATTCAACATAGAATCCTCAAAATCTTAAAAAAACAGAATCCTCAATACATGTGGCATAAATCTCAGATTTTGCAGGATTTTATCAGAGGTCAGAGAAAGTATATGACCTATTCATAATAATCCAAATGCTTATGATAGAGTCCAAAATACCTTTAGAGGAAAAGCAGAAGGTCATTTGCAAAACAAAAATTAGTAAGTTTTACACAATAATACTTAAGGAGGTGATAGGCAAATACTCCATATTTAACTTCCTAGTTGAGCAAGTATGAGAGGACATTCATAGAATTCACAAAACGATAATGTGAGAGTTGATCTCCTGTCTAGCTCCTTTAGAACCTTTAAAGAACCCCACTAAACTCTCATTAACATAAATTGATACATGTTTGAAGAGGCCTAACTACAAGTCTAGACATTCAGTCGACTTATTTCGACTTTCTGATTGGGATTCGGGAATATTTGGACCACAAAGTCTTCTTTAAACTTATGAGCTAGACTCTTAGCTTTTCAACACACTTTGAAACGCATTAATTTGATATCAAGGGCTCAAATTACAACCAGTTTAGTGAAGACTACGCATGTAAAAATTCTAATTCAGAATTATGAAGCACATTGGAATAATTTAAAGTTGGATTATAAAACTTTGACCAAAATTATTATTATTTAAAATTACTCCATTAGATTCCTTTTTAATTAACTATTCATATGCTGATTTTAGGGTATTCCTTCTAATTTTTTTTATGTTTAATTTAGATATTTCTTTTATTTCAGATATTCAAGTGTTGATTTTAAAAATCCGTTTTGAGCTGATTTTTAGGGATTTATTAGCTATCTTTTAAGGAATGTTGGTGTCTCATTCAAACTATAAAAGGAGGCAGCCTCTTCACTTGTAAAACACAGCTTGAACAACTTCTTGAGAATAAATGTTATTGAGAACATTTTTCACAAGTATTGTTGCTTGTGCCTTCAAAGCTTGTCTTCAACACGATTTCCTTCTAGTTTTTGTGGAGAAGCCATCTTCACACTCCCGCTTGCCTAAGTAATCATGTTTAGGAGGGTGTGTTAGAGTCGCTTGAGGTAGCTTGTCTAAGTAATTGCACTTAAGAGGGTGCCGAGGACATTTCAACTTCAACACCATCATCACGACTAAACCCAAAATCCATCTCGCAACATTCTTCAGTCCATTTTCAAGATTTGCTCTTCTTTGTTTTCCATTAATCTTATTAATTTCTTTCATCTTATTTATGATTAGTATCTTGAATTTAATATTATTTAGTTGTTTCTTTAATTAATTCCAGCAACTCTCAAGAAAAACCAACATCACTTCAAGTCATCTTCTTAATCGAGTCTAAAGCCATAGATTTGCTTTCAACAATTTGGAAAAGGAAATTTAATCTTAGACAAGCACTACATCAAAAATAGAATAACTTGGGATAGTAATACAAGCTCGAATCCAACCAAGCATTTGAGGAGGCGTTCTCATGGCTTCCAACACTGCCTGAAATAAATCTCCAATCAAGAGATTCAAAAGCTTTTTGTACGTCCATTATTAATGCATATCTTGGGGGAAGAGCTGCCTTGCCATAGTTCGGGGCCAACTCTTGGGCTATTAAGGTGTTATCAATGATGGAACTTCCTGGCACTTTGGCTCGGTAAAATTAGATCATGCAATAATCTCTACAGTCTTGTAACCATAATTTTAGTGATGCATTTATATATCACTGACAACAAAATCTGGGCTATACTCTTTCATAAACTAGGATTAGGGCATTTAGAAATCAAAAAATAAAGAATAGCCTACAAAACATTTTCACCCACAGCATCCCAAGTAGCCTTAAAGAAAGCTGAAGTGTAACCATCATGACCTGGTGCCTTGTCTAGCTTTTGCAAAAACAATGCAGCTTTAATTTCATCCCTAGAAATAGGCCTCTTTAATTCAGCTTGTGTATCTTCTGAGAAAAAACATCCCAATATATTCCTTAATAGATCAACAAAAACAACAGTAACCGAATCATCTCTAAAGTGTAATAGCTACTTAAAGAAATTAACAGCTTTAGCAAAAATTTTCTCATGGTAATCAAGTTGTTTCCCTTGATCATTAATAAGCTTTCTTTATGTTTATTTTGTTTCACAATGACCGTAGAGTGAAAGAGAATTCTATCTCTCTCTTGAATCTAAAGTGTTCTTGATTTCTAACTATAAAATCTTTCATCGGCATCAAGCAATAACAACAACTTTGAATGTAATATTTTTCCTCAGCTGCAAGTTCTAATGTGTATCCAGATAGAAGTTTCAACTAAACAGCTTCCAAATATGCTTTCTACTAACTAACTCTAGAAGGAAGCTCCCCAAACCGCACAATATTAAAATTTCTAAGAACAAGTTTGAGTCTTCAATTTTTGAAAAGTGTCCCCATTGGATATGAAGCCGAAATAGGCTCACACCAAATATCAGTAACTACCTATAGAAAAGATGAATCTTGGACCCTAAAATTGAAAAGTTTGAATGATTTAGGAGGACTAAACACATTACTTTCAAGAAAAACCAACCCAAGACAACGATCTGAAAGAGTAAAAGCTAAAAAACATCCAAACCAAAAAGAAAAGCCTCCATCCAAGAAGGGAAAGTCATCACCCTATCCAGTTTCTTAGCCAGAAAAGTGGCATCATACCTATTTGTTCAAGTGAAAACAGACCCCTCAAAAGCATAGTCAACCAAGCCAGTAATCCCAACACATGCATTAAACTCATCAACATCTAAAAGAGGAGAGTGACTAATAGCCTCAGAACTCTCTATACAATTAGCAATGATATTATAATCCCCAACAGTTAACCAAGGAAGCTCACCAATTTCTAACCTAAGATGAAGAAATTGCCTCTATAATCTTTGTCTATCACTCTTAAATTATAACCATAAACCCCTTAAACATAGAATTTCAACGAGCCAGACTAAATCAAACAAGCTTTGATCAATGGTAGCAACCTCCTTTCCACCCTCTAAAAAACTTAACCTAGATAGATTGTACCTTATTCAAACGAACCATGGTCTCAATCAAACAAACCAAATCCATATTCAATTTACTAACTATAGAAACTACTTCATGTTGTTTTTGAAGGTTGTTAAAGCCTCACACTCTAAAATAATAGCGTCATGAAGGTGATAGAATATAATTATCATTCTTCTCCCTCTCATTTTTAGCATTATTCTTAGCATTCTTCATGCCTTGTATTAATGCTTTAACAACCTTTGGATCTTTCAACACTAGAGAAGGTTCAAAAGTAGCAATTTGAATATTCTGCTGGTCGACGCCTACCAGATGTAATCCTATCCATGTATACAATGGATTCCCCAAGGCACTCGCAATATAGATAAATCTCTTATTAGTAAACAGCTCTAATAGGACACCACTCACTAAATCGTGACATGTAAACGCTCCATACTAAACTTTAGAGACTTAAAGTAAGGTTCCCGTTTCCTCAAGATTACGAATTTATTTAGAATAGGCCAAGGGCCATCATCCAAAACCCAATCTTGAGCTTCAAGATTAGGGAACTGAATTAGAAATATATTATTTCACACTAAATTAATTACAACCTCCCCAAATCGAAACCAAAGAATATTAACCAATTTATGTAGCGAACTGAAATTAAGAGGCTTACCCAAATTTTGAGCAACCAAAAAATTGTCCCAAGCATGATCCCCTTCATCATACACCTCCCCTGATGGATCAATCGTAACATCACCATCCATGATCTGAGGCGAAAAGAACTAAAGTGATTGATCAACATTCCTAGAAAATAATTTCATCTAGTTCATACTGCTAGAATCCAATCCATTAGGAAGAGTTTGTGTCAATCATAACAATTGACGCCCACTCGATTCAGAAAACAAGCAAGGAGAAACGAAAAAATTGGGTCATATTTTGATACATAAGTTGTGTAAAAAATTCTAAATTCTACTCTAAACCTTAAACTCTAAATTCTAACCCTAAACCATAAATTGTAAACCCTACAACCTAAACCTCAATTTAAACCCTTATACCCTAAAACTAAAAGGCTTTTATAAACTAAACCCTAAAACTAAAAGGCTTTTGTAAACTAAAGCTTACACAAACTTGTATACCAAAGTATTTTCATTTAGAGTTAATTGCGTCATATGTCCTTAAAATATCACCCTCATTCTAAATAGTCCCTAAACTTTTAAATGTTCCAATTTCATCCCCAAACTATCTATCTCATTCTAAATTGGTCCTCAAACTTTTTGAATATTCTAATTTTATTCTCAAATTATAGTTTCTACCACATCATGTTATTACATAATACACATTAGTGTTTCATGACAATTAACAATTTTTATAATGACTTTATTAACATAAGATATGATTAGCGTATATTGATAATTTGGGGATGAAATTAGAACATTCAAAAAGTTTGAGGACCAATTTAGAGTGAGAAACATAGTTTGATACTGAAACTGGAATGCTCAAAAGTTTGGAGACCAATTTAGAATAAAGCTCATAGTCTGAGGATGAAATTAAAATATTTAAAAGTTTAAAGACCAATTTAGAATGGGTATCATAGTTTGAAGATGTGTGATGCAATTATCTCGTTCGCTTATAATTACCATTTTTTATTGTTAGTCAAATGTTAGGGATGTTTTTTTACATTATACCTTAAAAAAATTTGTGCAAGAAAAACAACAATATATCCATTTAATTTAATAGGGGAAGGGACTTGAGGGCATGTGCTATATATAGGGTTGTTATCGAAATTATATTAAAATAGATATTATGATGGAAAAGTATAGGGTGAGTCTAAAGTGTAACATGTTTAGGGTGCGGCTAAAAAATGACAAGTTTTGAAAATTTGTCCAAGAACTTATAATGTTAGATTTTTTATAACATTTTATGTTTTTTGTGATTATTGACAAGTTTCGATACTTACAAAACAAGTTTCGATACTTGTTCTTAATAACATTTTAAGTTCTTAGACAAAGTATCGAAACTTGTTTTGTAAATATCGAAACTTGTCAAAAATTACAGAAAAACCAACCTAAAATGTTATCTAAAAGTCTAACATTTTAAGTTATTAGACAAATTTCAAAATTTATCTTTTTTAACCGCATCCTAAACCTGTCGCACCTCAAACTCACTCAAAAGTATCACTTTGATTTTTGCATTTATTATTTATAAAATAAATAAACTATAGTAATGATTGTTTTTGTTTTTTTATTAAACTTTTAACTTTTAAATGTTTTATTATAGTCACTCATATTGTATCTATTTATCATAAAACGTTCACTCGAACGTTCACCCCGTTACATTCATGACATAAAACATTAACAGAAATGGTTAGTTTATAATTTGACCACCGACTTTTAGTCAAAATACAAAGTTTGCACTTTTTACAACTTCTTACCTATAATTCTAAAATCATTTTAAAGTTATAGAATTGAAAAATAAAAAATATATATTTTTTAATTTCAAATTTCAATTAAAATTCTCAAAATTGTATAAAACTATAAAAGATTAGGATTCACATACATAATGTAAAAACTAAAAATTTTATAATATATATTTTGGATTATTAACTGATTTTAATGATTGGATTTAAAACTTTTAAATTAAATATAATACACTTTTTCTTTAAATTACTAATATTAATCTCAATTATCTATTTACATTATCTCAACAATCTAAAAATGTATAAAACTCTTTTAAATTTCATATTGTATCAACGGATCCTAACATATTATAAAAAATCTATATAAAAGTATATATATATATATATATATACATATTCAAAAAAATATTCTATTAAAATGTTATTGAAGTTTTCGAAGGCATCTATCATCTATTTTTTCTTATCGGCCTATTTTTATCTCAAACTTATCCTACCTAACTAGGATTTATTTTTAATTAAGGCTTAATACAACTTTTTCCCCCTAAACTATACCCGATTTCCCAACTTGCCCCTTAAACTTCATTTTGCTCACTTTTTCCCCTTAAACAATTCGCCGTTACCCATTTTGCCCCATTCCGTTACCTTTTTTCGTTAAAAAAATTTCGGCCAATAACATGCTGCCACATCATCAACGGGTTGACTAAGTCAATCCGTCTGGTTTTATTTAAAGGGTAAATTACATGTCAAGTCTGTCAGATTTGTTCTTTTATTCAATTTAGTCACTGAAAAGTCAATTTTTACCTTAAATTGACCCCTATTTGTTTCTAATTTTTATAATTTAGTCCATTATTTGTTATTATTAATAATATTATTTTACTAAAATGTTAATATTTAATAAAAATAAATAAAAACAAATATTTTAATACTAAATTAGTAATTTTTTAGATTCAAATTCCAATTAAATTCTAATTATTAATTCTAATTTCACTATATTTGAATTATAGTTTTTGAGTAAAATTCAAATTATATTCGAATCATGTTCGTATTATATTCGAATCATGTTCGTATTATATTCGAATCATATTCAAATTTTATTTGAATCATCTTCTAATTATATTCAAATTATTAATTCGAATTTTTCTATATTCGAAATATATTTTTTGAGCAAAATTCAAATTATATTAGAATTATATTTGAACCATGTCTATACTATATTCGAATCATAATAAAATTATTTTCGAAATATAATTTGAATATGATATTTCAAATGTAATTTGAATATGATTCGAATATAATATGAATATGATTCGAATATAATTATAATATAATTACATGTTTTTTTCAACTATTATATTCAAATCATATTCAAATTATATTTGAATCATGTTTAACATGTATTTATATTCGTATCATGTTCGTATTATATTCAAATCATGCTCATATTATATTCGAATTATATTTAGAATATAATTTGAATATGATTCGAATATAATATGAACATGGTATGAATATAATTACATGTTAAACATGATTCGAATGTAATTACCTGTCAAATATGATTCAAATATAATTACCTGTTAAATATTATTCGAATATAACAGTTCAAAAAACATGTAATTATATTAGAATTATATTCGAATCATATTTAAATTACATTCGAAATATCATATTCAAATTATATTTCGAAAATAATTTTAACATAATTCGAATATAATATGAACATAATACGGATATAATTACCTGTTAAACATGATTCGAATATAATTACATGTTAAACATGATTCGAATATAGTATGAACATGTTCCGAATATAATAGTTAAAAAAACATGTAATTATATTAGAATTATATTCGAATCATGTTCATATTATATTCGAATCATATTCGAATTACATTCGAAATATCATATTCAAATTATATTTCGAAAATAATTTGAATATGATTCGAATATAATATAGACATGGTTCAAATATAATTCTAATATAATTTGAATTTTGCTCAAAAAAATATATTTCGATTATAGAAAAATTCGAATATAATTAGAAGATGATTCAAATATAATTTGAATATGATTCGAATATAATACGAACATGATCGAGTATAATTTAAATTTTAGTCAAAAACTATAATTCAAATATAGTGAAATTAGAATTAATAATTAGAATTTAATTAAAATTCGAATCTAAAAAATTACTAATTTAGTATTAAAATATTTGTTTTTATTTATTTTTATTAAATATTAACATTTTAATAAAATAATATTATTAATAATAACAAATAATGGACTAAATTATAAAAATTAGAAACAAATAGTGGTCAATTTAAGGTAAAAGTAGACTTTTCAGTGACTAAATTGAACAAAAAAACAAACCTGACAAACTTGACATGTAATTTACCCTTTAAATAAAACCAGACGGATTGACTTAGTCAGCCCGTTGATGACGTGGCAGCACGTTATTGGCCGAAATTTTTTTTAACGGAAAAAAGTAACGGAATGGGGCAAAATGGGTAACGAATTGTTTAAGAGGAAAAAGTTGGCAAAATGAAATTTAGGGCGCAAGTTGAAAAATCGGGTATAGTTTAGGGGAAAAAGTTGTATTAAGCCTTTAATTAATAACAAATTTTTGTATGATTTTAGCCGTTAATATTTTACAATAATTCATGTTAATTTCATAAAAACATAAATAGAAAATATAACGATTCATAAAAAACAGAAATAGCCAAAAATAAAATTCTAAAGTTTAATGTTTGACATCTCCTCTCGATCCTAACAGTTCCTTTTTATAGCCTCCAAACCCTATCACTAGGGATGTAAAAAGCTGACCCGACCTGAAAACCCGACTAAAACCTGCTCGAGTCAGAACCTGATTTGACCTGAAGATTTATTGACCCGAACCCGATCTGTAACCGTCTGTTCTTGACCCGAACCTGAATTCGACTTGTTACTGTAGTGACCGAACCCGACTTGCGTCCGACTGAAAACGACCCGAACCCGAATTGGACCTGTTGCTGTGGACCTGAAACTCGACCTGCGCCCGACTGAAACGAACCCGAACCCGAAGCCGACCTGGCAGATAACCGATTTTACTCGACTGAATTGACCTGATATCCGATATTACCCGACCTGTTTTGAACCCGACCTGTTTTGGACCCGACCTGTTTTGGACCCGACCTGTTTTGAACCCGACCTGTTTTGGACCCGACCTGTTAATTGACCCGACCTGCTTTGAACCCGACCTATTTTTAACCTGAACTAATATTGATCTGACATGATATTTACCTGATATATAGTTGAAGAAGTCTATGATTTAATAAATTCAAAGTGTTGATAAATGTAAAGTATTAATTTATTAAATTAATTTAATATTAACTCGTTCAATATAAATTATTTGTGAAGTTTAATAAGAATTAACATACTTAAATTTATTTTATTAAAAATATTCAAAATTTAAAAATTTTATTAAATTAATAAGTTGTGATTGATGAATTAAAATTTAAATCAATTTATTAATTGTAATCATTAAATTTAAAAAATATTATATTAAACAAAAACAAATATCAAACCAAATTTTTTCGCCAGATTCAAACAAAATGTGTGGAAACAATTGGGGGGGGGGGGGGGGGGAGATTTTGCCGAAAATTGGAGGGGGAAGATTTTGCCGCCAGGTAACAAAATGGGGGAGGGGATTTTGCCGCCACTGAGAGTGGAGTGGGATTATTTTTATTTAGGGGTTAATTATTCTTTAGGTCCTTCCTTAATTAGATTGTTAGGGTTTAAGTTTTTTAAGTTTTAGTTTATTTTTTTAGTCTTAACTTTTGGTTTAGTTTCTTTAAATTTTATTTAATTAGTCAATGCTTCATAAATTAATTAATTATTAAGCTTTTTTGTTTGCTTTAAATTTGATTTGGTCATCGTATAAAGATTTGGTAAGTAATTAGGTTTAATAATTTTATTCATTTGTGATTTGGGCTCTAATTAATAATTTATTTTTAGATTTGTCCTTTTTGTGTTTCAATTTATTTTGTTTGTTAGATTTATGGGTTTATGTTTAGGGTTTAAGGGTAAGTGTGTCAAGTTGATTGTTTGGGCTATGAGATTAGTTTAGGGATTATGTGATTAGGCTTGCACTCTAATTATTAATGAATAGTGTCTGTAAGATTTAGATATTCATGTTTGGGGTTTAGGGGTAAATGTGTCAATTTAATTATTTGGGGTTATGAGATTAGTTTAAGGATTAGGGAATTAGGCTTGTACTCTAATTATTAGTGATTATAAGATTTAAGGGTTGAGGTTTATGTGTATTGTTTAAGGGTATACATATATACATACAAATATGTATGTTCTAGTATATATAACAATATATGCATACTAAAACTTACATACATATGTATATATATAATTATAACAATATATATATACTAAAACTTACATACATACATGTATATATATACTAAAACTTAAATACATACATATATATATATGTGTTTTAGTATGTATGTATACATGTGTGTTTTAGTATGTATATATATATATATATATGCATATGTTTAATTAAATATAACAATACATATATATATATATATGTATATTTATATGTATACGTGTGTATATATATGTAGATATAAATTTTATTAATTTTTAATAAGATGATATTTTTATTCATTTTATTCCCTAAAATTTTATTTTCCACAGAAAGTTACACTTATTATTTTTTAATTTTTGTAATTTACTCCAATATTTTAGATATAAATCATTTGATGATACTTTTGTTAATTCTAGTGCCTAATATTGAGAATAAAATGTATGTAAGTATGTATGTATGTATGTATGTACCTATCAATGTATTAACTCTAAACCCTTAATGAATTTTCTCTTAACCTGAAACCATAAACCCTAATGTATGTAAGTATGTATATATGCACTTATCTATGTATGAATCTTGAACCCTTGATGAATTTCCCTAAACCCTACACCATAAACCCTAAACTCTAATGTATACAAGTATATATGTATCTATCAATGTATGAACCCTAAACCATTAATAAATTTTCACTGAAACCTAAACCCTTTAAACCCTAAACCCTCCAATGTTTTATAATTTTAATTTGATATTTCTGTTCATTATAGCCCTTAAAACTTCACTTCTATTCTAAATTGACCCCTACTAATTGTTTTTCTAATTAGTCCAATAATATATAATTTTACTTTGACATTTTGTTCGTTTTAGTCCTTAAACTGTATTTGTATTCCAAATTGACCATTTTTTGTTTTTTAATTAGTCAGATGTTTTATAATTTTAATTTGATATTTTGCTCATTCTAGTCTCTTAACTTTATTTTAATTAGTCCGATGTTTTGTAATTTTAATTTGATATTTTGTTCATTCTAGTCCCCTAAACTTTAGTTTAATTCCAAATTGACCCTTATTTATTGTTTTTTTATTTCGTCCAATGTTTTATAATTTTAATTTGTACTTTGTTCATTCTAGACCCTTTAACTTTATTTCAATTCCAAATTGACCTCTATTCATTGTTTTTTTTAATTTGTCCAATGTTTTATAATTTTAATTTGATATTTTTATCTTCTAGATCCTAAAACTTTATTTTTATTCAAAATTGACCCACATTTATTTTTTTAATTTGTCCAGTGTTTTATTATTTTAATTTGATATTTTCTTCATTTCAGTCCCTTAACTTTATTTTAATTCCATATTGACCCCTATATATATTTTAATTCATCATGTTTTATAATTTTAATTTGAAATTTTGTTCATTCTAGACCCTAAAACTTTATTTTTATTCTAAATTGACATCTACTTATTGTTTTTTAATTACTCTAATTTTTATACTTTTAATTTGATATTTTTGTTTATTACAGTCCCCAAAATTTTATTTTTATTCCAAATTGACCCATTTTCATTGTTTTCTTTTAAATTTGTCTAACGTTTTATAATTTTAATTTTATATTTTTGTTCATTATAATCTGTGAAACTTTATTTTTAATCCAAATTGACCCCTTTTCATTATTTTTTAATTACTTCAATGTTTTATAATTTTAATTTGATATGACTTTAAATAATTAACTCCAAATCAATGACGATTGACGAAGGCCAACCTAAAGTCTATCGACTACTTATACGGTTGTATCGAACTCAAACACAATACGAATTTCAATCCTAAAAATACCCCGACCTGAATTACCCGACCTGAAACTACCCGACCTAAAATTACCCGACCTGAAATGCACCCGACCTGAAATGCACCCGACCTGAAATGAACCCGACCTGAAATGGACCCGACCTGAAATGGACCCGACCTGAAACGAACCCGACCTGAAATGGACCCGACCTGAAATAGACCCGACCTGAAGTGTATCCGAACCCGAATTAACCTGTCAATTATCTGCTTCGAACCCGACCTGTTTTGACCCGACCTGAAATGAACCCGACCTGAAATGGACCCGACCTGAAATAGACCCGATCTGAAATGGACCCGACCTGAAATGGACCCGACCTGAAATGGACCCGCACCCGACCCGAGTCGAGTCAATATAGAAAAATGACCTGAAATGACTTGTACCCGATTTTACCCGACCTGACAGTACCCGACCTGAAACCCGTCCGATTACCTGTTTTTACATCCCTACCTATCACAAACAAAGATTTAAATTGACGGAGTGAATATTTAAAAGAAAATACACAAGCATGCTTTTTAAGTTGATATTTAAAATTTAAATTTTCAACACTAAAATCTTAAAACTTTAACCTCAAAACTTAAATTATAAACCTTAAATCCTAACACTAAACCCTAGATTCCTACCACATAAAACCATAACTTCCAAACCCTAAATTAAAACCTTAAGTCCTTAAATAATCTAGCTTGTGAAAATTTTGTTTTCACCTTCATTGCATAGGATAATAATCATTTATCCTATTTATATTTTCAGAAACTTATTAATTATTTTTATCTAAATTTATAACTATAAAACCTTAAAACTCTAACCCTAAATCTAAACCTTAAACTTAAATTCTAAACCCAACCACCTAAACCCCTAATCTCTAAACCTTAAATTAAAATTTTAAATCCCTAAATAATCCTGCTTGTGAAAAATTTATTTTTCGTTGTCAGGATAATAGTCCTTGTTTGGTGATTAATAACGATGAAAATTTGTTTTAAAAAATGAAAATAATAAAAATAAGTTTGATATCTAAATTTTTTAAAAATCATTTTTAATTTTACAACCAAACATGTTTTCTTTATTATTTTTTATTTTTCAAGAAAATAAAAATAAAAATAAAATCTATTATTTAAAAATTAAACGGATTCTTAGTTCTTTTCCTTAATTAAATTTTATTTTTGGTTTGAGGAAAAAAACATTATTTATTTTTGTCCTATCCTATCTTATCACAAAAGAGGTAGAGGTTGGTTACATCAGAGAAGTTGTGCACATTTCTTTATATTTTGTCCTATTCTATCTTATCCTATCTTATCAGAGTTGAGGTTGTGCACATTTCTTGCGCACAGTCTTTGTATTTTGTCCTATCCTATCTTATCACGAACTCGGAACTCCCTCCCTTTTGAAAACCATTTGCAATTACTTACTGGCTAGTTATTTTATACATATAAGTGTTTGTAGAATTTTTTTACATAAACACTTTAATTTGAAGACTTAAAGATTTTGTTTAAAATTTAAAGTTTAAAAGTTTAAGTATAGTAGTATTGAATTTAGGGCATGCTAATAGAATTTTAAGGTTAGGATTAAAATTTAAAGTTTGTAACTTAAAACATAAATCTCTACCCATACCATCCTAAAATTTAAACTCTGACCCAAAACCCTAAATTTAAACCTATACACTAGAACCCCTAAACACTAAACTAAAACCCTAAACCTTAAAAATAAGCGCTTGTAGAAACAAAAAAAAATATTCACACCATATGCATATGATAATAATCCTTAATTAAATCACTTTTTATTTGTTTTTTTATAGGTTTGACCCATTCTGTGCTATAAATCTAAATCATAATAATCGTGATCTTTTTTAAATAATAACCATGAAACAATGTGAACAGATTTTTTTTTAACAACAAGAGCATAATTATAGGGCGAGTTTATAACAGGTGACATATACTGCTGCACTCCACTAATACAACATATGTTAGATATTATTATATTTCTAATAGTTTTTAAATAAATATTAAAAATCGTAAGGATTCGAACTTAAATTACCTGGATGAATTACATCATCCTTTATTACTAGGACAACAAGGGGTGAGCTGTCATTTTGTTTTTTTAATATTTGTAATCTTTAACTTAAAATATTAACAGGGAGAATAAAGAGCAAATTCGCTAATAAAATGAAAGTCTGAAAGAATCAAATCCAGGACTCAGAGTGAAGAAAAAACTCGAGGACTCATCTATTCTGTTCGTTGCCCTTCCAAAACTTCAAAAAGTTATACTGTACGAAAGTTTTTTGATTTTAAATAGTAAAAGGGAATGATAATGGACGAGTTAGGGTTTTGATATTTTAATATTTAAAAGAAAAAATGAATGAAAGAGTTTTAATTAAATTAAACAAATAAAAAGTCAACCAAAACTATGTTTTAAAAAAATTAATTATAGGTTGAGTTACTGATAATTTTAATATTTATTTAAAATCACTAAAATAATTAATGGTATATTGCAAATTCTCCCTTCTCTCACCCGTAGGTAAAAATTATTCAAAAAAAAAAAAATGAACCACTAGTATGCTAAATAATGATCCAAAACAAGCATATATTAAATATATCATATAATATATAATTTTTATAGGGAATTATACCATGCATTGGTGGTGTAAATTTTTTTTTTCTCACAAGCGCCCCAATTTTAAAGGCTAGAGATCTAGTTTAGGGTTCTTACTTTAAGGGTTTGACTTTATGTGCTTAAAATTAAAAGAATGTGGTTTAATAAAGGGTTTATGTGTTAAACTCCAAATCCCTAACATATTACTCTAAAACCTAAACCCTAACCTCTAAAGCTTAAATTCTAACCATAATCTCTAAACCTAAACCCCTAAATACTTAACCCTAAACTAGATCTCTAACTACTAAAATTAGAGTGCTTGTGGAAACAAAAAAGTTTCCACCGCTAGTGCATGAGACATTTTCTTTTTTTATATACATTATCACGTGTAGGTGTAACTATTATTTATTTTATAAATAGACAATATTTAGATTCTCACTCTAAACTTATTTTAAGCTTATGGACCTTATATTCATTGTAAATGCATAATTATATTAGGGTTCAAATCGCTTTATTTAAAAAGTGTGTGTGTATTGTATAGAGTTGAGAATATGTATGAACATATATTACAATGTAAACACTTTAAGACTATATAAAAAAATTAGTTTGGTCTAGTGCTAAAGCCTTAAATCAAAGTTTGAGAGGCATTATCAAAGGGAAAGATATTTTGTTATTTAAAATTATAAAATAACATTTTGGCCCTCAAACTTTTAAAAAAGTAATTTAGCCTTTAATTTTTCGTCTCTTTTGATAGGCTCGATGTACTCCAACTGAATATCGTCGATGAAAGATGTAGAGGACTCTTTTGAATTTGGGAAGCAAAATTTGACAAAAGAAATGAAAATTTTGACATGACCGATTTTAGAGTGGTTCGACCTTCTCAACCAAGGTCTACATCCACCACCTTAGAATCCACACTAAGGATTTTCCAATTCACTAATGAATTATTTCTTTTTACAGTATAACGAGATAACCTTTACATTCTTATCTTTTAAAAGGCTAAGATAGAACCTCCATAGTTTTTCTAAGGATAAACTAGAACTTATATCTCAATTATGAGGTCTTAATATTTGTAAACTTAATATCTCTCTAGGTTGGTGTTTACACATTTTGGCTCATTAGGATTGGACTAAAGAATTACAAAAGATAAAACAAAATATATAATGAAAAATTCTACTCTCTTGATCTCTAAGCTTGGATGTTCATCCTCTCATTCATCAAGTATCCTTGAGGTGTATTTATAGTGTAGAATGTGAATCTAGCCGTTTGGGGTATTTTGGAGCCATTGGAGACTTTAAATCCAGCCAAAAAACCAGTTCTATCCTGATATGAATCCAATTATGTGATAGTCGAATCTTGAGTTACTCCATCGTAAATCAAGTAAGTTTCTTCAAACGGAATGAAGGAGGTTTGAAAGCATGAAAGTGGATGTATTGCGGAAGATGTGTAAGGGTTAATGGTGATTTGAAGGAAGGATTTTGGCAGAAAGGTGATGAAAATAAAATAGATAGAAGGATGGCTGAGTTCAAGAAATGAACCAACACTATAAAGAGTGCCGACCCAGTTTTTATAATGAACAATAACCGAAAGTAACAAATATGGATTGAGACCCGCTGGTTATAAAGAACTAGGAACCTACGATATAAAAAGATGGAATCGAATGATTTCACAAGAAACTCAAGGAAATCGATAAAGTTCTCGTAAGAACAAAAGACAATGAATCTCACAAAGTTTTATATCTCAAAAGTTGTTGTTCAAATGAAAAATACATGAGTTATTTATAGGAAAACAAGAAACAAATTCTAAAATGTCACATAGTAATGACACTCTTGATGACTAGCAAATGAAAGGTCTTGAAAGCTTTAAAGATAGCAGCTGAATAGTCTCTGAAAGGAGAATGAATTATGCCAGCTTTTATTTCAGCAAATAAATTATCTTTATCCTCCAAAACAACCCACTTAAGTAGGTGAAGAGTTCACCCTTAGAAAACCCCTTTAAATTTCGTGCCTTTACTTCTCTTTAAGTGTAGTTAGTACTTGAAATAAAAAAGACTCTAGAATTGTTGCTGAATTTAGTCCTCCTTAGTGCCCCTATGAGTTCCAAACTAATCAGTTTCTTTGCATCTAAAAAACACAAAAGAAAAGTAATTAAAACAATACAACTTAATGCTAAACATGCAATGATTGTGTAATTAAAGAAAAACATATGTTAATGCTGGAAATTAAATGAATTGTCATAATAAATGAAGCAGTTCAAATTAAGTAAATATGTCCTATAATGGTTGATATATACAAACTTTTGGTATGAAAACAAAATATAGTGTATCTGAACATAATACAATCTATGCGTACAAAATAAGATGTATACGAACAAAATATAATGTATGCGAACAAAATATAATGTATGCATACAAAATATGATGTATGTGTAAAAAATTATAATGTATGCAGATGCAATGCATGCGAACATGAATTTAAAAAGGTAAACTAAAATTGCGCATGCAACACATTGCATGGCTGCTCATTCGTAAGTCTATCATCCAAAGCAGCGTTCACTTCCCAAGCTTGAAAATAACTGCGAACAATTTCTTCATGCAACTTCTTAGTTCTAGCACATGTCATTGGTCCTAATGCAAGCTTCTCAGGTTCGTCTTGTTGGACCATGATCACATCATTCTCTTCCTCTTGAAGATGACTTGTCCTCAAATCAGTATCTACATTAAAAGGAGACAAATCAACTACATTGAAAGTTGTGCTAACATTAAACTCTCTAGGGAGATCCAACTTATAAGCATTATCATTGATTCTCTCAATCACTTGAAAATAACTGTCTCTGCGCGGAAGAACTTTGACTTTCGATGAATTGGTAATCATTCTTTTCACATATGTAACCAAATCGAGTCTCTAGGTTCAAAAATTACTCTCTTACGTCCCATATTGCTTTGATCCAAATATTGCTTTGATCTCTTCTCAATATTATCTCGGACCTGCTAGTGAAGTCTTCGCACGAAATCAACCTTTTTCTTACCATCTTTTTGGAAAACTTGGTCCGATGGTAAAGGTAAGAGATCCAATGGTGTCAATGGATTAAATCAATACACGACTTCAAAAGGTGGGTACTTGGTTGCAGAATGCATAGATCGGTTATACGCGAATTCGACATGGGGTAAACACTGTTCTCATGCTTTCAGATTTTTGCGAATGATGACCCTCAATAAGGTAGAAAGAACCCTATTAACAACTTCAGTTTGGTCATCGATCTAGGGATGACATGTAGTTGAAAACAATAGTTTCGTTCCAATCTTTCTCCAAAGTGTCCTCCAAAAATAGCTCAAAATTTTTGCATCCGTATCTGAAACAATAGTCTTTAGAATTCCATGCAAACAACGATGTCCATGAAAAACAGATTTGCAACATTAGAAGTATCATTAATTTTGTTATATGGAATAAAATGTGCCATCTTAGAAAATCTATCAACAACAACAAAAATGGAATCTTTGTTTGTCTTAGTTCACGAAAGGCCTAGCACAAAGTCTATAGAAATGTCCATCCAAGGAGTTGTTGGAACTAGTAATGGCAAATACAACCCATGTGGCTTAAGCTTGGATTTTGCCTTTTTTTATGTGATGCACCTCTCACAAAATTTTCAACATCCCTTCTCATTTTTGGCCAATAGAGATGTTCTTGTAGAGTACTCATTGTTTTGGCTATTCCGAAATGACCCATAAGGCCTCCACTATGCGCTTCCCTTACAAGGGTTTCACAGATAGAACCTTAAGAAATGCAAAGTTTTCATTCTCGAAAAAGGAAGTCATCATGCCTATAAAACCTGTCACACAATCCTTTCTCACAAGATTTATAAATATCTCCAAAATCATGATCATCAGCATAAATATCTTCAATGAAGGCAAATCCTAACAACAAGAATTTAAAGTAGCTAGAAGTGTATACCTTCGGGACAATGCATCAGCAACAATTTTTTCCTTACCTACCTTATGCTTGATAAAGTACGTAAATGATTCTAAAAACTCAACCCATTTGGCATGTTGTTTGTTCAACTTGTGTTACCCTCTAATGTGCTTCAATGCCTCATAATCTGTATGAATCACAAACTCTTTTGGCCAAAGATAGTGTTGCCAAGTTTCTAAGGCTCGAATAAGGGCGTACAACTCCTTGTCAAATATAGGGTAATTTAGTGTAGCACTGTTGAGTTTTTTGCTGAAGTATGCCACGAGATGTCATTCTTGCGTTAAAACTGCTCCAATCCCTAAACCTGAAACATCACACTCAATCTAAAAAATTTTATCAAAATTGGGCAAAGCAAGTAAATGGATTTAGTTAGACAATCCTTAATGGCATTAAAAGATCTTTCTTGTTCCTTTCCCCAATAAAAATTAGAATTCTTTTTAATCACTCCGGTTAATGGGGCCACAATAGTGCTAAAGTTAGGAACAACTTGCGGTAGAAACTTGCAAGACCGTGAAAACTTCTCACCTGAGTAATACTTGAAGGCATCGGCCATTCTTGAATTGCTTTCACTTTTCTTGGTCAACCTCCAATCCTTCAGAACTGACCACAAATCCTAGAAAGACAACTTTATAAGTACAAAAATTGCATGTTTGTAAATTAGCATATAGTCTTTCTTTTCTCAAACCAAGTAAAATTAACCTAAGATGTTAAATATGGTCTTCTAAAGTTTTTCTGTAAATAAGTATATCGTCAAAATAAACTACACAAAACTTACCAATGAACGGTCGAAGGATGTCATTCATTAACCGCATAAAGGTGCTTGGTACATTAGTTAAACCAAAGGCATAACCAACCACTCGTACAAACCTTGTTTGATTTTGAATTCAGTTTTCTACTCATCTCTCTCTCTCGCATTCTGATTTGGTGATAACCACTCTTGAGATCAACTTTTGAGAAAATTATGGACCCACTTAGTTCATCTAGCATATCATCCAACCATGGAATAAGATGTCAATACTATACCGTAATTTTATTTACAGCTCGAGAGTCAACATACATGCACCATGTCCCATCCTTCTTGAGAACTAGGATAATGGGTACAACACAGGGACTAAGACTCTCGCGAACATAGCCTTCTCCATCAAATCGAACACTTGTCGTTATAACTCCTTAGTTTCCTCAGGATTGCTTCAATAAGTTGGTCAGTTTGAAATGACCGATCTTTGAATGAAATCAATCCTATGCTCGATTCTACGAATGAGAGGCAATCCCTTGGGAATCTAGTCTAGAAATAAATCCTCAAATTCCTGTAACAACGAAACAATAGAAGAAGGTAGTTTTGGATTAAGGTTGTTAGTGTTTAAAAATGACTCATTGTACAAAAGCACAAAAAGTGACTTTTTTGACAACAAATACTCCCTTAAATCTTTTCCTCTCGCAAAAACACTCAATTTTCCCTCCTGGTTTTTGCTATCTTTTTCTTTGTCTTTTCTCTTCAAATTTTCATCAATTTCTTTTTCAAAATTTCCTTTTTCACTTTCATTCTTTTCTGAGTCTTTGGCTTTTTCTAAACTCTCTCTTTTATGCATCTGATCATTGTACACTTGTCGTGGCGAGAGTGGTGCCAAAGTGATCTTCTTTCCCTCATGTGTAAAGGTGTACCAATTGGTATATCAATCATGGGTCACATGCTTGTCAAACTGCCATGGCCTTCCTAGAAAGAGGTGGTATGCATGCATTAGTACGTCACATAGTACCTCATCCACATATTTTCCTATGGAGAACGGTATGAGAACTTTCTTGGTGACTCTGAATTCTCCTCCATCATTATGACATTTCAACTTTTACGGATGCGGATGCCTTGTTGTGGTTAACCCAAGTCTGTCAACCATCATAGAGCTAGCAACATTAGTACAACTACCTCCATCAATTATCATAAAACATACCTTCCCATTCATATGACAGCGGGCGTGGAAGATATTTTCGCGTTGTAGCTTATTCTCCGTGTCATTTGCACTTAAGCTTCTTTTTACCAGTAGAACTTCTCCACCTACTGCAAACTCAGTGGTTTCTTCTTCATCTTTTGAATCCTCACTTTCCTCCTCGTCTTCATTTTCAGATTCTATCTCCCCATAGTCTAGGAGCAACATTATATTTCGGCTTGGACACTGATTAGCAATGTGTGTACGACCCAAACATTGGAAACACTAGATGTCTCACAAACAAACATGAGTGTTCGCAACTTTACCCTTGCTAGCATTCATAACGGGCTGCTTGGTTCTAGATGACCCACCTTTCTCAAAAGAGGAAACTGATAAACTGTTCTTGTGAACGGTGGATTGTCCCCATCTTGATGTATTGTTTGCATAAGGAAAAGCTGGTCCTTTTCTCTTGTTTTGCTTATCCACCTTCATGGTCATATGCATCATATCATCGATCTTGATGTTATGTTGCAATTCTACTACTTTGGCAATTTTAAGATCGAGTTCGGCCAAAAATCTTGCCATCGTGGCCTCTCAGTCTTCATCAACAGTCACATGAATCATTGCCACCTCCATTTCTTTATAGTAGTCTTCAACATTGAGATTTGCTTGCTTAAGGGTTTGAAGCTTGTTGAATAGCTCCCGGTGGTAATTTGTTGGAATAAACCTCTTGCGCATAATTGCTTTCACTTCATGCCATGTGGAAATAGGTCTTTCACCATTCTTTCACCTACTAGAAGTCATTTGATCCCACCAAATTAGTGTGTAATCTATAAACTCAATAGTGACGAGTTTTACCTTCTTTAGTTCAGAAAAATTATGGCACTAAAAAAAGTGCTCGAATTTCTTTTCCCAAGTAAGATATGCCTCGGGATTTGTCTTGCATTGGAATGACGAAATGGAAACCTTGATGCTATTAAGGTTATCATCCACTCTTGGACGAGCTATTTGATTTTGATGCTCTGCACCATGTTGAGAACCCTGGTCATGCACATCCTCATCGTTCACTTCTTCTTGATACTCCTCTTGATCATGAATGGCTTGCGAGATTTCAAGATGATCTATACAATCCAATAGTGGTTCTAATTGATCTTGAATCATTTTTGACATTGCTTGAAGAAACGCCAAATTTTGCAAATCGGGTACTCATTCTCTACTATATCTTGATCTTTGAGACATGGTTAGTTTCTCTCGGGACAAGGTTTTTCTTCCCTTAATGCACACTTTATACCATTTTTCACTCGTATTCTTGTTGAAAACTCTTAATCGAACTTACTCAAGATTACCAAGAATTCCTTTGTGAAATCGGCTGCAAAGTGAGTATAAAACAGGAAATGTAGGACAATAGTGTAGGCTAAACGAGAAAACAACGATTACAAATGGATCTCGATGAAATTAAAACTGAATTGTAACTTTTTTCAATCTGAATTGCTTCTTCAAATTCTGTCTTTTCAATACCCTCCCTCTTGAACGTTTCATTCTTTTTTTTTTCACGATTTTTTTGGTTTTTTTTACTACAACGGGAGAGTACACTTACTGATTTGCCACGCTCTGATATCAAATGATACAAATATGGTTATGTGATAACTGAATCGTGTGTGTTACCCGATCGTAAATAAAGTAAGTTTCTTCAAACGGAATGAAGGAAGTTTGAAAGGATGAAAATGGACGTATACAGAAGATGTGTAAGGGTTAATGGTGATTTGGATGAAGGATTTTGGTGGAAAGGTGATGGAAATTAAATGGATAAAAGGATGGATAAGTTCAAGAAATGAACCAACACTATAAAGAGTGCCGACTAGGTTTTTATAATGAACTATAACCGAAAGTAACAAAGATGGATCGAAACCTGCTAGTTATAAAGAACTAGGAAGCTACGATATAAAAATATGGAATAAAATGATTTCACAAGAAACTCAATGAAATCGATTAATTTCTCGCAAGAACAAAAGAGAATAATCTCACAAAGTTTTATATTTAGAAAGTTGTTGTTCAATGAAAAATACATGAGCTATTAATAGGAAAGCAAGAAATAAATTCTTAAATGTCCCATAGTAACGACACACTTCATGACTAGCAAATGAAAGGTCTTGAAAGTTTTAAAGATGGCAGTCGAATAATCCCTAAAAGGAGAACAAATTATGCTAAATTTTATTTCAGCAAATAAATAGTCTTTATCCTCCAAAACAGCCCACTTAAGTAGGTGAAAAGTTCTCCCTTAAAAAAACCCCTTCAAATTTTGTGCCTTTACTTCTCTTTAAGTGTAGTTTGTACTTGAATTCAAAAAGACTCCAAAATTGTTGCTGAATTTAATCCTTCTTATAGTCTATTTGAGTTCTAAATTAATCAGCTTCTTTGCATCTGAAAAACACAAATGAAATATAATTAAAACCATGTAACTTAATGCTAAACATGCAATGATTGTGTAATTAAAGAAAAACATATGTTAATGTTGGAAATTAAATGAATTCTCATAATAAATGAAGCAGTTCAAATTAAGTTAATATGTCCTATAATGGCTGCTATATGCAAATTTATGGTATGAAAACAAAATATAATGTATGTGTACAAAATATAATGTATGCGTACAAAATATGATGTATGTGTACAAAATATAATGTATGCAGATGCAATGCATGCGAATGTGAATTTAAAAAGGTAAACTAAAACTGCGCATGCAACATGTTGTATGGCTGCTCATCCATAAGTCTATCATCCAAAGCAGTGTTCGCTTCCCCGGCTTGGAAATAACTGTGAACAACTTCTTCCTACAGCTTAGTTCTAGCCCCTGTTATTGGTCCTAATGAAAGCTTCTCGGGTTTGTCTTGTTAGAACATGATCACATCATATCTAGTGGGTATGGTACTCGAAAGTGGGTATCGGTACCTGCAAACAATTCAAACAAAACTAGTCATTGGAGGCTCTACGCACCAGTATGTGATACAGTCGTATCAGTATGGTACTCATGTATCAGTACACAGGTGTTTGTATCATACGAGTAGAGCTTACTGGAAAAATTCAAAATAAAAGCGTATCAATACATGGCATAGTCGTACCAGTACTGAAGGGTTGTTTTTAACTTTTAAATCACTTGAAAGCATTTGTTTGAGTCAATGGCATGCTAAAACAATTTTAAATATACTTTTAAGTATTTTGGACTTTGAAATATTTTTGTAAATTTGTGTAAGCTCAAAAACATTTTTCATTGAGTTATATCGAAATCAATACCTCAACAATCTCTTTTTTTTTGATATAATGAATCACTTGAAAAATTATTTTTTTAAATCTCCCCTTTAGTAAAATAATTTTAGAAAAAATAGATTATTTATAGAAAAGTATTTAAGCTCCCCATTTTTCTTTTTGAAATTTAAATTTTCAAACTTATATCTCTCCAATTTTGTTATATCAAAAATACTTCAAATCATTTAAGGTTCAAAATAAAAATGAAAAGTAAGTTAATTATTTTGAAAACAAAAGCTTCCCCTTAATATATGCATTCCATTTTAAATTTTAACTCAAAAGCTTGACACTCAAAAAATATTAAATTTCATCATATAGTTAAGAGATTTAGAAATCACATGAAATTCAATGTTTCCAAGACTTTTTTAGAAAACTTTATGCATTAATATGAATTAAAACATATTAAAAACTCATATGCAGAAAGCCTCAAAGATTATTATGCACTAAAAATGATTTTAACACTCAAATTTGCATAAACATTCAAATATATTTGGCTTGAACAACTTCTTATTGAAATTGGGGTGGTGTTAGTTGGTAAAACATTGGTTTGATGTGATAATAGTTCTATTGTCTCTATAACGGCAAATCCAACTCATCATGTTGAGGTTAAGCATGATGATATTGATATTCATTTTTGTTCGAGAGAGAGTAGTTGCATGACAACTTCTGGTTAATTTTGTTCCATCATCTAAATAAACTGCAGACATACTGTTAGAAAAATAGGTGTAGTAATAATCCAAGTATAACAAAATACTGTGAGAAAAATAAATAATAATAAATCAAAAATAGAAACTGAAATTGGACAAAGATGAAAATGAGAAGAGTTTTATTAAGGCATGTATAAACAGTTTCTTTATGACATATTCATCCTCTCCTAAGTTCTTAAGCGACGTTAGACGTCTATCTCCCAGGATACAACAACAAACGTTCACAGCAGTAGCACAATTGCAGTGAACAATCGAACACAATCTTACTTTTCTCTATCACCAAAAAACAAAAAAGGAATTTTCTTTCTAAATTAGAAACTTCTAAGTTTGTAAGGATTCTTGTTCTCGAAAGTTGATTGACAAATGAGTCAAAACAATCCTTTATATAGTGGATGAAAAGATTAAATTGATTGATAAAAAGATTGGACCTTTTAATGGAAAGATTTGTTGAAAAGTTAATATATATGATTGAATGAAAGCAACTTTAAACCAATAATTAATAAGTCTATTCACTAAATGACACGACTTATTATTAACACGTCTTTTCACCAAGTGACATGACTTAACATCAATATTATTAAACCAATATATATATATATATATATATATATATATATTCCAATAATCCTCCATATGAATAAAATTGATGGTTCAAAAACATTGACTTGATTTGGTGATAGATTCTACGTTCGATATTTGCATAGGATCGGTAGGTGTCCCCCTTTGAACCTTCCCTTGTGAAAATATGTTTACCTTACTAGTTGTCCAGTAGACGTGATGTCCTTGAACTGTCATGTCGTTTGTATAAGTGATGACATACCTCATACAAATACCTCATTGATAAGAATTTGGTTTTCATGGTTATGTTCATATAGCCTAGGACATCTCTTGGTTCTGCAAGAGCTTAGAGAACTATGCCCCAATAGTCTCCTTGAAGCGGCTCCACTTCACTCTCACATAGGTGACTTATGTTGTTCAGTTTACCGAAACACACAATGATCATTAAAAGCACTGCTTAACCTTTTCCATATTTTAGTCACTATTTACATCATAGGATAAGAACCCTCACAGTGACCTCGAAAGATCTATGCAAGTAGGTTGTCCTATTGAACCTAGATCTTGGGATCTCCAGCCAACTAGGTTGGGTTTTCCTTCACATAGAGCCTTAAAAATTCATAGGCTTTAGTCTCATTCCTTCAATATTTTATCAACTTGATCTTGTAACGCCCTAGTTTTGGGCCTATAAGTATTTGAGGTTGACTCGAGGTTTGTAGGATATAGACTAGAGATTCGGGTTAGTTCGAGAGTGGTTCAAGGAAAACAAGGTTCGGGTTATGATAAAAATATGAGAAAGTTCTTAAAAATCATTATTAATTATATAAATGATTTTGGTAAAAATCAATTTTAAGAAAAGAACTTTGGAAGTGGGACATTTTGAGTTAGTGACCAAAATGCAATTTTTACAAGCTATTTTAGTGATTGTTTTGTAAAGGGATTGAAACTTTGAATCTTTAAGGAGATATTTGACCTACTTGTTTTTATCAGATTTTTCTCTCAATTAGGATCATTTTAAAGGTTTTAATTAATGATCAAAAAGGATTTAATAAAGGGTGAGTTGGTTATTTCATTAAAAATCATCTTACGTCATTTTCTCTCATTCTATTTCCCTCAAAGTTTTCCATCAGCCAAACACTCTCAATTTCAAAGAAACTTGAGGTAAAGCTCTTGATTTACTAAGCTTTTTATTTTTAAAGGATTCTTTAATCTTGATTTATAAAACCTTATTGTTTTCCATTGATTTTTCAAGAAAAACACATCCAATTGTGAGAGATTTCATCCATTAGAATAAGGTTTGTTCTTCTCCTCTAATGATCAGTTTTTTATTGAAATTCTCAAGTTATAAATCATCTACATGTGTTTTCTAAGTTGTTTTGATGAGTTAATTATGGAAAGTTTGTTAAATTGAGGATTATTGGTTGAAATCTTATGATTATCGGATTGAATCTGATTTGGAGGGTTTCTAATTTATTTTGATAATGATTTGGATGTTAAATGATGTTGAAATGAAGGTTTTACCATAGTGAACCCGAAATAGATTGGATCTCTAGTTGTTAGATGGTTAGATTTGGGGTTTTGTGGAGATAATGTGGTTCTGGTGTTGCTGGAGGTATAAGGATGAAATTAGATTGTTTTTGGGTGTCATTTGTTGATTAAAATTGGATGGAAGTGTCAGGTTTTGGCTGGGTTGAGTTTGTAGAGTAATCGGAGGTGTTTTTGGTTGTTTTGGATAGGCGTTTTGGTGTTTTTGGGCAGAGTAGCGAGGTAGCTTTGATTGCTGGGGGTTTTAATGCATTGAGATGAATTAATCATTTGTTCTTGTGTGTTTTAAACATGAGAGAACGTATCAAAAACAATCGATGAAGTTCTGGAGGCTCTAGAAGCTTGATTACGCTTTGGCAAAGCGAACGTGGCGTTGTCGGTGAGTGGAATTAGTTTTATAAGCCTTTTAAAGACTTGAAAGCAAGGTTTGGGGATTTAGGTTGAGTTTGAAACACTAACCTAAATCCGGAAGTAAGTTTGAGATGTTTTGCTCTCGTATCTCGGTTTTTATACCATTAGTTTTATGATCATGCTCATGTTTTGAAGATAGAATTGCATCTATTGTTTCATCCATGTTTTGAGAAATGATGTGATGATTTACATGATCCCATGAGATAGATTTGTTATTTCAAAGAGATAGAACTATTTGAGAAAATGATATGTATTGTTTATGTTTTTGAAATGGGATGAGATAGATATATGTTTATGCATTGAAAACAATAGGTAGATGATGTTTAAAATGAGTATATTGGCATGAGATGAGATTATTGTTACCGGATATAATTGGTCGACCAATAGGATGAGAAGTGCACTATAATATACAAAATTTGTATGTGCTCTTTGGTTTGGGTAATGGGGGTAGTGCCATCCTGTTCCAAAGTGAGAGTGTGGTGATGAGAGATTCCACCACGCTAGGTCTTGATGAATCCATCAAGCTTTTTGGCAATGAGAGATGCCGCCATGAGAGTTCGGTGATGTGAGATTCCACCGGGGTAGGACTTGACAATTTCGTCAAGCTATATGAGATTCATATGTACCTTGTTTATAAATGATTTAATGAAATGAGATTGCATACAAGATTATGTTTTGAGAAATTCTTTATGAGATTTTAGCATGTAAGGCTTTGCCTTGAGACTTTGCATTTCGATAATGCTTGAGATAAATGGTACATGTGGTTTAAATGTCGTGGTTATTGCTCTGAAAATGATTTCAAGCATGAGATAGAAATAGCGTGATGAGATAGAGATTTCTAAACGATAAATGGTTTTAAAATGCATTGTTATTGTTGGTTTGTTTTGAGCATCCCTCACTAAGCATTTGTGCTTACGCTCGTTTTTTCCAACAATGCAGAGAATTAACATATTTGGGGAAGCAAAGAGGTAAGAAGGATTCTAAGGAGTGGGATTAAGCTAAAGTATGATTTTACATTTACCTATTAGTAATAATGGTTGGCAATGGGAGGATGCCTTAATGTTTTGGGAGATGTGTTTTGAAACTCCCTATTTTGTGGCAAGCTTGTTTTGCCTTTAATGACTTGTAAATAGCCTTTACCTATTGGTTTATACCTTGGTTTGTGTTTTGACACTTAAATGGCTATTTTGCATAGGTTGCATGCCTATAGATTCCTTTGTTGCATATTGGCATGTTATGTTGTTGTTTCTGCCATGTATGAGTGTGGTTTGATGTTTAAATATGTTGTATGCATGTTGAAGGTATGTTAAAATGATTTTGTATGGCTCAATGTGTGAAAAGCCAGCAAAAAGTGTCATTACAGGCCCATGTGTTTTGGTACACTAGAGCATGTACCGAAATGGTGAGCCTGAAATGGCTTAGGGGTTTTGATATAGGAGGGAGTGTTTCGGTACATTTGGCTACTAGAATCCTTTGTTTCGAAACACCTTAGGGGGTGTTTCGATACGGTCTCATGCTTCGAGATGCTCGAACATGTTCTGATACGGCTGTTTCGATACAAGACAACTTGTATCGAAACGGTAAGTTGTTAAGTTAGTTAATGGAATCTTTTGAAGATCTGTTCCTTTACGTTTTAGTCCCTAAATGTTATGGATGCAATTAAATGAGAATGGATGATTGTTTTGAGCTGAGATTTGACAGCGATGCATGTGATGTGTTTAATTAAAGGCTGGTAACATAAAAAGTAAAGAAGTCCCTATATTTTTTTAAAATTACAAAATGATCCCTAAAATGTATTTGTATGCAATTAAGTCCCAAATCATTACCTGATCGAGTTGTAAATTATTCCATTGCGATGTTTATCACATAGGATCAGTATGAGCATCTAGATAAGATAATAAAAATAGGGTCGTTTATGGAGGTAAACTTTCTAGTTTACTTCAATATTCCCCGTGTGATCCATTTGGTTCGGTCTTTCACCCAGACTAGGTCGAGGGGGTCATATATCTCGATTCAACCTTTTGGTTAGCGGATCCGTGGTGGTATCTTTTGATCTTACAAAATCAATAGAGTTAACTCCATTTGAGATTAGTTATCTAACGATATTATTTCAACGACACATATGTCTCGACTTACCATTACGTCTACATGGCTCGATTTAAGTGTTTCATTCTTCGCAACAAAAATATGCATATCCCTTAGATTTAAGAAGACATGCCTCGATTAAGGTGCCTTTTGCAAGCATTGTTGAGGTCTACATGGCACATATAAATCTCATCGTGACATGAACTTAAAAACAGAACCTAAAATTGGACAAAGTTGAACATCAAAAGAATTTTGTTAAGGCGTGTATAAACAGTTTTCTTAAGACAAATTTGTCCCCTCCTAGGTGCTTGAGTAACGTTGGACGTCTATCTTCCAAGATACAACAACAAACATTCACAACAGTAGCACAATTGTAGTGAACAATCGAACACAATCTTGTTATTCTCTGTCACCAAAAAAGAAAAAGAATTTTGGAAGGATTTTTTTTCTAAATTAGAAACTTCTAAGTTTGTAAGGATTCTATTTTTCAAAAGTTGATGTGAGAAATGAGTCAAAAAATCATTTATATAGTGGATTAAAAGATTAAACTGTTTGATGAAAAAATTATACCTCTTGATAGAAAGATTTGTTAAAAAGTTAATAGATATGATTGAATTGATGCAACTTTAAACCAATAATTAATAAGTCTATTCACCAAGTGACGCGACTTATTATTAACACGTCTTTTCACCAAGTGACATGACTTAACATCAATTTTATTCAACTAATATATATATATATATTCCAACACAAACTCATTAAGTCGTTACCTTCTCCTTCATTTGACCTTTTAAGGAATAGCCTGGGGGTTGTATCTTGTTCTTAGCTATGTTTTGTGTGTGTGTGTGTGTGTTCTTAAGGGAGAAAACTAGGGAAATATCAGTGCATCTAAGTATAAATAAGTTCAAAAAAATTCTTTAAGGGAGAAAACGCTTTAGATTATTCTCTTTTCTTCTATTTTTTTCCAGTATTTCATATTTCTTCTTCATCTCATTCTTTCTTAATGTTGCTTGGATTCTAAATCTTAGTATAAACAATTTCAAAAAAATCTATACAAATGTTATTGAAGTTCAGAAAGTTGAAAAGCATTTATATCAGGGAGGAATGGCTTAATTTGACAAAAAAATGGGTCAAGCAAGCTTCAAGAACAGGCAGACAAGTGAGGCGAGAGCGACAACACTTTGAATCAAAAATACAAAAAAAGTGTGGGGCATGTGAACGAGGAATCTCTCCGTAGACTAAGTAAATTCCTCATTGGGTCAACGACAACTGTGTGTTCGACAGAATCAGTAAAAAAGGCTCCAAAGTTGGGGTCTTGGTGAGTTAGATGTGAGAAGTATTGGTGGCCAGAAATTTCTCATCGAGATCAAGGATGAGGAACTACTGAAGTTACTGAAGGAGCAAAAAAGGTCACTACTGGAGGAAGTATTCATAGAAATAGACAAATGGACAGAATCCTTTAGACTGGAAGAAAGAATTACTTGGGTGGAAGTACAAGGAATCCCCCTACACGTTTGGAACCATGAGACTTTCAAACGCATCGCGGGTATTTGGGGCTCGCTAGTGGCGTTGGGGGAGAATGCAACGCAATTTCTTGGTGGCAACAATTTAACTCTTCTGATATCAACAAATTAAGTCCAGAAAATAGAAGAGATCATAGAAGTTGAGGAAGGGAGAGACATATTTCTCTCTAGAGTCACATAATTAGGAGTCAAGATGGAACAACCTAAGAAGAGAAAGAAAACTAGCAGCAAAAGTAGTAATCTCACTAGAGTTGACGACGATCGGATCCTCATCGGAAGCATCGATAAATTCTGATAAAAATAAGAAGACAATGAGTCTAAGGGACAATTGCACTGGTAAAAGGAATACATTCAATGAGGAGTACATTGAAATAATATCAAATAATTATGTCGACGACAAAGAAAGAGAATATTCTAGATTTATTGAAGAATAAGATATTCTGGGTGCTTCGATCGAGAAATTTGATGGAAATTCAAAGATTAAACCTATAGAGGAAAATAACAGGCTAGAAGAAAATATGGATGCCAGTTATCAAAATGGAACAAATGGGAGTGGGCTTAGTTGGGCTCAAGTGGAATCGAATGGACTAGAAGGCATAAATAATACAGAATGGAATCCTTACAGATCTAGAGTTGTGGAAGATATGGGTCATATGGGCTTCAAAAAAATGAATTGGGCAAGAGGGGCGACGCTGAAGTGAATTCAGATGTGGAAATGGTCCAAAAGGTAAGTTCTAATTGGGAAGAAATCCTCATGGGCAGATAAAATAAATAAAGTAAATACTCAAGGGGATACAGGTCTGGAATCAGAAGAAGAGAGTGAGGAAGATCTGAGAACAGAGGCGAGTAGCGACGAGAATTGGAGCTGCAAATTCAATTTACAGAAATTTCCAAATAAGGGCAACCATTCAAGGGAGAAAAGATACGCGTATCTACATGATATCCAAGACAAAGCTTTAACTAAGGATGAGAAGAGAAAAATGGATCGTGCGAAAAGGAGATACAAAAAGAAGTCTAAATCATCGGAAAAGCTAGAGGTAGATGGAAGATCGCTGTCAGATTCAGACCTGAATGCTAGATGGGAAATTCTAACCAAGGAGGCGAAGAAGACTATAAAAGTGGGGAAGGATTTGGGCATTGAAATTCAAGGCAATGAACAAGCAGCGGTAAACAAGATAGCTCGCCTAGAAGAAATTGAACAATCAAAAAAGGGCAAGAAGTAGTGGAGGACAAGTACAAACAAAATGCAGATCCTATCCTGGAACATAAGAGGATTGAGTTCCAAGTTAAAAGTGACAACGGTGAGCAAGATTATCAGAGAAAATAAGGTAGAGATGGTGTTTAGCCAAGAAACGAAAAAAGAAAATTTCAATGAACAAGAGATAGGGAGAATTTGGTACGATGACGAGTTTGAGTTCAAGTTCGCTGAAGTATCAGGCTGCTCTGGGGGTATACTGACTATCTAGGACAAAAACAAATTTAAAGCAGAGAAGAGCTTATTGACTCCCAAGTATGTTCTAATTTCTCGAAAATGGGTTACTAAAAATTCTTATTTTACTTTTATAAATGTATATGCACCGTGTGATAAATTGGAAAAACAAATTCTATGGGACGAATTTGTGGCATTGAGATCAAGCTAGCAACATCCATGGATAATGGGAGGAAATTTTAATGCGACCAGATCCAGAAAGGAAAGAAAAGGGTGTGATATGAGATATCCAGGAATTGAAGATTTTAACAGCTTCATTGAGAGATGCAATCTTTTTAAAGTACCCCTCAGTGGGAGAAACTTTACTTGGATTGGGGCGCGAAACAAGAGTAGCAAACTAGATAGGTTCTTGGTGGAAGAGAATTGGTATTTGGAAAACGATAATATTCCCGTTCGCGGCTTGTCTCGAAGGATTTTAGATCGCATCCCCCTACTTATGGCCAAAGGTGAAATAAAATGGGTTCCGGGACCTTTTAAAGCTTTCAAAACTTGATTCTCCAAGGCCGATTGTCTAAAGGTGATAAAGGATACAATGCGAGAGCTAAATATGTCAGGGAAGATTTTGCCAGCAAAATTGAGAAGGGCAAAAGAAGCAATCAAGCAATGGAATGCAACACAAGAAAATGTAAATAGTAAGGTGAACAGGCTGTAAAATTGTATCAACAATTTGGAGAAAAATGGGGACGTTCACAGTTTGGATACACAATAAATAAACGAGTTGAGACTGTTGAAGATGGAGCTGTGGGATAGTCTTAAAGTCCAAGAAGATCTATGGAGACAAAAATCAAGGATAACTTGGCTGAAGCAAGGAGATTTGAACACAAATTTTTTTCATGGAGCTGTAAAGATACATGCAAAGAAAAATGTCATTCTGGGTTCAAACCTTAGGAAAAATGGTGCATTAAATCCCAAAAAGCTGAAACAGAAAATCTTCGACCACTTCCTAAAACAATTCAGTTGCAATAGTCGAAACTGAGAGGCTATTTTCAATGTTGAATTATGTAGGCTTTCAGTGGAAGAAGCAGAAGCACTGGAGAAACCTTTCAGTTTGAAAGAAATAAAAGATGCAGTTTGGGATTGCGAAGATTCGAAAGCCCGTGGTCCAGACGGTTTTAATGCAACTTTTTATCAAAAAAAGTTGGGAGTTAGTGAAGGATTAACTGGAAAAAGTGATGGAGAATTTTTTTAATACAGGAAGTCTGGCAAACAATGCAAATTCTTCTTTTATTGCGCTTATTCCGAAAAAAGACCAGCCGCGAGACTTATTTGAATACAAACCTATCAGCTTGGTGAGTTCCATCTACAAGATATTGTCGAATGTGCTATTCAAAAGAATGAGTACAGTAATGGGAAAATTAATCAGTGAAACTTAGTGCACTTTCTTGAAGGGATGTCAAAATTTTTATGGTATTTTGATAGCAAACGAGGTAATAAACTCATTACAAAATGAAGTCAGCAAGAGAGGAGGTGTGATCTTAAAACTTGACTTTTACAAAGCATGTGACTGTATAAGATGGGATTTTCTGTTGGTGGTCTTAGACATGGTTGGTTTTGGGAAGAAATGGTGCAAGTGGATAATGGAGTGCTTGTCAACTGCGAAGGTCTCGATTCTGTTAAACGGCTCTCCCACGAAGGAATTTAAAATGAGCAAAGGATTGAGGCAAGGGGACCTGTTATCCCAGTTCCTCTTTATCCTTGTACATAATCTCTTTATCAATTAATTTAAAAGGCAGTGAGTAGAAGACTAATAGAAGAAATTTTAATTGGAGATCAGCAAATGTTGATTTTACACCTTCAATTCGCGGACGACACAATTTTTTTCTTGCGAGCTAACGGAAGATCATTTGAAGCTCCTGAAAAGCATTCACAGATGCTTTGAGGTGTGCTCGAGACTTAGCATAAACTTCAAAAAAATCTTGTTTGATGGGTATAAATGTAGCTGTGAACAGACTAGATTCTTTAGCAAATTTATGTGGCTGTGAAAAGGGGAACCTCCCCTTCAGTTATTTGGGAATCCCTTTAGGAGCCGATCCGAGGATAAAAAACATGGGAACAAGTGGTTGACAAAATAAGAAGAAAACATGTGGGATGGAAATGCAAATCACTCACTTTCGCTGGAAGAGTCACACTCATAAACTATGTTCTATCTTCGTTGCCGCTTTACTATTTGTCTATTTTCTAAGCTCTAAAATCTGTGATGTTGGAGATTGACAAAATAAGAAGACAATTTTTGTGGGGTAATTGGTCAGGCGAGAAGAAATTAGAAAAGGTAAATTGGGGAACAATTTGCTTACCAAAGAGAAAAGGTAGTTCATGAGTATGTAACATCGCAATAAAGAACAAGGGTTTGTTAGCAAAATGGGGATGGAGATTCATCTTGGAGAAATAAGCTTTGTGGTGTAAAATAGTATGCAACAAATACGGAGAAACGATCCATAGGACAATCCCCCCCAAGACAGATCGAAAAATGTCTCACTAGTTTGGAGAGGAATTGTTAAGAACCTATTTGATGATAAAGTGGGACTTTGGATGAACCAATCGGCATTTAGATGAAAGTCGGGAGATGTCAAATCAATCCTATTTTGGGAAGACCATTGGTGTGGGGAGAAGCCACTTTGCCAAACTTTTCCAAGACTTTATAAGTTAGCTATTCGAAAAGGGATTGTCATAGCTGCAATTACTCAAAACAACAACTTAAATGTAAATGACTGGGTAGCCATTTTTTCAAGACCGCTGCTGGAAAGAGAAGAAAAAATCTTGTCTTCAGTGAGAGAAATTTTGGAAGGGCAGCAGATTAGAACTGAGTGTGTAGATAGGATAATTTGGGTGCACGACAATGCAGGAATTTCACAATTGGAAAACTCACTGATTTGCTGGCGACAACAAACATTGAAGACCCTATTTTTGACTTTGATAAAATCTAGAAATAGAAGGTGCCGCCAAAAGTAAGAAGATTTATATGGTTATTAAAAGTTGAAAGGATACCAACAATTGACTTTCTTATAAAGAGAGGTGTGTAACCCCTTAGCCCGGCCTAGACGGTTGACCCGAACTACGAAGATTACACGGGGAAAACCAAAGTCAACCCGAAAGTCAACCTTGATTAACGACCCTTTTTTCCTTTTTAATCTTGTCTAGATACACATTAACCCTAAGTGAGTACTCATAAAACTTATTTGAGAAAGGCACAACGATCGGATAAGAAAAGGGGACTCAATTGCACTTATTACGAATTTAAGGACCAAATTGTAATTTCTGAAATTTAGAAGGTCTTTTCTGATTTTAAGGTTACTAATATGAAATTAGTCTTATTACATGCTTCTCTGCCAAATTTCATCTTAATTGGACATCTCAAACTCAAGCAATTGCAACTTCAACATATGGGGCTAAAATGTAAAGCTTGCAAACTACAACACCATTCAAATCAGTGCCCAACGGTCACCTGTTCCGAAACGCCCACCTGCCGATCGAAACGTAGGATCGGAACGACGTTGACCATTTCGATAAGTGGGTAGCTTCCAAGACTAGTTCCGAAACATGGCATTCCAGTAGCCAAAATGTTCCGAAACAACCCTTAGCGTTTTGAAACACGAAGGCCATTTCAGGCCCCCATTTCGAAACACTAGAGGGTGTTCCGATACGGTTTGCCCAAAAACTGCATTTAATGCTGGTTTTTCATGCATAAACCCATCCAAATACATCCTAATGACTCTCTAATCATGTCAAGAAGTACACATACATATATGGTACACATTTAGGACACCCTAACACATTCATATCATCAAACATGAAATCCCACAAGTCTAGAGGCATGTTTCCTATTATCAAAACCAAATAGGCAAACAAACTTCAAATAAAGCATTTAAAGGCCATTTACAATTCAAACCAACCAAGGCAAACATGCCACAACCTTAAGGAGTTTAACACATCTCCCAAAACAAAACTTAGGTTCCCATTGCCAAATTATCAAAACTAATAGTGTATGAAAACTTCACCATACATGAGCTTGGGTTTCCTTGGATGGACTTAGCTTCCTTGATGCCCTTAGACACCTCAATTATCTGCATTATTGGTAAAAGAGAGTGTAAGCACAAATGCTTGGTGAGGCATGCTCTAAAGAAAACCAACACAATAATGCATTTTTAGATAACACTTTCATGAAAGCTTTTAAACCATATGCTCATCTCTTTCTCAAGCTTGGAAAAATTTTAAGCAAACTCATTGAAACCACATGTACTTTCATTATATCCCATGCATTAAAACCAATGCAATTCTCATGGCAAGATCATTCACATGCTTGTATTGTCAAAGCATTTCTAAACAAAACACATATGCATATCTCATAGCATAAATCATTTCACCAAAGGTACATGTGTAGCAAAACCATTTAATCATTTATATTGGCATTTAGCATCTCATCAATACTCGGATATGCGGACACATTTCTACACTAGATGCTTCTGGTGGAATCTCACATCACCGTACTCACTTGTCTAGCAACAACTTCCGGTGGAATCTCTCATCATCGTACTCACATGGCAGAATCTCTCATCGCCACAAAGCTTCGGTATTTCACCAAGTCCTACCCGATGGAATGCCCATCATCGGAAAATCTCCCTTTGGCTTAACCAAAGAGCACATACGAATTTTAGTTTATAGTGCACTCTCATCCTATTGATCGATCAATTATATCCAGTAAATTTCTCAACCTCTATGCCAATATAATGTGTTAAATTATCATCACACTTACTGTTTTTCATGCAATATATCTCAAATGTTTTCTCAACACATTTCAAAACATAAATCATATTTTACTTTAAACCAAAAGCTCAAATCTAATCAATGCAACATGCCATCTCATGACATCTCTACAAGCATAATCTCATGCTCCAAAACATGCATAAAAACAGTAGGAATTTAACCACTACAAACCATGAGCATGTAAAAACATTTTATGGGCAAACACCACTTTAGGGAGATCAAAATCAAACCATACTTACTTCCGAATTTAGGAAGGTGTTTCAAACCTCTCCTAAATCCTCAAACCTTGTATTTTTGTCCCCATGGACTTCAAAACCAAACGCACTCACCGATTTCGTTTCGATTGCTTGCCGAAATGCCAATTAAGCTTCCGGATCGACTCCGAAAGTGTCCGAAGATGTCTCCCCTGTTTTAGACACATAAAACAGAGGATCAATGCATCATCATGCATTGAAATCTTCAGCCAACACTCCTTAACTCGCTGCTCTACCTAAAACCAACATTTCGGCCACCAAACACAACCGAAAACACCTCCAAACTCTTCCAAAACTTTACCCAGCCAAGATCCATCACTTCTAATCATTTCTAAACATCAATCACCATAAAAAACAATCCTAAACTCGACCTTATACCTCCAGCTATAACAGAACACCTCAAAAACCATCATTTTCTTAAGCAAAAACTTAGGAAACACAACCTATTTGAGATTGGATCGATAAAACCTCATTTCTAACATCATTTAACATCCAAAATACATTAAAGAACCATCTCAAAACATAGCCCAATCAATCAAAACGAAATTCTTCAAGATCTCTTCCAAAATCTTGAGTTTTGAGCCAAAATCATGTTTCTAACATCAAAATCGTTTATAAAACTTTAATAAAGGATTGTCAACTTGGGGATTTATGTAAAGAACTTGGTATATAGAGGAGAAGAACATTCTTACCTCTAAATGATGATTTCTCCTTGATTTGGGAAAAATTCCATGAAAATGCAATGTGGAAATCAAAAGGATTTGTTGCAAGATTGATTAGAAACCAATAGATGATGGAAATCTCAACAATTGAAGTGAGATCAATGCAATTTTTTCTGGAGAAAATGTGTTTGGATGATGGGATTTTGAGAGAAAAATGAATGAGAGAAAATTAGGAAAAGGTAGTTATGAAAGTCAAAATATAGTTTCCACCTTTTCTTTTATTTAATTAAAACATTAATTAAATCACCCAAATTAAGGAAAAATCTGGAGAAAAACATTTTGGGTAAATTAGCTCCTTAAAGATTCAAAGTTTCAATCCTTTACAAAACAGTCACCACTAAACTTTGCAAAAATCGCATTTTGGTCACTACACCGAAATGTAGTATTTCCAAACCTTATTTTATAAAATTGATTTCACCACTCTTATATATATATATATATATATATATTAAATGAGGATTGACTCTGCTGGTAAGCAAGTCTTCCCCTTAGTTCTTATTCACGGTGTTTACTTCTTTCTATATGAACATTTCAGTAATCTCCTAGAACGTGAGAGGGCTTGGTAAGCCTGAAAAATCAAGGGCCGTTGCGAAAGTAATTGCAGCAAACAAAGATTCTATGGTTTTCCTCCAAGAGACAAAACTGTCGTCTCTTAAACCGTGGATTGTTAGAAGATTCCAGAGACTAAATTTGGGTGAAATGAAATGCACAAGCTCTACAGGTGCGGCAGGGGTTTGCTTTCATTTTGGAATATTAATTTCTTTAGTCTAGTGGATTGTGTGGAATATGATAGAGCAATGATCCTAATTGGGAAATTAATTTCTTCGGGTGAGAACATTGCATTCATCAATGTATACGCGCCTAACGACATCTCAGAAAGGAATGATTTCTTTGTATTTCTCTCGGGCTGCATCTTGTCACTGCAGATCCCTATTGTCATTGGGGGGACTTTAATTCGACTCTATCTTCTGATGAAAGACTTGGTACCTCGCAATCAGACTCATCTATGCTTCACTTCAGGGAATTTATCAATAGAACTGGTCTGTTAGATCTGCCTATGTAAGGAGGGCGATATACTTGGTTTAATGGTGGCTTATCTGTTTCGGCAAGCAAGTTAGACAGATTTTTAATCTTCCTGGTAGTTCTGTCCTGGTTCCCATCGTTACTGCAAAAATCCCTCCCTAGAAGTCTCTCAGATCACTGGCCCGTTTCACTCTCTGAGGTCGCAGCTATTGGTGGTCTGAGACCGTTCAAGTGGTTCGCACATTGGGCAGACAATATTGAATATCTCAGCTTAGTAAAGAAAACAGCTTCTATCGCCAAAAATAAAAACATTGCCTGCACTCTTAGATCAATCAAAGACGCCACCAAAGTATGGGTAAATAAGGAGCGTGCCAAACATGTGAATTCCATCCCAAGCATCGAGAAGAAAATTGCCAATCTTGAGCAGAATTTAGCATCTGGAGGCCTTAATACCTCATCAACTACTGAACTCAAACTCCTTAGAGTATCACTTTGGGACAGCTACCGCAAGGAAGAAAGAGAATGGAAGCAAAAATCGAGAATAAAATGGCTCTTTGAAGGGGATAGAAACACAAAATTCTACCATCTAGCAGCCACTATCAACCAAAAGAGAAACACAATTCACAAAATCAGAATTGGGGAGTCTGTTATCAAGAAACAAGAAGCCATCTCTAAAGCGTTTGTGGATCACTTCAAATACACTTATAATACCAGCTCAACGCTCCTACTAAACAAATGGCCAGTAAAACAGAACAACCTTTGTGCTGCTTCGGCAAAGAAACTTGAACTCCTATTCTCCGCTGAAGAAGTTTGGGATGCAATCCATTCTACCGAAGGTAATCGAGCCCCGGGCCCCGACGGATTTAACCTTGATTTCTACAAAAAAATTCTGGCGGATCCTAAAGAGCAAAATCATGCTGTTTTTCGAGAAGTTCTATAAAGGCAAGCTTGAAGATCGATCCATCAATCACTCATTCATAGTGTTAATTCCTAAAAAGCCATCGCCCCAATTTATGGAAGATTTTAGGCCGATCTCTTTGGTCAGTAGCCTTTATAAAATACTGGCAAGAGTTCTATCCAGAAGGTTGTCAAGTTGTATAGAGGAAGTGGTTGGTATTAATCAGTTTGCATTCACCCCTGGAAAGCAAATAGCGGACTGCGCTCTTATTGCAAATGAAGTTGCTGACGACCTAATTCGTAAGAAAAAGCAAGCAATAATCTTCAAGGCCGATTTTAGAAAAGCTTTCGATACCGTTGACTGGAAATTCCTAGACCTCTCGCTTGATGCTATGGGCTTTGGTGTCTGGTGGAGAAAATGGATCAATATGTGTCTAGCTACTGCTTCTATCTCATTGCTCATAAATGGTACATCCTCGAAACAATTTTCGATAAAGAGAGGCCTCCGACAAGGCTGCCCCTTGTCCCCTTATCTCTTCAATATCATTGGCTAGATGCTTAGCTCTATTCTTCGTGAAGCTGCAGTTAAGGGGCTGATTTCGGGAGTGGAAATTGGAAGGAACGGGTTCAGAATTTCTCACTTGCAATTCGTTGATGACCTGATCATTTTTTGCGGAGGCAAATGGCCATAATGTAGTTAATATCAAGAGGTTGCTGAAATTGTTTGAAGTATGTTCCGGGCTGCGTCTAAACTTAAAAAAAAACAGCCTCTTTGGGGTAAATGTACAAGAAGAAGAAGTGAGCAACTGGGTGGAGTGTATCAAATGTGCTCATAGTTCTCTGCCAACCACATATCTCGGCCTGCCATTAGGCCACACCAAGAATTCCATCGCCTTATAGGATCTCATAGTTAACAAGATGCAGTCTAGATTGGAAGGTTGGATGAGCAACTCCCTTTCATTCGGGGGAAGAATTGTGTTAGCTAAGTCAGTACTTTGCAGCCTCCCTCTCTTCTACCTATCTCTTTATCAAATGACGGCTACTGTTGAAAATAAGTTAAACATGATCATTGCCAACTTCATATGGGGTTCAAAAGGTGGACGTGTTATCCATTGGATTAAGTGGTCAAATATTTGCAAACCAAAGAATGTTGGGGATTAGGAGTGGTCGACTTGGGCACAAAAAACCGTGCCCTCCTTAAAAATAGATTTGGAGGTTCGGTTGCGAGAAGGACAGCCTTTGGCGCAGAACCATTGCGGAAAAATACCACATCCATCATAATAATCTGCTCCCTACCATCCCCACCGGTCCCAAACCTTCATGGTTCTGGAGAAATATTGCAAAGCCCCTTTCGAACATCGAAGACCTTTTTACTTCAAATATACGCCTTGTCTTAGGCGATGGTAAGTCTATCGACTTTTGGGGAGATTACTGGACTGATGTTAATTCCCTCAAGGCAGCCTATCCGAGGATCTATGTTGCTGCCCTCAACAAAACGGGTAAAGTGATTGATTTCGGTTCAAAAGTGAACGGTGTTTGGCATTGGACAGTGTCCCTAAGAAGAAATCTATTTGTTTGGGAACAGGAGCAATGGACTAATTTTCTGAAAAGCCTTAAATTTGCATCAAGAACCTCGTGTGAATTGGATAAAATCAGTTGGGCAGGTGATTCAAAGGGAGTGTATAACTCTAAAGCCTACTGCACTAAAATGATCCCTTTTTCCTCTACAAATGACTCGTTCTGGAACTTAGTGTAGAGGAACCTCGCCCCACCAAACGTTGAAGCTTTTGTCTGGCGAACAATTTGGGGAAGATTACCAACCCGTTCTGAACTTGCGGCTAGGCGAATCATTGAGCCTAACAACTTGCTTTGTTCTTTCTGCGAGAAGGAAGTCGAAACTGTAAGCCATTTACTTTGCCATTGTCAGTTTACTTGGTCGATTTGGGCCAGGTGGTGTTCGCTTTGGAACCTTCACCTCATCATCCCTGGTAATCTAAAGGATTTCCTAGTGTGCTGGGAAAATGCTGCAATTCGGTCCGATGCTAAACAAATATGGCGGCTAGCTTTTCCTAGTATTATGTGGACAATTTGGCTTGGGAGAAACGACAGGGTGTTCAATCACAACATTCTGTCCGCACAGCAATTATTCGATTTAGCGGTAGTTCGGATGGGATTTTGGGTCAAAGCCAAATGGCCTACATCGTGCCCTTCAATTACAGAGTTCACCAGGTTTCCTCAGCGTTGCGTGATCAAACTAGCTTATAAGCATGGAGCGACCCCTCATGTTCGTGCTGCCCAGGTTGAGGGGTGATGCTACTTTTTCTCCATCACCATTGTCACTGTGTCCTGGATTACTGGGTTAGTTTGTACTTGCTACGTACAGTGTATTTGAGGGCTGCCTTTTGTAGTGTATCATGAATAGAGCTGTAAATGAGACGAGACAGATCGTGAGCTACTTGAGCTCGACTCGATTAAAGCTCGGTCAAAGTTCGACTTGATTGAACTCGACTCGAGCTCGAACTCGGCTCGAGTTCTTGACGAGCCGAGCCGAGCTACTTGATACTCGACTCGAAAAGCTCACGAGCTACTCGAAAATATAATATACTAAAATTTTTTATTTTTTATAATTTAAAATCTAAATTCTTAAACTTAAAACCCTAAATATAAACCCTAAACATAAGTATTAAACCATAAAATCTAAATCCTAAATTCTAAACCCAACAACATAAACCTATAAACCCTAAACTAACATCATAAACCCTAAAATTAACAAGTTTGAGTTTACACAAGTTGTGTATCTAAGCTTTTTCTTCATAGGACTTTAAATGAGACTGATAGATGAAGAGTTACTCGAGTCCAATGCGATCAAAGATCAATCAACACTTGACTCGATTAGACTCGAATCAAGCTCGAACTCGACTCGAGTTCTAAACGAGCCGAGTCGAGCTCAGATTTCTAAAGCTCGTTAGAAATTACTCAAGCTCGAACTCGACTCGAAATCTTAACGAGCCGAGCCGAGCTTAACACTACTCGAGCTCGACTCGGCTCGTTTACACCCCTAATCATGAAGCCCTGCTTTCTTCATTCTTGTACCACAGCTCTATAGTGATTTGAATAAACTTGGGCACTCTTTTTCCCCTATTAGGCTTAGAGGGTTTTTTTAACGAGGCCCTTTAATTTAAAAAAAAATGTCTTCTTTCTCGTTTCTTAATGTTAATAATCCAGTTGAGGTGTATTATTTTCCTCCAATTAAATTTAGGGAAATTTTGAACGAGGCTCTCGACTTGAATAAAAATCAATAAAATTAATATTTTATCAAAAAAAATGTCAACTTTTATCTGTTTGACAATGATAACGTTTGCTATTTTTATTTTAGATTTTCACCTGCATGATAAGAGTGTTAATTCCAGCATAGATTAAGATAAAAATTACTGTTTTTAGATAAGTGAAAATTTGATTTTACTGCATGATAAGTGAAATTATTTTAATGTGCGAATCTATTGGGGGTTGTGCGCATGCGTGGAATTGTTTGCATGAAATGTTACAATTTTATAAAATTATTCTACCAATGATAATAATTCAAAAATAAATAAATAAAAATAAAAAAAATTCTACAACAGGCGACGAATATTGATGAATACCAGTAACGATGAACACCATTAATTTTCTTTTAAAATTTTAAAAATCTAAAGGACTAAAATTATAATTAAAATTATCTCTTAAAAAATAAAAATCAAATTTAATAGTTACTTTATAATATTTTTTTAATAGGTTAGAATCAATATTCAATTCTCCTAAACTCTAACAAAATCAATCTCTTAAAAATTAGAAATCAATTTATAAGTTTTTAATAGATTAGAATGAAATATACCGAACTCTCCTAAACCTAAACCCTAACAAATTTTAATCTATTAAAAAATTATAAACTGATTTCTATTTTTTAAGAGATTGATTTTGTTAAGGTTTAGGAGAATTGGGTATATTTGATTCTAACCTATTAAAAAATATTATAAAATAACTATTAAATTTGGTTTTTATTTTTTAAGAGATAATTTTAATTATAATTTTAGTCCTTTAGATTTTTAAATTTTTTAAAAAAATAATGGTGTTCATCGGTGTTCATCGTTAGTGGTGTTCATCAATGTTCGTCGCACGTGATAGACTCATCTATAAAAATAAGTTAGAATCGAGATGAACTTTAACTAATCCAAGTTGTATACTTTCCTTTTTAAAAGGTATTTTAAAGATTAAATTAAATTTGTCTTAGGAGTTGTAATTTTTTTATTTACGAAGTAATAAAAATATATTTCCCACTACCCTCGAGAAATAACATTTTTAAGATAAATTATACTGGATTGAGACAAGTTGCATATATAACATGAGAAAATGCGAATACAATACAATTATATAAACGTGTTAATATATAAAAATAATAATTTATTAGTGTATAAATTTATAATACTTTGAAGAGACAAAAAAATCATAAATGTAAACATAGGGGCAGAACATAGGGAAAAATGGATTTGGTCCCCCACCAACTTTTTCTTTTTTATTAGAAATATAATAGATTTTTTAGAAAAAAAATAAAAGTACCTGTATAATCTTTTTAAAGTTTGTAAATTCTTAATATAACCCCTCAAAATTTTTAATTTTTTTGCCCCTTTATAAATTTTTAATTTTTTAATCTTATTTTGGCCCCTTATAAATTAATTTCTAGTTCTACCCTAGTGTAAACATGTATTTTCCTTTAAATTCATTGTAGTTTTTTCTCCTTTATATATCCTAACCGACGGTCGATAACTAGTCTTAATATCAGTTGTCGATCATCGGTATTCATTATTTTTCTTGCTTTTTTATGTTTTATTTTCTCAATTTTAATAAGAATATCTTCTCTTATGGCACACGTTTGCTCTGCCTTTGTGGCACGCTTTTCATTGACTTTTATTGTTTGTTTCATTTGTCGTTTGAGACGATTTCAACATACCTTAGCGGTCGTTTGATGCTCGTATAGAGATCCTCACGATGCTAGTTTTCTGATTTGATTTTGTCGGTGGTCATAGAAAAGATTGATCCTCACTCGTTTGATTATTTGTTAGTCGATGTAATCAGAACTGTGCAGCAGAGTAATCTTCTTGATAGTTTGGTTCGCTCATCACTCATTTTTCATCCCGTAAAGCATCTCGTTTGACTAGAGACAAGGATATCCATGAAGATTTCTGGGTTTTGATGTTATGCTAATCTTCATGAAAGTGTTTGCTTTTTTTTGCACATTTGTATGAGATTTTTAGTTGACTAGTCCCATTTTTCTCTCTTTTTGATGCATTGTATTTCTAATATATTTTACAGTTTTCAATCAAATCCAGATGCAATTGTTAAAAAAATACATGACACCACACATTTACAAAAATCGAATCATGCCATGAACAATATGAAAAATACATAAAATGAATTAAGATGGTAGAATTTTTATTTGTTCATACATTTTTCTTAATTATTTGAATTTGAATCTCCTATAATAAACATATTTTTTCCGACTAAGACTACTCGTTGGATACTTAAGTATTATATTTTAAACACAACTAAGTAATGTTTTTTTTCCTTTTTTAAAGTTAAGCAATGTCATTAGTTTTCTATTCAGACTTTGTTTAGGGTAATAAAATTATGAAATTTGAGGTTAAAATTATTATTAATTAAACTGTATTCAATAATCACCGTACTTTATGAGGGCCAAAACGTATTAATTTGATTTTGGCACCGGTTGTTTAGAATAAATAAATAAATTACAGTAATGTTTTTTTAGTTTTCTATTATTTTAATCACTAAACTTTTAAAAGTAATATTACAGTCACTTATTATGGATTTATCATAAAATGATCCCTCGGTTATTAACTTTTGTTACATTAATGACATTACGTGTAAAAAATCTCTAATTTCTATTTCCATCCATGAACTTTAGTTTAAATATAAGTTTAGTACTTTTATAATTTTTAAAATTATAATCCTAATTTTTTTTTTTGAAAATTGTAAAGATATAAAAATGTTGCAAAGAATTTTAATTTTGAAAACTTCAAATAAATATATACATACATATATATACATATATATATATATATATTTAAAAGAAGTATATAAAATTATAAAAAACTATATAAATGTGTGTATATATATGTATATGTAAGTTCAAAAAAGTTGTATACATATGTTATTGAAGTTTTGAAAGAATCTTATTATCAGTGACGGAAAATACGTGGGACTTGTGGGCCCAAAAATTTATCTCAAGTTTCAAAAAAGTTTAGTATTCTTAATTATATATCTCTCATGATTTTTAAACATTCTCATTAATCCTCTTAAAATTTCAAATATTTTTTAATATTCTTTACGATGATTAAAAGCAAAACAAAACCCACATTAAATTTTATTTATCATCTTAATTTTTATATAACACTTTCTTTTTTTTCTTCAAATAAATATCTTGTTGGGTTTAAATTTTATTATCTGTAAATATGTTATCATATTTTTATAAATAGGTTATATGTAGATTTCCAATCTGAGTTTAAATTCTATTATATGTGGGTTTTATATTCATTGTAACTTTTTTATTTAGAAAAAGGTCTAATATATTTTGCCCTCGTATTTTTTAATCAAAAGTTATTTTAGCTGAATTTTCACGTTTTTTATAGTCTAAAGGTGATTACAAGGTACTATATATTCATAGATATTTTGTAGCCTTTGACAATGCGCATGTTAGAGCTACTGCAGAAAAGTCTGGGAGTTATTGACAGTTGGGGTTGTTATTAAATTGTGGGCCCATTAATAGTTTGTTATTCGATTGTTACCGAGTCTGTTAGATAGTTGGGTTTATTGATATAAATAGGCTAGTTGGGTCAAGGCTCAATAATACCTTTCATAATCAGAATCATATTCATTTTTTGAGAAATTAATAAAAGAAGTAGCTCGATTCTCTCTTCTCTAGGGATAACCATTTTCCCCTTTCACCTTCTTTCTCAACCTCCGTTCATCTTATTCGTCTTTGTGAAACAAATATTTTAATTTTGATATAACTAAAAACCTAAGGACTAATTTGAAAAAGTCAAAACGAATTTTAAGTCCTCAAAATATCCCCATATAGTTTTAATATTATGGCCAAGTTAAAAACAAGCCTTTTTCATATTTTTTCTAAGTGTTTCAAATCAGAAACAGTAATTTTCAAGCACCTGTTCCGAAACGGCCATCAGGCTTTTCGAAACGTTTTCATCACTGTCGACCATAGTTCCGAAACGCGTATCGAAACACTTGTAAACGTTTCGAAACGGGATAAATCATTTCGAAACTGTTCTTCATGTTGGATTTAAAAAGGGCTAACGGTTTCAAATATTTGCTGAATTTTAAATATAAAAGGGGTGTTTCGAAACGGATCAAGGCCGTTCCGAAACGACCCTTGACAGTTGCATTTTCGTTTCGAAACGGATCCAAAACGTTTCGAAACAGGGTTTAAGATGAATTCAAAATTATGACCGTTATAAGTTTTTAACTGATTTTTTGAAAGTAGTTAAGGCGTTTCGAAACGGGCTAAGACCGTTCCGAAACGACCCTTGACAGTGGCAAAATCGTTCCGAAACGGACCTAAGGCGTTTCGAAACGGGCTCTTAAATGCACCCCAACGGCTCTTTCTATTTTAGTCCGTTCCGAAACAGGTACCCCGTGTTCCGAAACGGGTTGGTGCAGACTGCATTTATGGTGGCAAGAGAGGGTTCCAACGGCTCCATTTATGTTCCCAACCACCCAAACGGCTAGAATTCAATGAGAAGGTATAAAAGAGACATCCAAAAGCATCAGCAACAATTATTGATCCTAAAGCAAACATCCAAACATCAAATTCAAGCATTTGAGCAAAAATCCCACTTTGTGTAAAATCCCAATTTGTGTTATTCATTCATACTTTGTAAAATTGGGTTGAGTGCTTGTATTGGGGCTATCATTTGTAATGAGAGATACCTAATTAGCCTACAAATTTATTTGTTCTCTTGTGTGAGGGTTGGGTTGATTTTTGGGTAGAAAAATCAACCGAAATTGTAAAGGGTTGCCTCCTTGTCCTAGAAAAGGGGAAGATCAATTTAGTGAAATTGTTGCAAATCCTTAGTGAGAATAAGGTAGTGGATGTAGAGTTCATTTGGAACTTGAACCACTCTAAATCCCTTGTTCATCATTTTTTAATTTGCCAATTTCCACCAAAATCCTTTAAATTTCCAATTCACCCCCCTCTTGGTAAATATCGATCTTTCGATCCACTCAACAATTGGTATCAGAGATTAACTCTTTGAGGATTAACAACCACAAGAGGAGATCCTTGGAAGAGTGTGATCATCAAAATATCAAGAGATGGCTTCAACCTCCGGTTCCGACATGTACGAGTCACAATCGACCACAAAGCCTCCGTTCTTCAATGGTGACAACTATTCTTTTTGGAAGAATAAAATGAGGCTATTCATCAAGTCTAGTGACTATCTTGTATGGGATGTCATTGAAGATGGGCCATACATTCCATGGAAGCAAGACGGTGAAGGCAAGATGGTGTTGAAGAAGAAAGCCGAAATGAGTGAAGAGGAGAGGAAAAAGATTCAAGTCAATGATAAAGCTCTCCACATGCTATTTTGTGCTTTCGGTCCGGACATCTACTCAAAGGTCTCATCAATTGAAAGTGCCAAGGAAGTGTGGGACACTCTTGAGACCACCTATGAAGGCACCAATGATGTCAAAGAAACTAAGATTGGCATTCTCAATCTTAGTTATGAAAATTTCAAGATGGACCCCGATGAGACGGTGTCAAAGATGTTTGATCGATTCTCCACAATTGTCAACGGTCTAAAGGGATATGGAGAGATCATACCGGAAGACAAGCTTGTCCGGAAGCTACTCTATTCACTTCCCGAATCTTGGGATGGGAAGAGAACCGCTATCATCGAAGCAAAGAACTTGAAGACATTAAAGCTTGATGAGCTTGTGGGTTCTCTCCTTACTCATGAGATCATGAAGCAAGGAAGGGAAGAAGAGAAAAGAGTAGAGAAGCTTGAGGTTGAGAAGAAGAAGAAGATGGGTATAGCTCTCAAGGCTAAAGCTTCACAACATGATGAGAGCTCATCTTGTGAGGAGGATGAACTTGAAGAATTGGCTATGATAGCCAAACGATTCTCACGCTTCATGAGGTCCAACCGGGGAAGAAAAATCCAAAGAAAGATGGACTTCAAAGGAAAGAACAAAGAAGAAGGAAAGGATCCCATCATTTGCTATGAGTGCAAACAATCCGGCCACATCCGTTCGGAGTGCCCTCAACTCAAGAAGAAGGGCTTTGAGAAGAAGAAAAGACTCAAAGCCAAGCTTGCTACTTGGAGTGATGAGGAGTCATCGGAGGATGACGAACAAGAAGTGGCTAATCTTTGTCTCATGGCACTTGAGGAAGATTCCTCCTTGGTAACCTCTAACTCATCTACTTTAGATTTTTCATATGAAGAGTTAAATGATGCATATGATGAGTTACAAGAGGTATACGATGAATTAGTTGAGAAGTTTAAAGAGTCGGTCATTAAAAAACAAGAAAATCATTTTAGAGCTAAATGAGAAAAATGACTCACTCACTCAAGCTAATTCTAAATTTGAGAAAAAGATTTTAGGATTAAAAGATGAACTTAAATTCTTTCAAGATGAAAATGTTGATCTTAATAATCTTTTATCTCAATGTAATAGTGAACACCAAAAGGTGTTGGGTGAGCTAAATGAGCTCAAAAAGTCTTTAAAAAATGTTGGTAGTGTCAAGCATGAAGTAGGAGAATCCTCTAGAACACACCAACCTAAGAAAAAGACTAATTACTACAAACAAGGTAGCTACCCTAGATATAGTAGAGCTAAAAGAATTAGAAGTGTATGGGTTCCTAAGGAACTTGTAAAATCTAATAATATTATTGCTATGTCATCTTGGATTCCTAAGGGAACCAAGGTTTTGGGAGCTAACACTCATGGACCCAAAATGATTTGGGTACCAAAAACCAAGGTTTAATATCTTTGTTTGTAGGGGGAGCATTGCTACAAGGCCAAAGCACAAATGTCAAAACTCATAGTACCTTGATAGTGGATGCTCGAGGCACATGACCGGAGACAAGAGTCGATTCATGGATTTAAAGCCAAAAAGTGGAGGAGTAGTAACTTTTGGTGACAACTCCAAAGGCCACATTAAAGGTATTGGCTCCATAGGTAATCACTCTACCATTCTTATTGAAAATGTCTTATATGTCGATGGTCTTAAACATAATTTGTTAAGCATAAGTCAATTGTGTGATAAAGGATTTAATGTTTTATTTGATAAAAATGGATGCAAAATTGTTGACATTAAATCTAATAATATTATGCTCATAGGTCATCGCATAGGAAACATATACATGGTGCATTTAGATGACATACATACATCTCATGCATGTTTAGTTGCTCAAAATGAAAATGATGCATGGTTGTGGCATAGGAAGCTAGGACATGCTAGCATTAGTGTTTTGGAAAAACTAGTCTCTCTAAATCTAGTTAGAGGTTTGCCCAAAATTAAATTTTCAAATGATAAAATTTGTGATGCATGCTCAAAGGGTAAACAACATAAGTCTTCCTTTAAATCCATTAATGATGTTTCTACTAGTAGATGCTTACAATTAATTCATATGGATTTGTTTGGGCCAATTAGGACTATGAGCTTGGGTGGTAAATATTATGCATTTGTGTTAGTTGATGATTTTTCTAGATTTACTTGGGTTCTCTTTTTAAGTACTAAAGATGAGGCTTTGGAAAAATTCATCACATTTTCAAAATTAACCCAAAATGATCTTGAACTTAGAATTTCACACATTAGAAGTGATCATGGAACCGAGTTTCAAAATTTAGGGTTTGAAGATTTTTTGAATGAAAATGGTATTAGCCATAATTTTTCGGCTCCTCGAACTCCTCAACAAAATGGGGTAGTTAAGAGGAAAAATAGAACTTTACAAGAAATGGCTAGAACTATGCTTTGTGAAAATAATTTACCTAAATATTTTTGGGCGAAAGCCACAAACACCGCTTGTTATATTGTAAATCGAGTAATGATTAGGCCAATTTTAAAGAAAACACCTTATGAGATTTTAAAATCTAAAAAGCCTAACATTAGCTATTTTCACCCTTTTGGGTGTAAGTGTTTTGTTTTAAATAATGGAAAAGATATCTTAGGTAAATTTGATGCAAAAAGTGATGAAGCCATTTTTATAGGTTACTCTTTAACCTCTAAAGCCTATCGAGTATTTAACAAAAGAACTTTAGTAGTAGAAGAATCTATTCATGTTGTATTCGATGATAACCTCCTTTCTAGGAAGGATTCTTGTGATGATGATGATGTAGGAATCATAAATGCCTTTGATGGAGGTCAAACTTCAAAGGAGGATGAGATTCAAACAAAAGAAGAAGACACACAAGAACCACCTCTTGAAGCCTTGAAGGACTTGGCTATTGAGGAAAAGGAAGTGAGCTACCCAAGGGAGTTGAACTATGTCAAAGATGGTGAAATCTTGGGTGATCCATCCAAGGGGGTAACCACTCGTTCTTCTCTTAAATTAATGAATCATGTTGCATTTATCTCATGCATAGAGCCTAAAAACATAAAAGAAGCATTGAAAGATGACTTTTGGATTATGGCTATGCAAGAAGAGTTAAATCAATTTGAGAGAAGTAATGTATGGACATTAGTTGATAGGCCTAGTAATCAATCTACAATAGGAACTAAATGGGTCTTTAGGAACAAACTAGATGAAAGTGGTAACATTGTGAGAAATAAAGCTAGACTTGTAGCACAAGGTTACACTCAAGAAGAGGGAATAGATTTTGATGAAACCTATGCACCTGTAGCTAGAATGTAAGCCATTAGGATGTTGCTTGCATATGCATGTTATCATAATTTCAAGCTTTTTCAAATGGATGTTAAAAACGCATTTTTAAATGGTTTTATAAATGAAGAAGTGTATGTGGAACAACCACCAGGTTTTGAAGATTCAAAATTTCCAAATCATGTTTTCAAACTTACCAAAGCTCTTTATGGTTTAAAACAAGCTCCTAGAGCTTGGTATGAAAGGCTTTCAAATTTTTTGATTGAAGAAGGATTTGAAAAAGGTAAGGTGGACACTACACTTTTCATAAAAATGTATAAAAATGACATCTTAGTAGTTCAAATTTATGTTGATGATATTATTTTTGGTTCTACTAATGAATGTCATTGTCAAGAGTTTGCTAAGTTAATGCAAGGTGAATTTGAGATGAGCATGATGGGGGAGCTCTCATTCTTTTTGGGACTCCAAATCAAGCAAAAGAAGGATGGCACCTTCATCAACCAAGCAAAATACATAAAGGATATGCTCAAGAAGTTTGGCTTGGAGAATGCAAAGCCTCAAGCCACTCCTATGAGCTCATCTACAAAGCTTGACAAAGATGAAAGAGGTAAGTGTGTTGACTCTAAGCTTTATCGTTCTATGATTGGATCTTTGCTTTACCTTACCGTAAGTAGACCGGATATCTTGTTTAGTGTTTGCTTGTGTGCTAGGTTTCAAGCTAGTCCTAGAGAGTCTCACCTTATAGCCGTTAAAAGAATCTTTAGATACCTTAGAGACACTCCTTGTTTAGGCCTTTGGTATCCTAGAGACTCTACCTTCAACCTACATGCTTACTCGGATGCGGATTATGGGGGTTGTAAAATTGATAGGAAAAGTACTTCGGGAACTTGCCAATTCTTAGGTAGTATGCTCATATCTTGGTTCTCTAAGAAACAAAATAGTGTAGCCTTATCTACCACCGAAGCCGAGTACATATCCTTAGGGAGTTTTTGTGCTCAAGTCCTTTGGATGAAGCAACAACTCTTAGATTATGGAATTAAAGTTGGAACCATACCCCTAAAATGTGACAACACTAGTGCAATATGCTTAACTAAAAATCCCATCCAACACTCTAGAACCAAACATATAGAAATAAGGCATCATTTCATTAGAGATCATGTCCTTAAGGAAGATGTGGTTATAGAGTATGTAGACACCTTGAATCAATTAGCGGACATTTTTACAAAACCATTAGATAAAGAGCGTTTTTGGTCCCTTAGGAGAGAGTTAGGTCTAGCTAGCCTATCTTGACCTTTTTGGACCTCTTTTGTGCTTAAATATGCTTGATTTTGTGAAATGCCATGTTAATGTATTTAAACTCCTAATTTCATCCATGCTTATAGTTAGGGGGAGTATGTTTATGCCTAAATATGTTTTGCCTGCTCATTCATGACATTTATGCATGATAGGCCTCTTAAAATTTCATTTTTTTGCATTTTTAGAGCCTCTTCTGCACTTCCAAGCCCAGGTGTATCGAAACGGGTGAACCTATTTCGATACGGATACCTTAAATCCAACTCTGAGAGAAGGGCGTTTCGAAACGCCTCCAAGGCGTTCCGAAACGATTTTGAGTCTGCCAAGGGGTGTATCGGAACGTGTTCCGATACGGGTCAAAGGGGTTTCGATACAGTCAACACCGTATCGAAACGGTCAGCTTATGGTCTTAAATCGGTCAAAACCCTAGCCGCCCCGTTCCGAAACGGTCTTGACCGTTCCGAAACGGCATCGCGGAGTGCTTTATTTAGGGCTTTTAATGATACAAATTCACTTTTTATCAAACTCTAAAACCCTAAACCGCCTCCCTCTCTATAAATACCCTCTCAAACTCTTTGATTTTCACAAAATTGTGAGGGGTTTTATTCTACAACTCAAGTCTAAGCAAGTTTCATCAATCTTGTGCAAGGATTTTTCTCAAATCATCCAAAATCCCAAACTAAGGTAATTTTTCTACTTTTCTTTTTTCTTTCAATTTATGTTCGAATCTTAGGTTAGAAAATTTTATTTTTGTATAAATTATATGTTTTTGTTGTGGGTTTTCAAAATCTTGTAAAAATTTTTTCAAATCTCAAAATTTTTTTATTCGAATATAAAATTTTTCAATCGTATTTTTTTAAACTGTTTTTTATTTTAATTTTGTTTTCAAAAACCTAAGTGGGATTTATTATTGGATTGATTTTAAATATCAATGCATACACTTAATTTTAAACCACTTGCTTAATGTTTTTAGATGGCGGATCAATCTAACAAAAAGCGCAAGGCCGTTCAATCCGGTGATTCGAGCATTCGTCCGAATATCACTATGCTTTTTCAGAAATCTCTTAAAACTCCGGACGCGCGTGCTCGCTTTTCTTATGTCCAGGATTTCGCGGTTCGTAAGGAACGTGTCATTGATCTTGAGTTCCTCAATTCCGAGCGATTCCTTTTCCGATATCTCGGTCGTTTGGATGAGTGGAATCTCATGTATTTCTTGAGCATTCCGGATGTTTGCTACAAAAACATGGTACTCCTCTTTTACTCAAATGCTCGTTTTCTTTATGATGAAACCAAAACCGAGATCATAGGAATTGAGTCATCCTTATTAGGCAGAAAGTTTGTTGTCAATGTTGAACTTTTAGAGTCTGCTCTTAAGCTTAAGGATGAGGGTCTTGAGGATGAACGCCACTTTGGCTCTTTCACCGGTAAGGCACTTTATTTGGATGTGCACGATCGAGTACTTCACTTGATGGTTTCTTGGTTTATTCGTCCTTCCGGAGGCAAATACTCTCATATCCGTCACACCGATCATTTTTGGCTAGAGTGTTTCCGTAAGGGTGAGCGCCCAAATGTGCCTAAGATTATCTTTGCTGAGATTGTCAATAATATCAAGCTTATTGACACGAATGAGTTAAAGTCTTTTACTTATGGCATTGTCTTGAGCGCCCTATTTCATCATCTTGACATTGATTGTACCTACGACTCTCCGATCCCTCGCAAGACCAAGATTGGTGAATCATCCCTTCGAAAGTCCGGGTTCCAATATGTGAATGGTGTTTGGGAAAGAGTTGATAGAGAAGCGGATCCTGCTCCCGTTGCTCCTCCACCGCAAGTTCCAGTTGCAAACAATGACGCCCTCACGGCTTTTCTTACCGAGCGGTTCAATGCCTTGGACACTCGGATGAATGCTTTGGACACTAGCATTGCTTCGGGCTTTGAATCTATGGGCAATCGGTTGAAGAATGTCGAGGATTGCCTTCTTTCCCTTGAGACTTCTCATTCCAACTTGGACCTATCCTTCTCCACTCTTTATGGGCAATGGACGAAGTTTCACCGTTCTCAAGCCAAGAGCGATGATGATACTTCGGATGATGAGGACGAGGCTTAGGATTTTTATCTCATATCATATCATATTATCTATGCATTTTACGATTAAGGTTGCATCTTTATGTTTTCTCATGTTCTAGGAACCTATGCTATTTGGCTTTTTTATTTGGGATTTTATGTTTGATCTTAATGTTTGAATTATGTTTTGGATATTTTGATTATGAATTTATAATATGGTTGCTTATTATTGCTTATTGGTACTAATCCTTTATCTTCTCTATGAGCTTTTATTGTTCTTTTTGATCTAACAAAAAGGGGGAGAATAAATTTAAGAGCCACACTTTAAACTAAAAATTCATTTTAAAATCTTCAAAGGTTTTTAAAGGTTTACAACTTGGATTTCAAATAAAAAATTTATTTTAACTTTAAAAACCTATCTTAAATTAAGGGGGAGTTAGAACATTTTCAAAACTTTCAAAATTCCCAAAAATTCTAACTTTGGTTTTGTTATATCAAAAAGGGGGAGATTGTGAAACAAATATTTTAATTTTGATATAACTAAAAACCTAAGGACTAATTTGAAAAAGTCAAAACGAATTTTAAGTCCTCAAAATATCCCCATATAATTTTAATATTATGCCCAAGTTAAAAACAAGCCTTTTCATATTTTTTCTAAGTGTTTCAAATCAGAAACAGTGATTTTCAAGCACCCGTTTCGAAACGGCCATCAGGCGTTTCGAAACGTTTTCATCACTGTCGACCATCGTTCCGAAACGCATATCGAAACACTTGTAAACGTTTCGAAACGGGATAAATCGTTTCGAAACTGTTCTTCATGTTGGATTTAAAAAGGGCTAACGGTTTCAAATATTTGCTGAATTTTAAATATAAAAAGGGGTGTTTCGAAACGGATCAAGGCCGTTCCGAAACGACCCTTGACAGTTGCATTTTCGTTTCGAAACGGATCCAAAACGTTTCGAAACAGGGTTTAAGATGAATTCAAAATTATGACAGTTATAAGTTTTTAACTGATTTTTTGAAAGTAGTTAAGGCGTTTCGGAACGGGCTAAGACCGTTCCGAAACGACCCTTGACAGTGGCAAAATCGTTCCGAAACGGACCTAAGGCGTTTCGAAACGGGCTCTTAAATGCACCCCAATGGCTCTTTCTATTTTAGTCTGTTCCGAAACAGGTACCCCGTGTTCTGAAACGGGTTGGTGCAGACTGCATTTATGGTGTCAAGAGAGGGTTCCAACGGCTCCATTTATGTTCCCAACCACCCAAACGGCTAGAATTCAATGAGAAGGTATAAAAGAGACATCCAAAAGCATCAGCAATAATTATTGATCCTAAAGCAAACATCCAAACATCAAATTCAAGCATTTGAGCAAAAATCCCACTTTGTGTAAAATCCCAATTTGTGTTATTCATTCATACTTTGTAAAATTGGGTTGAGTGCTTGTATTGGGGCTATCATTTGTATTGAGAGATACCTAATTAGCCTACAAATTTCTTTGTTCTCTTGTGTGAGGGTTGGGTTGATTTTTGGGTAGAAAAATCAACCGAAATTGTAAAGGGTTGCCTCCTTGTCCTAGAAAAGGGGAAGATCAATTTAGTGAAATTGTTGCAAATCCTTAGTGAGACTAAGGTAGTGGATGTAGAGTTCATTTGGAACTTGAACCACTCTAAATCCCTTGTTCATCATTTTTTAATTTGCCAATTTCCACCAAAATCCTTTAAATTTCCAATTCACCCCCCCTCTTGGTAAATATCGATCTTTCAATCCACTCAACAGTCTTATAGTTCGTTGGATTCTTACATCGGAGGCTCTTCGACATGGTATCGGTGCTACGACGTTCGTTCCAGAAGCTTAGCCGATCGTGACTCCAACTGCCGTTCGTGATTTCTTCTTCTATGTTCGTCTTTTCCTCTCTCATCTTGCAAGGATGGTGACTCCAACGAACTCAGTCGATGATAGCTTAACCGTGGCCCGCAACGATAATGATTCCACATCTCAGATGTTCTCCAATAAGCGAATCAATGTGTGTTTGGATGATTCAAACTTCCTCCTCTTGAAGCAGCATGTGATTTTGACGATTCGTGGCCTTGGCCTGGAGAAGTATCTAGATCTAGAAACTCCAAAGCCAATCAAGCCTTTTCAGCGTCCAAATGGAGATCGCACTGTGAAACTTGAGTATACACAGTTTGTGAAGCAGGACAACTCACTCGCTTCGTGGCTGTTGTTGTTAAGTGTGTAAAAGTACTGTCATTTCACCCCTTTTCTATGGCAATTATTGCTAATTCTACATCCATTCAAATCACATTGTAGCCCTCAATGCATCAATCACATTGATCTAATCTTATTATGCTTGATCCTTATATTTAGTTTCTTTGGTGAAAAAGATGTTACTTATATGTGTGTTTGGTGCGAATGCAGATTTTGTCACTCACTGCCCGGGCAACCACTGCCGCGACAGTGAAGGAAAGATATGAGCGGAGCAGAATCATCACTCGACGATCCAGATCAAGCTAGCTATGGAAGACAGTTTCTACTGAAAGAAGCTGAACCATGGGATAGAGCCTTACTGAGAAAAGACAGACATACCATTGCCGAGGCAATAACCAAACTTGTGCCGAGGCAATGACCTGTCACACTCGACAATGGAGAAAACATGAAAAGTGGAGCGCGTTTTGAAGAGCATAAAAAGCTGAATTTTTCTATGCACTTTGCATAAGGATCAGACTGCGAAAAGACCATGGAAACGTCGAAAGAAGGTCAAGAGAAGATTCCACGCTAATGGGTTTAATTCTAACTTAACTTCCTTCTCAAGAAGGACTTGACCTATACCTCCTCTATAAATACAAATCCAAAGCCGGCCATGGAGATCATCTAGAGAAATTGAGTTTGGAGAGAATTTGAAGTGATCTTTCATTGTTTAGTAGTTGTGAGAAAACGATTGGATTTTGTTTAAGGTTTTTGTTAATGCAATTTTAGTTCAAGGTTTGCTTATTCTCGCAGTTTTTTGTTTGCTTTCAATTTACGTTTCTCATAACTACTATCAAATGACACCAAAACTCAACAAAGGAGAAAGCTCGAGACCCACCGAGGAACAAGGCTTCCATTATTCTGACTCCGCCTCCGACTTTCGCCTCGACCACTTCATCTTCAACAAAATTACTTATCAAAAGTAGCAAATCTTTTGCCACCAACCGGAGCAGGCAAACGTGACATGGGTTAGATATTTCTACGCCCACTCCCCAAATTCCAACAATCTTTTTGTGCACGTTAGAGGCATGGCCATCCCCATAGATCCTGAGTCGATCAATCTCTATTACGGCATCCGCGTAGATAAGGATGAACACAAGCCATTCAAAGAACAACTCACGGACGCAGATTACGATGAAATCAAAGAGGAGCTCTACATTGGTGGCACGACATGGAATGTCGGGGAACATAAGGGGACGGTAAACCACCGAAGGCTTTGGGCCGAGGCAAAACTCTAGAATACTTTTGTAAAACATTGTTGTGTGCCTACCTCTCATAACAGTACCGTAGATAAACCTAGGTTGGCACTTATACACTCTATTTTGCACAATAGAACTATTAATGTGGGTAACATATTTTTGATAAGATGTACCAATGCAGCCTAAAAGAGAGAGGTGTCCTTTACTTCCCAATGCTCATCACCGGCATCTGTAAACAAAAAAAGGTCTCAGCCGATCCGGATGATGAATATAAGCCAAAGAGGAAGGGGTTGGACAAGGAAACCTACTAAAAAATGATGTAGATAACCGAAGCCAAGCCGGTCTCCACACCAATACAAGGCACTACCGCGGCGACATCCTCGAGCAACATCCCAGAAACGCATGCACCCTCTGCCTCGGCAGTGACCCTGCAGCATATTGCCCAGAAGTTGGAAGAGATGGACTGACGACATCGACGTTCCATGCAATTCACGAGGGACTTCACCCATTCAATCACCCATGTCCTCAAAGAGAAGTTCCCGAAAAGTACTTTGCTGTTCCTGCCATACCCTGCTGACCTCACTACTGAGGCATCCCCAGATACCCCTACCGCGGCGATGTCCATCTTTTCTGCCACGGCAACACACGTCTTCCCTGCTTTGCCATTCCTAGATTCTCCAGCTGCCGCAGCCGCACAAAGAGAGGGCAAAGCTCCGATGGATGAGTCGATCTGCACCAAGTCCATGTCCAATTGGTCCGACACCATGCACTCCATCCTCAAGAAATTTAATTTCGTCCAATCGTCATCACTCAAGAGCAAGGCAACCACAACCGAGGAGATTTTCCTTGACCTGGACAAGGAAGAAGAAGTGACCACCCAAGCAAAGTCAACTCCTCCGACGCGTACCCAACCACTGAGATCCACCAAAAAGATCAAGACGACAACCAAGAGAAAGTTTATAATTCCCGATGATGAGGAAGACTCCTCCGAGTCCCCAGCAATTTAGTTTTTCTTTCTTCTCTTGCCTTTATATTTTGTGATCTGTATTGATGCATTGAGGGCAATGCTTGTCTTGAGTTTGGGGGGGTGTAAGTCACTGCCGAGGCAACTAATACTGTGGCAGTCCATTATCTAAAAGCAATGTAGTTTTTCTTTAATGAGTAATACTTACCTAGTTCTTTAATTTGACTTAGAATTGTCTACACTTGCAAAACCCTTCCAGTGATGAAAACTACCTTAGCACATCAAAATACACTTTAAAGGTTAGGATGACTATTAGGAAACACATAGAATCATACTATGAGGGCTTAAAATGAAACTACACTTTTGTGATTTGTATGATTTAAGGAGTTCTAGGAAACTTAGGACACATACTTGCTTAGAAAGAAAATTTTGGGTAAGAAGTTAGAGGTGTCTAACATCGGCTTTAGCTTAAAGAAACCCTAGAGGTGCCCGAAATTGGCTCTAGTCGGTTAGAGTGCTTATAAAAAAATATTTACCCAAGTTAAGTAGGTTAATGCTTAAGTGTTTACTTAGAACCTGGATAATCATCTTGTTCACAAAGCATGCACACACTCAGAAGCATCATAGTTTGATTTCGGGTAACTACTTTAGTCATCCGAAAAATTTAATCATGTATTTTCAAGTTCTAGGTCATGAGGAAGAAGGCGAGTTAAAGAAATCTCTATGAAGATTAAGTACTTTGGAGAGTAATTATTTTTTCTACTAGTTGCATTGCTTGAGGACAAGCAATAGTTCGAGTTTGCGAGTGTGTTAAGTGTGTAAAAGTACTATCATTTCACCATTTTCTATGACAAATATTGCTAATTCTACATCCATTCGAATCACATTGTAGCCCTCCATGCATCAATCACGCTAGTCTAATCTTTATTATGATTGATCCTTATATTTAGTTTATCTAGTGAAAAAGATGCTACTTATGTGCGTGTTTGGTATTCATCTCAGTCGGCGAAAACTAACTCAGCTTAGGGATAAGTTTGAGTTTCAACGGCTAAAGAAGTGTAAAATTGGTTGGTGTTCATCCTTAGTTCACGATGGGAGATATTATCCACGCATGTACATCAGCACGGTTTTGACTTAGAGATAAGGAGGAGCCAATAAAGGACGTTTTGCCGAACCTTGATATTGTTCGTTGCCGCCCAAGCAAGGGATTGTCGAGGTAGTTGCTTAACTCGTTGCCGCGACAGTGACTTTGGTCTATGCCGAGGCAATCTGGTGTTCGTTGTATTCAAAGTTGAATTTTTCTACTAGTTGCATTGCTTGAGGACAAACAATAGTTCGAGTTTGGGGGTGTGTTAAATGTGTAAGAGTACTATCATTCCACCCTTTTTCTATGATAATTATTGCTGATTCTACATCCATTCGAATCACAATGTAGCCCTCCATGCATCAATCATATTGATCTAATCTTTATTATGCTTAATCCTTATATTTAGTTTATCTGATGAATAAGATGCTACTTATGTGCGTGTTTGGTCTATGCCGAGGCAGTTGCTTAACTCGTTACCGCGACAGTGACTTTGGTCTATGCCGAGGCAATCCGATGTTCGTTGTATTCAAAGTTGAATTTTTCTACTAGTTGCATTGCTTGAGCACAAACAATAGTTCGAGTTTGGGGGTGTGTTAAATCTGTAAGAGTACTATCATTCCACCCTTTTTCTATGATAATTATTGCTAATTCTACATCCATTCGAATCACAATGTAGCCCTCCATTCATCAATCATATTGATCTAATCTTTACTGTGCTTAATCCTTATATTTAGTTTATCTGGTGAATAAGATGCTACTTATGTGCGTGTTTGGTGCGAATGTAGATTTTGTCACTCACTACCGCGACAATGAAGGAAAGAGAGGAGCGGAGCATAATCATCACTCGAGGGTCCAGATCAAGCTAACTATGGAAGACAGTTTCTACTAAAAGAAGTTGAACCATGGGATAGAGCCTTGCTGAGAAAAGACAGACAAGCCATTGCTGAGGCAATGACCTGTCACAGTCGAAAATGGAGAAAACATACAAAGTGGAGCACGTTTTGAAGATCATGAAAAGCTGAATTTTTCTATGCACTTTGCGTGAGGATCGGACTGCGAAAAGTTCATAAGAACGCCTAAGGAAGGTCAAGAGAAGATTCCACGCCAATGGGAGGATTTTATGGAAGAAATATATAATGCTTTAAAAGAAGACATTTTATTTTAATGTGTTTAGTTCTAACTTAACTTCCCCTTCAAGGACTTGACCTAGATCGCCTCTATAAATACAAAGCCAAATCCGACCATAAAGATCATCTAGATAACTCGAGTTTGGAGAGAATTTGTAGCGAGCTTTCATTGTCATTATGTTCTAATTTCTTCTCAGGTTTTAGATTGTATTGTTTAGTAGTTGTGAAAAAACGATTGTATTTTGTTTAAGTTTTTGTTAATGTAATTTAGTTTAATGTTTGCTTATTCTTGGTTCTTATTCTTTTTTTCGAGTGAATTGGGAGAGGATATCGTTAACTATCTATTTGTCTAATATCGAGAGAGTTAGACTCACGAAACGGATAAGCATGGTTTTCATTTCCAATCGGTGAAAGCTAACTCAGCTTAGGGATAAGTTCTAGTTTCAACGGCTAAAAGAAGCGTAAGATTGGTTGGTGTTCATCCTTGGTTCACACTGGGGGTATTATCAAGGCTTGCACAGCAGTACGATTTCGACTTAGTGATAAGGATGAGCCACTGAAGTACGTTTTGTCGAACCTTAACATTGTTCGCTGCAGCCAAGCAAGGGATTGTCGAGGCAGTTGCTTAACCCGTTGCCACGGCAGTGACTTTGGTCTTTGCTGAGGCAATCCGATGTTTGTTGTATTCAAAGACAGAGATAGTCAAATTGGTTTCCACACTTAACACACCCCCAAACTCGAACTATTTCTTGTTCTCAAGCAATGCAACTAGTAGAAAAAATAGTTAGTCGCCAAAGTCCTTAATCTTCATAGAAATTGCTTCAACTTGTCTTCTTCCTCATGACCTAGGACTTGAAAATATATGATTAAATTTTTCAGACGACTAAAGGAGTTACTCGGAATCAAACTATGATGCCTTTGAGTGTGTGCATGCTTTGTGAACAAGATGATTATCCAGGTTCTAAGTAAACACTTAAGCATTAACCTACTTAACTTGGGTAAATATTTTTTTATAAGCAATCTAACAGACTAGAGCCAATTTCGGACACCTCTAGTGATTAGCCTAGAGCTGGTTTCGGGCACCTCTAGGGCTTCTTTAAGCTAGAGCCGGTGTTAGGCACCTCTAACTTCTTACCCAAAATTTTCTTTCTAAGAAAGTCTATGTCCTAAGTGTCCTAGATCTCCTTAAATCATACAAGTCACTGAAGTGTAGTTTCATTTTCATTTCTCATAGTATGATTCTAAGTGTTTCCTAATAGTCATCCTAACCTTTAAAGTGTATTTTGAAGTGCTAAGGTAGTTTTCATCACTGGAAGAATTTTGCAAGTCTAGACAATTTTAAGTCAAATTAAATAATTAGGCAAGTATTACTCATTAAAGAAAAACTACATTGCTTTTAAATAATTGAATACCACAACAGTAGTTGCCTCGACAGTGACCTGAAGTTGTCGACGGTGAGCTCCGATGTCCTCCCACAACTGGTTGGAGCATAAACGTTCACAAACATTTGGAGTATCATCACAAGTTTGTTTTCAAACTCTCTACGACGAAGGTGATGCATCTTCATTGTAAGCTTCGTTCAATGAAAAAAAGAAGCAATGCGTATGAGGGAATAAACTATCAAAATTAAAGAGGTTAGTGACCTCTTGGCCTTATTCGGTCACAAAGTGTCCGACGTGGAGCATATTCAAACCATTTTAAATGGTTTTCCCACTAAGTTCGCACCTTTCGCGGTTGTCATCACTGCTAGTCATGAACCATTCTCACTTAATGGAGTTGTTTCAATGATGGTGGATGCCGAATCTATTCTCTCGAATTCAATTGATGTACCTATTGGAATCAATTTGACTCAATTTCAGAAGGTCAGAATATACACAATCTTTAATTCAAGATCGAGGTAGAGGCTCAAGACTTGGATTCAATCGTGGTAGACGCCTTCGAGGGAGGTCCTTGCCATAATGCCAAATTTGTGGCAAGTTGGGACATATGGCTGACTCTTGCTGGTACCAATTCGATGAACATTTCAAAGGTGTCACTTCTCAGCAACCTCGAAAGAACGTTGATCCACAGGTTAATGTTTATCAAAATTAGTCTGATACATTTGAACGATTTTATGAGCCGTTTGTTGCAACACTATGGGAACATCTGGTGCAGCAAACTATCAACAACCTATTGATTATGTTCATGTTAATTCTCTAACTACGTCTGGTGTTGGCGATGGTTTTTTTAGGTTGTATTCTGATTCGGGAGCTACGCACTACGTCGCCAACAACAATGGTTTTGCTAAAGTCCACTTGGGTGATAACACTGCCATTAGTATACATCATGTGGGTCAGCCTGCTATTCATGCTCGTAGTCGAAAACTTGTGATTGATAGGTTGCTTTATGTGCCCCAAATATCTCGTAATTTATTGTCCGTATCGAAGTTTGCCTCTGATAATAATGTGTTTTTTGTGTTTCATCCCACTCGATATTGTGTGAAGGATGAGAGCACGTGAGAGTTACTTCTCAAGGGAGTTAAAGAAAATGGTTTATACAGTTTTCCGGTTCGCTCGGGCATTTCAGCTTTAGTACACCATACAACTGTGAATAAAGAGGCTTCAGCCTATTGGATTTGGCACCAAAGGCTTGGGCATCCATCACCTAATGTACTTAGTTCTGTTTTGAATAAAGGTTTTCCCCTTGACAACTCCTCCATTTGTTCAGCTTGTTAGATGGGAAAAGCCCACGCACTACCTTTTTCAGAATCTACTACCAAGTATACAGTTCCTTTTGAATTAGCCGAGATGGATGTATGGAGTCTTGCCCATGTAGTCTCTACTGGGTTTTCATATTATGTCTCTTTTTTCGATATGTACAGTAGGAACTGTTGGACCTACTTGCTTTAAAATAAAATTGAAGTTTCTAAAGTGTTTGATACTTTGTGGCTTTAGTAAAATCTAAGTTTTCCTCTATTATTAAGGTTGTACAAACCAATGGTAGGGGTGAATTTCAAGCTATTGTGAGTAAATTGAACTCCCTAGAAACCCAGCATCGGGTTACTTGTCCCCATACATCATAGCAAAATGGTCTGGTAGAACAGAAGCATTATCAAATCATTGACATTGCCTAGTGTCTACTTGCTCAGGCCTCAGTTCCATTAAAATTATGGTCGTATGTTGTGTTAAGAGCCACGTATCTTATAAATCTCTTGCATTCTCAAGTCATTAGGAAGTTGTCTCTTTGTCAAAAATTAACTGGAAGGAGACCAAACTATGGGTTTCTTCACGTGCTTGGGTATGCCTGCTACCATTATCTTCGTCAATATAATCGTCATAAATTGGATTTTCCCTCTCAACAGTTTATTTTTTCGAGCTATTCACCGAAGCATCACGGATATCAATGTCTTGATATTCGAGGCCGAGGTCGACTTTATGTTACTCGGCATGTTATGTTTGACGAGTCAATTTTTCCTTTTGCAGCAAGGCTTGCTTCAAGTACATAATCTATCTAAAAAAGGCTTGAATTAGACCTCGTTTCTTTAGTACCTATTTCAAATGAACAAAGGGAGACATGGGCCTCTGTTTCTATCTCAGTATCAAGTCAAAATGATGTTGTCGAATCCAATAGTAATTCCTCAGTTGTAATTGTTGTGTCCAATAATCAAATAGTAACACATGACAGTTATATTGATTTATCACCTCATGAGGCATCATTTGGCAATTTGTTTTGTGTTGATGAGTTTGCAACTTTAGAAGGCTTTGAGAATGTTATTGAGACTTCAACAAGTGCAACTCATGTTTCAGTACGTGGTGAAGATGGTGGTTGTGTTTTATCAGTTCCAAATGAGTCCAAATATGTAGTAGCAGCAGTTGCATCTAATGCAAGAACGTTGGGAAATACGCATTCCATGATAACTCACAGTAAACAAGGAATTTTTTAAGCTAAAGATTCTTCTAAAAAGTTGTGATGAAGTTTCGTGAAATGTTTATGAAGCCATGGAGAATGTTGATTGTCGAAATGCAGTTATGGTAGAGTATTCAACCTTGTTGGCCAATGGAACTTGAGAGTTGGTTGAAGCACCAGTAGAGCACAAAGCCATTGGTTGTAAATGGTTGTTTAAGATTAAATAAAACACAGACGGGTCAGTTAACCAGTACAAATCCCATCTCGTGGCCAAAGGATACTCTCAAGTTCCGGATCACGACTTTACTGATACGTTTAGTCTAGTGGTAAAGTCACTTACTATCAAAGTCCTTATATTCTTGGTCGTTTCTAATCAATGGGTGGTCCACCAAGTTGACATCAACAACGTGATTTTAAAAGGTGATTTATGTGAAGAAGTATTCATGCAACAACCGCCCGAGTTTGAGCAAAAGAGTTCTACTGATGCTACTCCTATTTGTAAGCTTGTCAATACTTTATATGGGTTGCGTCAAGCTCCGAGAAGTTGGTTCTTCAAGCTTAAAAATTTTCTTCTAATGTTGCACTTTAAGTGTTCGATGGCTGACATTTCATTGTTCGTATATAAAGCAGAGGATGTGATTACGTATATTGTCGTTTATGTCGATGATATATTGCTCAAAGGAAACTCAGATTCTCATATTGCCCAAATTAAACAGCAACTTCATGACAAGATTTCTTTGAAGAACCTTGGGATCCTTTACTATTTTCTGGGTATTGAAGCATCAATAACCAACAATGGTATTTTTCTAACACAAAAAAAGTATGTATCAGACTTGCTAGAAAGAACACAAATGGCAGGCACCAAATCAGTTGACACGCCTATGGATGTTGCACCAAAGCTTAGTAAGTACAATGGTGAACCCTTTTTCTGAAATTACTAAGTTTCGTAGTATAGTTGGTGCCTTGATTTATATATGCCACACACGTCTGAATATCACACTTGCGGTGAACAAAGTAGCATAGTACATGCAATGTCCTATTGTTGTTTATTGGTGTACAGTCAAGCGTATATTATGATACCTTAATGGTACTCTTAATTTTAGATTGTGGTTCTCTCCTCAACAAAGTACCGTGCCAAACCTTATTGCATTTTTGGATGCAGACTGAAGCAACGATGAAGATGATAGGAGGTCTACCTCTAGTTATTGCATATACTTTGGAGGTCACTTGCTTTCATGGAGTTCCAAGAAACAATGCCCAATTTCAAGGTCTACTGTCGAAGCCGAGTATAGAAGTTTAGTCGACGCTACTTCTGAAATTTTATGGGTTCAAAATATGTTGACTAACATGGATGTGCAGCTGGTTGATTTACTAAAAGTTTGGTGCGACAATACTAGCGTGATTGATATGGCTGCGAATTCGGTAATGCACGCTAAAACAAAACACATCGATTTAAACTTACTTTTTTTTGCAAAAAAATTCTTGGTCGTATGTTACAAGTTGGATTTGTACCAATAGATTGTCAATTTGTTGACTTGTTAACTAAGTCATTGTCATCACATTAGTTTGCTACTCTGAGAAGAAAGTTGAATGTTATTTCATTTTCAAGGTTGGAAGAAGAAGAAAATGGGATGAATGTTAGAGCTAATACAGAAAGTCTTGGAGTTATTGACAGTTGGGAGTTGCTATTAAATAGTTGGCCCATTAATAGTTTATTACCGAGTTGTTACTGAGTTTGTTAGATAGTTGGGTTTATTGATATAAATAGGCTAGTTGGGTTAAAGCCCATTAATACCTTTTGTAATCAGATTCATTTTTATTTTTTGATAAATTAATAAAAGTAGTTTGATTCTCTCTTCTCTATGGCTAACCATTTTCCTTTTTCACCTTCTTTCTCAACCTCTGTTCATCTTTTTTGTCTTATAGTTCGACAAATTCTTATATTGAAGGTTCTCCAACAGCGCATACACCTTGTAGATAAAGTGATTTGAACCAGTATCACCTAAGATGAACATCATTTACTTTTTCACTGGTACACTTGTTGAGTTCGAATGTTCACGTTTTTTTACCTTTAAATTTTTATCTTATGTTAACCAAGTTTATATTTGATATATTGTTCAAGCATGATTTTATATAAAATTATACGTGTCAAGAATCCAATGGTGAGGGACTGAAACTAAACCCGAACCAATGAAAAAATATGGATATTTTATGGCATGATCAAATGAAAAGACACAGGTCAAAATATGCTTTCAACGTCCTTGCGTACTCATTATACCATAAATAATTCATGCATTATCTCAGAAATTAAATCTAATAAAGGTAAATTAGATTCCCCAGAATAGAAAATCCAACAATCATCAAACAAAATCTGTTTTCTTTCTTCTTATTTGGAATATTGGATAATTTAAAACCTGGATAAGATTCCATATATTTCTCATCACACCTTCAGGGACTCCATAAATCATCCAATGTTCCGGGCAACTTTATTATGTGCTTATGATTTTTTTAATAGTCTTAAAGCGATTATAAAATAGGATCTGTTCATGTATATTATTAATTTTTTAAAAATGTAGATACACCTTGCAGACAAAATAATTTGAACCCAAACCTCTTAGGATGAATAAATTCTGATTTCTTTCTTTTTACCTTTAAATTTTTATCTTATGTTAAACTAAGCCAAAGGATGAAAAAGTAGCATATTTGTTAAGCTAACGTCAACTTTATAAAAGAAATTCAAAAAATCAAAAATAATATTGTAACTATGATTATGACTATACTTAATTATATTTTATAGTTAACCGTGGAAAATAAATATGTTTTTAATATTTTTGAAATTGAATCCACTAATTTTATTAAATGAGGGAATATCCGAAATTACAATGAAAGTTTATCACTAAGTAAACGAACATCTAAATCCAGATACAAACCCAAAAACTAAATTAGCGGCTCTAGATCATAATAGGACCATACAAGAACATGTAAGAACATAATCCAAAGACTCGAAACAAAAGACGGATACAAACATCCCCAAATCGACGATGATGGGTAAAACCATCAACAAACAACATTGACATATGCATATTACAGTGAACGTACGTTGACAAAAAAGTCATTACCACAACTCAATCGCGAGTAAACGGTAGATGTAATCGCGTATCCGAATCCGATTCAAGGGCCCGAGACAGGATGATCAACATAATAAAATAGTGCCATCTTGATCAGTCGTGGCGACGTCATATCCAACCCTGATAGAAAACAAATAAAAAAAGCGTGCCAAAAGCAGAGAAACATACCAAACGGTAGAGGAAAACGTGTCATGAAGACAAATTTATTAAATTAAAAGACTGAAAAATAAAAGAATGAAACAAACAAATAAAAGTGAGCGACCGACGGTCAACAAAACAACCTTAAAGTTGCTGCCGCCGCCGGCCTTAGTTTAAATCAAAATAGAGAGCAGCGGAATTTAGAAAGAAAAGAAAAGTTAGGGCATATCACAAAGATTGCTAATTAATATGTTTTTAATACTAAAAACTATATAATCATAAAATTATTATATTTTATAGTCAACTATTATAAAATAAATATGGATTTTTTAAATGCCGAAAACTATATAATCGTATAATCATTATATTTTATGATATGAACTTTTAGAGATATTTGATGTATTGGTCGTGAAAAATATTTTTTCACAGTATATTTTTTAGGGTTTGAGTTTAATTCAGAGTTTAATTTAAAGTTTAAGGTTTATGTTTAGAGATTAAAGTTTAAGATTTAGAGTTTAGAATTAAAGATTTATATATTAAATTTCAATGTTAAAATAGACATGCTTGTAGAAAAAAAGTTTTCTACTGACAATATATAAAATAATATTTATTTTTAAAAGAAAAAATCTTTGATACACAATCTGTGTAAACTAAAGTTTATTACATAAACTTGTTAGATTTAAGATTTAGATTGTAAGATTTAGAGTTTATGTTTTAGGATTATAGGTTTAATAATTTAAAATTTTAATTTAAAAAATGTGCAATATTTATTTACACAACTTATATAATAAAATATAAATTTTCAATACCAAAACTACGTTGTCCACCGAATTTTTATAGTATCCGATGAAACAATGTGAACAGATTTTTTTGTCTAACAACAAGAATAGTTAAAAAATGACTTTATTTACGATTTTAATTATATAATATTATCTTGTTGCGAATAATTAAAGATAATTTATTATCTTGTCCACATTTAGATTTGAGAATAATTAATTTCATTTAATATTTTGTCTTATTGTAAATAATTAAGGAGCATTAGTTGGCGGATTATAGGTAATTAATTATTAGTCTTTGCCTTTACCAGTAAAAAATTATTGTTTTGCCTTCTGTCTTTTTCACTCGTTTCATGGTTGTACTGGTTTAGAAGTTGGAAAAACTTTGCACTTGTCTAAAAATAAATTAGATAAATAAAATCAGGAACGAAGCTATGATCGAATTTTGGAAGGTCTCAAATTATTGAACTTAAAAAAATAAAGATTTATGAAGTATTAAAATTTAAAATTTAGTGATAATGTCTAATTTATCTAATACTTACGTTTACAATGACTTAAATTGACATTAGACCGAAAATTTGAAGGGATCAAAGTAAAAAATTAGAAGATTTAATTAAAAATATTTAAAAAACAATATTTAATATAAAATTCTAAAATTCTGAAGGGGCAAATTAAAATCTAAAAAAAAAATTGTAAAGAGCCTATCATAAAATTTTTAAATTGTTGGAGGGGCCAATGCCCCTTGGGCCCTCGCCCCTCAATATCCTCCGCCACTAAATAAAATGTATTTTTTATTAGGATTATTATCCTATACACTGACAGTGGAAATTAAAAGTTTCCACAAACGCCTTAATTTTAGGGTTTATGGACTTATTTTAGGGTGTAAGGCTTAGGTGTAAGGATTTGGAATTTAAGAATAGTGGTTAGACTGTACGGTATAGGGTTAGAATTTAGGGTTTAAAGGTTAGGGTTTAGTTTTTAGGATAATATGATGATGATTTAGGTTTTAATCTATAAACCCTAAACTATAACCCTAAACTATAAATTTCAACCACAATCCCTAAATTCAAAACTCATACACCTAAACTATACACCCTAAACTAAGTCCCTAAACCTTAATACTAAGGCACTTGTGGAAACTTTTAGTTTCCACCGCCATTTTATCAAATAATTATCGCTTTTATTATAGTTGAATGATATTTAAATTCATAATACAAAATTCACACAAAATAAAAATGGTAAACTACAACCGAAGTCAATCAATTATGGGTAAGGTTAGATTTATGTCACCTAATTATTAAAAGTTACATTTGGGTCACTCAATTATGGGTAAGGTTACATTTGGGTCACTCAATTATGGGTAAGGTTACATTTGGGTCACTCAATTATGGGTAAGGTTACATTTGGGTCACCCATGTAACACCCGTGTTTTGGGCCTAGGAGTTAGCCGGGTTTTAGTTCGAGTCAAATAAAACTTAATTAAAACATTTCAACTTCAAATAATGGTGTATTTGAACTTTAGTAAAAAGGGGAGGGACTTATGTTAGAAATTACCCAAAAACTTTTAAAAAGGATGACAACTTTTATAGTTGTCATCTTCTTCCTCCTTTGCACATTTGAAAGCCCCCACCATTTCTAAAACCTCTCAAAACCCTAGCTCCTATTCCATCAATTTGCTACTCGATTTCAACCCCGTTTTAAGAGGTAATTACATTTTCTTAATCTCCTTTTCAATCTCTATCTATCCTTTGTTTTAGATTTCAAAAATATGGTGTTTTGGAAATTAGGGTTTATGATAAGATTTGGGTTTTTAAAGGGGTTTTTCGATTTGTTTTGATAAATCATGTTGGGGTTTTGCTTAAGCATGATGAAATACACCATATACTTTAATTTGGTTGAGTTTTGATAAAAATTCGTAGTGGTTCTTTAGGGCAAGTTTTAAGGTGTTAAAACTTGAGTTTTTGGTGGGTTTTGTGTTGAATTTGATGGGCTGTTGGTCTACCTATGGTATGAGAGTGTTTTGGGATGATTTGGAAGCCATTTGGATGTTTGGAAATTGAATTTTCAGCCTTGAGTTGTGGGAGTCCGAAAATGGGATTTTTAGAGATGTTATGTGGTTTGGAAATCGTGGAATTTGGGTTGTGTTAGCAAGTATGTTGATGATTGAGTTTAGCATTGAATTGGGAAGTAATATGTATGTTTTGTTTGGTTAGAAGCAAGTGGAAGCGCGGAAGAGGCTTTGGGACCGAATCCGGGTTCGTAGGGAGTTTGGTTCGAATTGCTAAGGAAGGGCGGTGAGTGGTTCAACTTGTTTTTAAGTTTGGCTCGAGCATGTGTAGTGTGTGTGTGTAAAGTGTGCTTGGTAGGCCACTTCCATTTAATTCAAGTTGATAGTTTAGCTTTGATATCCTCAAATGCTTTGTGCTTACTAGTTATGCTCTTGATTTGTGGTTGATTGATACATGTATATATATATCATGATGAGTAGATATGTGATGAGCATGTATTGTGGTTGATGATGTTTATAAATGATGTGGTTGTGATAATTGGCACTAAAAATTACCGGTTGTAAATGATCGATCATTAGGATAGTGTGCACACAAATTGAGTCAAAACGTACGTGGCCTTGATGGCGTTAAGTCATCAAGGAGGAGTACGGTGATGTAACATTCCACCGGAAGCTATTCATATATTTCTACGGGATGATGAGTGGAATCCCATCCGTAGGGCATGTGGCGATGAGTGGAATCCCGCACATGCTCCGGTGATGAGTGGAATCCCACCGAGGTAAAGTGTTGTCAAGGTTTAAATCCGCACAATCGGGGTAATTAAAGTGGCCAATTAAACTTAAATCATGTAATGTGATATATGATGGTGTTATGTGAGTGTGATATATGGTATTGATGTATGTTGATGATATTGATGATCAAGCTTGTTAAGATTGAGAGACCATATATGCCACTTGAAAGACTAGCTAAGTCTACTTGATATTATGCCTATGTTTGATGTATGTAGACTAGGATTAACGTGCTTGGACCCTGCATTGTTGTTGTTTTCGTTTTAGAGCACCCTCACTAAGCTTATAGCTTACGCTCTCTATGTTCAACAATGCAGATCATTAGCGTGGCGTTAGCTCGAGGCAAGGCAAGAAGGGCTTTCCCAGTTGTTGCTCAAGTATGGTTAATTTTGTAGTAGTTAAGCAATGTGGCAATAGGGTGTTTGTTCGAGCCTTGTATGACTCTTTTGATGATGTTGTTTCGGATTGATATTTGGATTGTAAAGCATGTAATGTTATGTTGATCGATGGTGTATGATGGCATGTCTAGGATGCTTAGGTTGCTTTATGTTTGAGTGCAAACCTCTTGTGTTGTTTTGTGCCTTTTGGGCTCTTGAGCTCCATATATGTCTCTAAATGATGAATTTTACCCTTTTGATGGAATGCCATGTTTCGAATGCTTGATTTATGTTAGATGCTTCCTATGGCTCATGTATGCTTGTTGAAATGGTCATATGTGCGGGTCTTGTGGGTGTTGATGCATGCTTTTGATCCTTCTTACGCTCCTATGCATGTCCATGTATGATTTTGGGGTTTTGCAAGGTTAGGAAGTCCTTAGGTTGAGCAGAATGTGATCCCCTGCACTAAGGTTTCGAAACCATGAGTAAGGTTTCGAAACCTTTGCAGAGGATTTGGTTCCAGGGCATTCTGCCAACCAAAAGTTTCGAAACCTCTGGGTAGGTTTCGAAACCTTTGGAGGATTTTGGTCCCAGGGGTTTCTGCCAGCAAAAAGTTTCAAAACCCTTCCCCAAGGTTTCGAAACTTCTGCTTAGTATTGCACTGTTTTGAGTTATTGGCCTGTTCAAAGAGAAAAATATATAGGATTTAATATGCCTTTAGTTAAGATTAAAATTTGGGCGTTTGTTTGTGGTTGGGGGTTCAAAATGACGAGTTTAAAATAAAATAAAAAAATTTAGGGTTGCTAACCGAGGAGGAACTCCTTTGGGTTTCGCTTCGGTTTTCCCCGTGTGGCCCACTCGGACCGGTCATCCGGCCAGACCGGGACGAGGGGGTTACAACCCAATTATTAAATCTTACATTTGTGTCACTCAATTATGGGTAAGTTTACATTTAGGTCACCCTTCATATTTAAAAATATATATCAATACGTGTATGAGATTAATTAATGATTTTAAAAGAAGTATTCTAATGTTAATGAGGGTATACAAGTGACTCGGAAGAAGCAATGACTAAATTGATATGTTTATATGGGAATCCCCTCTATAGGGATATGTTTATTATAGCAGATAACTGCTATTACGAGGCAATCGTAGATGGAAATGGTGATGACAACATGATCGAAACAACTTCTGAAAACAAAAACGTGAAAGAAATTTTGTTAAAGAAAAAGAAAAAAAAAGAATCAAGAATTTTTGTGAATAGAAAACTAATGTAGGACAAATAGATTATTTGGGTCAGTGTCATATCCATGGTTTATATAGCCCATTGTAATTAGCTAAACTGATTAGGAAACCAATCTGATAACCACCAGGGTCGATGCTAACTGTATAACCAATTAACAATTTGATAATCGAAATTGATTAAGGACTCAAGGTAGCTTATTCCTTTAATATTCACTCCACTTGCTTGCTTCTTTTGAGTTGCTTGATAGAGTAAACAAATAGTTGATTTCTCAACTCTTGAAATCGAGTAATTGTCAATGGTTCGATGAGAACATTAGCATTCTGAAACTAGGCATGAACATAAATCACTTCAAGTTGTTATGTCATCACCCTTTCTAGAACAAAATATAAATCTAGTTCCAAATGCTTGTTTTCGCATGCAAAACAGTTTGCTGCAATAGCTATCGTGTTGGTATTATTGCAACAGATTTTATAGGATTGTCATTAGAGACACCCATATCGAATAACACAACTTTAACCCATAGAGCTTCCGACTCAAGATTAGCCAGACTTTGATACTCGAACTCAGCTATGGATCATGATACTCAACGTTATTTCTTGGAGCTCACCTGCCCAATCTGCATCCGAAAATGCTTGTAAAGCTGAACTATCAGTGTGAGCTGAGAATAACAAACCATAATCAGAGGTTCCTCTTAAATATCGGAGGATCCTTTTCATGGCTGACCAGTGAATGTCTTTAGGTGCTTGCATATACTGTGCTACTTTGTTGACGGCAAAGGAGAAACCTGGACGAGTGTGACACGGGTAAAGTAAAGCTCTAACAGTGCTGCGATACATCTGAGCATCAACTTCATTAATTCCAACATCCCTGCTAAGTTTAGGAGAAGTAGCCATTGGCGTATGTACTGCTTTGCTGGTCAACATGTTATGCTTAACCAAAAACTCTTCTAAAAACTTGTGTTGGCTTAGGAAAAGTCTTTCTTTAGTGTGAATGGCTTGGACCGTAAAAAATAATGAACAAGCCCAAGGTCTTTAAGTGAAACTAATCATGTAATGTTTGAACAACTTGATTGATGTGTGCTGAAGACGGACTAGTCAATAATATATCATCAACATGTAACGCGATATATGTGACATTGGAGTCATTACTACAAATGAAAAGAGAGGTGTCAGCACTTGAAGTCTTAAAGCCATGACAACAAAGAAAGGTTCTTCACTTATTGAACCAGTTACGAGGAGCTTGTCGTAATTCATATAAAGCCTTTTTTAATTTGCAAACTAACAATTTACCAACCAACCTTTTTTCTTCAAAACCATATGGTTGCTTCATGTAGACATTCTCATGTAAATCACCTTTTAAAAAAGCATTATTGTCATCTACTTGTTGTATATGTCACTTATTAGAGACTACTAAAAAGAATAAAATATTGATTGTGAAGAATTTAATAATAGGGGTTGAAAGTCTTACCAAAATCACACCCTAGAACTTGAGAAAAATCTTTCGCAACAAGTCGAGCTTTGTATCTACTGGTTGTTCCATCTGAGTTATATTTGATTATGAAAATCCACTTACATTCAATAGCCTTTCTATCAGGAGGCAGCTTCACCAATTCCCATGTACCATTACTTATGAGAGCATTACACTCAACTTTGACAACCTCATTCCACTTGGGATGCTGCAATGCATAATAAACATTGGATGGAACCTCATGACACTTAGCATTATATACCTTAGGCTTGAATCTCCCCACTTTACTTTGATTGACCATAGAGTGAACATTGCTGGAAGAAGTAACTTGAGAAGTACTAGGAATAACATCAATAAATTGAGATGATACATTTGCTGAAGTGAAACTATTAGTACTATAAGGTTCATCAAATGGATTTTCAGCTAAATTTTTTACAGCAACAGAATCTAATGCAAGACTACCATTAGTTGAATCAACATGACCAAAAACGATATGAGTAAGAGATGCATATGTAGCAGTACTATTGAATTCAGGAGAAATAGTAGAATGACTCATCAACCATTGTAGAACCATATGAACTAATAAGAACTTCTGGACTCATATAAAACTTGGCTCGCAAAGTAGGCTTGATGGTTTTCATTCCTGCAGCAAAAGGAAATGAAGACTTATAAAATTTGACATGTCGAGAAATAAACATTATTCCATCATTGTCCATGCACTGGTATCCATGATGCTGGGGTGAGTAACTGAGAAATACACAAGCCTTAGATTGAAACTAAAACTTGTGACTGTTGTACGGACTGAGGCAAGGGAAACACTGGGAACCAAACACCTTCAAAAAATTATAATTTGGTCGTTTACCATACAATTTATGATACAAAGATATGCCCCCTAAAATTTCAGTAGGGAACCTATTAATCAGATATACAACACTTAGCATAACAAAACACCAATAATGAAAAAGTACACTAGACTAAGCAAGCCAAGACAAGGCCGTTTTTTATAATATGACGATGTTTACGCTCGATGACCCCATTTTGCTGAGATGTTCGGAGACAAGTGACCCTATGTTGTATCCTCATTTGAACAAGTTCGAATTCTAAAGCTCGAAACTCCCCACCCCATCTGTTTGTAAAGCAGTAATAATAGCAGAAAAATTAATTCTTAACAAGAGCTAAAAAAGCTTTAAAATAGAGGAAACTTCTGATTTGCTGCGTAACATATACAACTAGCATTTCCTATTGTACACATCGATGAAAGAAACATAGTATTGCCATCCTAAAGACTTGATATGGGCTGGTCCCCATACATCGGCCTCAACTAACTGAAATGACCTATGATAAAGTGTTGTAGAATGAGAAAATGGGAGCTTGTGGCTCTTTCCTAATTGACAAGCAGTACAAAGTGTAGTCTTATCAACACTAATTGATTTATTTAAATCTAGATTGATAAAATTTGGGGCAGGGTGACCAAGCCTTTGATGCCATAGCTAGTAAGTAGAGTGTGGACTAATGGACTGAGCAGGAGAATCAACAATAACATGGGATGTAGCTGTGTTGCAAACCATAACAGCAGACTGGTGTGACAAATCGAGACCAAAGGAGTATAATCCATCTTCAAGCCTTTCTTCCATCAAAACATCTCTTGTTTTCTCATCCTTAATAAAACATTTATCAGCCTAAAAGTCAAAGAACACAACATTACCTTTAGTAAAACGTGACACAAACATAAGATTACGTGTAATTCGAGGCACATACAACATGTAATTAAGAGCTAAGGACCGTAAAGTAGTATAAATAGTAGTCTACCCTATGTATGTAATGTTTAACATAAACCCATCACCTAGATAAACTCTCCCTTTAGCTGTATTATTCTGAGTTTTCTGGCCAAAGTGATGCTCATGAGTGACGTGGTGAGTTGCTCATGAAACATGGAACCACTTGTTATCCATAAAGATTATCCCTCTTGCGATAAAAGAATTGATCTGAGTCGTATCATCACTCGTCTCGCTTGGAGTCCCTTCCTAACATGTACTTGTGCTAGCAAAAGGTTCATAAAACTGATATGGACGATCAGACACATATCAACAAACATTAGCATGAGTGTCATCTTGTTGTTTCGATTGAGAAGAGCTTACCCCTTTGAAGCTTTGATTAAAGCGATGCCAACACCTATCAACAAGGTGTCCGAACTTACCACAAAGTTGGCATTGTGGACGTGACCTGCCACGATATCTTCCTCCAGACTGTAGTGGTCCAATATAATGACCACGTCCTCTATAACGAATATATGATTGAGCTGACTCTCTACAATTTAGCGCCACCTCATTACCATATCTTGCAAGATTGATTCCAACATGGATTCTCAAGGGATCCATAAGTCGTGATTCAACATACTTAAGGGAAGATGTAACTGAGTTAAGTGAATAAGCCTCACGACTTATTGTGAGAGCAACAATGGATGATTCATATTCTACAAGTATCCCATTTAACACAGTGGCTATCTATTTGACTTCAAAAATAGGACTTCCACTGGTGGCCAAGAGATCACAAATCTCTTTAATTTGTGTCGTGTATTCACCAATAGTGGAAGAGCCTTTCTTCAATGCTCTGGGTCGGCAATGAAGGTTCATAATTTTTGTGGTTGAGAGTTTGGAATAGAGTTTGATTACCGAGTTCCAAATTGCAGCAGTAGATTTCTCGCCCACAAGCTGAAGAAGAATTTTATGGCTTATTGTTGAGAGTAACCAAGAAGCAAGGAGCTATCTTTCTTCCTGAACCGCTTGTATGCGGAATTCATAGCCAATTGACCATCAGATCCTGTCACGACTTTGGGCGGCACTAGAGTTGATTCGTGAAGATACTACTCGAGATCGTGACCACGTATCATCAGAACGACTTGCTGCTTCCATAGTAAGAAATTAAAATCGTCCAATCTTACATTAACTTGTTTGTTGGTAAAGAACTGAGCATCTAGACCATCGGTGTTCTACAAATCGGTAAAGCATTCGATCTGTGAATCAGAATTTTCACCGTTTAGAGCCATGAATATCAACCCTAATCAACAAATTCAACAAAAAGAATAAGACGACGATCATAATGAAAGCTCTGATACCATATTACGAGGACACCTGAGATGAAATCGGCGAGGACAACATGATCGGAACAGCTTCTAAAACAAGAACGTGACAAATATTTGGTTAAAGAAGAATAAAAAAGAATTAAGGATTTTTGTGAATAGAAAACAAATGTAGGTCAAATAGATGATTTGGGCCAGTGCCATATCTATAGTTTATATAGCTCGTTGTAATTAGCTAAACTGATTAGGAAACCAGTCAGCTAACCACATGGGTCGTTGCTAACCGTATAACCAATACACTACATTTTATCTTATTATTTAAAAGTTTGATTGAACAACTAGTTAACTGGTTCCTAATTCAATTGGAAAATTATTAATTTTTTTATAATTTATAATTAATATTATTCTAACGATATTATTATCCTTTTCATATTTTTATATATTATTAAATAAAAAACTAAAAATCCTAACATAAAGATCAAACACATGACTCATAAATTTGCTATATACAAATTCTTTGTTATTTCACAAATGATAACATGAGTTAATGATGGAGTGACGTTTTTATGATTAAAGAATAATATAAAAGATTGTAAAGTGACATTGTGACTTTTGAAAGTTATATAATCAAAATAGAAGAAGATTAAAACAAAGTTACCACTACTATAATTTACCCAACAAACGGAGTTTTTAACTTCTTGCGCTGCATGGTGTTCAAAGTTGGATAAATTTGACAAAAAAATCTTGGAAACAATAAAAGGATTGATCCACTCACATCACGTGGCCTTCTTCTTGGATTTGTCTAAAAGTCTTGGAAACAATAAATGTCCCTAATAGCATTATTTCAACATTAAAGTAGTAATTTAAGTGGGAAATAGTTCAAGATAACTTTTTTTTCCTGTTATTCCATGTGAAACAATTAATATTTGTATATTATTTAAATGTTTGATTGAATTATGGGTTAATTGATTCTCATTCCAGTTAATTTTGTTCTTATATATCATTAAATAAAATAAATAAAAATAATATAAGTGACTATAATGTAACTTTTAAAAGTTAAATGATCAAAATAAAAGAAGATCGATAACAAAATGACCATTAATATAATTTACCTAAGAAAAGCGATTTTAACTATGATAAATTTGACAAAATCAAGGAAAAAAATAAAAAAAAAGCAAGTTCTATCACGTCGCGTCATATCACGTGACCTTCTCCTTGGATTTGTTTCTATATATACAAATGTCCCCTACAGCATTGATCCATTCATTTCCTCTTTTGAAGCATTAAAAACTTAACAAACTTACATTATATATACATATCGTCAATTTAATTGTTTGAGTTATTCAGAATGGGAAGAAGTCAATCATTCACTTCAGATGGTTTGAAGAAAGGAGTGTGGACTGCTGAAGAAGACCAGAAGCTCATTTCTTACGTTCATAAGCATGGCGAAGGTGGCTGGCGTTCCCTGCCCCACAAAGCTGGTAAATCATCCGACTTTCTCTATTATTTGAATGCCCAAAAGATAACTTTAAGGAAAATATATATGGTCAGAATATATGTTTCATATGAGGATCGGGGATGCATCAAGAGAGTGTTAGGGAAAATTTCAATTCTTTATGATATTCCATCCTTAATTCTGCGACTCCGTTTTGATGGATAAAAATTAAAAAAAGAATTTGAACTTGAGAATTTTGGAATAAAAAGCCAAACTTTAACCAACAAGCAAACTTATATTTTTGTTTAGTTATTGACACAGATAATATATACATTATAATATTAAACTGCAGTTGGAATTAAATTAATTTATTTTCATTAATGTTTTAAGTTTGTTAAAAATGGGTTATAGTAACTTTAGTGAGAAACGGTGGTGTTGGGAGTTGGCGGCGATTTGGTGGTGATTGAAGAAGAACAGAGAGTCAGAGAGCAGTATAGGATGCAGCTCCATGATGGAAATTTTGAGCCGAGGAAAGTGAGAGAAACGAAGCAGATTGTTTTGCAGGACTTAAAAACTTTAACAAAAATAAATTAAATTAATTTCAACTTGCAGTTTAATATAGATTATTCGTGTTAGCAACTTAATGAAAGTATATGTTTGTTTGATGGTTAAACTTAAGCTTTTTTATTCTAAATGTCTAAAGTTTAATCTCTCATAAAAGTATTTTATTTTTAAATTTTTATCCATTAAAGCGATCTAGGTTTAGGTTGTTTTAGGCATCAAAACGACTTTGTTTTAATTTGATCTTCACATCAACAGCCGTTTGTCATTTCATCGTCCCGTTAAAAAATTAACGATAAAATGACATAAACGAGTCGAAAATTAAAGTTCAGTACAAAATTTTGATAATTATATGTTTAATGACAAAAACAAGTCAACAGATATAATTTAGTGATACTTAATGTAGTTTACTCTAAAAATTAGCATCGTCTAACAAAAAATTTTTACGTCCGTACTAATGAAGATATTTAGACGGAAAGCGGGAAGTGCAAGTGATGATCTAATTTTAGTTTTGTAGGTCTTCAAAGATGTGGGAAAAGCTGTAGATTGAGGTGGACTAATTATCTAAAACCTGGAATTAGGAGGGGAGAGTTCACACCTGAGGAAGACCAAACCATTTTTAAGCTTCATGCTCAATTAGGCAACAGGTCAGGTCACTGTCAAGCTTGAAATTGCTTTTAAATCAGTTTATTGATTTAACTTTACCTTTCCCTTGAATGTTGCATATATCTATTTTTTAATATAATACATATATCTGTTATCTTTCCGTTGTTTTCTTCATGTATACATTATCAATTCATCGGTTAGTTTCTACAGAGAAGACGGTAGAGTCAGAAAATTTAATTTTCGGTGTCGAATTTTTCTGTGTTAACTAATATTTTATTAAAAATAGATAAAATCAAATAATATGTGTTATTTCTTTCAAAAGATTTCAATCAATTTTTTAAACCGGTGTCAATTTCTTTTTAAAATAGTGTCAAATATTTATTTTTAATATATATTTTTATTTAAGATCTATATTTAAAAATTTCAAAACTTTTGGGGAGTCGATCAACACTCCACTCATATACCTAGCTCCGCCCATGCATTGAGATGTATGCAAGGACGGAATCAGACTCTAACATTTAGGGTAAAATAGAATATTTTGAATTTGAAAGAGTACGCATGCACATTATAAGATAGTAATTTTATGTTAGACACGCATCCATCAAGTAGGAAAAAAACAATTTCATTGTGCATATCTATGTGTATAGTTTCAAGATAGAACAAAACTTTACCGATATTTTATTGAGTAATTTGAATTAGAAACTAGAGTGATTCATTTAAGTTTGGTTTTCTAAAAATAAGATGCATTTATATTTGTAAATTGTTATAGTTAATCTCATGTATGCTTTTATTTTCATGAAGATGGGCAACAATAGCCAAGCATCTTCCAGGGAGAACAGATCAGGAAATAAAAAACTATTGGCACGCTCATCTCAAGAAACGTTTAGCTAAAACAGATATACATCCGAAGTTAACCAGCGGCAGCGGCAGCAGCTCCAGTGGAAACTCCGATTGTACCAATCCCAAGACTCAACAATCTGAACCCAAAAGGCAACGCTCAGCTTCAGCATTGCTACTCAATAAGTTAGCCACCAGGGTTACCAAATGTGTGGGCGCTCAAACTCTACAACCAATGCCATTCAACGGAAACAATATATCTATCCACCCCTTTTTAGGTTGTACGGTTCCAGACACACCAGATAATGATATCGCCGGTTCGCTCACAACACCAGAATCTGAAAACGTCATTGATGAAGGTGTTTTAAATGACATTATTGCTTCCGAATTTTGTTCATTGAGTTGCGCTAATGATCGACAAAACAACAAAGAAACCCACAGTGATTCTACAACTGTTGACTACTGTGATGTAAGTTTTGATGATGATCATATGATCTTTGATACGGTGGGAATGGGATCTCTTGGATTTTATGACTCTAACCTATTCAGTTTAGCTGATGATTGTCCTTGAGAGTTGAGATGTATATTCCAGGGAATTATGTTTCCAGCTTTCTGTATTTAATGCAAGTATTTACACAACTTTACTTTGAAAGATTCAAATCTCGATTTGTTGAGCATATTGATGAATAGTGTTAGAGGTATAAGCTGGTATGTTGTTATATTGGTTGACTTGACTTGGACGGCTTCAAGCTGATTGGGTTTGTTAGCAGAATTGTTCTTTTATATATATATAAATTTTTTTATAATCTTATATTAAATGTTTTAAGGATTATACTTATTAATGTGTTTTGTCGGGAAGTAGTATCAAAACTAAATGGATGACAACTTTATTCAAATATTCATATTAATCTATATTTTCCAAAGGTGATAGTTTAATTAATTAATAATATCATATCTATATATTCATGAGATTCATTGCATTTATTACACGTTTACATACAAAAATTTGTTTTCTATAACAATATCCTTTTATTAGAATAATTAATTAAGAAGTATTCTGTAACACCCTCAACCTGAATATCACATTTGGGCCTTAAGCTCAAACTATTACCATAAAATTTCAACCTAGTTTATCTCATTCCTGAGCCCTACGAGTAGGCTCATCATGTGAAGACTTTCATTCACTCTTATACTATGCTACTTTTTCTACCAGGGAAAGTTAACTGAAGCAAACACAATTCACCTAGTGTACTAAGCTAGCAAGATGTTTATTAGAGTGTCTCTCAACAGTTTGCCTTTAGCATCGAGTTTGCATTTAAATTTATCTTTTTTCATTCTTTTCTTGATTTTTATGGACTTTTAATTTTTAGCCTTTATGCTAATATTGAGCATTCAATTCGTTAGCATTTAAATTTATCTTTTTCATTCTTTTCTTGATTTTTATGGACTTTCAATTTTTAGCCTTTATGCTAATATTGAGCATTCAATTTGTTAGCATTTAAATTCATCTTTTTCATTCTTAAGTTCTTAAAAGCATGTGATGTGTCAAGTATAAACTACATCAGTTTCAACCCTAATTTCAAATCACTAGAGCTATTAACACATTGCAAAACACATTTAAGTACAAGTCCATTATAGGAATATTATAATCAATGCAACAACAATTTCATCGCAATAGAACCATTTCAAAGCATTACCTAAGAAAACCTTAAGTTTTTTTACCTAAGACAATATGTAGCAAAGATTTTTTTTTACCTAAGACAACCTCCCCCAAACTTGAGAGAAGCATTTTCCTCAATTGAACAGAAAACAAAAAATAGAAACATACAATTGAATGTAAAAGTGTAGAGACAAAAAAATATGAAATGAAAAGAAAAAAAAATTACCCAGGGAGTTACGAGAAGGTGCAGTTTTTCGCACCTGGCTCTTTGTTCTCTATCCAGTACGAGGTACAAAAATGTAGGCTTTTGAGGGGCCTATGGTGGTGCAGGGGATGCAGGGCCATCCTGGAAATGGAAGCATTGGTGGAGTCGAAGGAATCCGAAGATTTAGATGCAATAGGAAGTCACCTTATCATCTTGTCAATCTCATCAATGAGTTTGAGGCATCGACCAATAGTAACTTTGGTCCGAGTCCTGTGAGTGGTGACAAAAGGAGTGGGCGATGTCTGAGAAGGAGCATGAGTAGTCTGTGGAACCGATGGTGGTACCTCATTTGTGTCATCACTGGCAAAGTGGATGGGGCTGGCAGGAATGGATGTGGCTAGGTGCATGGGAGCCTTGCCCTTAGCTTTGGTCCTCTTGGCAGGACGACTAGACGTAGGAGCACCAATATGTGTCTCCTTCTTCTTTCCCTTTCTCTTTTTCTTGGCAGTACAAGGAGGGTGGGATTAAGTGGTTTCTTCATCTTCTTCTGGTGGTGGTGATTCTTTAGTAGGCGCAGTAGCGGGTTCATCCATGTATTACTCGAAGAAAAGGGGAAATACAACATTGTAGTATGAGACTAGCTCATTAAACAGGGGGACCGTATGGCCATGTACCTATCCTGGGTGTAGACAAAGAATGGCCTGAGGTATTCAGCCTTGGCACTTATCAGGGCTGCATGTTATGCATTGGTGGCGGCGGCAGACATGAGGCCTTTGAGCCTTGGCATTTGGGATGGCAGGGTCCCCGTTTGGGCTTCAATTGTCAAGTCCTAAAGATCTTCACGAACTTGTGCCTGTATACATAAAGTAATGGTTAGACTAGGGAAGACCAAAGGACTATGTTTACCTATAAAAGTTGCCTTCCCCGCAATAAACCGATATGTCATCTCTCCAATACTAATCCATCGGCCTTTCATCACAAAATATGACAAAAGCATTATATTCGCATAAATTGTAGAGTGATGCCCTATTGGTCGAAGGTGAGTATTCATGAAGTGGATCCAGAATTTGGGACCTGACTTCAAACTGACCCTTTTAATCACCCTACATGTGGGTGATTTCCATATCCACCACGTTCCAGGAACGCAAAGGTTGCAAAGCGCCTCATCATATGTGGGTGGGGTGGTTGTGGCTTCAAAATTGGTGTGCTTATCCTCGTCCAGCCCAAAATATTTGTTGATGACGTCAGTAGAGAATTTAACGAGCCTTCCTTGAAAAAACGTTAAGTATCCTTTGGTTGGATTATGCGGGTATAGAACTCCCTTACCCATGAGATGTTCATCCAACCCGACTGTTGAACAAACTCCTCCCAGTCATGAGTGGCGATGACAGTATAGTTGCGGTGTCGAGCTGGAGGCCTTGTACCCCAGAGAACTCCATTCCTTCCTCCACAAGGAGTGGCTAATTTTGGAAGAGAGCGTAACACTTCTCTGTCTCCTCATTATAAAAGCGACAGACTGGGTCAAGTTCTTCTGGTACTCGAGGGATACATTGAGAGGCGAAGGAAGTGGGCATCAAAGATGGTGATGGGCTTGCGTCTTGATGGGTATCGAATCCGTCAAAAAATTTCCTACTTATTCTTTGGATTTGTAGTAGCAACAAGTAAGGTCGATTCCACTAAGAACGGTAAGAAAGTAAATTCACGAACTAAATCAATTAAAGTAAAATGGGGGGGGGGGGGTTGGAATTGTTTTGAAGAAAGCAATTGTAAATAGGAAAAACTCAATGTAGATTGGGATTCTAGTCAAGGTAGAACTTGGAATATTAAATCAAGAATTTAGATCATAGATTTCACAAAAGATAAATCAACACCAATCTCAAATAGCTTGGTTTTAAGTTAGATTGTAACCTTCTAATAACTTAAATATCTTTTTTGATAGAAAGCAATTTAATAACCCATAAATTACTAACTCTTATTATCAAGGTTAAAATTCATTAGATAACCAACTAAGAATTATAACGTATCATATATCATTAAGAACCATAGAGACCCAAACACATATTCTTACTAAGCACTAACCCGTTAACTTATTAAGAACATGAATTCATACCTTTAGAAATCTAACCCGAATTTCCTTACCACTTGCGTCAATAACCCATGACTTGGTTGCATGCATAAGTATAACCCAACATACACATGATGATGAAGCGCAAAAGATATGAAGATACTTGAATAAGGATGAAGATAATTGGAAACAAGAAATCTCACTAAAAACTTGAAGTAATATCCTTGTAACTACACTTGACTAGAAAATAGGGGTTTAGCCACTCATGGTGGTCGACAGCTATAAGAAAAAGGGGAGAGGGTTTTGACTACTTTAGGGTTTCTTGGATATCCTTTTGCTTCACCCTTATAATATCTATTTATCGGGAAAAATAAGGGGAAGACTTTACATTAAATGCAATAACCCTAGACTACTCTAATTATGGTAAAAGTAGAAGTCTTTCTTGTAGTAGGATTGCTTGTCCTCCAAGTCAAAAAATCCGTGACGCTCCGTGGTCACGCCTTATTCCGTGACTGCTTCTGGTTTAGTGCGAATGATTTTCCATAAATGCCAAAAAGGTGCTAAAACTTCTCTTTTACGTATAAAATGTCATTAAGGCCCAAAACACTTGCAAAACCGAATAGGAACCAAATCAAGGCTTTTAAGATAGATTAATGTGCTAAAACATAGGATTTAATATTGAAAAACATGCAAAATAATGACTTATCATATACCCCCACACTTAGATTATGCTTGTCCTTAAGCATATTGAAATTGAAGATCGAGGGTCCTTTTGGTAATGAAGAGAGGATAAGATAATTAATAAATCATGATTACAAATTAGCACAAGCAAATAATATCCCAATTAATTATCATGAAGTTAAGGATATAATAAAATAGAACACCCTCACAAAAGATTCACTCAATATCGCTTAAAGTGTTTAAGGGACAACATCACTCAAGTCAAAGCATGAAAAGATACTTACCATAGGATTGAGAATATATCACATATCCACCACTTAGTTAGGATGAATCACAAGATCAAAATGTCTTTAAATGGGTTGTAACGGAGCTTAGGTCAAGGAATGATGAGAAGGACTTTTGGGCTTTTTAAATCGAAGAACTTCACACTCATTTTTCTTTTTTCTCTTATATCAAGCTTTTGCATAATTTAATTTTAGGAGAAACACGGTTTCAATCTTTTTCACACATTTTGTCTTTTCTTTTTTTTTGAACAAACAAGACAATTTTTTCTTTGATTTTTTTCCTTGTTTTCAAGATTTTCTCCATTTTGTTTTTCTTTTTGCTTGATTTTTCTATTTTCAAGTAAGGAAAGTGTGTAGTTCTCCAAATTCGGGTGCAAATTGGGAGAAATCACAAAAAGGAATTAGGCTTGCATTGGGGTTAATTTCCAAACAAAAGGCTTGGGCTCAAAAGTGGTTCTCTAATGGTCATAATTACCAAGGTAGTCTTTTTGGCTCAAGGTTCATACCTAAGTGCCTTAATCATCTCAAGTAATTCAATCCTACCATGTGGTCTCGACATACATTACATCGCAAGTTCTAGAAGAAATCCAATCATGCTTGACAATCACTCAATGAAGAAAAATATAAAGCACAAAAGATATATGCTTGTTAAGGCTCAAATCTCACAAAGTGGTTTGTTGTGTCCAATTTTATCCATCCGACTAACTAATCAATTAATATGAGAAACGATTTGCAAGTCTAACAAGATCTAATCAATCCTATTTTACTTCCCATATCAATCTCATATTTACCTAAGGATCCAATTTTCTCAAAAATCTCAACATGTCAAGATCAAGAAAAAAATTTCATGTGAAAGTAATAATTAAAGTCATCAAGAAGCATGCAATTTCCCAAAATATATCCTAAGTTAAGCACATTAAAATAATCTCCCCCACACTTAAACCTAACATTGCCCCCAATGTTATTTAACCTACATGCCTAAAATAAAAGAAAGCAAGTAAAAATATAAGGGAGAAGAGTGCTCCCTCATGCGGCATGCGTTGGTTTAGGGGGTGTAGGGGTGTGATGGGTCGAACTCCGCGTGCTTAAAGAATGCCCTTTGGTTCGCCTCTACTGTTAGTATTTGATACTCCAAGTGAGCAAGACGTTGATCGGTGGTCATGGTTTGCGAAGAGGAGGCTTCTTCCGTGGTTCCACAAGGTGACTTCATGACTAGATTCCTGCTTTCATCCGCATCGAGTATCTTCATGGTTTTCCAGCAAGAGATGTCGATTGGTTCCATTTTTCTTACAACTTGCAAGTTAGTATTTGCGGCAAGCAAGCCGTCTTTGAAAGCTAAACGAAAAATATAAGAACTTAGGATCAAGGGTTTACTCTTCCGATTTCTTATGGGCGACAAGTTGTTGTGTAGACCAATAGCCGAGGTTTACTTTTCTTCCCTTTACCATGCACCAAAGGAAGAAAAATTCAGCCTTGTTCAATATGCTTGCCGAGTGTACTCTACCAGAGAAAGAATATGCTAGGAATCGATGGATGTATTTAAGCGCCAAATCTTTGAGTTCATGGTCTTTCGAGTGGCTTGGATTGTACCTCGAGGTACTCGTCAACCATTCCTTGAAGATGGTTTTGGGCTTGAAATCTGCACTATAGTCATACAAGCTCGATGCATAGTCATTGGATAGTGCATAACCATTAGAAATAAAGCCCATGACAAGATTAAATTCTGTAATAGACAAAGAAAATTGTTTGTTCATCAATCGAAATTTAATAACATTAGGAGCATCAAAATTAACATCTCCTTTATCTTCAAACTCAAAGGTAGCATAAAATTCCCACAATAATTCGTCATAAACCGAAAAGGTAATAGTCATGTCGTTCATCCAATCAATTGCATGAAAGTAATTTCTCACTTTCTCTAATAATCCAAGAGTAGAAAGAGTTTAAAGATGAATGTACTTACAACCTTGTATTGTTCTCCTTTGTATGTCGACTAACTTTTTCTTGTGTTTTGAAAAGGTGAAGGTGAGGTTTTCGGCATTGAGGGATTCAGTTGGAGGAGGCAGCGCACGATGGCGGTTGCGGATGCGAGAGGAGGAGGAGTGAACCAACGACTGCTCTGGTTGTTCTTCGATTGACAACGATTGCAGCTGTTGGTGGGGGATTTGTCCTTTATCCATCATTGCTTGACTCTTTTTTCTTGGCATGCTTGAATGATTTCTCAAAGAGAATTCTTTTGGTGTGTTGAAAATCCTTGAGAAAAGAGAAATATAAAACCTTGTTCTTGTAGGACAAGAACTAGGGTGAAGTTGTGAAAGATAATATAGGATGAAAGTGGATGGGAGTTTCTCTTTTAAAAGGATTCTCAAATTCTTGGAAGAGAAGAAAGGTAAAAGATGGAAAGTTTTAATTGAATTGAAAGACTTAAAGTAGATATGCTTTTAAGAAAAGTAAATTTTTCCTTCCCTAAACCCCAAGATTTTCGGCATATTCCTTGCGAAAGGAAGGGCTAATTTTTTTTTTACCTTTTTTAACTTTCCCACCTTTGGTAAATTTCCCTCAAAAAAAAATTTCATGAAATTTTCGAAGCGTGACCACGCCTTATTTACAAAGTGTTTCTACTTAGAGCTTTTTCTTAAGGCGTGACCACGCCTTATTTCCTGAGTGCTACCCTTGTACCTAAAAACAAAGAAAAACATAAAATCGCATAAAAACAAATTTATTGGTGAAAATAAAACAAGAGGAACTAAACTAAGAATAATTCATGGATTGCCTCCCAAGAAGCGCTTTTCCTTAACATCTTTGGCTAAATGTGACTCCCTTTATTTCTCATGTGGTGGCTAGAAGTTGTTCGTCAGGTGGTTTGTCTTTGATTGAGTTAGGCACATCTTCTTTCCACTGTAGATGCCATGAAGGTTTTTTGGGAGGCTTGGCATCGATTGGGCTGATTCTTGGATCCCAATTGATTTCTTCTTTGGATGGATGGAAAGTGTCATTTTTGTTGCCGTTCAACCTCCTCTCGAATTTGTGAAACATCTCTAGAATCTCTTTTTCTTGATCTTCTTTGTTTTTGAGAACCATTGAGGGAAGGGAGGTTGAACCGCGATTGGTTGGATCACCTTTTGTGCATCGGCTAGACTCTTCGCAGGTTCAAGAGTTCGCCAAGTTTGTAACAATGCGCTCACACTATTTTCTTCCTTTGTTGCTTTCGCAATGTGCTCGGGATGTTCCTGCAAATTCTTGCCACTTTTCAAAGTAATAACACTGACATTTTGTATCGCATTGACAATAGTTTGAGAAGGCAACTTACCTTGTGACTCGGATTGACTAATAGATGAGGGAATTTGACTTACTTGAGTCTCGAGGTTTTTGATACTTGCCCTTGTTTCTTGTTGGAATTGTTCGAGGTTGTGGGCAAGCTTTTACACAATGTCTTTTAATGGGGGCTTTGCTGAAGCTGACGGTTGGCTTCTTGAAAGGCACTTTGACGAGGTTGTTGGCCATAGAATTCTCCAAAGGCATTAGCGGCTTCAATAGTTTTTGGATGGTATGTGGAATTTGTGTGGATGCCACAAGCTTGGGCTTGAGGAGTATTACCTAATGCCAATTTATGAACAACATAGGTTAAATTCGAAATCTTATCTTCAAGAAAAGAAATATTTACCTCGTTCGCACGTCGAAAGACATTGTCATGTAATGGATCAAATTTTTTAGAGTTCGCGGCCATCATATTGATTAGGTCCCTGGCTTGGGTAGGGGGTTTTATTGACGATTGCTCCTCCACTCGCGACATCCATCATCATTCTTTCTATGGGTAACAAGCCTTCGTAAAACTATTGGATGAGTAATTGATTGGATATCCCATGTTGCAGACAGCTAGCGCAAAGTTGTTTGAACCGTTCCAGTAGTCATGCAGTGAATTTGAGTTTCTTTGTTCAACTCCACATATCTCTCTTCTAATTTTGGTTGCTCTTGAAGCTGGAAAGTACTTTTCAAGGAAAAGCTTCGCCATGTCCGTTCATGTTTGAACTGATCCGGATGGTATGTAGTGCAACCAATCTTTCGCATGATCGGCTAGAGAGAGTGGGAATGCTCGTAGCTTAATTTGGTCCACAGTGAGATTGTGAGGTTTCATGCTCGAGCAAGCCACATGCAATTTCTTCAAGTGTTTGTATGGGTTCTCGTTCTCAAGTCCCCTGAATGTTGGAAGAATATGAACTAATCCAGGCTTGAGTTCGAATGGTACCTCTAGATGTTGGCAATCGATGCAAAATGATTCTTGTTTGATATCCAATAGGGCCAGCTCACGTAAAGTTTTCTCAGCCATTGCGTCGTCTTCTTGATTTCAAGATCGAACACAATATTTTTATCTGCACAAGAAGAACAAAGCATAAACGTAAAAAAAGAAAGAAAGAAAAAATAATAAAAAATTAAAAATAAAAATAAAGTAAACTAAATAAAAAGTGAACTTAGCTTCTTGACACCACTCCCCGGCAACGGTGCCAATTTTTGATAGGTGTCGAATCCGTCAAAAATAATTCCTACTTGTTCTTTAGATTTGCAGTAGCGGCAAGTAGGGTCGATTCCACAGAGAGCGGTAAGAAAGTGAATTCACGAACTAAAGCAATTAAAGTAAGGGGGTTTGGAATTGTTTAGAAGAAAGTAATTGTAAATAGGAAAAATTCAATGTAAATTGGGATTCTAGTCAAGGTAGAGCTTGGAATATTAAATCAAGAATTTAGATCATAGATTTCACAAAAGACAAATCAACACCAATCTCAAATAGCTTGGTTTTAAGTTAGATGATAACCCACAAATAACTTAAATCTCTTCTTTGATAGAAAGCAATTTAATAACCCATAAATTACTAACTCTTATTATCAAGGTTAAAATTCATTATATAACCCACTAAGAATTATAACGTATCAAATAGCATTAAGAACCATAGAGACCCAAACACATATTCTTACTAAGCACTAACCCGTTAACTTATTAAGAACATGAATTCATACCTTTAGAAATCTAACCTGAATTTTCTTACCACTTGCGTCAATAACCCATGACTTGGTTGCATGCATACGTATAACCCAACATACACACGATGATGAAGCACAAAAGATGTGAAGATACTTGAATAAGGATGAAGATAATTTGGAAACTAGAAATCTCACTAAAAACTTGAAGTAATATCATTGTAACTACACTTGACTAGAAAATAGGGGTTTCGCCACACATAGTGGTCGATGGCTACAAGAAAAAGGGGAGATGGTTTCGATTACTCTAGGGTTTCTTGGATATCCTTTCCTTCACCCTTATGATCTTTATATATAGGGAAAAATAAGGGGAAGACTTTACATTAAGTGCAATAAACCTAGACTAATCTAATTATGGTGAAAGTAGAAGTCCTTCTTGTTGTAGGATTGCTTGTCCTCCAAGTCAAAAAGTCTGTGACGCGTTGTGTTCATGCCTTATTCTGCGACTGTTTCTGGTTTTGTGCGAATGATTTTTCATAAATGCCAAAAAGGTGCTAAAGCTCATCTTTTACGTATAAAACATCATTAAGGCCAAAAAACACTTGCAAAACCAAATAGGAACCGAATCAAGGCTTTTAAGATAGATTAAGGTGCTAAAATATAGGATTTAATATGTTAAAAACAAGCAAAATAATGACTTATCACATCTCTGTGCTGAGCGGAAGGGTTACCTAGGCCGACATGTACAACGGTTCTTGTTTTTGCCCTTGATGCGTGGTGAAAAGAAGGTTGAAAGAAAAGATTTCTAGGTTTTGGTCAAGAAAAGTAGCGACAAAATTTGAGTTGGAAATGGATTCACTTTTTTATGGGGTTATAAAGGGTAGAGGAGTTGTAGAAGAAGATGAAGTAGTTTGGAAAGTGTGGGTTTTGGAGGGAAAAGAGTAATAAATGCATGGTTCATGATAATGGTGGGGGCAGAGTATGGCTTGTGTAAGATGGAGGAGACATGTGGCGGCTTGGGAACAAGATGGAAAAGGAAAGCAAGAGAGAGAGTATGTATAAAGATTAGGTAAAAAATAAAGTGTAACAAATTACGCAATATTCTTTATCTTTTAACATTTGGTCTCCAAAGTTCCCTTAATTAAGACAAACCAAGTCATCCCAAAACCTTCTTTTCCAAGATCTGAGAAAGACTTTCCAACTTGTCTCTTACAAAGAGGTATGGGACAAGCTTGAAGTCACATACGAAGGAACCGACGAAGTAAAAGAGACCAAGATCGGGCTCCTCAACCTAGCATATGAAAACTTCAAGATGGATCCGGAAGAGAACATCGAAAAGATGTTTGATAGGTTCTCCACTATCACCAATGGTCTCAAAGGCTATGGAGAAGCCATCCCGGAAGAGAAGCTTGTCTGAAAGCTCATCTACTCCCTTTTTGAGTCATGAGACTCAAAGAGGACCGCCTTCATCGAAGCTAAGAACTTAAAGACCTTGAAGCTTGATGAACTCATGGGGTCACTTCTCACTCACCAAATTATGAAGAAAAATAAAGAAGAGGAGAAGAAGAGGGAAGAAATTATAGCTATGGGGGAGAAGAAGCTCAAAGGGCTTGGCATCAACACAAATGTCATTGCTCTCAAATCCTCCACATGCCATCATGTAGGTTCAAGTGAGGAGGAGGATAAAGAAGAAGAGATAGTTCATCTCTTCAAGAAGTGTGCCCCTTACATGAAGAAAGCCTTGAAAGTGCTTGAACGAGAATTCATGAAAAAGAAGAGGGCAAGCACTTCAAGCCATAAGAAAAAGTCTTATGTGGCTACTTGGAGTGATGAGGACTCCACCGACGATGAACAAGCCAAGCTTTGCCTTATGGCCATTGAAGAAGATTTAAGGGTAACTTCTAATTCATCTACTTCATGTTCATATTCTTTTGGTGAATTACAAGATGTCTATGATGATTTGGTTTTAGAGTTTAAAAATCACATTTTGAAAAACAATAAAATTATTTCAAAGTTGAAAATTCAAAATGATTTGATTTCTAAAACCAAACTTGAACTTGAAGCAAAACTTGAAAAGTTTGAACAAAAATGTTTTGATTTACAAAATTTTCTTTATAAAGTTCAAGAAGAAAAAGATTTGATTTCCAAAGAGCTTGAAAAGAAAAATAATTTTGGAAAATCAAACTTTTATGTAAGACAATCTAGTGCCCCTAGATTTGTAAATGGTAAATGTTTTAGAAGTGTTTGGGTCCCAAAAGGACTAACCACTTCAACTAAAAAGGATGAAATTGAAACATAGATTCCTAAGGGGACTAAATTTTGTACTACTAACGTCTATGGATCCAAAGCAATTTGGATACCAAAAATTACTTGATTGTCTTATGATATGTGTGATGGAGAGTAATCAAAAAGTCAAACATTGAGGGGGAGCTCCATACACAAAAAAAAAAGACACTTGAAGAAGGAAGGCTTCACATCCTCCCTTGTGTTTAAGTGTGGTAAAAATCTAGTTGTTTTATTTGTTTAATTTGATTTATTTTGTTTGCAACTAGACTATGACATATGTTGGACTAACACTTTGATGATGCTTTGAGTAAGGGGGAGCCATTTTAAAACAAAGCATTTTAATATTTTCAAAATTTAAAACCTCTATTGTTATTTTAAGCTTAAAAGTGTTTTAAACTCTTTTTGATATAACAAAAAGGGGGAGAAATGGTTTGAAAAAATTGAATTTTCAATTGAATAAGGGGGAGCTTTAATTTATTTCAAATCTTATTCTCTTATTCAAAATTTATTTGGCAATAGGGGAGAAATCCCAAACAAATTTTCAAGTTGGTTTTATTATATCAAAATGGGGAGATTGTAGAACTAAGTGTTTTGATATAATAATTGAAAAATGTTTTGGACAAATTTGAAAAGAATTTAAAACCTGTCTTTAAGTCCAAACAACTTGAAAATATGTTTGAGGCATTTAAAAAGGTTTTTGGCAAAGTTTTTAATGATTTAAATTAGCCAAACTTGACTTTTCAGCAAGCCTGTACCGATACGGTGTACCCCGTATCGATACACTTTTGCCCAGGTTTTGATTGCCAAAACCCGTATTGATACAGGCTTTGTCGTATCGATACGAATAGGGATCGTTTCGATATGCCCCTTAAGCGTACCGATCCCTGTTTTAACGTCCCCTACGGCTATTTCCGAACAAATTTTTAAATGACATATCGTACAGATACGCCCTCAAGCGTATCGATACGCTTAGGCTGGCAAGAGTCCAACAGCTTGTTTCTGAAGAAGAGCGTACCGATACGGGTCCTCGTGTATCAATATGAAAGGCTACAAAACATCATTTAATATGAGAAATCAAGTCTCCAAAGGCTCCAATTCAACCCCAACGGCTAGTAACGGCTACAAACTCAAAGAGGAGTATAAAAGAGACCTCCAAGCATATAGTAATGGCAAATACTTCAATTGTAATACAACCTATGATCAAAACGTGTCTTAGTGCTTAAGTGTCAATTCTTTGTATAGACAAACACTAGTGAGCCAAAACTTGTTAGATTTGCTCAAGTGTTTTAGGATTGGGTGAGAGCTGAATTGTGCAAACAAATACCTATTAGAAGGATTTGAGTTTGCTTATTTTATCTCTTTGTAAAAAGGGTTTGATCAAAGATTTGGGTAGAAATCTTGATCGGTTTGTAAGGGTTTCCTCCTAAGCCTAGAAAAGGGGACGAATCAATAGTGGATTGATTGGAAATCCTTAGTGGGAAGCTAAGGTAGTGGATGTAGACCTTGGTTAGAAGGTTGAACCACTATAAATCATCGTGTCTTTATCATTTTTAGCTTCCACACCTCTATCACCCAAAATTCCACTTCTTCACCACTTGGCGAGCAAGAACGGTTGAAGGAATCGAGCACCGAAAAACCTAACATATTGCTTGTTCTCAAGCAATGCAAAACTAACAGTCAATTGCCAAAGATTTAATCTTCATGAAATTAGCCCTCAGACTTACTGTTTCTTCCCTTCTCTAAACCGTGAATATGAATGTGCTTGGCCCACAATTCTTCGGATGTCGAGGATTTCCCTGGAGTCAAACTGTATGACTCGTGAGTGTGTGCGTGATTGTGAACAAGATGATTTTTTTGGTTCTATGCAAACACTTAAACAATTAACTTATTTCCTTGGGTTTTCTATTTCAACTAGAGCTAATTTTGGGCATCTCTAGTATTTTATGCTTTTCCTTAAGTTAGAGCCGGTTTTAGGCACCTCTAACTTAATTTTTTACCCATTTTTTAAGTAATTGTCTTAAGTGTCCTAGAACTCCTTAAATCATTCAAGTCAAAAAAGTTTACTTTTTCATTTTCAGCCTCATAGTGTGATTCTAAGTATTCTTCCATGGACATCCTAAAATTGAAAGTTCACTAGAAAAATTGTAAGGCTACGGTAAGAGAGAGACATCTATTGCCGAGGTAAATTTTTTTCATTATATTAAATATTAAGGACACCGATAAGCATGCATTCCTATAGTAGATATGACAAAAAGAACTTACAACTATTTCCCCCAAACTCAATAGAAGCATTACCCTCAATGCATGCACATACACAAAATATAGAGAGAAATAGAAGGCAAGAGAATAAAATAACATCGACGAGGACATGGATGAGTCATCGTCTTGGATGATTAATTTCCTTCTTGCTATTTGATTGATCCGTTTGGTTGCCCGTGGTAGTTGGTGACGTGTTGGAGGTGTCGGTTCGGCTTTCTTGGTCACCTCTTCCTCATCGTCACTATCAAGGCATATTTCTTCGGTGGTGGCAGTTTTGCGCTTCTTGGTGGATGAAACCGGGACGTCTTTGGCTTGGGGAGCAATTGATTCGTCAGAGTCGGAGAAATCAGACCATGTCTCAGTTTGTGTTGGCTCGATTGCAAGTGCTTTGCCCTTGTCTTCTCGGGTTGGTGGGGCATCATCAGTCTTTGTTGCCGCGGTAGAGGCAGCTGGAATTGCCGAGGCAGTGGTTGTCTTCATGGCCGAGGCAGAATCTCTGTGCGTTGCCACGGTAGAGGCTTTGGGCGTTGCCGAGGCAAGGATGCCAAGTGGAAAGATCAGAAATTGTACTGTGTTTTCTGGGAACTTCTCTAGGATTACTTGAATGATTGAGTTGTTGAAGTCCCTTATATATTGCATGAACTGGTACTACCGTTTGTCCATTGTGTCAATTTTTTGTGCAAGGCGCTAAAGTGTTGTTGTCGCGGCATCAATCATTGATGTTGCTGGGGCATTGCCCGATGAGGTTTCCGCGAAAATGCCTTGTACCGGAGTGGACTCTGGCTCGGCTTTCGTAATCTACATTATTTTGTAGTAATAAGCTTTTGACCATCCTTTTCTCGTTGTTGTCTGCTCATCGGCCGGATCAGTAGTTACGCTCTTTTGCTTGCATAATTTAGTGATGAGACTTGGGAAGTAGAGGCGACCCTTATCCTTTCGGCTACACATGAATTTCTCATTGCATATGATAGATCCAACATTAATAATTCTACTATGCAAGATGTAATGAGTAAGTGCAAGCCTTGGTTTATCGACGGTGGTGTTGTGCGATGTGGGCGTTAAGCATCTTTTAACAAAGGTGTTCCAACGTTTAGCCTCGGGCCGAAGCCTTGTGCGATTTACCGTTCCCTTGTTATCTCTTTTGTTCCATGACGTGCCGGCAATGCACAACTCCTTGAGCATATCTTCATAGTCGTCCGCCGCGAGTTTGTCAACGTACTCTTGTGTTCATCTTTGGCCACATGAATGCCGTAGTAAAGATTGATGGAATCGACATCCACTGGTATGGCTTGGCCTCGAACATGTACGTATAGGTTGTTGGGATTTGGAGAGTGGGCATAGAATTCCCTTACCCAAGTTACGTTGGCCGGCCCCGGTTGGTGGCAAAGGATTTGCCATTTTTGATACTCGATTTTGTTGAAGATGAAAGGCTCCAATTCGAAATTAGTGTGTGATGATGAGTATTGGAAACATTTCTTTTCCCACACTTGCCAGTCGACAAATTTGGCGAGGTATCTCCGTTCTACCTCCGGCGGGGTGAACTGTTTGATGGTCGGTTCCTCGGTTGCTTGAGAGTGCTATCCTCTTCCTAGCTTCAAGGCCATGGTTGAGTGGTTTGTTGGTTGTGAGAAGTTGGGAACTAGAGAGAAAGTAAAAGGAGAAAAACTTTTGAGTTCAAGGATGAATAAGAGAATGAGTGTGATGGTTGAGTGTTTAGAGGGGAGGGGGTTAAATAAATGGAGGGGTAATAATTATTTGGCATTCAAATTTGAATGCTAAAGGTTGCGTGTACGACCAGAGTTTCCATGAGAAGTGGGTGAGTTTTGGGCTGCAATGAAGGGGGAATGGAAAAGGTTGCCGTGAATGGGTTTTGGTTTGGGATTGGAATTTCATAACACCAATCAGCCCATCTTCTTCACATCCTTGAACTCCTTCCAAAAAACTAAATAATATAAAGAACATTATTGAAAAATAACACTATTATCCTAAAAAAATAATTTAAAGATATGGAAAAAATAAAAAGAAAAATAAAAATAAAAATTAAGATACCAAAGGAGTGCATGAGGATGCATCTCCTAAAGTAATCACTTCGTTTTCCCTCATGAAATGGGGGCCAGTGTAGTGCTTCAATCTTTGCCCATTAACTTTAAATTCGTGATCGTCTTTTGTGGACTTGATTGTTACATCACCATGGGGGATATCTTTGACAACTTTGAAAGGTCCAGAACATCTCAATCATAGTTTCCCTGGGGATAGCTTCAACAACGAATTGAAGAGGACGACTAATTACCCGGGCAAGAATTTCCGTGTCAATACTCTCTTGTCATGCCACCGTTTGATTTTTTCTTTGTAGATATTGGCATTATTGTAGGCTAAGGCACGAAAGTCCTCTATCTCATTGAGGTCTAGTAATCATTTTTCTCCAGCACTCTCCCAATCCATGTTCACGGTCTTGATTACCCAATACGCCTTGTGCACAATTTCCACTGGTACATGGCATGCTTTACCATACACGAGTTGAAAGGGTGACATGACCAATGGTGTTTTGAATTTTGTCCTACAGGCCCAAAGTGCATCATCGAGCCGAAGAGACCAGTCTTTGCGGGAGGGATTGACTGCCTTCTCAAGGATATTCTTCAACTCTTTGTTCGAGATCTCGGCTTATCCAATGGTTTGTGGATGGTATGCTGTGGCAATTTTGTGTGTCACTCCAAATCTCTGCAATGCCTTGGCAATGAGTTTGTTGTCGAAGTGCTTTCCTTCGGCCCTTATAATTTCTCTTGGCACTCAATATCGTGTAAATATGTTTTTCCGTACGAATCTTTACACAGTTTTGGAGTCATTGTTTGGTGTTGCAATTGCCTCTACCAATTTGGACACGTAGTCAACGTCAAGTAGGATGTAGAGATTCCCATATGAAGATGGGGAGGCCCCCATGAAATCGATTCCCCAAACATCGAATAGCTTGACTTCAAGGATGTTCTGCAAGGGCATCTCATTTCATCTTGAAATATTTCTGGTCCGTTGACAATAGTCACATTTCTTGTAGAAAGCTTGGGCGTCCTTGTAAAGAGTCAACCAGTATAGTCCAGATTGTAAAACTTTGGCCGTCGTGCGTGTCCTTCCAAAGTGTCCTCCATAGCTGGAAGAATGGCTTTGTTGTAGCACATCTTGTTCTTCTTCTTCTGGAACACACCTTCTTATAACCTGATCTGCATATTGTTTAAACAAAAGAGGCTCGTCCCAAAAATAATGCTTAGCATCATGTCAGAACCACTTCTTTCCTTGGTGTCGATGAAAGTGCTGCAGTAGTTGCCGAAGTTATTGCTGAGGCAATGCTATCGATAATTGCCGAGGCAGTGCCCATTTGTGTTGCCGATGCAGTGCATATCTGGGTTGCCGAGGCAATGCCTTATGGAGTTGCCAAGGCAATTAGCAACTACTTTTCTAGGAATGCTTCTTGGATTTATGTGGGAGTTGTCTCTTTCTCTCTTTGTTTGAATTGTGATAAGTGATCAACAACTTGGTTCTCGGTACCTTTTATGTCCTTAATTTGAACGTCAAATCTTGTAGTAGTAGAATCCAACGAATCAAGCGAGGCTTGACATCTTTCTTGTAATACATGTACATGATTGCTGAGTGGTCAGTGTGAACAATCACCTTTGTTCCGATTAGGTATGATCAAAACTTGCCAAAAGCAAATACTACTGCTAGTAATTCTTTCTTTGTGGTTATGTATTTGACTTGGGCATCATTGAGAGTTTTACTAGCATAGTAGATCACATGAAAGATATTACCTTTTCTTTGACCAAGGACTGCTCCTATTGCAAAATTTCTTGCGTCGCACATGAGTTCGAAGGGCATCGTCAACTCTGGTGGAATTACTATGGGTGCGGTCACAAGCTTCTGTTTTAGTGTCTCGAATGCTTCAGTGCATGAGTCATTAAAGTCAGAGGCTCTATCCTGTTCGAGCAGGTTACATAGAGGTTTAGTGATTTTAGAGAAATTTTCAATGAATCTTCTATAAAAACCTACGTGTCCCAAATAGCTTTGAATTCCTTTAACTGAAGTTGGTAGGGGTAGTTTCTCGATCAGCTTAATATTTGCTTTGTCAACTTCAATTCCCTTGGAGGAGATCTTGTGGCCGAGAACTATGCCTTCATCAACCATAAAGTGGCACTTCTCCCAATTTTGGACCAAGTCAGATTCCTCGCATCGTTTAAGTACTTTCTCCAATTTGCCTAGGCAATTGTCGAAATCATCTCCAAATACCGAGAAATCGTCCATGAAGATTTCCAAGAAATCTTCTACCATGTCAGAAAAAATTTCCATCATGCATCGTTTGAAGGTTGTTGAGGCATTGCATAGTCTAAAAGGCATCCTTCGAAAGGCATAAGTGTCGTATGGGCATGTGAAGGTGGTCTTTTCTTGATCTTTTGGTGTTATGGCAATTTGGTTATACCGTGAATTACCATCAAGAAAACAATAGAAGGGTTTACCTACAAGATGGTCAAGCATGTGATCGATAAAGGGTAAAGGAAAGTGATCTTTCCTAGTAGCTTTATTCAACTTACGGTAATCCATGCAAACCCTGCAACCGGTCACACACTTTGTTGAGATTAGTTTTTTTTCATTACTTACTACAGTTGTACCTCCCCTTTTCAGTACACATTGCACCAAACTTACCCACGTACTGTTAGAGATAGGATATATGATATTGACGTCGAGCCATTTGATGATTTCTTTCCTTACTACCTCTTTCATGACTTGGTTAAGTCTCCTTTTTGCCTCAATGGTTGGTTTATAATCATCCTTTAAAAGGATTTTGTGCATACAAACCGCTGGGATAATTCCCTTAAAATCGGTAATTGTCCATCCTATTGCTTTTTTGTGCAGCTTTAGCATGCCGAGCAATCTTTGTTCATGTTTGAGCTACAACTTAGATGAGATGATTATGAGCAACGTGTTGCTGGTTCCCAAATAAACATTTCAATTGTTCTGGCAATGGTTTCAATTCAAGAACTAGTGGTTGCTCGATAGAAGGGTTTTCAATTTTTTTCTTCCCCTGAGTAATCTAGTGGATCGAAATACTTACATGGACGACTTGATACCCAATTGACTTCAACTTGATCGTTGTCACCTGATCCTTCTTGCTCTTCAGGGTCAGGGCAATTGTCAAAGTAATTGCTGAGGCAGTCGTCACAAGTAATGTCGAGGCAATTTTCACAGTCATTGCCGAGGCAATTTTCACAGCCATTGACGAGGCAATTTTTGAGGCAATCTGTATCCAGGTCAAACTCGGTTATGGCATGGATGAGCATACTTCTCGGTCATTGGCTTGGTTAAGGGTGTGAAAAATATTCAACTTGATTGGCTAATCATTCACCCTCATGGTGAGTTCTCCTCTCTCAACATCGATCAAGGTTCTTCCCGTAGCTAGGAATGACCTCACAAGGATAATAGGTGCGATCTCATCTGCTTCACAGTCCAAAACAATAAAGTCAACGAAGAAAATATATTTATCAACTCTTACCAGGATATCCTCAATTTTCCCTCTGGATGAACATAAGATATATCGGCAAGCTGTAGCATCACTATAGTAGGTCTTTGCTTCCCTATTCCCAGTCGTTGGAAGATTGATTTCGGAATAAGGTTTATGCTTGCTCCAAGATCGTACATGGTATGGTGAAAATGTTGGGATCTTTAAGCTCAGGTGGCATTCGGTTGTGCAGCATGGCCATACATCCTTCCATTGCAACAAATGTTTCAAATTCCCCTATTCTTGTTCTCTTAGAGACAATGTCTTTGAGGATCTTGGCATAGTTAAACATTTGCTCGATTTCTTCTACCAAAGGAAAGTTGATGTGAACTTGCTTCAGGATGTCTAGAAACTTCTTGAATTGGTATTCTTGTTTCTGCCATTTCAACCTTTGTGGAACGGTGGTGGGAGTCAAATGTCTTCAATCTGTTCCTTGCATGGGAATTTGATTTGAGGTATTGAATCAGGACCTTTAAAAGCCTTCTTGTTTTCCGCGATGTCTTTGCCGGGCATTGTCGAGGCAATGTTGTTGGGTGCTGCAGAGGCAATGTTACTGGGTATTGCTGAGGCAATCGGCTCCTTTGATTTTGTCTCCTCTGTTTCATGAGCTCGGGGTTCCTTTAGTTGCTTACCACTTCGTGTGGTGATTGCCTTTCATTGCTCACGAGCTGTTTCTCCCTTTGCGACCATCAGTATCGCTCGGCAAACCACCCATCGGTCTCGAGTTAAAGATCTGAGCGAATTGCCTAATTTAAGTTTCCAATGATTTCATGGTTGCTTCATGGTTCTGCATTATCAGTATTAGCCATTTATGCACTAGTTGGAGTTATAGAAGCGTTTAGAGAATTTTCCAAAGAACTGAATGGCATGGATTGTTGTTGTAGCATCGATTCCTGCGGCAATTGTTGCTGCATCAATTGCTGAGACATTGGTTACCGAGGCATGTTCTAGTTGAATCCCAGCGCTAGAGAATTCTATTTGTTATGATTGAGGGCATTGTTAGGATTGCTCCATGAGAAGTTTGGATGCTTCTTTCAGTCCAGATTGTAAGTGTTGGAAATCGTATTGTTGTTCCAGTTGTAGTTTCCAACATAAAAACTAGACTCTAGATTCCGTGGACACTCAGATGAATCATGGTTACCATTACATAAATTGCAAAAGGAACCAACTACCTTGATCTGCTGTGTGTTGCTTGGTCGTTGTATGTTCTTAACCAAATTGGTTAAGGTATCCAATTTAGACAAAATGGAATATGATGACTCAAGTTCGTTTATGATAGCATAGCATCTGACTCCTCCTTTTCTGGCTGTTGGGAACTGATAGTCATTTTTAGCAAGCCTATTCAAAATGTCCATTGCCTCTTCTGGTGGCTTGTCTAGAAGTATGCGATTTGCCGAGGCATCTAGCATCATCCTTGTCGGTGCGTTCACTGCATTGTAGAACATTGTCACTTGTTTCCATACAGGAAATCCATGTAGAGGACACTTGTGCAAAAGCTCTCTCTATCGTTCCCAAGCTATATACATGGATTCATCATTTGTCTACCAAAATGAAGTGATTTCGTTATGTAACTTATCAATCATATTGGTAGGATTAAATCGAGCAAGGAAATCATGACATAAATCAGTCCAAGATCCTATATATCCGACTGGAATACTATTCAACCAGGTTTTCACCATATCCCTCAGTGATTAGGGGAATAATTTTAGCCTCAAAATATCCTCATGGACTCCTTGTAGTTTGAATGAATTGCAAATCTCCATGAAGGATTTGAGGTGTTGTCTAGCATCTTCAGTTGCTGAGCCGCCAAATTGACCAATTGTATTGATCATATTGAACATTACGGGCTTTGATTCAAAGTGGGAAGCTTCGATTGCAGGTGTGACAATTCATGGGTTCTGTCCGTTAAGATCTTCCCTTAAATAATCTCGGACGGTTAGGTTTCTTGCTTGAGTAAATTGAGGTGGCAGATTCGATCCGTCTCCTGCTTCGACAATCTGATTGCCATTGGCATTGTTATTATGGACTGGATATGCCATTGAGAAACTGAATAATAAAAAGTAAAAATAAAAGTGCAAAAAAATAAAAACAAAGTTGCTATTCCCAATCCTCGGCAACGACGCCAGAAACTTGTTGCGCGTATTTAGTGTCACAATTTTAGTGCAAGTATACACGTTGTCATATTATAGTATAAAAGATATCGTCTCCACAAGGATTGTGGATACTTCCAGAGATTATCGTCTCGCACTATAGAAAAATAAAAACACAAGTAATGGTTTGGTAGAGAAAACAACTAAAATAAAGAAAACAAGTAAATTAAGAGATTGAGTAAATATGATGATAGAGTAGGTCAGATTATGTTGCGTCGTAGTGTGGAAATTGAATGAAACTGTCTCAGTTTTTAATGCAAACGTCAACTTGATTGCATCAACAATGGGCAAAAGAATTGCCACGGAAATGAGTAAAACTATTGCCGCAGCAAAGAACATGGCTACTACTTGGGCAATTGAGCGACAACCTCCGAAGTTCGGCAAAGCGTTCTTCAATGGTTCCTTCTTATCCCTAAGTCAAAACTCCGTTGATGTACATGCCTTGACAATACCTCCCAACATGAACCAAGGGTGAAGACCAACCAATCTTATGATTCTCTTAGCCGTTGAAATTCGTACTTATCCCTAAGTCGAATTAGTATAACCCCCTCGACCCGTCCTAGCCGATAGACCAAACCGAATGCGTCACACAGAAAATATTGAAGTAAACCAAGAAAGTTTACCTCAATAAACGACCTTTTTATTCTTTTTATCTTGTCTAGATGCAAATTAGTTCCCTATGTTTATGCACAAGTAGAAGATAAGACGACCTCACAAATGATCACTAATTATAACCAATTTCAAGTTTAGGGACCATTTTGTAAATTTGACAAATTGTGAGGGTTATTACCAAAATCAGGTTACCAACCTTTAATCAAGTTCATTACAAACTTCTCTGTGAAATCTCAGCTCAAAACGACTATTAGAACTCATTTAATTGCAAGCATGATCAACAAGGATCAAAATGTAAGAAAGCAGAAACTCAGAATAATTCAAAAACTGTGTTAACGGTCGAACGTTTTGGAACAGTGATCCATGTATCGAAACAGTCATTTCAAAACACAACTGACCGTTTCGATACGCGAGTTCGTCTCGAAACCCTTTAAGACTCGTTTCGGAACGAGGTTTCACAAAGGCAAAATGTTTAGAAACATGCCTCACCGTTTCGAAACACCACGAAAATTTCAAGCCACCATTTAGAAACAAGCAAGGGTGTTTTGAAACACTTGGGCCTGCAACACTTTTAAAAGTTGATTTAACTCGGTTTGAATCATCCCAAACCATCCCGTCACATGCCCAAACATGTTTGCATCTCAAATATACATCGAACACTATGCATACGAAGCAAGGGCATCATCATAGTACTATAAACAATAAAAAAGATACTAAAGGCATGCATCCTAGGAGAAATACGCACCAAAAGGTCAAAATGAAATTCCAAGCATAAACCAAAACTTAAATGCCATTTACACAACCAAATATGCTTAATAAACTTGAACCAAAACAGAAAATACTAAACCAACAACATTCATTGCATCGGACACCCCCATTTCCTTTATTAGATTAGTTCATGAACTCAACATACTTTTTGTAATGCCCTGGTTTTGGGCCTAGATGTTTTAGACATCGAATCGGACCGGTCGAGAATGGTTCGAATCGCGTAAGGTGATTTTAGGAAATCAAGGATCGGGGTAGGATAAAATTGTGATAAAAATTGCTAAAATCCCCTAAAAATATAACTAAGAGGTTGGTCAAGTCAATTTTACAAAAAAGGTTTTGGAAAATGGACATTTTGAGTAGTGACCAAATTGTAAAGTTTAAAAACTGGGAAAAATGTGATTTTTAAGGTGGAAGCCAAAATCTTAGAATCTTTAGGGGGTTTAAGTCAATTTGACCTTTCTTCAATATGACATTTGATTTAAAAGGGGTTTTTAATTAAATGTTTTTTTAAATGGATTTTTATATTAATTAACTAAAAGGTAGTTAATGGGATTTTCATTTACGTAACTTCCAATTCCCTCTCATTTTCAGCCAAACACCATTTTTTCTCATATTTTTTCAAGAATTCTTCCTCCCAAAAACTCACTCAACATTTCCTAAATCATTTTCAAGAGTTCTTCCTTAATTCTTCAAGATTTTTGCAAGGAAAACTTGTCATACATTGAAGGAAGCAAGGATTGGAGGTAAATCCCCTTCTCAACCTCTAGTCTAAGTTCTTTATTGAAATTCCCAAGATATTTGGCTTCTAAATACTATTTTTGAGTGAATTTTCAATATAGTTTTTATTTCAGATGAAAATCTTGTGAACTTGTAAATGAAATTTTGATTTTCAGACTTGATGAGTTGGGCTCTGTTTTGTGTTGATTTTAATTGATTTCTAAGTTGGTTTATATGTTAAAATGATGTGTTGATAACATAGATCCCGAAATCCTTGAGTTCCTTGGTAGTTTTAAGTGAGTTTTTGGGGTGAAATGGTGGAATCTTGCTTGCTGGAGGTATAAGGATGAGTTAGGATGTTTATTAGATGTTTTTTGATGTTGATAATTGTTTGGAAGTGATGTATGATGGCTGGACTTGGTTTAGGAAGCAATCGATTGAGTTCTCGGTTGTTTTGGAAGGGTATTTTGGTGTAGTTTGAGTGGGCAACGAGTTTGTGAATTGTTGTTGGTGTTAGAATGCATTTAGATCTCTATTTTGATGATGTGAAAACAAAGTATCTTGATCCGGAAGCACACGAGGTGATTTTGGAGGCTCCGGAGGTGTAATTTCCGTGTCGGCGAACGAGGCTTCACGTATCGGTGAGTGGAAATTAAATTTTCTTGCATTGTAACACTTTGAGCGTGATCTTGGGAGCTTAGTGTAAGTTTGATACACTTAGCTAAGCTCAAGAGTAAGTTGTTCGGAAATCTCTCTTGGAAATGTGCTATGCTTTGATGAAAATGCACTTGAAGTGAGTGTGGATTTGTTTACTGTTTTAAGTATATTTAAGCATGATTTAAATGCTAGATTTTAATGCAATGATGTTAAGGATTCACTAGGTAAGTGATCCTTGGTTTTTCATATGACTATGCACATGATGTTAAGCATGTTATGTTTGTGGAAATGGCATTGTGGTTATGCTTTTTAAATAGTTGATTATTGATGATAAATGATTATATTGGCAAGTGCTGAAAATGGTTTTTGGTTACTTTAATCGGATATAGTTAGCCGGCTATAGGATTGGGTGCACCGTGAATAAAGTCGCCTTGGATGTCGAGGGGTTGTGATTGTGCCGTAATCTCCATCCGAGTACCCTAACGATTGACGTTAAGACAACAACGGTGAATGGTTAGTCCTGTGTGTGAGTCTTGTGTATGTGTCCTATACTCTCGTTAGTGGAATTATACAACTACCGATGAGTGATGTTGAGGGGTTGTGATTGTGCCATTAATCTCCATCACGGGTGTTGAGGGGTTGTGATTGTGCCATTTGTCTCCACCTTGTGTAGTCTAGTTGTTTGTATGAAGCGTGAGGGACAATGCTTGTAATCCGCGTATTCGATTGTGTCTTGTGTTGAAATGGTTTATGGATTATCACTTGAAAGCCAATATAATGTAAATGAATAATGTGAAGCATGAGATGCTTGTATATGATGCAAGGTTGCATGAGATATTTGGGTATGATGCAAGAGTGCATGTGATGCTTGTTAAAGAATGAGAAAAGGTTCATTTGCTGTTTCAAAATGATGCATATGAGCATGTGGTTATAAAGTGCATTGAGGTCTTGAGAAGACATGTTTTATAAATGGCATGAGATGTAAAGTGTTGGTTTTGCAAAACATGAGACATGCATAGATGAATGTTGTTTAGCGATCCTCACTAAGCTTTATGCTTACGCTATTTTGTTTCATCAATGCAGAGAATTAAACAATTGAAGGCAGCCCAAAAGCAAGAGGAATCCAAGGCTTTGTTAAAGAGATGTATGTGGTTCACCCTTAGTGTAATAAGTGGGATTTATACTTTGGAATGTTTGAGGATGTTTCCCTTTACTTTGAGCATGTTAGATTGCCTATACTTGAGTTGTAAATGGCCTTTGGTGTTTGGATTTTGATTTGTTTGATGTCATAGATTGTTATGGTTTTGATGAACTAGGGGGCATGCCTTTAGTACCTTTAATTACATGTTGGTTTCCATGTTTAAGCTATTGCCTCGATATGATGATTGTTGATATGTAACCATGTTGTATGCATATTGTGGTATGTCTCGGGAATGATTCGAGTGTGGAAATTCATGTAAAACCAGCAAAATCTGCTGTTGCAGGGCAAGACGTATCGAAACACCCTTCCCTGTTTCGGAACAGGGGCCCGAAATGGCCTTATGGTTTCGGAACGAGTGAAGGCGTATCGAAACACTTTGGCTACAAGAAGGGAGTGTTTCGTTGCGGGTCTCGGAACGCACCTGAGTATTGAAACGATCAACTCTGTTTCGAAACGACCGTTTCGGTACAGGGCCATCCGTATCGAAACGCTTGGCCGTTGGATTTGAATTTTGAGCTGTTCTGAGTTTCTGTTTCTTATATTTTGGTCCTTAAATGTTGGCTGCTTAAATTAATGAGTTTGAATGATCCATTTGAGTTGATTTTCTACATGATGGCATGTTATGTGATTATTTGAGGTTTGGTAATTTTAAAATCATGAAAGTCTCTGTAATTTATGAAATTTATAGTTTAGTCCCTAAAAGTCAAATGTATGCAATTGAACCCCTAATCGAACTCCGATAGTTGTACCGTTTCCACCTAATCACTTTGCTGAATTCATAGGTTAATAATATGCATCTAGAGAAGATAAAAAGAAAAAAAGGGTCGTAAATCAAGGTTGACTTTTGGGTTTACTTTGGTTTTCCCCGTGTAATCTTCGTAGTTCGGGTTAAACATCTAGACCAAGATAAGGGGGTTACATTTGTTGGTATCAGAGCATGCTTACGAAATAATTGGGAATGTTGGTATGTGAAATTGATATGTATTGAAGTATGATGTTTGAAAAGCATGCTATTGGTTGAATTTTGCACCCTATGCCATGCTTGAATTATGTGAATTGCATGTGGAATGAATATCTTGTGTGATGATGATGTTAAGTGGTTGTGTGCCGATTTTGGGATGATGAAAAGTATGTGAGCATGATGTTTTGTGTATGCTATGCTCTGTGAGGAAAATTGGGTGCCCATTGCCTTATTACACTAATGAAATGTTTTGTAAACTTGGATTTCTTGCTTGCAGCTGGCCTAAATGGTTTGATTTGTTTTTGTTGTTGTGTTTGGTTAAAATAGCACAATGGGACATAGAAGGGAGTTAAGGTCCAATATGATAGTGCCTGCAACTAAGCAGGGTAACCAGGCTGAGCAAGGGGCTGATGTCCCTCTTGGTGGAGATCTACCTCCTCCGCCACCACCTGGAGGTGGGGAGCAGGTGCAGCAAGGACAAGCTCGTCCTGGTTTGGGTGATTTTGCGTCACTAGTTGAGTTGATCATCGGAGCGTTTCAGGCTGTTGTTGCCGGAGCGCATGTGCAGGACCCTGCAGCTGAGCATGTGGGCTTACCTTTGGAAAGGTTGAGGAGCTTAGGAGCCGTGGAGTTTGATGGTATGTCACATGAGCCGTGGAGTGTTTTGCTACAAGGTGATGCCTATAGTTGGTGGATGACTACCACAACTGGTATGGAACCCAATGATGTTGATTGGGAGTTCTTCAGAGGTGCCTTCAGAAGAAAGTATCTAGGTGTGAGATACTTGGATGGGAAGAAACATGAGTTTATGTCGCTTGTTCAGGGCAATCTATATGTGGCTGAGTACGAGGTCCAGTTCGTACGCTTGAGCCAATATGCTCCTGAGTTAGTACCTAGTGAGAGGCATCATTGTGATCACTTCCGGTACGGGTTGATACAGGAATTTAAGACGTATATGTTGGCTACTGATTATACTTGTAATCCCTTTAGCCCGGCCTAGACGGTTGACCCGAACTACGAAGATTACACGGGGAAAACCAAAGTCAACCCGAAAGTCAACCTTGATTAACGACTCTTTTTTTTCTTTTTAATCTTGTCTAGATGCACATTAACCCTAAGCGTACTCTTGAGAAACACATACGTGAAAAGCACATCGATTAAATTATGATAAGGGACTCAATTGCACAATTCACAAATATTAGGGACCAAAATGTAAATTCTAGAAAGATGGAGGACTTAACTGATTTTAAGGTTACCAATACTTAATTAGTCATATTACATGCTTCCCTTCAAATTTCACCTTAAACGGACAACTCGAACTCAAGAAATTGCAAATACAATTTTCAGGACTAAAACGTAAAGCTTACAAACCTCAAAACCAATCAAATCAGTGCCCAACGGTCACCTGTTTCGAAACGGGGTTGACCGTTCCGAAACACGGAATCGTTTCGAGACTTGCATCGAAATCGGGCCTTCCAATGGCCAAACTGTTTCGATACGGTCACCAGCCGTTTCGAAACACCAAGGCTATTACAGGCCCCCGTTTCGAAACGCTTGTGAGTGTATCGATACGGGTTGCCCAGAAACTGCAGAAATTGCTAGTTTAACATGCATTTAACCACTCAAACACATCATAATGACTTCCTAATCATGCCAACAAGTCATCATGCATATAAGGTACATGTTTGCAACATCAAAACATATTCATGGCATCAATCAAGGAAATCCACAAGTGTATAGGCATGCATCCTAGTATCCAAACCAAACAACCATCAAAATACCACAACAAGCATCAAAATGGCCATTTACAAATCCAAACCATCAAAGGAATCATGCCTCAACTAGGGAGTCCAAAACATCTCCCAAATCACATCCTAGGTTCCCATTGCCAAATATCAAAAACTAATAGTATTGTGAAAACATCACCATACGTGAGCTTAGCTTTCCCTTGGATTCTTAGCCTCCTTGTTGCCCTCAAACACCTCAATTATCTGCATTATTGGTTCAAGAGAGAGAGCGTAAGCACAATTGCTTAGTGAGGCATGCTCTAAAGAAATAACACAATAATGCATTTTATAAAACACTTTTCACAAAGCTTTCCATCACATAATCATCATTATTCATGCAACCTTGCATACATATCAAACATCTCATGCTTCAATAAAATCAACATGTCATATTGGCTTTCAAGTGATAATCCATAACCATTTACAACACAAAACACAATCGGATACGCGGATTACAAGCGTTGTCCCATACGCATCATACACACTACCGAACACACAAGGTGGAGTTTACCGGTACAATCACAACCCCTCAACATCCGTGATGGAGTTTAACGGTACAATCACAACCCCTCAGCATCACTCATCAGTAGTTGTATAACATCACAAACAAGAACACGAGACATACAACACAAGATCCACACATGGACTTTTAACCACCATTGTGATCTTACCTTTCTCGTTAGTGTACTTGGATGGAGTTTACGGTACAATTACAACCCCTCAACATGCAAGGCGACTTTATCCACGGTGCACCCAATCGTATAGCCGACTAACTATATCTGATTCAAGTACTTTAAAACCAACACATCACTTGCCAATATACATCATTAATATCAACCATCCACTGTTTTAAAGCATTTATTAAAGCCAATTATCATCATGCATCACTATGCATCAAAACCATATTTACAACATATCAAATCAAGGATCTCTTACCTTGAGCATCCTTCAACACATGGCTTTCAAAACCAGCATTAACCATGCTAAAACATGCTTTCAAAACAGAATTTAAACATGCAATTTATCAACAACGCATCAAACCACTCCATGGCTCATACAAAAGAGTTTTCCCGAAAACTTACTCTTGAGCTTAGTTAAGTTGCTTAGACTTAAACTAAGCTCCCAAACCTTCAAACATTCATTGCAAAGCTGGAAATCCAACTCCACTCACCAATTCCGTTTTGCAAGCTTGCCGAAACGCCGTTCAAGCCTCCAGATCAACACCACAAGTATCTGAAGATGTCTCCCCTGTTTTAAACACATCAAAGCGGAGGATTAATGCATCATCATGCATTAAAATCTTCAGCCATCACACCTAAACTCGCTGCTCTAACCAATTCTAACATTTCGGCTACCAAACACAACCGAAATCACCTCCAAACACTTCCAAAACATAACCCAGCCAAGATGCATCACTTCTAACCATTTCTAAACATCAATTAACATCCAAAATGAACCTACACTCGTCCTTATACCTCCAGCTATAATAGAACACCAAGATCACCCCAAAAACCACCATTTTCATAAGCAAAAACTTAGGAAATTCAACCTATACGGGATTGCATTGATCAAACATCATTAAACATCCAAAATACATTTTATAATCATCTCAAAACAAAGCCCAAACAATCACCACAAATTTCTTCAAGATTTCTTCTAAATCTTGAGTTTTAAGCCAAAATCAAGTTCATATCATTAAAACCATTTATAAAACTTAAATTAAGGATTGATAACTTGGGAATTTCAGTAAAGAACTGAGTATTTATAGGAGAAGAACAACCTTACCTCTAAATGTAGATTTCTCCTTGATTAGATCAAATTTTCTTGAAAATTCAATAAGCAAATCTAGAGGATTTGATGTAGAAAGGATTAGGAATTAATTGTTGATTGAAATCTCATCAATTGCTTTGAAAATCAATGGAAAAGCTGCTGGAGAAAAGTGTTTGGATGAGGGAATTTTGAGAGAAAAAGAGATGAGAAAGTTTTAAGAAAAGTTAGTTATGAAAATCTAAAATGTGGTTTTCCACTTTTCATTTAATTAATTAAGCATTAATTAAATCATTTAAATCTAAGAAAAATCTGGAGAAATCATTCATGGGTAAATTAGCTCCTTAAAGATTCAAAGTTTCAATCCTTACAAAATAGTCACCACTGAACTTTTCAAAAATCGCATTTTAGTCACTATTTCAAAATGTTGCACTTCCAAACCTTATTTTGTAAAATTGATTTCACCACTCTCTTATATATATTAAAAGAGGATTTTTAGATATTTTTCCATATTTTTAAAGCATCCCGAACTAGGCTTTCCCTAAAACCTCCTTTTATATTCGAACCGAAAATCAGACCGGTCCTGTTCAGACCCTAAACTTATAAGACCAAAATTGGGCTGTTACAACTCTCCCCCCTTAAGAAATTTCGTCCTCGAAATTTACCTGGAGGAAAGAGGTACGAAAACTGCTTATTCATGTCATCCTTTCTTTCCCACGTGGTTTCCTCAATGCCATGATGCTTCCACAACACCTTTACCAAATCAATGGTTTTGCCTCGAAGAACTTTACTGTCTGAATCCTGAATTTCAACCGGATGCTCATCATAGGTCAAGTCTGGATTCAACTCCACTTCCTCCACATGCATAACATGCGAAGGATCCGATCTATACCTCCGAAGCATAGAGACATGAAACGCATCATGAATCTTTTCCAACTCTTGCGGCAACCTCAGCTTGTACGCAACAGGACCCAACGCTCAATCACCTCGTAGGGTCCAATGTACCTAGGGCTCAACTTACCCTTTCGACCAAACCTCATCACCTTCTTCCAAGGCGAAACCTTCAAAAACACACGGTCACCTACCATAAACTCAATCTCCTTACGCTTCAAATCCGCGTAAGACTTCTGTCGATCAGAAGCTGCCTTCAATCGCTCACAAATGAGCTTCACGTTCTCGGTGGTTCCCTTCAACAAAGCTGGCATTGAAACCAACTTCTGACCTGTTTCAGCCCAACAAAGAGGAGTTCTGCATTTCCTCCCGTACAAGGCTTCATAAGGTGCCATTTGAATACTTGCCTGGTAGCTGTTGTTATAAGCAAACTCCATTAAAGGCAAATGTTTCTCCCAAGAGCCTTGAAACTCAATCACACAGCACCTCAACATATCTTCCAGCACTTGGATAACACGCTCAGACTATCCATCCGACTGTGGATGATAAGAAGTACTGAAATTCAGCCGCGTACCCAAAGCTTGATGCAAACATTCCCAGAAACGCGATGTAATCCTCGGATCTCTATCCGACATAATAGACTTTGGCACACCATGCAGCCGTAAAATCTCAGCAATGTACAACTCTGCAAGCTTGTCCAAAGTGTACGTAGTATGCACAAGTAAGAAATGAGCACACTTCGTAAGGCGGTCCACAATCACCCACATCGAATTCTTCTTCGATGGCGACAAAGGCAAACCAGACAAAAAGTCCATGGTAATCCTCTCCCACTTCCACTCAGGAATCCTCAATGGTTGCAACAACCCAGAAGGAAGCTGATGCTCAGCCTTAACTCGCTGACAAACCATGCACTTACTCACATACTCAGCAACATCTATCTTTAACCCCACCCAATAGTACTCATCCTTAAGATCACGATACATCTTTGTACTACCAGGGTGCATAACAAAAGGACTACTATGAGCTTCAGTCAGAATAGCACACCTCAACTCAGCATCATTGGACACTACTATCCGACTCTCAAAACATAGAACTCCATCATCATTAAAACAGAAATCCGATGGTCTATCCTCAACAATATCCTGAACATGTGGCACCAAGGAATCATCCAACATCTGCTTATCCTTAATCAACTGAATCAAAGATGGTTTTACTTGCAGCTCAGCCACAAGACCCTCATCTCGTGAAATACTCAAATTGGAAAACATAGCTCTCAACTCCACTGCCACTTTCCTACTCAAGGCATCCGCTACAACAATAGCTTTTCCCAGATGATACTCGATCGTCAGATCGTAATCTTTAAGCAACTCTACCCAACGTCGTTGCCTAAGATTTAACTCTTTCTGAGACATCAGATACTTCAAACTTTTGTGATATGTGTACACAGTACACTTCTCACCATACATGTAATGTCTCCAAATTTTCAAAGCAAAGACCACCGCAGCTAACTCTATATCATGCGTAGGATAGTTGCGCTCATGCAACCTTCAACTGGCGCGACGCATAAGCCACCACCTTACCCTCTTGCATCAACACACACCCCAAACCAACATAGGATGCGTCACTGTACACCACAAACTCTTTCCCTGATTTAGGCTGAACCAAGATAAGAGCTTGCGTCAAAGCTGCCTTAAGCTTCTCAAAAGCCTGCTGTCTCGCTTCTGTCCACTCATACTAGACATCCTTCTGCAACAACTTCGTCAAAGGTGCAGCAATTTTTGAAAATCCATCCACGAACCTCCGATAGTATCTCGCCAAACCAAGGATACTACGGACTTCGTGAACAGACTTAGGAGGCTTCCAATTCATCACTGCCTCAATCTTCTGAGGATCAACACGAATCCCCTCAGCAGAAACCACATGACCAAGGAAAACAACTTCCCTGAACCAGAATTCACACTTGCTCAGCTTAGCATAAAGCTGATTCTCCAACAAATCCTGCAACAGAATCCTCAAATGCCCTTCATGCTCCTTCTCAGTACAAGAGTACACAAGGATATCATCAATGAAAACCCAACAAACTTGTCCAAATACTCATGGAACACTCTATTCATCATGTCCATAAAAGTTGCAGGAGCATTCATCAAACCAAACGGCATCACAAGGAACTCATAATGCCCATACCTTGTTCTAAAGGTTGTTTTTGGCACATCCACATCCTTCACCTTCAACTGGTAATACCCTGACCTTAAGTCAATCTTTGAGAACACAACCGCTCCCCGAAACTGATTAAAAAGATCATCAACCCTCGGCAATGGATACTGATTCTTGATAGTCAACTTATTCAGCTGACGGTAATCGATGCACATTCTCATAGTGCCATCCTTTTTCTTCACAAACAAGACCGGTGCACCCCAAAGTGACACATTCGGCCGAATGAAACCACGATCAAGCAACTCCTGAAGTTGCGTCTTCAGCTCCTTCAACTCCTTAGGTGCCATTCGATAAGGAGTAATGGACACTGGAGTTGTGTTTTCATATAGCTCAATTCCAAACTCCACCTCTCGGTTAGGAGGCAAACCAGGTAACTCCTCTGGAAACACACCAGGAAACTCTCGCACAATCCTGATATCTTGGACTCGCAACTCCTTAGAGCTAGGATTCATCACAAAGGCCAGATAAGCCTCACATCCTTGCCTCAGCATTCGGCTTGCTTCCAAAGTAGACACCACATGGGCAAGAAACTTTACATTCTCACCAACCACCACTACCTCATAATCATTCGCAAGTTTAACCGAAACCCGCTTGTTCTAAAAATCCACCACAACTCGATGTTCAACAAGCAAATCCATACCAAGGATTACATCAAAACCATATAATGGAAATTCCATGAGATCAACAAGAAAAACGTGGTTTCGCACTACCAAAGGACATCTTCTATATAACTTCTGTGTCACAACGGTCTCACCAAAAGAACTAGTTACATGCATACCAACATCCAACGACTCAACAGGTAAACCAAACAATTGAGCATGTTCACGCAATATGTATGAGTGCGTAGATCCAGAATCAATCAAGGAAAGTAATGACAAGGATTGCAAAGTAAAGGTACCTGCGATCACATCCGTGTCATTTCTCCCCTCTCGCTGAGCATACACTCGAGCCTGGCCACCACCCTCAGGTTGGACAGCCACCACATGTGCCACATTCCTCCCACCATCATCTCTGCGCTGGAAGTTACCACGACCGCGCCCACGACCTCTCTGTGGTGCAACAACCCCAGGAGCATGTCCCTGACCACCACCGGCCAACAAAGGACACTCCCTCGTCATGTGGTCTGCTGAACCACAATTCCAACACGAATTACCGGTCACTACCACAAGAGCCTGTACCTCCCTCGCTGCTCGAGGACAATCATGCCTCAAATGGCCACGCGATCCACACGCCCAGCACGTGTTCTGATCAGCTCTCATCCTGTCTCCCTGAACAGGCACACCATGCCCTCCATTACCACGCCTAGTAGAAGACTAATACCTCTTATATCGTTCTCTCTTGTTCCGTCCACCACCGGAACTATACTCAGCTGCTCTTTTGCTCGAGCCAGAACTAACACCTCTAGAGGACAAACCCAAGTTCTTCTCAATGTCCTTTGCCCTACTCACCAGCACATCAAAATCTGTGTACTCAGCTGCAAGCATAAAGGTCTTCACGTCTGTCACCAGACCATATCGGAAACGCTCATACCTCTCCCGCTCATCAGGGATAAGCTCAGGTGCGTACTGATTAAGACGGACAAGCTGGATCTCATACTCAGCCATCGTCATGCTTCCTTGTACAAGAGACATGAATTCTCTTTTCTTTTCATCCCGGTATCGCACACCTAGATACTTCCGCTTGAATGCGTTTAGAAAGAACGTCCAAGTCACATCAACTTCCTCCATCCCGGAGACAGTGGTCGTCCACCAAGTATACACATCATCATGTAACCGTGATACTACACAACCCAACTTCTGCACATCATTGCAGTTCATTTGTCCCAGTATCATCTTGGTACTTTCCAACCAAGATTCGGAACCCTCAGCAGATAAACCTCTGAACTCAGTCCCTCCCAGACTGCGAAGACGTTCCAAAGGTAATCTCACGTTAGCATCACCCTGATGCACAGCTCCGTGAGCTCCAGCTACGTCCGCCTGAAAGGCTCCAACAATAGCCTGTATCAAAACAGTCATGTCAGGAGCAGCCTGCCCCTGCACAGCTTCAGGTCCAGCGACCCCAGCACCAACACCAACACTAGCATTTTCACCTCCAGCACCACCACCGCCGTGTGGTCCACCCCCAGGAGGAGGAGGTATATCCACAACGTTCTCAAAGTTTTCCTCATTCTCATTCTAAGCCATAGCTCTCATGTTCATCCTCATTTCTCTACGAGGCCCCATTATAAGAAACTACAATGCACTGACACAAATGCAATAAACATAATTAGGCCTAACAAGGTAAGAAATCCAAGTACTCAAGCTCATTTTCTAAAAAACAATTCCTTTCATTAGTTTTGATATGACAATGGGTTCCTCTAAAATGCTTCAACATGGCACAATTGCAACATACTTTACAATTCATACATCATACTTTCACTTAAAAGGCACATCATGCAATCACACATACTTCACCCACATAACCATTCCCATTTACACGAGAACTCAGCTTTGATACCACCAAATGTAACCCCCTTAGCCCGGCCTAGACGGTTGACCCGAACTACGAAGATTACACGGGGAAAACCAAAGTCAACCCGAAAGTCAACCTTGATTAATGACCCTTTTTTTCTTTTTAATCTTGTCTAGATGCACATTAACCCTAAGCGTACTCATGAGAAACACATACGTGAAAAGCACATCGATCAAATTATAATAAGGGACTCAATTGTACAATTCACAAATATTAGGGACTAAAATGTAAATTCTGGAAAGATGGAGGACTTAACTGATTTTAAGGTTACCAATACTTAATTAGTCATATTACATGCTTCCCTGTCAAATTTCATCTTAAACGAACAACTCGAACTCAAGCAATTGCAAATACAATTTTCGAGACTAAAACGTAAAGCTTACAAACCTCAAAACCATTCAAATCAGTGCCCAACGGTCACCTGTTTCGAAACGGGGTTGACTGTTCCGAAACACGGGTTCGTTCCGAGACCTGCATCCAAACAGGGCATTCCAGTGGCCAAACCGTTTCGATACGGTCACCAGCCGTTTCGAAACACCAAGGCCATTACAGGCCCTTGTTTCGAAACGCCTGTGAGTGTATCGATACGGGTTGCCCAGAAACTGCAGAAATTGCTGGTTTAACATGCATTTAACCACTCAAACACATCCTAATGACTTCCTAATCATGCCAACAAGTCATCATGCATATAAGGTACATGTTTGCAACATCAAAACATATTCATGGCATCAATCAAGGAAATCCACAAGTGTATAGGCATGCATCCTAGTATCCAAACCAAACAACCATCAAAATACCACAACAAGCATCAAAATGGCCATTTACAAATCCAAACCATCAAAGGCATCATGCCTCAACTAGGGAGTCCAAAACATCTCCCAAATCACATCCTAGGTTCCCATTACCAAATATCAAAAACTAATAGTGTTGTGAAAACATCACCATACGTGAGCTTAGCTTTCCCTTGGATTCTTAGCCTCCTTGTTGCCCTCAAACACCTCAATTATCTGCATTATTGGTTCAAGAGAGAGAGCGTAAGCACAATTGCTTAGTGAGGCATGCTCTAAAGAAACAACACAATAATGCATTTTATAAAACACTTTTCACAAAGCTTTCCATCACATAATCATCATTATTCATGCAACCTTGCATACATATCAAGCATCTCATGCTTCTATAAAATCAACATGTCATATTGGCTTTCAAGTGATAACCCATAACCATTTACAACACAAAACACAATCGGATATGCGGATTACAAGCGTTGTCCCATACGCTTCATAAACACTACCGAACACACAAGGTGGAGTTTACCGGTACAATCACAACCGCTCAACACCCGTGATGGAGTTTAACGGTACAATCACAACCCCTCAACATAACTCATCGGTAGTTATATAACATCACTAACGAGAACACGGGACACACAACACAAGATCTACACATGGACTTTTAACCATCATTGTGATCTTACCTTTCTCGTTAGTGTACTTGGATGGAGTTTACGGTACAATTACAACCCCTCAACATCGAGGGCGACTTTATTCACGGTGCACCCAATCCTATAGCCGGCTAACTATATCCGATTCAAGTACTTTAAAACCAACACATCACTTGCCAATATACATCATTAAGATCAACCATCCACTGTTTTAAAACATTAATCAAAGCCAATTATCATCATGCATCACTATGCATCAAAACCATATTTACAACATATCAAATCAAGGATCTCTTACCTTGAGCATCCTTCAACACATGGCTTTCAAAACCAGCATTAACCATGCTAAAACATGCTTTCAAAACAGAATTTAAACATGCAATTTATCAACAACGCATCGAACCACTCCATGGCTCATACAAAAGAGTTTTCCCGAAAACTTACTCTTGAGCTAAGTTAAGTTTCTTAAACTTAAACTAAGCTCCCAAACCTTCAAACATTCGTTGCAAAGCTGGAAATCCAACTCCACTCACCAATTCCGTTTCACAAGCTTGCCGAAACGCCGTTCAAGCCTCTGGATCAACACCATAAGTATCCGAAGATGTCTCCCCTATTTTAAACACATCAAAGAAAAGAATTAATGCATCATCATGTATTAAAATCTTCAGCCATCACACCTAAACTCGCTGCTCTAACCAATTCTAACATTTCGGCTACCAAACACAACCGAAATCACCTCCAAACACTTCCAAAACATAACCCAGCCAAGATCCATCACTTCTAACCATTTCTAAACATCAATTAACATCCAAAATGAACCTAAACTCATACTTATACCTCCAGCTATAACAGAACACCAAGATCACCCCAAAAACCACCATTTTCATAAGCAAAAACTTAGGAAACTCAACCTATTTGGGATTGCAATGATCAAACCTCATTTACACATCATTAAACATCCAAAATACATTTAATAATCATCTCAAAACAGAGCCCAAACAATCACCACGAATTTCTTCAAGATTTATTCCAAATCTTGAGTTTTAAGCCAAAATCAAGTTCATATCATTAAAACCATTTATAAAACTTAAATTAAGGATTGATTACTTGGGAATTCCAGTAAAGAACTGAATATTTAGAGGAGAAGAACAACCTTACCTCTAAATGTAGATTTCTCCTTGATTAGAGCCAATTTTCTTGAAAATTCAATAAGCAAATCAAGAGGATTTGATGTAGAAAGGATTATGAATTAATTGTTGATTGAAATCTCATCAATTGCTTTGAAAATCAATGGAAAAGCTGCTGGAGAAAAGTGTTTGGATGAGGGAATTTTGAGAGAAAAAGATATGAGAAAGTTTTAAGAAAAAGTTAGTTATGAAAATCTAAAATGTGGTTTTCCACTTTTCATTTAATTAATTAAACATTAATTAAATCATTTAAATCTAAGAAAAATCTAGAGAAATCATTCTTGGGTAAATTAGCTCCTTAAAGATTCAAAGTTTCAATCCTTACAAAACAGTCACCACTGAACTTTTCAAAAATTGCATTATAGTCACTATTTCAAAATGTTGCACTTCCAAACCTTATTTTGTAAAATTGATTTCACCACTCTTATATATATATATATATATATCAAAAGAGGATTTTTAGATAATTTTCCATATTTTTAAAGCATCCCGAACTAGGCTTTCCCTAAAACCTTCTTTTATATTCGAACCGAAAATCAGACCGGTCCGGTTCAGACCCTAAACTTCTAAGCCCAAAATTGGGGTGTTACAATACTGACTTTGATGTGCTCCTGTGTCAAGGCAAAGAAATCGAGCAGAATCTAGGTTTGTCATCTAGAGGTGTTGGTTCTAGCTTTGGGAAGAGAGCTGTTGAGTATAGTTCCGGTGGCGGACGGAACAAAAGAGGCCATTATAGGAGACATCAGCCTGAGGCAAGTCGTGGTGTTCCGGGTCGAGGTGGATATGCTCAAGGAGGTCGTGTGAGATCTGAGCAGCATACATGTTGGACATGTGGTTCGAGGGACCATTTGAGGCGAGATTCTCCTCAAGCAGCTAGAGAGGTTCAGGCTCCTGTTGTGGTGACAGGGGACTCTTGTTGGAATTGTTGTTCGACAGATCATATGAGGAGGGAGTTTCCTTTGTTGGCTGGTGGTGGCCAAGGACGTGCTCCTATGGTAGCTGCACCTTAGAGAGGCCGTGGGCGCGACCGTGGGAAATTTCAGAGGAGAGATGAGGGGCAACAAGGTATTGCTCACGTTGTAGCCTTTCGACTTGAGGGAGGTGGACCAGCAAGGGTGTATGCTCAGCGCGAGGAGCGCAACGATACCTATGTGATCGCAGGTACCTTTGCTCTCTATTCTTTATCTTTACTGGCTTTGATTGCTTCTGGATCCACGCATTCTTATATCTTGAGTGAGCATGCACATTTGCTTGATATTCATGTTGAGTTGCTTGAGGTAGGAATGCAAGTGACTAGTTCTTTTGGTGAGACTGTAGTCACTAGGAAGTTGTATAGGAGATGCCTTTTGACTGTGCAAGGTTATGTTTTCCTTGTGGATCTCATGGAGTTACCTTTCTACAGATTTGATGTAATCCTTGGTATGGATTGGTTGACGAAGCATAGAGCAATGGTTGACTTTGATGTTAAGCGAGTCACCTTAAAGTTGGCTGATGAATTCGAGGTTGTAGTAGTAGGCAAGAATGTGAAATTCTTGTCGAATGTGATTTCGGCTTTGGAAGTAAACCATAGGATGAGGTTGGGTTGCGAGGCTTACCTTGCTTACATGATGAATCCTGGCACCAAGGATGTGCATATGCGGGATATTCGAACTGTTCGCGATTTTTCGGTTGTCTTTCCGGAAGAATTGCCTGGATTGCCAGTAAACAGAGAAGTTGAGTTTGGTATAGAGTTGTACGAGAACACAACTATGGTGTCAATTGCTCCCTATTGCATGTCACCTAAAGAGTTAAAAGAGTTGTTGCATCGAGGTTTCATTCGGCCGAGTGTGTCACCTTGGGGTTCACCGGTCTTGTTTGTGAAGAAGAAAGATGAGACGATGAGAATGTGTATAGATTATCGGCAACTGAACAAGTTGACGATCAAGAACAAGTATCTCTTGCCTAGAATTGATGATCTCTTTGATCAGTTCCGGGGAGCCTCAATGTTTTCTAAGATAGACTTGAGATCGGGGTACTATCAGTTGAAGGTGAAGGATGTGGACGTACCTAAAACTGCTTTTCAGACGAGGTACGAGCATTATGAATTTTTGGTGATGTCGTTTGGTTTGTCCAACGCGCCTGCTGCTTTCATGGACATGATGAATCGTGTATTTCATGAATTCTTAGATCAGTTTGTGGTGGTGTTCATCGATGATATCCTTGTGTATTCGCGTACTGAGGAGGATCATGATAGGCACTTGAGGATTGTTTTGCAAGCGTTGTTGGAAAACCAGTTGTATGTCAAGCTGAGTAAATGTGAGTTTTGGCTTAAGGAAGTGGTCTTCCTTGGACATGTTGTATCGGCTGAGGGTATTCGCGTTGATCCGCACAAGGTAGAGGTTGTGATGAGTTGGAAAGTACCTAGGTCAGTGACGGAGGTACGAAGTTTCCTTGGATTGGTTGGGTACTACCGTAGGTTTGTCGAGGGTTTCTCGAAGATAGCAACGCCCTTGATCAAGTTGTTGCAAAATAATGTTCACTTTGAGTGGACGGAGGCGAGGCAACAAGCTTTTGAGAAGCTGAAAGAAGCTTTGACACAAGCTCCTGTTTTGATTCAACCTGAGTCTGGTAAGGAGTTTGTGGTCTATAGTGATGCGTCCATTGTTGGTTTAGGCTGCGTGTTGATGCAGAAGGGTAAGGTGGTGGCCTATGCATCTAGGCAGTTGAAGGTGCATGAGCGCAACTACCCTACTCATGATCTTGAACTTGCAGCTGTGGTGTTTGCCTTGAAAATTTGGAGGCATTATCTGTATGGTGAGAAATGTGTTGTGTTCACAGACCAAAAGAGCTTGAAATACCTTATGTCTTAGAAGAAGTTGAATCTTAGGCAACGACGTTGGGTGGAGTTGCTTAAGGATTATGATCTGACGATCGAGTATCACCCGAGTAAGGCTAATGTTGTAGCCGATGCTTTGAATCGGAATGTGTCTGTGGAATTGAGAGCGATGTTTACTCGTTTGAGCATACCGCGTGATGGTGGTCTTGTGGCGGAGTTGCAAGTGAAACCATCATTGATACAATTGATTAAAGATAAGCAGTTGCTTGATGATTCTCTTGTTTCGCATGTTTAGGACATTGCTGAGGGTAGACCTTCGGATTTCAGCTTTAGTGATGATGGTGTTTTGTGTTATGGGAATAGGATAGTGGTGCCGGATGATGCTGAGTTGAGGCGCACTATTCTGATCGAGGCTCATAATAGTTCTTTTGCTATGCACCCTGGTAGTACCAAGATGTATCGTGACCTGAAAGATGGGTACTACTGGGTAGGGTTGAAAAAGGATATGGCTGAGTTCGTTAGTAAGTGCATGGTGTGTCAGCGAGTGAAGGCTGAGCATCAGGTTCCTTCTGGATTGTTGCAGCCTTTGAGAATTCTAGAATGGAAGTGGGAGAGAATCACCATGGATTTTGTGTCTGGTTTGCCTTTGTCACCGACAAAGAAGAATTCAGTTTGGGTGATTGTGGATCGGCTCACGAAGTGTGAACATTTTCTGCCTGTGCATACTACGTACACTTTGGATAAATTGGCTGAACTATATATAGCTGAGATTGTGCGGTTACACGGTATGCCGAAGTCCATTGTGTTGGATAGGGATCCGAGTTTTACAACACGATTTTGGGAATGTTTGCATCAAGCCTTGGTACACGGTTGAATTTCACTACTTCTTATCATCCGCAGAAGGATGGACAGTCAGAACGTGTGATTCAAGTGCTTGAGGACATGTTGAGATGCTGTGTGATAGATTTTCAGGGTTCTTAGGAGAAGCACTTTTCGAGAAGGTGAAGCTCATTTATGAGTGGTTAAAAGCAGCATCGGATAGGCAAAAGTCTTACGCGGACTTGAAGCGTAAGGAAATTGAGTTCGCCGTTGGCAAACGTGTGTTCTTGAAAGTATCGCCTTGGAAGAAGGTGATGAGATTTGGGTATAAGGGTAAGCTTAGGCCAAGGTTTATTGGACCTTACGAGATTGTGGAGCGTATTGGTCCTGTGGCATATCGGTTAAGATTGCCTCTAGAGTTGGAGAAGATACATGATGTGTTTCATGTCTCCATGTTACAGAAGTACAGATCGAATCCTTCGCATGTGATGCATGTTGAGGAGATAAAGTTGAATCTGGATCTTTCGTATGATGAGGAACTAATTAAGGTTATGGACATGAGTAGCAATGTTCTTCGTGGCAAGACGATAGAACTTGTGAAGGTGTTGTGGCGACGCCGAGGAGTTGAGGAGGCCACGTGGGAAAGCAAGGCGGACAAGCTGAGGCAGTTTCCGCATCTCTTTCCATCAAGTAAGAATTTTGAGGACGAAATTTCTTAAGTGGGGGAGAGTTGTAACGCCCTGGTTTTTGGTCTAGATGTTTTAGACATCGAATCAGACCGATCAAGAATGGTTTGAATCGCGTAAGGTGATTTTAGGAAATCAAGGATCAGTATAGGATAAAATTGTGATAAAATTGCTAAAATCCTCTAAAAATATAATTAAAAGGTTGGTCAAGTCAATTTTACAAAAAGGGTTTTGGAAAATGGAAATTTTGAGTAGTGACCAAATTGTAAAGTTTCAAAACTGGGAAAATGTGATTTTTAAGGTGGAAGCCTAAATCTTAGAATCTTTAGGGGGCTTTTAGTCAATTTGACCTTTCTTCAATATGACATGTGATTTAAAATGGGGTTTTATTTAAATGATTTTTAATTGGATTTTTATATTAATTAATTGAGAGGTAGTTATTGGGATTTTCATTTACGTAACTACCAATTTCCTCTCATTTTCAGCCAAACACCATTTTCTCTCATCTTTTTTCCAGAATTCTTCCTCCCAAAAACCCTCTCAACATTTCCTAAATCTTTTTCAAGAGATCTTCCTTAATTCTTCAAGATTTTTGCAAGGAAAACTTGTCATCTATTGAAGGAAACAAGGATTGGAGGTAAATCCCGTTCTCATCCTCTAATCTAAGTTCTTTATTGAAATTCCCAAGATATTTGGCTTCTAAATACTATTTTTGAGTGAGTTTTCAATATAGTTTTGATTTGAGATAAAAAACTTGTGAAATTGTGGATGAAATCTTGATTTTCGGACTTGATGAGTTGGGCTCTGTTTTGTGTTGATTTTAATTGATTTCTAAGTTGGTTTATATGTTAAAATGATGTGTTGATAACATTGATCCCGAAATCCTTGAGATCCTTGAGTTTCTTGGTAGTTTTAAGTGAGTTTTTGGGGTGAAATGGTGAAATCTTGCTTGTTGGAGGTATAAGGATGAGTTAGGATGTTTATTAGATGTGTTTTGATGTTGATAATTGTTTGGAAGTGATGTATGATGGCTGAGCTTGGTTTAGGAAGCAATGAATTTAGTTTTCGGTTGTTTTGGAAGGGAATTTTTGTAACACACCAATTTTGGGCTTGGAAGGTTAGGGTCTGAACCGGACCGGTCTGATTTTCTGTTCGAATATAAAAGGTAGTTTCAGGGAAAGCCTAGTTCGGGCTACATTAAAAATATGGAAAAATATCTAAAAAATCCTCTTTTAATATATATAAGAGAGTGGTGAAATCAATTTTACAAAATAAGGTTTGGAAATGTGACATTTCAAATTAGTGACTAAAATGTAATTTTTGAAAAGTTTAGTGGTGACTGTTTTGTAAGGATTGAAACTTTGAATCTTTAAGGAGCTAATTTACCCAAGATTGATTTCTACAGATTTTTCTTAGTTTTTAATGATGCATTTAATGTTTAATTAATTAAAGAAAATGAGAAAAAAAACAATTTTGAGATTTCATAACTAACTTTCTTAAAAACTTTCTCATCTCATTTTCTCTCAAAATTCTCTCAACCAAACACATTTCTATAGCAACTTTTCTTTTGATTTTCACACCAAATGATGAGATTTCAATCCTCAAATGATTCCTAATCCTTTCTACATCTAATCCTCTTCATTTGCTTATTGAATTTTCAAGGATTTTGGCTCTAATCAAGGAGAAATCTACATTTAGAGGTAAGGATGTTCTTCTCCTCTAAATACTCAGTTCTTTACTGAAATTCCCAAGTTCTCAATCCTTAAATTAAGTTTTATTAAAGGTTTTAATGTTGTGATCTTGATTTTGGCTTAAAACTCAAGATTTGGATTAAATCTTAAAGAAATTTGTGGTGATTGTTTGGGCTCTGTTTTGAGATGGCTTTTTAATGTATTTTGGATGTTTAATGATGTATAATTGAGGTTTAATCAATGCAATCCCGAATAGGTTGATTTTCCTAAGTTTTTGCTTATGAAAATGGTGGTTTTTGGGGTGATCTTGGTGTTTTGTTATAGCTGGAGCTTTATGGACGAGTTTAGGTTCTTTTTGGATGTTAATTGATGTCTAAGGTTGCTTAGAAGTGATGGATCTTGGCTGGGTAATGTTGTGGGAGTGTTTGGATGTGATTTCGGTTGGGTTTGGTAGCCGAAATGTGAGTTTTGAGGAGAGCAGCGAGTTTAGGTGCAATAGTTGAAGATTTTAATGCATGATGATGCACTAATCCTCTACTTTGATGTGTTTAAAACAGGGGAGACATCTTCGGATCCTTCTGGTGTTGATCCGGAGGCTTGATCGGCGTTTCAGCAAGCTTGCGAAATGGAATTGGTGAGTGAAGTTTGGTTTTCAGCTTTGAAACCAATGTTTGAAGGTTTGGGAGCTTAGTTTAAGTCTAAGCAACTTAACTAAGCTCAAGAGTAAGTTTTCGGAGAAACTCTCTCTAAGATCACAATGGTGGTTAAAAGTCCATGTGTGGATCTTGTGTTGAGTGCCCCGTGTTCTCGTTAGTGATGTTATACAACTACCGATGAGTGATGTGGAGGGATTGTGATTGTACCGTTAAACTCCATCACAGGTGTTGAGGGGTTGTGATTGTACCGGTAAACTCCACCTTGTGTGTTCGGTAGTGAGTATGAAGCGTATGGGACAACGCTTGTAATCCGCGTATCCGATTGTGTTTTATGTTGTAAAAGGTTGTGGTTTATCACTTGGAAGCCAATATGACATGTAATTGATATTGAAGCATGAGATGCTTGTTGTGAATGCAATGTTGCATGAATGATGATGTTTAAGTGTTAAAGGCATTATGGAAAGTGTTCTTATAAAGTGCATTATTGTGTTGTTTCTTTAGAGCATGCCTCACTAAGTATTTGTGCTTACGCTCTCTCTCCTAAACCAATAATGCAGATAATTGAGGTGTTTGAGGGCAGCAAGGAGGCTAAGAATCCAAGGGAAAGCTAAGCTCATGTATGGTGACTATTTTACAACATTATTAGATTTTGATATTTGGCAATGGGAACCTAGGTTGTGTTTTGGGAGATGTTTTGGACTCCCTAGTTGTGGCATGATGCTTTAAATGTTTTGGAGATGTAAATGGCCATTTCGGTGCTTGATTTGATGTTTTAATGGTTGTTTGCTTTGGACATTAGGATGCATGCCTATAGTCTTGTGAATTCTCCTAATTGATGCCATGATCGTATTTTGATGATGCAAACATGTACCTAATATGTATGATTACTTGTTGGCATGATTAGGAAGTCATTAGGGTGTGTTTGAGTGGCTAAAGGAAAGTTAAACCAGCAAAATCTGCACTTTCTGGGCAGACCGTATCGGAACGGGCACTAACGTTTCGAAACGGGTGCCTGTAATGGCCTTCGTGTATCGAAACGGATAGGGTCGTTCCGAAACACTTTTGCCACTACCAGGCCTTGTTTCGATACTGGTCTCGAAACGAACCCGCGTTTCAGAACGGTCAACCCCCGTTCCGAAACACTAGACCGTTGGGCACTGATTTGAATGGTTTTGAGGTTTGCAAGCTTTACGTTTTTGTCCTGAATTTTGTATATGCATTTGTTTGAGTTTGAGATCTCCGTTTAAGGTGTAATTTGACAGGGAAGCATGTAATATGATTAATTTGACATTGGTAACTTAAAAATCGACTAATTTCTTTATCTTTCCAGAATTTACATTTTGGTCCTTAACTTTGTATGTTGTGCAATTGAGGCCCTTATTGCTTTCCGATCGCTGTGTTTTTCAAGTATGCTTTCCATCAGAGTATGCTTAGGGTTAATAAGCATCTAGATAAGATTAAAAAAAGGGTCGTTAATCAAGGTTGACTTTCGGGTTGACTTTGGTTTTCCCCGTGTAATCTTCGTAGTTCGGGTCAACCGTCTAGGCCGTGCTAAGGGGGTTACAATTTTGGTGTAGTTTGAGTAGGCAACGAGTTTATGAATTATTGTTGCTGTTAGAATGCATTTTAATGCATTTAGATCTCTGTTTTGATGATGTGAAAACAAGGGATCTTGATCCGGAAGCAAACGAGGTGATTTTGGAGGCTCCGGAGGTGTAATTTCTGTGTCGGCGAACGAAGCTTCACGTATCGGTGAGTGGAAATGCAATTTCCTGCATTGTAACGCTTTGAGCGTGATCTTGGGAGCTTAGTGTAAGTTTGATACACTTAGCTAAGCTCAAGAGTAAGTAGTTCGAAAATCTCTCTTGGAAATGTGCTATGTTTTGATGAAAATGCACTTGAAGTGAGTGTGGATTTGTTTACTGTTTTAAGCATGATTTAAATGCTGGATTTTACTGCCATGATGTTAAGGATGCACTAGGTAAGTGATCCTTGTTTTTTCATATGACTATGCATATGAAGTTAAGCATGTTATGCTTGTGGAAATGGCATTGTGGTTATGCTTGTAAAATAGTGGATTATTGATGATAAATTATTATATTGGCAAGTGATGAAAATGGTTTTTGGTTAATTTAATCGGATATAGTTAGTCGGCTATAAGATTGGGTGCACTGTGAATAAAGTCGCCTTGGATGTCGAGGGGTTTTGATTGTGCCGTAATCTCCATCCAAGTACCCTAAAGATTGAGGTTAAGACCACAACGGTGAATGGTTAGTCTCGTGTGTGAGTCTTGTGTATGTGTCCCATACTCTTGTTAGTGGAATTATACAACTACCGATGAGTGATGTTGAGGGGTTGTGATTGTGCCATAAATCTCCATCACGGGTGTTGAGGGGTTGTGATTGTGCCATTTGTCTCCACCTTGTGTAGTCCGGTAGTTTGTATGAAGCGTGAGGGACAACACTTGTAATCCGCGTATTCGATTGTGTCTTGTGTTGAAATGGTTTATGGATTATCACTTGAAAGCCAATATAATGTAAATGAAAAATGTGGAGCATGAGATGCTTGTATATGATGCAAGGTTGCATGAGATATTTGGGTATGATGCAAGAGTGCATGTGATGCTTGTTAAAGCATGAGCAAAGGTTTATTTTCTGTTTTAAAATGATGCATATGAGCATGTGGTTAAAAAGTGCACTGAGGTCTTGAGAAGACATGTTTTATGAATGGCATGACATGTAAAGTGTTGGTTTTGCAAAACATGAGACATGCATTGATGGATGTTGTTTAGTGATCCTCACTAAGCTTTATGCTTACGCTCCTTTGTTTCATCAATGTAGAGAATTGAACATTTGAAGGCAGCCCAAAAGCAAGAGGAATCCAAGGCTTTGTTAAAGAGATGTATGTGGTTCACCCTTAGTGTAATAAGTGGCAATGGGTGGGATTTATACTTTGGAATGTTTGAGGGTGTTTCCCTTTACTTTGAGCATGTTAGATTGCCTATACTTGAGTTGTAAATGGCCTTTGGTGTTTAGATTTTGATTTGTATGATGTTATAGCTTGTTATGGTTTTGATGAACTAGGGAGCGTGCCTTTAGTACCTTTAATTACATGTTGGTTGCCATGTTTAAGCTATTACATCGATATGATGATTGTTGATATGTAACTATGTTGTATGCATGTTGTGGTATGTCTCGGGAATGATTCGAGTGTGGAAATGCATGTAAAACCAGCAAAATCTGCTGTTGCAGGGCAAGTCGTATCAGAATGCCCTTGCCTGTTTCGGAACAGGGGCCCAAAATGGCTTTAAGGTTTCGGAACGAGTGAAGGCGTATCGAAACGCTTTGGCTACTGGAAGGGGGTGTTTCGATACGGGTCTCGAAACGCACCCGAGTATCGAAACGGTCAACCATGTTTCAAAACGACCATTTCGGTACAGGGCTATCTGTATCGAAACACTTGGCCGTTGATTTGATTTTTGAGCTATTCTGAGTTTCTATTTCATACATTTCGCTCCTTAAATGTTGGCTACTTAAATTAATGAGTTTGAATGATCCATTTGAGTTGATTTTTGACATGATGGCATGTTATGTGATTTTTTGAGGTTTGGTAATTTTAAAATCATGAAAGTCCCTGTAATTTATAAAATTTATAGTTTAGTCCCTAAAAGTCAAATGTATGCAATTGAACCCCTGTTCGAACTCCGATCCCTGTGTCGTTTCCACCTAATCGCTTTGCTGAATTCATAGGTTAATAATATGCATCTAGAGAAGATAAAAAGAAAAAAAGGTCATAAATCAAGGTTGACTTTGGTTTTCCCCGTGTAATCTTCGTAGTTCGGGTTAAACGTCTAGACCGGGATAAGGGGGTTACACTTTTAAAGCGTGACTTGGGAGAATCCCTTGTAGATGCTGCCTCCAAATACCTAATTGTCTGCATTGATGAACAAAGAGAGCATAAGCATACAAGCTTAGTAAGGATTGCTCAAAATCACAAACATCATCAATGCACAAAACTATTTTTCACTTTTTCAAAACTACCATGCTTCCTTTGACAAATCATACACTTTATCACCAAAACCATTGAATTAAACATCATGCAAAATGATTCATATAAACCCAGAAATTAAACAATTGCTACTCATATTCCAAGCCTTCCAAGCATAAATACCTTTATGATAAGCTTAAACCAAAACATGCATCTTTCAAATTATGCATTAACAACGTTTTCCACAATATTTCATTTCATTATATTGGCTCACAAGTGATAACAACATTCTCAAAACATATCGGATACACAAATTACCAAGGGTTGTCCCACACCTTTCATACACTCTATTGGCATCTCAAGGCTCACACACGGGAGCAACCTTCCACCGTTGTGACACCCGTGCTGGAGTATTCGGTACAATAACAACCCCTCAATACCACTCATCGGTAGATGTATAACCCACTAATGAGAGACGGGACACACAAAAGGTTCGCACTTGGGAGCTACCCTCAACCGTTGCAACCTTAAACAATCCTCAATCTTTAGGGTACTTGGATGGAGTTTCGGTAAATCACAACTCCTCAACATCCAAGGTGACTTGTTTATAGTGCACTCAATCCTATAGCCGGCTAACTATATCCAATTTCGTTTATAAAACACTTTATTCAACATCACTTGCCAATATAATCCACATCTCATGCACACCTCACTATTTTTACAAAGCATTCATGATAAGCCGTAACTCAAGCATTAAACCATTCTTCAAATCTCATGCATCAACACATGCATACAAGGATCACTCACCTAGTGCATCCTTAAATCACATGGCATCATCATACACATTTTATACACTCAAAACATGCTTTAGAACAGTAGGTAAATGTAATTAAAATCAAGTGCAACCAAAGGCTCAAACAAGCACAATCTAGGAGAGAAATTCACTTTACTTACTTCCGAACTTAGTAAAGTGTTTCAAGCTCTTACTAAGTTCCCAAAACCTTTTCTAAAACGTTTCCACGTTGGAAAACCAAGTTCCACTCACTGGCTTGCAAAACCACACTCGCCGACGCAACTATCGATCGTCTGAAGCCTCTAAAATCACTTCGTTTGATTCTGGAATACTATCCCCTGTTTTCAACACATTAAAATAGAGGTTCAGTGCATTAAAATGCATCCAAAACACCAGCACTCAAAAGAAATCCCGCAGCCCTGCTCTAAAACATCAAATCACCCATTTGAAACAACCGAAAACTTAATCGATTGACCTCTAACCTCAGCCCAGTCATTACCTAACACATCCAACACATTTTAATCATCAATCAACATCCAAAAACAACCTAAAGCCATCCTTATACCTCAAGCAACTCGAATTTCTCAAAAACACCCCAAAAACCCAACCAAAAACACTTCAAAAACCAAGGATCTCAAGGATTTTGGGGTCTCTATGATTAAGACTCTATTCCAACACTAAAAACCTTTCGAAACTCATTTAGAAATCATCTCAAACCAGCCAAATCATCACAACTTCGAAAATCACTTTGAAACACCCTTTTCAATAAGATTTCAACATTTTATCAAAGCTAAAATAAAATTTCAATTAAAAACATTGATAAAGAGCCAAATATCTTTGGAATTTCATTAAAGAACTTTGATTAGAGGGTTAGCACGAAATTTACCTCCAATCCTTTCTTCTCTTCTAATTTGGCAAGTTTAGCTTGAAAGAACTTGAAGGAAATTGAGAGAAATCATAAAGAAGAAATTGGAAATCAAGAGAGGATTTGAGAGTGAAGAAAAATCTGGAAATTGAGAGGAAATGGAAAGTGTTTGGCTGAAGTGAAGATGAGGGAATGAAAAGACCGTCAAAAATCTTTTAACCGATTAACTAACTTTTTAATTTAATTAATCAAAGCCATTTTAATTTCTAATAAATTATTTAATACACATGCCAAATTAGAGAAAAGGCCTAATTGCCAAATAGCTCCCTATAGATTCTAAGATTTCGACTCTTCTTAAAAAAACACATTTTCCCAACTTTTAAATCTTTACATTTTCCCAACTTTAAAAAAAACACATTGCCAAATAGCTCCATATAGAACCTTTATTTCCATAAACCACCTTTTAACGGTTCGAACAACCGATATCGGTTCCACCGGCCCAACCCGACTCGCAAAACACCTAGGCCAGAACCAGGGCATTAAAAATCTCCCATATTTAGGAAATTTCATCCTCGAAATTTTACCTGAAGGAAAAATATGCAGAAATTGCCTCACCATGTCCGCCTTACTTTCCCACGTGGCCTCCTCAACTCCTTGGTGTCGCCACAACACCTTCACAAGCTCAATCGTCTTGCCACGAAGAACTTTGCTACTCGAATCCAAAATTCTCACCGGTTCCTCATCATAGGACAAATCCGGATTCAACCCAATTTCCTCAACTGCCATCACATGCGAAAGATTCGATCTATACCTCTGCAACATGGAAACATGAAACACATCATGGATCTTTTCCAACTCGGGAGGCAACCTCAACCGATAAGCTACAGGACCAACTCGCTCCACAACCTCATAAGGTCTAATAAACCTCGGATTGAGCTTTCCCTTACGTCCGAACCTCATCACCTTCTTCCAAGGAGATACCTTAAGGAACACATGATCTCCAACCACAAATTCAATCTCTTTACGCTTTAAATCCGCGTAAGACTTCTAGTGATCCGATGCAGCCTTCAATCGCTCACATATGAGCTTCACCTTCTCAGTTGTTCCCTTGAGCATATCCGGCAAGGAAAGCAACTTTTGCTCCACCTCAGCCCAACAAAGAGGCATTCTACACTTCCTCCCATACAAAGCCTCATACGGAGCCTTTTGTATACTTGCCTGAAAACTATTATTATAGGCAAACTCAACCAAAGATAGATTTTTTTCTCAAGAACCTTGGAAATCAATCACACAACATCGCAACATATCCTCAAGAACCTAGATAACTCGGTCTGACTGTTCATCCGTTTGAGGATAATATGAAGTGCTGAAATTCAACTGCGTACCCAATGCCTGGTGTAAACATTCCCAAAACCTCGCTGTGAACCTCGGATCCCTATCCGAAACTATGAACTTGGGCACACCGTGCAACTGCACAATCTCAACAACATATAACTCAGCTAACTTATATAACGTATACGTAGTATGCACATCCAAGAAATGCGCACACTTCGTAAGACGATCCACAATAACCCATACAAAGTTCTTCTTAGATTGTGTCAAAGGCAGACCAGACACGAAATCCATCGTAATTCTTTCCCACTTCCACTCCGATATCCTCAAAAGCTGTAACAAACTGGAAGGAAACTGATGCTCAGCCTTCACACACTGGAAAACCATACACTTTCTTACAAAATCAGCAACATCCTTTTTCAACCCCACCCAATAATACTCATCCTTCAAGCCATGATACATCTTAGTACTACCAGGGTGCATAGAAAAAGGACTGATATGAACCTCAGTCAAAATAGTGTGCCTCAACTCAACATCTTCCGGCACCACTATTCAACTTTTGAAACATAGAACCCCATATCATTAAAACAGAAGTCCGTTGCCTTACCATCAGCTATGTCCTAAACATGAGGTACAAACAAATCATCAAGCAACTGCTTCTTCTTGATCAATTGAATCAAAGAAGGTTTCACTTGCAACTCGGCTATCAAGCCACTATCACGCGATATACTCAAACAAGCAAACATAGTTCTCAACTCAACAGCTACCTTCCTACTCAAAGCATCAGCCACAACATTGACCTTTCCAGGATGATACTCAATGGTCAGATCATAATCCTTAAGCAACTCCAACCATCTTTGCTGCCTAAGATTCAACTCCCTCTGCGACACAAGATACTTCAAACTCTTATGGCCGGTGTAAACCACACACCTTTCACCATAAAGGTAGTGTCCCCAAATTTTCAAAGCAAACACCACTGTTGAAAGCTCTACATCATGTGTAGGATAGTTGCGCTCATGCACCTTCAACTGTCTCAATGCATAAGGCACAACCTTCCCACCTTGCATCAGTACGCAACCCAAACCAACATAGGATGCATCACTGTAGACTACAAACTCCTTACCCGATTCCGGTTGAATAACGACAGGAACTTACGTCAAAGCTTCCTTCAACTTCTCGAAAGCTTATTGCCTAACATTCGTCCACTTAAAGTGAACATTCTTTGCAACAACTTGGTCAAAGGTGCAGCAAACTTAGAGAAACCTTTGACAAACCTTCGGTAGTAGCCAGCCAACTCAAGGAAACTATGCACTTCCGTCACTGATTTAGGCGTCTTCCAACTCATCACCACCTCAACCTTGGGTGGATCAACCATAATACCTTCGACTGACACCACATGTCCAAGAAAAACCACTTCCTTGAGCCAAAACTCACACTTGCTCAGCTTAAAATAATGCTGATTCTCCAACAGCTCTTGCAACACAATTCTCAAGTGCCTATCATGATCCTCCTTGGTACGTAAGTACATGAGAATATCATCGATAAACACCACCACGAACAGATCCAAAAACTCATGGAACACCCTATTCATCATATCCATGAATGTAGCCGGTGCATTCGTCAATCCAAACGGCATCATCAAGAACTCATAATGGCAATACCTAGTCCGAAAAGCTGTTTTGGGTACATCTACATCCTTAACCCTTAGCTTATAGTACCCAAACCTCAAATCTATCTTCGAAAACACCGAAGCACCACGAAACTAGTCAAACAAATCATCGATCTCCGTAGAAGGTACTTGTTCTTAATCGTTAATTTGTTCAGTTGCTGATAATCAACACACATACGCATTGTACCATCATTCTTCTTCACAAACAAGACTGGCGCACCCCAAGGTGAAATACTCGGCCTTATGAACCCTCGGTCAAGCAACTCCTGAAGTTGCGTCTTCAACCGCTTCAACTCATTAGGTGCCATGTGATAAGGAGCAATGGACACCGGAGTTGTATTTTCATACAACTCGATACCAAACTCAACCTCTCGGTTTGGTGGCAATCTAGGAAACTCTTCCTGAAAAACACCCGGAAACTCACATACTATTCGTATGTTCTGTACTCGCACTTCCTTTGTACCAGGATTCATCACGCATGCCTACAAAGCTTCGTATCCCAACTCCATCATATGACTCGCTTCTAGAGCCGAAATTGCATTAGACAAGAACTCTGCGTTCTCGCCCACGATTACTACCTCGTAATCATCCGCAAGCTTCAGGGTAACTCGCTTAACATCAAAATCTACCATAGCTTGATGCTCAACCAACCACTCCATTCCAAGAATCACATCAAAACCATAAAAAAGGTAGTTCCATCAAATCAACTAAAAACTCATTACCCTGAACAAACAATGGACATCTCCTATACAATTTCCTTGTAACAACAGTCTCACCAAAAGAACTTGATACTTGCATTCCTACATCTAATGTCTCAACAAGAATATCAAGAAAATGTGCATACTCACTCAAGATGTATGAATGCGTAGATCCAGAATCAATCAAAGATAACAAAGACAAGGATTGCAAGGTGAATGTACCTGCAATCACATTGATGTCATTATGTCCCTCGCGATGTGCATACACCCTCGCAGGACCACCTCCCTCTAGCTGTACAACAACTACGTAGGCCATACCTCTCTGCCCATCCTCTCTCCTCTGAAAGTTCCCACGCCCGCGCCCACGGCCTCTTTGCTGTGCAACAACTGGTGCACGACCCTGAGCACCTCCCGCCAAAAGGGGACACTCACGCCTCACGTGACCAGCAGCTCCGCAGTTCCAACACGAATTAGTCCCAACCACAGGAGCCTGTATCTCACGATCCGCACGAGGACAATTCCGCCTCAAGTGCTCCCACGAACCACACGTCCAACATGTATTATGCTCAACCCACGACCTATTGCCTTGAGTTGGTGCGCCTTGCCCAAAGTTACCTCGCATAGCCGCAGGCTGATATCTATGGTCCATGTTCCTCTTATTCTGCCCACCACTAGGGCCAACATCAGCATCTCTCTTGCCCAAACTGGTACCACCCCTACACGAGGTCAGACCCAGGCTCTGCTCTGTGTCCTTGGCCCGAGTCACCAGCATATGAAAATCTGTATAATCAGTCACGAGCATGAGCATCTTCACATCCTGAACCAGGCCATACCGAAAATAGTCACAACGATGCCTGTCACTCGGCACCAACTCCAGCGTGTATTGGCTCAGTCGTATGAACTGAACCTCGTACTCAGCCACAATCATGTTCCCTTGAACCAGAGACATGAATTCCCTCTTCTTATTGTCCAAGTATCTAACTCTAAGATACTTTCTCTTAAAAGCATACTGGAAGAATGTCCAATCCATCTCTTCCGGCTCCAATGCCACGGCCGCAGTCATCCGCCATGTGTATGCATCACCATTCAATAACGACACTGCACAACCATGTTTTCGTGCATCATTGCACCCCATTTGATCCAATATCTGAATCGTGCTGGCCATCCAAGCCTCGGATGCCTCAGGTGATAATCCACAAAATTTTACTCCTCCTTGACTCCTTAATCGCTCCAATGACAATCCCACTTGCCCAGCAGCAGGCGCTTGTAAATGCACTCCGGCAACAATAGCCGGGAATGCTCTCATCATCGCCTGTACTAGAGGCATCAAATCTCCCAACACCGGACAAACATGTCTGTGTTGCCTTTACTCATCACCCCCAGGTGGTGGCGGCAGTGGAAGAGGATGTAACACCCCAATTTTGGGCTTGAAAGTTTAAAGTCTGAACCGGACCGGTCTGATTTTCGGTTCGAATATAAAAGGTCGTTTTAGGGAAAGCCTTGTTCGGGATGCATTAAAAATATGGAAAAATATTTAAAAATCCTCTTTTAATATATATAAGAGAGTGGTGAAATCAATTTTACAAAATAAGGTTTGGAAGTATGACATTTCGAAATAGTGACTAAAATGTAATTTTTGAAAAGATCATGACTGTTTTGTAAGGATTGAAACTTTGAATCTTTAAGGAGCTAATTTACCCAAGGAAGGATTTCTCCAGATTTTTCTTGATTTTAATGACTCATTTAATGTTTAATTAAATTAAAAGAAAAGAGGGAAACCATATTTTAGTTTTCATAACCAACTTTTGCTAAATTTTCTCATCTCATTTTCTCTCAAAATTCCCTCAGCCAAACACATTTCCACAGCAGCATTTCCTTTGATTTTTACACCAAATGATGGGATTTCAATCCTCAAATGAATCCTAATCATTTCTACATCAAATCCTCTTCAATTTCTTATTGAATTTTCAAGGATTTTGGCTAAGGAGAAATCCACATTTAGAGGTAAGGATGTCCTTCTTCTCTAAATACTCAGTTCATTACTGAAATTCCCAAGTTCTCAATCCTTCAATTGAGTTTTATTAAAGGTTTTAATGTTGTGATCTTGATTTTGACTTAAAATTCAAGATTTGGATTTAATTTTGAAGAAATTCGTATTAGATGTTTGGGCTCTATTTTGAGATGTCTTTTTAATGTATTTTGGATGTTTAAATAATGTGAAATGAAGGTTTAATCAATGCAATCCCGAATAGGTTGATTTTCCTAGGTTTTTTACTTGTGAAAATGGTTGTTTTTGGGGTGCTCTTGGTGTTCTGTTATAGCTGGAGGTATACGGACGAGTTTAGGTTCTTTTTGGATGTTAATTGATGTCTAAGGATGCTTAGAAGTGATGGATCTTGGCTGGGTAATGTTGTGGGAGTGTTTGTATGTGATTTCGGTTGGGTTTGGTAGCCGAAATGTGAGTTTTGAGGAGAGCAGCGAGTTTAGGTGTAATAGTTGAAGATTTTAATGCATGATGATGCTTTAATCCTCTGCTTTGATGTGTTTAAAACATGGGAGACATCTTCAGATCCTTGTGGTGTTGATCTGGAGGCTTGATCGGCGTTTCGGCAAGCTTGCGAAACGGAATTGGTGATTGAAGTTTTGTTTTCAGCTTTGAAACCAATGTTTGAAGGTTTGGGAGCTTAGTTTAAGTCTAAGCAACTTAAGTAAGCTCAAGAGTAAGTTTTCGGAGAAACTCTCTCTTTGATGAACCATGAGATGGTTGGATGCAATGTGTTTAATTTGCATATTTAAATTCGGTTTTGAAAGCATGTTTTAGCATGGTTAATGCTGGTTTTGAAAGCCATGTGTTGAAGGATGCTCAAGATAAGAGATCCTTGGTTTGAGATTGATAAATGTGGTTTTGATGCATAGTGTTGCATGATTGTTTAATGGCTTTGATTAATGCTTTAAAACAGTGGATTGATGATGGTAAATGATGTATATTGGCAAGTGATGTGTTGGTTTAAAAGTACTTGAATCGAATATAGTTAGCCGGATATAGGATTAGGTGCACCGTGAATAAAGTCGCCTTGGATGTTGAGGGGTTGTAATGGTACCGTAAACTCCATCCAAGTACACTAACGAGATGTCTAAGATCATATTGGTGGTTAAAATGCCATGTGAGGATCTTGTATTGTGTGTCCCGTGTTCTCGTTAGTGATGTTATACAACTACCAATGAGTGATATGGAGGGATTGTGACTGTACCGTTAAACTCCATCACGAGTGTTGAGGGGTTGTGATTGTACCGGTAAACTCCACCTTGTGTGTTTGGTAGTGTGTATGAAGCGTATGGGACAACGCTTGTAATCCGCGTATCCGATTGTGTTTTGTATTGGAAAATGGTTATGGATTATCACTTGGAAGCCAATATGACATGTTGATGTTAATGAAGCATGAGATGCTTGTTGTGTATGCATTGTTGCATGAGAAATGATGTTTATGGATTTTAAAGGCCTTTGAAAGGTGTTTTATAAAATGCATTATTGTGTTGTTTCTTTAGAGCATGCCTCACTAAGCATATGTGCTTACGCTCACTTTCTTGAACCAATACTGCAGAGAATTGAAGTGCTTAAAGGGCAGCAAGGAGGCTAAGAATCCAAGGGGAAGGCTAAGCTCATGTATGGTGACTATTTTTACAACATTATTAGTTTTTGGTATTTGGCAATGGGGACCTAGGTTGTATTTTTGGGAGATGCTTTGGACTCCCTAAGTGTGGCATGATGCCTATAATGTTTTGGACTTGTAAATGGCCATTTGGTATTTGCTTTGATGATTTGATGAATGGTTGGTTTCAATACTAGGATGCATGCCTATAGTCTTGTGGTTTTTCCTAATTGATGCCATGATCGTGTTTTGATGATGCTAATATCTTCCTTAAATGTATGTTGACTTGTTGGCATGATTAGGAGGTCATAGGGATATGTTTGATTGTGTAAATGTATGTTAAACAAGAAAAATCTGCACTTTCTGGGAAGACTGTATCGGAACGGGCACTACCATTTCGAAACAGGGCCCTGTAATGGCCTCTGTGTATCGAAACGGGTAGAGGCCGTTCTGAAACACGTTTGCTACTGCCAAGCCCTGTTTCGGAACGGGTTTCGAAACGAGCCCACGTTTCGGAACGGTCAACCCCCGTTCCGAAACACTCGATCGTTGGGTACTGATTTGAATGATGTATGGTTTGCATGCTTTACGTTTTAGTCCTGAATTTTGTATGTGCAATTGCTTGAGTTTGAAAAGTCCGTTTAAAGTGAAATTTGACAGGGAAGCATGTAATATGATTAATTTGATATTGGTAACCTTGAAATTGGTTAAGTCCCTCATATTCCAGAATTTACATTTTGGTCCCTAAATTTGTATGTTGGGCAATTGAGTCCCTTGTTGTTTTCCGAACGCTGTGATTCTCAAGTATGTTTTTTCTCAAGAGTGCGCTTAGGGTTAATAAGCATTTAGACAAGACTAAAAAGAACAAAAAATTGTCGTTAATCAAGGTTGACTTTCAGGTTGACTTTGGTTTTCCCCGTGTAATCTTCGTAGTTCGGGTCAATCGTCTAAGCCAGGCTAAGGGGGTTACATTTGGTGGTATCAGAGCTGAGTTCTCGAGTAAGCGAGAATGGTTATGTGGGTGATGTATGTATGAATGCATGATGTGCCTTTGTGAATGAAGTATGATGTGTGAATTGTAAAGTATGTTACAATTGCGATGTATGCTGAGATGAAGCATGATAGAGGGACCCATTGCCATATCAAAACTAATGAAATGATTTGTTTTTAAAATGAGCTTGAGTACTTGGATTTCTTACCCTGCTGGGCCTGATTATGTTTATTGCATTTGTTTCATTGCATTGTTTAGTGAATGGGACCTCGTAGAGAGACGAGGATTAATACACGAGCTATGGCTCAAATGAGAATGAAGAGAATGCTGAGAATGTAGTGGATTTAACCCCTCCACCTGGTGGTGGTGGTGCTGGAGGTGATGGAGCTGGTGCTGGGGTCGCTGGACCTGAAGCTGGGCAGGGGCAAGCTGCTCATGACATGACAGTGTTGATACATGCTATTGATGGAGCCTTTCAGGCGGCAGTAGCTGGAGCTCATGGAGCTGGGCATCAGGGAGATGCTAATGCTAGACTACCTTTGGAATGTCTGCGCAGTCTGGGAGGGACTGAGTTCAGAGGTTTGTCTGCGGAGGGTTCCGAGTCTTAGTTGGAAAGTACCAAGAGAATTTTGGGACAAATGAACTGCAATGATGTGCAGAAGCTAGGTTGTGTGGTATCGCTGTTGCATGATGATGCGTATACCTGGTGGATGACCACTGTCTCCGGAATGGCGGAAGCTGATGTAACTTGGACGTTCTTTCTAAATGCGTTCAAGAGGAAGTATCTGGGTGTGCGATATCTGGATGAAAAGAAAAAAGAGTTCATATCTCTTACTCAAGGGAGCATGACAGTGGCTAAGTACAAAGTTCAGTGTGTCCGTCTCAGTCAATACGCACCTGAGCTTATTCCTGATGAGCGAGAAAGGTGTGAACGTTTTCGGTATGGTTTAGTGACGGATGTAAACACCTATATGCTTGCAGCTGAGTACACTGATTTTTGATGTGCTGGTCAGTAGAGCGAAGGATATTGAGCTGAATCTGAGTTTGTCCTCTAGGAGTGCTGGTTCTAGCGCGGGCAAGAGGGTGGCTGAGTATAGTTCCGGTGGTGGACGAAACAAGAGAGGACGTGATAGGAGGTATCAGTCTTCTGTTAGGCGTGGTGGTGGAGGGCATGGTGTGCCTGTTCAGGGAGACAGGGCGAGAGCTGATCAGAACACATGTTGGGCGTGTGGATCGCGTGGTCATTTGAGGCGTGATTGTCCTCGGGCAGCGAGAGAGGTGCATGCTCCTATTGCAGTGACTAGTAATTCGTGCTGGAATTGTGGTTCGGCAGACCACATGAGGAGGGAGTGCCCTTTGTTGGCCGGTGGTGGCCAGGGACGTGCACTTGGTGTTGTTGCACCACAGAGAGTTCGTGGGCGCGGCCGTGGTAACTTTCAGCGTAGAGATGATGGTGGAAGGAATGTGGCTCATGTGGTGGCTGTCCAACCGAAGGGTGGTGGCCAAACTCGAGTGTATGCTCAGAGGGAGGGGAGGAATGACACGGATGTGATCGCAGGTACTTTCACTTTGCAATCCTTGTCATTACTTTCCTTGATTGATTCTGGATCTACACACTCATACATATTGCTGAACATGCTCAATTGCTTGGTTTACCTGTTGAGTCTTTGGATGTTGGTATGCGTGTAACTAGTTCTTTTGGTGAGACTGTTGTGACACAAAAGCTTTATAGTAGATGTCCTTTGGTTGTGCAAAACCATGTTTTTCATGTTGATCTCATGGAATTACCTTTCTATGGTTTTGATGTAATCCTTGGTATGGATTGGCTTGTTGAACATCGAGCTGTGGTGGATTTTGAGAACAAGCGAGTTTCGTTGATGCTTGCGGATGATTATGAGGTGGTGGTGGTTGGTGAGAATGTGAAGTTTCTTGCCAATGTGGTGTCTACATTGGAAGCAAGCCGAATGCTGAGGCAAGGTTGTGAAGCCTACCTAGCCTTCGTGATGAATCATAGCTCTAAGGAGTTGCGAGTGCAAGATATCCGGACAGTGCGAGAGTTTCCTAGAGTGTTTCCGGAGGAGTTACCTGGATTGCCTCCTAATCGTGAAGTGGAGTTTGGAATTGAGCTATATGAAAACACAACTCCAGTGTCCATTACTCCTTATCGGATGGCACCTAAAGAGTTGAAAGAGCTGAAGACGCAACTTCAGGAGTTGATTGATCGTGGTTTCATTCGGCCGAGTGTGTCACCTTGGGGTGCACCGGTCTTGTTTGTGAAGAAGAAGGATGGCACTATGAGAATGTGCGTCGATTACCGTCAACTGAACAAGTTGATTATCAAGAATCGGTATCCATTGCCGAGGATTGATGATCTTTTTGATCAGTTTAGGGGAGCGGCTGTGTTCTCTAAAATTGACTTAAGGTCAGGGTATTACCATTTGAAAGTGAAGATTGTGGATGTGCCAAAAACAGCCTTTAGAACGAGATATGAGCATTATGAGTTCCTTGTGATGCCGTTTGGTTTGACGAATGCTCCTGTGGCTTTTATGGATATGATGAATAGAGTGTTCCATGAATACTTGGACAGATTTGTTGTGGTGTTCATTGATGATATCCTCGTGTACTCTCGTACTGAGGAGGAGCATGAGGGGCATTTGAGAATTGTGTTGCAGGCTTTGTTGGAGAATCAACTTTATGCTAAGCTGAGCAAGTGTGAGTTATGGCTCAGGGAAGTTGTGTTCCTTGGTCATGTGGTTTCTGCTGAGGGGATTCGTGTTGATCCTCAGAAGATTGAGGCAGTGATGAATTGGAAGCCTCCTAAGTCCGTAGTTTTCTTGGTTTGGCGGGATACTATCGGAGGTTCGTGGATGGATTTTCGAAAATTGCTGCACCTTTGACAAAGTTGTTGCAGAGGGATGTCAAGTATGAGTGGACGGAAGCAAGACAACAGACCTTTGAGAAGCTTAAGGCAGCTTTGACGCAAGCTCCTATCTTGGTTTAACCTGAATCAGGGAAAGAGTTTGTGGTGTACAATGACGCATCCTACGTTGGTTTGGGGTGTGTGTTGATGCAAGAGGGTAAGGTGGTGGCTTATGCATTGCGCCAGTTGAAGGTGCATGAGCGCAATTATCCTACACATGACATTGAGTTAGCTGCGGTGGTTTTTGCTTTGAAAATTTGGAGACATTACCTATATGGTGAGAAGTGCACTGTGTACACGGATCACAAGAGTTTGAAGTATCTGATGTCTCAGAAGGAGTTGAATCTTAGGCAACGACGTTGGGTGGAGTTGCTTAAAGATTACGATTTGACGATCGAGTACCATCCGGGTAAAGCCAATGTTGTAGCGGATGCCTTGAGTAGGAAGGTAGCAGTGGAGTTGAGGGCTATGTTTGCCAGTTTGAGCATTTCGCGAGATGGCGGTCTTGTGGCTGAGTTGCAAGTGAAACCATCCTTGGTTCAGTTGATAAAGGATAAGCAACTGTTGGATGATTCCTTGGTGCCACATGTTCAGGATATTGTTGAGGATAGGCCATCGGATTTCTACTTTAATGATGATGGAGTTTTATGTTTTAGGAGTCGAATGGTAGTGCCCAATGATGCTGAGTTGAGGCGTGCTATTCTGACTGAATCTCATAGTAGTCCTTTTGCTATGCACCCTGGTAGTACTAAGATGTACTGTGATCTTAGAGATGAGTACTATTGGGTGGGTTTAAAGAAGGATGTTGCTGAGTATGTGATCAAGTGCATGGTTTGTCAGCGAGTTAAGGCTGAGCATCAGTTTCCTTCTGGGTTGTTGCAACCGTTGAGGATTCCTGAGTGGAAGCGGGAAAGGATTACCATGGACTTTGTGCGCATTTCATACCCGTGCATAGTACGTACACTTTGGACAATCTTGCGGAGCTGTACATTGCTGAGATTGTGCGGCTGCATGGTGTGCCAAAGTCTATAGTGTCGGATCGAGATCCGAGGTTTACATCGCGTTTCTGGGAGTGTTTACATCAGGCTTTGGGTACACGGCTGAATTTCAGTACTTCTTATCTTCCACAGTCAGATGGACAGTCTGAGCGAGTTATCCACGTGCTGGAGGATATGTTGAGGTGCTGTGTGATTGAGTTTCAGGGCTCTTGGGAGAAACATTTGCCTTTGGTGGAGTTTGCCTATAATAATAGCTACCATGCAAGTATTCAAATGGCACCTTATGAAGCTTTGTACGTGAGGAAGTGCAGAACTCCTCTTTGTTGGGCTGAAACAGGTCAGATGTTGGTTTCGATGCCAACTTTTTTGAAAGGAACTACCGAGAAGGTGAAGCTCATTTGTGAGCGATTGAAGGCAGCTTCTGATCGACAGAAGTTTTACACGGATTTGAAGTGTAAGGAGATTGAATATGCGGTAGGTGACCGTGTGTTTTTGAAAGTTTCGCCTTGGAAAAATGTGATGAGGTTTGGCCGAAAGGGTAAGTTGAGCCCTATGTACATTGTACCATACGAGGTGATTGAGCGTGTGGGTCCTGTTGCGTACAAGTTTAGATTGCCACGAGAGTTGGAGAAGATTCATGATGTGTTTCATGTTTCTATGCTTCGGAGGTATAGATCGAATCCTTCCAATGTTATGCCTGTGGAGGAGGTGGAGTTGAATCCGGACTTGACTTATGATGAGGAACCGGTGGAGATTCTGGATTCAGATAGTAAAGTTCTTCGAGGCAAGACCATTGATTTGGTAAAGGTGTTGTGGAAGCATCGTGGTGCTGAGGAAGCCACGTGGGAACGAAAGGATGACATGGAGAAGCAGTTTCCATACCTTTTTCCTCCAGGTAAATTTCAAGGACGAAATTTCTTAAGAGGGGGAGAGTTGTAACACCCCAATTTTGGGCTTGGAAGTTTAGGGTCTGAACCGGACCGGTCTAATTTTCGGTTCGAATATAAAAGGTGGTTTTAGGGAAAGCCTAGTTCGGGATGCATTAAAATATGGAAAAATATCTAAAAATCCACTTTTAATATATATAAGAGAGTGGTGAAATCAATTTTACAAAATAAGGTTTGGAAGTATGACATTTCGAAATACTGACTAAAATGTAATTTTTGAAAAGTTCATGACTGTTTTGTAAGGATTGAAACTTTGAATCTTTAAGGAGCTAATTTACCCAAGGAAGGATTTCTCCAGAGTGTTCTTGATTTTAATGACTCATTTAATGTTTAATTAATTTAAAAGAAAAGAGGGAAACCATATTTTAGTTTTCATAACCAACTTTTGCTAAATTTTCTCATCTCATTTTCTCTCAAAATTCCCTCAGCCAAACACATTTCCACAACAACATTTCCTTTGATTTTCACACAAAATGATGGGATTTCAATCCTCAAATGAATCCTAATCATTTCTACATCAAATCCTCTTCAATTTCTTATTGAATTTTCAAGGATTTTGGCTCTAATCAAGGAGAAATCCACATTTAGAGGTAAGGATGTCCTTCTCCTCTAAATACTCATTTCTTTACTAAAATTCCCAAGTTCTCAATCCTTAAATTTAGTTTTATTAAAGGTTTAAATGTTGTGATCTTGGTTTTGGCTTAAAATTCAAGATTTGGATTTAATTTTGAAGAAATTTGTATTGGATGTTTGGGCTCTATTTTGAGATGTCTTTTTAATGTATTTTGGATGTTTAAATGATGTGAAATGAAGGTTTAATCAATGCAATCCCGAATAGGTTGATTTTCCTAGGTTTTTACTTGTGAAAATGGTGGTTTTTGGGGTGATCTTGGTGTTCTGTTATAGCTGGAGGTATAAGGACGAGTTTAGGTTATTTTTGGATGTTAATTGATGTCTAAGGTTGCTTAGAAGTGATGGATCTTGGCTGGGTAATGTTGTGGGAGTGTTTGGATGTGATTTCGGTTGGGTATGGTAGCCGAAATGTGAGTTTTCAGGAGAGCAGCGAGTTTAGGTGCAATAGTTGAAGATTTTAATGCATGATGATGCATTAATCCTCTGCTTTGATGTGTTTAAAACATGGGAGACATCTTCGGATCCTTGTGGTGTTGATCCGGAGGCTTGATCGGCAAGCTTGCGAAACGGAATTGGTGAGTGAAGTTTGGTTTTCAGCTTTGAAACCAATGTTTGAAGGTTTGGGAGCTTAGTTTAAGTCTAAGCAACTTAACTAAGCTCAAGAGTAAGTTTTCGGAGAAACTCTCTCTTTGATGAACCATGAGATGGTTGGATGCAATGTGTTTAATTTGCATATTTAAATTCGGTTTTGAAAGCATGTTTTAGCATGGTTAATGCTGGTTTTGAAAGCCATGTGTTGAAGGATGCTCAAGATAAGAGATCCTTGGTTTGACATTGATAAATGTGGTTTTGATGCATAGTGTTGCATGATTGTTTAATGGCTTTGATTAATGCTTTCAAACAATGAATTGATGGTGGTAAATGATGTATATTGGCAAGTGATGTATTGGTTTAAAAGTACTTGAATCGGATATAGTGAGCCGGCAGTAGGATTGGGTGCACCGTGAATAAAGTCGCCTTGGATTTTGAGGGGTTGTAATGGTACCTTAAACTCCATCCATGTATACTAACGAGATGTCTAAGATCATAATGGTGGTTAAAATGCCATGTGAGGATCTTGTATTGTGTGTCACGTGTTCTCGTTAGTGATGTTATACAACTACCAATGAGTGATGTGGAGGGGTTGTGATTGTACCGTTAAACTCCATCACGGGTGTTGTGGGGTTGTGATTGTACCGGTAAACTCCACCTTGTGTGTTTGGTAGTGTGTATGAAGCGTATGGGACAACGCTTGTAATCCGCGTATCCGATTGTGTTTTGTATTGAAAAATGGTTATGGATTATCACTTGGAAGCCAATATGACATGTTGATGTTAATGAAGCATGAGATGCTTGTTGTGTATGCATTGTTGCATGAGAAATGATGTTTATGGATTTTAAAGGCCTTTGAAAGGTGTTTTATAAAATGCATTATTGTGTTGTTTCTTTAGAGCAAGCCTCACTAAGCATATGTGCTTACGCTCTCTTTCTTGAACCAATAATGCAGAGAATTGAAGTGCTTAAAGGGCAACAAGGATGCTAAGAATCCAAGGGGAAGGCTAAGCAATGGGGACCTAGGTTGTGTTTTTGGGAGATGCTTTGGACTCCCTAATTGTGGCATGATGCCTATAATGTTTTGGACTTGTAAATGGTCATTTGGTATTTGCTTTGATGATTTGATGAATGGTTGGTTTCAATACTAGGATGCATGCCTATAGTCTTGTGGTTTCTCCTAATTGATGCCATGATCGTGTTTTGATGATGCTAATATGTTCCTTAAATGTATGTTGACTTGTTGGCATGATTAGGAGGTCACAGGGATATGTTTGATTGGGTAAATGTATGTTAAACCAGAAAAATCTGCACTTTCTAGGCAGACCGTATCGGAACGGGCACTACCATTTCGAAACAAGGCCCTGTAATGGCCTCTGTGTATCGAAACGAGTAGAGGCCGTTCCGAAACACTTTTGCTACTGCCAAGCCCTGTTTCGGAATGGGTTTCGAAACGATCCCGCATTTCGGAACGGTCAACCCCCGTTCCGAAACACTTGACCGTTGGGCACTGATTTGAATGGTGTATGGTTTGCATGCTTTACGTTTTAGTCCTGAATTTTGTATGTGCAATTGCTTGAGTTCAGAAAGTCCGTTTAAAGTGAAATTTGACAGGGAAGCATGTAATATGATTAATTTGATATTGGTAACCTTGAAATTTGTTAAGTCTCTCATATTTCCAAAATTTATATTTTGGTCCCTAAATTTGTATGTTGGGCAGTTGAGTCCCTTGTTGCTTTCCGAACGCTGTGATTCTCAAGTATGTTTTTCTCAAGAGTGCGCTTAGGGTTAATAAGCATTTAGACAAGACTAAAAAGAAAAAAAAGGGTCGTTAATCAAGGTTGACTTTCGGGTTGACTTTGGTTTTCCCCGTGTAATCTTCGTATTTCGGGTTGACTTTGGTTTTCCCCATTTGATCCAATATCCGGATCGTGCTGGCCATCCAAGCCTCGGAAGCGTCAGGTGATAATCCACAAAATTTTACTCCTCCTTGACTCCTTAACCGCTCCAATGACAATCCCACTTGCCCAGCAGCAGGCGCTTGTAAATGCACTCCGGCAACAATAGCCTGGAATGCTCTCATCATCGCCTGTACTAGAGGCATCAAATCTCCCAACACCGGACCAGCCTGTCCATGTTGCCTTTGCTCATCACCCCCAGGTAGTGGCGGCGGTGGAAGAGGAGGTAAATTTCCACCAAGTAGAACCTCGTTCTCTTGGTCACGTTATCCCTTAGCATGAGCAATTTCTCCAGAACGTAACTCTCGTCTCAGTCCCATTGTGCTAGTTAACATTAAAGCATGAACATAAAGCAACAAAAGATGAGGCCAACTTCTAACAAGGATCCAAGACTTACAAAACCAATTTAAAACATTTCACTAGGTAATAAGGCAATGAGCATCCAAATTTCCTCCAACATAGCATAAAGCATACTACATGCATATCTCAACCATCATGCGACTCAAACATCAAGGTTCAACCCAATCAATCATCATAAAACAACTCACATTCATATTTAATCGTCATATATATCACATCACATCAGATACTTAACATTAACATGTTTAACATTCACTGGTCAAAACATACTTCACCAAAAACACATATTCACTTCACATGTACATAGAAACAACCTACCATCATCCCAACCTTTCGAAACCTGGCTCTAATACCACCAAATGTAACCCCTTCGACCCGGCCTAGCCGATAGACCGATCTGAGTGCGTCACACAGGGAATATTGAAGTAAACTGAGAAACTTTACCTTAATAAACGACCTTTTTTTCTTTTTATCTTGTCTAGATGCAACTTAGTTCACTATGTGTATACACAAGCAGCGGATAAGACGACCTCACAAACGATCTCTGATTATAATCAATTTTGGGTTTAGGGACCATCTTTTAAATTTGACTAATTATGAGGGTTATTATGAAAATCGGGTTACCAATCTTTAATTAAGTTCATTACAATATTCTATGTGAAATCTTAGCTCAAAACGACTACAAGGATCAAAATGTAAGAAAGCAGAAACTCAGAATAATTCAAAAACTGTTTTAATGGTGGAACATTTCGGAATAGTGAGCTCTATATATGAACGGTCGTTTCGAAACATAGCTGACCATTTCGATACGCAGGTTCGTTTCGAAACCCTTTAAGACTCATTTCGGAATGAGGTTTCATTGAGGCAAAATGTTTCGGAATAGGCCTCACCATTTCAAAACACCAAGGCAATTTCAAGCCACCGTTTCGAAACAGGCAAGGATGTTTCGAAACACCTGTGTCTGCAACACATTTAAAAGCTGATTTAACTTAGATTGAATCATCCGAAACCATCCCGTCACATGCCCAAACATGTTTTTATCGCAAATATACATCGAACACTATGCATACGAAGCAATGACATCATCATAGTACTATAAACAATAACAAAGAGACTAAAGGCATGCATCCTAGGAGAAATATGCACCAAAAGGTCAAAATGCAATTCCAAGCATAAACAAAAACTTAAAGGCCATTTACAGAAACAAATATTCTTAATAAACTTGCAATAAAGCAGAAAATACTTAACCAACAACATTCATTGCATTGGACTCCCCCATTGCCTTTATTACACTAGTTCATGAACTCAACATACTTTTAATGTGTGTCTTGGTAGAATCTCCTGTAGATGCTACCTCCAAACACCTAATTGTCTGCATTGATGAACAAAGATAGCATAAGCATACAAGCTTAGTGAGGATTGCTCAAAATCACAAACATTAACAATGCACAAAACCATTTTTCACTTTTTCAAAACTATCATGCTTTCTTTGACAAATCATGCACTTTATCACCAAAACCATCGAATTAAACATCAATATGATTCATATAAACCGAGCAATTAAACCATTGCTACACATATTCCAAGCCTTCCAAGCATAAACACTATTATGCTAAGCTTAAACCAAAACATGCATCTTTCAAATTATACATTAACAACATTTTCCACAATATTTCATTTCATTATATTGGCTCACAAGTGATAACAACATTCTCAAAAATATCGGATACACAAATTACCAAGGGTTGTCCCACACCCTTCATACACTCTACCAGCATCTCATGGCTCACACACGAGAGCAACCATCCACCGTTGTGACACCCATGGTGGAGTATTCGGTACAAAAACAACCCCTCAACACCACTCATCGATAGATGTATAACCCACTAACGAGAGACGAGACACACACAAGGTTCGCACCCGGGAGCTACCCTCAACCGTTGGAACCTTAAACAATCCTCAATCGTTAGGGTGCTTTGATGAAGTTTTCGGTACAATCACAACCCCTCAACATCCAAGGCGACTTGTTTATAGTGCACTCAATCATATAGCCGGCTAACTATATCAGATTTCATTTATAAAACACTTTATTCAACATCACTTGCCAATATAATCCATATCTCATGCATACCTCACTGTTTTTACAAAGCATTCATGATAAGCCATAACTTAAGCATTAAACCATGCTTCAAATCTCATGCATCAACACATGCATACAAGGATCACTTACCTAGTGCATTCTTAAATCACATGGCATTATCATACACTCAAAACATGCTTTAGAACAATAGATAAATGCAATTAAAATCAAGTGCAACCAAAGGCTCAAACTAGCACAATCCATGAGAGAAATTAACTTTACTTACTTTCAAACATAGTAAAGCGTTTCAAGCTCTTACTAAGTTCCCAAAACCATTTCTAAAACATTTCAACGCTGGAAAACCAAGTTCCACTCACCGACTTGAGAAACCACACTTGCCGACGCAACTATCGATCGTCTGAAGCCTCCAAAATCATTTCGTTTGATGCGTGTAAAAGAGTCCTATGAAATTAGAGCACAAGTGTACACCCATGTCAAGTTATAATATAAAAGATATCGTCTCCACAGGGATTGAGATAACTTCAGAAATAATTTTCATGCACAAGAAAAATAAAACAACAGATAATTGATAATTTGTTGGATTGAAGTAAAACTAAAGTAGACAAGGGAAATAGATGAGGAAATTAGATTGATAAAGTAGCCTGGTATTGATTTGTTCTGTAGTGCAGGTATTGCAATGTTTAGAGGACTTCTGTTCCTTATGTCGTGGAACATGTCGCGGCAGCACCTGTCGCGGCAGAGGTTTGTTGTTGTTGCGGCAGCGATCAACAACTCTGTTACTTCAAGTTTTGCAAGAACCCCTATTTTGACTTGTCCTATCCCTAGGTCCAAGTTCTGTTAGCAAACATGTCTTGGATGATACCTCCCGGTGTGAATCGAAGGATGAACATCGATGTTTGGGAATTCTTCTTTAGTCGCTTAACCTTGTAGATATCCCTAGGCCAAGATAGTTTAACCATAAACTGGAAAACTGTATTTACCCCTTTCTTATACTTAACTCTCCTGATATTAAGTAAATAGATAACCTCACAATGCTCTCCCGATACTCTTATGAGATGTTGAAACTAGAGTAAATAAACTTGATGTTTTATTGATTGAACAGAAAAACCTAAGAAATAATATAACCCTTACAACTACTTTACAAGATCAACCCTTAGTCCTGGGGAAGAATTAGAACATGATGAAGAAGAAAACACCTAGGGTTTATGATGGAAGACGGCTAGGAGCTAGGTTTTCTTCCCTTGTCTAATTACAAGCATATATATAGGCCTTGGGTGTAAGCTTTCTTAATGGCCAAGAATACTAGTTTGAATTAAAGAACAATTTATTTAAAGACTAAATCTTTGAATAAATGTCCCTTAGTTCGCCTTATCTTCTTGCTTTGACTTTCTCCTCAAATTTTGGGCAAGGCCTTCCTTGTGCTTATGGGCTCCAAAAATTATGCGAGTGGTCTACAAAAATTAGACTTGAAATCTTCTATCATTCGAACTCCACTTTGCATTTTCCATCTCTGTTGTCTTCACTGTCGCTACTTCTGTCACGTCAGCTGTAACCACAGTGATGTATGAGGCAGTTTTCTTCAACTTTTCACTCATGCTCTGCAGTTATCTTCCTTTCCTCTACTGCCCTAGATGCTGCCACGATAGTTATCTTCTGTTCCTTTACTGCCCTGGATGCTGCCACGACAATTATCTTCTGTTCCTCTGCTGCCTTGGATGCTGCCACGACAGGTACCTGTAAGAATTAACCGAAATTAGCAGTATTTGTGCAAAATTATCTATCTGTGATATTTATGCAAATTCTATACTAAAATGCAACTAAACATGTAACCCCCGTAGCCCGGCCTAGACGCCCGACCCGAACTACGGAGATTACACGGGGAAAACCAAAGTCAACCCGAAAGTCAACTCTGGTTAACAACCCTTTTTTTTTTCTTTTTAATCTTATCTAGATGCACATTACTCCTATGTGTGACCATACAAACAACATGTTAAAAGATTACATCCATCAGAGATCAAACAAGGACCCAATTGAACAAATTACAACTTTAGGGACCAAATTGTAATTTCTGATAAATTAAAGGACTTAACCCAAATTAAGGTTACCAACTTGAAATTAGTCAGGTTACATGCATCTCTGTGAAATTTCAGCTCAAAAGGACACCCACAGCTCATACAATTGATCATACAAGATTCAGGACCAAAACGTAAACAAAACAAAACATTCAAAGATTCTTTTAACTGATTTTAACGGTCCGGTATCGATACGCCACGTGTCGTATCGATACTCGGGGAAGGAAGTAACCAAATTCAAGCAAGGGTATCGATACCCTCCCCCCAGTATCGATACTCCATTCATGTGGTATCGATACCTGTTCATCAGGTATCGATACCCCTGGCCTGAAACTTGCAAATTTGGCTCAGGTGTATCGATACCCCAAGCCCGAGTATCGATACCCCTGTCTGCAGACAACTTCAAAACAGCATCAAACATGCTTCAAACATCAAATTAACATCACCAAACCATTACACAAAGTCAACCAACATGCAAGGACCTCATTTGCATCAGCAATTTAACACATTAACATCACATAAGAAAAACCCCAATTTGTATGGCATGCTTCCTAGTTAAGCTATCCATTCAACTCCAAACTTGCAAAACAAGCATATAAGGTTCCAAATCAAAAACCAACATTCTCAACAACATTTAACAGACTTAGGGAGTTTTAAACACCTCCCAAAACATATACATTGGTCCCCCATTGCCAAATCAACCAAAAAGCTAAAAGTGCTTGTAAAACCTCATACATTGAGCTTAAGTAGAACTTGATTGCTTGCCCTCCCTTGCAGCCCACAAGATGCTCTAATTCTCTGCATTATTGAATTAAGAAAACGTAGAGAGCGTAAGCAAAAGCTTAGTGAGGCATGCTCATTTAAAACAATTCAATAACGCATTTAAAACCATTTACAAAACATGCTTTAAATCAATCCATGCATAAGTTCAAAGCATTCTTAAAACCATGTAACCACATGCTTATAACATAATCAAACCAAGCATCACATGCTTCTTACATACTTTCCATGTCATATTGGCACAAGTGACAAATTCCATTTTGGAAAACAAGATCATCATCTTTCTCAAGGACTTTTAAACACCTTGACCCCAAGGACTTTTAAACACCTTGGCCATGGACTTTTAAACACCATGAATGGACCACACAAGGACTTTTAACCACCTTTGTGTCCGTAGCTTGAATCATCCCAAGGACTTTTAAACACCTTGGCCCCAAGGACTTTTAAACACCTTGGCCCCATGGACTTTTAACCACCATGGAAAGGAGCACCTAAGGACTTTTAACCACCTTAGAGTCCGCAACATCGAAGGACTTTTAACCACCTTGATGTTCATGTAACAAGGCTCACTCAAGGACTTTTAACCACCTTAGTGACCTTCACTTTTTCAAAACCATCACTTGCCAATATACATCAATTTCATCATAATATCCACTGTTTTAAAGCATTTAAACCAAGCCATTTCATCATGCATTTCATGCATCAAATCCACATTTAAACAATGTACAAAATCAAGGAACTCCTACCTAGAGTTACCTTCAACACATGGCTTAAATCAACAGTAAAATCCATACTAAAACATGCTTTCAAAACAGTAAACAAATCATGCAAATCATCACTTTGCAAAACATCAAGTCATGGCCACCACTAGAGAGAAAATCCGAAAACTTACACTTGAGCTTAGCAAAGTTGTTTAGACTTAAACTAAGCTCCCATAACCTTCAAACCATTGTTTAAAAAGCTGGAAAATCCATTCCAAAGTTGCACTCACCAAATCCACTTAGCTTCAAGCCTAAGCACCAAATCAAGCCTCCAAGTCAACCGAACTTGAATCCAAAGAAGCTTCCCCTGCTTCAACACATCAAAGCACAAGATTAATGCATCACCTTGCATTAATTGCTTCAATGAAAGCACCTAAACTCGCTGCCCTCATCCAAACTCCAATTTCGGCCACCAAACACAACCGAAATTGCATCCAAAACACTTCCAAACAAAGCCCAGCCATAAACCAGCAAAACCACACTTCTATTAACACCAAAACACATCTAAAAACAACCTAAAAGCAACCTTATACCTCCAGCAACACCAGATCACCAAGATCACCTCAAAAACAACCTTAAAACACAAGCTAAACTTAGGAAAAACAACCTATCCGGGATTGCATCAATCAAGACTCATTTCCACATCAATTTAATAATCATTTAACATCAAAAACACTTCTCAAAACTCAGATTTAACAAATCAAACGAAAATCAAGTGAAATCATCAAAATCTTGCATAATTAGCCAAGATCCATAAATCAACTTGCAAACCTTTAATTAAACATAAAATTAGGATTGAAAACTTTAGGAATTTCATTAAAGAACTTAAAGTTCAGAGGAGAATCGTTCATACCTCCAAACTTGTGATTTCTCCACTTTTTGGAATGAAAACTTTGTTGAAACTTGTAGCAATTGAGTAGGTTTTGTTTGCACAATGATTAGCTATCAATTGTGAGTTGAAAGGATGATTTTAGATGAAGAAATCAGATCAAAATCTCTGAAAATGGTGATGTTTGGTTGGAGAGAAAAAGGAGAAAAGAAAATAGGAAGTTAAGAAAGAAAAATAGTAAAATGAGTTTCCCTCCTTTATCAAACCTTTAAAAATCAGATTTTAGGATTAAAGTATCTTAGAAAAATCTGGAGAATTCACTATTGGGCAAATAGCTCCTTAAAGATTCAAAGTTTCAATCCTTTTTAAAACAGCCACCAACTTTGCGAAAATTACATTTTGGTCACTAGCCAAAATGTCAACCTTCCAAAACTCATTTTCCAAAATTGTTTTCACAGTTCATCAATATATATTAAAAGATGATTTTAGAACATTTTTCCATATTTTTAATGCAACCCGAACTAGGCTTTCCTAATTTAACCACTTACGATTCGAACAGCACTTTGACCAATCGGTCAACGCCCAAGACTTCTAAGCCCAAAACCGGGGCGTTACAAAACATGCTTGAGTGCATCAATAATATGGATAAATGAGGGTTAAAATATAGAACATTTATGCACTCAGCACACCCCCAAACTGAAATTATTGATTGTCCTCAAGCAATTGCAATCTACATAAGAATGAAACATTTTTGGCTTTGGCTTAACTCAATGAACAACCATTACTTACAACACCTTCACCTTCGAGATCAATACATTTTTGGATGTTCAAGAACTTATCCGGAGCAATACTATAACTCTCGTGTGAGTGTGTGTAGGTTTTGTGAACAAATATGAGCCTAGACTCTTTAGTAACCAGAATAGTTACTCAACTCACTTGAGTTTTACTTCAAAATAATTCTTAACTAGAGCCAATTTCGGGCACCTCTAGTTTTCTTCCTAACTCAGATTGAAGTTTTTATATTTCTACTAGAGCTGGTTTCGGGCACCTCTAATTATCTTCCTAGAGCCAGTGTTAGGCACCTCTAGGAGTAAACCGAGTTTAAGTTTTTTTCTAACTCAAGTGGCTAAGCTTCCTATTCTAAGTTTACTAACAGAAGTCGTAACAACATATAAGTCACAAAAGTGTTTTACGAGTTCAGCACTATAGTAAGGCTCTAAATACTTCCTAAAACATTCTAAAGCTACTGTCACGACAGTGAAGGCCGCGACAAGTAAGAGAAGTTCAAAAACTTAAGCCAATTTTTTAACACAAAAATAAATAGTTATAAACACAAAATATAATTAGTCTATTAATAATAGGAGGATTGCCTACCCCCAAACTCGAGGGTTGCATTGTCCTCAATGTATGACAAACAAAAACAGAAAGATAAAAATATCACAAATAGAAAATAAAGACACAGAAGAAAGAAGGAGTAAGAAACTTAAGTTGAAGTGCCAACATTGATGTCGTCACTGATGTCGTCTATGCGGAGCTGTCGTTGGGCAGTTACGCTTGATTTGGGTGCTGCCTTCGTGGTTGGAAAGGATGCGACTGCCTTTTTATTTGCCTCTCGAGGCGGCTGGATTCTGGCAGGTGAATTTTTTTGGAGCTTTGTCTAGAACTTCGAGCTTTGTCCGTTTGCTCTGCTTTCCTCCTTTCAGCTGCTGCTGCCACATCCTGCTCTGGCAAGTATATTTGCTTCGCTTGGCGGATGCTGAGGCGGTTTAGGCGGCTGAGGATGTTGCAACGGTAGATACAACTGGTGATGCGGTGGCGGCAGGATGGGCAGGTGATGTTGGGCGGCGGGCGTAGGGCGGCAAAATCCGTACTGCCGAGTGGCGGGTGCCTGGGCTGCTGATCTTTCAAAGGATATACATCTACTGCTAGGGCAACGAAACTAGATTTTGCCGAGGCAGAGAACACCATGTCTTGATGGCCTTGGGTTTTTAGGTTGCTGTGAGTTCTTTATTTGAAAAGACAAGAAAAACAAATGAAATAATGACTTATGAGTTCTAGAGGGAATTAATCCTTGAAACTCTTATCCTAAAATAATGAAATTAAAAACTGAAACTAAATAAAATTTGAGGAGCATCGTTTCTGATATTTTTTATGGTCCATCCACACCCTCCACCGAGTTACAATTTTGTCCAAAAAAGGTTGGGCCAATGTGCTCGTGGCTACTCCTTTTTGTTTTATCATGGGGGAGGTGACTTTCTTTCTGGTTCCTTTGTAGGTCATAGAGTCCTCCCATCTTGGCATTGTTCCGGAACACATGAACATATGTTTAGGAAAAATTATATCTATATCCAACCATGTACTTACCTCATTCTCGTCGAAATTCGTTATGGTGGAAAGTAGCCTTTGCTATCGTGTCTGCTGCTGCGGCAGCCAATTATTTTGATAGTCCTTTGTCAGGTTGCTTTGCAGGTCAAGGGGACATTGGCAAGTGCCATGACTCCCCATATCGATTTCTGTTGGCCACTCGTAGGTCTCCATCAGTAGAGATCTCGATGATTCTAAATCCACCGATGTTGGTTCCTCAAATACCTGCAATGGACTTGGTGAGTTTTCATAGAATTCAAAAGGTTCGTTTATTACCTACTCATATTCCATTGGTGAGACATTGTCAACGGGTTGCTCTTGCATGTGGTTGTGCGAGTGCCATGGCGAAGGTGGATGTATGAAATCTTTGTCTGGCATAGCCTTGGTAGTGGGTGGAGGTTTTTCCTTGATAGTGGTTGCTGCTTTAGCATCAGTCGCTGCTGAGGTGGCGGTTGCCGCTTCGACCGGGGTTTGTGCCTCAGAAATGGTTGCCGTCGTGACATTCTTCTCAACTTCACTAAGTGTTGTTGCGGCTTTGTTCCGTTCAGGCTCCTCGATCATTACCAAGGCAAGTTGTTGCTCAGGATCATCATGTGTTGGGCAGTCTCTTTCATTGGCATCCTTGTCATCTTGCCTCGGGATTTCAGGTTCATTTGTGGCATGAATAAGGATCAGTGTGCTCAAGATTGCATCTACCTTGCCGAATCTTTTGTCCATAGAAGCCGACAATTCTTGAGTAAGTGCCAAGAAGGCTTGCAGTGTGTCTTCTAAGGATTTTAACTGCTCTTGAGGATGATGACATTGCCAGGGCATGTCAGGTTCTGCAGCAAAACTGTTATGGTAAAAAGTTTTTTGCGGGTTTTGATCATACCATAAAAAATTTTGCTGCTGCGGCAGCGACATCTGTTGTCCCTGTTGCTGCTGTGGCAGCATATCTTGTTCCTGTTGGTTCCGTCATTGGTTGTCCATATATTCACCGAAAAGATGGGGAGAACTTTTGAGCGCATGATCACCTTCACGGTAATTGTAAGAACTTTCCCACATTAGCCCTCGAATGGTTTTTCCTGACATGTTGATGCTCTTGAACCTGTATTGCACCTGAGTTTTTTTTACAAAAGAAAAATAACCCGAATAAAATAAGGAAAGAAAATAAATATAAGTGCAGGAAAAAACATGAAGTTGTGCGCCAATCCCCGACAACGACGCCAAAAACTTGATGCGTGTAAAAGAGTCCTATTAAATTGCAGCGCAAGTGTACACCCATGTCAAGTTATAGTATAAAAGATATCTTCTCCACAGTGATTGAGACAACTTCAGAATTAATTTTCCTGTACAAGAAAAATAAAAACACAGATAATTGATAATTTGTTGGATTGAAGTAAAACTAAAGTAGACAAGGGAAATAGAGGAGGAAATCAGATTGATAAAGTAGGCTGCTATTGATTTGTTCCGTAGTGCAAGTATTGCACTGTTTAGAGGACTTCAGTTGCTTATTTCGTCGAACCTGTGGCGGAAGCACCTATCACGACAGCACCTATCACGGTAGAGGTCTACTGTTATTGCGGCAACGATCAACAACTCTATTACTTCAAGTTCGACAAGAACCATTGTTTTGACTTATCCTATCTCTAGGTCCAAGTTCTTTCGGCGAACATGTATTGGATGATATACCTCATGGCGTGAATCGAAGGATGAACACCGATGTTTGTGAATTCTTCTTTAGCCGCTTAACCTTGTACCTATCACTAGGCCAAGATAGTTTAACCATAAATTGGAAAATTGTATTTACTCCTTTCTTATACTTAACTCTTCTGATATTAAGTAAATAGATAACCTCATAATGCTCTCCTGATACTCTAATGAGATGTTGAAACCAGAGTAAATAAACTTGAAGTTTTATTGATTGAACAGAAAAACCTAAGAAACAATATAACACTTACAACTACTTTACAAGATCAACCCTTAGCCCTGGGGAAGAATTAGAACATGATGAAGAAGAAAACAACTAGGGTTTATGATGGAAGACGGTTAGGAGCTAGGTTTTCTTCCCCTGTCGAATTACAAGCGTATATATAGGCCTTGGGTGTAAGCTTTCTTAATGGCGAAAAATACTAGTTTGAATTAATGTAATATATATTTGAAGACTAAATCTCTGAATAAACGTCCCTTAGTTCGCTCTATCTTCTTGCTTTGACTTTCTCCTTAAACTTTGGGCAAGGCCTTCTTTGTGCTTCTGGACTCCAAAAATTTTGCGAGTGGTCTACAAAAATTAGGCTTGAAATCTTCTATCAGTCGAACTCCACTTCGCATTTTCCATCTCTCTTGTCTTCACTGTCGCCACTTTTGTCACGGTAGCTGTCACGACAATGATGTATGAGGCAGTTTTCTTCAACCCTTCACTCCAGCTCTGCAGCTATCTTCTGTTCCTCTGCTTCCCTGGATGCTACCACGATAGTTATCTTGTAACGCCCTGGTTTTGGGCCTGGATGTTTTAGACATCGGACCGGATTAGTCAGAAACGATTCGAATCGCGTTAGGTTATTCAAGGAAATCAAGAAACAGGATAGTATAAAAATATGGTAAAAATTTGCTAAAATCCTCTAAAATTATGTTTAAGAGGTTGGTCAAATATATTTTACAAAAAGAGTTTCGGAAGTGGTACATTTTGGGTTGTGACCAAAATGTAAAGTTTCAAAACTATGGAAAATATGATTTTTCAAAGAGGAACCAAAATCATAGAATCTTTAGGGAGATTTATGGCAATTTAGCCTTTCCTTAATATGACATGTGTTTTAAAAGAGATTTTAAAGTGATTTAATTAAAGGATTTTTTATTAAATTAAAATTAATAAATTAGAAAAATAAGATTTCACTAGATATAACTATCATTCTCTTCTCATTTTCAGCCAAACACAATTCTAACTCATTTTCTCCAGAATTCTTTTCTCCCAAACACTCTCTCAATATTTTTCTAAACAAATTTTAAGAGATCTTTGAAGTTCTTCAAGATTTTTGCTAAGGAAAACTTGTCATTCTTTGAGGAAAGCAAGGATTGGAGGTAAATCTCGTTCTCAACCTTCAATCTAGGTTCTTTATTGAAATTCCCAAGATCTTTGGCCTGTAATTAATGTTTTTAGTTGAGTTTTCAATATAGTTTTGATTTGAGATTGTAATCTTGCAAAAATAAGATGAAATTCTTGATTTTCCGACTTGTTTTGTTAAGCTCTGTTTTGGAATGATTTTAATTGATTTTTGAGATGGTTAATATGTTGAAAAGAGGTTTTGTTGATATAGATCCCGAAATCCTTGAGATCCTTGAGTTTCTTGATAGTTCTAGTTGGGTTTTTGAGATGAAATGTGGGAGTAATGCTTGTTGGAGATATAAGGGAGGGTTTAGGTTGGTTTTAAATGTGTTTTGATGTTTATAATTGTTTGGAAGTGATGTATGTTGGCTGGGCTTGGTTTAGGAAGCAATCGATTGAGTTTTCGGTTGCTTCGGTTCGACTAGGTAAATTGGTGTAGTTTGGGTGAGCAGCGAGTTTGTGATTGGTTGCTGGTGTTGAAATGCATTTTAACGCATTTGGATATCTGTTTTGATGATGGCAAAACAGGGGATCTTTATTCAAGAGCAAACGAGACGTTGTTGGAGGCTCCAGAAGAGTAACTTTCGTGTCGGCGAGCAAGGCTTCGCGTATCGGTGAGTGGAAATTGATTTTCCAGCTTTGTAACACTTTGAGCGTGGTCTTGGGAGCTTAGTGTAAGTTTGAAACACTTAGCTAAGCTCAAGAGTAAGTGATTCGAAAGCCTCTCTAGGAAATGTGCTATATTTTGATGGAAATGCACTTGAGTTAATGTGGTTTAGATTACTGTTTTAAAGCATGGTTAATGCTGGATTTTAATGCCATTATGTTAAGGATGCACTAGGTAAGTGATCCTTGGTTTTATGTGATAAATCATATGATGTTAAGCATGTTTATGCTTGTGCAAATGGCATTGTGTTTATGCTTGTAAAACAATGGAATATTGATGTTAAATGATTATATTGGGAAGTGATGGAAATGGTTTTTGGTTACTTTAATCGGATATAGTTAGCCGGCTATAGCATTGGGTGCACCGTGAATAAAGTCGCCTTGGATGTCGAGGTGTTGTGCCGTAATCTCCATCCATGTACCCTAACAATTGAGGTTAAGATCAAAACGGTGAATGGTTTAATCCCATGTGTGAGTCTTATGGTATGTGTCTCGTACTCTCGTTAGTGGAATTATACAACTACTGATGAGTGATGTTGATGGGTTGTGATTGTGCCATTAATCTCCATCACAGGTGTTGAGGGGTTGTAATTGTGCCATTGATCTCCACCTTGTGTAGTCTGGTAGTATGTATGAAGCGTGTGGGACAACGCTTGTAATCCGCGTATCTGATTGTGTCATTTGCTTTGGTATGGTTTGAGGATTATCACTTGAGAGCCAATATAATGTTAATGATTAATGATTAAGCATGAGATGCTTGTGAATGATGCAAGAATACATGTGATGCTTGGTTTAAGCATGAGAAAAGGAATTTGTTGTTGTTTTAAGGATGCAATATGCATGTGGTTTTAAAAGTGCATTGGATGCTTAAATGGGCAAGTTTGAAAGAAAGGCATGAGTTTGCAAATGATGTTGCAATGCTTAAATGAAATGCATTGATGAATGTTATTTTAGCGATCCCCACTAAGCTATATGCCCACGCTCATTTGTTTCATCAATGCAGAGAATTGAGCTTTCAAGGCAGTCCAAAAGCAAGGGGATTCCAAGACTTTTGACTAAGCGATGTATGTGGTTCACCCATAGTGTAATCAGAGGCAAAGGGTGGGAATTCCTTCTTTCTTGTTTTGTTGGTGATGATTGTAGTTTTAAGAATGTGTGGTTTCTGATTTTGGACTTGTAATCGGCCTTTAATTGGTTTCACGATTTGTTTATGGTGTTTTGCCTATGCTTTAGCTTGGTTTCTTAAGCATGCTTGAATAGCTAACATGTCATAATGGTTTGATGAGTTTGGTGAGTGTGATTCACTAGTTGTTGATGTTTACTTGTCTATTGGTTAGATTATAACTTGTATGCATGATTTATCCTTGTTTGGATATGATTAAGCATGTTTAAATACCCTTGGACTGTGTTTTTCTGGTATACGTATCGATACACGGGGAAGTGTATCGGTACACTAAGGCCAAATCCAAGCATTTTAGTACAGGGGTATCGGTACAAATTGCTCGCGTATCGATATGCCCAAACCAAGTTTGAAGGTCGTACCAATACACGGGGAAGCGTTTCAATACTCCCTTCCCATCTTTTTCCACTACCTTTCCGCATATCGATACAGGCTAAGGTGTATCGATATAGGTAGTTAAAATTCAGTTAAAAGTATCTTTGTAATCTTGAAATGTTACGTTTTGGTCCTTGAATGTTAGTTGATCAATTGGATGTGTTTGGATGATCGGTTTGAGCTGAAATTTGATGTGATAGCATGTTACATGACTAATTGAGGATTGGTAACTTTAAAATCTGAAAAGTCTCTGTATTTTCTAAATTTGCTAAATGGTCCCTAAAAGTTATAAGTATGCAATTAAACTCTGATCGTTGTGTCGTTTCTGTCTAATGGTCTTGCTAAACACATAGATTAATATTGTTTTGACTTTAATGAGTTGACTTTGGTTTTCCCTGTGTAATCTTCTTAGTTCAGGTCGAGCGTCTAGGCCGAACTAAGAGGGTTACATTTGTTGGTATCAGAGCTAGGTTCTGAAAGAATTGGGGATGTTGGTATGTGAAATTGATATGTATTGACGTATATTGATTGAAAAGCATGAATTTGGTTGAATTTTGGAGCTTATGCCATGCTTGATTGATGTGAATCGAATGTGAAATGAATTTGATTGTATGTTGATTATGTGATATTGAAATGTGCTGGTTGTGGATGATGGAAAGCATGATGAGTCTGTTATGCTCTTGTATGTTATGTTATGCTTGAGGGAAATCGAGGTACCCATGGCCTTATTACGCTAGTTAAATGTTTTTGTAAACTTGGATCCCTGCTTGAGGCTGGCCTAAATGGTTTGATTTGTTTTTTGTTGTTATGCCTTATTAAAAATAGAACTATGGGTCCGAGGAGAGAGCTAAGGTCGAACACAATTGTGCTTGCGGCTGAGCTGAGCGACCAGGGTGAGTAAGGGGTTGACGTCCCTCCTGGTGGAAATTTACCTCCTCCGCCACCACCTGGTGGTGGGGAGCAGGAGCAGCATGGACTTGCTGGTCTGGGTTTGGGTGATCTAACGCCGTTGGTTCAGGCGATCACTGTGGCGTTCCAGGCTGCAGTAGCCGGAGCGCATGTACATGCCCATGAAACTGGGCAGGCGGGTTTACCTTTGGAGAGGTTGAGGAGCCTAGAAGCTATTGAGTTCTTTGGAATGTCTCCTGAGGCGTCAGAAGCCTTGTTGGCAAGTACGATCTGTATCATGGATCAAATGGGATGCAACGATGTGCGCAAGATGGGATACGCAGTTTCCTTGCTTCAAGGCGACTCATATAGTTGGTGGACGACTACCACTTCTGGAATGGAACCCAATGAAGTATATTGGGAGTTTTTCAAGGGTGTCTTTAAGAGAAAGTATCTGGGAGTGAGATACTTAGATGAAAAGAAACGTGAGTTCATGTCGCTAGTTCAAGGAACCCTTTTTGTGGCTGAGTACGAGGTCCAGTACGTACATCTGAGGCAGTATGCCCTGAGATGATACCTAGTGAGAGGAACCGTTGTGATCGCTTCCGGTAGGGGCTGGTACAGGAAGTCAAGACGTACATGTTGGCTACGGATTACACCAATTTCTATGTGCTTGTATGTTGTGCGAAGGACATTGAACAAAATTTGGGTTTGACGTTTCGAGGTGTTGGTTCTAGCTCAGGGAACAGAGCAACTGAGTATAGTTCTGGGGGTGGACAGAACAAAAGTGGTCATGATAGGAGACATTAGCCTGAGGTGAGGCGAGGTGCTCCGGATCAGGGCGGTCAGGTCTAGGGAGGCCAATTGAGGTTTGAGCAGCACACGTGCTGGACATGTGGATCGAGGGACCATCTGAGGCGAGATTGTCCTCAAGCAGCTAGAGAGGCTCATGATCCTATTGTGGTGACAGGTAATTCATGTTGGAAATGTGGTTCAGCAGATCACATGAAGCGGGAGTGTCCTTTATTGTCTGGTGGAGGCCAGGGATGTGCACCTGCTGTGGCTGCACCTCAGAGAGGCAGTGGGCATGGTCGAGGGTACTTCCAAAAAGGGACGTGCACCTGCTGGTAGTAGTTCGGCCTGAAGAAGGTGGTCCTACGAGGGTTTATGCATTCTTATATATGTTATCGCAACGATACATATGTTATTGCAGGTACCTTTGTTCTTCAGTCTTTATCATTGTTGGCTTTGATTGATTCTGGATCTACGCACTTATATCTTGAGTGAGCATGCACATTTGCTTGATATACCTGTTGAGTTACTCGAAGTAGGAATGCAAGTGACTAGTAATTTTGGTGAGATTGTAGTCACTAGGAAGTTACCGTTCTACGGATTCGATGTAATACTTGGTATGGATTGGTTGACTAAGCATAGAGTGATGGTTGATTTTGATGTCAAGCGGGTCACCTTAAAGCTTACCGATGATTATGAAGTGGTGATAGTAGGCGAGAATGTGAAATTCTTGTCGAATGTGATTTTGGCTTTGGAAGCAAATCGTATGATTAGGTTGGGTTGTGAGGCTTACCTTGCCTATGTGATGAATCCTGGCACAAAGGAAGTACGTGTGCAGGACATCCGAACCGTTTGCAATTTTTCGGGTGTCTTTCCGAAAGAATTGCCTGGGTTGCCACCAAATAGGGAAGTTGAGTTTGGTACCGAGTTGCATGAGAATACGACTCCGGTGTCCATTTCTCCATATCGCATGGCACCCAAAGAGCTAAAAGAGTTGAAAACGCAACTACAGGAGTTGTTGGATCGAGGGTTCATCCAGCTGAGTCTGTCACCTTGGGGTGCACCGGTCTTGTTTGTAAAGAAGAAAGATGGGACGATGCGGATGTGCATAGATTATCGGCAACTGAACAAGTTGGCGATCAAGAACAAGTATCCTTTGCCTAGGATTGACGATCTTTTATATCAGTTCTGGGGAGCCTCGGTGAAGGATGTGGACGTACCTAAGACAACTTTTAGGACAATGTACGAGCATTATGAGTTCTTAGTGATGTCGTTTGGTTTAACCAACGCACCTGCTGCTTTCATGGACATGATGAATCTTGAATTCCATGAATTCTTGGATCAATTTGTGGTGGTGTTCATCGATGATATCCTTGTGTATTCGCGTACCGAGGAGGATCATGATAGATAGTTGAGAATCGTTTTGCAAGCGTTGTTGGAGAAACAGTTGTATGCCAAAATAAGTAAGTGTGAGTTTTGGCTTAAGGAGGTGGTCTTCCTTCGGCATGTTGTGTCAGCTGAGGGTATTCATGTTGATTCGCACAAAGTTCAGGTTGTGATAAGCTGGAAGGTACCTAAGTCGGTAATAGAGGTACAAAGTTTCCTTGGTTTAGCTGGGTATTACAATAGGTTTGTCGAGGGTTTCTCAAAGATAGCTGAACCTTTGACCAAGTTGTTACAGAAGAATGTTCACTTTGAGTGGACATATGTAAGGCAGCAAGCTTTTGAGAAGCTGAAGGAAGCTTTGACGCAAGCTCCTGTCCTGATTCAACCTGAGTCTGGTAAGAAGTTAGTGGTCTATAGTGATGCGTCCATTGTTGGTTTGGGCTGTGTGTTGATGCATGAGGGTAAGGTGGCAGCCTATGCATCTAGACAGTTGAAGGTGCATGAGCGCAACTACCCTACTCATGATGTTGAGCTTGCGGCTGTGGTGTTTGCCCTGAAGATTTAGAGGCATTACATGTACGACGAGAAGTGTGTTCTGTTCACGGATCATAAGAGCTTGAAGTATCTTATGTCTTAGAAGAAGTTGAATCTTAGGCAAAGTCACTAGGTGGAGTTGCTTAAGGATTATGATCTGACGATCGAGTATCACCCGAGCAAGGATAATATTGTGGCCGATGCTTTGAGCCAGAAAGTGGTCATGGAGTTGAGGGTGATGTTTGCTCGTTTGAGCATATCGCGTGATGGTGGTCTTATTGCAGAATTGCAAGTGAAACCATTCTTGATTCAGTTGATCAAAGATAAGCAGTTGTTTGATGATTCTCTTGTTCCTCATGTTCAGGACATTGCGGAGGGTAGACCTTTGGATTTCAGTTTTAGAGATGACGATGTTATGTGCTTTGGAAGTCGAATAGTGGTGCCAGATGATGTTGAGTTGAGGCGCACTATTATGATTGAATCTCATAGTAGTCCTTTTGCTATGCATCCTGGTAGTACGGAGATGTATCGTGATTTGAAGGATGAGTACTACTGGGTGGGGTTGAAAAAGGATGTTGTTGAGTTCGTTAGTTAGTGCATGGTGTGTTAGCGAGTGAAAGCTGAACATCAGGTTCCTTCAGGTTGTTGCAGCCATTGAGAATCCCAAAATGGAAGTGGGAGAGAATTACCATGGATTTTGTGTATGGGTTGCCGTTGTCACTATCAAAGAAGAATTCGGTTTGCGTGATTTTTTATCGCCTTACGAAGTGTGCACATTTCCTGTCTATGCATACTATGTATACCCTGGATTAGTTGGCGGAGCTGTACATTCTAAGATTGTGCGGTTGCACGATGTGTCAAAATCCATAGTGTCAGATAGGGATCCGAGGTTTACAACACGATTTTGGGAATGCTTGCATCAAGCCTTGGGTATACGGTTGAATTTCAGTACTTCCTATCATCCTCAGACGGATTGACAGTCGGAACGTGTGATCCAGGTGCTTGAGGACATGTTGTGATGCTGTGTGATAGATTTTCAGGGTTATTGGGAGAAGCACTTGTCGTTGGTTGAGTATGCTTATAGTAATAGTTACCAGGCAAGTATTCAAATGGCTTCATACGAGGCTTTGTATGGGAGAAGATTTAAGACCCCTCTTTGTTGAGAAGAAGCTGGGCAAAATTTGATTTCGATGCCAGCTATGTTAAAGGGAACCACCGAGAAGGTGAAGCTCATTTCTGAGCGTTTGAAGGCAGCATCGGATAGGCAAAAGTCTTACGCGGACCTGAAGCGTAAAGAGATTGAGTTTGCGGTTGGCGAACGTGTATTTTTGAAAGTATCGCCTTGGAAGAAGGTGATGAGATTTGGGCGTAAGGGTAAGCTTAGCCCAAGGTTCATTAGACCTTACGAGGTTGTGGAGCGTATTGGTCCTGTGGCATATTGGTTGAGATTGCCTTCGGAGCTGGAAAAGATACATGATGTGTTCCATGTCTCGATGTTGCAGAGGTACATATCAGATTCTTCGCATGTGATTCTTGTTGAGGAGATATAATTGAATCTGAATCTATCATATGATGAGGAACCATTGAGGGTTATAGATGTGAGCAGTAAAGTTCTTCGTGACAAGACGATATAGCTAGTAGTGGAGTTGCGGCGACACCGAGGAGTTGAGGAGGCCACGTGCGAAAGCAAGGCAGACATGCTGAAGCAGTTTCCGCACCTTTTTCATTCAAGTAAAATTTCGAGGACGAAATTTCCTAAGTGGGGGAGAGTTGTAACGCCCTGGTTTTGGGCCTAGATATTTTAGACATCGGACCAGACCGGACCGGTCGGAAACAGTTCTAATAGTGTTAGGTGATTTAAGGAAATCAAGGATCGGGATAGGATAAAGATAAGGTAAAATTTTGCTAAAATCCTCTAAAATTATGTTTAAGAGGTTGGTCAAAACAATTTTACAAAAAGAGGAGTGGAATCTTTAGGGAGCTTTATGGCAATTTAGCCTCTAAACAAATAGTTGTGGATGACTTCACAATGAATTCCAGGTCGAATCGACTAATCCGATCTATTTTTCACATTCATAGGAGCTCGTCTATGTTTCTGCTTTACGAATATGATATTTTCTGGGCATTTCTAATAATATCAAGTGCTATTCCTATTTTGGCATTTCTAATTTCTGGAGTTTTAGCCCCGATTAGAAAGGGTCCAGAAAAACTTTCTAGTTATGAATCGGGTATAGAACCAATGGGCGATGCTTGGTTACAATTTCGAATCCGTTATTATATGTTTGCTCTAGTTTTTGTTGTTTAATATAGGATAAAGATAAGATAAAGTTCAGGATCGGGATAAGATAAAGATAAGGTACATTTTGGGTAGTGACCAATATGATTTTGAAAAGAGGAGCCAAAATCTTAGAATCTTTAGGGAGCTTTATGGCAATTTAGCCTTTCTTTAATATGACATGTGTTTTAAAAGAGATTTTATGTAACGCCCCGGTTTTGGGCTTAGAAGTTTTGGGCGTTGACCGGTTCGGTCAAAGTGCTGTTCGAATATAAAAAGGTGAAATTAGGAAAGCCTAGTTCGGGTTGCATTAAAAATATGGAAAAATGTTGTAAAATCTTCTTTTAATATATATAAGTGAACTGTGAAATCAATTTTACAAAATGAGGTTTGGAAGGGTGACATTTTGGCTAGTGACCAAAATGTAATTTTTGAAAGTTGCGTGACTGTTTTAGAAAGGATTGAAACTTTGAATCTTTAAGGAGCTATTTACCCAAAGGGAGTTTCTCCAGATTTTTCTAAGATATTTAATGTTTTAATTCTGATTTTTAAACATAAAGAAAGTGGAGGGAAGTTATTTCTAACTAATTTTCCTAAAATCTCATTTTCCTTTTCTCTCATTTTCTCTCAACCCAAACACCTTTTCTCCAGAGATTTTCTTCTGATTTTGTCACTCAAATCTCTCTTTTCAACTCTCTTTTGATTGTTAATCATCACATCAACAAAACCTCACCATTTGCTAGTTGATTCTTCAAGCTTTTTGGTTCTAAAAGAGGAGAAACTCAAGTTTGGAGGTAAGAACGTCCTTCTCCTCTAAACTATCAGTTCTTTACTGAAATTCCTAAGTTCTCAATCCTTAATTGATGTTTTATAAATGGCTTTTAAGTTGTGTAATGGATCTTGGCTTTAAAATGCAAGATTTGGTGATTTTTGATGAATTTTCGTTTGATCTGTTAAAGCTGTGATTTGAGGTGTTAATTTGATGATTAATTAATGTTAATTTGATAAGGAATTGAGTTTTGATTAATGCAATCCCGGATAGGTTGGATTTCCTAAGTTTGGCTTGTGATTCTTGGTTGTTTTTGAGGTGATCTTGTGTATCTGATGTTGCTGGAGGTATAAGGATGTTATTAGGTTCTTTTTAGTTGTTAAATGATGTTAAAGGATGTTTAGTTTTGATGGTTTATGGCTGGGCTTTGTTGAGGAGTTGTTTGGATGCATTTTCGGTTGTGTTTGGTGGCCGAAAATGGAGTGTGGATGAGAGCAGCGAGTTTAGGTGCTTTCATTGAAGCTATTAATGCATGATGATGCGTTAATCCTCTGCTTCGATGTGTTTAAAACAGGGGAGTCATCTTTGGATCCAAGTGGTGGTGATCCGGAAGCTTGATTTGTGCTTCGGCAAGAGGCGAAGTGGAATCGGTGAGTGAAATTGGGTTTTCGGCTTTGAAACCAATGTCTTGGGAGCTTAGTTTAAGTCTAAACAACTTTACTAAGCTCAAGTGTAAGTTTTCGGAAAAACTCTCTAGTGGTGGCCATGGTTTGGTTGTTATGCAATGTGGTTTATTGCATGTTTTAAATTCTGTTTTGAAAGCATGATTTAGCATGGTTATTGCTGATTTTGTAAGCCATATGTTGAAGGAAGCTCAAGGTAAGAGTTCCTTGTTTTTGAACATTGTTTAAATGTGGTTTGATGCTTAAAAATGCATGATGATTATGGCTTGGTTAAATGCTTTAAAACAGTGGATTATTTGATGATAATGATGTATATTGGCAAGTGATGTTTTGAAAAAGGTTAAGGTCACTAAGGTGGTTAAAAGTCCTTGAGTGAGCCTTGTGGATTCTAAGAACTTCATGGTGGTTAAAAGTCCATGAGTGATTCTTGTTAAGGTCACTAAGGTGGTTAAAAGTCCTTGAGTGAGCCTTGTTACTTAAGAACATCAAGGTGGTTAAAAGTCCTTGGATGGTTCTTGTTAAGGACACAAAGGTGGTTAAAAGTCCTTGTGTTGTCCTTGCCATGGTGTTTAAAAGTCCATGGGCCAAGGTGTTTAAAAGTCCTTGGGGCCAAGGTGTTTAAAAGTCTTTGGGGTGAAACTTGTAAAGGACACAAAGGTGGTTAAAAGTCCTTGTGTGGTCCTTGTGAATTATAAGATCACAATGGTGTTTAAAAGTCCATGTGTGAGTCTTATGTTGATCTTGTTTTGAAAAGATGGAATTTATCACTTGTGGCCAATATGACATGTATTGATATGGAAGCATGAATTGCTTGTTTAAGAATGTTTGAAAGCATGTATAAATGAAGTTTTGAAGTATGATTTATAAAGTGTTTTATAAATGCATTATTGAATGGTTTTAATGAGTATTCCTCACTAAGCTTTTGCTTACGCTCTCTTTCGTTTTCTTAAACCAATAATGCAGAGCATTAAGGTGCATTGAGGGCAGCAAGGAAGTCAAGCAATCAAGTGGAAGTTAAGCTCAAGTATGGGAAGGTTTAGTTACGCTTTTAGCTTTTGGCATTTGGCAATGGGGGACCTATGTGAATGTTTTGGGAGATGTTTTGAACTCCCTAAGTATGTTTAATGTTGTTGGTATTGTTGGTTTTTGTAATAGGCCATTATATGTTTGGTTTGGAGCTCTTATGCTTGAATAGTTTGCTTGTGTAGGAAGCATGCCTTTAGAATTGGGGCTTTTCATATATGATGTTATAATGATAATTGGTTGATGCAAATATGTCTCTTGTATGATGTATGAGTTGCTGGTAAAGTTTGGTAGCATTCGGAGCATGTATGGTTGATCAATTATATGTTTAAGCAAGCAAATTTCTGCATTCTGTGCAGGTCGTTTCGGAATAGTGGCTACCGTTTCGGAACGGGTGCCTTGTAGTAACCCAGGCGTCCGAAACGGGAGACACCGTTTCGAAACGGGAAGCCCTCTGCCAGCCCTCGTTTCGGTACGCGTTGCGGAACGGCCCCGCGTTTCGAAACAGGCGCTCCCTGTTTCGGAACACGTGACCGTTGGGGGCTGACATTGGTAGTTAAATGTTTTGAAATGTTTGCATTTTGGTCCTGAATCTTGTTTGTGCAATTGTATGAGTTCGGAATGTCCGTTTGAGCTGAAATTTGTCTGAGAAGCATGAAATCTGACTAATTACAAGCTGGTAACTTTAAATTGAGTTAAGTCCCTGTAATTTGTAGAATTTACAATTTGGTCCCTAAAGTTGTAAATTGTTCAATTGAGTCCCTGTTTGATCTCTGATGTTTATGATCTTTGAGCATGTTGTTTGAATGATCATAACTAGGGTTAATGTGCATCTAGACAAGTTTAAAAAGAGAAAAAGGGTCGTTAATCAAGGTTGACTTTCGGGTTGACTTTGATTTTCCCCGTGTGACTTTCTTAATTCGGGTCGACCGTCTAGGCCGGGTTAAGGGGGTTACATTTTAAAGTGATTTAATAAAAGGATTTTTTTTATTAAATTACAATTAATAAATTAGAAAAATGAGATTTCACTTGATATAACTACCATTCTCTTCTCATTTTCAGCTAAACACAATTCTAACTCATTTTCTCCAGAATTAATTTCTCCTAAACACTCTCCAGAAGGTTTTTATTAAACCTTGTATGCTTGTTGAGTGAAAGCATGTTTAGTGGCTTGTGTTTTTGATGCAATTGAGTTGTATGCTGTGATGAAGCATGTTGTGGGTACCCATTGCCAAATCAAAGCTAAGTAATGATGTTGATTTTAAGTGAAATTGAGCTTGAGTACTTGGATTGCTTACCTTGCTGGACCTGACTTTGTTTTATTTGCATTGTGATTGCATGGTTAAAGTATGACACCACGTAGAGAGTTGAGAAGTAATGTGCGAGCTACGGCTCCGAATGAAAATGAGAATGAGGAAAACGCGGGAAGTGCGGTGTTACCTCCTCCTCCACCTGGTGGTGGTGGTGCTGAGGGAGAAAGAGCTGAAGCTGCAGCTGGTGCTGGAGCTGCTGGACCTGAGGCTGGTCAGAGGCAAGCCATGCATGACATGTCGATGTTGGTGCAAGCTATTGCTGGTGTTTTTCGAGCGGCAGTAGCTGGAGCTCAAGGAGCTGGGCATCAAGGAGATGCTGGTGTTAGACTACCCTTGGAGCGCTTGCGCAGTCTAGGTGGGACTGAGTTTAGGGGTATGTCTGCTGAAGGTTCTGAATCCTGGATGGAGAGTACCAAGAGGATCTTGGGTCAGATGAGTTGCACTGATGTGCAAAAGCTGGGTTGTGTAGTATCTTTGCTACAGGATGATGCATATACGTGGTGGACGACCACTATTGCTGGGATGGCAGAAGCTGATGTGACTTGGACATTCTTTCAGAATGTGTTCAAGAGAAGGTATCTTGGTGTGAGGTACCTGGATGAAAAGAAGCGAGAGTTCATGTCTCTTACCCAAGGGAGCATGACTGTGGCTGAGTATGAAGTTCAGTTTGTTAGACTCAGTCAGTATGCACCTGAGCTGGCTACCGAGTATGATGATTTTGATGTGCTGGTGGGCCGAGCCAAAGATATTGAGATGAACTTGGGTTTATCTGCTAGAGGTGCTGGAGCAAGTGCTGGAAAGCGAGCTGCTGAGTATAGTTCCGGTGGTGGACGGAACAAGAGGGGACGTGATCAGAAGTATCAGTCCTCAGCTAAGAGAGGCGGTGGAGCACCTGCTCGGGGAGGCAATGCAAGAGCTGATCCGAGTGCTTGTTGGATTTGTGGTTCACGTGGTCACATGAAGCGTGACTGTCCTCGTGCTGTGAGGGAGGTGCAAGCTCATGTTGCGGCAGCTGGTAACGGGTGCTGGAATTGTGGATCTGTGGATCATTTGAGGCGAGAGTGTCCTATGTTGGCTGGTGGCCAAGTGCGTGCTCCTGTTGTTGCTGCACCGCAGAGAGGTCATGGGCGCGGCTGTGGTAACTTCCAGCGGAGAGAGGAAGGTGGTCGAGGAGTGGCCCATGTTGTGGCTATTCAGCCTGAAGGTGGAGGTCAAGCTAGGGTGTATGCTCAGCGTGAAGGGAGGAATGACGCGGATGTGATTGCAGGTACCTTTACTTTGCAATCCTTGTCATTACTTTCCTTGATAGATTCTGGATCTACGCATTCATATATTTTGCGTGAGCATGCTGAATTCCTTGGTTTGCCTGTTGAGTCTTTGGATATTGGAGTTCGTGTCACTAGTTCTTTTGGTGAGACTGTTGTGACTCGAAAGTTGTATAGAAGGTGTCCTTTGGTTGTTCAAGAACATGTTTTTCATGTTGATCTTATGGAGTTGCCTTTCTATGGTTTTGATGTAATCCTTGGTATGGATTGGGTTGCTGAGCATCCTGCTGTTGTGGATTGTGAAAATAAGCGAGTTTCGCTGAAGCTTGCGGATGATTATGAAGTTGTGGTGGTTGGTGAGAATGTGAAGTTTCTTGCCAATGTGGTGTCTACCTTGGAGGCGAGCAGGATGCTGAGGCAAGGCTGTGAAGCTTACCTAGCTTTTGTAATGAATCCTAGCTCTAAGGAGTTAAGGGTGCAAGATATCAGAGTTGTGAAGGAGTTTCCTGGTGTGTTTCCTGAGGAGTTGCCTGGTTTACCTCCTAATCGTGAGGTGGAGTTTGGAATTGAGCTGTATGAGAATACGACTCCTGTGTCCATTACTCCCTATAGAATGGCACCTAAGGAGCTGAAGACGCAGTTGCAAGAGTTGCTTGATCGTGGTTTCATTCGGCCAACTGTGTCACCTTGGGGTGCACCGGTTTTGTTTGTGAAGAAGAAGGATGGCACTATGAGAATGTGCATTGATTACCGTCAGCTGAACAAGTTGACTATCAAGAATCGGTATCCTTTGCCGAGAATTGATGATCTCTTTGATCAATTTCGGGGAGCAGCTGTGTTCTCTAAGATTGACTTGAGGTCAGGGTATTATCAGTTGAAGGTGGAGGATGTGGATGTGCCTAAGACAACTTTCAGGACAAGGTATGGGCATTATGAGTTCCTTGTGATGCCGTTTGGTTTGACAAATGCTCCTGCTGCTTTCATGGACATGATGAATCGTGTGTTTCATGAATACCTGGACAAGTTCGTTGTGGTGTTCATTGATGATATCCTCGTGTACTCGCGTACTGAGGAGGAGCATGAAGAGCATTTGAGGATTGTGCTGCAAGCCTTGTTGGAGAATCAGCTTTATGCTAAGTTGAGCAAGTGTGAGTTCTGGCTTAAGGAGGTGGTGTTTCTTGGGCATGTAGTTTCTGCTGAGGGGATTCGTGTTGATCCTCAGAAGATTGAGGCGGTGATGAATTGGAAGGTTCCTAAGTCTGTTCATGAGGTCCGTAGTTTCCTTGGTCTGGCGGGATACTATCGGAGGTTTGTGGATGGGTTTTCTAAGATTGCTGCACCTTTGACAAAGTTGTTGCTAAAGGATGTTAAGTATGAGTGGACGGAAGCGAGACAGCAGGCTTTTGAGAAGCTTAAGGCGGCTTTGATGCAAGCTCCTATCTTGGTTCAACCTGAATCAGGAAAAGAGTTTGTGGTTTACAGTGATGCGTCCTATGTTGGTTTGGGATGTGTGCTGATGCAAGAGGGTAAGGTTTTGGCTTATGCATCGCGGCAGTTGAAAGTGCATGAGCGCAATTATCCTACGCATGATATTGAGTTGGCTGCAGTGGTTTTTGCTCTAAAGATCTGGAGACATTATCTGTATGGTGAGAAGTGTACTGTGTACACGGATCACAAGAGTTTGAGGTATCAGATGTCTCAGAAGGAGTTGAATCTTAGGCAGCGGCGTTGGTTGGAGTTGCTCAAGGATTATGATCTGACGATTGAATACCATCCTGGAAAAGCTAATGTTGTTGCGGATGCCTTGAGTAGGAAGGTAGCTGTTGAGCTAAGGGCTATGTTTGCCAGTTTGAGTATTTCGCGTGATGGTGGTCTTGTAGCTGAGTTGCAAGTGAAACCATCTTTGGTTCAGTTGATCAAGGAAAAGCAGTTGCTGGATGATTCCTTGGTGTCTCATGTTCAGGATATCGCGGAGGGTAGACCTTCGGATTTCTGCTTTAATGATGATGGTGTGTTGTGTTTTGGGAGTCGAATAGTAGTGCCCAATGATGTTGAGTTGAGGCGTGCTATTCTGACTGAAGGTCATAGTAGTCCTTTTGCTATGCACCCTGGTAGTACTAAGATGTATCGTGATCTTCGTGATGAGTACTATTGGGTGGGTTTGAAAAAGGATGTTGCAGAGTTTGTGAGCAAGTGTTTGGTGTGTCAGCGAGTTAAGGCTGAGCATCAGGTTCCTTCAGGTTTGTTGCAAACGTTGAGAATCCCTGAGTGGAAGTGGGAAAGGGTTACCATGGATTTTGTATCTGGTTTACCTTTGTGACCATCGAAGAAGAATTCGGTTTGGGTGATTGTAGATCGCCTGACGAAGTGTGTGCATTTCTTGCCTGTGCATACTACGTTTTCCTTGGATAAGCTTGCGGAGCTGTACATTGCTGAGATTGTGCGGCTGCATGGTGTGCCTAAGTTGATTGTGTCGGATAGGGATCCGAGGTTCACATCGCGTTTCTGGCAGTGTTTGCATCAAGCTTTGGGTACAAGGTTGAATTTCAGTACATCCTATCATCCTCAGTCGGATTGTCAGTCAGAGCGTGTTATCCAGATTTTGGAGGATATGTTGAGGTGCTGCGTGATTGAATTTCAGGGCTCTTGGGAGAAGCATTTGCCTTTGGTGGAGTTTGCCTATAACAATAGTTATCAGGCAAGTATTCAAATGGCACCTTATGAGGCTTTGTACGGGAGGAAGTGTAGGACTCCTCTTTGTTGGGCTGAAACGGGTCAAAAGTTGGTTTCGATGCCGACTTTGTTGAAAGGAACCACCGAGAAGGTGAAGCTCATTTGTGAGCGGTTGAAAGCAGCCTCTGATCGGCAAAAGTCTTACGCGGATTTGAAGCGTAAGGAGATTGAGTATGCGGTGGGTGACCGTGTGTTCTTGAAGGTTTCGCCTTGGAAGAAGGTGATGAGGTTTGGCCGGAAGGGTAAGTTGAGCCCTAGGTACATTGGACCATATGAGGTGGTTGAACGTGTGGGTCCTGTTGCGTATCGGTTGAGGCTACCTCAAGAGTTGGAGAAGATTCATGATGTGTTTCATGTTTCTATGCTCCAGAAGTATAGATCTGATCCATCGCATGTGATGCCTGTGGAGGAGGTGGAATTAAATCCGGATTTAACCTATGATGAGGAACCGGTGAAGGTTCTGGATGCGGATAGCAAGGTTCTTCGTGGCAAGACCATTGAGTTGGTAAAGGTGTTGTGGAAGCATCGTGGTGTTGAGGAAGCCACGTGGGAGCGGAAGGATGACATGCTGAAGCAGTTTCCTTATCTCTTTCCTTCAGGTAAATTTCGAGGACGAAATTTCTTAAGGGGGGAGAGTTGTAACGCCCCGGTTTTGGGCTTAGAAGTTTTGGGCGTTGACCGGTTCGGTCAAAGTGCTGTTCGAATATAAAAAGGTGAAATTAGGAAAGCCTAGTTCGGGTTGCATTAAAAATATGGAAAAATGTTGTAAAATCTTCTTTTAATATATATAAGTGAACTGTGAAATCAATTTTACAAAATGAGGTTTGGAAGGGTGACATTTTGGCTAGTGACCAAAATGTAATTTTTGAAAGTTGCGTGACTGTTTTAGAAAGGATTGAAACTTTGAATCTTTAAGGAGCTATTTACCCAAAGGGAGTTTCTCCAGATTTTTCTAAGATATTTAATGTTTTAATTCTAATTTTTAAACATAAAGAAAGTGGAGGGAAGTTATTTCTAACTAATTTTCCTAAAATCTCATTTTCCTTTTCTCTCATTTTCTCTCAACCCAAACACCTTTTCTCCAGAGATTTTCTTCTGATTTTGTCACTCAAATCTCTCTTTTCAACTCTCTTTTGATTGTTAATCGTCACATCAACAAAACCTCACCATTTGCTAGTTGATTCTTCAAGCTTTTTGGTTCTAAAAGAGGAGAAACTCAAGTTTGGAGGTAAGAACGTCCTTCTCCTCTAAACTATCAGTTCTTTACTGAAATTCCTAAGTTCTCAATCCTTAATTGATGTTTTATAAATGGCTTTTAAGTTGTGTAATGGATCTTGGCTTTAAAATGCAAGATTTGGTGATTTTTGATGAATTTTCGTTTGATCTGTTAAAGCTGTGATTTGAGGTGTTAATTTGATGATTAATTAATGTTAATTTGATAAGGAATTGAGTTTTGATTAATGCAATCCCGGATAGGTTGGATTTCCTAAGTTTGGCTTGTGATTCTTGGTTGTTTTTGAGGTGATCTTGTGTATCTGATGTTGCTGGAGGTATAAGGATGTTATTAGGTTCTTTTTAGTTGTTAAATGATGTTAAAGGATGTTTAGTTTTGATGGTTTATGGCTGGGCTTTGTTGAGGAGTTGTTTGGATGCATTTTCGGTTGTGTTTGGTGGCCGAAAATGGAGTGTGGATGAGAGCAGCGAGTTTAGGTGCTTTCATTGAAGCTATTAATGCATGATGATGCGTTAATCCTCTGCTTCGATGTGTTTAAAACAGGGGAGTCATCTTTGGATCCAAGTGGTGGTGATCCGGAAGCTTGATTTGTGCTTCGGCAAGAGGCGAAGTGGAATCGATGAGTGAAATTGGGTTTTCGGCTTTGAAACCAATGTCTTGGGAGCTTAGTTTAAGTCTAAACAACTTTACTAAGCTCAAGTGTAAGTTTTCGGAAAAACTCTCTAGTGGTGGCCATGGTTTGGTTGTTATGCAATGTGGTTTATTGCATGTTTTAAATTCTGTTTTGAAAGCATGATTTAGCATGGTTATTGCTGATTTTGTAAGCCATATGTTGAAGGAAGCTCAAGGTAAGAGTTCCTTGTTTTTGAACATTGTTTAAATGTGGTTTGATGCTTAAAAATGCATGATGATTATGGCTTGGTTAAATGCTTTAAAACAGTGGATTATTTGATGATAATGATGTATATTGGCAAGTGATGTTTTGAAAAAGGTTAAGGTCACTAAGGTGGTTAAAAGTCCTTGAGTGAGCCTTGTGGATTCTAAGAACTTCATGGTGGTTAAAAGTCCATGAGTGATTCTTGTTAAGGTCACTAAGGTGGTTAAAAGTCCTTGAGTGAGCCTTGTTACTTAAGAACATCAAGGTGGTTAAAAGTCCTTGGATGGTTCTTGTTAAGGACACAAAGGTGGTTAAAAGTCCTTGTGTTGTCCTTGCCATGGTGTTTAAAAGTCCATGGGCCAAGGTGTTTAAAAGTCCTTGGGGCCAAGGTGTTTAAAAGTCTTTGGGGTGAAACTTGTAAAGGACACAAAGGTGGTTAAAAGTCCTTGTGTGGTCCTTGTAAATTATAAGATCACAATGGTGTTTAAAAGTCCATGTGTGAGTCTTATGTTGATCTTGTTTTGAAAAGATGGAATTTATCACTTGTGGCCAATATGACATGTATTGATATGGAAGCATGAATTGCTTGTTTAAGAATGTTTGAAAGCATGTATAAATGAAGTTTTGAAGTATGATTTATAAAGTGTTTTATAAATGCATTATTGAATGGTTTTAATGAGCATTCCTCACTAAGCTTTTGCTTACGCTCTCTTTCGTTTTCTTAAACCAATAATGCAGAGCATTAAGGTGCATTGAGGGCAGCAAGGAAGGCAAGCAATCAAGTGGAAGTTAAGCTCAAGTATGGGAAGGTTTACTTACGCTTTTAGCTTTTGGCATTTGGCAATGGGGGACCTATGTGAATGTTTTGGGAGATGTTTTGAACTCCCTAAGTATGTTTAATGTTGTTGGTATTGTTGGTTTTTGTAATAGGCCATTATATGTTTGGTTTGGAGCTCTTATGCTTGAATAGTTTGCTTGTGTAGGAAGCATGCCTTTAGAATTGGGGCTTTTCATATATGATGTTATAATGATAATTGGTTGATGCAAATATGTCTCTTGTATGATGTATGAGTTGCTGGTAAAGTTTGGTAGCATTCGGAGCAAGTATGGTTGATCAATTATATGTTTAAGCAAGCAAATTTTTGCATTCTGTGCAGGTCGTTTCGGAATAGTGGCTACCGTTTCGGAACGGGTGCCTTGTAGTAACCCAAGCGTCCGAAACGGGAGACACCGTTTCGAAACGGGAAGCCCTCTGCTAGCCCTCGTTTCGGTACGCGTTGCGGAACGGCCCCGCGTTTCGAAACAGGCGCTTCCTGTTTCGGAACACGTGACCCTTGGGGGCTGACATTGGTAGTTAAATGTTTTGAAATGTTTGCATTTTGGTCCTGAATCTTGTTTGTGCAATTGTATGAGTTCGGGATGTCCGTTTGAGCTGAAATTTGTCTGAGAAGCATGAAATCTGACTAATTACAAGCTGGTAACTTTAAATTGAGTTAAGTCCCTGTAATTTGTAGAATTTACAATTTGGTCCCTAAAGTTGTAAATTATTCAATTGAGTCCCTGTTTGATCTCTGATGTTTATGATCTTTGAGCATGTTGTTTGAATGATCATAACTAGGGTTAATGTGCACCTAGACAAGTTTAAAAAGAAAAAAAGGGTCGTTAATCAAGGTTGACTTTCAGGTTGACTTTGATTTTCCCCGTGTGACTTTCTTAATTCGGGTCGACCGTCTAGGCCGGGTTAAGGGGGTTACATTTTAAAGTTATTTAATAAAAGGATTTTTTTTATTAAATTACAATTAATAAATTAGAAAAATGAGATTTCACTTGATATAACTACCATTCTCTTCTCATTTTCAGCTAAACACAATTCTAACTCATTTTCTCCAGAATTCATTTCTCCTAAACACTCTCCAGAAGAGTAACTTTCGTTTCGGCGAGCAAGGCTTCCCGTATCGGTGAGTGGAAATTGATTCTCCAGCTTTGTAATGCTTTGAGCGTGGTCTTGGGAGCTTAGTGTAAGTTTGAAACACTTAGCTAAGCTCAAGAGTAGGTGATTCGAAAGCCTCTCTAGGAAATGTGCTATATTTTGATGGAAATGCACTTGAGTTAATGTGGTTTTGATTACTGTTTTAAAGCATGTTTTGAGAATGGTTAATGCTAGATTTTAATGCCATTATGTTAAGAATGCACTAGGTAAGTGATACTTGGTTTTATGTGATAAATGCATATGATGTTAAGCATGTTTATGCTTGTGGAAATGGCATTGTTTTTAGGCTTGTAAAATATTGGAATATTGATGTTAAATGATTATATTGGCAAGTGATAGAAATTGTTTTTGGTAACTTTAATCGGATATAGTTAGCCGGCTATAGGATTGGGTGCACCGTGAATAAAGTCGCCTTGGATGTCGAGGGGTTGTGATTGTGCCGTAATCTCCATCCAAGTACCCTAACGATTGAGGCTAAGATCACAACTATGAATGGTTTAATCCCTAGTGTGAGTATTGTGGTATGTGTCCCGTACTTTCGTTAGTGGAATTATACAACTGCCGATGAGTGATGTTGAGGGGTTGTGATTGTGCCATTAATCTCCATACAGGTGTTGAGGGGTTGTGATTGTGCCATTGATCTCCACCTTGTGTAGTCCGGTAGTATGTATGAAGCGTGTGGGACAACGCTTGTAATCTGCGTAGCCGATTGTGTCATTTGTTTTGGTATGGTTTGAGGATTATCACTTGAGAGCCAATATAATGTTAATGATTAATGATTAAGCATGAGATGTTTGTGAATGATGCAAGAATGCATGTGATGCTTGGTTTAAGCATGAGCAAAGGAAGTTGCTGTTGTTTTAATGATGTAATATGCTTGTGGTTTTGAAAGTGCATTGAATGCTTAAATGAGCAAGTTTAAAAGACAGACATGAGTTTGCAAATGGTGTTGCAATGATTAAATGAAATACATTGATGAATGTTGTTTTAGCGATCCCCACTAAGCTATATGCTCACGCTCATTTGTTTCATCAATGCAGAGAATTGAGCTTTCAAGGCAGCCCAAAAGCAAGGGGATTCCAAGAGTTTTAACTAAGCGATGTATGTGGTTCACCCTTAGTGTAATAAGAGGCAATGGGTGGGAATTCCTTCTTTCTTGTTTTGTTGGTGATGATTGTTGTTTTAAGCATGTTTGGTTTCTGATTTTGGACCTGTAATCGGCCTTTAAATGGTTTCACAGTTTGCTTATGGTGTTTTGCCTATGCTTTAGCTTGGTTTCTTAAGCATGCTTGAACAACTAACATGTGATCATGGTTTGATGAGTGTGATTCGTTGGTTGTTGATGTTTACTTGTCTATTAGGTAGATTATAACTTGTATGCATGATTTTAAGCTTGTTTGGATATGATTAAGCATGTTTAAATACCCTTGGAATGTGTTTTTCTGGTATGCGTATCGATACACGGGGAAGTGTATCGATACACTAAGCCCAAATCCAAGCATTTCAGTATAGGGGTATCAGTACAGATTGCCCGCGTATCGATACACCCAAGCCAAGTTTGAAGGATGTACCGATACGTGGGGAAGCGTTTCGATATGCCCTTCCCATCCTTTGCCACTGCCTTCCCGCGTATCGATACATGCTAAGGTGTATCGATACAGGTAGTTAAAATTCAGTTAAAAGTAGCTTTGTATGTTTTGAAATGTTACGTTTTGGTCCTTGAATGTTACTTGATCAATTGGATGAGTTTGGATGACCGATTTGCGCTGAAATTTGACGCGACAACATGTTACATGACTAATTGAGGATTGGTAACTTTAAAATCTGAAATGTTCATGTATTTTCTACAATTTGCAAAATGGTCCCTAAAAGTCATAAGTATGCAATTGAACCCCTAATTGAACTCTGATCGTTGTGCCGTTTCTTTCTAATGGTCTTGCTGAACACATAGGTTAATATTGTGCATCTAGAGAAGATAAAAAGGAAAAAAGGTCGTTAATCAAGGTTAACTTTAACGAGTTGACTTTGGTTTTCCCCGTGTAATATTCTTAGTTCGGGTCGGGCGTCTAGGTCGGGCTAAGGGGTTACATATCTTATGTTCCTCGGTTGCCCTGGATGCTGCCACGACAGGTACCTGCAAGAATTGACCGAAATCAGCAGTATCTGTGCAAAGTTATCTATTTGTGATATTTATGCAAATTCTATCCTAAAATGCAACTAAACATGCTTGAGTGCATCAATAATATGGATGTAACACCCCCTTCCCGGCCTGGTAGAGAACCGGGTCGGAGAGCGTTACCGAAACAATGCGATAAAATCTTTTAACTTCATACTTAAAACTTATATCTTGCACTTTTCTATTAAGCCTTTAACAATATTTTGTTCAAACAGGACGTTACCGAATATATGTATTAATCCCTTTCATTCTTATTAAAGCCTTAAGAAGATCAACCCAGTATCGAAATGTCCTGAGCTGTTTCGGTACGGCTTGACTAAGGTCAACTTATTGACTGTTCCTTTATAACCGTATCGATACGGGTTGACTCGTATCGGTATGGGTTGACTAACGTAGACTCGTCTTTGACCCGTTTCGAATCCAGTATCGAAACAGTGGTCTCTCGTAGCCAAAACGTTCCGAAACGGAACTACCCCGTTTCGGTACACCCTTCTTTCCGAGGTTCAGATTATGCTTACCCGTATCGAAACGCCATCACCTGTTCCGGTACGGGTATGCCTATAATGATAACTTCTAAATGTTTTTAATCATTTTTAACCTAGTAGCCATGATCCAATTGCATCGAGACTTTTCCTACAACATTTTAAGGGTCTAAGCTATCATCATGCCAAGTTTTAAAGCCATTTATATTCGTTTACAATGTTTTACCATATTAGCGTAAAACATGAATTATAGGTCATGTCATGTTACACGAAAAACACTATCCTATCCAACCATTTACTTCTTAAACTCTTAGACATAACATAGACATACCAAAATAGACATATAAAACTTATACATAGACCTTGCCACCATACTAGGAGTTCGAAGGATAAAACACCTTACTTGGACTTGGTTGTGACTTGTGCAACGTACCAACTTCTCCGATCTCGATCCCAATACTTGCTTAACCTGAAATGGATGCATGAGATGCATTAGGCATACTTTGCCTAGTGAGGTAGTCTCATAACTATAAATATACATATCATGACTTATAACATGCTTCTAAGAATCATCATTGATCATGCAATATCATGGCATATTTCATATTCACAACAAGGCATATACTAATATCATGGTTCATGGCAAACAATATCTTGAGTTCATAATTTCCCTTGGATCGATTCATAGTATATGGATACACGAATTCCACCGCCTCGCCAAAACACATAAATGGTCATCCCGCCAACATCGCCAAAGACCAAACACAATACATCCCTCCGCCTCGCCAAATCATATAGGCCGTAGCCCTAGGACCGTAGTCCACCCGTACACTGAGCTCATGAATCTTATGGCATGCCAATTGTATCCAATACTTTGAATCAAAGGTTCATATTTCATAAATCGTAATAATAACAATTTCAATTATTCATATCATACTTATTAAATGCTTGCAATGAATTTCATAACAATAACTAACATGCTTAAAAATCATGGAATCAATGAAATGCTTACCATACACTTACCAACATGTAATCAATGATGAAAACCCCTAATTCAAGGGTTAGTAATAACAAAAATAACAACATGTTCGGGTAGGCCCTTGCCTAACCCGAGACGCTACTACACTCACCTCGATATTAGGGTTCCCTTATAACGTCACCTTTTTCCTTTGGTGGGCGGTTGTTCTTTCATGACTTCTTGAACTAGATTAAATAGGAATCGGTTAGAACCGACAAGACGATATCGAATAAATATGAAAATATTAATCAAACTTGATATCGAAACTTAGACCAACCAAGGATTTGAGCTTACACCGACGTCGGCATAGATTCGATATTACTATATCGAAAATATCGGACAACCAATCTAACATTGAACCGTCTAAATATTTCTCTGTCTTCCCTTCACTAATTCCTTGAATGTCTCTAACTTCATTTTATCGTGTATTCCTTGCACAGAGCCCCCTTCTATTTAAACACAATTTGGGCGGTTACAATGGCTTTCCCATATTCCATGTTGCATGGAAATAAACTACCAATGGTCCTTAATATTCTCCACGTGGGGGTGGATGGCATGATTCATATCATGCTTTGGTTTCTTTGTTGCCACGTATAGTGGCAATTTGCCACATTTAATTTGCTTTTGCCGTGTGTTTCCCTTACGTGGGAATTGCCCACGGCAATTCCTTCAAATTGAAGGAGTTGGCCGTGGGTCCCATGGCCTTTTTTTTCTTTTAATAACAATAATAATAATAAACCGAATAAATATGTTTCGAATCTAATTTCTACTAGACCCGAATAATCTACTATTAATAAACCATAAATTACTCGAATATTCTAAATAAGATCGAATAAATTATTTTATCGATACAAAATATTTGGTCATCGGAACCTAATTCCGACTAGACCGGTTTTCAGGGTGTTACAATGGATAAATGAGGGTTAAAATATAGAACATTTATGCACTCAACAAAAATCAAGTTCCACTCACCGACTTGCGAAACCACACTTTCCGACGCAACTATTGATCGTCCGAAGCCTCCAAAATCACTTCGTTTGATTCCGGAATACTATCCCCTATCTTCAACACATTAAAATAGAGGTTCAATGCACTAAAATGCATCCAAAACAACAACACTCAATAGAAATCCCGTAGCCATGCTCTAAGGCATCAAATCACCCATCCGAAACAACTGAAAGCTCAATCGATTGACCTCTAACTTCAGCCGAGCCATTACGCAACACATCCAACACATTTTAAGCATCAATAAACATAAAAAAAACAACCTAAAACCATCCTCGTAACTCCAGCAACTCGGATTCAACAAAAAACACCCCAAAACCCAACAAAAAACACTTCAAAAACCAAGGATCTCAAGGATTTTTGTTTCTCTATGATTAAGACTCTATTCCAACGCCAAAAATCTTTCAAAGCTCATTTAGAAATCATCTCAAACCAGCCAAATCATCACAACTCCGAAAAACACTTTAAAACACATTTTTCAATAAGTTTTTAACATTTTATCAAAGTTATCATAAAACCTCAATTAAAAACATAGATAAAGAGCCAAATATCTTTGGAATTTCATTAAATAACCTTGATTAGAAGGTTAGCACGAAATTTACCTCCAAATCCTTGCTTCTCTTCTAATTTGACAAGTTTAGCTTGAAAGAACTTGAAGGAAATTGAGAGAAAGCACAAAGATGCAATTAGAAATCAAGAGAGAATTTAAGAGTGAAAAAAATCTAAAAATTGATAGCAATTGGAAAGTGTTTGGCTGAATTGAAGAAGAAGGAATGAAAAGATCGTCAAAAATCTTTTAGCCGATTAACTTTTTAATTTAACAATCAAAGCCATTTTAATTTCTAATAAAACATTTAAAACACATGCCAGATTAGAGAAAAGGCCTAATTTCCAAATATCTCCCTAAAGATTCTAAGATTTTGACTTTTTTTAAAAAAACATATTTTCCCCAACTTTTAAATCTTTACATTTTGGTCACTACTCAAAATGTATACTTTCGAAAACTCGTTTTGTAAAATTGATTTAACCAACCTCTTAAATATAATTTTAGAGGATTTTAGGAATTTTTATCATATTTTTATCCCATCCCGAACCTTGATTTCCATAAACCACCTTTTAACGGTTCCAACAACCGATACCGGTTCCACCGGCGCAACCCGACTCGCAAAATCCAAGGCCAAAAGTCGGGGCGTTACAATTAGTCTTCACCAATTGGGATAAAGACAATCCTTACTCGTTTTGTAAGGCTAAATCTCCAAATATATTAGACAAATATATGCAATTGCAATATCCTCTCCCGATTCAATTGCAAGAAAAAGTAAACACCAAGAATAAGCAAACCTTGAACTTAATTGCATTAAAAAACCTAAACAAATTACAATTGTCTTCTCACAACTACTAAACAAAATAACCCTAGACTAAAAGAAGATTTAGTTCATAATGGCCATAAGAAGCACTCTAAATTCTCTACCGAATCTCTCGATCTCTTTTAATTCATTATTTTATTCCTCCTTATTGATTTCTTGTCCTTGACCTTCCATTGAATTTTTCATGATCTTCCTAAGCTCTGATCTTCAAGCAAAGTATCTCTAGAAATTTAGCATTTTATACTCTTCAAGTCACCTACCACTTTGCATATTTTCTCCCTTGTAGGCAAATGTCTAGGCATTGCCTCGGCAGTGACTAACTCATTGAGTCGGCAATGGTCTGTCAGTCTTTTCCGCTCAGCAGGGCTCATTCTCTTGGTTTAGTGTTCCTCAGTAAGGCTTGAAATCAAAGAATGACTTGACCTGGATCGTCAAGTGATGGTTCCGCACCGTTATTTCTCCTTCGTTCACTGCCGCGACAATACTTGCCCGAGCAGTGGGTAATGAAATCTGCACATGCACAAAATACATACCAAAGCAGTACCTTTTCCACTAAATATATTCAAATAAAGATGATCAAGCATGGCAATGATAAGAACAATAAAATTGTGTATGTATGGCTAGTAATGCATCTAAAATGAACTTAAGTCTGACAATAATTGAGTCATAAAGGGTCCTAAAATGAATACTTTTATACACCTAACACAATGCCTTAGAAATTAGTTTATTGTCGAAGTGGGGCCCTTGTCACTAATGATAGCTGAAGGTACTCCAAATCAAGTGGAGACGTTCTTGTGCAAAAACTTCAAGACATCATTTGCATCATTCTTGGTTATCTCAATGACCTCCACCCCCTTGGACACGTAATCGACTGTTAGCAGAATGTACATGTGTCCATAAGAGGATGGAAAGGGTCCCATGAAGCCGATGCCCCAAACATCAAATAATTCAACTTCAAGGATGACTTGCATGGGTAACTCGTTCCTTCGAGAGATGTTCCTCGTTCTTTGGCATCTATCGCAAGACTTATAGTACGCTTAGGCATCTCTATACAAGGTTGGCCAATAAAATCCAGACTATAAGACCTTTGCAGCAGTCCTTTATCCTCCAAAATGCCTTCCACATATAGTAGAATGACTATGTTAAAGGATATATTCTTGCTCTTCTTCGGATATACATCTCGGGATCATATGATCGACACATTGCTTCAAAAGGTAGGGACCGTCTCAATAGTAGTAATGTTCATCGTGTCAGAACTTCTTTCATCCCTTGCTGTTAAGACCACAAGGAAAAATACCACTAACAAGAAAGTTAGCAATGTCACAATACCACGACAATGTCTTAGCATTCAATAATTTCTCATCAAGGAATTCTTCTGTAATATCAAGTGTATTATCACATTAATTTTAAAGACTAGAGAGTTGGTCAGCTACTTGATTTTTAATACCTTTTCTTTCCACTACCTCAATGCCAAATTCTTGCAGTAGTAAAATCCACCAAATAAATCTAGGTTTAGTACCTTTTTAGTCTCTAAATATTTAATGACCAAATGATCGTTGAACACAATGACTTTAGTTCCTATAATGTATGCCCTAAAATTAGCTAATGCAAACACTACAACAATCAGTTCTTTTTTGTGGTAGAGTAGTTTAATTGTGCCTCATTTAAAGTGCGACTAGCATAATATATAACATGAAAGATCTTACTCTAATGTTGGCCAAGAACGACACCGACGACATAGCCACTAGCATCGCACATTATCTCAAAGGGTTGTGACCAATCAGGAGGCACTACAACTAGTTCAGAAATAAGTTCCTTCCTCAAGGTTTTGAATGTTGCACGACATCGGCCATCAAACTCGAATGCTCTATTCTACTCCAGCAACGAGCACAGTGGCTTCGAGATTTTGGAGAAGTCTTTGATGAATTTCTTGTAAAACCGGCATTGCCAATGAATCTTCGAATGGCTTTGACATTTGACTGGGGGTAGAAGTTTCTCCATGACTTGAATCTTGGCTTTGTCCACTTTAATTGCCTTCTTGGAAAATATAGTGGCACTTTTCCCAATTAAGCATGAGGTCATTTTCTTCGTATCTTTTTCAAAAACTTAGCAAGATTACTTAGGCATTGGTCGAATGAGTCTCCATAAACTAAGAAATCATCCATGAAGATCTCTAGGAAGCCATCCACCATGTCTGAAAAGATGGCCATCATACAATGTTGGAATGTTGCTAGAGCGTTGCATAGGCCAAAAGACATTTGACGAAAGGCATAAATGCCATAGGGAGAAGTGAATGTTGTCTTCTCTTGGTCCTTTGATGCTATAGCGTTCTGGTTGTACCCAGAGTAACCATCCAAGAAGCAATAGTAGGGCTTCCCCGCAAGCTTGTCTAGCATATGATCAATGAATGGCAAGGAGAAGTGGTATTTCTTTGTGGCTTTATTCATCTTCCGGTAGTCAATACAAATCAACCATCCTATAGCGGTTTTGGTTGGGAGGAGTTCATCAACATCGTTTTTTTATTACAGTCATCCCTCCATTCTTCGACGCGCATTGGATAAGACCAAACCATGAACTGTCTGAGTGGTGATAAATGATACCAACATCGAGCCATTTGATGATCTTTTTCGTAACCATAGTCCTTATGATTGGATTGAGCCTTCGTTCTGCTTGTATTGAGTTCTTGTGACCATATGCAAGCAAAATCTTATGCATACAAATAGTAGGGATGATGCCCTTCACGTCAGTAATTATCGAACCAATAGCTTTCTTATGTTGTCTTAAAACATGCAATAAACTATTTTTCCGGTCAGATGTCATGCTAGCAAATATGATTAGAGACAACATATTATTCTCCCCTAAAAATGCATACTTTAATTGTGTGGGAAGAGGGTATAGGTCAAGTTCAGTTGGATACTCCAATGATGGTTTGGGAGATTTATACACTGAATGATATTTTTGTCATTCATCTTCATGGTAAACTCGTCGTTTTCACAATCGATCACAATACGCCTAGTAGCAAGGAATTGTCTCCCTAATAGTATGAGAGCGTTCTCATCGGCCTCACAAACAATAATGATGAAATCTACTAGGAAGAGAAATCTATCAACCTTAACTAGGACATCTTCAATTCGTCCATCAGGTCAAATTTGAGAACAATCAACCAATTGAAGGATCACCGATGTATGTTTGACTTTTCCCATGCCCAATCTCATGAAAACTAATTCCGACATCAAGTTCACACTAGTACCAAGATCGCATAAAGCATGACTAGAATAGTTACGACCTATGGAACATGGAATGGTGAAATTGTCAGGATCATGCATCTTGGGTGTCAGGTTACTTAGCACTGCCACACATTCGCCTATCGTAGCAATGGTTTCAACATCACCCATTATCCACTTCTTGGTCACAATCTCTTTCAGAAACTTTGCATAAATCGACATCTGATCAATGGCCTCTAGGAAGGAGACATCAATATGCAATTGTTTGAGCATATCAAGGAATTTCTTGAATTGAGCATCTTGTTTCTAAGCTTTCAATTGCCATGGGAATGGTGGCGGGGATCTAGGCTCATCGCGTGGTGCCTTGGATGTTGTGGCATCCTTTTATTTGTCAGCCTCATCATCAATAGCAAGGTCCATCTCAGGTTATGTATCTTTGGGTGCTGGAGCAGCAAGTGGCAATTTGCTTGTACTGGAATCAACAAGGTGTCACCCCCTAAACTTATCATCTTTATTCAACTGGGTTCCACTACGTAGAGTAGTATCATTGAATTGCTCCGCACCGAAGGTCTCAGTGATTTCAGTATCATTAGGTAAACTGCCTTGAGGTCTTGTTTGTAAGATTTGGGCAATCTGCCCAACTTGCATTTCCAAGAACTGTGGAGAAGTGTGACTATACAAGATTAATTGTTAGTTTCTTAGCATGGCAGTTTGCGTGGTCATCATGTCCCCATGATTCTTAAGATTTGCTTAATGATCCTGCATAATAACCCTAGCAGTGCCCATAAATTTTTTATATGAAGTATCAAAAGAACTAGAATTAGAGTTAGAGACCTCATGATTCTTCCTTTGCTCTCATTGTTGGAATATAGAAGGTTCTGTTGTAGCATTTTGTTTAGCTCCTGAATTACAAGCATCGCCTTCCCATCCGAAATTGGGAAGTCGTCGCCACCTGGGGCTATAGGTGTTGGAGCAAGGATTGTTGTTGTGGTTTGAATTCCCTACAAAGCATCCAGATTCTTGTTGTTGGGGGCATTCACTTGATTGATGTTTCCCATCACAATGCTCACATGTGTATTGGACCACCTTAGCATTGCGTACATTGGATGGTGGTTGCATGTTTTTGAGCATGTTTGCGATGGAAGCGAGTTAAGCCTCTACACCTTGGGATTCATCCAAGTGGAGAGTTCCTGTTGCTCTAGGTCCAAGACTCAATTTCGCCATAGGAAACTGATAATTATTTTTGGTTATCTGATTAAGGATTTTGAATGCCTTCTCATGATCTTTGTCTAGCAAAATATCATTGGTTGAAGAGTCAATCATCATCCTCATGGGTGAATTAACATCATTATAGAACGTTACATCTTGTAGCCAATCATGAAATCCATGAATTGAACACTTGCTGATGGGCTGCGAATATGTATGCAATTTAAGAGTAAGTATACTAGTCGATCAAGTAATAAAGTGATAGAGTAGAGTGTCGGACCCACGGAGATTGGATTAACAATTAAAAACTAAGTGTACTCAAGAGTTAGTGAGCAAATATTGGTGTGATGATGGTTTATGAAACTAATTGCAATAAAAGGTAAAGTAGCAATGATCAGAAAAACAAATGTTGCAGCATGTATTCAGATGGTTATAGAAGCTGGGTTTATTGCCTCAGAGTTATGCTAATTATTATTCAAAAGATATAGCGGCTGGTAATACATGTATTCGTTAACCAATTATGCCTTTGCCTATTCAATAGGAATTTCTAATAATTCTTAGACTCTCTCGATACCTAATAGTAACAACAAGAAGCTATGACAATACATGTCTGTGTAAACCCTAAATACTTATTATTTATTAAAGTTCCTCTTATTGGTCGTTGAAATCCTAAACTTATATCTAAGCCGGATTAGAACCTAAGTTGAAAGCTTAAGCTTCACTATTCACGTTTGTCTAACTTAACTCTCCCGATGTTAAGCCAAAAATCAATAATTAAAAGGTCTTTCTCGATAGCTCTTACTATAATTATGCGTGAAGAATGATGACAATTGTAGATAAAGGAAAACAATTATAGCATTGAACAAGTAATTTAAACATAATATCCTAAAACAATAAACCCAACAAAAGTATTTAGCTCATGTTTGAGCAAATAACATCCATAATAAAAGCAATTAAAACTAGGGGTGGGAATTGTCGGGTACCCGGGATTCGGGTACCCGGAAAACCGGGTACCCGGTTCGTCCGGGTACCTCTTTAAACGGCCCGTGTCCCGGCCCATTAAATTTGGGTACCCGGGATTCGGGTACCCGTAAAATTCGGGTACCCGGATAATCGGGTACTGGGTACCCGGTTCATATATTTTTTTTTATTTTTTTTATTTCAAAATTAAAAAAATCATATGTTAAACACAAAAATATTTAAAAAAAAATTAAACATAGGAAGAAAGACTACAAATTTGGATTTGGATTGACTGTGGGGTGATTCATTCGATCTTTTTCCCCCACATAAAATTGCAGTTTGAAAGTAGTTTTAGTTTCTTGGATATCATCATTTAGAAATCTGGGTTGAGGATTGAAGAATTGAATTTGAACTTGAAATTGATGTTTTTATTGGAGCCTGATGAAGCTGAATTTTAATGGTTGTTGGTATCAATTTGGCTGGTTGCCATTTTCACTTTCAAGAGATGTATTTCTTAAAACCAAATGCAATTTCAGATATTATAATAATTCCATAGGATTTTATTCCTTCTGTTGAACTAAGGAAGTAAAACCATGCTTTGATGATAAAAAAAAATTAAACATAAAACTTAAAAGAATATAATACAAACATAGAAAAATATAGGGATTTAAACTTAATTTTAGAGTGAAAATATTAAGAAACATAAAATAAAAATATAATTTTAAATATAAAAAAAATATAAAATTTTATCGGGTTGGGTCGGGTACCCGGTAAGGGAAAACTCTCGGCCCGTGTCCCGGCCCGTGTCCCGGGAAATTTGCCGGGTCGGGTACCCGGCCCGGTCAGGTAATTTTTTTTCGGGAATTACCCGGTATTTTTGTTTCGGGTAGTCGGGTTTTCGGGTCGGGTCAATCGGGTCGGGTATTTTCTCCCACCCCTAATTAAAACATGACAATTTATCGACCAAGGAAAAAGAAAGATCAAGCAACCTCGATGTCTCCTCCAAGCTCTCCAACTATGCTGCAGGGTTCGGACTCCTCAAGCCTCTCTCGATAGCTCTCGTCGTTTGGAGACTCCTCTAGACCATCAACTATGGTGGTTCTCTGATAGTGAAGTCTAAGGACTATTGTCTACAATCTCGCTCCTTTTTTTGTATCCAAACTATATGATCCTAAACATATGCAAAAGTTAAGTAAAAAGGGTACACAAAATAGATCATGAGGGTATGGTCTTCAACCATGCTCGTTGGGCTCAATCTCGCATCGAATAGGGAAACAATTGAAGTCTCATCAAATCATTAGGTGCTCCATGTTGTCTAAAATATTCGCAAACTTCCAGAAAAGCTTGAATGTTCTCTCTAGCATCCTCTCTTGCTGATCCACTAAATTGTCCAATGGAACTGAGCATGTCTAACATATCATACTTTAGCTAAAAGTGAGATGCATGTATCTCAAGCACAAAGGTCGTCGGAGTTAGGTCATTAAGGACAAGTGCAAAGTTATCTCGACTAGGTCTTCTCGGACAAACTGGTGGTTGAGCACCATGTTGTTACCCATTAATGTTCGCACCATTAACAACTACTCCATCAAAAGGTAGATGTTCTTGTCGTTTCTTTCGTTGTTCTGGTTGTCCATGTTGTCTCCTTGAGGTGGGTCCGCCATTATTCTACGATCTCGTTGTATAGCACACAAAAACCTTCCGATCTCTAGATTATATGGAATAAATGCCTCCTCTCTATCTGTGCGTCTAGTCATGCACTATGGAAAATCTGAAAAGAAAACAAAAACAAAAACAAGAAAAATAAAAATAAAATTTAGTAATAAAAAAATTTAAGTGCAACTATTAATGTAACCCCCTTTACCCGGTCTGGGCGAAAGACCGAACCGAACGGATCACACAAGGAATATTGATGTAAACCAGGAAATTTACCTAAATGAACGACCCTTATTTTTTCATATTATCTTATATAGATTCTCATTATCCTATGTGATAAACTTTGCAGTGGAACAATATGCAACTCGATCAAACAACGATTAAGGACTCAATTGCATGCAAATACATTTAAGGACCATTTTGTAACTTTACCAAATTATATGGACTTCTTCAAATTTTAAGTTACCAAACTTTAATTAGTCATGTTACAAGCCTCTCTGTCAAATCTCAGGTCAAAACAACCATTCATGCTCAATTAATTGCATCCACAACATTTATGAACTAAAACGTAAAGAAACAGAACTTCAAAAGATTCCAATAACCAACTTAAGAGTTGGGTGTTTAGGTACAGGTTGCCCTATATCAAAACACTCATTTCGAAACACCCACTATGGTGTTTCGGAACACGAGATTCCAATAACCAATCTCAAGGAGCCCATATCGAAACACTAGTCTCTATTTCAAAACACTAAGGCCATTTTAAGATCACTGTTTCGGTACAGCCTTAGGTGTACCGAAACATCTGTGCTTGTAATGGCATTTTTGCTGGTTTATCACACTTTAACTGTAATGCCTCGATTTTGGGCTTAGATGTTTTGGCGAGTCGGGTTGGGCCGGTGGAACGAGTGTCGGTTGTTCGAACCGTTAAAAGCTGGTTTAGGGAAATCAAGGTTCGGTTTGGGATAAAAATATGGTAAAAATTCCTAAAATCCTCTAAAATGATGTTTAAGAGGTTGGTTAAGTCAATTTTACAAAACATGTTTTTCGAAAGTATACATTTTGGGCAGTGACCAAAATGTAATGATTTAAAAGTTGGGAAAATGAGTTTTCCAAGAAGAGTCAAAATCTTAGAATCTCTTGGAAGCTACTTGGCAATTATGCCTTTTCCCTAATTTGGCATGTGTTTTAAATGTTTATTAAATAATTAAAAAGGTTTTAATTAATTAATTAAATGAGAGTTAGATAATCGATTAACAAAAAATTTGACGAGCTTTTCATTTCTCTCTTTCCCTTTAGCCAAACACTTTGTAACCCCCTTAGCCCGGCCTAGACGGTTGACCCGAACTACGAAGATTACACGGGGACAACCAATGTCAACCCGAAAGTCAACCTTGATTAAGGACCCTTTTTTTTCTTTTTAAACTTGTCTAGATGCACATTAATCCAAGGCATACTCTTGAGATAAGCATACTCAAAAATCACAGCAATCGGAAAACAATAAGGGACTCAATTGCACAACATACGAATTTAGGGACCAATTTGTAAATTCTAGAAATTAAGAGGACTTTACCAATTTTTAAGTTACCATTATGAAATTATTCATGTTTCATGCCTCTCTGCCAAATTTCATCTCAAACGGACATCTCAAACTCAATCAATTGCACATACAAAAATCAGGACTAAAATGTAAAGCTTGCAAACCTCAAAACCATTCAAATCAGTGCCCAACGGTCAATTGTTTCGAAACGGGTATAGACCGTTCAGGAACACGGCTTGGCAGTAGCCAAAGTGTTTCGAAACACCTCTACCCGTTTCGAAACACCCAGGCCAAATCAAGCACTTGTTTCGAAACAGGCAAGGGTGTTTCGAAACACCCTGCCCAGAAACAGCAGAAAAGCCTGTTTTAACACATCTAGTCACCATCAAACATACTCTAAATCAATCCTCAACAAGTCAACAACATGCCAAGCGCATCATAACTACCAAATTGCATTAAAATCTAGATACAAAACAACCCCTAGGTGCACCAACTCTTTCAACACATCCAACACTTAATCATGCTTTTAAAACAAGAAGCATAGCATAACGACTTATGAAGGAGAAGATTCAAACGTTGCAAGCGTTAAACCACATAGTTCAAATCATAAAACAAACTTGTCCAACATACACAATCTCATTACACATCAATATAAAGGACTCTCCCCCCATTGCCTTCATTATCTATAGCTATTAACCGAGACATACTTCTCGAGTGGAGCTCTCCTTGAATCCCTTGCTTCTTGCTGTCCCAACATCAATTATCTGCATTGATGGACAAAAAGGAGCGTAAGCACATAATGCTTAGTGAGGAATGTTCAAAACCAAAACATCATCAATGCAGCAAATCATAAAACCTTCCTTAAGAGTAAATACAAACCAAAAACCAAAGCATTGTTTGAAAAACCCCTTTGAAACAACATGCTTTAAGTCATGCATTGCTAAACTTGAAAACCAACCTTTAGCTTAGAAAAGCTAATAACTCACTTCAAAGCACATTCTTGCAAAACCATCAATTAAAACCTTTCCAAGCATGAACACCTTATGCAAAGCTAAACTCATATACCAACCTTTAGCTTAGAAAAGCTAATAACTCACTTCAAAGCACATTCTTGCAAAACCATCAATTAAAACCTTTCCAAGCATGAACACCTTATGCAAAGATAAACTCATATACCTTGAAAAACATTTCCTCTTCATAACATACTTTTCTCATGCTTAATGATCCATTCAAGCAAAATCTTTGGAAAACCATTTGTTCCATCAACTATCTTATGCATTCAACAAATGCACAACACCTGAACTACCCAAGCAACATTTACACTTCATGCCTTTCTAAACAAGTCTTCACAAGACTTCAATGCATTTAAGAGATTCCTTGCACATAAACACCATTCATAAAAGAAGATAAACACTTGTTCAAGCTTAACAAGTAATACATGCACCCTTTAAACAATACACACTTCCCATGCAACCTTGCATCAATTCAAGCATCTCTTGCTTCATTACATTCAAGAACATTATATTGGCTTCCAAGTGATAATTCACAAACCATCTCAACTCAAGACACAATCGGATACGCGGATTACAAGCGTTGTCTCACACGCTTTATACACACAACCGAACAACACAAGGTGGAGTTTACCGGTACAATCACAACCCCTCAACACTCGTGATGGAGTTTAACGGTACAATCACAACCCCTCAACATCACTCATCGGAAGTTGTATAACTCACTAGCGAGAGCCGAGACACATAACAAGGCTTACACATGGAAGCTACCACAACCATTGTAATCACCTTAATCAAGCTCACACACGGGAGCAACCCTCCACCGTTGTGACGCTTAACTAAGTCCACCCACGAGATCCATCATCCATCGTGGTGACATTTAACAAGGTTCACCCACGAGAGCCATCCTCCATCGTGGTGGCACTTAACAAAGCCCACCCACGAGAGCCATCCTCCATCGTGGTGACACCAACTCTCTCAATCGCTAGAATACTTGGATGGAGTTTACGGTACCATTACAACCCCTCGACATCCAAGGCGACTCAATTCACGGTGCACTCAATCCTATAGTCGGCTAACTATATCCGATTAAAGTAACCCACAACCACTTACATCACTTGCCAATACCATCAATTACCATCATCAATTCACTATTTTAAAGCATTAAACAAAGCCATTAAACAACATGCAACACTATGCATCAATTCCACAATTCCAAAGTACAAAACCAAGGATCTCTTACCTTGAGCATCCTTCAACACATAACTTTCAAAACCAGCCCCAAACCATGCTAAAGCATGCTTTCAAAACAGAATTTAAACATGCAAATTAAATGTATGCATCCAACCATCTCATGGTTCATTCAAGAGAAAGAGTTTTTCCGAAAACTTACTCTTGAGCTTAGTTAAGTTGCTTAGACTTAAAATAAGCTCCCATAACCTTCAAACATTGGTTTCAAAGCTGAAAACCCAACTCCACTCACCGTTACACAAAACTAAGCTTGCCGACGAGCTTTTCATTTCTCTCTTTCCCTTTAGCCAAACACTTTGTAACCCCCTTAGCCCGGCCTAGACGGTTGACCCGAACTACGAAGATTACACGGGGAAAACCAATGTCAACCCAAAAGTCAACCTTGATTAAGGACCCTTTTTTTTCTTTTTAAACTTGTCTAGATGCACATTAATCCAAGGCATACTCTTGAGATAAGCATACTCAAAAATCACAGCAATCGGAAAACAATAAGGGACTCAATTGCACAACATACGAATTTAGGGACCAATTTGTAAATTCTAGAAATTAAGAGGACTTTACCAATTTTTAAGTTACCATTATGAAATTATTCATGTTTCATGACTCTCTGCCAAATTTCATCTCAAACGGACATCTCAAACTCAATCAATTGCACATACAAAAATCAGGACTAAAATGTAAAGCTTGCAAACCTCAAAACCATTCAAATCAGTGCCCAACGGTCAATTGTTTCGAAACGGGTATAGACCGTTCAGGAACACGGCTTGGCAGTAGCCAAAGTGTTTCGAAACACCTCTACCCGTTTCAAAACACCCAGGCCAAATCAAGCACTTGTTTCGAAACAGGCAAGGGTGTTTCGAAACACCCTGCCCAGAAACAGCAGAAAAGCCTGTTTTAACACATCTAGTTACCATCAAACATACTCTAAATCAATCCTCAACAAGTCAACAACATGCCAAGCGCATCATAACTACCAAATTGCATTAAAATCTAGATACAAAACAACCCCTAGGTGCACCAACTCTTTCAACACATCCAACACTTAATCATGCTTTTAAAACAAGAAGCATAGCATAACGACTTATGAAGGAGAAGATTCAAACGTTGCAAGCGTTAAACCACATAGTTCAAATCATAAAACAAACTTGTCCAACATACACAATCTCATTACACATCAATATAAAGGACTCTCCCCCCATTGCCTTCATTATCTATAGCTATTAACCGAGACATACTTCTCGAGTGGAGCTCTCCTTGAATCCCTTGCTTCTTGCTGTCCCAACATCAATTATCTGCATTGATGGACAAAAAGGAGCGTAAGCACATAATGCTTAGTGAGGAATGTTCAAAACCAAAACATCATCAATGCAGCAAATCATAAAACCTTCCTTAAGAGTAAATACAAACCAAAAACCAAAGCATTGTTTGAAAAACCCCTTTGAAACAACATGCTTTAAGTCATGCATTGCTAAACTTGAAAACCAACCTTTAGCTTAGAAAAGCTAATAACTCACTTCAAAGCACATTCTTGCAAAACCATCAATTAAAACCTTTCCAAGCATGAACACCTTATGCAAAGCTAAACTCATATACCAACCTTTAGCTTAGAAAAGCTAATAACTCACTTCAAAGCACATTCTTGCAAAACCATCAATTAAAACCTTTCCAAGCATGAACACCTTATGCAAAGATAAACTCATATACCTTGAAAAACATTTCCTCTTCATAACATACTTTTCTCATGCTTAATGATCCATTCAAGCAAAATCTTTGGAAAACCATTTGTTCCATCAACTATCTTATGCATTCAACAAATGCACAACACCTGAACTACCCAAGCAACATTTACACATCATGCCTTTCTAAACAAGTCTTCACAAGACCTTAATGCATTTAAGAGATTCCTTGCACATAAACACCATTCATAAAAGAAGATAAACACTTGTTCAAGCTTAACAAGTAATACATGCACCCTTTAAACAATACACACTTCCCATGCAACCTTGCATCAATTCAAGCATCTCTTGCTTCATTACATTCAAGAACATTATATTGGCTTCCAAGTGATAATTCACAAACCATCTCAACTCAAGACACAATCGGATACGCGGATTACAAGCGTTGTCTCACACGCTTTATACACACAACCGAACAACACAAGGTGGAGTTTACCGGTACAATCACAACCCCTCAACACTCGTGATGGAGTTTAACGGTACAATCACAACCCCTCAACATCACTCATCGGAAGTTGTATAACTCACTAGCGAGAGCCGGGACACATAACAAGGCTTACACATGGAAGCTACCACAACCATTGTAATCACCTTAATCAAGCTCACACACGGGAGCAACCCTCCACCGTTGTGACGCTTAACTAAGTCCACCCACGAGAGCCATCATCCATCGTGGTGACATTTAACAAGGTTCACCCACGAGAGCCATCCTCCATCGTGGTGGCACTTAACAAAGCCCACCCACGAGAGCCATCCTCCATCGTGGTGACACCAACTCTCTCAATCGCTAGAATACTTGGATGGAGTTTACGGTACCATTACAACCCCTCGACATCCAAGGCGACTCAATTCACGGTGCACTCAATCCTATAGTCGGCTAACTATATCCGATTAAAGTAACCCACAACCACTTACATCACTTGCCAATACCATCAATTACCATCATCAATTCACTATTTTAAAGCATTAAACAAAGCCATTAAACAACATGCAACACTATGCATCAATTCCACAATTCCAAAGTACAAAACCAAGGATCTCTTACCTTGAGCATCCTTCAACACATAACTTTCAAAACCAGCCCCAAACCATGCTAAAGCATGCTTTCAAAACAGAATTTAAACATGCAAATTAAATGTATGCATCCAACCATCTCATGGTTCATTCAAGAGAAAGAGTTTTTCCGAAAACTTACTCTTGAGCTTAGTTAAGTTGCTTAGACTTAAAATAAGCTCCCATAACCTTCAAACATTGGTTTCAAAGCTGAAAACCCAACTCCACTCACCGTTACACAAAACTAAGCTTGCCGACAAGCCTTCCAAGCATCCGAACCCTCCAACGCTACCTCTATTGCTTTCGGATCATTCTCCCCTATTTTAAACACATAACAATAGAGGATTAATGCATCATCATGCATTAAAAACACCAACAACACAACTCAACTCGCTGCTCTACATAAATCCGACATTTCGGCTACCAAACACAGCCGAAATCACCTCCAAACTCTTCCAAAACTTAACCCAGCCAAGATCCATCACTTCTAACCATTATTAAACATCAATTAACATCCAAAATGATCCCAAACTCGTCCTTATACCTCCAGCATTAACAAAACACCAAGATCACCCCAAAAACCACCATTTTCATAAGTAAAAACTTAGGAAAATCAACCTATTCGGGATTGCATTGATTAAACCTCAATTACACATCATTTAGACATCCAAAACACATCAAAAAGACATCTCAAAACAGAGCCCAATCATCCAATACGAATTTCTTCAAAATGAAATCCAAATCTTGCATTTCAAGCCAAAATCAAGAACACAACATTAAAACCTTTAATAAAACTCAATTTAAGGATTGAGAACTTGGGAATTTCAGTAAAGAACTGAGTATTTAGAGAAGAAGGACGTTCATACCTCTAAATGTGGATTTCTCCTTGTTTAGAGCCAAAAACCTTGAAAATTCATTAAGCAAATGGTGAGGATTTGATGCAGAAATGATTAGGAATCATTTGGGGATTGAAAACTCTTCTTTAGGTGTGAAAATCAAAAGGAAAGTTGCTGTGGAAATGTGTTTTGCTGAGGGAATTTTGAGAGAAAATGAAATGGGAAAATTTTGGTAAAAGTTAGTTGTGAAACTAAAATATCACTTTTCTCTCTTTTCTTTTTATTAAATAAACATTAAATGAGTCTTTAAAAATCAAGAAAAATCTGGAGAAATCCTCCCTTGGGTAAATTAGCTCCTTAAAGATTCAAAGTTTCAATCATTTTAAAACAGTCACGAACTTTTTAAAAATTACATTTTAGTCACTAACTCGAAATGTCATATTTCCAAACCTCATTTTGCAAAATTGATTTCACCACTCTCTTATATATAATAAAAGAGGATTTTTAGATATTTTTCCTTATTTTTAGTGCATCCCGAACTAGGCTTTCCCTAAAACCACCTTTTATATTCGAACCAAAAATCCGACCGGTCCGGTTCAAACCCAAAACTTCTAAGCCCAAAATTGGGGTGTTACACACTTTCCATTTTCTATCAAATCTCCATAATTTCTTTACTCTCAAATCCTCTATTGATTTCTATATTTTCCTTGTTGATTTTTTCCATTTTCCTTCAAGTTTCTTCAAGGTAATCTTGCCAAATTATAGAAGCAAGGATTGGAGGTGAATTTCATGCTCACCCTGTAATCTAGGTTCTTTAATCAAATTCCAAAGTTATTTGACTCTTTATTAATGATTTTAATTGAGGTTTTGTTGCTAGTTTGATAAACTATTGAAATCTTGATAGAAAAATGGTTTAAAATGTGATTTTCGGAGTTTGATTGATTTGGCTAGTTTGAGATTGTTTCTAAATGAGTTTGAAAGGTTTTGGGTGTTGAAGTGGAGTCTTAATCATATAGATCCCAAAATCTTTGAGATCCTTGGGTTTTGAAGTGTTTTTGGTTGAGTTTTTGGGGTATTCTCGAGGAATTCGAGTTGCTGGAGGTATAAGGATGGTTTTAGGCTGTTTTTGGATGTTGATTAATGCCTAAAATGTGTTGGGGAGTAGAGTAATGGCTGGGCAGAGGTTAGAGGTCAATCGATTGAGTTTTTGGTTGTTTTAGATGGGTGTTTTGGTGCTTTACAGCAGGGCTGCGAGATTTCTTGTGAGTGCTGGTGTTTTGGATGCATTTTAATGCATTGAACCTCTATTTTGGTGTGTTGAAAAAGGGAATATTATTTCAGAAGCAAACGAAGTGGTTTTGGAGGCTTCGGACAATTGATAGTTGCGTCGGTAAGCGTGATTTCGCGTGTCGGTGAGTGGAATTTGGTTTTCCAACGATGAAATGTTTTAGAAAAGGTTTTGGGAACTTAATAAGAGCTTGAAACGCTTTATTAAGTTCAAAAGTAAGTAAAGAGAAATTTCTCTCTCGAATTGTGCTAGTTTTGAGCCTTTGGTTGCACTTGATTTTGTTTGCATTTACCTACTATTTTAAAGCATGTTTTGAGTATATAAATTGTGTATGATGATGTTATGTGGTTTAAGGATGCACTAGGTAAGTGGTCCTCGTATGCATGTGTTGATGCATGAGTTTTGAAGCATGGTTTAATGCTTGATGTATGGCTTATCATGAATGCTTTGTAAAAATAGTAAGGTATGCATGAGATATGGATTATATTGGCAAGTACCCTAACAATTGAGGATTGTTTAAGGTTGAAACGGTTGAGGGTAGCACTCGGGTGTGAACCTTGTGTGTGTCCCGTCTCTCGTTAGTGAGATATACATCTACTAATGAGTGGTGTTGAGGGGTTGTGATTGTACCGAATACTCCACCACGAGTGTCACAACGATGGAGGGTCGCTCTCGTGTGTGAGCCTTGAAATGTCGGTAGAGTGTATAAAGGGTGTGAGACAACCCTTGGTAATCTGTGTATCCGATATATGTTTTCAGAATGTCGTTTATCACTTGCGAGTCAATATAATGAAATGAAATATTATGAGAAATGTGGTTGATGTATATTTTTAGAGATGCATGTTTTGGTTTCAGCTTAGCATAAAGGTGTTATGCTTGGGAGGCTTGGAATTTGAGTAGCAATGGTTTAATTGTTGAAAGTTTATGAATCATGTTGCATTGTTTTAATACAATTATTTTGATGATAAAGTGCATGATTTGTCAAGAAAGACATGATGGTTTTGAAAAGAGTGAAAAATGGTTTTGTGCATTGATGATGTTGTGGTTTTGAGCAATCCTCACTAAGCTTGTATGCTTATGCTCTCTTTTTTCTCATCAATGCAGTCGATTTGATCTTTGGAGTCATGACTTTCAAGGGATCATTGGAGGACTTTGATTAAAGGAAAGTTTTGGTTTTAGACTAGTGTAATAAAGGCAATGGGGGCGTCCCGTGCTATGAATGTTGGTTGCTTTAGTGTTTTTCGAGTTTGAGCAAGTTTGGTATGTATATTTGGTTGTGTAAATGGCCTTTAAGCCTTGCTCTATGCTTGAAGTTGGATTTTAGCCTTTTTGGTATTTTTAACTCTTAGGAAGCATGCTTTTAGAATTTTTGCTATTGAGAGTGATGCTATGATGTTGCTTATGCTTCGTACAAGTTGTCATTAATGTATATTTGAGTTGCCAACATGGTTGGGCATGTGTCGGGATGGTTTCAGATGGTTTAAATCAAGTTTAAATTTAACCCCTTAACCTGACCTTGACGCCCGATCCGAACTAAGAAGATTACACGGGGAAAACCGAAGTCAACTCGTTAAAGTCAACATCGATTAGCGACTTTTTTCCTTTTTATCTTTTCTAGATGCTCATTATTATCCTATGTGTTCAACAAAGCACTTAAAAGAAAACGGCACATCGATCGGAGTTCAATTAGGGGTTTAATTGCATACATTTAACTTTTAGGGACTAAACTATAATTTCTGAAAATTACAGGGGCTATTCCACTTTTAGGATTACCAAACCTTAATTAGTCATGTAACATGACATCATGTCAAATTTCATCACAAACATGTCATCCAAACTAAACCAATTGTTCTTACAACATTCAGGGACCAAAATGCAACTTTCCAAAACTTTTAAAGATACTTTTAACAGAAAATAACGAACATGTATCAGTACGCTTGAACTAGTATCGATATGCGGGAGGACAATAGCCAAATTTGGGAAAATGGTATCGATACGCTTCCCCGCGTATTGGTATGACCTTCAAACTTTGCCTAGGCGTATCGATACGCGGACAACTTGTATCAATACCCCTGTGTCGATTTGCCTAAAATTTCCCTTAGTGTATTGATACTCAACCCCGAGTATCGATACGCATACCAGAAAGCACTTCCAACAGCCCTCAAATCACATTTAACAACATCTAAACATGTCCAAAACATTCAAACATGTTATAATCAACATTCCAAACACTTATGCATCATCAACCTTTTGCAAAATAAGCATCAAGCATGGAAATCCATGAAAAGATATTAAACTACTCAAGCATACTTTTAGACAGAAACTATAGCATAGCCAAATACCAAATATAAGACCATAACCCAAATAGAGACCATTTACAAGTCCAAAAACCCAAACCAAACAAATCCATGAGTAGAAATCCCTCTCATTGCCTCTTATTACACTAAAGTGAAAGCACATATTTTGCTTAGCTAAAAACACTTGGATTCCCCTTGCTCTCTTGCTGCCAAAAGTGCTTAATTCTTTGCATTGATGAAACAAATGAGCGTAAGCCTAAAGCTTAGTGAGGACCACTATAAAATCAAACATTCATCAATGCATTTCAAAAACCAAAACATTATCCTTTGTAAACACCAAATCCACTTCAAAAAAGACATGCTCATAGCATCATTAATTACAACAGTAAAATCCTTTGCTCATGCTTAAACCAAGAATCATATGCATTCTAGCATAATTCTCAAGCATCACATGCTTTCTCAAATAAATGTTCATCATTAAATCATTGTATCAACATCATTATATTGGCTCACAAGTGATCAACATCAAACCATATCAAAACCAACACAATTGACACAATCGGATACGTAGATTACAAGCGTTGTCCCAAATGCTTCATACACCCTACCAGACACTCAAGGTTCACACACGGGATTAGACCATCAACCGTTGTGACACCCGTGGTGGAGTTTAACGGTACAATCACAACCCCTCAACACCACTAATTAGTAGTTGTATAATTCCACTAATGAGAGCACGGGATACGAACCACAAGATCCACACATAGGATTAGACCATCAACCGTTGTGACCTTAATCTCAATCGTTAGGTACTTGGATGGAGTGTACAGTACAATCACAGCCCCTCGACATCCAAGGCAACTTTTTTCACGGTGCACCCAATCCTATAGCCAGCTAACTATATCCGATTAAAGTAACCAGAACCATTTACCATCACTTGCCAATATAATCATTTATCAACATCATTCCAGTGTTTTACAAGCATAAGCTACAATGCCATTTTCACAAGCATTAACATGCTTAAACCAAATGCATAAATCTTTTAAACCCAATGATCACTTACCATGTGCATTCTTAACCAAAATGGCATTAAAAACAAACATCCTCAATGCTCAAAACATGCTTTATAGCAGTAATCAAACCACATTTAATTCAAGTGCATTTAAAACCAAAACATAGCACATTCCGAGAGAGACATTCGATTTACTTACTCTTGAGCTTAGCTAAGTGTTTCAAACTTACACTAAGCTCCTAAGACCATGCTTAAAGCGTTTAAAACCTGGAAAACTCTTTTCCACTCATCGATACACGAAACTTCACTTGCCAACGCGAAGATCTCTCACCCGAAGCCTCAAAAAATGCTTCGCTTGCTTCCGGATCAAGATACCCTATTTTTAGAGCATCAAAAGAGAGATCTAAATGCATTAGAATGCATTCCAACACCAGCAACTAAACACAAACTCGTTGCTCAGCAAAACTACACCAATTACCCATAAAAAACAACCGAAAACTCAATCGATTGCTTCCTAAACAAAGCCCAGCCAACTACATCACTTCCAACAATTAATACTCATCAAAACACATCTAAAAACAACCTATACCCTTCCTTATATCTCCAGCAAGCATAACACCATCAAACCACCTCAAAAATTCAATTAAAACTATCATGAAACTCAAGGATCTCAAGGATTTCAGGATCAATATTACAAAAGCACTTTTTCAACATTATAATTATCCCAAAACTCAATTAGAATCCATCTAAAACAGAGATCATCGACAACACTCCGAAAATCAAGATTTAAATCATTATTTTGCAAGATTTTGATCTTAAATCAAAACTATAATCAAAACTCGGTAAAAAACATCAATGAGGAGAACACGATTTACCTCCAATCCTTGCCTTCCTTAAAGATTGACAAGTTTTTGCTTCACAAATCTTGAAGAGAATTCTTTGAAAATGATGAGAAACTAAAGTGAGAGTGTTTGGGAGAAAAGAAATCTGGAGAAAAAGTTTTAGAAAATGGGTTTTGCTGAAATGAAAGTTAGTTACATCAAAAACTTCTCAATTTACTATTTTAGCAATTAAATAAAATAAAGTCTTTTTTATTTAATTATTTTAAAACTCATTTAAAACACATGTCAATTTAAGGAAAGGTTTAATTGTAACTCCCTTTGCCCGGCCTAGACGCTTGACCCGAACTACGAAGATTACACGGGGAAAACCAAAGTCAACCCAAAAGTAAACCTTGATTAACGACCTTTTTCATTTTAATCTTGTCTAGATACATGTTAAACCTATGTGAGCACTCACGAATCATGGAAGAGAAAGGCACAGCGATCAGATAACATTTAGGGACTCAATTGCTTAAATTATGCATTTAGGGACCAAATTGTAATTTTTGGAAATTGGAAGGACTTTGCTAATTTTAGGATTACCAATATGAAATTAATCATGTTACATGTCTCTCTGTCAAGTTTCAGCTTAAAAATACATTCCAAGCACAAGCACTTGCATCCGCAACATTTAGGACTAAAATGTAAAGCATGGAAACTCAAAAATGCCCGTATCAAAATGGTGTTGACCGTTTCGGTACTCGGGTATGTTTTGAGACCAGTATCGAAACAAGCTTCACCAGTAGCCAAACTGTTTCGAAACAACTTCAACCGTTTCGAAACACCACGACCATTGCAAGTCCCTGTTTCGAAACAATTGAGGGTGTTTCAATACACCTTGCCCAGTGACAACAGATTTTGCTGGTTTTTGACATCTCAAGCCATCCAAACACACTTCAATGAGCATCTAAGCATTTCAACAACTCATTTTACTACAAAGGAACACATTTAAGACTCTCTAACAAGAGCATGGCATCAAACACAAGATCACATAGTCTAAAGGCATGCTCCCTAGTCTTAAAACCAATATAAGCTAGAAAACCTCAAACCAAACATTAAGGACCATTTACAACCCAAAAATTCCGACATAAACATGACATAAACCTAGGGAGTTCAAACATATCTCCCAAATACAACCTTGGTTCCCAATTGCCATATATCAAAACCAAAGAGTAAAAAGAAACCACCATGCATGAGCTTTGTACTTCCTTGGATGTTCTTAACTTTCTTGCTGCCCGAAAACACCTCAATTATCTGCATTATTGGTGAAAGAGAGCGTAAGCACAATTGCTTAGTGAGGCATGCTCTAAAGAAAACCAACACAATAATGCATTTCGTGAAAACACTTTCTAAAAAGCTTTTAAAAAACATGCTCATTCTATCTCATGCTTTAAAACCATTCAAAGCAACTTCTCCTTGAAAACACATGTACCTCAATTCTATCTCATGCATTTAAACAAATGCAAAACTCATGGCAAGGCCACACTCATACTTGTAAAACCAAAGCATTTCATATACAAATCTCATATGCATTTCTCATAGCATAAATCATTTCATCAAAGGTACATGTGAATCAAAAGCATTTTCATATATTATATTGGCATTTCACATCTCATTATTACTCAGATATGCGAACAACTCACTAAACACTTCCGGTGGCATCTACCATCACCGTACTCACTCGTCTAGTAACATAATTTTCGGTGGAATATCACATCACCGTACTCACATGGCGGAATCTCTCATCGCCACAAAGCTTGGGTATTTCACCAAGTCCTACCCGATGGAATGCCCATCATCGGTTCTCTCCCTTTGGATTAAACCAAAGAGCACATACGTATTTTTAGTTTATAGTGCACTCTCATCCTATTGATCGATCAATTATATGCGGTAAGTATCTCAACATATATGCCAATATATTATGTCAAATCATCATCTCACCTATTTTTTTTCACGCAACATTTCCAAATCATTCTCATCTCATTTAAAAACCATAACATTTGCCATGCTTTAAAAAAAAGCTCAAATATCAACTGTGCAACATGTTATCTCATGAAATCATTTCAAGCATCATCTCATGCTACAAATCATGCATAAAAACAGTAGGAATTTATCTATCTCAAACCATGAGCAAGTAAAAGCATTTTAGGGGCAACCACCACATTTAAGAGAGCAATCTAGCCAATACTTACTTCCGGACTTAGGATGATGTTTCAAACCTTTCCTAAATCCCAAAACTTTGATTCTTTGTCCCTCAAGGACTTTTAAAATCATACGCACTCACCGATTACGTTTCTTGTGCTTGCCGAAACGTTATCTAAGCTCCTGGATCAACACCAAAGGCATCCAAAGATGTCTCCCTAGTTTATAACACATTAGAGCAGAGGATTAATGCATCATCATGCATTGAAATCATCAGCCACACACCTAAACTCGCTACTCTACTCAAAAACCACATTTCGGCTACCAAACACAACTGAAATCACCTCCAAACTCATCCAAAACAAAGCCCAGCCAAGATCTACCACTTCTAATCATTTCTAAACACCAATCAACATACAAAATCACCACAAACTCGTCCTTATACCTCCAGCTATAACAGAACCCTAAAACCACCCAAAAAACCATCATTCTAGCAAGCAAAACTTAGGAATCCAAGCCCATTCGGGATTTGTTTGATAAAACCTCATTTATAACTTCAATTAACATCCAAAATACATTATAAAACAACCTCAAAACAGAGCCTAACCATCAAGCACGAAAATGATCAAGACCTCTCCAAAAATCTTGAGTTTTAAGACAATTTCTTATTTCTAACATTAAAGCAACTCAAAAATCATTAACAAAGGATTGATAACTTCGGAATTTCAGTAAAGAACTTATCATTAGAGGAGAATAACGAAGCTTACCTCTAATGGTTGATTTCTCCTTGATTTTGGCAGGTTTTCTTGGAAATCCAATGTAAAATCAAGAGGTTTTGACGAGGAGAAGATTATAAATAAAAAAGGAATTGAAATCCAATCAAAAGGGATGAAAATCAGCAACCAATTGAAGGAGAAAGAGTGTTTGGCTGAAAAGAATTTGAGAGAAAATGGAAGGAGGGTAAATTGATGTAAAGTAGTTATCAAAAGTCAAAGGTAGTTTCCTTTTAATTAATACTTGTTTTTCTTTAATCAAAATATTAATAAAATCACACAAATTAAGAAGAAATTTGATTAAAAAGATTTTGGTAAAATTAGCTCTTTAAAGATTCAAAGTTCCAATCCTTTACAAAACAATAACTATTTAACTTTGTAAAAACAACGATTTGGTCACTACATCGAAATGTTGTATTTCCAAACCTTATTTTGTAAAATTGATTTCACCATAAACTTTCATATATTAAATGAGGATTTTTAGATATTTTTAAAGCATCCCGAACTAGGTGTTCCCCAAAGCTCCCTTTAAGATTCGAACCGTTTTCTGACCGGTCCGACTCGGACTCTAAAACATCTAGGCTCAAATTTAGGGTGTTACAACTCTCCCCCTCTTAAGAAATTTCTTCCTCGAAATTTACCTAGAGGAAAAAGATAAGGAAATTGCTTCTTCATATCTTCCTTTCTTTCCCACGTGGCTTCCTCAACAACACGATGTCTCCACAACACCTTAACCAGCTCAATGGTCTTACCACGGAGAACCTTACTTTCCGAATCCAAAATCTCAACTGGTTCCTCATCATATGTCAAATCTGGATTCAACTCAACTTCCTCCACAGGCATAACATGCGAAGAATCCGATCTATACCTCTGTATCATGGATACATGAAACACATTATGTATCCTTTCTAGCTCTTGTGGTAGCCTCAGCTTATAAGCAACATGACCCACACGTTCCATCACCTCGTATGGTCCAATTTACCTCGGGCTCAGCTTGCCCTTCCGGCCAAATCTCATCACCTTCTTCCAAGGTGAAACTTTCAAGAATACACGGTCACCTACCGCAAATTCTATCTCCTTACGCTTCAAATCCGCGTAAGACTTTTTCCGATCCGATGCTGCCTTAAACCGCTCACAAATGAGCTTCACCTTCTCGGTGGTTCCTTTCAACAAAGTCGGCATCGAGACCAACTTTTGTCCCATTTCAGCCCAGCAAAGAGGAGTTCTGCACTTTCTTCCGTACAAAGCTTCATAAGGTGCCATTTGAATACTTGTCTGGTAACTATTATTATAAGCAAACTCTACCAAAGGCAAGTGCTTCTCCCATGAGCCTTGAAACTCAATAACACAACACCTCAACATATCCTCAAGAACATGGATAACACGCTCCGACTTTCCATCCGTCTGCGGATGATAAGAAGTACTGAAATTCAGCCGCGTACCCAATGCTAGATGTAAACACTCCCAAAACCATGCAGTGAACCTCGAATCTCTATCCAACACTATAGATTTTGGTACGCCATGAAAACGTACAATCTCATCAATGTACAAATCTACAAGCTTATCCAAGGTGTACGTAGTATGCATAGGTAAGAAATGTGCACACTTTGTAAGGCGATCCACAATCACCCAAACATAATTCTTCTTTGATGGCGTTAGAGGCAAACCAAACACAAAGTCCATGGTGATCCTCTCCCATTTCCATTTAGGGATCCTCAACGGCTGCAACAACTTCAAAGGAAACTAATGCTCAGCCTTAACCCGCTGACAAACCATGCACTCGCTCACATACTCAACGACATCTTTCTTCAAACCCACCCAGTAATACTCATCCTTCAGATCACGGTACAATTTTGTACTACTAGGGTGCATAGCAAAAGGACTACTATGAGCTTCGGTCAGAATAGTACACCTCAACTCAACATCATTCGGCACCACTATCCAACTTCCAAAACATAGAACACAATCATCATTAAAATAGAAATCTGATGGTCTATCCTCAGCAATATCCTGAATATGTGGCACCAAAGAATCATCCAACAACTACTAATCCATTATTAACTGAACTAGAGATGGTTTCACTTGCAATTCAAAAACAAGACCTCCATCTGGCGATATGCTCAAGCTAGCAAACACGTCCCTTAACTTCATCGCCACTTTCCTGCTCAAAGCATCGGCCACAACATTGGCCTTTTCCGGATGATACTCGATCGTCAGATCGTAATCCTTAAGCAACTCCACCCATCAACGTTGCCTAAGATTCAACTCTTTCTGAGACATCAAATACTTCAAACTCTTGTGATCCGTGTACACAGTACACTTCTCACCATAAAGATAATGTCTCCAGATGATCAGAGCAAAAACCACCGCAGCTAACTCAATATCATGCGTAGGATAATTGCGCTCATGCACTTTCAATTGTTGCGAGGCATAAGCCAACGCCTTACCCTCTTGCATTAACACACACCCCAAACCAACATAGGATGTGTCACTATACACCACAAACTCTTTCCCTGATTCAGGTTGAACCAAGATAGGAGCTTGCGTCAAAGCTTCTTTAAGCTTCTCAAAAGCTTGTTGTCTCGCTTCCGTCCACTCATACTTAACATCTTTTTGCAACAACTTCGTTAAAGGGGCAGGAATCTTAGAAAATCCATCCACGAACCTCTGGTAGTATCCTGCCAACCCAAGGAAACTACGGACTTCATGAACAGACTTAGGAGGCTTCCAATTCATCACCACCTCAACCTTCTGGGGATCAACTCGAATCCCTTCAGCTGAAACCACATGACCTAGGAAAACAACTTCCTTTAGCCAAAACTCACATTTGCTCAACTTAGCTTAAAGCTGATTTTCCAACAGCGCTTGCAAAACAATTCTCAAATGGCCTTCATACTCCTCCTCAGTACGAGAGTACACAAGGATATCATCGATGAACACCACAACGAACTTGTCCAAGAATTCATGGAACATCCTATTCATCATGTCCATGAAAGCAGTAGGAGCATTCGTCAAGCCAAACGACATTACAAGGAACTCATAATGCCCATACCTCGTTCTAAAGGTTGTTTTCAACACATCCACATCTTTCACCTTTAACTAATAGTACCCTAACCTCAGATCAATCTTTGAAAACACAGCCGCTCCCCAGAACTGATCAAAAAGATCATCAATCCTCGGAAAAAGGATACTTGTTCTTGACAGTCAACTTATTCAGCTGATGATAGTCGATGCACATTCTCATCGTGCCATCCTTCTTTTACACAAACAGGACCGGTGCACCCCAAGGTGACACACTAGGCCGAATGAAGCCACGGTCAAGCAACACCTGAAGTTGCATCTTCAACTCCTTCAACTCTTTGGGTGCCATGCGATAGGGAGCAATGGACACCGGAGTTGTGTTCTCATACAATTCAATTCCAAACTCAACCTCTCGACTAGGCGGCAAACCAGGTAATTCCTTCGGAAACACTCCAGGTAACTCATAAACGGTTCTTATATCCTGAACATGCACCTTCTTTGAACTAGGATTCATAACAAAAGCTAGGTAAGCTTCACATCCTTGCTGTAACATCCGGCTCACTTCCAACGTTGACACCACATTGCCAAGAAACTTCACATTCTCTCCCACCACCTCATAATCATCCGCAAGTTTCAACGAAACTCGCTTGCTTTCGAAATTCACAACGGCTCTATGCTCAACAAGTCAATCCATGCGAAGGATTACATCAAAACCATAGAATGGCAATTCTATGAGATCAACAAGAAAAACATTATTTTGCACCTTCAAGGGACATCTCTTATACAACTTTCTTGTTACAATCGTCTCACCAAAGGAACTAGTCATACGCATACCAACATCCAATGACTCAACAGGTAAACCAAGCATTTGAGCATGTTCACGCAATATGTACGAGTGTGTAGATCTAGAATCAATCAAAGAAAGTAATGACAAGGATTGCAAAGTAAAGGAATCTGCGATCATGTCCGTGTCATTCCTTCCCTCACGATGGAAATACACTTGAGCCTGACCACCACCCTCAAGTTGGACAACCACAACATGCACTACGTTCCTTCCACGATCATCCATATGCTGAAAATTAGCACGGCCGCGCCCACGACCTCCTTGTGGCTCAGCTGCTCTCACTGGAGCATGGCCCTCTCTCAGCGGCTGAGGACAATCTTTCTTCCAATGCCCTCGGTTCCCACAATTCCAGAAAGTCCCAAGGTTACCCCAATACTCACCACCGTGTCTCTTACCACAACGGTTACACTCAGGAGTCCTCAAGACCGCATTAGGTCCTTGCTGACCTCTACCAGGGTTACCACCCCCACATCTAGCATCATAGTGCGACTTCCTATCCTTATGTCTCTTATTGCAATCTCTACCAAAATCGCATTCTGCAGCTCACTTTCCCGAGCTAGATCCGCCTGCTCGGCCCGCCAAACCAAGATTCAATTCAATATCCTTTGCTCTAGTGACCAAGACATCAAAATTGGTGTAACCAGCTGCAAGCATATAGGTCTTGACATCCGCTACCAGCCCATAATGGAATCGTTCACACCTTTCCCTCTCGCTAGGAATTAGCTCAGGTGCATACTGGCTAAGGCAAACAAACTGAATCTCATATTCAGCTACAGATATGTTCCCTTGCATAAGAGACATAAACTCCCTCTTCTTCTCGTCGAGGTAGCGAACTCCCAGATATTTCATCTTGAATGCATTCAAGAAGAATGTCCAAGTCACTTCATCGTCCTCCATTCCAGAGATAGTGGTCGTCCACCATATATAAGCATCACCATGCAGTAGCGACACAATGCATCCCAGCTTTTTCACATTATTGCAATTCAGCTGACCAAGAATCCTCTTGGTTCTCTCCAACCAAGACTCAGATCCTTCAGGTGTCAAACCTCTGAACTCAGTCCCTCCCAGACTCCGGAGACGCTCCAACGGCAATCTTACATTAGCACCATCCTGAGGTGTAGCTCCATGAGCTCCAGCTACTGTTGCCTGGAAAGCTCTAGCAATAGCCTGTATTAACATGGTCATGTCAGGAGCAGCTTGCCCCTGAACACCCTCGGGTCCAACAACCCCAACACCATCTCTAGTAGCACCAGCCCCAACTCCACCACCACCAGGTGGTCCACCAGGGGGAGGAGGAGGTAAATCCTCTGCATTCTCCACGTTCTCATTATCAGCCATAGATCTAGTGTTGATTCTCAGCTCTCTACGTGGTCCCATAATAAAAACAATGCACTGACAAAAATACAATGAACACAATTAGGCATAACAAGGTAAGTAATCCAAGTACTCAGGCTCATTTTCGAAAAAATTCTTCTCATTAGTTTTGTTATGGCAATGGGATTCCCAACCACATTCCAAACATTACATAGCATCAGAAAATCATCTCAATTGAATCACACATCAATGTTCATACATCAAACTTTCACTGAAAAGACACAATCATGCATAATCACATACAACAACCACATACCATGCCCCAATTATTCGATAACCTGGATCTGATACCAACAAATGTAACCCCCTTAGCCTGGCCTAGACGCTTGACCCAAACTACGAAGATTACACAGGGAAAACCAAAGTCAACCCGAAAGTCAACCTTGATTAACGACCCTTTTTTCATTTTAATCTTGTCTAGATACATGTTAAACCTAAGTGAGCACTCACAAATCATGGAAAAGAAAGGCACAACGATCGAATAACATTTAGGGACTCAATTGCTTAAATTACGCGTTTAGGGACCAAATTGTATTTTTTGGAAATTGGAAGGACTTTGCTGATTTTAGGATTACCAATATGAAATTAATCATGTTACATGCTTCTCTGTCAAGTTTTAGCTTAAAAAGACATTCCAAGCACAAGCAATTGCATCCACAACATTTAGGACTAAAATATAAAGCATGAAAACTCAAAACCAATTCAAATCAGCATCCAACGGTCAGCTATATCGGTACGCCTATCCACCATTCCGAAACGCCCGTATCGAAACGGTGTTGACCGTTTCGGTACTCGGGTATGTTTCGAGACCAGTATCGAAACATGCTTCACCAGTAGCCAAACTGTTTCGAAACAGCTTCAACCGTTTCGAAACACCATGACCATTTCAGGTCCCTGTTTTGAAACAATTGAGAGTGTTTCGATACACCTTGCCTAGTGACAACAGATTTTGTTGGTTTTTGACATCTCAAGCCATTCAAACACACTTCAATGAGCATCTAAGCATTTCAACAACTCATTTTACTACAAAGGAATACATTTAAGACTCTCTAACAAGAGCATGGCATCAAACAAAAGATCACATAGTCTAAAGGCATGCTCCCTAGTCTCAAAACTAATATAAGCAATCAAACATCAAACCAAACATTTAGGACCATTTACAACCCTAAAATGCCAACAAAAACATGCCACAAACCTAGGGAGTTCAAACATATCTCCCAAAATAAAACCTTGGTTCCTCATTGCCATATATCAAAACTAAAGTGTAAAAAGACATCACCACACATGAGCTTTGTACTTCCTTGGATGTTCTTAACCTTCTTGCTGCCCAAAAACACCTCAATTATCTGCATTACTTGTGAAAGAGAGCGTAAGCACAATTGCTTTGTGAGACATGCTCTAAAGAAAACCAACACAATAATGCATTTCTTGAAATCACTTTCTCAAAAGGTTTTAAACAACATGCTCATTCTATCTCATGCTTGAAAACCATTTGTTGAGTTGTGAGGTGCTCGATTCGTTCAACCAATGTGGCTCACCAAGTGGTGGAGAGGTGGATTTATGGGTGGAAGGGTTGTGGAAGCTAAAATGAAAATGTGACACAAAGATTTATAGTGGTTCAACCTTCTAACCAAGGTCTACATCCACTACCTTAGCTCCTCACTAAGGATTTCCAATCAATCCACTATTGATTCGTCCCCTTTTCTAGGCTTAGTAGGTAACCCTTATACACAATCAAGCTTTCTACCCAAAGCCTTGATTGAAACCCTCTCTTACAAAGAGAAAAATGAAGCAAACTTAAAACCCTCTAATAGGTGTTTGTTTGCACAATTAAGCACTCACCCAAAACTTAAAACACTTGAGCAAATTTGACAATTTTAGCTCACTAGTGTTTGTCTATACAATAAATGACAATTTAAGCTCTAAGACAATTCTTGATCATTTGATGTTTGACAATATGAGCATTAGCCTTTACTTGATGCTTGGAGGTCCCTTTTATACTCCTTGATGAGTTTATAGTCGTTACTAGCCGTTGGGGATGAAATGGAGCCGTTGAGGACTTTATTTCCCTTCATTAATGCTGTTCTGCAGCCTTCCGTATCGATACGCTTGAACCCGTATCGGTACGTCCTTTATCAGAAACTAGCCATTGGGCTCTTTCCAGCCTAGGCGTGTCGATACGCTTGAGGGCGTATCAGTACGATTTCACTTTTAAATGACCATTGGGAAACAACCGTTGGGGTTGTTAGAAAGGGGATCGGTACGATTACCAGGCGTATCGAAACGATCCCGATCCGTATCGAAACGGCCAAGCATGTTTCGATACGGGTTTTGGCAGTGACCAAACTGGGCAAAAAGGTATCGATACGGGTTGGACCGTATCGGTACGGGTAGCATGAAAACTTAAGTTTGGCTATTTAAAATCAATAAAAACATTGCCAAAAACCTTTTAAGATCCCTCAAACATAAATTCAAGTTATTTGTACTTAAAACCAAGTTTTAAATTCTTTTCAAATTAGTCCAAAACATTTTTCAATTATTATATCAAAACACTAGTTCTACACCATTCAAAGCAATTTCTCTTTGAAAACACATGTACCTCAATTCTATCTCTTGCATTTAAACCAATGCAAAACTCATGGCAAGGCCACACTCATTCTTGTAACACCAAAACATTTCATATACAAATCTCATAGGCATTTCTCATAACATAAATCATTTCATCAAAGGTACATGTGAATCAAAAGCATTTTCATATATTATATTGGCATTTCACATCTCATTATTACTCGGATATGCGGGCAACTCACTAGACACTTCCGGTGGCATCTACCATCACCGTACTCACTCGTCTAGTAACATAATTTCCGGTGGAATCTCACATCACCGTACTCACATGGTGGAATCTCTAATCGCCACAATGCTTGGGTATTTCACCAAGTCCTACCCGATGGAATGCCCATAATCGGTTATCTCCCTTTGGATTAAACTAAAGAGCACATACGAATTTTTAGTTTATAGTCCACTCTTATCCTATTGATCGATCAATTATATACGATAAGTATCTCAACATCTATGCAAATATATTATGTCAAATCATCATCTCACCTACTGTTTTTCATGTAACATTTCCAAATCATTTTCATCTCATTTCAAAACAATAACATTTGCCATGCTTTAAAACAAAAGCTCAAATCTCAACTATGCAACATGTTATCTCATTAAATCATTTCAAGCATCATCTCATGCTACAAATCATGCATAAAAACAGTAGGAATTTATCTATCTCAAACCATGAGCATGTAAAAGTATTTTAGAGGCAACCACCACAATTAAGAGAGCATTCTAGCCATTACTTACTTCTGGACTTAGGATGATGTTTCAAACCTTTCCTAAATTCCAAAACCTTGATTCTTTGTCCCTGAAAGACTTTTAAAACCATACGCACTAACCGATTACGTTTCGCGTGCTTACCGAAATGCTACCTAAGCTCCCGGATCAACACCAAAGGCCTCCGAAGATGTCTCCCCTGTTTATAACACATTAGAGCAGATGATTAATGCATCATCATGCATTGAAATCATCAGCCACACACCTAAACTCGATGCTCTACTCAAAAACCATTTTTCGGCTACCAAAGACAACCGAGATCACCTCCAAACTCATCCAAAACAAACCCCAGCCAAAACCTACCACTTCTAATCATTTCTAAACATCAATCAACATAAAAAATCACCACAAACTCGTCCTTATACCTCCAGCTATAACAGAACCCAAAAACCTCCCCAAAACCATCATTCTAGCAAGAAAAACATAGGAATCAAAGCCCATTCGGGATTTGTTTGATAAAACCTCATTTATAACTTCAATTAACATCCAAAATACATTAGAAAACAACCTTAAAACAGAGCCTAACAATCAAGCACGAAAATCGTCAAGATCTCTCCAAAAATCTTGAGTTTTAAGACAATTTCTTGTTTCTAACATTAAAGCAACTCAAAAATCATTAACAAATGATTGATAACTTGGGAATTTCAGTAAATAACTGATCATTAAAGAAGAATGACGAAGCTTTCGTCTAATGGCTGATTTCTCCTTGATTTGGGCAGGTTTTCTTGAAAATCTAATGTAAAATCAAGAGGTTTTGATGAGGAGAAGATTCGGAATAAAAAAAGAAATGAAATCCAATCAAAATGGATGAAAATCAGCAACCAATTGAAGGAGAAAGAGTGTTCAGTTGAAAAGAATTTGAGAGAAAATGGAAGGAGGGTAAATTGACGTAAAGTAGTTATGAAAAGTCAAAGGTAGTTTCCTTTTAATTAATTATTGTTTTTATTTAATCATAACATAAATAAAATCAAACAAATTAAGAAGAAATCTGATTAAAAACATTTTGGTAAAATTAGCTCCTTAAAGATTCAAAGTTTCAATCCTTTACAAAACAGTCACTATTTAACTTTGTAAAAACTACGATTTGGTCACTACACTAAAATGTTGCATTTCCAAACCTTATTTTGTAAAATTGATTTCACCATAATCTTTCATATATTAAATGAGGATTTTTAGATATTTTTCCATATTTTTAAAGCATCCCGAACTAGGTGTTCCATAAAGCTCCCTTTAAGATTCGAACCGTTTTCTGACCGGTCCAACTCGGACTCTAAAACATCTAGGCCCAAATTTGGGGTGTTACATTAATTGTACAAAAGCTCCCTTAAGATTCTTCGATTTTGACTCCTCTTTTGAAATTGCATTTTCCACAATTTTAAAACTTTACATTTTTATCACTACCCAAAATGTACCACTTCCAAAACTCATTTTGTAAAATTGATTTGACCAACCTCTTAAACATGATTTTAGAGGATTTTAGAAAAAAAAGGTCATATTTTTAACGTATCCTGAACCTTGATCTCCCTAAACCACCTAATACGACTCGAACCATTTTCGACTGGCCCGATCCGATGTCTAAAACATCTAGGCCCAAAACCAGGGCGTTACAACTCTCCCCCACTTACGAAATATTGTCCTCGAAATTTTACCTGAAGGAAAAAGCTGCGAAAACTGCTTCAACATGTCCGCATTGCTTTCCCAAGTGGTCTCCTCAACTCCTCGGTGTCACCACAACACCTTCACAAGCTTTATCGTCTTCCACAAAGAACTTTTCTGCTCGAATCAAATGCCTCACCGGTACCTCATCATAAGACAAATCTGTATTCAGCTCTATCTCCTCAACAATCATCACATGCGAAGGATCCGATCTATACCTCCGAAACATCAAAACATGAAACACATCATGAATCCTTTCCTACTCGGGAGGCAACCTCAACCGATAAGCCACAGGACCAATACGCTCCACAACCTAATAAAGTCCAATAAACCTCCGGCTAAGCTTACCCTTACGCCCAAATCTCATCACCTTCTTCCAAGGCGATACTTTCAAGAACACACATTCGCCAACTGCGAACTCAATCTTCTTACGCTTCAGATTTGCATAAGACTTTTACTGATCCGATGCTGCCTTCAAGCGCTCACAAATGAGCTTTACCTTCTCGGTGGTTCCTTTCAACATAGCCGTCATCGAAATCAACTTTTTCCTGCTTCTGCCCAACAAAGAGGCATTCTACACTTTCTCCCATACAAAGCCTCGTATGGAGCCATTTGAATGCTTGCCTGGTAACTATTATTGTAAGCAAACTCAACCAAAGACAAGTGTTTCTCCCAAGAACCCCGAAAATCAATAATGTGGCATCTCAACATGTCCTAAAGCACCTAGATAACACGTCTTGGTTGTCCATCTGTCTGAGGATGATAAGAAGTACTAAAATTCAACCGTGTATGCAAGGCTTGATGCATACATTCCCAAAACCTCGACGTGAACCTTAGATCTCTATCCGACACTATAGCCTTCGGCACACCGTGCAACCGCACAATCTCACCAATGTACAGCTCTTCCAGCTTATCCATGGTATACATAGTATGCACAGGCAAGAAATATGCACACTTCGTAAGGCGATCAACAATCACCCAAACAGAATTCTTCTTCGAATGTGACAAGGGCAAACCAGACACGAAATCCATGGTAATCCTTTCCCAATTTCATTATGGGATTTTGAAAGGTTGCAAGAACCCAAAAGGAACCCAGTGTTCAGCCTTTACCTGCTGACAAACCATGCATTTTCTAACGAACTCGGCAACATCCTTCTTCAACCCCGCCCAATTGTACTCATCCTTCAAACCACGATACATCTTCGTACTACAAGAGTGCATAGAGATAGTACTACTATGAGCTTCATTCAGAATAGTGCGCCTCAAATCAACATAACTCGGCACCACTATCCGACTCCAGAAACATAGAACACTATCATCATTAAAACTAAAATCTTAAGGCTTGCTATCCGCAATGTCCCGAACGTAAGGGAAAAGCTAATCATCAAGCAACTGCTTATCCTTGATCAATAGAATCAGGGATGGTTTCACTTGCAATTTGGTAACGAGACCACCATCTCGCGATATGCTCAAGCGAGCAAACATCACCCTCAACTCCAACGCCACTTTCCTGCTCAGAGCATCAGCAACAACATTGGCCTTCCTAGGATGATTCTCGATCGACAGATCATAATCCTTAAGCAACTCCACCCATCGACGTTGCCTAAGATTCAGCTCCTTTTGAGACATAAGATACTTCAAGCTCTTTTGATCTGTGAATACCACACACTTCTCGCCATAAAGATAATGCCTCCAAATATTCAAAGCAAACACAACAGTCGCGAGCTCAAGATCATGAATAGGGTAGTTACACTCATGCACCTTCAGATGCCTAGATTCATATACTACTACCTTACCCTCCTGCATCAACACAGAACCTAAACCAACATAGGACACATCACTATAGACCACAAACTCCTTATCAGACTCAGGTTGAATCAGGACAGGAGCTTGCGTCAAAGCTTCCTTCAGCTTCTCAAAAGCTTGTTGACTCGCGTCTGTCGACTCAAAGCAAACATTCTTCTGCAACAACTTGGTCAAAGGTGCATCAATCTTCGAGAAACCCTCGACAAACCTACGTTAGAATCCAACCAAACCAAGAAAACTTCGTACCTCTGTCACCGATTTTGGCACCTTCCAACTCATCACTGCCTCTATTATATGTGGATCAATAAGAATACCTCGGCTGATATAACATGTCCAAGGAAGACCGCCTCCATAAGCCAAAACTCACACTTTCTTAACTTAGCATAAAGCTGGTTCACCAACGACACTTGCAACAGTATTCTTAAGTGTCTATCATGATCCTCTTTAGTATGAAAGTACACAAGGATATCATCGATGAACACCACCACAAAATGATCCAAAAACTCATGAAATACGCGATTTATCATGTCCACGAAAGCAACATGTGTGTTGGTCAACCTAAACGACATTACTAAGAACCATAATGCTCGTACCTCGTCCGAAAAGTTGTCTTAGGTACGTCCTCATATTTCACCTTCAATTGGTAATACCCTGACCACAAATCAATCTTAGAAAACACAGAGGCTCCTCGAAACTGGTCAAAGAGATCATCAATCCTTGGCAACAGAACTTGTTCTAAATCTTCAACTTGTTATGTTGCCGATAATCTACACACATTCACATTGTTCCATCTTTCTTCTTTACAAACAACACCGGCGCACCTCAAGGTGATACACTCGGCGGGATGAACTCTCGATCAAGCAACTCCTGAAGTTGTATATTCAACTCTTTTAGCTGTTTAGGTGCCATTCGATAAGAAGTAATGGACACCAGAGTCGTATTCTCATACAACTCGATACCAAACCCAACTTCTCTGTTTGGCGGCAACCCAAGCAATTCTTTCGGAAAGACACCCGGAAAATCACAAACGGTTATGATGTCTTGCACACGTACATCCTTTACACCAGGATTCATCACATATGCAAGATAAGCATCACAACCTATCCTTAGCATACGACTTGCTTCCAAAGCCAAAACAAAATTAGACAAGAATTTCACATTCTCGCCTACTATCACCACCGCATAATCATCGGCAAGCTTTAAGGTGACTCGCTTAACATCAAAATTAAACACTGCTCTATGCTCAAAAAACCAATCCATACCAAGAATCACATCAAATCCATAAAAGGGTAATTTTATCAAATCCACAAGAAAGACATGACCCTGAACAGATAAGGGACATCTCCTATACAACTTCCTTGTGACCACAGTCTCACCAAAAGAACTAGTCAAATGCATTCCTACTTCAAGCAACTCAATGGGTATATCAAGCAAATATGCATGCTCACTCAAGATATAAGAATGCGTGGATCCAGAATCAATCAATACTAACAATGACAAAGACTGTAGAACAAAGGTACTTGCGATGACATTGGTGTCATTGTGCCCCTCGCGCTGAGCATAGACCCTCGCAAGACTGCCTCCCTCAAGCTGAACTTCTACAACATGAGCGATACCACACTGACCCTTTAATCTCCTCTAAAAATTACCTCGGCCGCGCCCACGGCCTCTCTGAGGTGCAGCCACAGTAGGTGCATGTCCTTGGCCTCCACCAGCCAATAGAGGACACTCACGCCTCATATGATCTGCTGAACCACAATTCCAACAAGAATTCTCTGTCACCATAACATGAGCTTGTGCCTCTCTAGCCACATGAGGACAGTCCCTCCTCAAGTGCTCCCGAGAACCACACGTCCAACACGTGTTTGTTCCACCCTTGACATCTTTCCCTGAACCGGCACACCATGTCCAACGTTACATTGCCTAGAAGCAGACCGATACCTCTTATCTCGACCTCTCTTGTTCCATCCACCTCCGGAACTAAACTCAGTAGCCCTCTTCCTAGAGCTAGTTGTTGGGATTTACGGTGCTCGATTCCTTCAACCGTTTTTGCTCACCAAGTGGTGGAGAAGTGAAAATTTGGGTGTAAGAGGTGTGGAAGCTAGAAATGATAAAGACAAGATGATTTATAGTGGTTCAACCTTCTAACCAAGGTCTACATCCACTACCTTAGCTTCCCACTAAGGATTTCCAATCAATCCACTATTGATTCGTCCCCTGTAACGCCCCAGTTTTGGGCTTCGTAGTTTTGAGCATTGACCGGTTTGGTCAAAGTGCTGGTCGAATCTAAAAAGGTGAAATTAGGAAAGCCTAGTTCGGGTTGCATTAAAAATATGGAAAAATGTTCTAAAATCATCTTTTAATATATATATATAAGTGAACTGTGAAATCAATTTTACAAAATGAGTTTTGGAAGGGTGACATTTTGGCTAGTGACCAAAATGTAATTTTTCAAAGTTGGGTGACTGTTTTAGAAAGGGTTGAAACTTTGAATCTTTAAGGAGATATTAATCCAAAAAGAGTTACTCCAGATTTTTCTAAGATATTTTAATGTATAATTCTGATTTTAAAGCTTAAGAAAGTGGAGGGAAATCATTTTACTATTTTGTAACCAACTTTCCATTTTCTTCCAATTTTCCTTTTCTCTCATTTTCTCTCAACCCAAACACTTTCTCTCTAGAGATTTCTTTCTGATTTTGTCACTCAAATCTATCTTTTCAATTCTCTTTGGATTCCTAATCATTTCAGCAACAAAACCTTGCAATTTGCTAATTGGATTTTCAAGCTTTTTGGCTCTAAAGAGGAGAAACTCAAGTTTGGAGGTAAGAACGTCCTTCTCCTCTAAACTATCAGTTCTTTACTGAAATTCCTAAGTTCTCAATCCTTAATTGATGTTTTATAAATGATTTTTAGGTTGTTTAATGGATCTTGGCTTAAAATGCAAGATTTGGTGATTTTTGATGAATTTTCGTTGGATCTGTTAAAGCAGTGTTTTAAGGTGTTAAAATGATGATTAATGAATGTTAATTTGATGAGGAATTGAGTTTTGGTTAATGCAATCCCGGATAGGTTGAAATTCCTAAGCTTAGCTTATGATTCTAGGATGTTTTTGGTGTGATCTTGTGGATCTGATGTTGCTGGAGGTATAAGGATGTTGTTAAGCTCTTTTTAGATGTTAAATGTTGTTAAAGGATGTTAGGTTTTGATGGTTAATGGCTGGGCTTTGTTGAGAAGTTTTTTGGAGGCATTTTCGGTTGTGTTTGGTGGCCGAAAATGGAGTGTGGATGAGAGCAGCGAGTTTAGGTGCTTTCATTGAAGCTATTAATGCATGATGATGCATTAATCCTCTACTTTGATGTGTTAAAACAGGGGAGGCATCTTTGGATCCAAGAGTTGTTGATCCGGAAGCTTGAATTGGTGCTTCGACAAGAGGCGAAGTGGAATCGGTGAGTGAAATTGGGTTTTCGGCTTTGAAACCAATGTCTTGGGAGCTTAGTTTAAGTCTAAACAACTTTTCTAAGCTCAAGTGTAAGTTTTCGGAAAAACTCTCTAGTGGTGGCCATGGTTTGGTTGTTATGCAATGTGGTTTATTGCATGTTCTAAATTCTGTTTTGAAAGCAAGGTATATGCTGATTTTGTAAGCCATATGTTGAAGGAAGCTCAAGGTAAGAGTTCCTTGTTTTTGAACATTGATTAAATGTGGTTTGATGCTCTGAAATGCATGATGTATATGGCTTGGTTTAATGCTTTAAAACAGTGGATTAATTGATGAAAATGATGTATATTGGCAAGTGATGTTTTGAAAAGGTTAAGGTCACTAAGGTGGTTAAAAGTCCTTGAGTGAGCCTTGTGGATTCTAAGAACTTCATGGTGGTTAAAAGTCCATGATGATTCTTGTTAAGGTCACTAAGGTGGTTAAAAGTCCTTGAGTGAGCCTTGTTACTTAAGAACATCAAGGTGGTTAAAAGTCCCTGGATGGTTCTTGTTAAGGACACAAAGGTGGTTAAAAGTCCTTGTGTGGTCCTTGCCTTGGTGTTTAAAAGTCCATGGGCCAAGGTGTTTAAAAGTCCTTGGGGCCAAGGTGTTTAAAAGTCCTTGGGAAGAGCACAAAGGTGGTTAAAAGTCCTTGTGTGGCTCTTGGAAATTATAAGATCACAATGGTGTTTAAAAGTCCATGTGTGAGTCTTATGTTGAACTTGTTTTCAAAAAGATGAAACTTATCACTTGTGGCCAATATGACATGAATTGATATGGAAGCATGTGTTGCTTGTTTAAATTGCTTTTGAGCATGTGCAAATGATGATTTGAAGCAAGATTTATAATGTGTTTTATAAATGCATTATTGAATGGTTTTTATGAGCATTCCTCACTATGCTTTTGCTTACGCTCTCTTTCGTTTTCTTAAACCAATAATGCAGATCATTAAGGTACCTAAGGGCAGCAAGGAAGGCAAGCAATCAAGTGGAAGTTGAGCTCAATGTATGGAAGGTTTTCTTAAGTACATTTTAGCTTTTGGTAATTTGGCAATGGGGGACCTATGAGTGTGTTTTGGGAGATGTTTTGAACTCCCTAAGTATGTTAAATGTTGTTGGGATTGCTGGTTTTGTAATTGGCCATTATATGCTTGTTTTGGAAGTTTTATGCTTGAAAGGTTTGCTTGTGTAGGAAGTATGCCTATAGAATTGGGGCTTTTCATATATGTGGTTAATATGTTGATTTGTTGATGCAAGCATGTCTCTTACATGTTGAATTGCATGCTGGTAAAGTTTGGTAGCATTTGGAGCATGATTGGTTGTTTAATTGCATGTTTAAGTGTGCATTTTGTGGCATTCTGTGCAGGGTGTTTCGGAACAGTGCCTACCGTTTCGGAACGGGTGCCTTAAACCAGCCCAGGCGTCCGAAACGAGAGAGACCGTTCCGAAACGGAAAGGCCACTGCCAGCCCGTGTTTCGGTACGCGTTGCGGAACGGCCCCGAGTTTCGAAACGGGCTCTGCCTGTTTCGGAACACGTGACCGTTGGGGGCTGACATTGGCAGTTGAATGTTTTGTATTGTTTGCAATTTAGTCCTGAATCATGTTTGTGCAATTGTATGAGTTTGGGAAGTCCTTTTGAGCTGAAAATTTACAGAGAAGCATGAAACCTGATTAATTTCAAGTTGGTAACTTTAATTTGGGTTAAGGCCTTATAATTTATAGAATTTACAATTTGGTCCCTAAAGTTGTAAATTGTTCAATTGGGTCCCTGTTTGATCTCTGATGTTTATGATCTTTGAGTATGTTGTTTGTATGATCACAATTAGGGTTAATGTGCATCTAGACAAGATTAAAAAGAAAAAAAAGGGTCGTTAATCAAGGTTGACTTTCGGGTTGACTTTGGTTTTCCCCGTGTGACTTTCTTAATTCGGGTCAACCGTCTAGGCCGGGTTAAGGGGGTTACATTTGGTGGTATCAGAGCTGATTTCTCGAGTATTTGGGATTGAATGTGTGCATGATTGAAGTGTGTATGCCTTGTAAGCTTGTTGATTGAAAGCATGTTTGGTGGCTTGTGATTTTGATGCAATTGAGTTGTACGATGTGATGAAGCATGTTGTGGGTACCCATTGCCAAATCAAAGCTAAGTAATGATGTTGATTTTAAATGAGATTGAGCTTGAATACTTGTATTGCTTACCTTCCTGGGCCTGACTTTGTTTATTTGCATTGTGATTGCATGGTAAAAGTATGGCACCACGTAGAGAGTTGAGAGGTAATGTGCGAGCTACGGCTCCTAATGAGAACGAGAATGAGGAAAACACGGGTAGTGCGGTGTTACCTCCTCCTCCGCCTGGTGGTGGTGGTGCTGGGGGTGAAAGAGCTGAAGCTGCAGCTGGTGCTGGAGCTGCTGGACCTGAGGTTGGTCAGGGGCAAGCTATGCCTGATATGAGGATGTTGGTACAAGCTATTGCAGGTGCTTTTCGAGCAGCAGTAGCTGGAGCTCAAGGAGCTGGGCATCAGGGAGATGCTGGAGTTAGACTACCTTTGGAGCGTTTGCGCAGTCTTGGTGGGACTGAGTTCAGGGGTATGTCTGCTGAGAGTTCTGAAGCTTGGCTAGAGAGTACCAAGAGGATCTTGGGGCAGATGAGTTGCACGGATGTGCAAAAGCTGGGTTGTGTTGTATCCTTGCTACAGGATGATGCTTATACGTGGTGGACGACCACTATAGCTGGGATGGCTGAAGCTGACATATCTTGGACATTCTTTCAGAATGTGTTCAAGAGGAGGTATCTTGGTGTGAGATATCTTGATGAAAAGAAGCGTGAGTTCATGTCTCTTACTCAAGGGAGCATGACGGTGGCTGAGTATGAAGTGCAGTTTGTGCGACTCAGTCAATATGCACCTGAGCTGGTACCTGATGAGCGGGCAAGGTGCGAGAGGTTCCGTTATGGTTTAGTGACGGATGTGAAGATGTATGTGCTGGCCACCGAGTATGATGATTTTGATGTGTTGGTGGGCCGAGCCAAGGATATTGAGATGAACTTGGGTTTATCTGGTAGAGGTTCTAGAGCAAGTGCTGGTAAGCGAGCTGCTGAGTTTAGTTCCGGTGGTGGACGGAACAAGAGGGGACGTGATCAGAAGTATCAGTCCTCAACTAAGAGAGGTGGTGGTGCACCAGCTAGAGGAGGCAATGCTAGAGCTGATCCGAGTGCTTGTTGGATTTGTGGTTTCCGTGGTCACATGAAGCGTGACTGTCCTCGTGCTGTGAGGGAGGTGCAAGCTCTTGTTGCGGCAGCTGGTAATGGGTGCTGGAATTGTGGATCTGCGAACCACTTGAGGCGAGATTGTCCTATGTTGGCTGGTGGCCAAGTGCGTGCTCCTGTTGTTGCTGCACCGCAGAGAGGTCGTGGGCACGGCCGTGGTAATTTTCAGAGGAGAGAGGAGGGCGGTCGTGCAGTGGCCCATGTTGTGGCTATTCAGCCTGAGGGCGGTGGTCAAGCGAGGGTGTATGCTCAGCGTGAAGGGAGGAATGATGCGGATGTGATTGCAGGTACCTTTACTTTGCAGTCCTTGTCATTGCTTTCTTTGATTGATTCTGGATCTACGCATTCATACATTTTGCGTGAGCATGCTGAATTTCTTGGTTTGCCTGTTGAGTCTTTGGATGTTGGTGTTCGTGTCACTAGTTCTTTTGGTGAGACTGTTGTGACTCGAAAGTTGTATAGAAGGTGTCCTTTGGTTGTGCAAGAACATGTTTTTCATGTTGACCTTATGGAGTTGCCCTTTTATGGTTTTGATGTAATCCTTGGTATTGATTGGCTTGCTGAGCATCATGCTGTTGTGGATTGTGAAAATAAGCGTGTTTCGCTTAAACTTGCGGATGATTATGATGTTGTTGTGGTTGGTGAGAATGTGAAGTTTCTTGGCAATGTGGTGTCTACCTTGGAGGCGAGCAGGATGTTGAGGCAAGGTTGTGAAGCTTATTTAGCTTTTGTGATGAATCCTAGCTCTAAGGAGTTGAGGGTGCAAGATATCAGAGTTGTGAAGGAGTTTCCTGGAGTGTTTCCTGAGGAGTTGCCTGGTTTACCTCCTAATCGCGAGGTGGAGTTTGGAATTGAGCTGTATGAGAATACAACTCCGGTGTCCATTACCCCTTATAGAATGGCACCTAAGGAGCTGAAAGAGCTGAAGACGCAGTTGCAAGAGCTGCTTGATCGTGGTTTCATCCGGCCGAGTGTGTCACCTTGGGGAGCACCGGTCTTGTTTGTGAAGAAGAAGGATGGCACTATGAGAATGTGCATTGATTACCGTCAGCTGAATAAGTTGACTATCAAGAATCGGTATCCTTTGCCGAGGATTGATGATCTCTTTGATCAATTTCGGGGAGCTGCTGTGTTCTCTAAGATTGACTTGAGGTCAGGGTATTATCAGTTGAAGGTGAAGGATGTGGATGTGCCTAAGACAGCCTTCAGGACAAGATATGGGCATTATGAGTTCCTTGTGATGCCGTTTGGTTTGACAAATGCTCCTGCTGCTTTCATGGACATGATGAACCGTGTGTTTCATGAATACCTGGACAAGTTCGTTGTGGTGTTCATTGATGATATCCTCGTGTACTCGCGTACTGAGGAGGAGCATGAAGAGCATTTGAGGATTGTGCTGCAAGCTTTGTTGGAGAATCAGCTTTATGCTAAGTTGAGCAAGTGTGAGTTCTGGCTTAAGGAGGTGGTGTTTCTTGGGCATGTAGTTTCTGCTGAGGGGATTCGTGTTGATCCTCAGAAGATTGAGGCGGTGATGAACTGGAAGGTTCCTAAGTCTGTTCATGAGGTTCGTAGTTTCCTTGGTTTGGCGGGATACTACCGGAGGTTTGTGGATGGTTTTTCCAAGATTGCTGCTCCTTTGACGAAGTTGTTGCAGAAGGATGTTAAGTATGAGTGGACGGAAGCGAGACAGCAAGCTTTTGAGAAGTTGAAGGCGGCTTTGACACAAGCTCCTATCTTGGTTCAGCCTGAATCAGGGAAAGAGTTTGTGGTCTACAGTGATGCGTCCTATGTTGGTTTGGGATGTGTGCTGATGCAAGAGGGTAAGGTTGTGGCTAATGCCGCACGGCAGTTGAAAGTGCTTGAGCGCAACTATCCTACGCATGATATTGAGTTGGCTGCGGTGGTTTTTGCTCTGAAGATCTGGAGACATTATCTGTATGGTGAGAAGTGTACTGTGTACACGGATCACAAGAGTTTGAGGTATCTGATGTCTCAGAAGGAGTTGAATCTTAGGCAGCGGCGTTGGTTGGAGTTGCTCAAGGATTATGATCTGACCATTGAGTACCATCCTGGAAAGGCTAATGTTGTTGCGGATGCCTTGAGTAGGAAGGTAGCTGTTGAGCTAAGGGCTATGTTTGCTAGCTTGAGTATATCGCGAGATGGTGGTCTTGTAGCTGAGTTGCAAGTGAAACCATCTATGGTTCAGTTGATCAAGAAAAAGCAGTTGCTGGATGATTCCTTGGTGTCGCATGTTCAGGATATCGCGGAGGGTAGACCTTCGGATTTCTGCTTTAATGATGATGGTGTGTTGTGTTTTGGGAGTCGAATAGTAGTGCCCAATGATGCTGAGTTGAGGCGTGCTATTCTGACTGAAGGCCATAGTAGTCCTTTTGCTATGCACCCTGGTAGTACTAAGATGTATCGTGATCTTCGTGATGAGTACTATTGGGTGGGTTTGAAGAAGGATGTTGCAGAGTTTGTGAGTAAGTGTATGGTGTGTCAGCGAGTTAAGGCTAAGCATCAGGTTCCTTCAGGGTTGTTACAACAGTTGAGAATTCCTGAATGGAAGTGGGAGAGGGTTACCATGGATTTTGTATCTTGTTTACCTTTGTCTCCATCGAAGAAGAATTCGGTTTGGGTGATTGTGGATCACCTGACGAAGTGTGCGCATTTCTTGCCTGTGCATACTACGTTTTCTTTGGATAAGCTTGCGGAGCTGTACATTGCTGAGATTGTGCGACTGCATGGTGTGCCTAAGTCGATTGTGTCGGATAGGGATCCGAGGTTCACGTCGCGTTTCTGGCAGTGTCTGCATCAAGCTTTGGGTACAAGGTTGAATTTCAGTACATCCTATCATCCTCAGTCGGATGGTCAGTCTGAGCGAGTTATTCAGATTTTGGAGGATATGTTGAGATGTTGCGTGATTGAGTTCCAAGGTTCTTGGGAGAAGCATCTGCCTTTGGTTGAATTTGCTTATAACAACAGTTATCAAGCGAGTATTCAAATGGCACCTTATGAGGCTTTGTACGGGAGGAAGTGTAGGACTCCTCTTTGTTGGGCTGAAACTGGTCAAAAGTTGGTTTCGATGCCAGCTTTGTTGAAAGGAACCACCGAGAAGGTGAAGCTCATTTGTGAGCGGTTGAAGGCTGCTTCTGATCGGCAAAAGTCTTACGCGGATTTGAAGCGTAAGGAGATAGAGTATGCGGTGGGTGACCGTGTGTTCTTGAAGGTTTCACCTTGGAAGAAGGTGATGAGGTTTGGCCGGAAGAGTAAGTTGAGCCCTAGGTACATTGGACCATACGAGGTGGTTGAGCGTGTGGGTCCTGTTGCGTACCGGTTGAGCCTACCTCAAGAGTTGGAGAAGATTCATGATGTGTTCCATGTTTCTATGCTCCGGAGGTATAGATCTGATCCTTCGCATGTGATGCCTGTGGAGGAAGTGGTTTTGAATCTGGATTTGACCTATGATGAGGAACCGGTGAAGGTTCTGGATTCGGATAGCAAGGTTCTTCGTGGAAAGACCATTGAGTTGGTGAAGGTGCTGTGGAAGCATCGCGGTGTTGAGGAAGCCACGTGGGAGCGGAAGGAAGACATGCTGAAGCAGTTTCCTTATCTCTTTCCTTCAGGTAAATTTCGAGGTCGAAATTTCTTAAGGGGGGGGGGGGGGAGAGTTGTAACGCCCCGGTTTTGGGCTTGGTAGTTTTGAGCGTTGACCGGTTTGGTCAAAGAGCTGGTCGAATCTAAAAAGGTGAAATTAGGAAAGCCTAGTTCGGGTTGCATTAAAAATATGGAAAAATGTTCTAAAATCATCTTTTAATATATATATAAGTGAACTGTGAAATCAATTTTACAAAATGAGTTTTGGAAGGGTGACATTTTGGCTAGTGACCAAAATGTAATTTTTGAAAGTTGGGTGACTGTTTAAGAAAGGGTTGAAACTTTGAATCTTTAAGGAGCTATTATTCCAAAAAGAGTTTCTCCAGATTTTTTTAAGATATCTTAATGTATAATTCTGATTTTAAAGCTTAAGAAAGTGGAGGGAAATCATTTTACTATTTTGTAACCAACTTTCCATTTTCTTCCAATTTTCCTTTTCTCTCATTTTCTCTCAACCCAAACACTTTCTCTCCAGAGATTTCTTTCTGATTTTGTCACTCAAATCTATCTTTTCAATTCTCTTTGGATTCCTAATCATTTCAACAACAAAACCTTGCAATTTGCTAATTGGATTTTCAAGCTTTTTGGCTCTAAAGATGAGAAACTCAAGTTTGGAGGTAAGAACGTCCTTCTCCTCTAAACTATCAGTTCTTTACTGAAATTCCTAAGTTCTCAATCCTTAATTGATGTTTTATAAATGATTTTTAAGTTGTTTAATGGATCTTGGCTTAAAATGCAAGATTTGGTGATTTTTGATGAATTTTCGTTGGATCTGTTAAAGCAGTGTTTTAAGGTGTTAAAATGATGATTAATGAATGTTAATTTGATGAGGAATTGAGTTTTGGTTAATGCAATCCCGGATAGGTTGAAATTCCTAAGCTTAGCTTATGATTCTAGGTTGTTTTTGGTGTGATCTTGTGGATCTGATGTTGCTGGAGGTATAAGGATGTTGTTAAGCTCTTTTTAGATGTTAAATGTTGTTAAAGGATGTTAGGTTTTGATGGTTAATGGCTGGGCTTTGTTGAGAAGTTGTTTGGAGGCATTTTCGGTTGTGTTTGGTGGCCGAAAATGGAGTGTGGATGAGAGCAGCAAGTTTAGGTGCTTTCATTGAAGCTATTAATGCATGATGATGCATTAATCCTCTGCTTTGATGTGTTAAAACAGGGGAGGCATCTTTGGATCCAAGAGTTGTTGATCCAGAAGCTTGAATTGGTGCTTCGGCAAGAGGCGAAGTGGAATCGGTGAGTGAAATTGGGTTTTCGGCTTTGAAACCAATGTCTTGGGAGCTTAGTTTAAGTCTAAACAACTTTGCTAAGCTCAAGTGTAAGTTTTCGGAAAAACTCTCTAGTGGTGGCCATGGTTTGGTTGTTATGCAATGTGGTTTATTGCATGTTTTAAATTCTGTTTTGAAAGCATGGTTTAGCATGGTATATGCTGATTTTGTAAGCCATATGTTGAAGGAAGCTCAAGGTAAGAGTTCCTTGTTTTTGAACATTGATTAAATGTGGTTTGATGCTTTGAAATGCATGATGTATATGGCTTGGTTTAATGCTTTAAAACAGTGGATTAATTGATGAAAATGATGTATATTGGCAAGTGATGTTTTGAAAAGGTTAAGGTCACTAAGGTGGTTAAAAGTCCTTGAGTGAGCCTTGTGGATTCTAAGAACTTCATGGTGGTTAAAAGTCCATGATGATTCTTGTTAAGGTCACTAAGGTGGTTAAAAGTCCTTGAGTGAGCCTTGTTACTTAAGAACATCAAGGTGGTTAAAAGTCCCTGGATGGTTCTTGTTAAGGACACAAAGGTGGTTAAAAGTCCTTGTGTGGTCCTTGCCATGGTGTTTAAAAGTCCATGGGCCAAGGTGTTTAAAAGTCCTTGGGAAGAGCACAAAGGTGGTTAAAAGTCCTTGTGTGGCTCTTGGAAATTATAAGATCACAATGGTGTTTAAAAGTCCATGTGTGAGTCTTATGTTGAACTTGTTTTCAAAAAGATGAAACTTATCACTTGTGGCCAATATGACATGAATTGATATGGAAGCATGTGTTGTTTGTTTAAATTGCTTTTGAGCATGTGCAAATGATGATTTGAAGCAAGATTTATAAAGTGTTTTATAAATGCATTATTGAATGGTTTTTATGAGCATTCCTCACTAAGCTTTTGCTTACGCTCTCTTTCGTTTTCTTAAACTAATAATGCAGATCATTAAGGTACCTAAGGGCAGCAAGGAAGGCAAGCAATCAAGTGGAAGTTGAGCTCAATGTATGGAAGGTTTTCTTAAGTACATTTTAGCTTTTGGTAATTTGGCAATGGGGGACCTATGAGTGTGTTTTGGGAGATGTTTTGAACTCCCTAAGTATGTTAAATGTTGTTGGGATTGCTGGTTTTGTAATTGGCCATTATATGCTTGTTTTGGAAGTTTTATGCTTGAAAGGTTTGCTTGTGTAGGAAGTATGCCTATAGAATTGGGGCTTTTCATATATGTGGTTAATATGTTGATTTGTTGATGCAAGCATGTCTCTTACATGTTGAATTGCATGCTGGTAAAGTTTGGTAGCATTTGGAGCATGATTGGTTGTTTAATTGCATGTTTAAGTGTGCATTTTGTGGCATTCTGTGCAGGGTGTTTCGGAACAGTGCCTACCGTTTCGGAACGGGTGCCTTAAACCAGCCCAGGCGTCCGAAACGGGAGAGACCGTTCCGAAACAGAAAGGCCACTGCCAGCCCGTGTTTCGGTACGCGTTGCGGAACGACCCCGCGTTTCGAAACGGGCTCTGCCGGTTTCGGAACACGTGACCGTTGGGGGCTGACATTGGCAGTTGAATGTTTTGTATTGTTTGCAATTTAGTCCTGAATCATGTTTGTGCAATTGTATGAGTTTGGGAAGTCCTTTTGAGCTGAAAATTTACAGAGAAGCATGAAACCTGATTAATTTCAAGTTGGTAACTTTAATTTGGGTTAAGGCCTTATAATTTACAGAATTTACAATTTGGTCCCTAAAGTTGTAAATTGTTCAATTGGGTCCCTGTTTGATCTCTGATGTTTATGATCTTTGAGTATGTTGTTTGTATGATCACAATTAGGGTTAATGTGCATCTAGACAAGATTAAAAAGAAAAAAAAGGGTCGTTAATCAAGGTTGACTTTCGGGTTGACTTTGGTTTTCCCCGTGTGACTTTCTTAATTCGGGTCAACCGTCTAGGCCGGGTTAAGGGGGTTACATCCCCTTTTCTAGGATTAAGAGGAAACCCTTACAAACCGACCAAGCTTTCTACCCAAAGCCTTGATCAAACCCTCTTCACAAAGAGATAAAGATTAGCAAACTCAAATCCCTCTAATAGGTATTTGTTTGCATAATTAATCTCTCACCCAATCCTAAAACTCTTGAGCAAATCTAACAATTTTGGCTCACTAGTGTTTGTTTATACAAGGAATTGACAATTAAACACTAAGACACATTTTGATCATATTTTTTATTACAATTGAAGCATTAACCATTACTAGATGTTTAAAGGTCCCTTTTATACTCCTCTTTGAGTTTGTAGCCGTTACTAGTCGTTGGGGTTGAATTGGAACCGTTGGAGACTTTATTTCCCATCTTTAATGCTGTTCTGTAGCCTTCCGTATCGATACGCGAGGACCTGTATCGGTACGACCTTCTTCAGAAACTAGCCGTTGGGCTATTGCCAGACTAAGCTTATCAATACGCTTGAGGGCGTATCGGTATGATATGTCATTTAAAAGGCTGTTGGGAAATAGACGTTGGGGACGTTAAAACAGGGATCGGTACGCTTAAAGGGCGTATCGGCATGATCTCTATCTGTATTGATACAATAAAGTCTATTTCGATACGAGTTTTGGCAGAATCAAAACCTGGGCAAAAAGTGTATCGATACAGGGTACACCGTATCGGTACGGGCTTGCTGAAAAGACAAGTTTGGCTAATTTAAATCATTAAAAACTTTTCCAAAAACCTTTTTAAATGCCTCAAACATATTTTCAAGTTGTTTGGGACTTAAAGACAAGTTTTAAATTCTTTTCAAATTTGTCCAAACCATTTTTCAATTATTATATCAAAACATTAGTTCTACAATCTCTCACATTTCGATATAATAAAACTAACTCGAAAAATTGTTTGGGATTTCTCCCCTTTGTGAAATAAATTTGGAATGAGAGAATTAAGATTTGAAATCAATTTAAGCTCCCCCTTATTCATTTGAAAATTCTATTTTTCAAACCATTTCTCCCCTTTTTTGTTTTATCAAAAAGAATTTAAAAAAATTTTAAGCTCAAAATAACAATAGAGGTTTAGATTTTGAAAATATTAAAATGTTTGGTTTTAAAATGGTTCCCGCTTACTCAAATCATCATCAAAATGTTAGTCCAACATATGTCATAATCTAGTTGAAATAAATAATAAATCAAATTAAACAAATAAAGCAACTAGATTTTTACCACACTTGAACACAAGGGAGGATGTGAAGCCTTCCTTCTTCAAGTGTCTTTCTTTGTGTGCATGGAGCTCCCCCTCAATGTTTGACTTGTTAATTACTTTCTATCACGCCTATCATAAGACAATCAAGTAATTTTTGCTATCCAATTTGCTTTGGATCCATAGACGTTAGTAGCACAAAACTTAGTCCCCTTAGGAATCCATTTTTCAACTCCATCCTTTTTAGTTGAAGTACTTAGTCCTTTTGGGACCCAAATACTTCTAAAACATTTACCATTTAAAAATCTAGGGGCACTAGATTGTCTAACATAAAAAATTTATTTTCCAAAATTATTCTTCTTTTCAAGCTCTTTGGAAATCAAATCTTTTTCTTCTTAAACTTTATGAAGCAAATTTTGTAAATCAAAACATTTTTGTTCAAACTCATCGAGTTTTGCTTCAAGTTCAAATTTGGTTTTAGAAATCAAATCATTTTGAATTTTCAAGTTTGTAATCATTTTTTTTGTTTCTTCAAAATATGACTTTTAAATTCTAAAACCAAATCATCATAGGCATCTTGTAATTCATCAAAAGAATATGAACATGAAGTAGATGAATTAGAAGTTACCCTTGAATCTCCTTCGATGGCCATAAGGCAATGGTTGGCTTGTTCATCGTCGGTGGAGTCCTCATTACTCCAAGTAGCCACATATGCCATCTTCTTATGGCTTGAAGTGCTTTCCCTCTTCTTCTTCATGGATTCTCGTTCAAGCTCTTTCAAGGCTTTCTTCATGTAAGGGGCACACTTCTTGAAGAGATGAACTATCTCTTCTTCTTGTTCATCCTCCTCTTCACTTGAATCTACGTGATGATATGTGAAGGATTTGAGAGCAATGACATTTGTGTTGATGCCAAGCCCTTTGAGCTTCTTCTCCCTCATAGCTCTAATTTCTTCCCTCTTCTTCTCCTCTTCTTTATTTTTCTTCATAATTTGGCGAGTGAGAAGTGACCCCATGAGTTCATCAAGCTTCAAGGACTTTAAATTCTTAGCTTCGATGATGGCGGTCCTCTTTGAGTCTCATGACTCGGGAAGGGAGTAGGTGAGATTTCGGACAAGCTTCTCTTCTGGGATGGCTTCTCCATAACCTTTAAGTCCATTGGTGATGGTGGAGAACCTATCGAACATCTTCTCAATGTCCTCTTTCGGATCCATCTTAATGTTTTCATACGCTAGCTTGAGGAGCCCGATCTTGGTCTCCTTTACTTCGTTTGTCCCTTCGTATGTAACTTCAAGCTTGTCCTAAACTTCCTTGCCACTCTAACAAGAAGACATCTTCTCATAGATGTTTGGGCCAAATGCACAAAATAAGATGTGCAAGGCTTTGCAATTAAGCTCCATCTTCTTGCGGTCGTCGGCACTCCAATCCGCCTTACTTTGTTGAGGCACGAACGAACCATTTGTACTATATCCATAGCTTGTAGTCCCTTGACTTTATGAAGAACTTCATCCTTGTCTTCCAATGGGCATAGTGAGTTCCGTTGAAGAGGAGCGGTTTGTCGATTGATTGCGCCATTGAGCCGGTTGTTTGAAATGATGATCGAGTTTGTCGGATCTTCTCAATAGGATGTTAATCCTCTTCAATTGAGCCAAGCTCTGATACCAATTGGTGGGATTTACGGTGCTCGATTCCTTCAACCGTTCTTTCTCGCCAAGTGGTGGAGAAGTGGAAATTTGAGTGTAAGAGGCATGGAAGCTAGAAATGATAAATACAAGATGATTTATACTGGTTCAACCTTCTAACCAAGGTCTACATCCACTACCTTAGCTTCCCACTAAGGATTTCCAATCAATCCACTATTGATTCATCCCATTTTCTAGGCTAAGGAGGAAACCCTTACAAACCGATCAAGCTTTCTACCCAAATCCTTGAACAAACCTTCTTCACAAAGAGATAAAGATTAGAAACCTCAAATCCCTCTAATAGGTATTTGTTTGTACAATTAAGCTCTCACCCAATCCTAAAACACTTGAGCAAATCTAACAATTTGGCTCACTAGTGTTTGTCTAAACAAGGAATTGACAATTAAGCACTAAGACACATTTTGATCATATGTTGTATTACAATTGAAGCATTAACCATTACTAGATTCTTGAAGGTCTCTTTTATACTCCTCTTTGAGTTTGTAGCCGTTACTAACCGTTGGGGTTGAATTGGAGCCGTTACTAACCGTTGGGGTTGAATGGGAGCCGTTGGAAACTTTATTTCCCATCTTTAATGCTATTTTGCAGCCTTCCGTATCGATACGCGAGGACCCATATCGGTACGGCCTTCTTCAGAAACTAGCCGTTGGGCTCTTGCCAACCTAAGCGTATCGATACGCTTGAGGGCGTGTCGGTATGGTATGTCTTTTAAAAGACCGTTGGCAAATAGCCGTTGGGGACGTTAAAATAGGGATCAATACGCTTAAGGGGCGTATCGAAATGATCCCTATCCGTATCGATACAACAAAGCATGTTTCGATACAGGTTTTGGCAAAACCAAAACTTGGGCAAAAGTGTATCGATACGGGGTACACCGTATCGGTACGGGCTTGCTAAAAAGACAAGTTTGGCTTATTTAAATCATTAAAAACTTTGCCAAAAACCTTTTTAAATGCCTCAAACATATTTTCAAGTTGTTTGGACTTAAAGACAAGTTTTAAAATCTTTTGAAATTTGTTCAAACCGTTTTCAATTATTATATCAAAACATTAGTTCTACACTAGTACCACCTCCACGAGATGTCAGACTCAAGCTCTTCTCAATGTTCTTACCCCGACATTCGAGCACATCAAAATCTGTGTAGTCCGTAGCAAACATAGAGGTCTTTACTTCCTGCACCAGCCCGTATCAGAAGAGATCATAACGATGCCTCTCACTCGGCATCAACTCAGGGGCATATTGGCTCAGACATACGAACTGTACCTCGTACTCAGCCACAGAAAGATTTCGTTGCACAAGAGACATAAACTCGCGCTTCTTTTCATCCAAGTATCTTACACAAAGTTACTTTTTCTTAAAAGGCACTCCGAAAGAACTCCCAATTTACCTCATGGGGTTCCATTCGAGCGGTGATGGTCATCCACCAACTATATGCATCACTCTGAAGCAAGGAAACTGCGCACCCCATCTTGCGCGCATCACTGCATCCCATCTGATCCATAATGCGCATCATACTAGCTAATCATGCCTCCGATGCATCAGGAGACATACCACAGAACTCAACAACTCTCAGATTCCTCAGCTTTTCCAAAGGCAAAGCCACCTGCAGGTGCCTGAACATGCGCTCCTGCTACCACAGCCTGAAACGCTCCGGTGATCGCCGGAACCAGTGGCGCTAGATCACCCAATACTGGACTAGCCAGTTCATGTTGCTCCGGCACTCCACCTCTTGGTGGTGGTGGCGGAGGAGGTAGGTTTCCACTAGGTGGAACCTCAGCCCCTTGATTACCCTGATAAGGCGCAGGCACGATCATATTCGATCTAAGCTCTCTCCTTGGACCAATTGTGATATTTTCAACAAGGCATAGTAACAAAAACATTTGAAACCATGAGTTAGGCCAGCCTCAAGAAAGGATCGGATCCAAGTTCACAAAACTTATTTGAAACATTTACTAGTGTAATAAGGCAATGGGCACCCCGATTTCCCTCAAGCATAACATAGCATACAATAGCATATCATAATCATCATGCTTTATCCCATCCACAATCAGCACACATCCTAAGCACATCATCATCATACAATTATATTTAACTCCCATACGATTCATAACAACCAGCATGACATAGACACCAACATTCAACCAAAAACATGATTTTTCAATCAACATGCCATTTAACATTGAATCGAACATCAAACATACCAATTTCACTTACCATCATTCCCAATTCTTTCGTAACCTGGCTCTAATACCAACAAATGTAACCCCCTTAGCCCGGCCTAGACGCTCGATCCAAACTGAGAATATTACACGGGGAAAATCGAAGTCAACTCGTTAAAGTCAACCTCGATTAACGACCTTTTTTTCTTTTTTTTCTTTTCTAGATACTCATTATTATCCTATGTGTTCAGCAAATCACTTAGAAGAAAACGACACATCGATCGGAGTTCCATTAGGGGTTTAATTGCATACATTTAACTTTTAGGGATTAGACTGTAATTTTTGAAAATTACAAGGGCTATTCAACTTTTAGGATTACAAAACCTTAATTAGTCATGTATCATGCCATCATGTCAAATCTCATCACAAACAGGTCATCCAAACTCAACCAATTGATCTTACAACATTAAGAGACCAAAATGTAACTTCCCAGAACTTTTAAAGATACTTTTAACAAAATATAACGAACATGTATCGGTACGCTTGAGCTCATATCGATATGTGGGAGAAAAGTAGCCAAATTTGGGAAAATAGTATCGATACATTTCCCCGCGTATCGGTACGACCTTCAAACTTTGCCTAGGAATATCGATACGCGGGCAACTCGTATCGATACCCCTGTGTCGATTTACTTGAAATTTGCCTTAGTGTATCGATACTCAACCCCGAGTATCGATACGCATACCAGAAATGCACTTCCAGCACTTATGCATTATCAACCTTTTGCAAAATAAGCATCAAGCATGGCAATCCATGAAAAGATATTAAACTACTCAAGCATGCTTTAAGACACAAACTATAGCATAGCCAAATACCAAATATAAGGCCATAAACCAAATAAAGACCAAACATGCTCAAGATGTTTAACATCACCAAAACAAATCCATGAGTAGAAATCCCTCCCATTGCCTCTTATTACACTAAAGTGAAAGCACATACTTTGCTAAGCTAAAAGCACTTTGATTCCCCTTGCTCTCTTGTTGCCAAAAGTGCTCAATTCTCTGCATTGATGAAACAAATGGGCGTAAGCATAAAGCTTAGTGAGGACCACTATAAAATAAAACATTCATCAATGCATTTCAAAAACCAAAACATTATCCTTTGTAAACATAAGCCTTCCTTTAAATCATGCACTTCAAAACACCAAATCCACTTCGAAAACTACATGCTCATAGCGTCATTAATTACAACAGCAAAACCCTTTGCTCATGCTTAAACCAAGCATCATATACATTCTAGCATAATTCTCAAGCATCACATTCTTTCTCAAATAAATATTCATCATTAAATCATTGTATCAACATCATTATATTGGCTCACAAGGGATCAATATTAAACCATATCACAACCAACACAATTAACACAATTGGATACGCGAATTACAAGCTTTGTCTCAAACGCTTCATACATCCTACCGGACACTCAAGGCTCACACACGGGATTAGACCATCAACCGTTGTGACACCCGTGGTGGAGTTTAACGGTACAATCATAACCCCTCAACACCACTCATCGGTAGTTTTATAATTCCACTAACGAGAGCACGGGACACAAACCACAATATCCATACATGGGATTAGACCATCAACCGTTGTGACCTTAATCTCAATCGTTAGGGTACTTGGATGGAGTGTACGGTACAATCACAACCCCTCGACATCCAAGGCGACTTTATTCTCGGTGCACCCAATCCTATAGCCGGCTAACTATATCCGATTAAAGTAACCAAAACCATTTACCATCACATGCCAATATAATCATTTATCAACATCATTCCATTGTTTTACAAGCATAAGCTACAATGCCATTTTCACAAGTATTAACATGCTTAAACCAAATGCATAAATCATATAAACCCAAGGATCACCTACCACGTGCATCATTAACCAAAATGGCATTAAAAACCATCATCATCAATGCTCAAAACATGCTTTAAAACAGTAATCAAACCACATTTAATTCAACTGCATTTAAAACCAAAACATAGCACATTCCGAGAGAGACTTTCGATTTACTTACTCTTGAGCATAGCTAAGTGTTTCAAACTTACTCTAAGTTCCCAAAACCACGCTCAAAGTGTTTTGAAGCTGGAAAACACTTTTCCACTCACCGATACGCGAAACTTCGCTTGCCGACGCGAAGATCACTCGCCCGAAGCCTCCAAAAATGCTTCGCTTGCTTCCAGATCAAGATCCTCTGTTTTTAGAGTATCAAAACAGAGATCTAAATGAATTAAAATGCATTCCAACACCAGCAACTAAACACAAACTCGTTGCTCAGCAAAACTACACCAATTACTCATCCGAAACAACCGAAAACTCAATCGATTGCTTCCTAAACCAAGCCCAACCAACGTACATCATTTCCAACCTTTAATACTCATCAAAACACATCTAAGAACCTAAACCCTTGCTTATATCTCCAACAAGCATAACACCATCAAACCACCTCAAAAACTCAACTAAAACTATCATGAAACTTAAGGATTTCGGGATCAATATTATCAAAACACTTTTTCAACATTATAATCATCTCAAAACTCAATTAGAATCCATCTAAAACATAGATCATCAACAACACTCCGAAAATCAAGATTTAAACCATTATTTTGCAAGATTGTGATCTTAAATCAAAACTATAATCAAAACTCGGTTAAAAACATCAATGAAGAGTCAATAATCTTGAGAATTTCAATAAAGAACGCGATTTACCTCCAACCCTTGCATTCCTTAAAGATTGACAAGTTTTTGCTGCACAAATCTTGAAGAATTTGAAGAGAATTCTTTGAAAAGGATGAGAAACTAAAGAGAGAGTATTTGGGAGAAAACAAATCTGGAGAAAAGGTTTTAGAAAATGAGTTTTGCTGAAATGAAAGTTAGTTACGTCAAAAACTTCTCAATTTACAATTTTAGCAATTAAATAAAATAAAGTCCTTTTTATTTAATTATTTTAAAACTCATTTAAAACACATATGAATTTAAGGAAAGGTTTAATTGTACAAAAGCTCCCTAAAGATTCTAAGATTTTGATTCCTCTTTTGAAATTGCAATTTCCACAGTTTTAAAACTTTACATTTTGGTCACTACCCAAAATGTACCACTTCCAAAACTCATTTTGTAAAATTTATTTGACGAACCTCTTAAACATAATTTTAGAAGATTTTAGCGAATTTTGTCATATTTTTAATCTATCCCGAACCTTGATCTCTCTAAACCACCTAATATGATTCGAACCATTTCTGACCGGCCCGATATGATGTCTATAACATCTAGGCCCAAAACCTGGGCATTACAACTCTCCCTCATTTTGGAATTTCGTCCTCGAAATTTTACCAGAAGGAAAAGGGTGCAGAAATTGCTTCAACATGTCCACCTTGCTTTTCCATGTGGCCTCCTCAACTCCTCGGTGTCGCCACAACACCTTCACAAGCTCTATCATCTTGCCACGAAGAACTTTGTTGCTCGAATCCAGGAACATCACCGGTTCCTCGTCATAAGATAAATCCATATTCAGCTCTATTTCCTCAACAAGCATCACATGCGAAGGATCCGATCTATACTTCTGCAACATCGAAACATGAAACACATCATGAATCCTTTCCAACTCGGGAGGCAACCTCAACCGATAAGCCACAGGACCAATACGCTCTACAACCTCATAAGGTCCAATAAACCTCGGGCTAAGCTTACCCATACGCCCAAATCTCATCACCTTCTTCCGAGGTGATACTTTCAAGAACACACGTTCGCCAACCGCGAACTCAATCTTTTTACGCTTCAGATCTGCATAACACTTTTGTCGATATGATGCTGCCTTCAAGCGCTCACAAATGCTCTTTATCTTCTCGGTGGTTCCTTTCAACATAGTCGGCATCGAAATCAACTTTTTCCCAGCTTCCGCCCAACAAAGAGGCATTCTACCCTTTCTCCCATACAAAGCCTCGTATGGAGCCATTTGAATGCTTGCCTGGTAACCATTATTGTAAGAAAACTCAACCAAAGGCAAGTGCTTCTTCTAAGAACCCCAAAAACCAATAACACAACATCTGAACATGTCCTCAAGCACCTGGATAACACGTTCTGATTGTCCATCTGTCTGAGGAAGATAAGAAGTATTGAAATTCAACCGTGTACCCAAGGCTTGATGCAAACATTCCCAAAACCTCGACGTGAACCTCGGATCTCTATCCGACACTATAGACTTCGGCACACCGTGCAACCTCACAATCTCAGCAATGTACAGCTCAACCATCTTAAATGAAAGTTAGTTACGTCAAAAACTTCTCAATTTACTATTTTAGCAATTAAATAAATTAAAGTCCTTTTTATTTAATTATTTTAAAACTCATTTAAAACACATGTGAATTTAAGGAAAGGTTTAATTGTACAAAAGCTCCCTAAAGATTCTATGATTTTTACTCCTCTTTTGAAATTGCATTTTTCCACAGTTTTAAAACTTTACATTTTGGTCACTACCCAAAATGTACCACTTCCAAAACTCATTTTGTAAAATTAATTTGACCAACCTCTTAAACATGATTTTAGAGGATTTTAGCAATTTTTGTAATATTTTTAACCTATCCCAAACCTTGATCTCCCTAAAACACCTAATACGATTCGAACTGTTTCCGACCGGCCCGATTCGATGTCTAAAACATCTAGACCCAAACCCAGGGCGTTACATAAACATAATTTTAAAACATTGCAGGCCCATGTGTTTCGCAACACCCTTGCCTGTTTCGAAACGGTGTCTTGAAATGGCATTGGTGTTTCGGAACATTGAGGCATGTTTTGGAACATTTTGCCTCTATGAACCATCGTACCGAAACGTGTCTTGAGAAGTTTTGAAACAAACTCGCGTATCAAAACAGTCAGTTGTTTTTCGAAGTGGTCGTTCTGATATAGGGCATTTTGTTTTGAAATGTTTGACCGTTGAACCGGTTATCAATTGTTCTGAGTTTCTGTTTCTTGCATTTTGGTCCATGTTTGCCTTGTATACAATCGAATGGATTCTAGATGTCTTTTTGAGCTGAGTTTTCACCGAGAAGTGTGTAATAAACCTAATTAAAGACTAGTAACCTGAAATTGATAATAACCCTTATAATTTATCGAAATTACAAAATGGTCCCTAAATCTTAGTTGGCTGTAATTAATAGACGATTGTGTTGATGTTTTATTCGCTGCTTGAGTGTGTACACATAGGAACCTAAGTTGCATCTAGTCAAGATAAAAAGGAAAAAAGGATCGTTTATTGAAGTAAAACTTCCCGGTTTACTTCAATATTCCCCGTGTGATTCGTTCAGTTAGGTCTATCGACCTGGCTGGGTCGAGGGGGTTATATTAACCCAACCAAAACCATTCCAACATGCATGCAACATATCTAAACATCAAACCTCAATCATACATGGTAATTTCAACATCATATCATGGCAACAAGCATTAAGGAAATCTATGGGCATGCTACCTATGCAAAATGACAGCTCAATAGTAAAAAAACAAACCAAAGCAAAATCATTTCTCACTTAGAAATCTCTATCCCATCATGCGCATTCTATCTCATGCTTGAAATCATTTTCAAAGCAAAACCACATGTACCATCTATCTCATGCATTAACCAAAATGCAAAGTCTCAAAGCAAAGCCACACATGCTTATTTCTCAAAAGCATTGCACAAAGCATAGTCTCATATACAAAACTCAATCCATTTTAGCAACATTACTCGAATATGTGGATAGCTTGACGGAATCTCACATCGTCAAGTCCTACCTCCGTGGAATCTCACATCACCGAACTCTCATGGTGGTATCTCTCATCGCCATAAAGCTTGATGGAATCTCACATCATCAAGACCTATTGTGGTGTAATCTCTCATCACCACACTCTCACTTTGGAATAGGATGACACTACCCTCATTGCTCGAACCAAAGAGCACGCACAAATTTTGTATATTATAGTGCACTTCTCATTTTATTGGTCGACCAATTATATCCGGTAAAATTAATCTCATCTCATGGCAATATACTCATTTTAAAACATCATTTACCTATTGTTTTTCCATGCATCAACATAAACCATTCTCATCCCATTTCAAAAGCATAATTAAAGCAAAGCATTTTCTCATCAAGTTCAATCTCTTCAAAATCGTAGTTCTATCTCATAGGATCATATAAGTCATCAAATCATTTCTCAAAACATGCATAAAACAATAGGTTTAATTATATCTAAAAACATGAGAATGATCATATAAATCGACGGGATAAAAACTGAGAAACGAGAGCGAAATATCTCAAAGTTACTTCTGGGCTTAGATTAGTGTTTCAAAATGAATCTAAACCCCCAAACCTTTCTTTCAAGTCTTTGAAAGCCTTTAATACCAATTCCACTCACCGACAACGCCTCGCTCGCTTTGCCGAAGCTTAACCAAGCTTACAAAGTTCCCGAAACTTCACCGATTGCTTTCGATATGTTCTACTATGTTTATACCACATGAGAACAGAGGATTAATGCATCTCAATGCATTAACATCACCAGCAACCAAGGCCACCACGCTGCTCTGCCCAAAAAACACAAAACTCATACGAAACAACCGAAAACTCTTTCGATTACTCTACAAACTCAACCCATCCAAAACCTAACACTTCCATCCAATTTTAATCATTAATTATCATCCAAAAATAATCTACTTGCATCCTTATATCTCCAGCAGCACTGAAACCGTATTATCACCACAAACCCAAATCTAGCAACCTAAACGACTAGAGATCCAACCTATTTCGGGAGTCCTAAGATAAAACCTTTATTTCAACAACATTTAACATCCAAAACATGATTAAAATCAATCTCATTTTAACCAAAACAGTACCATTACGAAAATCTTAAGAAATCATCTTTCAAAGCTTGATTTAACCATTTTCATCAATTACATTATAAAACCTTGTTAATAAACACAATTAGAGAGCCAAAGACTTGGGAATTTCATTAAAGAACCTTGATTAAAGGAGTTGAACAAAAACTACCTCTAACCCTTGCTTATTCCTTCAATTGACAAGATTTGTTGAGAAAGCTTCAAGATTCCATTGCGATAAATGGAAGAAACATCAAGGAAATCAATTGCAAATCAAAGTGAAGTGCAAAGATGGAAATCTCTGGATGTTTTGAGAGAAAATGAGATGTTTGGCTGATGAAAATGAGAGAAATGGAAGTTACGTCAAAATAGATTTTGGAAGACTAAATCCCTTTTTAATAAAATCTCTCTTTATTCTTTTGAATAAAACACATTTAAAATGGTCAATTAAAGGAAAAGGGTAACTAATAACATATTAGCTCCATAAAGATTCTAAGTTTTGGCCCTCTTTCAAAACAGTCCTTTAAAAATAGATTTTACATTTTTTATAAATTAGTCACTAACTCGAAATGTCGATCTTCCAAAAGTCATTTTCCTAAATTGAATTCACCAAACCTTTATATATATTTTTAGAGGATTTTTGGAATTTTCCACAAAATTTTACCACAACCCGAACCATGTTTTCTATGAACCACTCAAACCAACTAGGATCTCTAGTCTAGGTCCTACGAACCCCGAGTCAACCTTAAAGACTCCTAGGCCAAAAACCAGGGCGTTGCAACTCTCCCCCACTTAGGAAATTTCGTCCTCAAAATTTTACCTGATGGAAAAAGATAAGGAAATTGCTTCATCATGTCATCCTTCCTTCCCCACGTGGCTTTCTCCACACCACGATGTGGCCATAAGACCTTATCCAACTCAATGGTCTTACCACGATGAACCTTGTTGTCCGAATCCAAGATCTCAATCGGTTCTTCGTCATAGGACAAATATGGATTCAACTCATTCTCCTTAATAGGCACAACAATGAGACTGATCCGATTTATATCTCTGAAGCATGGATACATGGAAAACATTATGTATCTTCTCCAACTCGGGAGGCAAGCTCAACCTAAAAGCAATAGGTCCAACACGCTAAAGCACTGTATACAATCCAATAAACCTCGGACTCAACTTGCCCTTCCAGCCAAATCTCATCACCTTTTTCCAAGGTGAAACCTTCAAAAACACCTTATCACCTACAACATACTCAACTTCCTTACGCTTCAAATACGCGTAAGAGTTTTGCCAATCTGAAGCCTTTTTCAACCTCTCACTAATAAGCTTTACTTTTTCTATAGTGCCCTTTAGCACATTACGCAACGAGACGAACTTTTGTCCCGCTTCCGCCCAACAAAGAGGCGTTCTACACTTTCTTCCATACAAGGCCTCATAAGGAACTATTTGAATGCTCGCCTGATAACTATTGTTGTAAGCAAACTTCACCAAAAGTAAGTGTTTCTCCCAAGAACTTTGGAAATCAATGATGCAACACCTCAACATATCCTCCAACACTTGATAACCCGTTCAGACTGACCATCCGTTTGTGGATGATATGAAGTACTGAAATTCAAAGGCATACCTAACGCTTGATGTAGATACTCCTAAAACCTCGCTGTGAAACACGGATCTCGATCCGAAACAATGGACTTAGGCACTCCATGCAACCTCACAATCTCTGAGATATACAACTCCGCTAACCTGCCTAACGTATACGTAGTATGCACCGCCAGAAAATGTGCACACTTCGTAAAACAATCAACAATCACCCAAATGGAATTCTTCTTGGACTGTGTCAAAGGTAAATCCGTCACGAAATCCATGGTGATTCTCCCCCAATTCCATTCCTGAAGCTTCAACGGTTGCAACAATCTAGAAGGAAATTGATGCTAAGCTTTAACACGTTAACAAACAATATACTTAGTAACAAAATCAGGAACATTCTACTTTAATCCAACCCAGTAGTACTCATATTTCAACCCACAATACATCTTTGTACTACCAGAGTGCATGACAAAAGGACTACTGTGAGCCTCAGTCAAAATAGCGCGCCTTAACTCATCATCCTCCAACATAACCATTCGACTCTTAAAGCACAAAACACCATCATCATTGGCACAAAAGTTAATTGGATTTCCTTCTGTAGTGTCATGAACTTGCGGTACCAACGAATTATCTTACAACCGCTTCTACTTAATCAACTCTACCAACGAGGGTTTCACTTGTAATTCAACCACTAAACCACCATCTCACGATACTCTCAAACGAGAAAACATCGCCCTCAACTCTATAGCTACCTTCCTACTCAAGGCATCAGCTACAACATTAGCCTTCCCCGGAAGATACTCAATCATCACGTTGTAATCTTTAAGCAACTCCAACCATCGTTGTTTCCTAAGATTCAACTCTTTTTGGGACATCAAGTACTTCAAACTTTTATGGTCCGTGTAAACTGTACACTTTTCACCATAAAAGGCAATGCCTCCAAATTTTCAAGGCAAACACCACTGCAACTAACTCGATATCATGCGTACGATAATTACGCCCATGCACTTTCAACATCCAAGATGAATAAGCTACCACCCTACCCTCCTGCATCAACACACATCCCAGACCAACATAGGACGCATCGCTATAAACCAAAAACTCTTTACCCGATTCGAGCTGAATCAAGATAGGAGCTTGTGTCAACACTTCCTTTAACTTCTAAAAAGCTTGTTGCCTAACCTCCGTCCATTCAAACTTAATATCCTTTTGTAACAACTTTGTCAAAGGAGCAGCAATCCTTGAAATACCATCCGCGAATCGACGATAGTATCCTGCCAAACCAAGGAAACTACGCACCTCATGGACCGACTTAGGCGACTTCCAATTCATCATTCCCTCAACCTTTTGGGGATCGACCTGAATCCCTTCGGTCGGCACCACATGTCCAAGGAAAACAAATTCCTTAAGCCAAAACTAGCATTTCCTCAACTTGGCATAAAGTTGTTTTTCCAAGAAAACTTCCAACACGATCTACAAATGCTTATCATGATCCTCCTCAGTACGAAAGTACACAAGAATGTCATCAATAAACACAATCACAAACCTATCCAAAAACTCATGAAACACACAATTCATCATATCCATAAACGCAGCTGGGGTATTAGTTAAAACAAACGACATCACCAAAAACTCATAATGAATGTACCTCGTACAAAAAGCAGTCTTAAGCACATCCACATCCTTTAACTTCAACTGGTAATATCTGAATCTCACATCATTATTAGAAAACACTGAAGCACCTCGGAACTGATAAAAAATATCATCAATCCTTGGCAAAGCATACTTGTTCTTCATTGTCAAGTTGTTCAATTGACGATAATCTAGACACATTCGCATCGTGCCATCTTTCTTCTTCACAAATAAGACCGGTGCACCCCAAGGTTAAACACTAGGCCTAATGAAACCTCGATCAAGCAACTCCTGAAGTTGCGTCTTCAACTCCTTCAAATCTTTTGGAGCCGTTCGATAGGGAGCAATTTACACTGGTGTCGTATTTTCATACAACTCAATGTCAAACTCAACCTATATGTTTGGTGGCAAACCAAACAACTCTTACAGAAATACACCCAGAAACTCACATACCATACGTTTGTCTTGCACATGCACTTCCTTCAATCCTGGATTCATAACATAAGCCAGAAAAACTTCACATCCTAAACGCATCAACCACTATCTTCAAGAGCCAAAACTACATTAGACAAGAACTTCACATTCTTGCCTACGATTGCCACCTCGTAGTCATCGGCAAGTTTCAACGAAACTCGCTTGGTCTCAAATTCAACAACAACCTTATGCTCAATCTTGTCTAGATGCTCATTATTATCATATGTGATAAACTACACAGCCGAACAATTTGCAACTTGTAACGCCTCGGTTTTGGGCCTAGGTGTTTTGCAAGCCAGGTTGGGCCGATGGAACCGGTATCAGTTGTTTGAACCATTAAAAGGTGGTTTAGGGAAGTCAAGGTTCGAGATGGGATACAAATTCCGAAAATCCTCTAAAGTTATGTTTAAGAGGTTGGTTAAATAAATTTAGCAAAATGGGATTTGGAAAGCGTACTTTTTGGGTAGTGACCAAAATGTGAAGTTTTAAAACTACAGAAAATTGTGTTTTTCAGGAAGAGTAAAAAATCTTAGAATCTTTAGGGAACTATTTGGGAATTAGGACTTTTCTCTAATTTGACATGTGTTTTAAATGTTTTATTAAAAATTAAAAAGGCTTTTAATTGATTTAATTAGAAAGGTAGTTAATCATTTAACGAAATTATTGACGATCTCTTCATTTCTCCTTTTCACTTCAGCCAAACACTCTCTATTTTCTCTCAAATTTCCAGATTTTCTTCACTCTCAAATTCTCTCTTGATTTCCAACTTTTCCTTGATGATTTCTCTCATTTTCTTTCAAGTTCTTTCAAGCTAAACTTGCCAAATTAGAGGAGGAGCAAGGATTGGAGGTAAATTTTGTACTAACCCTTTAATCAAGGTTCTTTAATGAATTTCCAAAGATATTTGGCTCTTTATTAATGTTTTTTATTGAGGTTTTGTTGTTAGTTTGATAAAATATTGAAATCTTGGTAGAAAAATAGATATTATGTGATTTTCGGAGTTTAGTTGATTTGATTTGTTTGAGATGATTTCTAAATGAGTTTTGAAAGGTTTTTGGTGTTGGAATAGAGTCTTAATAATAAATATCTCGATATCCTTGAGATCCTTGGTTTTTGAATTGTTTTTGGTTGGGTTTTTGGAGTGTTCTTGTGGAATCCGAGTTGCTAGAGATATAAGGATGGTTTTAGGTTGTTTTTGGATGTTGATTAATGCTTAAAATGTGTTGGATGTGTTGGGTAATGGCTGGGCTGAGGTTAGTGGTCAATCGATTGAGTTTTCGGTTGTTTCGGATGGGTGATTTGATGCTTTAGAACAGGGTTGCGGGATTTCTTTTGAGTGCTGGTGTTTTGGATGTATTTTAATGCATTGAACCTCTATTTTAATGTGATGAAAACATGGGATAGTATTTTGGAATCAAACGAAGTGATTTTGGAGGCTTCGGACGATCGATAGTTGCATGGACAAGTGTGTTTTCGCGAGTCGGTGAGTGGAACTTGGTTTTCCAGCGTGGAAACATTTTCGAAAAGGGTTTGGGAACTTAGTAAGAGCTTGAAATGCTTTACTAAGTTTGGAAGTAAGTAAGTGAATTTCTCTCCCAGATTTGTGCTAGTTTGAGCCCTTGGTTTTGAATTGCATTTACCTACTGTTTTAAAGCATGTTTTGAGTATATAAATTGTGTATGATGATGCCATGTGGTTTAAGGATGTACTAGGTAAGTGGTCCTTGTATGCATGAGTTGATGCATGAGGTTTGAAGCATGGTTTAATGCTTGAGTTATGGCTTATCATGAATGCTTTGTAAAAATAGTGAGGTGTGCATGAGTTATGGATTATATTGACAAGTGATGTTGAATAAAATGTTTTATAAATGAAATCGGATATAGTTAGCCGGCTATAGGATTCAGTGCCCTATAAACAAGTCGCCTTGGATGTTGAGGGGTTGTGATTGTATCGAAAACTCCATCCAAGTACCCTAACAATTGAGGATTGTTTAAAGTTGCAACGGTTCAGGGTAGCTCCCGGGTGCGAACCTTGTGTGTGTCCTGTCTCTCGTTAGTGGGCTATAAAACTACCGATGAGTGCTGTTGTGGGGTTGTAATTGTACCGAATACTCCGCCACGGGTGTCACAACGATGGAGGGTTACTCTCGTGTGTGAACCTTGAGATGTCGGTAGTGTGTATGAAGGATTTGAGACAACCCTTGGTAATCCGTGTATCCGATATGTTTTGAGAAATGAGATTGTTGATAATCACTTGAAAGCTAATATAATGGATTATAATGCTATGAAAATGTTGTTGATGCATATTATGAAAAAATGCATGTTGTGCCATAAGCTTAGCATAATTGTGTTTATACATGGAAGGCTTGATGGTTGTGTAGCAATGGTTTAATTGCTGGAAATTATGTGATTTATGTTGCATGGTGCTTAGCATGCCAATTTTAATGTTAAAGTGCACGATTATTCAAAGGAGGCACGATGGTTTCTAAAAAGAGTGAAAAATAATTTTGGGCATTGATGATGATTTAGTTTTGAGCAATCCTCACTAAGCTTGTATGCTTATTCTCCATTTGTTCATCAATGCAGTCAATTTAAGCTTTGGAGGCATCACTTGCAAGGGATCGGTGGAAGACTTTGATTGAAGGTAAGTTTTGGTTTTGGACTAGTATAATAAAGGCAATGGGGGCGTCTGATGCTTTGAATGTTGGTTGCTTTGGTGTTTACCGATTTTGTGCAAGTTTGAACTGCATTTTTGGTTATGTAAAAGGCCTTTTAAGTTTCGGTTTATGCTTGGAGTTGAGTTTTGACCTCTTGGTGCTTTTATCTCTTAGGAAGCAAGCCTTTAGTTCTCTTGATAGTGTGAATGATACTTTGAAGATGCCATTGCTTTGTATAATTTGTTGTTCATGTATATTTGAGTTGCCTACAAGTTTAGGCATATGTCGGGATGGTTTCGGATGGTTTAAATTGAGTTAAACATTCATTTTCAAACATTGCAGGCCCAGATGTTTCGAAACACCCTTGCCTGTTTCAAAACGGTGGCTTGAAATTGCCTTGGTGTTTCAAAACGGTAAGGCATATTTCGAAACATTTTGCCTCTGTGAAACCCTATTCCGAAACACGTCTTAAATGGTTTCAAAACGAACCCGCATTTCAAAATGGTCAACAGTGTTCCGAAACGCCCATTTCCATACAGGGCTCACTATTCCGAAACGGTTGGTAGTTAATACAATTTTTGGAATACTCTGGGTTTCTATTTTCTTATATTTTGGTCCTTGTTGGTCATGTTTGCAATTAAATGAGTTCTAGTTGTCATTTTTAGCTGAGATTTCACACTAATGTTTGTAATGGACTTAATTAAAGGTTGGTAACCCGAATTTGGTAATTATCGTAAAAATTTGACAAATATTAAAAATGGTCCTTAAACCCGAGATTGGTTATAATCAGTGAGTGTTTGTGATGTTGTCTTATTTGCTGCTTGTGTACACACTTAGGAACTTAAGTTGCATAGAGACAAGATCAAAGGAAAAAAATTAGGGTCATTTATTAAGGTAAATCTTCCTGATTTACTTCAATATTGCCCGTGTGATCCGTTCGGTTCGATCTATCGGCTAGGCTGGGTCGAAAGGGTTACATTTGGTAGTATCAGAGCCAAGTTACAAAAGGTTGGGATGATGGTAAGTTGTAGGTAAGTAATTTCGATGTGCATGTCTATTCTTGGATCCTTTCTTGGAGATGGCCTAAGCAATTTGTTTTGTTAGTTTTGTTAGTTGTTATCACGCCCTTTATAATAATAGCACAATAAACTGAGGAGAGAGTAGCGATCTGGAATGATTGTTGTTGCCTTTGGGCAAGGAATAAAGGAGTGTGTAAAGTCTCCTGGGGGCTAAACCCCTCGATGTGCATCTATATAGTTACAACCTAAGTCGGTTGGGTAAGTGTTGGATGGCATGGTGCCTGGAATATAGGCGATGATTAGAGCTTGTGAAGCTATTGATGTTGAAGTGCATGTGATTGCACTAGCTGGTGGATGTGCCTAAGACAACTTTTCGGACTAGGTATGGCCATTATGAGTTCTTGGTGATGCCGTTTGGGTTGACAAATGCAACATGTGCATTCATGGATATGATGAATAGGGTATTCCATGAGTTTTTGGATCAGTTCGTGCTAGTGTTTATCGATGATATGCTCATGTACTCGCGTACAGAAGAGGATCATGATAAGCACTTGAGAATTGTGTTACAAGTGCTGTTGGAGAATCAACTTTATGCTAAGCTAAGTAAGTATGAGTTTTGGCTCCAAGAAGTGGTTTTTTCTTGGACATGTGGTGTCAGCCGAATGTATTCGGATTGATCCACACAAGGTTGAGGCGGTGATGAGTTGGAAAATGCCTAAATCAGTGATGGAGGTGCGAAGTTTCCTTGGGTTGGCTAAATATTATCGAAGTTTTGTCGAGGGCTTTTCTAAGATTGTTGCTCCTTTGACCAAGTTGTTGCAAAAGAATGTTCGCTTTGAGTGGACGGATGTTGGGCAACAAGCTTTTGAGAAGTTGAAGGAAGTTATGACGCAAACTCCTGTCTTGATTCAACCATAACCGGGTAAGGAGTTTGTGGTTTATAGTGATGCCTCGTATGGGGTTTGGGTTGTGTGTTGATGCAAGGTGGGAAGGTTCTAGTTTATGATTCTAGACAGTTGAAGGTGCATGAGCGTAACTACCATACACATCATTTAGAGCTCGTTGTAGTGGTGTTTTCCTTGAAGATTTGGAGACCCTACCTTTATGGTGAAAGGTGTGTGGTTTACACTAACCATAAAAGTCGAAGTATCTTATTTCGTAGAGGGAGTTGAAATCTTAGGCAGCGAAGATGGTTGGAGTTGCTTAAGGATTATGATCTCACCATTGAGTATCATACTCGAAAGGCAAATGTGGTGGCCGATGCTTTGAGTAGGAAGTTAGTTGTTGAGCTGAGAGCTATGTTTGCTCATTTGAGTATATCGCGTGAGGCTGACTTCATAGCCGAGTTGCAAGTGAAACCTTCCTTGATTTAGTTGATTAGGGAGAAGCAGTTGTTGGATGATTCATTGGTGCCTCATGTTCTGAACATAGCTGATGGTAGGGCAACCGACTTTTGTTTTAATGATGATGGAGTTCTATGTTTCAAAAGTTGAATAGTGGTGGCGAAAGATGTTGAGTTGAGGCGCACTATTTTGATTGAGGCTCATAGCATTCCTTTTGCTAAGCACCCTACTAGTACCACGATGTATCGTGACTTGACGAATGTGAACTATTGAGTGGGGTTGAAAAAGGATGTTGCTGACTTTGTAGGCAAGTGTATGGTTTGTCAGTGCGTGAAAGCTGAGCATCATTTTCCTTCTAGTCTGTTACAGACTTTGAGGATACTCGAATGGAAATGGGAAAGAATTATGATGGATTTTGTATCCGGTCTGTAACCCCCTTAGCCCGTCCTAGACGCTTGACCAGAACTATGAAGATTACAGGGGGAAAACCAAAGTCAACACGAAAGTCAACCTTGATTAACGACCCTTTATTTCTTTTTATCTTTTCTAAATGCACATTAAGCTTATGTGATTACTCAAGAATCATAAGAGAGAAAGGCACATCGATCGGAAATCAATTAGGGGTTCAAATGCAAGAATTACACTTTTAGGGACCAAAATGTAAATTTTAGAAAATATAAAGACTTTGCAGATTTTAATCTTACCAATATGTAATTAGAAATTTTACATGCATCTCTGTCAGATATCAACTTAAAAGGGCATTCCAAGCTCAACCAATTGCATCCACAACATCAAGGACTCAAATGTAAGACATGAGAACTTGAAACAATTCAAATTTGCAGGCCAACGGTCAACCGTTTCGAAACGCTGACCCTGGTATCAAAACGGTCGTATCGAAACGGAGTTGACCATTTTGGTACTCGGGTGTGTTCCGAGAACAGTATCAAAACAAGCCTCTCCAGTAGCTAAAGTGTTCCGAAACACCTTCACCCGTTCCGAAACACTATGGCCATTTCAGGCCCCTATTTCGAAACAAATAAGGGTATTTCGATACACCCTGCCCAGCAACCATACAAATTTCTATTTTTTCACACCTTTTCACAGTCAAACATGTCACAAATCATACCATAACATACCAGCAACATGATTGGACTTTGTAGAACATATTTAAGAAGCTTAAGCTAAGCATGGCATCAAACAAGTTACAATTGAGTCTATAGGCATGCTTCCTAGTCACATGAACCAAATATGGACTTCAACCCCCAAACCAAACCATATAAGACCACTTACAAACTTCAAAAGCCATAACAAACTTGCTACAAACACAAGGAGTTCCAAATACATCTCCCAAAAACAACCTTGAAACCCCATTGCCAAATATCAATACTAAAGTATGTAAAAACATCACCTTACATGAGCTTTCACTTCCTTGGATGTTCTTAACCTTCTCGCTAACCAAAATCGTCTCAATTATTTTCATTGTTGGTAAAAGAGAGCGTATGCATATTTGCTTAGTGAGGCAAGCTCTAAAGAAAACCAACACAACAATGCATTATTCAAAACTCATTCTCAAAAGCCATTTTCAACAACATGCTCTTTCTATCTCATGCTTGAAAACCATTTCAAAGAAAATCTCCATTTGAAAACACATGTACCTCTATTCTATCTCATGCATTTAAACTAATGAAAATATCATGACAAAGCCATACACATGCTTGTGAAAACTAAAGCATTTCATATACAAATCTCATATGCATTTCTCATAGCATAAATCATCTCAACATTTAGTACATGTGAATCAAATACATTTTCATATATTATATCGGCATTTCACATTTCATCTTTACTCAGATATGCGGATTAGCTTGACTCAAAGTCAAGTCCTACCCCGGTGGAATCTCTCATCACCGGACTCTCATGGCGGTTTCTCTCATCGCCACAAAGCTTGGGTATTTCACCAAGTCCTACCCCGATGGTATCTCTCATCATCGTATTCTCACTTTAGATCGGGATGGCACTACCCCCATTTCCCGACTCCAAAGAGCACGTACGAATTTTAGTTTATAGTGCACTCTCATCCTATTGATCGATCAATTATATCTGGTAAGTATATCATCTTCTATGCTAATATATTATGTCAAAACATCATCTCACCTACTGTTTTTAATGCAACATTTCTCAAATCTTTCTCATCTCATTTCAAAACCATAACACATGCTTTGCATTAAATCAAAATCTCAAAACTCTTCAATGCAACATGCTATCTCATGAAATCTCTTCAAAGCATTATCTCATGCAACAAATCACGCATAAAACAGTAGGAATTTGTCTATCTCAAATCAAGAGCAAGTAAAAGCATTTTAGGGAAAACAACAACATATTTGAGAGAAAATCTATCCATACTTACTTCCGGACTTAGGATGGTGTTTCAAACCAATCCTAAATATCCAAACCTTGTTTCTTTGTCCCTCATGAACTTCAAAAACCATTCGCACTCACCGATTACGTTTCGCTTGCTCGCCGAAACCATTCCCACTTCAAACCTTTTTTTCTTTTTATATTTTCTAGATGCACATTAAACCTATGTGATTACTCAAGAATCATAAGATAGAAAGGCACAGCGATCGGAAATCAATTAGGGATTCAAAAGTAAGAATTACACTTCTGGGGACCAAAATGTAAATTTTAGAAAATATAAGAACTTTGTAGATTTTAAGCTTACCAATATGTAATTAGTCATTTTACATGCATCTCTGTCAAATATCAGCTTAAAAGGGCATTCCAAGCTGAACCAATTGCATCCACAACATCAAGGACTAAAATGAAAGACATGAGAACTTGAAACAATTCAATTCTGCAGGCCAACGGTCAACCGTTTCAAAACGTTGACCTTGGAATCGAAACGGTCGTATCGAAACGGAGTTGACCATTTCGGTACTCGGGTGCGTTCTGAGACCAATATCGAAACAGGCCTCTCTAGTAGCTAAAGTGTTCCGAAACAACTTCACCCGTTCCGAAACACTATGGCCATTTCAGGCCCCTATTTCGAAACAAATAAGGGTATTTCGATACACCCTGCCCAGCAACCATACAAATTTCTATTTTTTCACACCTTTTCACAATCAAACATGTCACAAATCATAACATAACATACCAGCAACATGATTGGACTTTGTAGAACATATTTAAGAAGCTTAAGCTAAGCATGGCATCAAACAAGTTTTTCACACTTCAAATATCTTGATCTTAACTCAAGGCTACCAAGCTTATATTAAGGGGGAGTTAACTTTGTAAAAAGATTTTTCAAAATATCAAAAATTTTAAGTTTTAGTTTTGTTATATCAAAAAGGGGGACATTGTAAAACCTATGTTTGATTTTGATATAACTAGATCTTTAAGGATCAATTTGAAAAACTTAAAAATGTTTTTATAAGTCCCTTAATAAGTTTTAAAACACCAACACTTTAAAACTAATTTGTAAAACTCAAACTCAAAATATTTTCTAAGTGTTCCAAGGCAAAACCATTGAAAATCGTTCAGGTGTATCGATACACTCCCAAGCGTATCGATACCTTTTTGCCAAACTTAGTTACTGTAACGCCCCGGTTTTGGGCTTAGTAGTTTTGGGCTTGGACCGGTTCGGTCAAAGTGCTGTTCGAATATAAAAAGGTGAAATTAGTAAAGCCTAGTTCGGGTTGCATTAAAAATATGGAAAAATGTTCTAAAATCCTCTTTTAATATATATAAGTGAACTGTGAAATCAATTTTACAAAATGAGGTTTGGAAGGGTGACATTTTTGCTAGTGACCAAAATGTAATTTTTGAAAACTGCGTGACTGTTTTAGAAAGGATTGAAACTTTGAATCTTTAAGGAGCTATTTACCCAAAGGGAGTTTCTCCAGATTTTTCTAAGATATTTAATGATTTAATTCTGGTTTTTAAACAAAAGAAAAGTGGAGGGAAGTTATTTTCCTATTTCCAACTAACTTTTCCATTTTCTATTTTCTCTCATTTTCTCTCAAACCAAACATCTTTCTCCAGAGCTTTTTCCTCTGATTTTGTCACCTAAATATCTCTTTTCAATTCTCTTTTAGTTGTTAATCATCTCATCAACAAAACCTCACCATTTGCTAATTGGATCTTCAAGCTTTTTGGTTCTAAAAAGGGAGAAACTCAAGTTTGGAGGTAAGAACGTCCTTCTCCTCTAAACTCTCAGTTCTTTACTGAAATTCCTAAGTTCTCAATCCTTAATTGATGATTTATAAATGGTTTTAAAGTTGTATAATGGATCTTGGCTTTAAATGCAAGATTTGGTGATTTTTGATGGATTTTCGTATGATCTGATTGGGTTGTGTTTTAAGGTGTTAATTTGATGTTAAATTGAAAAGGAATTGAGTTTTAATTAATGCAATCCCGGATAGGTTGAATTTCCTAAGTTTAGCTTGTGATTCTTGGTTGTTTTTGGAGTGATCTTGTGGATCTGTTGTTGCTGGAGATATAAGGATGTTGTTAGGTCCTTTTTAGATGTTAAATGATGTTTAAGGATGTTTAGTTTTGATGGATCTTGGCTGGGCAATGTTGAGGAGTTGTTTGGATGCATTTTCGGTTGTGTTTGGTAGCCGAAAATGGAGTGTGGATGAGAGCAGCGAGTTTAGGTGCTTTCATTGAAGCTATTAATGCATGATGATGCATTAATCCTCTGCTTTGATGTGTTTAAAACAGGGGAGTCATCTTTGGATCCAAGTGGTGGTGATCCGGAAGCTTGATTGGTGTTTCGGCAAGAAGCGAAACGGAATCGGTGAGTGGAATTTGGTTTTCGGCTTTGAAACCATTGTTTTGGAGGTTTGGGAGCTTAGTTTAAGTCTAAGCAACTTAGCTAAGCTCAAGAGTAAGTTTTCGGAAAACTCTCTTGGTGATAGCCATGGTTTGGTTGAATGCAATGTGGTTTATTTGCATGATTTTAAATCTGTTTTGAAAGCATATCTAGCATGTTTATTTGCTGAGATTATAAGCCATGTGTTGAAGGAAGCTCAAGGTAAGAGTTCCTTGTTTTTGAACATTGTTTAAATGTGGTTTGATGCTTAAAGATGCATGATGTTTATGGCTTTGTAAAATGCTTTAAAACAGTGAGATATTGATGATATTGATGCATATTGGCAAGTGATGATTAAGGTCACAAAGGTGTTTAAAAGTCCTTGTGTGAGCCTTGTTTATTTAAGAACATCAAGGTGTTTAAAAGTCCTTGGATGGTTCTTGGTTAAGATCACAAAGGTGGTTAAAAGTCCTTGTGTGAATCTTGTAAATTTTAAGAGCAACATGGTGTTTAAAAGTCCATAGTTGGCTCTTGGTTAAGGTTACAAAGGTGGTTAAAATTCCTTGTGTAAGCCTTGTTACTTAAGAACATCAAGGTGTTTAAAAGTCCTTGGATGGTTCTTGTTAAGGACACAAAGGTGTTTAAAAGTCCTTGTGTGGTCCTTGCCATGGTGTTTAAAAGTCCATGGGTCCATGGTGTTTAAAAGTCCATGGGGTTAAGGACACAATGGTGTTTAAAAGTCCATGTGTGGTCCTTGGTTATTGTAAGATCACAATGGTGTTTAAAAGTCCATGTGTGAATCTTATGTGAAATGTATCACTTGTTGCCAATATGTCATGTAATGGTATGGAAGCATGTATTGCTTGTTTTGAAGGTTAAAGAGCATGTGTAATGTTGCTTGAAGAATGATTTATAAATGAGTTTTATAAATGCATTATTGTATGGTTTTAAATGAGCATTCCTCACTAAGCTTTTGCTTACGCTCTCTCTCTTTTCTTAAACCAATAATGCAGAGCATTAAGGTGCATTGAGGGCAGCAAGGAGGGCAAGCAACCAAGTGGAAACTAAGCTCAAGTATGGGAAGGTTTCTTAAACACTTTTAGCTTTTGGCATTTGGCAATGGGGGACCTATGTGGATGTTTTGGGAGATGTTTTAAACTCCCTAAGTTTGTTTAATGTTGTTAATAATGCTGGAAAATGTATTTGGCCTTTATGTGGTTGGTTTGGAGATTTAATGCTTGAATGGTTTGCTAAGTAGGAAGCATGCCTTTAGATTTGGGGCTTTTCATATTTGATGCTATAATGATGATTGGATTATGCATTTATGCTCCTTGCATGTTGCATGTCTTGCTGGTAAAGTTTGGTTGCATTTGGAGCATGTATGGTAAGTCAATTGTGTGTTTTAGTAGCCAATTTTCGGCATTCTGTGCAGGCCGTATCGGAACGGGAGCTACCGTTTCGGAACGGGTGCCCTGTAGTGGCCCAGGCATTCGAAACGGAAGGTACCGTTCCGAAACGGAAATGTCTCTGCCAGGCCTCGTTTCGGAACCCGTTGCGGAACGGTCCCGCGTTTCGAAACAGGTTCTCCCTGTTTCGGAACACCTGACCGTTGGGGGCTGACATGGGCGGTTATATGTTTTGAAATGTTTGCATTTTGGTCCTGGATCTTGTTATTGCAATTGTATGAGTTTGGGATGTCAGTTTGAGCTGAAATTTGGCAGTGAAGCATGAAACCTGATTAATTACAAGTTGGTAACTTTAATTTGAGTTAAGTCCTTATAATTTTCAGAATTTACATTTTGGTCCCTAAAGTTCTATTTTTGTGCAATTGGGTCCCTATTTAATCTCTGATGATTATGCTCTTTGAGCATGCTGTTTGTATGATCATATCTAGGGTTAATGTGCATCTAGACAAGTTTAAAAAGAAAAAAAAAGGGTCGTTAATCAAGGTCGACTTTCGGGTTGACTTTGGTTTTCCCCGTGTGACTTTCTTAATTCGGGTCAACCGTCTAGGCCGGGTTAAGGGGGTTACATTTGGTGGTATCAGAGCTGAGTTCTCGAGTAATTGGGAATGATTGTGTGCATGACTGAAGTATGTATGCTATGTATGCTTGTTGAGTGAAAGCATGATGAGTGGTTTGTGAATTTGTGGCAATTGTGATGTATGCTATTGTGAAGCATGTTGTGGGTACCCATTGCCAAATCAAAGCTAATGTAATGATGTTGATTTTAAGTGAAAATAAGCTTGATTACTTGGATTGCTTACCTTGCTGGGCCTGACTTTGTTTATTTGCATTGTGATTGCATTTTTAGAGTATGGCACCCCGTAGAGAGTTAAGGAGTAATGTGCGAGCTACGGCTCAGAACGAGAATAAGAATGAGAAGAACGTTGAGAGTGCGGTTTTACCTCCTCCACCTGGTGGTGGTGATGCTGGGGGTGAAGGACCTGGAGTTGCAGCCGATGCTGGGGTCGCTGGACCTGAGGCTGGTCAGGGGCAAGCTATGCTTGATATGACAATGTTAGTGCAAGCTATTGCTGGTGCTTTTCGAGCAGCAGTAGCTGGAGATCAAGGAGCTGGGCATCAGGGAGATGCTGGAGTTAGACTACCCTTGGAGCGCTTACGCAGTCTAGGCGGGACTGAGTTCAGGGGTTTGTCTGCGGAAGGTTCTGAATCTTTGATGGAGAGTACCAAGAGGATGTTGGGTCAGATGAGTTGCACTGATGTGCAGAAGCTGGGGTGTGTTGTATCCTTGCTACAGGATGATGCTTATACGTGGTGGACGACCATTATTGCTGGGATGGCGGAAGCTGACATAACTTGGACATTCTTCCAGAATGTGTTCAAGAGAAGGTATCTAGGTGTGAGGTACCTAGATGAAAAGAAGCGGGAGTTCATGTCCCTCACCCAAGGGAGCATGTCTGTGGCTGAGTATGAAGTGCAGTTTGTTCGACTCAGTCAATATGCGCCTGAGTTAGTTCCTGATGAGCGGGCGAGGTGCGAAACATTCCGTTATGGTTTAGTGACGGATGTGAAGATGTACGTGCTGGCTACCGAGTATGATGATTTTGATGTGTTGGTGGGCCGAGCAAAGGATATTGAGATGAACTTGGGTTTATCTGCTAGAGGTGCTGGAGCAACTGCTGGTAAGCGGGCAGCTGAATATAGTTCCGGTGGTGGACGGAACAAGAGGGGACGTGATCAGAAGTATCAGTCCTCGGCTAAGAGAGGTGGTGGTGCGCCTGCTCGGGGAGGCAACGCTATAGTTGATCCGAGTGCGTGTTGGATTTGTGGTTCACGTGGTCATATGAAGCATGATTGTCCTCGTGCTGTGAGGGAGGTGCAAGCTCCTGTTGCGGCAGCTGGTAACGGGTGCTGGAATTGTGGATCTACGGATCACATGAGGAGAGAGTGTCCTATGTTGGCTGGTGGCCAAGTGCGTGCTCCTATTGCTGTTGCACCGCAGAGAGGTCGTGGGCGCGGCCGTGGTAATTTTCAGCGGAGAGAGGAAGGTGGTCGAGGAGTGGCCCATGTTGTGGCTATTCATCCTGAGGGTGGAGGTCAAGCTAGGGTGTATGCTCAGCGGGAGGGGAGGAATGACGCAGATGTGATTGCAGGTACTTTTACTTTGCAATCCTTGTCATTACTTTCCTTGATTGATTCTGGATCTACGCATTCATACATTTTGCATGAGCATGCTGAATTGCTTGGTTTGCCTGTTGAGTCTTTGGATGTTGGTGTTCGTGTCACTAGTTCTTTTGGTGAGACTGTTGTGACTCGAAAGCTGTATAGAAGGTGTCCTTTGGTTGTTCAAGATCATGTTTTTCATGTTGACCTTATGGAGTTGCCTTTCTATGGTTTTGATGTAATCCTTGGTATGGATTGGCTTACTGAGCATCATGCTGTTGTGGATTGAGAAAATAAGCGAGTTTCGTTGAAGCTTGCGGATGATTATGAGGTGGTTGTAGTTGGTGAGAATGTGAAGTTTCTTGCCAATGTGGTGTCCACGTTGGAGGCGAGCCGGATGCTGAGGCAAGGATGTGAGGCTTACCTAGCTTTTGTGATGAATCCTAGCTCTAAGGAGTTGCGTGTGCAAGATATCAGGGTTGTGCGAGAGTTTCCTGGTGTGTTTCCTGAGGAGTTGCCTGGTTTACCTCCTAATCGCGAGGTGGAGTTTGGAATTGAGCTGTATGAGAATACAACTCCTGTGTCCATTACCCCTTATAGAATGGCACCTAAGGAGCTGAAGGAGCTGAAGACGCAGTTGCAAGAGTTGCTCGATCGTGGGTTCATTCGGCCGAGTGTGTCACCTTGGGGTGCACCGGTCTTGTTTGTGAAGAAGAAGGATGGCACTATGAGAATGTGCATTGATTACCGTCAGCTGAACAAGTTGACTATCAAGAATCGGTATCCTTTGCCGAGAATTGATGATCTCTTTGATCAATTTCGGGGAGCTGCTGTGTTCTCGAAGATTGACTTGAGGTCAGGGTATTACCAGTTGGAGGTGAAGGATGTGGATGTGCCTAAGACAGCTTTCAGGACAAGGTATGGGCATTATGAGTTCCTTGTGATGCCGTTTGGTTTGACAAATGCTCCTGCTGCTTTCATGGACATGATGAACCGTGTGTTTCATGAATACCTGGATAAGTTCGTTGTGGTGTTCATTGATGATATCCTCGTGTACTCGCGTACTGAGGAGGAGCATGAAGAGCATTTGAGGATTGTGCTGCAAGCTTTGTTGGAGAATCAGCTTTATGCTAAGCTGAGCAAGTGCGAGTTCTGGTTGGGTGAGGTGGTGTTTCTTGGGCATGTAGTTTCTGCTGAGGGGATTCGTGTTGATCCTCAGAAGATTGAGGCAATGATGAATTGGAAGGTCCCTAAGTTTGTTCATGAAGTTCGTAGTTTCCTTGGTTTGGCAGGATACTACCGGAGGTTTGTGGATGGGTTTTCTAAGATTGCTGCACCTTTGACGAAGCTGTTGCAAAAGGATGTTAAGTATGAATGGACGGAGGCGAGATAGCAGGCTTTTGAGAAGCTTAAGACGGCTTTGACGCAAGCTCCTATCTTGGTTCAACGTGAATTAGGGAAAGAGTTTGTGGTCTATAGTGATGCGTCCTATGTTGGTTTGGGATGTGTGTTGATGCAAGAGGGTAAGGTGGTGGCTTATGCATCGCGGCAGTTGAAGGTGCATGAGCGCAATTATCCTACGCATGACATTGAGTTGGCTGCGGTAGTTTTTGCTCTGAAGATCTGGAGACATTACCTGTATGGTGAGAAGTGTACTGTGTACACGGACCACAAGAGTTTGAGGTATCTGATGTCTCAGAAGGAGTTGAATCTTAGGCAGCGGCGTTGGGTGGAGTTGCTCAAGGATTATGATTTGACGATTGAGTACCACCCTGGAAAAGCTAATGTTGTAGCGGATGCCTTGAGTAGGAAGGTAGCTGTTGAGCTGAGGGCTATGTTTGCCAGTTTGAGTATTTCGCGGGATGGTGGTCTTGTGGCTGAGTTGCTAGTGAAACCATCATTGGTTCAGTTGATCAAGGAAAAGCAGTTGCTGGATGATTCCTTGGTACCGCATGTTCAGGATATCGCGGAGGGTAGACCTTCGGATTTCTGCTTTAATGATGATGGTGTGTTGTGTTTTGGGAGTCGAATAGTAGTGCCCAGTGATGTTGATTTGAGGCGTACTATTCTGACTGAAGGTCATAGTAGTCCTTTTGCTATGCACCCTGGTAGTACTAAGATGTATCGTGATCTTCGTGATGAGTACTATTGGGTGGGTTTGAAGAAAGATGTTGCGGAGTTTGTGAGCAAGTGTATGGTGTGTCAGCGAGTTAAGGCTGAGCATCAGGTTCCTTCAGGGTTGTTGCAACCGTTGAGAATCCCTGAGTGGAAGTGGGAAAGGGTTACCATGGATTTCGTATCTGGTTTACCTTTGTCACCATCGAAGAAGAATTCGGTGTGGGTGATTGTGGATCGTCTGACGAAGTGTGCGCATTTCTTGCCTGTGCATACTACGTTTTCTTTGGATAAGCTTGCGGAGCTGTACATTGCTAAGATTGTGTGGCTGCATGGTGTGCCTAAGTCGATTGTGTCGGATAGGGATCTGAGGTTCACATCGCGTTTCTGGCAGTGTTTGCATCAAGCTTTGGGTACAAGGTTGAATTTCAGTACATCTTATCATCCTCAGTCGGATGGTCAGTCTGAGCGTGTTATCCAGATTTTGGAGGATATGTTGAGGTGTTGCGTGATTGAGTTTCAGGGCTCTTGGGAGAAGCATTTGCCTTTGGTAGAGTTTGCTTATAACAATAGTTATCAAGCAAGTATTCAAATGGCACCTTATGAGGCTTTGTACGGGAGGAAGTGTAGGACTCCTCTTTGTTGGGCTGAAACGGGTCAAAATTGGTTTCGATGCCGGCTTTGTTGAAGGGAACCACCGAGAAGGTGAAGCTCATTCGTGAGCGGTTGAAGGCAGCTTCTGATCGGCAAAAGTCTTACGCGGATTTGAAGCGTAAGGAGATTGAGTATGCGGTGGGTGACCGTGTGTTTTTGAAGGTTTCGCCTTGGAAGAAGGTGATGAGGTTTGGTTGGAAGGGTAAGCTGAGCCCTAGGTACATTGGACCATACGAGGTGGTTGAGCGTGTGGGTCCTGTTGCGTACATGTTGAGGTTACCTCAAGAGTTGGAGAAGATTCATGATGTGTTTCATGTTTCTATGCTCCGGAAGTATAGATCTGATCCTTCGCATGTGATGCCTGTGGAAGAAGTGGAATTGAATCCGGATTTGACCTATGATGAGGAACCGGTGAGGGTTCTGGGATCGGATAGCAAGGTTCTTCGTGGCAAGACCATTGAGTTGGTAAAGGTGCTGTGGAAGCATCGTGGTGTTGAGGAAGCCACGTGGGAACGGAAGGATGACATGTTGAAGCAGTTTCCGTATCTCTTTCCTTCAGGTAAATTTCGGGGACGAAATTTCTTAAGGGGGAGAGTTGTAACGCCCCGGTTTTGGGCTTAGTAGTTTTGGGCTTGGACCGGTTCGGTCAAAGTGTTGTTCGAATATAAAAAGGTGAAATTAGGAAAACCTAGTTCGGGTTGCATTAAAAATATGGAAAAATGTTCTAAAATCTTCTTTTAATATATATAAGTGAACTGTGAAATCAATTTTACAAAATGAGGTTTGGAAGGGTGACATTTTGGCTAGTGACCAAAATGTAATTTTTGAAAACTGCGTGACTGTTTTAGAAAGGATTGAAACTTTGAATCTTTAAGGAGCTATTTACCCAAAGCGAGTTTCTCCAGATTTTTTAAGATATTTAATGATTTAATTCTGGTTTTTAAACAAAAGAAAAGTGGAGGGAAGTTATTTTCCTATTTCCAACTAACTTTTCCATTTTCTATTTTCTCTCATTTTCTCTCAAACCAAACATCTTTCTCCAGAGCTTTTTCCTCTGATTTTGTCACCTAAATATCTCTTTTCAATTCTCTTTTGGTTGCTAATCATCTCATCAACAAAACCTCACCATTTGCTAATTGGATCTTCAAGCTTTTTGGTTCTAAAAAGGGAGAAACTCAAGTTTGGAGGTAAGAACGTCCTTCTCCTCTAAACTCTCAGTTCTTTACTGAAATTCCTAAGTTCTCAATCCTTAATTGATGATTTATAAATGGTTTTAAAGTTGTATAATGGATCTTGGCTTTAAATGCAAGATTTGGTGATTTTTGATGGATTTTCGTATGATCTGATTGGGTTGTGTTTTAAGGTGTTAATTTGATGTTAAATGAATGTTAAATTGAAAAGGAATTGAGTTTTAATTAATGCAATCCCGGATAGGTTGAATTTCCTAAGTTTAGCTTGTGATTCTTGGTTGTTTTTGGAGTGATCTTGTGGATCTGTTGTTGCTGGAGATATAAGGATGTTGTTAGGTCCTTTTTAGATGTTAAATGATGTTTAAGGATGTTTAGTTTTGATGGATCTTGGCTGGGCAATGTGGAGGAGTTGTTTGGATGCATTTTCGGTTGTGTTTGGTAGCCGAAAATGGAGTGTGGATGAGAGCAGCGAGTTTAGGTGCTTTCATTGAAGATATTAATGCATGATGATGCATTAATCCTCTGCTTTGGTGTGTTTAAAACAAGGGAGTCATCTTTGGATCCAAGTGGTGGTGATCCGGAAGCTTGATTGGTGTTTCGGCAAGAAGCGAAACGGAATCGGTGAGTGGAATTTGGTTTTCGGTTTTGAAACCAGTGTTTTGGAGGTTTGGGAGCTTAGTTTAAGTCTAAGCAACTTAGCTAAGCTCAAGAGTAAGTTTTCGGAAAACTCTCTTGGTGATAGCCATGGTTTGGTTGAATGCAATGTGGTTTATTTGCATGATTTTAAATCTGTTTTGAAAGCATATCTAGCATGTTTATTTGCTGAGATTATAAGCCATGTGTTGAAGGAAGCTCAAGGTAAGAGTTCCTTGTTTTTGAACATTGTTTAAATGTGGTTTGATGCTTAAAGATGCATGATGTTTATGGCTTTGTAAAATGCTTTAAAACAGTGAGATATTGATGATATTGATGCATATTGGCAAGTGATGATTAAGGTCACAAAGGTGTTTAAAAGTCCTTGTGTGAGCCTTGTTTATTTAAGAACATCAAGGTGTTTAAAAGTCCTTGGATGGTTCTTGGTTAAGATCACAAAGGTGGTTAAAAGTCCTTGTGTGAATCTTGTAAATTTTAAGAGCAACATGGTGTTTAAAAGTCCATAGTTGGCTCTTGGTTAAGGTTACAAAGGTGGTTAAAATTCCTTGTGTAAGCCTTGTTACTTAAGAACATCAAGGTGTTTAAAAGTCCTTGGATGGTTCTTGTTAAGGACACAAAGGTGTTTAAAAGTCCTTGTGTGGTCCTTGCCATGGTGTTTAAAAGTCCATGGGTCCATGGTGTTTAAAAGTCCATAGGGTTAAGGACACAATGGTGTTTAAAAGACCATGTGTGGTCCTTGGTTATTTTAAGATCACAATGGTGTTTAAAAGTCCATGTGTGAATCTTATGTGAAATGTATCACTTGTTGCCAATATGTCATGTAATTGTATGGAAGCATGTATTGCTTGTTTTGAAGGTTAAAGAGCATGTGTAATGTTGCTTGAAGAATGATTTATAAATGAGTTTTATAAATGCATTATTGTATGGTTTTAAATGAGCATTCCTCACTAAGCTTTTGCTTACGCTCTCTCTCTCTTCTTAAACCAATAATGCAGAGCATTAAGGTGCATTGAGGGCAGCAAGGAGGGCAAGCAACCAAGTGGAAACTAAGCTCAAGTATGGGAAGGTTTCTTAAACACTTTTAGCTTTTGGCATTTGGCAATGGGGGACCTATGTGGATGTTTTGGGAGATGTTTTGAACTCCCTAAGTTTGTTTAATGTTGTTAATAATGCTGGAACATGTATTTGGCCTTTATGTGGTTGGTTTGGAGATTTAATGCTTGAATGGTTTGCTAAGTAGGAAGCATGCCTTTAGATTTGGGGCTTTTCATATTTGATGTTATAATGATGATTGGATGATGCATTTATGCTCCTTGCATGTTGTATGTCTTGCTGGTAAAGTTTGGTTGCATTTGGAGCATGTATGGTAAGTCAATTGTGTGTTTTAGTAGCCAATTTTCGGCATTCTGTGCAGGCCGTATCGGAACGGGAGCTACCGTTTCGGAACGGGTGCCCTGTAGTGGCCCAGGCGTTCGAAACGGAAGGTACCGTTCCGAAACGGAAATGTCTCTGCCAGGCCTCGTTTCGGAACCCGTTGCGGAACGGTCCCGCGTTTCGAAACAGGTTCTCCCTGTTTCTGAACACCTGACCGTTGGGGGCTGACATGGGCGGTTATATGTTTTGAAATGTTTGCATTTTGGTCTTGGATCTTGTTATTGCAATTGTATGAGTTTGGGATGTCCGTTTGAGCTGAAATTTGGCAGTGAAGCATGAAACCTGATTAATTACAAGTTGGTAACTTTAATTTGAGTTAAGTCCTTATAATTTGCAGAATTTACATTTTGGTCCCTAAAGTTCTATTTTTGTGCAATTGGGTCCCTATTTAATCTCTGATGACTATGATCTTTGAGCATGCTGTTTGTATGATCATATCTAGGGTTAATGTGCATCTAGACAAGTTTAAAAAGAAAAAAAAAGGGTCGTTAATCAAGGTCGACTTTCGGGTTGACTTTGGTTTTCCCCGTGTGACTTTCTTAATTCGGGTCAACCGTCTAGGCCGGGTTAAGGGGGTTACAGTTGCTGTCAGAACACGTATCGATACGACAAACCCTCATATCGATACGCCCCTGTGTTAAAATTCAAAGAGTTTGAATAGCGTACCGATACGGCAAACCCTCGTATCGATACGAGCTTTATAATTTTTAAATATAAGTCGGTTTAAAAAATATGACCGTTGGTGTCAGTTGGTTGGTAACCAAACTTTAAAAGGTCATTGACCCGTATCGATATGCCTAACCCCCGTACCGATACGGATATCAACAGTGAACTCAGTTGAGAAAAAGGTATCGATACTGCCTTTACCGTTTTGATACCCCGTACCGATACGCTTACGCGCGTATCGATACCCCTTATTTATTGCACACAACAGCTCTTTCTTTTCTGAGACAGGTATCGATACACCTTCCTGCGTACCGATACGCATAGCTGCAGAAGTGCATTTATGGTGGTAAGAGAGGGTTCCAACGGCTCCATTTATGTTCTCAACCACCCAAACGGCTAGAAATCAATGAGGAGGTATAAAAGACACATCCAAAAGCTACAGCAACAACTATTGATCTTCAAGAAAACATCTATTCATCAAATCCAAGCAATTGTGCAAAAATTCATATTGTCTAGAAACCCCAATTGTAATTTTCATTCTTATCTTGTTCAATTGGGTTGAGTGCTTGTAATTGGGCTATCATTTGTATTGAGAGATACTTCATTAGCCAATAAATTTCTTTGTTCTATTGTTGTGAGGATTGGGTTGAATTTTGGGTAGAAAATTCAACCGAAATTGTAAGGGTTGCCTCCTTAGCCTAGAAAAGGGGAAGAGCAATTAGTGGAATTGTTGCAAATCCTTAGTGAAGCTAAGGTAGTGGATGTAGAGTTCATTTGGAACTTGAACCACTCTAAAATCCCTTGTCTATTATTTTTATTTGCAATTTCGACCACAAAATCTTTAAATTTCCAATTCACCCTCCTCTTGGTTCATATCGATCTTACGATCCACTCAACAATTGGTATCAGAGCCTACCTCTTTGAGGATTAACAACCACAAGAGGAGTTCCTTGGAAGAGTGTGATCATCATATATCAAGAGATGGCTTCAACCTCCGGTTCGGGCATGTACGAGTCACAATCCATTACAAAGCCTCCCTTCTTCAATGGTGATAAGTATTCTTTTTGGAAGAATAGAATGCCTCTCTTCATCAAGTCAAATGACTATCTAGTGTGGGATGTCATTGAAGATGGCCCTTATATTCCATTGAAGCAAGATGGTGAAGGCAAGATGGTTTTGAAGAAAAAAGTGGAGATGAGTGAAGAGGAGAGGAAAAAGATTCAAGTCAATGATAAAGCTCTCCACATGCTATTTTGTTCTTTCGGTCCGGACATCTATTCTAAGGTCTCATCCATCGAAAGTGCCAAAGAAGCGTGGGACACTCTTGAGACTACTTATGAAGGCACCAACGATGTTAAAGAAACTAATATTGGAATTCTCCATCTTAGTTATGAAAATTTCAAGATGGAGCTCGATGAGACGGTGTCAAAGATGTTTGATCGTTTCTCCATGATTGTCAATGTGCTAAAGGGTTTTGGAGAAATCATACCGGAAGACAAGCTTGTCCGGAAGCTACTCTATTCACTTCCCGAGTCTTGAGATGGGAAGAGAATCACTATCATTGAAGCAAAGAATTTGAAAACTTTGAAGCTTGATGAGCTTGTGGGTTCTCTCCTTACTCATGAGATCATGAAGCAAGGAAGGGAAGATGAGAAGAAGAAAGAAGAGAAAAGGGTAGAGAAGCTTGAGGTTGAGAAGAAGAAGAATATGGGAATAGCTCTCAAGGCTAAAGCTTCACAACATGAAGAGAGCACATCTAGTGAGGAGGATGAACTCGAAGAATTGGCTATGATAGCCAAACGATTCTCACGATTTATGAGGTCCAACCGGGGAAGAAAAATCCAAAGAAAGATGGACTTCAAAAGCAAGAACAAAGAAGAAGGAAGGGATCCTATCATTTGCTTTGAGTGCAAACAACCCGGCCACATACGTTCGGAGTGCCTTCAACTCAAGAAGAAGAGCTTTGAGAAGAAGAAGAAGCTCAAAGCCAAGCTTGCTACTTGGAGTGATGAGGAGTCATCGGAGGATGACGAACAAGAAGTGGCTAACCTTTGCCTCATGGCACTTGAGGAAGATTCCTCCATGGTAACCTCTAACTCATCTACTTTAGATTTTGAAGAATTAAATGATACATATGATGAGTTACAAGAGGTCTATGATGAATTAGTTGAGAAATATAAAGAGTCGGTCATTACGAATAAAAAGATTAGTTTAGAACTAAATGAGAAAAATGACTCACTCACTCAAGCTAATTCAAAATTTGAGAAAAAGATATTAGGATTAAAAGATGAGCTAAAATTCTTTCAAGATGAAAATGTTGATCTTAATAATCTTTTATCTCAATGTAATAGTGAACACCAAAAAGTGTTGGGTGAGGTAAATGAGCTCAAAAAGTCTTTGAAAAATGTTGGTAGTGTCAAGCATGAAATAGGTGAATCCTCTAGAACACACCAACCTAAGAAAAAGACTAACTACTACAAACAAGGTAGCTATCCTAGACATAGTAGAGCTAAAAGAATTAGAAGTGTATGGGTTCCTAAGGAACTTGTAAAATCTAATAATATTAATGCTATGTCATCTTGGATTCCTAAAGGAACCAAGGTTTTGGGAGCTAACACTCATGGACCCAAAATGATTTGGGTACCAAAAAACAAAAGCTTAATATCTTTGTTTGTAAGGGGAGCATTGCTACAAGGCCAAAGCACAAAGTCAAAACTCATGGTACCTTGATAGTGGATGCTCGAGGCACATGACCGGAGACAAGAGTAGATTCATGGATCTAAAGCCAAAAAGTGGAGGAGTAGTGACATTTGGTGACAACTCCAAAGGCCACATTAAAGGTATTGGCTCCTTAGGTAATCACTCTACTATTCTCATTGAAAATGTATTATATGTCGATGGTCTTAAACACAATTTATTGAGCATAAGTCAATTGTGTGATAAAGGATTTAATGTTTTATTTGACAAAAATGGATGCAAAATTGTAGACATTAAATCTAATAATATTATGCTCATAGGTCATCGCATAGGGAACATATACATGGTGCATCTAGATGACATTCATACATCTCATGCATGCTTAGTTGCACAAAATGAAAATGATGCATGGTTGTGGCATAGGAAACTAGGACATGCTAGCATAAGTGTTTTAGAAAAACTAGTCTCCCTTAATCTAGTTAGAGGTTTACTCAAGATAAAATTTTCAAATGATAAAATTTGTGATGCATGCTCAAAGGGTAAACAACATAGATCTTCCTTTAAATCCATTAACGATGTTTCTACTAGTAGATGCTTACAACTAATCCATATGGATTTATTTGGGCCAATTAGGACTATGAGCTTGGATGGTAAGTCTTATGCCTTTGTACTTGTTGATGATTTTTCTAGATTTACTTGGGTTCTATTTTTAAGTACTAAAGATGAAGATTTTTTAAATGAAAATGGTATTAGCCATAATTTTTCGGCTCCTCGAACTCCACAAGAAAAATGGGGTAGTTGAGAGGTAAAATAGAACTTTGCAAGAAATGGCTAGAACTATGCTTTGTGAAAACAATTTACATAAATATTTTTTGGGCGGAAGCCACAAACACCGCTTGCTATATTGTAAATCGAGTAATGATTAGGCCAATTTTAAAGAAAACACCTTATGAGATTTTAAAATCTAAAAAGCCTAACATTAGCTATTTTCACCCTTTTGGTTGCAAGTGTTTTGTTTTAAATAATGGAAAAGACAACTTAGGTAAATTTGATGCAAAAAGTGATGAATCTATTTTTATAGGTTACTCTTTAACCTCTAAAGCCTATCGAGTATTTAACAAAAGAACTTTAGTAGTAGAAGAATCTATTCATGTTGTATTCGATGATAACATCCTTCGTAGGAAGGATTCTTGTGATGATGATGATGTAGGAATCATAAATGCCTTTGATGGAGGACAAACTTCAAAGGAGGATGAGATTCCAACAAAAGAAGAGGACACACAAGATCCACCTCTTGAAGCCTTGAAGGACTTGGCTATTGAGGAAAAGGAAGTGAGCTACCCAAGGGAGTTGAACTATGTCAAAGATGGTGAAATCTTGCGTGATCCATCCAAGGGGGTAACCACTCGTTCTTCTCTTAGATTAATGAATCATGTTGCATTTATCTCATGCATAGAGCCTAAGAATATCAAAGAAGCATTGAAAGATGATTTTTGGATTATGGTTATGCAAGAAGAGTTAAATCAATTTGAGAGAAGTAATGTTTGGACATTAGTTGATAGGCCTAGTAATCAATCTACAATAGGAACTAAATGGGTCTTTAGGAACAAGCTAGATGAGAGTGGTAACATTGTAAGAAATAAAGCTAGACTAGTAGCACAAGGTTACACTCAAGAAGAGGGAATAGATTTTGATGAAACCTATGCACCCGTAGCTAGAATGGAAGCCATTAGGATGTTGCTTGCATATGCATGTTATCATAATTTCAAGCTTTTTCAAATGGATGTTAAAAGCGCATTTTTAAATGGTTTTATAAATGAAGAAGTGTATGTGGAACAACCACCGGGTTTTGAAGACTCAAAATTTCCAAATCATGTTTTCAAACTTACCAAAGCTCTTTATGGTTTAAAACAAGCTCCTAGAGCTTGGTATGAAAGACTTTCAAATTTTTTGATTGAAAAAGGATTTGAAAAAGGTAAGGTGGACACTACACTTTTTATAAAAATGTATAAAAATGACATCTTAGTAGTTCAAATTTATGTTGATGATATTATTTTTGGTTCTACTAATGAATGTCATTGTCAAGAGTTTGCTAAGTTAATGCAAGGTGAATTTGAGATGAGCATGATGGGGGAGCTCTCATTCTTTTTGGGACTCCAAATCAAGCAAAAGAAGGATGGCACCTTGATCAACCAAGCAAAATATATAAAGGATATGCTCAAGAAGTTTGGCTTGGAGAATGCAAAGACTCAAGCCACTCCTATGAGCTCATCTACAAAGCTTGACAAAGATGAAGGAGGTAAGTGTGTTGAATCTAAGCTTTATCGTTCTATGATTGGATCATTGCTTTACCTTACCGCAAGTAGACCAGATATCTTGTTTAGTGTTTGCTTGTGTGCTAGGTTTCAAGCTAGTCCTAGAGAGTCTCACCTTATATTCGTTAAGAGAATCTTTAGGTACCTTAGAGATACTCCTTGTTTAGGCCTTTGGTACCCTAGAGACTCTACCTTCAACCTTCATGCTTACTCGAATGCGGATTATGGGGGTTGCAAAATCGATAGGAAAAGTACTTCGGGAACTTGTTAATTCCTAGGTAGTATGCTCATATCTTGGTTCTCTACGAAACAAAATAGTGTAGCCTTATCTACCACCGAAGCCGAGTACATATCCTTAGGGACTTGTTGTGCTCAAGTCCTTTGGATGAAGCAACAACTCTTAGATTATGGAATTAAAGTTGAAGCCATACCCCTAAAATGTGACAACACTAGTGCAATATGTTTAACAAAAAATCCCATCCAACACTTCAGAACCAAACACATTGAAATAAGGCATCATTTCATTAGAGATCATGTCCTTAAGGAAGATGTGGTTATAGAGTATGTAGACACCTTGAATCAATTAGCGGATATATTTACAAAACCCTTAGACAAAGAGCATTTTTGGTCCCTTAGGAGAGAGTTAGGTCTAGCTAGCCTATCTTGACCTTTTAGGACCTCTTTTGTGCTTAAATATGCTTGATCTTGTGAAATGCCATGTCTATGTGTTTAGACTCCTAATTTCATCCATGCCTATAGTTAGGGGGAGTATGTTTCTATTAAAATATGCTTAGAACTGCTCATTCATCATTTGCATACTTTTAGGAGATGTTAAGTTCGAGCCTTTGGTTGTTCTTTGAACCAAATATGCTTTTCTGGGCATACGGTATCGATACGGCTCTACGCGTATCGATACGTGTTCTTCATTCTGTTTCCCAAAATTTTTCTTCGATTCACGGGTATCGATACGATTAATCTCGTATGGATACGGGTCGTTTCGATACGGACCCCTCCGTTTTGATACGACTTTCCAACGGGCATTTTTTCGGAAAAGACGATTCTACCCCCGTATCGATACACCCTTAGGCGTATCGATACTCGATTGCGTAGATGGCATTAAATTTGGCTTTTAATGAGTTCAACTTTTACCAAAATTCAAACTCTTCAAAACCTAATTAACCCTAGCCGTTTTTGCCTATAAAAAGGCACTTCCTCCTTCATATTTTTCACACCTCAACTAAATTCTAAAAGAGTTTTTGAATCAAGCAAGGCTTTGTGCTCTCTCTCTCATCTATTGTGCTAGTTTTTCTTCAATCTTCCAAGTTTCTATCAAGGTTATCTTTCTTTTTCTTTATTTTTTTATTTTTTTTATTTTGTTTTGTTATTTTGTTTCATCTTTTTATCAAAACCTTTGTTTTCTTCAAAATTTTTCTTCAAATTTTTCTCAAAATTTTTTTACCTTGATTTTTACTCAAAATTGAAGAAATCCTCTTGCTTATTTCTCTTTTAGATCATGGCACCTAAAGAACCATCGAGGAAGCGTTCAAGGGTTTCTCAAGCCGGTGAATCATCCACCCTTGGAGCAATTGCTCGTCAAAACTACTCCATCATCTATGAGCAATGCTTTGATGGCAACTCGGGTCTAACTCATTTTCGTCAATATGAGAATTATAAGATCCGTGCCGAAAGGGTAATATCCGTTCATTTTCTCCTCTCCGAGCGTTTTAAGTTTGAATATCTTTCGTTATTTCGTCGATGGAACTTCATGGATTTCATCTCTATTCCCGATTTTTTCTATCGCCTTTTGGTTTTGATTTTCTATGCTAATGCCAAATGTATTACTCGTGATGGGGAAGTTGTTGCAATTAGCTCTTTCCTCATGGGGAAGAAAATTATCCTTGATGTAAAATCCATTTATGAGGTTTTCAAATTAGAAGATGAAGGCCTTGATGATGAGCATGCTTTGGGGCATGTTCTTAGTGGATCCGTCACCGCCCTAAATGCTCAAAACCGGATCTTACATTTGATGGTGTCTTGGTGGTTTCGTCCCTCCGGAGGAAAATATTCCACCATCCGTCAAGTGGATGATTTTTGGATCGGTGCTTCCGTGAGAAAAGGCGCCCAAATCTTCCTCGACTCATGTTCGCGGAGATCGTCTACCTCGTGCAAATTCGTCACACAACTCTCGTCACCTCCTTTACATATGGTATGGCTTTGAGTTATTTCTTTCTTAAAAAGGATATTGATTGCTCTTATGACTACCCAACTCCCCTCACCGATCCCATTGATGAGCGATCTCTTGCTCGGGAAAAATTTCATTATCTTAATGGTGAATGGGTACGTCTTGCCGAATTACCACCGGAGGCCGCCGCCGTTTTTGAAGAGACTCAAGCTCCTCAAGCTCCTCAAGTCCCACAACCCTCCATGGATGCTCTCATGACCTATCTCAATGAGCAATTTACCGGGTTGCGCATGGACATGAATACTCGTCTTACTTCCATGGAAACTACCTTTGATACAAGGATGACTGGTATGGAGAATCGCCTCACATCCCTTGAAAGCGGGCACAATTCTTTGAATATTTCCATTGCAGCTTTTCATGATGAGTGGCGTAATAGTATGCGAGATAATGAGCCTATGGGAGATGATGATGAAGATGATGAAGATGACGATGCCTAGACGTTTCCTCTTGCATATCATTCATATCATTTAGGATTTTCTATTTTATGCACCTTTGCTTTATGTTCTTAGGATTAAGGTTGTTTTAGGATTAAACCTATGCTTTGATTTCTTTTTGTTTTTGTTTGGATTTTAAGTATAATGCTATGATGAATAAAATTATGTTTCTTATTATTATACCTTTGCCTTCTTTATGCACTTAATTGTCTCAAGATTTTTCGATCTAACAAAAAGGGGGAGAGAAACTAGCTCACACTTCAAATATCTTGATCTTAACTCAAGGCTACCAAGCTTATATTAAGGGGGAGTTAACTTTGTAAAAATATTTTTCAAAATATCAAAAATTTTAAGTTTTAGTTTTGTTATATCAAAAAGGGGGACATTGTAAAACCTATGTTTGATTTTGATATAACTAGATCTTTAAGGATCAATTTGAAAAACTTAAAATTGTTTTTATAAGTCTCTTAATAAGTTTTAAAACACCAACACTTTAAAACTGATTTGTAAAACTCAAACTCAAAATATTTTCTAAGTGTTCCAAGGCAAAACCATTGAAAATCGTTCAGGTGTATCGATACACTCCCAAGCGTATCGATACCTTTTTGCCAAACTTGGTTACTGTCGGAACACGTATTGATACGCCAAACCCTCGTATCGATACGCCCCTGTGTTAAAATTCAAAGAGTTTGAATAGCGTACCGATACGGCAAACCCTCGTATCGATACGGGCTTTATAATTTTTAAATATAAGTCGGTTTAAAAAATATGACCGTTGGTGTCAGTTGGTTGGTAACCAAACTTTAAAAGGTCGTTGACCCGTATCGATACGCCTAACCCTCGTACCGATACGGATATCGACAGTGAGCTCAGTTGAGAAAAAGGTATCGATATGGCCTTTACTGTTTCGATACCCCGTACCGATATGCTTACGCGCGTATCGATACCCCTTATTTATTGCACACAATGGCTCTTTCTTTTATGAGACAGGTATCGATACACCTTTCCGCGTACCGATACGCATAGCTGCAGAAGTGCATTTATGGTGGTAAGAGAGGGTTCCAACGGCTCCATTTATGTTCCCAACCACCCAAACGGCTAGAAATCAATGAGGAGGTATAAAAGACACATCCAAAAGCTACAGCAACAACTATTGATCTTCAAGAAAACATCTATTCAACAAATCTAAGCAATTGTGCAAAAATTCATATTGTCTAGAAACCCCAATTGTAATTTTCATTCTTATCTTGTTCAATTGGGTTGAGTGCTTGTAATTGGGCTATCATTTGTATTGAGAGATACTTCATTAGCCAACAAATTTCTTTGTTCTCTTGTTGTGAGGATTGGGTTGAATTTTGGGTAGAAAATTCAACCGAAATTGTAAGGGTTACCTCCTTAGCCTAGAAAAGGGGAAGAGCAATTAGTGGAATTGTTGCAAATCCTTAGTGAAGCTAAGGTAGTGGATGTAGAGTTCATTTGGAACTTGAACCACTCTAAAATCCCTTGTCTATTATTTTTATTTGCAATTTCCACCATAATATCTTTAAATTTCCAATTCACCCCCTCTTGGTTCATATCGATCTTTCGATCCACTCAACAATTTCATATACAAATCTCATATGCATTTCTCATAGCATAAATCATCTCAACATTTGGTACATGTGAATCAAATACATTTTCATATATTATATTGTCATTTCACATTTCATCTTTACTCGAATATGCGGATTAGCTTGACTCAAAGTCAAGTCTTACCCTAGTGGAATCTTTCATCATCGGACTCTCATGGTGGTATCTCTCATCGCCACAAAGCTTGGGTATTTCACCAAGTCCTACCCCAGTGGTATCTCTCATCATCGGATTCTCACTTTGGATCGCGATTCCACTACCCCCATTGCCCGACTCCAAAGAGCACGTATGAATTTTAGTTTATAGTGCACTCTCATCCTATTGATCGATCAATTATATCTGGTAAGTATCTCATCTTCTATGCTAATATATTATATCAAAACATCATCTCACCTACTGTTTTATTTCAACATTTCTCAAATCTTTCTCATCTCGTTTCAAAATCATAACACATGCTTTGCATTAAATCAAAATCTCAAAACTCTTCAATGCAACATGCTATCTCATGAAATCTCTTCAAAGAGTCATCTCATGCTACAAATCATGCATAAAACTGTAGGAATTTGTCTATCTCAAATCAAGAGAATGTAAAAGCATTTTAGGGGCAACAACCACATATTTGAGAGCAAATCTAGCAATACTTAGTTCCGAACTTAGGATTGTGTTTCAAACCAATCCTAAATCGGCAAACCTTGTTTCTTTGCCCCTTAAGGACTTCTAAAACCATTCGCACTCACCGATTACGTTTCGCTTTCTCGTCGAAATGATATCTAAGCTTTCGACACTTCCAGATCAACACCAAAAGCGTCCGAAGATGTCTCCCCTGTTTATTACACATAAGAGCTGAGGATTAATGCATCATCATGCATTGAAATCACCAGCCAACTAATCAAACTCGCAGCTCTACTCAAAAGCACCATTACGGCCACAAAACACAACCGAAATCACCTCCAAACTCTTCCGAAACAAAGCCCAGCCAAGATCTATCACTTCTAATCATTTCTAAACCTCAATCAACACCAAAAATCACCATAAACTTGTCCTTATATCTCCATCAACAACAAAACACCAAAACCACCGCAAAACCACCAATCTAGCATACAAAACTTGGGAATTCAAACCTATTCGGGATTTGTTTGATAAAACATCATTTATATCATCAATTACCATCCAAAATACATTAGAAATCAACCTCAAAACATAGCCCAAACAATAGTTACGAAAATCATCAAGATCTCTCCAAGAATCTTGAGTTTTGACACAATTTCGTGTTTCTAACATTAAAGCAACTCAAAAATCATTAACAAAGGATTGATAACTTGGGAATTTCAGTAAAGAACTTATCATTAGAGGAGAAGGACGAAGCTTACTTCTAATGGCTGATTTCCCCTTGATTTGGGAAAGTTTTCTTGAAAATCCAAAGTGAAAACAAGAGGATTTGATGAGGAAAAGATTAGGAATCCATAGGAGATTGAAATCTCATCAAGAGGGATCAAAATCAGAGGTTAATTGATGAAGGAAATGTGTTTGGATGAGTGGAAGTTGAGAGAAAATGAAAAGAGGGAAAAAGATCATAAAGTGTTATGAAAGTCCAAATAGGATTTTTCTCTTTTAATTCCCTTTATTAAATCATTATTATAACACCCAAAACAAATAGAAATCTGATTAAAAACATTTTGGTAAAATTAGCTCCTTAAAGATTCAAAGTTCCAATCCTTTACAAAACATTCACTAGTCAACTTTTGCAAAAACTGCGATTTGGTCACTACACCGAAATGTAGCATTTCCAAATCATATTTTGTAAAATTGTTTTCACCATAATCATTCATATAATGAATTAGGATTTTTAGATATTTTTAAAGCATCCTGAACTAGGTGTTCCCTAAATTTCCCTTAAAGATTCGAACCATTCTCGACCGGCCCGATTCAAACTCTAAAACTTCTAGGCCTAAAATCAGGGCATTACAACTCTCCCCTCTTAAGAAATTTTGTCCTCGAAATGTACCTAGAGGAAAAAGGTAAGGAAATTTCTTCTTCATGTCTTTCTTCCTTTCCCACGTGGCTTCCTCAACACCATGATGTCTCCACAAGACTTTGACCAGCTCAATGGTCTTACCTCGGAGAACCTTACTATCGGAATCCAAAATCTCAAAAGGTTCCTCATCATACGTCAAGTCTGGACTCAACTCAACCTCTTCCACAGGCATGACATGTGACAGATCCGGTCTATACCTCTGAAGCATGAATACATGAAACACATTATGTATCTTTTCTAACTCTTGAGGTAATCTCAGCTTGTAGGCAACAAGACCCACAAGTCCTATCACCTCATATGGTCCAATGAACCTTGGGCTCAACTTGCCATTCCGGCCAAATCTCACCACCTTCTTCCAAGGTGAAACTTTCAAAACCACACGCTCGCCCACATCAAATTATATCTCCTTACGCTTCAAATCCGCGTAAGACTATTGTTGATCCGATGTTGCCTTCAACCATTCACAAATGAGCTTCACCTTCTCAGTGGCTCCTTTTAATAAAGCCAGCATCAAAACCAACTTTTTTCCCATTTCAGCCCAACAAAGAGGAGTTCTGCACTTCCTCCCGTATAAAGCTTCGTAAGGTGCCATTTGAATACTTGCCTGGTGTAACGCCCCGGTTTTGGGCTTAGAAGTCTTGGGCGTTGACCGGTTGGTCAAAGTGTTGTTCGATTCATAAGAGGTTAAATTAGGAAAGCCTAGTTCGGGTTGCATTAAAAATATGGAAAAATGTTCTAAAATCATCTTTTAATATAATTAAGTGAACTGTGAAATCAATTTTGGAAAATGAGTTTTGGAAGGGTGACATTTTGGCTAGTGACCAAAATGTAATTTTTGAAAGTTTGGTGGCTGTTTTATAAAGGGTTGAAACTTTGAATCTTTAAGGAGCTAATTACCCAAAGGGAGTTTCTCCAGATTTTTCTAAGATATTTTGAGTTGTAATTCTGATTTTTAAAGTAAAACAAAAGGAGGGAAATCTCATTTAGTCATTTTCTCATCTAACTTCCAATTTTCTTTCTCTCTTTTTCTCTCAACCCAAACACTCCATTTACAGAGTTTTGTTTCTGATTTTCTCACCTAAAATCCTCCTTTCAACTCTCATTTGATTCCTAATCATTGTTCTTCCAAATCCTCTTCAATTGCTACAAGTTTCATCAAGGTTTTTCATTCCAAAAAGAGGAGAAACTCAAGGTTGGAGGTAAGAACGTCCTTCTCCTCTGAACTTCAAGTTCTTTAATGAAATTCCTAAGTTTTCAATCCTAAATTGATGTTTAATTAAAGGCTTTTATGTTGATTTATGGATCTTGGCTAATTATGCAAGATTTTGATGATTTCACATGATTTTCGTTTGATCTGTTAAATCTGTGATTTGAGAGGTGTTTTAGATGTTAAATGATCCCTAAATTGATGTGGAAATGAGTTTTGATTGATGCAATCCCGGATAGGTTGAGTTTCCTAAGTTTAGCTTGTGTTTTAAGGTAGCTTTTGTGGTGATCTTGTGGATCTGTTGTTGCTGGAGGTATAAGGATGTTAATAGGTTGTTTTTAGATGTGTTTTGATGTTAATGGAAGTGTGGTTTTGCTGGTTTATGGCTGGGCTTTGTTTAGAGGTGTTTTGGATGCATTTTCGGTTGTGTTTGGTGGCCGAAAATGGAGGTTTTGTGAGAGCAGCGGGTTTAGGTGCTTTCATTTAAGCAATTAATGCATGATGATCCGGAGGCATCATTGGATCCAAGTTTGGTTGATCCGGAGGCTTGATTTGGTGCTTTGGCTTGAAGCAAAGTGGAAATCGGTGAGTGCATTTGTGAAAATGGATTTTCAGCTCTAAACCCAAGGTTTGAAGGTTTTGGGGAGCTTAGTTTAAGTCTAAACAACTTTGCTAAGCTCAAGTGTAAGTTTTCGGATTTTCTCTCTAGTGGTGGCCATGACTTGATGTTTTGCAAAGTGATGATTTGCATGTTTTAATTACTGTTTTGTAAGCATGATTTAGCATGTTATTTGCTGATGTTTTAAGCCATGTGGTGAAGGTGACTCTAGGTAAGAGTACCTTGATTTTATACATTGTTTAAATGTGGATTTGATGCTTTGAAATGCATGGTGAAATGGCTTGGTTTAATGCTTTAAAACAGTGGATTATATGTTGTGAAATATGTATATTGGCAAGTGATGTTTTGTAAAAGTGAAGGTCACTAAGGTGGTTAAAAGTCCTTGAGTGAGCCTTGTTACCTAAGAACATCAAGGTGGTTAAAAGTCCTTGGATGGTTCTTGATGCGGACACTAAGGTGGTTAAAAGTCCTTAGGTGCTCCTTTCCATGGTGGTTAAAAGTCCATGGGGCCAAGGTGTTTAAAAGTCCTTGGGGCCAAGGTGTTTAAAAGTCCTTGGGGTGATTCAAGCATTGGACACAAAGGTGGTTAAAAGTCCTTGTGTGGTCCTTATTCATGGTGTTTAAAAGTCCATGTCCAAGGTGTTTAAAAGTCCTTGGGGCCAAGGTGTTTAAAAGTCCTTGGGGAAAGTTATTGAACTTGTTTTCACAAATGAAATGTATCACTTGAGCCAATATGACATGTTAAGTATGTAAGAAGCATGAGATGCTTGTTTTGATATATGATATGAAGCATGTGATTGCTTGATTTAAAGTATGCTTTTGAGCATGTGCAAGATTTGGTTTTAAGCATGATTTACAAATGGTTTTAATCGCATTATTGAATTGTTTTAATGAGCATGCCTCACTAAGCTTTTGCTTACGCTCTCTACGTTTTCTTAATTCAATAATGCAGAGCATTAGAGTCTTTGAGGGGCAGCAAGGAAGGTCAAGCAATCAAGTTCAACAGAAGCTCTAAGTATGGAAGGTTTTGTTAAACATTTAGCTTTTATATGTTTTGGCAATGGGGGACCAATGTGTATGTTTTGGGAGGTGTTTGGGACTCCCTAAGTATGTTAAATGTTGTTGTTGTTGCTGGTTTTTGGATTGAACCTTATATGCTTGTTTTGCAAGTTTGATGCTTAAGTGGCTAGCTTGTGTAGGAAGCATGATCATTGAATTGGGGCTTTTTGCATGTGATGTTGGTTTGTTGATTTGTTGGGTCCTACAAGTCTTAAATATGTTTAATTGCATGCTGGTAAAGTTTGGTGATGTTTGGAGCATGTTTGAATGACCAATTGCATGTTTTGGTATGCTTGTTTGCTGCAATCTGTGCAGGCGTTTCGGAACAGGGTGTACCGTTTCGGAACGGGTGCCTTGTATGAACCTAGGCGTCCGAAACGGTATGCACCGTTTCGAAACGGTTTGGTCTCTGCCAAGCCCGTGTTTCGGAACGGGGTCGATCGGTTTCGGAACGGCCCGTGTTTCGGAACGGGGTTGATCGGTTTCGGAACGGCCGACCGTTAGGGGCTGACATTGGCAGTTATATGTTTTGAATTGTTTGCGTTTTGGTCCCGAATCTTGTATGATCAATTGCATGAGCTGTGGATGTCCTTTTGAGCTGAAATTTCACAGGGAAGCATGAAACCTGACTAATTCCAAGATGGTAACTTCAATTTGGGTTAAGTCCTTTTATTTAGCAGAAATTACAATTTGGTCCCTAAAGTTGTAATTTATTCAATTGGGTCCCTGTTTGATCTCTGATGTTTGTGATCTTTTAGTATGTTGTTTGTATGATCACACATAGGTTAAATGTGCAGCTAGATAAGATTAAAAAGAAAAAAAAGGGTCGTTAATCAAGGTTGACTTTCGGGTTGACTTTGGTTTTCCCCGTGTGACTTTCTTAATTCGGGTCAACCGTCTAGGCCGGGTTAAGGGGGTTACATTTGGTGGTATCAGAGCTGAGTTCTCGAGTAATTGGGAATGTTGTTATGCATGATTGAAGCATGGTTTGGCTTGTATGCTTGTTGAATGAAAGCATGTTCAGTGATTTGAAATGTTGATGCTTTTGTGATGTATGCTTTGATGATGCATGATGAGGGTACCCATTGCCAAACAAAAGCTAAAGAAATGATGTTGATTTTGAAAGAGATTGAGCTTGAATACTTGAATTGCTTACCTTGCTGGGCCTGACTTGTTTTATTTTGTATTGTTATGCATGGTAAAAGTATGGCACCACGTAGAGAGTTAAGGAGTAGCGTGAGAGCTACCACCTGGTGGTGGTGGTGCGGAGAGGGAAAGAGCTTGAGCTGAGGCAGCTGGTGCTGGAGCTGCAGGACCTGAGGTTGGTTAGGGGCAAGCGATGCCTGACATGTCGATGCTGGTACAAGCTATTGCGGGTGCTTTTCGAGCAGCAGTAGCTGGAGCTCAAGGAGCTGGGCATCAGGGAGATGCTGGTGCTAGACTACTTTTAGAGCGTCTGCGCAGTCTTGGTGGGACTGAGTTTAGGGGTATGTCAGCTGAGAGGTCAGAAGCTTGGCTGGAGAGTACCAAGCGTGTCTTGGGACAGATGAGCTGCACTGATGTGCAAAAGTTGGGATGTGTGGTGTCTTTGCTGCAATGCGATGCTTATACGTGGTGGACGACCACCATAGCTGGGATGGCTGAAGTTGATGTTACCTGGACATTCTTTCATAATGTGTTTAAGAGGAGATATCTTGGAGTAAGATATCTGGACGAGAAAAAGCGGGAATTCATGTCTCTGACCCAGGGGAACATGAGTGTGGCTGAGTATGAAGTGCAGTTCGTACGCCTCAGTCAGTATGCACCGGAGCTGATACCTGATGAGCGTGAGAGGTGCGAAAGGTTCCGTTATGGCTTGGTGACAGAGGTAAAGACCTACATGTTGGCTGCTGAGTACAATGATTTTGATGTGTTGGTTAGTCGATCCAAGGACATTGAGATGAATCTGAGTTTGTCTGCGAAGGGTGCTGGAGCGAGTTCTGGGAAGAGAGCTGCTGAATATAGTTCCGGAGGTGGACGGAACAAAAGGGGACGTGATCAGAGGTTTCAGTCCTCGGCTAAGAGAGGTGGAGGTGCACCTGCTAGGGGTGGCAATGCTAGAGCTGACCCTAGTGCTTGTTGGATTTGTGGTTCCCGTGGTCACATGAAGCGTGACTGTCCTCGTGCTGGAAGGGAGGTGCAAGCTCCTGTTGTGGCAGCTGGTTATGAGTGCTGGAACTGTGGTTCTGCTGACCACTTGAGACGTGATTGTCCGAGGTTGGCTGGTGGCCAAGAGCGTGCTCCTGTTGTTGCAGCACCGCAGAGAGGTCGTGGGCGCGGCCGTGGTAATTTTCAGAGGCGAGAGGAAGGTGGTCGCGGAGTAGCTCATGTTGTGGCTATTCAACCTGAGGGTGGAGGCCATGCGAGAGTGTATGCTCAGCGCGAGGGAAGGAATGATGCTGATGTGATTGCAGGTACCTTTACTTTGCAATCCTTGTCATTGCTTTCTTTGATTGATTCTGGATCCACGCATTCATATATTCTACGTGAGCATGCTGAGTTGCTTGGTTTGCCTGTTGAGTCTTTGGATGTTGGTGTTAGAGTCACTAGTTCTTTTGGTGAAACTGTTGTGACTCGTAAGCTTTATAGAAGGTGTCCTTTGGTTGTTCAAGAACATGTCTTTCATGTTGATCTTATGGAGTTGCCCTTTTATGGTTTTGATGTGATCCTTGGTATGGATTGGCTTGCTGAGCATCGTGCTGTTGTGGATTGTGAGAATAAGCGGGTTTCGCTTAAGCTTGCGGATGATTATGAAGTAGTGGTGGTTGGTGAGAATGTGAAGTTTCTTGCCAATGTTGTTTCTACGTTGGAGGCGAGCAAGATGCTGAGGCAAGGCTGTGAAGCTTACCTAGCTTTTGTGATGAATCCTTGTTCGAAGGAGTTGAGGGTGCAAGATATCAGGGTTGTGAAGGAGTTTCCTGATGTTTTTCCTGAGGAGTTGCCTGGTTTACCTCCTAATCGCGAGGTGGAGTTTGGAATTGAGCTGTACGAGAATACAACTCCTGTGTCCATTACTCCCTATAGAATGGCACCTAAGGAGCTGAAGGAGCTGAAGACGCAGTTGCAAGAGCTGCTTGATCGTGGTTTCATCCGGCCGAGTGTGTCGCCTTGGGGTGCTCCTGTCTTGTTTGTGAAGAAGAAAGATGGCACTATGAGGATGTGCATTGATTACCGTCAGCTGAACAAGTTGACTATCAAGAATCGGTATCCTTTACCGAGGATTGATGATCTCTTTGATCAATTTTGGGGAGCTGCTGTGTTCTCTAAGATTGACTTGAGGTCAGGGTATTATCAGTTGAAGGTGAAGGATGTGGATGTGCCTAAAACAGCTTTCAGGACAAGGTATGGGCATTATGAGTTCCTTGTGATGCCGTTTGGTTTGACAAATGCTCCTGCTGCTTTCATGGACATGATGAATCGTGTTTTTCATGAATACCTGGACAAGTTCGTTGTGGTGTTCATTGATGATATCCTCGTGTACTCGCGTACTGAGGAAGAGCACGAAGAGCATTTGAGGGTTGTGCTGCAAGCTTTGTTGGAGAATCAGCTTTATGCTAAGCTGAGCAAGTGTGAGTTCTGGCTTAGAGAGGTGGTGTTTCTTGGTCATGCGGTCTCAGCTGAGGGGATTCGTGTTGATCCTCAGAAGATTGAAGCGGTGATGAATTGGAAAGTTCCTAAGTCTGTTCAGGAGGTTCGTAGTTTCCTTGGTTTGGCAGGATACTACCGGAGGTTTGTGGATGGTTTTTCCAAGATTGCTGCTCCTTTGACGAAGTTGTTGCAAAAAGATGTTAAGTATGAGTGGACAAAAGCGAGACAGCAGGCTTTTGAGAAGCTGAAGTTGGCTTTGACGCAAGCTCCTATCTTGATTCAGCCTGAATCAGGGAAAGAGTTTGTGGTCTACAGTGATGCGTCCTATGTTGGTTTGGGATGTGTGCTGATGCAGGAGGGTAAGGTTGTGGCTTATGCGTCGCGGCAGTTGAAGGTGCATGAGCGCAATTATCCTACGCATGATATTGAGCTGGCAGCTGTGGTTTTTGCTCTGAAGATCTGGAGACATTATCTGTATGGTGAGAAGTGTACTGTGTACACGGATCACAAGAGTTTGAGGTATCTGATGTCTCAGAAGGAGTTGAATCTCAGGCAGCGACGTTGGTTGGAGTTGCTCAAGGATTATGATCTGACGATTGAGTATCATCCTGGAAAGGCCAATGTTGTTGCGGATGCCTTGAGTAGGAAGGTAGCTGTTGAGCTGAGGGCGATGTTTGCTAGCTTGAGCATATCGCGAGATGGTGGTCTTGTTGCTGAGTTGCAAGTGAAACCATCTTTGGTTCAGTTGATCAAGGATAAGTAGTTGTTGGATGATTCCTTGGTGTCTCATGTTCAGAATATCGCGGAGGGGAGACCTTCGGATTTCTGCTTTAATGAGGATGGAGTGTTGTGTTTTGGTAGTCGAATAGTAGTGCCTGCTGATGCTGAGTTGAGGCGTGCTATTCTGACTGAAGGTCATAGTAGTCCTTTTGCTATGCACCCTGGTAGTACTAAGATGTATCGTGATCTTCGTGATGAGTACTATTGGGTTGGTTTGAAGAAGGATGTTGCAGAGTTTGTGAGCAAGTGTTTGGTGTGTCAGCGGGTTAAGGCTGAACATCAGGTTCCTTCTGGTTTGTTGCAACCGTTGAAAATCCCTGAATGGAAGTGGGAGAGGGTTACCATGGATTTTGTATCTGGTTTGCCTTTGTCTCCATCAAAGAAGAATTCTGTTTGGGTGATTGTGGATCGCCTGACGAAGTGTGCGCATTTCTTGCCTGTGCATACTACGTTCTCTTTAGATAAGCTGGCAGAGCTGTACATTGCTGAGATTGTGAGGTTGCATGGTGTGCCTAAGTCGATTGTGTCGGATAGGGATCCGAGGTTCACATCGCGTTTTTGGCAGTGTTTGCATCAAGCTTTGGGTACAAGGTTGCATTTCAGTACATCCTATCATCCTCAGTCGGATGGTCAGTCTGAGCGAGTTATTCAGATTTTGGAGGATAAGTTGAGATGCTGTGTGATTGAGTTCCAAGGTTCTTGGGAGAAGCATCTGCCGTTGGTTTAGTTCGCTTATAACAACAGTTTTCAGGCAAGTATACAGATGGCACCTTATGAGGCTCTGTATGGGAGGAAGTGTAGGACTCCTCTGTGTTGGGCTGAAACGGGTCAAAAGTTGGTTTCTATGCCTGCTTTGTTGAAAGGAACCACCGAGAAGGTGAAGCTCATTTGTGAGAGGTTGAAGGCTGCCTCTGATCTGCAGAAATCTTATGCGGATTTGAAGTGTAAGGAGATAGAGTATGCGGTGGGTGACCGTGTGTTTTTGAAGGTTTCGCCTTGGAAGAAGGTGATGAGGTTTGGTCGGAAGGGTAAGTTGAGCCCTCGGTACATTGGACCATATGAGGTTGTTGAGCGAGTGGGTCCTGTTGCGTATCGGTTGAGGTTACCTCAGGAGCTGGAGAAGATTCATGATGTGTTCCATGTTTCTATGCTCCGGAAGTATAGATCTGATCCTTCGCATGTGATGCCTGTAGAGGATGTGGTTTTGAATCCGGATTTGACCTATGATGAGGAACCGGTGAAGGTTCTGGATTTGGATTGTAAGGTTCTTCGTGGCAAGACCATTGAGTTGGTGAAGGTGCTGTGGAAGCATCGAGGTGTTGAGGAAGCCACGTGGGAACGGAAGGAAGACATGCTGAAGCAGTTTCCTTATCTCTTTCCTTCAGGTAAATTTCGAGGACGAAATTTCTTAAGGGGGGGAGAGTTGTAACGCCCCGGTTTTGGGCTTAGAAGTCTTGGGCGTTGACCGGTTGGTCAAAGTGCTGTTCGATTCATAAGAGGTTAAATTAGGAAAGCCTAGTTCGGGTTGCATTAAAAATATGGAAAAATTTTCTAAAATCATCTTTTAATATAATTAAGTGAACTGTGAAATCAATTTTGGAAAATGAGTTTTGGAAGGGTGACATTTTGGCTAGTGACCAAAATGTAATTTTTGAAAGTTTGGTGGCTGTTTTATAAAGGGTTCAAACTTTGAATCTTTAAGGAGCTAATTACCCAAAGGGAGTTTCTCCAGATTTTTCTAATATATTTTGAGTTGTAATTCTGATTTTTAAAGTAAAACAAAAGGAGGGAAATCTCATTTAGTCATTTTCTCATCTAACTTCCAATTTTCTTTCTCTCTTTTTCTCTCAACCCAAACACTCCATTTACAGAGTTTTGTTTCTGATTTTCTCACCTAAAATCCTCCTTTCAACTCTCATTTGATTCCTAATCATTGTTCTTCCAAATCCTCTTCAATTGCTACAAGTTTCATCAAGGTTTTTCATTCCAAAAAGAGGAGAAACTCAAGGTTGGAGGTAAGAACGTCCTTCTCCTCTGAAGTTCAAGTTCTTTAATGAAATTCCTAAGTTTTCAATCCTAAATTGATGTTTAATTAAAGGCTTTTATGTTGATTTATGGATCTTGGCTAATTATGCAAGATTTTGATGATTTCACATGATTTTCGTTTGATCTGTTAAATCTGTGATTTGAGAGGTGTTTTAGATGTTAAATGATCCCTAAATTGATGTGGAAATGAGTTTTGATTGATGCAATCCAGGATAGGTTGAGTTTCCTAAGTTTAGCTTGTGTTTTAAGGTAGCTTTTGTGGTGATCTTGTGGATCTGTTGTTGCTGGAGGTATAAGGATGTTAATAGGTTGTTTTTAGATGTGTTTTGATGTTAATGGAAGTGTGGTTTTGCTGGTTTATGGCTGGGCTTTGTTTAGAGGTGTTTTGGATGCATTTTCGGTTGTGTTTGGTGGCCGAAAATGGAGGTTTTGTGAGAGCAGCGGGTTTAGGTGCTTTCATTGAAGCAATTAATGCATGATGATGCATTAATCCTCTGTTTTAATGTGTTGAAACAGGGGAGGCATCATTGGATCCAAGTTTGGTTGATCCGGAGGCTTGATTTGGTGCTTTGGCTTGAAGCAAAGTGGAAATCGGTGAGTGCATTTGTGAAAATGGATTTTCAGCTCTAAAACCAAGGTTTGAAGGTTTTGGGGAGCTTAGTTTAAGTCTAAACAACTTTGCTAAGCTCAAGTGTAAGTTTTCGGATTTTCTCTCTAGTGGTGGCCATGACTTGATGTTTTGCAAAGTGATGATTTGCATGTTTTAATTACTGTTTTGTAAGCATGATTTAGCATGTTATTTGCTGATGTTTTAAGCCATGTGGTGAAGGTGACTCTAGGTAGGAGTACCTTGATTTTATACATTGTTTAAATGTGGATTTGATGCTTTGAAATGCATGGTGAAATGGCTTGGTTTAATGCTTTAAAACAGTGGATTATATGTTGTGAAATATGTATATTGGCAAGTGATGTTTTGTAAAAGTGAAGGTCACTAAGGTGGTTAAAAGTCCTTGAGTGAGCCTTGTTACCTAAGAACATCAAGGTGGTTAAAAGTCCTTGGATGGTTCTTGATGCGGACACTAAGGTGGTTAAAAGTCCTTAGGTGCTCCTTTCCATGGTGGTTAAAAGTCCATGGGGCCAAGGTGTTTAAAAGTCCTTGGGGCCAAGGTGTTTAAAAGTCCTTGGGGTGATTCAAGCATTGGACACAAAGGTGGTTAAAAGTCCTTGTGTGGTCCTTATTCATGGTGTTTAAAAGTCCATGGCCAAGGTGTTTAAAAGTCCTTGGGGAAAGTTATTGAACTTGTTTTCACAAATGAAATGTATCACTTGAGCCAATATGACATGTTAAGTATGTAAGAAGCATGAGATGCTTGTTTTGATATATGATATGAAGCATGTGATTGCCATGTGTAAGATTTGGTTTTAAGCATGATTTACAAATGGTTTTAATCGCATTATTGAATTGTTTTAATGAGCATGCCTCACTAAGCTTTTGCTTACGCTCTCTACGTTTTCTTAATTCAATAATGCAGAGCATTAGAGTCTTTGAGAGGCAGCAAGGAAGGTCAAGCAATCAAGTTCAAGAGAAGCTCTAAGTATGGAAGGTTTTGTTAAACATTTAGCTTTTATATGTTTTGGCAATGGGGGACCAATGTGTATGTTTTGGGAGGTGTTTGGGACTCTCTAAGTATGTTAAATGTTGTTGTTGTTGCTGGTTTTTGGATTGAACCTTATATGCTTGTTTTGCAAGTTTGATGCTTAAGTGGCTAGCTTGTGTAGGAAGCATGATCATTGAATTGGGGCTTTTTGCATGTGATGTTAATTTGTTGATTTGTTGGGTCCTACAAGTCTTAAATATGTTTAATTGCATGCTGGTAAAGTTTGGTGATGTTTGGAGCATGTTTGAATGACCAATTGCATGTTTTGGTATGCTTGTTTTCTGCAATCTGTGCAGGCGTTTCGGAACAGGGTGTACCGTTTCGGAACGGGTGCCTTGTATGAACCCAGGCGTCCGAAACGGTATGCACCGTTTCGAAACGGTTTGGTCTCTGCCAAGCCCGTGTTTCGGAACGGGGTCGATCGGTTTCGGAACGGCCCGTGTTTCGGAACGGGGTTGATCGGTTTCGGAACGGCCGACCGTTAGGGGCTGACATTGGCAGTTATATGTTTTGAATTGTTTGCGTTTTGGTCCCGAATCTTGTATGATCAATTGCATGAGCTGTGGATGTCCTTTTGAGCTGAAATTTCACAGGGAAGCATGAAACCTGACTAATTCCAAGATGGTAACTTCAATTTGGGTTAAGTCCTTTTATTTAGCAGAAATTACAATTTGGTCCCTAAAGTTGTAATTTATTCAATTGGGTCCCTGTTTGATCTCTGATGTTTGTGATCTTTTAGTATGTTGTTTGTATGATCACACATAGGTTAAATGTGCATCTAGATAAGATTAAAAAGAAAAAAAAAGGGTCGTTAATCAAGGTTGACTTTCGGGTTGACTTTGGTTTTCCCCGTGTGACTTTCTTAATTCGGGTCAACCGTCTAGGCCGGGTTAAGGGGGTTACACCTGGTAACTGTTATTATAAGCAAACTCCACCAAAGGCAAGTGCTTCTCCCAAGAGCCTTGAAATTCAATAACACAGCACCTTAACATATCCTCAAGCACTTGGATAACACGCTTCGACTGTCCATCCGTTTGCGGATGATATGAAGTACTGAAATTCATCAGCGTACCCAATGCTTGATGCAAACACTCCCAAAACCTTGCGGTGAACCTCAAATCTATTTCCGACACTATAGATTTTGGCACTCTATGCAACCGTACAATCTCGGCAATCTACAACTCTGCAAGCTTACCCAAGGTATACGTAGTATGCACAGACAAGAAATGCGCACACTTCGTAAGGCGATCTACAATCACCCAAACAAAATTCTTCTTTGATGGCGATAAAGGCAAACCAGACACAAAGTCCATGGTGATCCTCTCCCACTTCCATTCAGGAATCCTTAACGGCTGCAACAACCCTGAAGGAAATTGATGTTCAGCCTTAACCCGCTGACAAACCATGCATTTACTAACATGCTCAGCGACATCTTTCTTCAATCCCACCCAATAGTACTCATCCATCAGATCACAGTACATCTTTGTACTACCAGGGCGCATAGCAAAAGGACTACTATGAGCTTCAGTCAGAATAGTGCGCCTCAACTCAGCATCATTTGGCATCACTATCCGACTCCCAAAACATAAAACACCATCATCATTGAAACAAAAATCTGATGGTTTACCTTCTGTGATATCCTGAACATGTGACACCAAAGAATCATCCAAAAGTTGTTTATCCTTTATCAACTAAACTAGATATTGGTTCACATGCAATTCAGCAACAAGACCACCATCCTGTGATATGCTCAAGCTAGCAAACATTGCCCTTAACTCCACCGCCACTTTCCTGCTCAAAGCATCGGCCACAACATTGGCCTTCTCCGGATGATAATCGATCGTTAGATCGTAATCCTTAAGAAACTCCACCCAACGTCGTTGCCCAAGATTCAACTCTTTTTGAGACATCAGGTACTTCAAACTTTTATGATCCGTGTACACAGTACACTTCTCACCATAGAGATAATGTCTCCAGATCTTTAGAGGAAAAACCACTGTTGATAGCTCAATGTCATGCGTAGGGTAATTATGTTCATGCACTTTCAACTGTCACGATCCATAAGCCACTACCCTACCCTCTTGCATCAACACACACCCCAAACCAACATAGGATGTGTCACTATACACCACAAACTCTTTTCCTGATTCAGGTTGAACCAAGATAGGAGCTTGTGTCAAAGCTGCCTTTATCTTCTCAAAAGCTTGTTGTCTCGCTTCCGTCCACTCATATTTAACATCCTTTTGCAACAACTTTGTCAAAGGGGCGGCAATCTTAGAAAATCCATCCACAAACCTCCGGTAGTAACCTGCCAACCCAAGGAAACTACGAACCTCATGAACAGATCTATAAGGCTTCCAATTCATCACTGTCTCAATTTTATGAGGATCAACTCGAATCCCTTCATCCGAAACAACATGGTCAAGAAAAACAACTTCCTTTTGCCAAAACTCACACTTGCTCAGCTTAGCATAAAGCTGATTCTCTAACAGCGCTTGCAACACGATCCTCAAATGACCCTCATGCTCCTCCTCAATACGAGAGTACACAAGGATATCATCGATGAACACCACAATGAACTTATCTAAGAATTCATGGAACACCATGTTCATCATGTCCATGAAAGTAGCAGGAGAATTCGTCAACCTGAACGACATCACCAGAAATTCATAATGCCCATATCTCGTTCGAAAGGGTGTTTACGGCACATCCAAATCCTTCACCCTTAGCTAATAGTACCCTGACCTCAAATATATCTTTGAAAACACAGCCGCTCCTTGAAATTGATCAAAAAGATCATCAATCCTCGGCAAAGGATACTTGTTATTGATGGTCAACTTATTCAGCTGACGATAATCAATGCACATCCTCATCGTGCCATCTTTCTTTTTAACAAACAAGGCCAATGCACCCCAAGGTGACATACTAGGCCGAATGAAGCCTCGGTCAAGCAACTCTTAAAGTTGCGTTTTCAACTCCTTCAACTCTTTGGCGGACATGCGATAGGGAGCAATAGACACCGTAGTTGTGTCCTCATACAACTCAATTCCAAATTCAACCTCTCAAATAGGCGGTAAACCATGTAATTCCTCTGGAAACACTCCAAGGAACTCACACACGATTCTTATATCCTGCACGTGAACCTCTTTTGTACTAGGATTAATAACAAAGGCTAGATAAGCCTCACATCCTTGACGCAACATCCGGCTTGCTTCAAGCATCGACACCACATTAGATAGAAATTCCACATTTTCTCCCACCACCACAACCTCATAATCATCCGCAAGTTTCAAAGAAACTCGCTTCCTTTCAAAAATCCACAACGGCTCTATGCTCAACAAGCCAAACCATGCCAAGAATTACATCAAATCCATATAATGGTAATTCCATAAGATCGACAAGAAACACATGATCTTGCACTTTTAAGGGGCATCTTCTATACAATCTTCTTGTTACAACCGTCTCACCAAAGGAACTAGTCACACGCATACCCACATCCAAAGACGCAACAGGCAAACCAAGCATTTGAGCATGTTCACGCAATATGTACGAGTGAGTAGATCCAAAATCAATCAAAGAAAGTAATGACAAGGATTGCAAAGTAAAGGTACATGCGATCAGGTCCGTGTCATTCCTCCCTTCTCGATGGGCATACATTCGTGCTTGGCCACCACCCTCAGGTTGAACAGCCGCCACATGTGCTACATTCCATACACCTTCATCTCTTCGCTAGAAGTTACCACGGCCGCGCCCACGACCTCTCTGTGGCTCAACTGCTCTCACCAGAGCCTGACCCTCTATCAACGACTGAGGACAATCTTTCTTCATGTGGCCTCGATTACCACAGTTCCAACACGTACCAAGATTGCCCCAACACTCACCAGTGTGCCTCTTACATCACTGATTGCATTCAGGAGTCCGCATGTAAGCATTTGGTCCTTGCTGATCTCTCCCAAGGTTACCACCCCCATGTCTAGCATCACCATGTGACCTTCTATCCTTATGCCTCTTATAACGATCTCTACCAAGATTACGCTCTACAGCTCTTTATCTAAGCTAGATCTTCCCGCTCGACTTGCCAGACCAAGATTCAGCTCAATGTCCTTGGCTGTGGTGACCAAGACATCAAAATCAGTATAGTCTGCTGCGAGCATATAGGTTATCACATCTGCCACCAGCCCGTAACAGAATCGTTCACATCTTTCTCGATCGCTAGGAATCAGCTCAAGTACATATTGGCTAAGGCGTACAAATTGCACCTCATATTCTGCCACCGTCATACTCCCTTGCACCAGAGACATGAATTCTCTCCTTTCTCATCAAGGTAACGAACTCCTAAGTACTTTTGCTTGAATGCATTCAAGAAGAATGTCCAAGTCACATCATCATCATCCATCCCCGATATTATGGTTGTCAACCACGTATATGCATCACCATGCAACAAGCATACAATGCATCCCAACTTCTGAACATTGTTGCAGTTCAACTGTCCAAATATCCTCTTGGTACTTTCCAACCAAGACTCAGAACCTTCCAGGGTAAACCCTCTGAACTCAATCCCTCCCAAACTGCGGAGTCGCTCCAACGGTAACCTCACATTAGCACCATCTTGTGGTGCAGATCCATGAGCTCCAGCTACTGCTGCCTGAAAAGTGCCAGCGATAGCTTGTATCAACAGCGACATATCAGGAGCAGCTTGCCCCTGAAATCCCTCGGGTCCAGCAACCCCAGCACCAACCCCAGCTCTACCACCACCAGGTGGTCCACCAGGGGGAGGAGGAGGTAGATCCTCAGCATTATCAATATTCTCATTCTCAGCCGAAGCACGGGTGTTAATTCTAAGGTCTCTGCGTGGCCCCATAATAAAACAATGCAACTGACAAAATACAATAATTTCAATTAGGTACAATAAGGCAAGTAATCCAAGTACTCAAGCACATTTTTGAAAAAAAAAATCTTCTCAATAGTAATGATATGGAATTGGGATCCCTAACTATACTCCACACACATCATAGCATCACAATTCCATCTCAATAGAACCAAACATCAACAATCGTGCATAATACTTTCACCGAAAAGTCACAAACATTCATAATCACATACATTAACCACTTACCAGGCCCCAAACATTTGCTAACCTGGCTCTGATACCAACAAACGTAACCCCCTTAGCCCGACCTAGACGCTTGACCCGAACTACGAAGATTACACGGGGAAAACCAAAGTTAACCCGAAAGTCAACCTTGATTAACGACCCTTTTTTTCTTTTTATCTTTTCTAGATGCACATTAAGCCTATGTGATTACTCAAGAATCATAAGAGAGAAAGGCACAACTATCGGAAATCAATTAGGGATTCAAATGTAAGAATTACACCTTTAGGGACCAAAATATAAATTTTAGAAAATATAAGAACTTTGTAGATTTTAAGCTTACCAATATGTAATTAGTCAGTTTACATGCATCTCTGTCAAATATTAGCTTAAAAGGGCATTCAAAGCTCAACCAATTGCATCCACAACATCAAGGACTAAAATGTAAGACATGAGAACTTGAAACAATTCAAATCTGCATGCCAACGATCAACCGTTTCGAAATGCTTACCCTGGTATCAAAATGGTCGTATCGAAACGGAGTTGACCGTTTCGGTACTCGAGTACGTTACGAGACCAATATTGAAACAGGCCTCTCTAGTTACTAAAGTGTTCTGAAACACCTTCACCCGTTCCGAAACACTATAGCCATTTCGGGCCCCTGTAAGAAACAGATAAGGGTATTTCGATACACCCTGCCCTGCAACCATACAAATGTCTGGTTTTTCACACCTTTTCACAATCAAACATGTCCCAAATCATACCATAACATACCAACAACATGATTATACATTATAAAACATATTTAATAAGCTTAAGCTAATCATGGCATCAAACAAGTGACCATTGAGTCTATACGCATGCTTCCTAGTCACATGAACCAAATATGGACCTCAACCCTCAAACCAAACCATATAAGACCATTTACTAACTTCAAAAGCCATAACAAACTTGCTACAAACACACGGAGTTCCAAATACATCTCCCAAAAATAACCTTGAAACCACATTGCCAAATATAAATACTAAAGTTTGTAAAAGCATCACCATACATGAGCTTTCACTTCGTTGGATGATCTTAACATTCTCGCTGCCCAAAATCGTCTCAATTATCTACATTGTTGGTAAAAGAGAGCGTAAGCATATTTGCTTAGTGAGGCAAGCTCTATAGAAAACCAACACAACAATGCATTATTCAAAACTCTTTCTCAAAAGCCATTTTCAACAACATGCTCTTTCTATCTCATGCTTGAAAACAATTTCAAAGCAAATCTCCATTTGAAAACACATGTACCTCTATTCTATCTCATGCATTTAAACCAATGCAAATCTCATGGAAAAGCCATACACATGCTTGTGAAAACTAAAGCATTTCATATACAAATCTGATATGCATTTCTCATTGCATAAATCATCTCAACATTTGGTATATGTGAATCAAATACATTTTTATATATTATATTGGCATTTCACATTTCATCTTTACTCGGATATGCAGATTAGCTTGACTCAAAGTCAAGTCCTACCCCAGTGGAAACTCTCATCACCGGACTCTGATGGCGGTATCTCTCATCGCCACAAAGCTTGGGTATTTCACCAAGTCATACCTCGATGGTATCTCTCATCATCGGATTCTCACTTTGGATCTAGATGGAACTACCCCCATTACTCGACTCCAAAGAGCACGCACAAATTTTAGTTTATAGTGCACTCTCATCCTATTGATCGATCAATTATATCCGATAAGTATCTCATCTTCTATGCCAATATATTATGTCAAAACATCATCTCACCTACTGTTTTTAATGCAACATTTCTCAAATCTTTCTCATCTCATTTCAAAATCATAACACATGCTTTGCATTAAATCAAAATCTCAAAACTCTTCAATGCAACATGCTATCTCATGAAATCTCTTCAAAGCATCATCTCATGCAACAAATCATTCATATAACAGTAGAAATCTGTCTATCTCAAATCAAGAGCAAGTAAAAGCATTTTATGGGCAACAACCAAATATTTGAGAGCAAATCTAGCCATACTTACTTCCGGACTTAGGATGGTGTTTCAAACCAATCCTGAATCCCCAAACCTTGTATCTTTGTCCCTCAAGGACTTTTAAAACCATTCGCACTCACCGATTACGTTTCTCTTACTCGCCAAAACCATTCGCACTTCAACCCTTTTTTTCTTTTTATCTTTTCTAGATACACATTAAGCCTATGTGATTACTCAAGAATCATAAGAGAGAAAGGCACAACGATCAGAAATCAATTAGGGATTCAAATGTAGGAATTACACTTCTAGGGACCAAAATGTAAATTTTAGAAAATATAAGGACTTTGCATATTTTAATCTTACCAATATGTAATTAGTCATTTTACATGCATCTCTGTCAAATATCAGCTTAAAATGGGCATTCCAAGCTCAACCAATTGCATCCACAACATCAAGAACTATAATGTAAGACATGAGAACTTTAAACAATTTAAATTTGCAGGCCAACGGTTGATCGTTTCGAAACGCTGGCCCTGGTATCGAAATGGTCGTATCGAAATAGAGTTGACCGTTTCAGTACTCAGGTGTTTTCCGAGACCAGTATCGAAACAGGCCTCTCTAGTAGCTAAAGTGTTCTGAAACACCTTCACCCGTTCTGAAACACTATGGCCATTTTGGGCCCCTATTTCGAAACAGATAAGGGTATTTTGATACACCCTGCCCTGCAACCATACACATTTCTGGTTTTTCACATCTTTTCACAATCAAACATGTAACAAATCATACCATAACATACCAGCAACATGATTAGACATTATAGAACATATTTAAGAAGCTTAAGCTAAGCATGGAATCAAACAAGTGACCATTGAGTCTATAGGCATGCTTCCTAGTCACATGAACCAAATATGGACCTCAACCCTCAAACCAAACCATATAAGACCATTTACTAACTTCAAAAGCCATAAAAAACTTGCTACAGACACACGGAGTTCCAAATACATCTCCCAAAAATAACCTTGAAACCACATTGCCAAATATAAATACTAAAGTTTGTAAAAACATCACCATACATGAGCTTTCACTTCCTTGGATGATCTTAACCTTCTTGCTGCCCAAAATCTTCTCAATTATCTGCATTGTTGGTAAAAGAGAGCGTAAGCATATTTTCTTAGTGAGGCAAGCTCTAAAGAAAACCAACACAACAATGCATTATTCAAAACTCTTTCTCAAAAGCCATTTTCAACAACATGCTCTTTCTATCTCATGCTTGAAAACCATTTCAAAGCAAATCTCCATTTGAAAACACATGTACCTCTATTCTATCTCATGCATTTAAACCAATGCAAATCTCATGGCAAAGTCATACACATGCTTGTGAAAACTAAAGCATTTCATATATAAATCTCATATGCATTTCTCTTAGCATAAATCATCTCAACATTTGGTACACGTGAATCAAATATATTTTCATATATTATATTGGCATTTCACATTTCATCTTTACTCGGATATGCGGATTAGCTTGACTCAAAGTCAAGTTCTACCCTGGTGGAATCTCTCATCACAAGACTCTCATGGCGGTATCTCTCATCGCCACAAAGCTTGGGTATTTCACCAAGTTCTACCTCGATGGTATCTCTCATCATCGGATTCTCACTTTACATCGGGATGACACTACCCCCATTGTCCGACTCCAAAGAGCACGTACCAATTTTAGTTTATAGTGCACTCTCATCCTATTGATTGATCAATTATATCCGGTAAGTATCTCATCTTCTATGGCAATATATTATGTCAAAACATCATCTCACCTACTGTTTTTAATGCAACATTTCTCAAATCTTTCTCATCTCATTTCAAAATCATAACACATGCTTTGCATTAAATCAAAATCTCAAATCTCTTCAATGCAACATGTTATCTCATGAAATCTCTTCAAAGCATCATATCATGCTACAAATCATGAATAAAACAGTGGAATGGCTCCTCTAGAGTACTTTGACCAAGGTTATAGACTTGTTACGAAGTCTCTTGACTTCTCTTGCAAGAATTCGTACTGGTTCCACCTCGTAGGTTAAATATGGTTGGATTTCCACTGACTTGGGTTCTAGAACATGTGAAGGATCTAAACGATACTTCCGAAGCATCAATACATGGAAGACATCATGAATCTTACATAGCTTGGAAGGTAGCTGCAGACAATATGCTACATGGACATCTCTTTCTGTAACTTCAATAGGTCCGATGAATCGGGGACTTAAATTTCCTTTCTTACCAAAACTCAGAATCTTCTTCCATGGTGAGACCTTGAGGAATGATGTCTCGCCTATTTCATACTTGATATCTCGTCTCCGAAGATCGGCATAAGCGTTCTACTTATCAAAGGTAGCTTTCAAACGGTCGTGAACGATGGTGACCCATTCTTCGGTTTCTCGAAGTAATTCAGGGCCCAAAACATTACCTTCTCCCAACTCAGACCAACATAATGGAGTACGACATCGCCTGCCATATAATGCCTCATACGGTTCTATCTTGACAGAATCTTGGTAGCTATTATTATAGGAAAATTCGATGAGAGGTAAGGATTTCTCGCATGTGCCACCAAAATCAATGATGCATGCTCGAAGCATGTCTTCCAAGATCTGGATTACCCTTTTCGATTGGCCGTCAGTTTGAGGGTGAAAGGTCGTGCTAAGATTAACTTTAGTAACCAGATCTCCTTGTAAGGTCTTCCAAAATCGAGATGCAAAGTGGGGATCCCGATCGAAGATGATAGACAATGGTACTCCATGGAGTCTAATCACTTCCTTGATATACAGGTCAGCTAACTTAGGAAGTCTGTAATTTATCCGAATTGGAATGAAGTGTGTTGATTTGGTGAGACGGTCTATAACTACCCGTATATCATCGTATTTCGTAGGATTTAAAGGTAGACCACTAAAAAATCCATAATGATCTTCTCCCACTTCCATTGAGGTGGATCAATACGTTGCAACAAACCGGTAGGGGCACGATGTTCGGCCTTAATACGTTGACACGTGAGACATCAAGATACGAAGTGTACTATGACTTGCTTTATTCCTGGCCACCAATACAATTCACGGAGGTCTTTGTACATCTTCAGAGACCCCAGATAAACTGAAAATGAACTTGAATGAGCCTTCTTAAGGAAGTTATTATGAAGAGTTTCATCGGCGGGTACGCAAAACCTACTACGAAAACATAGGAGTCCTTCAAAATTAACCTTGAAATCAGGATTATCCTGAAGTCTAAAAGCAATGGCTTGAAGCTTGGGATCTTGATCTTGCAAAGCTTTGATTCTCGAAATGATTGTAGACTGAACTTGAAGTTCAGCTACAAGGCCACAACGCTTTTGAAGACGGAGATGAGAATTAATAGCTCGAGGAGCTACAAGGAATGGAATTCATGATAAACCATATTGTATGATGAATCAAGAACTATGATCGTATTAATAATACTTATGATGCATTGGTTTACGGCCGAGCACATCAGCTACAACATTAGCCTTGCCTGAGTGATAATCGATAACAAGGTCATCATCCTTGAGGAGTTCCATCCACCTTCGCTAGCGAAGGTTCAACTCCTTTTGCGTCAGAAGATACTTAATGCTCTTATAGTCGGTAAAAAGATAGCATTTTTCTCCGAAGAGATAATGTCTTTAGATTTTCAACGCAAAGACAACCGCAACTAATTCTAGATTGTGAGTGGGATAATTCATCTCATGTGGCTTGAGTTGTCGAGATACATAGGCAACAACTTTTCCTTCTTGCATTATAACACATCCTAACCTGAGATGTGAGGCATCACTATAAACGATGTTCACCATACTCATTCATATATTAAATGAGGATTTTTAGGTATTTTCCCATATTTTTAAAGCATCCCGAACTAGGTGTTCCCTAAATCGCCCTTAAAGATTCGAACCGTTCTCGATCGGTCCGATTCGAACTCTAAAACATCTAGGCCCAAAATCGGGGCATTACAACTCTCCCCCTCTAAAGAAATTTCGTCCTCGAAATTTACCTGGAGGAAAAAGGTAACGAAATTGCTTCTTCATGTCTTCCTTCCTTTCCCACATAACTTCCTCAGCACCACGATGTCTCCACAACACTTTGACCAGCTCAATGGTCTTACCGTAGAGGACTTTACTATCCGAATCCAGAATCTCAACAAGTTTCTCATCATATGTTAAATTTAGATTCAACTCAACTTCCTCCACAAGCATAACATGCGAAGGGTCCGATCTATACCTTCGAAGCACGGATACATGAAACACATTATGTATCTTTTCTAACTCTTGAGGTAGTCTCAGCTTATAAGCAACAGGACCCACACGTTCTATCACTTCGTATGGTCCATTGAACCTTGGGCTCAACTTGCCCTTCCGACCAAATCTCATCACCTTCTTCTTAGGTGAAACTTTCAAAAACACACGGTCACCCGCATCAAATTCTATCTCCTTACGCTTCTAATCCGCGTAAAATTTTTGCCGATCTGATGTTGCCTTCAACCGCTCACAAATGAGCTTCACCTTCTCGGTGATTCCTTTTACGGTCCATTTTGTAGAGGTTTCGGACGAGCGGGTCTAAATGAGCCTTATAATGGGACCGTTGGAATTTTAACTGAGTAAAAAGTACAAAAATTGTGTTTTTGCATTATAATCATGTTTAAAACTCGTAATCAATTATACGATCTCCTAAATTTTGATTAAAACTTGTTTTGGGGTTTGTTTTTGTTGAAGTTTTGCACGAGCGGGTCTAAATGAGCCTTAAAATGGACCCGTTGGAATTTTAACTAAGTAAAAAGTACAAAATTGAGTTTTTATAATATAATTGTGTTGAAATGCTCGTAATCATTTATATGATATCCAAAAATTTGATTAAAACTTGTTTGACGGTCCTTTTTGTAAAGGTTTCGGACGAGTGGGTCTAAATGAGCCTTATAATGAACCCGTTGGAATTATAACTGGTTAAAAAGTACAGAAATTGAGTTTAGCATTATAATCGTGTTGAAATGCTCATAATCAATTATATAATCTCCTAAATATTGATTAAAACTTGTATACGGTCCCTTATGTATAGCTTTCGGACGAGCGGGTCTAAATGAGCCTTATAATGGACCCATTGGAATATTAACTGAGCAAAAAGTACAAAAATTAAGTTTTTGCCTTATAATTGTGTTGAAATGCTCGTAATCAATGATACGATCTCCTAAAATTTGATTAAAACTCGTTTTGCGGTTCATTTTTGTTGAGGTTTCGCACGAGCGGGTTTAAATGAGACTTAAAATGGACCCGTTTGAATTTTAGCTAAGTAAAAAGTACAAAAATTGGGTTTTTACAATATAATTGTGTTGAAATGCTCGTAATAATTTATATGATCACTTATAATTTTATTAAAACTTTTTTAGCGGTTCGTATTGTAGATGTTTCAGACGAGCGGGTTTAAATGGGCCTTACAATGGAACAAGTGGAATTTGGTTAAAACATGTTTTACGGTTCTTTTTGTAGAGGTTTCGAACGAGCGGGTTTAAATGGGTCGTACAAAAATTAATTTTTTTGCAATATAATCGTGTTTAAAATATCGTAATGCATTATATGATCTCCTAAAATTTGTTTAAAACCTGTTTTACGGTTCTTTTTGATGATTTTTCGAACGAGCGAGTCTAAATGAGCCTTAAAATTGACCCGTTAAAATTTTAACTGAGTAAAAAGTACGAAAATTAAGTTTTTACAATATAATCGTGTTGAAATGCTCGTAATCAATTATATGATCTCCTAAAATTTGATTAAAACTTGTTTTGTGGTACGTATTGTAGAGGTTTCGGACGAGCGGGTTTAAATGGGCCTTACAATGGACCAGTTAGAATTTTAACAGAGTAAAAGGTACTAAAATTGATTTTTTGCAATATAATCTTGTTGAAATGTTCAAAATCAATAATATAATCTCCTAAAGTTAGATTAAAACCTGTTTTACGGTCCTTTTTGTAGAGGTTTCGGATGAGTGAGTCTAAATGAGCCTTATAATGGACCCGTTGGAATTTTAACTATGTAAAAAGTACAAAAATTGAGTTTTTACAATATAATCGTGTTCAATTGCTCGTAATCATTTATATGATCTTCTAAAATTTTATTAAAACTTGTTTTACGGTTATTTTTGTAAAGGTTTCGGACGAGCGAGACTAAATGAGCCTTATAATAGACCAGTTGGAATTTTATCTAAGTAAAAACTACAAAAATTGAGTTTTTGCATTATGATCGTGTTGAAATGCTCGTAACCAATTAAACTTTCTCCTATTATTTGATTAAAACTTGTTTTGCGGTTTGTTTTTGTACAGGTTTCAAACGAGCGAGTCTAAATGAGCCTGAAATGAAACCATTGGAATTTTAACTTAGTAAAAAGTACAAAAATTGAGATTTTACAATATAATCGTGTTGAAATGCTCGTAATCAATTATATGATCTCCTAAAATTTGATTAAAACCTGTTTACGGTCCTTTTTGTTAAGGTTTCGGAGGAGCGGGACTAAATGAGCCTTATAATGGACCCATTAGAATTTTAACTGATTAAAAAGTACAAAAATTGAGTTTTTACAATATAATCGTGTTGAAATGCTCGTAATCAAATATATGATCTCCTAAAATTTGATTAAAACCTGTTTACGATCCTTTTTGTGAAGGTTTCGGAGGAGCGGGTCTAAATGAGCCTTATAATGGACCCATTGGAATTTTAACTGAGTAAAAAGTACAAAAATTGAGTTTTTGCATTATAACCGTGTTGAAATGCTCGTAATCAATTATGAGATCTCCTAAAATTTGATTAAAGCTTGTTTTGGGGTTTGTTTTTGTAGAGATTTTGCACGAGCGGGTCTAAATGAGCCTTAAAATGAACCCGTTGGAATTTTAACTAAGTAAAAAGTACAGATTTGAGTTTTTATAATACAATCGTGTTGAAATGCTCGTAATCATTTATATGACATCCAAAAATTTGATTAAAACTTTTTTTACGGTCCTTTTTGTAAAGGTTTCGGACGAGCGGGTCTAAATGAGCCTTATAATGAACCCGTTGGAATTTTAACTGGGTAAAAAATACAGAAATTGAGTTTTAGCATTATAATCGTGTTGAAATGGTTGCAATCAATTATATAATCTCCTAAATATTGATTAAAACATATTATATGGTCCCTTATGTAGAGCTTTTGGACGAGCAGGTCTAAATGAGCCTTATAATGGGCCCGTTGGAATTTTAACTAAGTAAAAAGTACAAAAATTGAGTTTTTGCCTTATAATTGTCTTGAAATGCTCGTAATCAATTATACGATCTCCTAAAATTTGATTAAAACTCGTTTTGCGGTTCATTTTTGTTGAGGTTTTGCACGAGCGGGTATAAATGAGCCTTAAAATGGACTCGTTTGAATTTTAAATGAGTAAAAAGTACAAAAATTGAGTTTTTACAATATAATTGTGTTGAAATGCTCGTAATCAATTATATGATCACTTATAATTTTATTAGAACTTTTTTAGCGGTTCGTATTGTAGATGTTTCGGACGAGCGGGTTTAAATGGGCCTTACAATGGAACAGGTGGAATTTGGTTAAAACCTGTTTTACGGTTCTTTTTGTAGAGGTTTCGAACGAGCGGGTTTAAATGGGTCGTACAAAAATTGATTTTTTTGCAATATAATCGTGTTTAAAATCTCGTAATGCATTATATGATCTCCTAAAATTTGTTTAAAACCTGTTTTACGGTTCTTTTTGATGATTTTTAGAACGAGCGAGTCTAAATGAGCCTTAAAATTGACCAGTTAAAATTTTAACTGAGTAAAAAGTACGAAAATTAAGTTTTTACAATATAATCGTGTTGAAATGCTCTTAATCAATTATATGATCTCCTAAAACTTGATTAAAACTTGTTTTGTGGTAGGTATTGTAGATGTTTCGGACGAGCGGGTTTAAATGGGCCTTTCAATGGACTAGTTAGAATTTTAACAGAGTAAAAGGTACAAAAATTTATTTTTTGCAATATAATCTTGTTGAAATGTTCAAAATCAATAATATAATCTCCTAAAGTTAGATTAAAACCTGTTTTACGGTCCTTTTTGTAGAGGTTTCAGATGAGTGAGTCTAAATGAGCCTTATAATGGACCCGTTGGAATTTTAACTGTGTAAAAAGTATAAAAATTGAGTTTTTACAATATAATCGTGTTTAATTGCTCGTAATCTTCTAAAATTTGATTAAAATTTGTTTTACGGTTCTTTTTGTAAAGGTTTCGGACGAGCGAGACTAAATGAGCCTTATAATAGACCCGTTGTAATTTTATCTAAGTAAAAACTACAAAAATTGAGTTTTTGCATTATGATCGTGTTGAAATGCTGGTAACCAATTACACTTTCTACTATTATTTGATTAAAACTTGTTTTGCGGTTTGTTTTTGTACAGGTTTCAAACGAGCGAGTCTAAATGAGCGTTAAAATGAAACCTTTGGAATTTTAACTTAGTAAAAAGTACAAAAATTGAGATTTTACAATATAATTGTGTTGAAATGCTCGTAATCAATTATATGATCTCCTAAAATTTGATTAAAACCTATTTACGGTCCTTTTTTTAAGGTTTCGGAGGAGCGGGACTAAATGAGCCTTATAATGGGCCCATTGGAATTTTAACTGAGTAAAAAGTACAAAAATTGAGTTTTTACAATATAATCGTGTTGAAATGCTCGTAATCAAATATATGATCTCCTAAAATTTGATTAAAACCTGTTTACGATCCTTTTTGTGAAGGTTTCGGAGGAGCGGGTCTAAATGAGCCTTATAATGGACCCATTGGAATTTTAACTGAGTAAAAAGTACAAAAATTGAGTTTTTGCATTATAATTGTGTTGAAATGCTCGTAATCAATTATGCGATCTCCTAAAATTTGATTAAAACTTGTTTTGGGGTTCGTTTTTGTAGAGGTTTTGCACGAGCAGATCTAAATGAGCCTTAAAATGAACCCGTTGGAATTTTAACTAAGTAAAAAGTACAAATTTGAGTTTTTATAATATAATCGTGTTGAAATGCTCGTAATCATTTATATGATATCCAAATATTTGATTAAAACTTGTTTTACGGTCCTTTTTGTAAAAGTTTCGGACGAGCGGGTCTAAATGAGCCTTATAATGAACCCGTTGGAATTTTAATTGGGTAAAAAGTACAGAAATTGAGTTTAGCATTATAATCGTGTCGAAATGGTCGTAATCAATTATATAATCTCCCAAATATTGATTAAAACCTATTATACGGTCCCTTATGTAGAGCTTTTGGACGAGCGGGTCTAAATGAGCCTTATAATGGACCCGTTGGAATTTTAACTGAGCAAAAAGTACAAAAATTGAGTTTTTTCCTTATAATTGTCTTGAAATGCTCGTAATCAATTATACGATCTCCTAAAATTTGATTAAAACTCGTTTTGCGGTTCATTTTTGTTTAGGATTCGCATGAGCGGGTATAAATGAGCCTTAAAATGGACCCGTTTGAATTTTAACTGAGTAAAAAGGACAAAAATTGAGTTTTTACAATATAATTGTGTTGAAATGCTCGTAATCAATTATATGATCACTTATAATTTTATTAAAACTTTTTAGCGGTTCGTATTGTAGATGTTTCGAACGAGCGGGTTTAAATGGGTCTTACATTGGAACAGTTGGAATTAGATTAAAACCTGTTTTACGGTTCTTTTGTAGAGGTTTCGAACGAGCGGGTTTAAATGGGTCGTACAAAAATTGATTTTTTTTTGTAATATAATCATGTTTAAAATCTCGTAATGCATTATATGATCTCCTAAATTTTGTTTAAAACCTGTTTTACGGTTCTTTTTTATGATTTTTCGAACGAGCGAGTCTAAATGAGCCTTAAAATGGACCCGTTGAAATTTTAACTGAGTAAAAAGTATGAAAAATAATTTGTTACAATATAATCGTGTTGAAATGCTCGTAATCAATTTATTATCTCCTAAAATTTGATTAAAACTTTTTTTGTGGTACGTATTGTAGAGGTTTCAGACGAGCGGGTTTAAATGGGCCTTACAATGGACTAGTTAGAATTCTAACATAGTAAAAAGTACAAAAATTGATTTTTTGCAATATAATCTTGTTGAAATGTTCAAAATCAATAATATAATCTCCTAAAGTTAGATTAAAACCTGTTTTACGGTCCATTTTGTAGAGGTTTCGGATGAGTGAGTCTAAATAAGCCTTATAATGGACCCGTTGGAATTTTAACAGTGTAAAAAGAACAAAAATTGAGTTTTTACAATATAATCGTGATCAATTGCTCGTAATGCATTATATGATCTCCTAAATTTTGTTTAAAACTAGTTTTACGGTTCTTTTTTATGATTTTTCGAACGAGCGAGTCTAAATGAGCCTTAAAATTGACCCGTTAAAATTTTAACTGAGTAAAAAGTACGAAAATTAAGTTTTTACAATATAATCGTGTTGAAATGCTCTTGATCAATTATATGATCTCCTAAAATTTGATTAAAACTTGTTTTGTGGTACGTATTGTAGAGGTTTCGGACGAGCGGGTTTAAATGGGCCTTACAATGGACTAGTTAGAATTTTAATAGAGTAAAAGGTACAAAAATTGATTTTTTGCAATGTAATCTTGTTGAAATGTTCAAAATCAATAATATAATCTCCTAAAGTTAGATTAAAACCTGTTTTACGGTCCTTTTTGTAGAGGTTTCAGATGAGTGAGTCTAAATGAGCCTTATAATGGACCCGTTGGAATTTTAACTATGTAAAAAGTACAAAAATTGAGTTTTTACAATATAATCGTGTTCAATTGCTCGTAATCTTCTAAAATTTGATTAAAACTTGTTTTACGGTTCTTTTTGTAAAGGTTTCGGACGAGCGAGATTAAATGAGCCTTATAATAGACCCGTTGGAATTTTATCTAAGTAAAAACTACAAAAATTGAGTTTTTGCATTATGATCGTGTTGAAATGCTCGTAACCAATTACACGTTCTCCTCGAATTTGATTAAAACTTGTTTTGTGGTTCGTTTTTGTACAGGTTTCAAACGAGCGAGTCTAAATGAGCCTTAAAATGAACCCGTTGGAATTTTAACTGAGTAAAAAGTACAAAAATTGAGTTTTTACAATATAATCGTGTTGAAATGCTAGTAATCAATTATGTGTTCTCCTAAAATTTGATTAAAACTAGTTTTGTAGTTCGCATTATAGAGGTTTCGGACGAGCGGGTTTAAATGGGCCTTACGATGGACCAGTTGGAATTTAAAATGAGTAAAAAGTAAAAAAAAATGAGTTTTTGGATTATTATCATGTTGCAATGCTCGTAATCAATTATACGATCACCTAAAATTTGATTAAAACTTGTTTTGCAGTTCGTTTTTGTAGAGGTTTCGAACGAGCGTGTCTAAATGAGCCTTAAAATGAACCCGTTGTAATTTTAATTGAGTAAAAAGTACAAAAATTGAGTTCTTAAAAAATAATTGTGTTGAAATGCTCGTAATCAATTATATGATCTCTTAAAGGTTTCGGACGAGCGGGTTGAAATGGTCCTTAAATTGGACCAGTTGGGATTTTAACTGAGTAAAAAGTACAAAAGTTGTTTTTTTTTTCGAAATACCCATGTTGAAATGTTCGTAATCAATATATAATCTTCTAGATTTTGATTAAAACTTGTTTTGCACTCCATTTTGTAGAGATTTCAGACGAGCTGGTCCAAATAAGCCTTATAATAGACCCGTTCAAATTTTAACTAAGTAAAAAGTACAAAAATTGAGTTTTTACAATATAATCGTGTTGAAATGCTCGTAATCAATTATATGATCACCTATAATTTTAATAAAACATGTTTTGCGGTTCGTATTGTAGAGGTTTTGGACGAGTGGGTTTAAATGCGCCTTACAATGGACTAGTTGTAATTTGATTAAAACCTGTTGAAATGCTAGTAGTCAATGATACGATCTCCTAAAATTTGATTAAAACAAGTTTTACGGTCCTTTTATAGCTATTTCGGACGAACAGGTTTAAATGGGTCTTACAATAGACCCGTAAGAATTTTGACTATGTAAAAAGTACAAAAATTCATTTTTTTGCAATATAATTGTTTTTAAAAGCTCGTAATGCATTATATGATCTCCTAAAATTTGTTTAAAACCTGTTTTACTATACATATTTTAGAGGTTTCGGACGAGCGGGTTAAAATGGTGTTGAAATGCTCGTAATCAATTATACGATCTCCTAATATTCGATTAAAACTTGTTTTGTTGTACATATTTTAGAGGTTTCGGACGAGCGAGTTTAAATGGACCTTACAATGGACCAGTTGGAATTTTAACTGAGTAAAAAGTACAAAAATAGATTTTTTGCATTATAATCGTGTTGAAATGTTCAAAATCAATTATATAATCTCCTAAAGTTTGATTAAAACCTGACCTTACAATGGACCAGTTAGAATTTTAAATGAGTAAAAAGTACAAAAATAGAATTTTGCAATATAATCGTGTTGAAATGTTCAAAATCAATTATATAATCTCCTAAAGTTTGATTAAAACCTGTTTTACGGTCCATTTTGTAGAGGTTTCGGACGAGCGGGTCTTAATGAGCCTTATAATGGACCTCTTGGAATTTTAACTAAGTGAAAAGAACAAAAATTGAGTTTTTACAATATAATCGTGTTGAAATGCTCGTAATCAATTATATGATCTCCTATAATTTGATTAAAACTTGTTTTACTGTCCTTTTTGTAAAGGTTTCGGACGAGCGGGTCTAAATGAGCCTTATAATGGACCCGTTGGAATTTTAAGTGATTAAAAAGTACAAAATTGATTTTTTCATTATAATCGTGTGGAAATGCTCATAATCAATTATATGATGTCCTAAAATTTGATTAAAACTTGTTTTGTGGTTCGTTTTTGTAGAGGTTTTGCACGAGCGGGTCTAAATGAGCCTTAAAATGGACCCATTGGAATTTTAACTAAGTAAAAAGTACAAAATTGAGTTTTTTCAATATAATCGTGTTGAAATGCTCGTAATCATTTATATGATCTCCAAAAATTTTATTAAAACCTGTTTTACGGTACCTTTTGTAAAGATTTCGAATGAGCGGGTCTAAATGAGCCTTATAATGAACCCGTTGGATTTTAACTGAGTAAAAAGTACAAAAATTGAGTTTTTGCATTATAATCGTGTTGAAATCCTCGTAATAATTTATATAATCTCCTAAAGTTTGATTAAAGCCTCTTATACGGTCCCTTATGTAGAGGTTTCGGACGAGCGGGTCTAAATGAGCCTTATAATGGACCCGTTGGAATTTTAAGTGAGTAAAAAGTACAAAAATTGAGTTTTTGCATTATAATCGTGTTGAAATGCTCGTAATAAATTATACGATTTCCTAAAATTTTATTCAAACGTGTTTTGTGATTCATTTTTGTAGAGGTTTTGCACGAGCGGGTCTAAATGAGACTTAAAATGGACTTGTTGGAACTTTCACTAAGTTAAAGGTACAAAATTGAGTTTTTACAGTATAACCGTGTTGAAATGCTCGTAATAATTTATATGACCTCCAAAAATTTGATTAAAACTTGTTTTACGATCCTTTTTGTAAACGTTTCGGAGGAGCGGGTCTAAATGAGTCTTATAGTGATCCTGTTGGAATTTTAACTAGGTAAAAAGTACAAAAATTGAGTTTTTCATTATAATCGTGTTGAAATGCTCGTAATCAATTATATAATCTCCTAATGTTTGATTAAAACCTGTTCTACGGTCCCTTATGTAGAGGTTTCGGACGAGCGGGTCTAAATGAGCCTTATAATGGACCCGTTGGAATTTTAACTGAGTAAAAAGTACAAAAATCGATTTTTTGCAAAATAATCGTGTTGAAATGTTCAAAATCAATAATATAATCTCCTAAAGTTTGATTAAAACTTGTTTAACGGTCCTTTTTGTAGAGGTTTCGGACGAGCGGGTCTAAATGGGCCTTTTAATGGACCCGTTGGAATTTTAACTGTGTAAAAGTACAAAAATTGAGTTTTTACAATATAATCTTGTTGAAATGCTCGTAATCATTTATATGATCTCCTAAAATTGGATTAAAACCTGTTTTATGGTTCTTTTGTAAAGGTTTCGGACGAGCGGGATTAAATGAGCCTTATAATAGACCCGTTGGAATTTTATCTGAGTAAAAGGTACAAAAATTGAGTTTTTGCATTATGATCGTGTTGAAATGTTCGTAACCAATTATACGATCTCCTTAAATTTGATTAAAACTTATTTTGCGGTTCGTTTTTGTATAGGTTTTGAACGAGCGAGTCTAAATGAGCTTTAAAATGAACCCGTTGGAATTTTAACTGAGTAAAAAGTACAAAAATTGAGTTTTTACAATATAATCGTGTTGAAATGCTAGTAATCAATTATATGATCTCCTAAAATTTTATTAAAACTAGTTTTGTAGTCCGTATTGTAGAGGTTTCGGAGTAGCGGGTTTAAATGGGCCTTATGATGGACCAGTTAGAATTTTAACTTAGTAAAAAGTAAAAAAAATGAGTTTTTGCATTATGATCATGTTGAAATGCTCGTAATCAATTATATGATCAACTAAAATTTGATTAAAACTTGTTTTGCAGTTCGTTTTTGTACAGGTTTCGAACGAGCGAGTCTAAATGAGCCTTAAAATGAACCGTTGGAATTTTTGCTGAGTAAAAAGTACAAAAAATGAGTTCTTACAATATAATCGTGTTGAAATGGTCGTAATCAATTATGTGATCTCTTAAAATTTGATTAAAACTTGTTTTTCGGTCCGTATTGTAAAGGTTTCGGACGAGCGGGTTTAAATGGGCCTTACAATGGACCAGTTGGGATTTTAACTGAGTAAAAAGTACAAAAGTTGATTTTTTTTCAAAATAATTGTGTTGAAATGTTCGTAATCAATATATAATCTTCTAGAGTTTGATTAAAACTTGTTTGCACTCCATTTCGTAGAGGTTTTAGACGAGCGGGTCTAAATGAGCCTTACAATGGACCCGTTGGAATTTTAACTCAGTAAAAAGTACAAAAATTGAGTTTTTACAATATAATCGTGTGGAAATGCTCGTAATCAATTATGTGATCACCTATAATTTTATTAAAACTTTTTTTGTGGTTCGTATTGTAAATGTTTCGGACGAGTGGGTTTAAATGGGCCTTACAATGGACCTATTGGAATTTGGTTAAAACCTGTTGAAATGCTCGTAATCAATTATACGATCTTCTAAAATTTGATTAAAACATGTTTTACGGTCCTTTTTGTAGCTATTTCGGATGAGCAGGTTTAAATGATCTTACAATAGACCCGTATGAATTTTAATTAGGTAAAAAGTACAAAAATTGATTTTTTTGCAATATAATTGTGTTTAAAAGCTCGTAATGCATTATATGATCTCCTAAAATTTGTTTAAAACCTGTTTTACGATCCTTTTTGTAGATTTTTCGGACGAGCGAGTCTAAATGAGCCTTAAAATGGACCCGTTGAAATTTTAACTGACTAAAAAGTACAAAAGTTGAGTTTTTACAATATAATCGTGTTGAAATGCTTGTAATCAATTATTTGATCACCTATAATTTTATTAAAACTTGTTTTGCGGTTCGTATTGTAAAGGTTTCGGACGAGCGGGTTTACATGGGCCTTACAATGGACCCGTTGGAATTTGATTAAAACCTGTTGAAATGCTCGTAATCAATTATATGATCTCCAAAAATTTGATTAAAACATGTTTTAAGGTCCTTTTTGTAGTTGTTTCGGACGAGCAGGTTTAAATGAGTCTTACAATGGACCCGTAGGAATTTTAACTAGGTAAAAAGTACAAGAATTGATTTTTTTTGCAATATAATCGTGTTTAAAAGCTTGTAATGCATTATATGATCTCCTAAAATTTGTTTAAAACCTGTTTTAAGGTCCTTTTTGTATATTTTTCAGACGAGCAGGTCTAAATGAGCCTTAAAATGGACCCGCTGAAATTTTAACTGACTAAGAAGTACAAAAATTGAGTTTTTACAATATAATCGTGTTGAAATGTTCGTAATCAATTATACGATCTCCTATAATTTGATTAAAACCCGTTTTACGGTCCTTTTTGTAAAGGTTTCGGACGAGCGGTTCTCTAAATGAGCCTTATAATGGACCCGTTGGAATTTTAACTGATTAAAAAGTACAAAATTGAGTTTTTGCATTATAATCGTGTTGAAATGCTCGTAATCACTTATACGATCTCCTAAAATTTGATTAAAACTTGTTTTGCGGTTCGTTTTTGTAGAGGTTTTGCACGAGCGGGTCTAAATGAGCCTTAAAATGGACTCGTTGGAATTTTAACTAAGTAAAAAGTACAAAATTGAGTTTTTTCAATATAATGGTGTTGAAATGCTCGTAATCAATTATATGATCTCCTAAAACTTGTTTTGCGATTCGTTTTTGTAGAGATTTCGCACAAGTGAGTCTAAATGAGCCTTAAAATGGACCCTTTGGAACTTTTTTTTTGAAAGAAATGCCTCATTAAAAACCCTTACTAATGTCCTTCAAGGAGAGCTAGAGGACCCTAAAAAGGGGAAAAGAGTGCCTAAGTTTTATTATATCAAAGAGAAATTTGTTACAAGATGATTGATACAATGAGGAATGTTAGAATGAAAAGACATGGAAGACATAGAGCTAAGCGAGTAAGTAGCCAAGGTATGGGCCACATGAATTGCCACACGGCGTACAAAAGAAACAGAAGCTGAATCAAAATCATTAAGAGACTCTCGAATCTGATGAAGAAGAGGCCCCAAGGTAGAAAGGTCTAGTCCTGGATTGTTGATCCTATTTCCAATAGAAGCACAATCAGTTTCAAGCAAGATCCGAGTCCATCCTTGAGAATGTGCGAAGGTGATTCCGGCAAGAAGGCTTTCACCTTCACAATTAACTGCATCCAGACAGCTACCTAGCGGAAAAGCGAGGCCACCCACAACTGCACCTGTAGAATCACGTGCTACAGCGCCAACAGCCGCTGCACGAGTTGAGGGATTGAAAGCCTCATCCACATTAATTTTTATATGGTTAGATGGAGGAGGATTCCAACATGGGGGAGAGAGAAAAGAGGGCGTTGGGTTGGAAGGAGAAGAGGCATTATAGAAGTCATTATGTAAACTAATGGAGTTAACGGCAATAAGCCATGATGGTTGCAGATGGTGATTATGAATCTAGTCATAACGCCTAATCCAAACGTTCCAAATAGTAGTGAGGAAAAGGCCAAACTTGTCAGATGATAGGAGATGGGCGGCTTCCTCCAACCATTGTAATGGGGTATTAGCCGAACTCCTAGAAAGGGTTATGGGAATACCAGAGAGCTGAAGGGCTTCAACAGCCCCTGCACAATCACGAAGAGCATGGAGAATGGTCTTGCCTCCACAAATAGGACAAGGCTCCGAGTCTGGTGAAAAAACTTGCATTTTGGAGCCAACTGGTAGAGCATCAGACGCCATAAGCCATCCAAAAGTTTTGACCTTAGGCAAGGCTTTGACTTTGGACAGAAATTTCGAAAAACGATATATTTGGCCTAATAAAGAATCTGGTTCACAAATAAGTCTCCATAATTGTCTGCCCAAGAGAGCAACATTGAAGTCATGTAAGTCCTTAAACCCCATACCTCCAGCGGTCTTGGGTAAACAAACATGATTCCATGGAAGCATATGCCATCCCTTTTTATTGGATTTGCCGGTCCACCAATATTGCTTGATAGCTGAATTCATATCGTCAATAATGTTTTGTGGAAGAAGATAACAAGACATAACATATTGAGGTAGGGATTGGAGGACTGCTTTAATGAAGATCTCTCGACCACTGAAGGAAAGGAGATGCTTATCCCAGCTAGAAAGGCGGTCATGAACTTTATCACGTACAAAGCCTAATGATTCAGTTTTGTTCTTTCCAATGAGAAGGGGAACACCAAGGTATACACCAGGGTTAGAAACCTCACGTACTTGCAGGAGACTATTAATTGCAGATCTTGTTGAGGATGGGGTACGAGGATTATAAAAAATTGTCGATTTGTCAAAATTAACTGCTTGACCGGAAGCAGCAGCATAAGTTTGCAGGGCTCTTTTGAGATGAGTAGCTTCAGTTGTAGTATTATTAATGAAGGCCATACAGTCATCAGCAAAGAGTAGATGATTGACTTTGGGCCCATATTTACAGGCACCAAGCCCCGGAAGAATGTTTGTTTGTTGAGCAGCAGATAGGTAAGCAGAGAGCCCTTGTGTGCAGAATAGGAAGAGAAAAGGGGAAAGAGGGTCACCTTGGCGTAAACCACGTTGAGGTTGAAAAAAAGGGGGAGAAGGAGTTATTAATTTTGACTGAAAAAGAAATTGTGGTAATGCAACGCATAATGAGGGAGATCCAATCAGATGTGAAGCCCGTGCGTTCCATAACATTTGCTAAAAAAGACCATTCAACTCTATCAAAAGCTTTTCCATATCTAGTTTAAGAGCAGCTCCTTGGGAGGATTTAGTTGCCCCTGAGTTGATATTGTGAATAATTTCATGGGCAACAAGGATGTTATCAGAGATGTTACGTCCCTGGACGAAGGCTGCTTGATTAGGGCTAATACAAAGGGGAATAGTTTGTTTCATTCTATTGACAATAGTTTTAGCAACTATTTTATAAAGAACAGTGAAAAGACTAATAGGTCTTAGTTGTTTCATGGTAGTTGGGTCTTGGATTTTGGGGATTAGAACCAGTATAGTTTTATTGACCAAGGACATATCAGCAGTGCCATTTAGTAAATTAAGGCATAAATTAATAACATCATCTCCAACAGTGTCCCAGTGTTGAGGGAAAAAACTACTTGGTAGTCCATCAAAACCAGGACCTTTCCTAGGATCAATGTCCCGGAAGGCATGGAGAATTTCTTCCTTTGTGAAAGTTCTTAAGAGGTTTTCATTCATAGATTGAGTGATAGAAGGTGTAATTTTATCGAGTATACTATCGGAGATTTGGGGGTTGGAGGACGTAAAGAGATTTTGGAAGTAGCTTGAAGCAATAGACATTAGATCTGAATCAGCCGTACACCAATTCGAGTTGGAATCAAATAATCCAGTGATCAAGTTTTTTTCCTTCTATTGTTTGCCCGGGCATGGAAGAACCTCGTATTTTTATCACCTTGAGAGAGCCAAAGTGTTCGAGATCTTTGAGCCCAATAAATTTCTTGTTCCATTAGGAGTTTATTAAGTTCAGTTCTGTATTTTATATAGATACCTTCGGTTGTGGCATTTAGGGGGAGACATAAAAATTTGTTTATTTTCTTGGTGAGGAAATTAATACGGCCGGTAGATTTTAGTCTTTGTTGATTTTGCCATTCCTCCAGGCATGAACCAACAACATTTATTTTATCAATAGTTGTTCCGGAGGTATTGGTCCAAGTGCGTTTAATAGTAGATATATTGTCCGCATTATTTTTCCAACAGTTCTCAAATCGAAACGTGTTGGGTGGCCGCTGAAGTGGAGTAGCAACCGCGGGGGATGTATCAAGAGATAGGAAGCAGTGGTCAGATTTGGCCACATAGTTCGTTGTGATACGATAGGAAGGAAAAAGATCCTGCCAGGCCGAGTTAGCAATGAACTGTTCTAGTCTTTCATGGATAGTTGGGGTTAGAGGCCCAACTTTTGTCCAGGTAAACCATCCCGATGTGGGCTTATAGTCAAAAAGATTATTGCGTGAAAGGCAATGACGGAAGTTTGTTATTTGTGATCTAGCCCTTCGGCTTCCACCTTGCTTTTCAGAGTCGGATAAGATTTCATTAAAATCCCCTCCTAGAAGCCAGGGAATATTGTTATTATTTATATTTAAGGAATCAATAATTTCCCATGTTTTGTATTTTTGGCTAGTTTCGGAGTAGCCATGCATACCCGTGAAAAACATGTTGCAATTATTTGATGTGATTTGAGCATGTATATAACGCGGAGAGTACGAAAGTAAAGTAATATTAATATTGTTTGTAATGAAAAGAGCAATATCGGAACACCCCTCCATAGGGGGAATAGCAATAACGTTTATAAAACCTAAAGAAAGACAAAGTTGGCTACAAGCCACATTATTAAGTTTTGTTTCGCATAGGAAGATAACATCAGGGTTGGATTGTCGGACATGGTCGCGAAGATGTTGAACCACCGGGGCTTGTCCTAAACCCTGACAGTTCTAGCATAGTATCCTCATTTTGCTCGGCGGGGCTGGGAATCAGCCGCTGCCGGAGAGTTTTTTGAGCTGCTCATCCCAGCCTTTGGGGTGGAACCGGAGGGTTTGGATTTCTTTGGTGGGAGCGATACTTGGATGGGAGAACATCGTTTTGTGCCACGATTCGGTGGGGCTGGAGCAGGGGCAGGAGCTGCATCATTTGGATAAGTTTTCAAAAGCCATTGGTTAAAATCATTGAAAATGGAATCGGTAGAAACAGGGGGCTTACGCAGTTCAGCTTCAATTTTCTTAATTTGCTGGGCAGTTGGGCTTGGAACACCATCATCCGTGGCATCCCAATCATCATCTGAAGCATCTTTAGGGATAGGATAGATGGTGTTTAGGGGTTGAGGCTCAAGAGGGTCTTTCTATTTTGAATCTGAAGTAGATGGGTCTTTGGCAGGGGGAACATCACCCATTTCCGTATCTGTGTTGGGGGCTTCCTCAGTGGGTTGTTCCGAGAAGGATGCAGCATCGCCCTCGTTAAGAGAGCCTGTGGAGAATTTGTAGAAAAAAACCAGTTTAATAAAAGAAGGTTTTTTAATAAAGGGATTAGTGATAAAAGAAGGAAAGGGAGATATACCCATAACATTCGGATCATTGTTGGGGATATTAGTTTTGGCAGAAGCAGTTGGAACAGGAGTAGCTGTGAGGAAATAAAGTAGTAAGTATAGAAACAGAAGTAAAAAAAACAAAAAAGGATAAGATAAGTATAAATCTAAACTGTGAAAGAGATGAAAAATTGGTAATAAAGTAAGAGGGGGTACCAGTCGGTAAGGGGTTGTTCTGGTTAAGATTAGGCTCGACATAGCGGAGGCGCCCACGGGTACCAACTGGGCGACGTCTTGGAGGGAGGTAGCAGAGCCACTCCCCGTATTGCAACTTGTTTAGATCTAAAGACGATCGAATAGGACAGTTTTCAATCGTATGGCTAATTATTCCACAGCCAGGACATAAGGTGGGAAGGCGTTCGTATTGAAGACGACACATGGTTTTGTTGGCCCCCGATCCTATGAATACAAAACGGGTGACTGGTTTGGTGATATTCAGGAAAATTTCTACACGCATGAATTCTTTCATGTTTCCTTCAACTTCTCGAGTATCAGTTCGTATGACATTGCCAACCATAGACCCAAGGGCATGTCCCACAAGGTGCGAACGATCAATGTCCTAAAAGAGTGAGGAGGGGAGGGCAAAGATGAAGATCCAGATCCTCATAATGTTAATGGAATACTCTCCAACCGGTTTAGTAGGGTCATACTCAGTAATGGCTAGCCATTCATCCTTATACAGCCAAGGACCGCGGTTAAGGACTTCATAACATGACTTGACGTCCTTGAATTTGATCTTGAGATAGTTGTCTTGGATAACTGAAATAGACACCACATTGTTTGGCTTCCAGATGCCTTCAAAAGCGTTGATGACAGCATATATGTCAATAGTTTTGGATGAGATAAAACATCCTAAAAGGAAAAGCTTGGGATCCTCCTCGACAAAATCCCAGCCGAATTCTGGGGTATAAAGGAGTTCTGCTTCCTCATTGGTGAGGTCAAGGGAGCTGAGTTGGGGAATAGAGGAAGATGACATAGCTGAAGGATAGGGAGAAACGAGAGAAGAGGAATAATAGAAGGTTTGTGGTAACGTGTTTAAGTGTTGGTCGTATAAAAAATGAGTTGTTTGTGATAGATAAATTATGGTAAGTGTTAAAAAAAGGAAGGAGATAAAGATTTAGAGTCTTGAAATTTTGGGTTCATTTGATATTAAAAGGGAAAGTTTGAAAACCAACAGAATAGTATGGAAATAGAATGATTAATAAGGAAACCAGACTTAAAAGGTTTGATTGTAATAAGTAAGATGCCTTAAATGATTTATGAGTAGAAGCAGTGAAAGTAATAAAGTCAGAGTAGTAATGAAAATAAGTATTGAAAGGTTGGGTAAATTTTGGTAAAACGTACCCTACTAAATTTAAATAGATAGATAGAAGGAGGAGTTTTATTAAAAAGTTTGAATAATGAAAAAGGTAAAGCAAAATTTAAGGAGGTAATCCTTGAAAGCAGAAAGAATTGTAACAGAAGGTATGAAAGAAAATAAAGGGTGTATTTGCCGATGTAATTACTGATATTAAGGGATAAAAAAGGAAAGACTGAATTACTATTGGCAATTATTGAAGGCGTTTTTATAGGACAGAAGATTAATCTGGAAATTAATATATAATTTAAGGCTGGAGGATTGAGAGAAAAAAGGAAGATATGACAGATAAGAGAAAGAGGAAGAGAGTAGTTAATTAGAAAAATTTGAATCATTAATGTTATTAAAAGACTTGAAGTAAATGTATTGATAAACTGGAGGATTAATTTCGAGCTTAAATTCGGTTGGACGTTTCGAATAATAATTGAATAGGAGAGAAAAAAAGTTTGAAAATTTGTAAGTATGATTAACATATAGTGGAAAAAAGTCCCTATTTGATAGGGTTTTGATAAGATCCCTTAATTGGGCTTGTGAGGAATCACCTAAAAAGGCGTAGTAGGAATATAATTCCTTGGTGCTAATCGAATAGAAATATATATATATATATATACATAATAACATACATAGAATAGATAGTAATTAGCATGCAAAGCAAAATTATGGCATGGAGACATACATCTAGAGGCATAAAGAAAGTAAATAAAAAGCAAAGCAAAAAGAAAACAACCATAAAGAATTACAAACCCAGGGAAAGGAGGAAGCGGGGTAAAGAAAATTATTACAGACCAAATGAGCAAAAAAATAAAGGGGGATAAGCAAATAAAATTAACTACTGCTAAATAATTACATAACCAAAGAAGGAGTAAGAAGGGAATACATAGAGTCCTGCAACGCTGCATGATTATGCTAGCAGAAGGATTCATTGTCTGCAAAATGATCTTAATAAACATAAAAGAAAACTTGAAAGAAAAGATGCATAAATTCTTAATTATAGAATAAATAATCAAGAAGGAAAGGTTATGAATATTAAAAGTATCTACTGGAATAATGATAGTTATAACATACCAATCAGAAAAGAGAATTGCTATGGAATAAGATATAGAGTGAAAGTTTAGATTATTTTTCCGAATGGGGTCCAAATTAAATCTGTGCAATTGAGTTTTAGAGTATAAATAGGGAGGTCTCCCTGGGTTAGAGAAAGTAAAAGTAATAGAATAAAACAGAGCATGAAGGTTAATCTTAGATAAAATTGTATTATAGCATAAAGCCTTTATGTATATGGAGATTCCCCCCAGTTTAAGGCTGAAGGCATGTGGTGAATTAGAGCTGTGTAACAGCTGATAAGCACTATATATGATGGAAGGGTAGTCAAGGTTCATGTACTTCTTAAGGTGTAAATTACCATAATTTGTTAATAGAGAAAGCATCGAGTGTAGTAACTGTAGAGGATTAAGAAACAAAGAAGACCAAATGTATAAAAGGAAGGAGAGATAATACAAACAATTAATAGTGTAAGTAATGTATGAATATCCCATGATGTGGGCTGATAAAAATTTCCCTAAAAGGGATGGATAATTGTGTATGTAGTATGTATAGCATTTTTTAACTGCAGAGATAGTAGTATAAAGCAAGAAGATGAAACAAGAGTCAATGAGAGTCAACGAGAATGTGAGAAAACAAAATATGAAAACCGCACATATAGGCAATGGTAAGTGGAAGAGAACTAGGGAATGCATATGAAAGGATGAATAAAACCGATTGAAGCAGAGATTAAATAGAGTTCTAAAGACAGAACAAAGGATAATACTTAGCATAAAAAAATATACAACAGAAAAAAAGATTCACGATACTGTTGGAAGACAGCAAAAAAACTAAGGAAGAATTAGTTAAAATTAAGATCAAATCTGTTTTTTTAAATATAGACGATAGACAGAAAAGAAAATAACCAGCAGGTAAAAAATTGGGACTGGACCTTTAGAAACACATGTAAAACACTAATAGGGAAGGAAATCACAGAGCAAGAGCAGCACAAATAGAAAAAAGAAAAAGCAGATAAGAATAAAGAAGATAATAGAAGGCATGGTGGATCGTACCTTCGAATCGAATGTCGTCCAAGACATTTGGTCCAATTGGTAAAGGATGCACACCCAAACTAGAAAAAAAGTAACAGGGAAAGAGTCAGATTAAAAAACCAGGAATGGGGATGAAAAGAAATTAAGAAAAGAGAATGGAAAAGAGGCCATAGTCGATACGACGGCCTGAGGGAACCCATGATTAAAACCATAGCCTCCACTGCAGCCTCACTTAGAGAAAAAATTAGAGACCAAATTCTCGGCGTTGAAGATCTGAAATAGGAAGAAAAAAAGTGAGATTTAAAATGCAAATTAAATAGAAACAAAAATAAAGAGAGAAAAGAGAAACCGAGAATAAGGTGAAATGATTCATGTGCAAAAGATAAAATGGATCGAACTTAAAGGGGTTTGCATGTAACCCTAAAGGATGAAGCATTCCGGAGAGGGATAAGTGTGTCCGTTCATTGAACAGAAAAAAACCCTTCGACAGACGGGTGGATTTATTGTGTCCGCCGTGGTTCATAGCAGGTGGAGAAACCCTCCGGTTTAGAAAAGGAACCAGGTCCATAAACAAAAAAGAAGAGAAAAAAACAGGAAATAGATTAGAATAGATTATAGAGAAAAAAATGAAAATAGAGGCAAAAAAAGAAGAGAATCGACAAACCTTACCGTTAAAGCCTAGCGTATTCCGGTTGGTTTTCAACGAAGACGCCCAAAAGGGAAAAATGGTGGAAATAGATCTAGAAAGAGCCAACCCTTCAATAGATGATTCAAAACTGCTGGGATTGAAGTGAGACAGAAAAGAAGACCAGAACTCGCAGAAAGGGGAAATAAAGGAGTAAAAACACCATAAAAATAAAAAAATATAAAGAAAGCATAAAGAAAATAGTAAAAAGAAAAGAGGTTAGGGGTGGAAAGACCCTGTTAAATCTGTTGCAACCGCCATCATTTGGAGAAGCCCTCCGATCCAAAAAAGTAGACAGAAAGTCGAACCCTAGCAAACACCGGTTGGTTTTTAACGAAATCGTCCGAGATGGAAAAATGGTGGAAAAAGAATCCCTCCAAGATAGCAGAAAAGATTGATCCAAAACCAAAGAGAAGAAAAGAAAACCAAAGCAAAGATCAGAATGGGTTAAATAGAAACAAAGGAATAGAAAAACATAGAGAAAAGATAATCGGTGAAACTTACCGTCCAGGTCTGGAGTTTGCCGGATGGATCTTGTCGAAAACGTCCGAAGAGGGAAAAAGATGGTGTAAAGGAAGGGGAAAAAAGCCCTTCATCATATAAAACAGATCTGATAGGGGTTTTGTGTATTGCAGAAAACGGCCAAAACTCGTAGAAAAGAAATATGATAAGGGTTAAATGCCAGAGAGAATAAAAATAGATATAAAAAGAAACAAAAGATGTAAATGGGAAAAAGGAACGGGGTGGAATGACCCTTGGCATTCTCTTACCGATTTCCAAGGAAATCAAAAATTTTTGGTTCTCTTGATGATAAGCTGGCAAATCCGGCGGAAGATAGAGAGGTGCCGTGTGGGGGAAGGGGAATGATAGAGAGATAGTGGAAAACACAACCGGAAAAAAAGGAAAAGCAAGAAGAACAAGCCAACACCCAACAAAGACCCCGGAAAAATTTGAGAGAGAATTGAGAGCCATCCCACACCCGTTACCCACCGGTTGGAATTTTACCCTTTGGAACTTTAACTGAGTAAAAAAGTATAAAAAATGAGTTTTTACAATATAATCATGTTGAAATGCTTGTAATCAATTATATGATATCCTAAAATTTGATTAAAACTTGTTTTGCGGTCCGTATTGTAGATGTTTCGGACGAGCGGGTTTAAATGGGCCTTACAATAGACCAGTTGGAATTTTAATTGAGTAAAAAGTAAAAAAGTTGATTTTTTTCAAAATATTCGTGTTGAAATGTTTGTAATCAATATATAATCTTCTAGAGTTTCATTAAAACTTGTTTGCACTCCATTTCGTAGAGGTTTCAGACGAGCGGGTCTAAATGAGCCTTACAATGGACCCGTTGGAATTTTAACTTAGTAAAAAGTACAAAAATTGAGTATTTACAATATAATCATGTTGAAATGCTAGTAATCAATTATATGATCTCCTAAAATTAATTAAAACTAGTTTTGTAGTCCGTGTTGTAGAGGTTACGGACTAGCGGGTTTAAATGGGCCTTATGAAGGACCAGTTGGAATTTTAACTTAGTAAAAAGTAAAAAAATGAGTTTTTGCATTATGATCATGTTGAAATGATCGTAATCAATTATACGATCACATAAAATTTGATTAAAACTTGTTTTGCGGTTCGTTTTTGTAAAGGTTTCGAACGAGCAAGTGTAAATGAACCTTAAAATGAACCGCTGGAATTTTATCTGAGTAAAAAGTACAAAAATTGAGTTCTTACAATATAATCGTGTTGAAATGCTCATAATCAATTATATGATCTCTTAAAATTTGATTAAAACTTGTTTTTCGGTTCGTATTGTAAAGGTTTTGGACTAGCGGGTTTAAATGGGCCTTAAAATGGACCAGTTGGGATTGTAACTGAGTAAAAAGTAAAAAAGTAAATTTTTTTTCAAAATAATCGTGTTGAAATGTTCGTAATCAATATTTAATCTTCTAGAGTTTGATTAAAACTTGTTTGCACTCCATTTCGTAGAGGTTTCAGACGAGCGGGTCTAAATGAGGCTTACAATGGACCTGTTGGAATTTTAACTCAGTAAAAAGTACAAAAATTGAGTTTTTACAATATAATCGTGTTGAAATGCTCGTCATCAATTACATGGTCACCTATAATTTTATTAAAACTTTTTTGTGGTTCGTATTGTAGATGTTTCGGACGAGTGGGTTTAAATGGGCCTTACAATGGACTAGTTGGAATTTGATTAAAACCTGTTGAAATGCTCATAATCAATTATATGATCTCCTAAAATTTCATTAAAACATATTTTACGGTCCTTTTTGTAGCTATTTTGGACGAGTAGGTTTAAATGGGTCTTACAATAGACCCGTATGAATTTTAATTAGGTAAAAAGAACAAAAATTGATTTTTTTGCAATATAATCGTGTTTAAAAGCTCGTAATGCATTATATGATCTCCTAAAATTTGTTTAAAACCTGTTTTATGATCCTTTTTATAGATTTTTCGGACGAGCGGGTCTAAGTGAGCCTTAAAATGGACCCGTTGAAATTTTAACTGACGAAAATGTACAAAAATTGAGTTTTTACAATATAATCGTGTTGAAATGCTCGTAATCAATTATATGATCACCTATAATTTTATTAAAACTTGTTTTGCGGTTCGTATTGTAAAGGTTTCGGACGAGAGGGTTTAAATGGGCCTTACAATGGACCCGTTGGAATTTGATTAAAACCTGTTGAAATGCTCGTAATCAATTATACAATCTCCTAAAATTTGATTAAAACATGTTTTACAGTCCTTTTTGTAGCTGTTTCGGACGAGCAGGTTTAAATGGGTCTTACAATGGACCCGCAGGAATTTTAACTAGGTAAAAAGTACAAGAATTGCTTTTTTGCAATATAATCATGTTTAAAATCTTGTAATGCATTATATGATCTCCTAAAATTTGTTTAAAACCTGTTTTATGGTCCTTTTGTATATTTTTCAGACGAGCAGGTCTAAATGAGCCTTAAAATGGACCCGTTGAAATTTTAACTGACTAAGAAGTACAAAATTGAGTTTTTACAATATAATCGTGTTGAAATGTTCGTAATCAATTATATGATCTCCTATAATTTGATTAAAACTTGTTTTACGGTCCTTTTTGTAAAGGTATCGGACGAGCGGTTCTCTAAATGAGCCTTATAAAGGACCCGTTGGAATTTTAACTGATTAAAAAGTACAAAATTGAGTTTTTGCATTATAATCGTGTTCAAATACTCGTAATCAATTATACGATCTCCTAAAATATGATTAAAACTTTTTTTGAGGTTCGTTTTTGTAGAGGTTTTGCACGAGCGAGTCTAAATGAGCTTTAAAATGGACCTGTTGGAATTTTAAGTAAGTAAAAAGTACAAAATTGAGTTTTTTCAATATAATGGTGTTGAAATGCTCGTAATCAATTATACGAACTCCTAAAATTTGTTTAAAACTTGTTTTGCGATTCGTTTTTGTAGAGGTTTCGCACGAGCGAGTCTAAATGAGCCTTAAAATGGACCCTTTGGAACTTTAACTGAGTAAAATGTACACAAATTGAGTTTTTACAATATAATCATGTTGAAATGCTTGTAATCAATTATATGATCTCCTAAATTTTGATTAAAACTTGTTTTGCGGTCCGTATTATAGATATTTCGGACGAGCGGGTTTAAATGGGCCTTACAATAGACCAGTTGGAATTTTAATTGAGTAAAAAGTACAAAACTTGATTTTTTTTCAAAATAATCGTGTTGAAATGTTCGTAATCAATATATAATCTTCTAGAGTTTGATTAAAACTTGTTTGCACTCCATTTCGTAGAGGTTTCATACGAGCGGGTCTAAATGAGCCTTACAATGGACCCGTTGGAATTTTAACTCAGTAAAAAGTACAAAAATTGAGTTTTTACGATATAATCGTGTTGAAATGCTAGTAATTAATTATATGATCTCCTAAAATTTTATTAAAACTAGTTTTGTAGTCTGTATTGTAGAGGTTACGGACTAGCGGGTTTAAATGGGCAAAAGAAAAGGATGATAGAGAATCTCGAGCTTGTAAAAGCATAGGACCCATGGTGGAAAGATCAGGCCCCGAACGGTTGAGCCTTTTTGCAATGGATGCACATTCCATTTCAAAGAACAAGTTGCTCCATCCTCGAGACTGAGCAAGAGTGATGCCAGCTAGAAGGGCCGCACCTTCAGTTGTAGCAGCATCCGGACAGCTGCCCAATGGGTAAGCCAGACCACCAACGACTGAACCCAAATCATCACGGACCACAACTCCAATTGCTGTCGCGCGAGTGGCTGGGTCAAAAGCCCCGTCGACATTAACTTTAAATTACCCAGGAGGAGGACGTCTCCAACGAGGTGGGGAGAGTGGGGGAAGATCCGTTGGGGAAGAAGAAGAAGAGGAGATTGCATTTGAGTAATCTCGATGGAGATTTAGAGAGTTAATGGCAATTAGCCAAGGGGGTTGCAAATGGCGATTATGGACCCAGTCATTGCGCCGGTTCCAAATATTCCATAGAGTGGTAAGAAGGAGCCCAAAGAGATCAGGAGATAATTAACCAGCACCTTCCTCTAGCCATTGGAGACTAGTAGGGGCCGTACTATTAATCAAAGACGCTGGGATGCCAAATAAACAGAGAGTCTTTGAAGCACGAGGACAATCTCGAAGAGCATGAAGAACATATTCCTGACAGGATCGACAAAGAGGGCAATGAACCAAATCTGGGGCAAAAGCTGGCAGACGGGATCCAACAGGTAAAGCTTCGGATCCCATTCGTCAGCCAAAATTTTTAACTTTCGTAAGAACCTTCAGTTTAACCAGAACTTTCCAAATCCGGGCAGGTCGATTTCGAGGTTTTGGTGGACGCTGTAAAAATTGGTAACAAGATCAGACCGAGAAAACACCGGAATCATTGGGGTTCCAAAGATTGGAATCTCGATTGTCATTAATGATGGGAATATTTAAAATAGCATTGGCATCCTCAAAAGTGAAGTAGTTGCGGACCTTGATAGGGTCCCATGCAGCTTGGTTCCGTACCGTAAAATCTCGACAGCGAACAAACATTTCTTCTACGATCTCATATTCCCCATAGAGATGTACTAGGGAAGAGCCTCCTCAATTTTCCTTGTGGATGCGAATACCATTGTTTATTCTAGACCGATAAAGGAACCCGCCATATAGGTGTTGCATAGCATTGTATAATCCTTGCGAGGCAAATGACCCACGTTGTGGCTGGTTGGCATCAAGTATGTTGCCAGATGGAAAATATTTTGCCTTGTAGATTTGTCAAAGTAGAGACTCGAGTTCACAAATAAGCCGCCAGAGCTGCTTACCCAGAAATGCAATATTGAAGTTGGTTAAGTCCCGGAAGCCCATACCTCCCGCGGATTTAGGTAAACAAACTTGTTCCCATGGGAGCATGTGCCAACCCTTTTTGTTGTTTTTATCGGACCACCAGTAACGACGAATAGATGTGGTCATATCATCTATAATGTTTTGAGGAAGCAGGTAACACGACATGACATATTGGAGCAAGGACTGCAAAACAGCTTTGATGAAAGATTTCTCTGCCACTAAAAGAAAGTAGTTGCTTATCCCAATGGGATAATCTTTCATGAACTTTATCGCTAATGAAAACCAAGGGCTATTGTTTTATTCTTTCCAATGAGAAGAGGCACTCCCAAGTAAACCCCTGGGTTAGTGACCTCACGTACATGCAAGGAGTTGTTTATCATTTCACGGATCGAATGGGGGGTGCGAGGATTGTAGAAGATTGTCGATTTCTCAAAATTTACCGCTTGCCTAAAGGCTGATGCGTATGTCTGGAGGGCCGTTTTAAGGTGTTATGCTTCCTCAGTTTTATTGTTAATAAAGACCATACAGTCATCGGCAAAAAGAAGGTGATTGACTTTAGGCCCTAATCTACTAGCTCCAAGGCCATGAAGCAGATCATGTTGCTGGGCATCTGAAAGGTACGCAGAGAGACCTTGAGTACAAAAAAGGAAAAGAAAGGGTGACAAGGGATCGCATCTGAAAGGTACGCAGAGAGACCTTGAGTACAAAAAAGGTACGCAGGAGAAAAGGAGTTGTTAACCTTAACTGTAAAGGATACCGAGGAGATGCATCGCATAATGATTGAGACCCAAGAGGGTGCAAAGCCCATTCGATTCATGACACTCTCAATGAAGGAGCATTCTACTAGATCAAAGGCCTTTTCCATGTCAAGTTTAAGAGCAACACCATGGGATGATTTAGTCTGACCAGTATTAATAGAGTGTATAATCTCATGAGCAATAAGGATATTGTCAGATATGTTGCGCCCCTGAACAAAAGCAGCTTGGTTATTACTAATACAAAATGGAATCGTATGCTTCATTATGTTAACAAGAACCTTAGCGACAATTTTGTAAATTACAAAACAAAGGCTAATAGGCCGGAGATGCCTCATTGTAGTTGGATCCTTAATTTTCGGGATAAGAACTAAAATGGTCTGATTGACGGATGCCATATCAACATATCCATTCAGGAGATCCAAACATAGTTGGGTGACATCCGCACCTACCGTGTCCCAGTGTTGTCTAAAAAACCCACTAGGAAGCCCATCAATTCAAGGGGCCTTCCTAGGATCAATATCACGAAAAGCTAGTAGAATTTCATCAGCATTGAAAGCCCTAGTGAGTGACTCATTCATAGCCGGAGTAATGGAGGTAATCACTTTAGAAAGAATTTGATCAGACAATTGAGGATTCGAGGATGTGAACAAAGTCTGAAAATAAGTGGATGCAATATTCATTAAGTCGTCCTCAGCGACACACCAGTTATTGTCTGCATCATATAAACCGTTTATAGTGTTCTTTTTCCGACGATTTTTGGCACGTGCATGAAAGAATTGAGTATTCTTATCCCCTTGTGGAAGCCATAGGTTTCGAGATCTTTGTGCCCAATAAGCTTCATGTTCATCAAGCAACTTGTTGAGTTCAGATTTCGCCGCAAGATAAGCTTCCTCAGAAGATGATGTGAGAGGCCGCTTAAGGAATTTGTTAATTTTTTTAGTAAGAAATTGGATACGCACTGTGGTGTTGTAACGTTGGTGGGACTGCTAATTACCTAGGCAGGATCCTATAGCACGAATTTTATAAAGTGTAGGACCCGGGGTGGTGGCCCAAGTTTGTTGAACTAATGATATACCTTCTTCATTGGTTGCCCAACAGTTTTCAAAGCGAAAATTAGTTGTTGTAGGTCGGGGAGCATAGTGTGTTGGTGGTTCAGTGTCTAAGAGGAGGAAACAATGATCCGATTTGGCATTGAAATCAGAGGAAATGCGGTAGGAAGGATTAGCAGCTGTCCAAGCCGAATTCCCTAAAAAGCGATCTAGACGTTCGAAAATTGTTGGATTGTTAGGCATGGTTTTCGTCCAAGTGAACCATCTATAGGTAGGTTTACAATCAAAGAGATCATTGTGCGAGAGACAATTACGAAAGTTGTTAATTTGGGATCTTGCGCGACGACAACCCCCTTGTTTCTCATTATCAGATAAAATCTCATTCAAATCACCACCTATAAGCCAAGGGAGGCCACTATTGTCATTTAGAGAGTTAATTAGATCCCATGTTTCAAATTTTTTACTTGTTTCAGAAAAGCCATTCATTCCGGTAAAATACATCGAAGATGACTCAAGGTGAATAATAGTATGAATATAGCGATCCGAGTACGAGAGCAAGGACACATTAATATTATTGGAAACGAAAATAGCAAGTCCAGAGCAGGCATTACTTGAACCTAAAGAACAAACCTCAAGCATACCTAACGAAGTACACAAGCGGGAGCAAGCCGCTTTATTTAGTTTAGTTTTGCATAAAAATAAAATGTCTGGAGAAGTTTTTTGGATGTACTGCTTAAGGTGACGAACTGCCTGGAGCTTACCGAGACCCTTGCAGTTCCAGCATAACACGATCATTTCCCTCGGCGGTGTTGAGAGTCAACCGCCGCCGGAGAGTTTTTAGAGCTGCTCATCCCAGTTTTTCCTTTAGTGGTAGGTGTTGCAGGTTTAGGTCGCTTAGGCTGGAGAATCACTTGCATGGTTGGTGTTGCGGATGGTGGATAACCCTTAGCTAACTTATCATCGTATTCAAAGATTAGAACGATTTTTGGTAGGAACGCCATACCCAAATTCACCATAGCCTTATTTTGGAGATTACTAAATTGGTATATAATATTAAAAAAGAAAAGAAATGTATTGGAGGTAGTTAAATATGATATAATATAAGGAAACATTCTAAAAAGGATGATTTGATACCATGATTGTGTACTCTCATTGAATGGATGAACTTTAATTTTGTGGTAAATGGGGAAGGAGAAAATTTGAATTATGTTTAAGGTAAGTAAACATGGTAGAAACCATAAATATTTGGTTATTTTTAGAAAAGGGGTGAGAACAATAAAAAGTGGGAGAATTAAAATTTTATATCGTAAATGTTAACTCTCCAGAAATGGATGAACTTTAATTTTGCGACAAATGAGGAAAGGGAAAACTTCAATTATGTCTAAGGTAAGTAAATATGGTAGAAACCATAAATATGTGGTTATTTTTAGAAAATGGGTGAGTACAATTAAAAGTGGGAGGATTAAATTTTGAAATATGGAATGGAAAAAGATAAAACTTTCTTTTGTGGAAGAGATTAAATTTAAGAGATTTAAGTATGTAGAAAATATTTGTAGAGAAAGGTATATTTGTAAATAGGTAAAATTATCTATCGAAATTAGAATGGTTTTTGATAGGAACGTCATGTCCAAATTCATCAAAGCCTTGTTGTGGAAAAAACCCGATACCATAAATGTTGAATCTTTATAAAGAAATGAAATTTACTAAAATGGTATATAGTATTAAAAAAGAAAAGAAAGGCATTGGAGATAATTAAATATGATATAATATAAGGAAAGATTCGAAAAAGGATAATTTGACACCATAAATGTTTACTCTCCATAAATGGATGAATTGTAATTTTGTGGCCAATGGGGAAAGGGAAAATTTGAATTATGTTTAAGGTAAGTAAATATGGTAAAAACCATAAATATTTGGTTATTTTTAGAAAATGGGTGAGTACAATTAAAAATTGGAGGATTAAAATTTGATACCGTAAATGTTTACCCTTCATAATTGGATGAGCTTTAATTTTGTGGCAAATGAGGAAAGGGAAAATTTGAATTATGTTGAAGGTAAGTAAATATGGTAAAACCCATAAATATTTGATTATTTTTATAAAAGGGGTGAGTACAATTAAAAGTGGGAGGCTTAAAATTTGATACCGTAAATGTTTACTCTCCATAAATGGATGAACTTTAATTTTTCGGCAAATGGAGAAACGGAAAATTTGAATTATGTATAAGGTAAGTAAATATGGTAGAGACCATAAATAGTTGGTTATTTTTAGAAAATGGGTAAGCATAATTAAAAGTGGTAGGATTAAAATTTGAAATATGGAATGAAAAAAGTAAAAGATTGTTTTGTGGAAGAGACTAAATTTGAGAGATTTAAGTATGTAAAAATTATTTGTAGAGAAAGAAATATTGGAAAATTGGTAAAATTATCTGTCGAAATTAGAATGATTTTTTGTAGGAACGTCAAAACCAAATTCACCAAAGCTTTGTTTTGGAAGGAAAAGATTTGATACCATACATGTTGAATCTTAATATAGAAATGAAATTTACTAAAATGGTATATAATATTAACAAAGAAAAGGAATGTATTGAAGATAATTAAGTATGAAATATTATAAGGAAAGATTCGAAAAAGGATGATTTGATACCATAAATATTTACTCTCCAAAAATTGATGAATTTTAATTTTGTTGCTAACGGGGGAAGGAAATTTTGAATTATGTTTAAGGTAAGTAAATGTTGTAGAAACCATAAATATATGGTTATGTTTTGAAAATTGGTGAGTAAAATTAAAAATGAGAGGATTAAAATTTGATACCGTAAATGTTTACTCTCTACAATTGGATGAACTTTAATTTTGCGGCAAATGGGGAAAGGACAAATTTGAATTATATTGAAGGTAAATAAATATGATAGAAACCATAAATATGTGGTTATTTTTAGAAAATGGGTGAGTAAAATTAAAAGTGAGAGGATTAATATTTGAAAAATGGAATGGAAAAGGATAAAACTTTGTATAGTGGAAGAGATTAAATTTAAGAGATTTAAGTATGTAGGAATTATTTGTAGAGAAAGGTATATTTGTAAATAAAACTAAAAATAAAAATCACAACATCTTTGCAAAATAAAACAAGATGGGAATGTCAGGCTATCTAAAGAACAAATAAAAGACAAACCTCATCTTGGATTTCTTGACCAAAAATAGGAAGTCCTAAAAAAACTCGCCCTTGTCGAGCAAAACTACCAAGAAGAGTCAAATTTGTTTGAGTAGCATCGTAGTCCTTCAAGTGCTCTGTGCTAGTAAGATCCTTAATGATACTGATAAAAACTCCATTGTCCTCTATAACCCCAACAAAGTAAAGTTTCATAAGAAGTTTTAAAGTGCTACGCTTCGTCATTGCCTTCAAGTTCCTATCTGCATCCAAATCATCTCTGGATTTTTCAAGAAAGAAGACTTTCAGAATCCCTAGTATCAAACTTGGTGAGAATCTTTGTACCTTTGATGAAGCAGAGAGCAGATCTTTGACATATAGACAATAGTAAGATTCCAACAAACTTGAAATGGCTAAAAGGTTCGGTATACAATAAAAAGCTAGCTAGCAAGCATATAGGCGAGTAATGTTGCACATAAGTATATTCTTCTTATTACAGAGGGAAAATGAGAATACTCCATTAACACATTTACATGCTTTGAGCTGGCAACATCTTCAATCGTAGCATATGAAGAGAACTCAACATTAAAGAACAACAAACTTAACATAATACATGCATATAGAAATGTCACAGAAATGTTGTAACCCCCTCGTCCCTGTCTGGATGACTGACCGGTCCGAGTAGGCTACACGGGGGAAATCGAAGTGAAACCCACTAAGGCTCCCCTTCGGTTAGCAACCCTAGAAAATTTCTTTAATTATTATCTTGTCTAAATGGATTAATTTAATCCTATATGAGAGGACAACAACGGAAGCAACAAACGAGATGATCAACCCAACAACAATCCAAAGAAAATCCATTTTAGCTTAAACTACATGCCGTTTCGAAATACCCAAGGAGTGTATCGAAATGCCTTGACTAAGTCAGCAGGCCCAAGTCAACACGAGGAGACCGTATCGAAACGCTGGTCAACCGTTCCGAAACACCCTCAACGGTCAACTTCTCGTGGTCAACGATACGAAGACCGTTCCAAAACGCCAAGGCCCAATTGGATACCTCAATTTATCGGCAAAATCTCAGATTTCCAATGGAAAAATCGTACCGAAATGTCCCCTTTGCGTATCGAAACGCCCGACCTAAAACAAAGGGACCGTATCAAAACGGGACCAACCGTTTCGATACGCCCTCTACGAGTAGACTGGTTTTAGCTGGTTTTTGGCACAAGGCTGTCCAAAAACACAACTAAAACCTCCAACAACCAACATACATCAATTCTAGATGCAAGTCACCCTATACAAGCATGCACAACACTCAACAAACATGTAAGAGCCATACATTCAAGGATCAACATTCAACATAAGAGTTCAGACACAGCATTTAAAAACATGCCTTGGACAACATGCATAGCATTCATGGGAAGGGTATAAGTCTTCAAACACAAGGCAAGTATGCATCAAGTGAATATGGTCTACAATCCACAATATAAAGGCATAAACATGGCCAACATAAATTCAACAATTTAACATGCTCAACAAAACACATCATCAACTAAGGAGTTTGACACCAACTCCTACAAGTCTACACCCCCATCGTCTAGGCATTATTACAAATACATAAATCATACTTGAGCTACTTTGAGAACTCCAAAAGCTCCTCCCTTTCCCACTTGCCTCCCGAACTCTAACGATCTGCATGTTGGAAATAAATGAGAGCGTAAGCTAACTAACTTAGTGAGAGAAGCTCTATAATTCAACAAGCATGCAATTTTCAAAACACTTTTCATAATTGACAATAAATCAATGAATGCACGAATGATTAACACAACAAGACTACACATGGCTTGCACATGCACAACCAACATACACACGGTGGGACCACACATCACCGTTCGACTAGTAGTTTTCCGATGGGACCACTCATCACCTTACTCTACTACTAGTCACTACCGGTGGGACCACTCATCACCGTAGTTAAGACAACCATCACGTGAGGCTCGACTTCAACTCAACTACACAACAACAACGATATGAAACAACTCAAGATGCACATGATACCATAACATATAGCCACTCATCAACACATAACAAAAAGGTAGGATGAATAACTTACACTTGGGTTTAGGTGAACCCTCTAGGTCCCACCCAAACCCCCAAGAGTTCCATTTCGAAAACAAATCAAAGTTTGACATTTCTACTCACTGTTGCTACCCAAATGAAAGCCGAAAACCAAGCTCAAGTCTCAAAATTCTCCGGATTCGTTCCTGAGGCTTCACCAACTAAATTCCTTGCTTCTAATCATCCCAACACAATCAAAATAACCACAAATCAGTCCACAATCAAAGTAGCAAACCCGAAACATAATTCAAGCACAAAACACATGATTCAAGCTAAGAACAACTCCCAAAATCCTCATTCCCGACCAGCCATGAAGCACAACCGAAAACCCTTGATTTCAACAATCTTAACACTCCCAAATGCTTCCAAAACAACCCTTATATGTAGCCTAACCATCAGCCCACAGTTTCCCACATCAAACACCCCCAAAACTCAACATTTAAGCTCTCTAAAACATTCCTAAAACCCAATTCCGGGAAACAACATAAAACCTTGTAAAAATATAATATGATGGACCTTTTAGGTTGTAAATAACTCATATAACCTCAACAAGTCAAAAGCTTAAGTCATAGACAATAAAGATGTCATTTTTAATCTAAACTTCCAAAACCTCAAACTACAAAAACCATGTTCTTTATGGAAAATAATGGTACCAACCTGTAGAGGGAAGGGAGGACAAGTCAAAAATGGTTTTACCTTTGAGAAATCTCCAACAATGAGCTAGAAAGATGATGGAATAATGATTCCAATGGGGAAGGGTTTTTGTCGTGGGATAAGTTTGAAGGGGGGAAGATGATGAGTCAAAATGAGTGTTTTAAAATAAATGGGTTTCTATTTTACAAGACCAAGAAATTACAACTTTGCCATTAATGAGATGGACATCCTTCACCATTCTAATTTCCATGGAATTTGGGTTCTAATTTAATTTAAAATTTGATCCAACATATAAAATAAATTTTTAAAACGAAAAGGGAAACCCGAAACATTATTTTAATATTATTTTCACCCGACCCCCAAACCTGGGTGTTACAACTCTCCCCCACTTAAGGAATTTTGTCCTAGAAATCACCTGACGGAAACAAGTACGGAAACTGCTCAAGCATATAAGCTTTCATTTCCCACGTGGCCTCTTCTACTCCCCTATGTCTCCATAACACCTTGGCCAACTCTATGGTCTTACCAAGCAACACCTTGCTATCAGAAGCAAGTATCTCAACTGGTTCTTCGTTGTAAGACAAGTCCAGATTCAGATCAATCTCTTCTACGGGCATTACATGGGACGAATCCGATCTATACCAACTAAGCATCGACACATGAAAGACATCATGGATCTTCTCTAACTCGGAAGGCAATCTCAAACGGTAAGGTACTGGCCTAATCCGCTCAACTACCTCATAAGGTCCAATGAATCTTGGGCTTAACTTACCCTTCCTACCAAACCTCAACCTCTTTCCTCTTTAAGTCGGCATAGGACTTATGTCGATCTGAAGCTACCTTCAAACTATCACATATCAACTTTACCTTATCGGTGGCGCCCTTAAGCAATTCAGGCATCGGTACAAGCTTCTGTCCGGCTTCGGCCCAACAAATCGGAGTTCTCCACTTCCTACCATACAAGGCCTCATATGGAACCATCTGAATGCTCGACTGAAAACTGTTGTTATACGTAAACTCTACTAACGATAGATGTTTCTCCCACGACCCCTGAAAATCAATGATACAACATCTCAACATATCTTCCAACACCTGAATCACTCTCTCAGACTAACCATCTGACTGCAGATGATACGAAGTGCGGAAGTTCAACCAAGTGCCCAAGGCTCGATGCAAACACTCCCAAAATCTAGCTGTAAATCTCGGGTCTCGGTCTGACACAATCGATTTCGGTACCCCATGTAGTCTCACTTTCTCACAAATATACAGATCGGGCAACTTGTCTAAAGTATAGGTGGTATGAACTGGTATGAAGTGGGCACACTTAGTAAACCTATCCACTATCACCCACACTGAATTTTTCCTCGAAGGAGTCAACGGTAGCCCTGACACGAAGTCTATGGTAATACGTTCCCACTTCCATTCCTGAATCTTCAACGGCTGTAACAAACCTGAGGGAAACTGATGCTCGGCCTTGACCCTCTGACAAACCATACACCAACTTACAAACTCGGCCACGTCCTTCTTCAAACCAACCCAATAGTACTATTCTTTTAACCCTCGATACATCTTCGTGCTACCCGGATGCATAGCAAAAGGACTGTTATGAGCTTCATTTAAGATCGTACGCCTCAACTTGGCGTCCTCCGGAACCACTATCCTATCCTTGTAACATAGGATCCCATTCTCACCAAAACAATACTCAGTAGGCCTATCTTGGGCTATGTCTTGCACGTGAGGTGCCAAAGACTCATCTCGCAATTGCTTCTCTCGAATTAACTGAACTAACGAAGGCTTAACTTGAAGCTCGGCTATCAAACCACCATCATTAGACACGTTCAATCTCACAAACATATCTCGCAACTCAACGACCAACTTTCTACTCAAGGCATCGACCACTACGTTTGCCTTACCCGGATGGTACTCTATCGTGAGGTCATAGTCCTTGAGAAGCTCTAACCACCTACGTTTCCTGAGGTTCAACTCCCTCTGAGACATCAAATACTTCAAACTCTTGTGGTCGGTATACACGGTGCACTTCTCACCATAAAGATGGTGTCTCCAAATCATCAACGCGAACACCACTACGGGTAGCTCTATGTCATGGGTGGGATAATTCTTCTCATGAACTTTCAACTGTCGTGAAGCATATGCTATCACCTTACCCTCTTGCATAAGCACACAACCTAACCCTACGTAGGATGCATCACTAAAAATCACAAATTCTCTCCCCGGTTCTGGCTGAATTAAGATAGGAGCTTCGGTCAAAGCTTTCTTCAATTTCTCAAACGCTTCTTGTCTTGCATCTGACCACTCATACGGAACATTCTTCTGTAGTAACTTAGTCAAAGAAGCCGTTATTCTAGAAAACCCCTCAACAAACCTTCTATAGTATCTCGCCAAACCTAGGAAACTGCGGATTTCTGTCACTGACTTCGATTGTTTCCAATTAACTATAGCTTCTATCTTCTTAGAATCCACACTAATCCCACTAGCCGAGATCATGTGACCTAGGAAGACTACCTCCCTAATCCAAAACTCACATTTGCTTAGCTTGGCATACAACCGATACTCTAGTAGGGTTTGAAGTACTAACTGTAAATGGTCATCATGCTCCTCTTCGGTCCTAGAGTACACTAAGATGTCGTCCATGAACACTACAACAAACCTGTCCAAGAACTCATGAAACACACAATTCATCATATCTATGAAAGTTGCTAGAGCGTTAGTCAACCAAAAAGGCATCACCAAAAACTCATAATGCCCATAACGTGTACGAAAGGTCGTCTTCGGTATGTCCACATCCTTTACCTTCAACTGGTAGTACCCCGACCTCAAGTCAATCTTCAAAAACACAGAAGCACCTCTCAACTGGTCTAGCAAGTCATCTATCCTAGGGAAAGGGTATTTGTTCTTCATTGTCACCTTATTCAACTGCCTATAATCTATACACATCCTCATGCTATCATATTTCTTTTTCACAAACAAGACTGGAGCACCCCACGGAGAAATACTAGGCCTAATAAAGCCTCTATCAGTCAACTCCTGAAGCTGTGTCTTCAACTCTTTCAACTCTTTCAGTGCCATTCTATACGGAGCAATCGACACTGGTGCAGAATCAGAATATGTCTCAATAGCAAACTCAACTGCTTTGTCTGGAGGCAAACCCGATAACTCTTCCGGAAAACACTAGGAAAATCACATAATATTCTAATGTCCCGAGGTCTCACCTCACCCATATTTGGATTCATTACATAAGCCAAGTAAGTTTGACACCCCGAACTCAACAACTTCTGAGCTTCCAAAGCCCAAACCACATTGGACAAGAACCTGACGTTCTCACCAACTACCACAACCTCAAAGTCATCGGTAAGCCTCAAGGAGACTCTCTTGGTCTCGAATTCAACCCTAGCCCTATGCTCTACGAGCCAATCCTTGCCCAAAATCACGTCAAAACCGTAGAAGGGTAACTCCATCATATCGACCGGAAATACATGACCTTGAACCATCAAGGGACACCTCTTATACACCTTCCTAACTACCAATGTATCACCAAAAGAGCTTTTAACATTTACACCATCCTCTAGCCAATCACATGGTAACCCTAATGACCTTGCGTGCTCACCCAAAATATATGAATGTGGCGACCCCGAATCTATCAAAGAAAGCAAACTCAAAGACTGTAATGAGAAATTACTTGCAATGACATCAGTGCCATTCCCACCCTCTCGTTGAGCATACACCCTAGCCGGTCCTCCTCCCTCGGGCTAGACTGCTACTACATGAGCCAAGTTCCTCTGACCCTCATTCCTTGGCTGAAAGTTTCCACGACCGCGCCCACGACCTCTCTGATACTCTAAGCCCCTAGCTGGAGCCGGTCCGCCCCTAGCTGGGTGTGGACAGTTACGCCTCATGTGGTCTCGAGATCCACAGTTCCAGCACGGCCCAAAGGTACCCGCACACTCGCCCTGATGGCATCTCCCACACCTATTGCACTCTGGTGTGTGCATAACAGCTGCTTGGCCCTGATGGCCCTAACCATAGTTACCACCCCTATGTCTCGAATCGGGCTCGTACCTCCTATCCCTATGCCTCTTGGCCTGATCTCTATCCCAGTTCGCATGTCTCTTTCTGGAATCAGACCCACTAGCACGTGCACTAGAGCCTAAGTTCTGCTCAATATCCTTGGACCTAGAGACCAAAACATCGAACTCAACGTAGTCAGAGGGAAGCATGTAGGTCTTTACATCTCTAGTCAACCCATATCGAAAGCGCTCACACCGCGCCCCCACATTAGGGACCAACTCATGAGCATACTGGCTCAATCTCACAAACTGGACCTCGTACTCGGTCATGGTCCTGTTACCCTGAACCAAGGCCATAAACTCTCTCTTATTTTCATCAGAGTACCGAATTCCAAGATACTTCCTCTTGAAGGCATTTCTGAAGAACTCCCACGTGATATCCGCTTCGGCCATCCCCGAAGTAACAATGGTCCACCAAGTATAAGCGTCCCCATAAAGCAAGGAGATAATGCAACCCAACTTACGGGCGTCTGAACACTCCATCTGAGCCAAGATGCGAGTAGTACTCTCAAGCCACCCTTCTGAACCCTCGAGAGTCAACCCACGAAACTCAACTACCCCAAGTTACGAAGCCTCTCTAGGGGTAATCTGTCCCCGTACCCTGAGGTGGTGCTGCAGCCTGTGCACCGGCCAAAGCTGTCTGAAATACCCCAACTATAGTCTGAATTAGATGAGTCATGTCCGCGCCTACTGGACCCTAACCCACCTGAGCCATGAGACCTCCAACATTAGCACCAGCCTGAGGCCCATTACAATCACCTCCGACTTTAGCACCAGCCTGAGGCACATCACCGTCACCACCCACTCCATTACTACCGGGAACAGGAGAAGCAGGAGGCTCACCTCCGGGTGCTTGGTCACCCGCTGTAGGTCGCCCCCTTGGTCTCACCATAGCAAAACAAGATATAAAACAACAAACACACAACATACAAGGAAAACGTTTGGTTAGCAAAGGGCAAGGACTCCGGTTCTCAAGCTCGTTAAACCAAAACAATTTTTTTCCTTTTTGCCAACAACACCTAACAATGGAGACATTTGACTAACCCTTAACCCAACCAGAAAAAGCCACTGAAACATGCTTTCAAACATCGTACTAGCAAGCAACTCCATGCAATACATAGTAAAAACACTCATCGAGGCATAGCAACACATAACAACCCAAACTTACCTCACTTACCTACCCGAGGTCTCAGAAACCTCAGGCTCTGATACCACCAAATGTAACCCCCTCGTCCCGGTCTGGATGATAGACCGGTCCGAGTAGGCTACACGGGGAAAACCAAAGTGAAACCCGCTAAGGCTCCCCTTCGGTAAGCAACCCTAGAAAATTTCTTTAATTATTATCTTGTCTAAATGGATTAATTTCATCCTATATGAGAGGACAACAACGGAATCAACAAACGAGATGATCAACCCAACAACAATCCAAAAAACAGTCCATTTTAGCTTAAACTACAGGCCGTTTCGAAACACCCAAGGAGTGTATCGAAATGCCTTGACTAAGTCAGTAGGCCCAAGTCAACACGAGGAGACCGTATCGAAACGTTGGTCAACCGTTCCAAACACCCTCAACGGCCAACTTCTCGTGGTCAACGATACGAAAACCGTTCCGAAATGCCAAGGCTCGTTTCGATACCTCAATTTATCGGCAAAATCTCAGATTTCCAGTGGAAAAATTGTACTGAAACGTCCCCTTTGCGTATCGAAACGCCTGACCTGAAACAAAGGGACCGTATTGAAACGGGACCAACTGTTTCGATACGCCCTCTGCGAGCAAACTAGATTTAGCTGGTTTATGGCACAAGGCTATCCTAAAACACAACTAAAACCTCCAACAACCAACATACATCAGTTCTAGATGCAAGGCACCCTATACAAGCATGCATAGCACTCAACAAACATGTAAGAGCCATACATTCAAGGATCAACATTCAACATAAGAGTTCATACATAGCATTTAACAAAACATGCCTTGGACAATATGCATAGCATTCATGGGAAGGGTATAAGTCTTGGCGGTAAGTCTGGCAGATAATCTAAGTCCGGCAGGATAGTCGACAACGATCCCTCCTATTTCTAGGTTATGATGCTTGAGATGTTAACTTGAGGACTAGTGTGGAACCAAGTTAGCCAACTCGGTTGGTGATCCCTTTTAGCCGCTGAAACTTGTGGACTAGTGTGGAACCAAGTTGGTCACGCCTCAGCACGTTGCGACCGTACTTAACCCTTTCGTGAGCATTGCACTTTCGTGCCCGACAAATAGATTCTCTCAAACGACTGGTGTAGAAAGATTGAAAGAATAAAGAACAACGGATTAAGTAAACTTGGAATATTTTATTGAAGAAATAACTCAAAACCCTAAAAAACCTATTTCTCACTAGTTACAACATAACCCTAACCCAAATAGAATTTAGAACACGACGGCAGTGAAGAACACAACAAAAGTCTATAAAAACCTAGAATGATTTGAACTAGAAGTACAATGGGTATTTATAGACTCAAAACTAGGTTAAGTCCAGCTTAAAGTAAAAGTCCTCTAAAGTAGCTTTCCTTCTTTAATATAGCTTTAAATACCGACTTCTTTGCTCGGAATATGGACTCTTTCTCGTTTGCCTTAGCCCGTAAGTAAACTTCGGAATTTTGCTTCGGTAGCCCTAACCGCTGCTACAAGTGTTGGAAAATCATATAAACGCCGGCGATAGATTCAGAAGTTTTTGCTCTACAAATCGTACTCCAGTTCTCTCAACTTCCCTAGTCAGCTGCTGAGGGCAGCAAGGTCGGCGGCAACTCTACTCAGCAGCAACTTGTCTTTAGCTGGAACTGCTTCAGTATAGTTCCTGGGTTTGCTTCTCAGCATTTTGTCCTTCGTTCCTCGGTTCCCTCATTCAGCTGTTTGTACCTACAAGCAAGAATACACTAAAACATTATCTCTTGTTCTCCAAATAAATGATAAGTTATAAAGTAAGGCAGAACAATGAAATAATGTAAAATGCTATGTATGACCTACTTATGCCTAAAATGTGCTTAAAAAAATTATAATAAGAGTTGGAAAGTGTATGAAATATAGGACTTTTGGACATTTTACTCACCCTCAAACTCGAACTATTGCTTGTCCTCAAGCAATGCAACCTAAGGTACTTGCTCTAATAATAGTCAGAAAGAAAAACTTGTTTTTAACCTGATTTTCTGCCTCAAGGCCGTGGCACCTATATATATAACTAATGAAGGGAAATAAGCAAGAAATTAACTTAGAATTTAAATTTCTCATGCCTGTGTGGTGTGTGCATATCTGTAAACAAGCTGAATAAGCAAAATAAAAAACAAAACATAGATGTTGCTGCCGAGGCAACACAGTTAAGCACAATATTTTTATTAATCATGGCAGTGAGGGCTTCAACTTATCACAACTACTCTTCTAGGTCTGACGTTGAGATATGAGCAAACTACAAAACCCCGAACCCTTGGAGTAGAGTAATCCCGTGAAGACTTTCATTCACTCATGCTAATTTGTCCGTCACTTTAAGGCTTTTAGATTCATGGACTTTGATAGCAGCGAAGAGTTATCATACATGATTCTTCCTAGATTCTGTTGCGGGCAACTCTAGGGTATCACAACTTTGTTCTTAGTTTTTGATCTTGCTGCTGTGGCAGTTCTGCATTTTTCTGTTCCTTTTTCCTGCCTCGACGGCTACCTGTAATCATCGTTAGAATTTCGCAAAGAATTCTAAAAACAAACATGCCCATGTTCATCAAATATTCTAACACATTAAACAAGTAACAGAGATGTTTAACATTTTCAAACAAAAAGAAAAAAAATCTAAGTCATATTCCATACTTTTTCCCAAGATTAAGTTCATTTTTAGTTAGGTGCAAAAATAATTAATTGGCTATCCTATCATAGGCACAAGTCATAACAATTTTTTTCTTTTCCAATTATTACTAAGGTAAGTACAATGCAACCTAAGAATGCAACTAACATTGACTAGACAAATGATGTGAGAGCTATCCCCCCAAACTCAAGATGGGCATTGCCCTCAATGCACAAAAAAGAAAAGATAAAAAGAAAAATAAAATATACAAGTTAGAAATAAAAATAAAAGAAATAGAAAAATAAAAATAAAAGAAAAGTGAAAGAAAAGAAAATAAACTAAAAATCTGCTGAGGGGTGGGAGGAGACTGGATTCTTGTCAGCTAAGGAGGAGGAGGATGTTTGGATGACGAAGTGGCGGCTGACAGATGCCTTGGCGACGGTTCTAGCTAGTGAGGTTTTGCTTTCCGCGGCGGCTGGACTCTCTTCGGCGTTAGCTGTGGCTCTTCTTGCGGTTTGACAGGAGAAGCGTCTGGAGATGCATCGCTCTCTTCCGACTCTGTCTCAAAGTCCACATGTTCTTCAGCTTTTATGTGCAGCTTCCTCTTCCTGGTTCCTTCCTATCTGGGTGCTGTCAGATAGATAAATGTCATTGGGATGGCTGTTGTTGCTGCCACCACTGTTGTTTCTGGCTTAGACGGTGGCTGCTCGATCTCCTCTGATGAGGAGGTGTCTACCACTGTCTTTGTTGTGCCGGTAGAGGATAGATGATGTTGGTGCCTTTCATGCGAGTCTGCCACTATGTTAGATGGAGTGGCAGCTGAGTAAGTCGGATAATGCGTAGGAGAGGACACCTTGCGATTAGTCTGGCGGGCAACGATGACTGGTGGAGTTCTTTGTGCTTGTGTTGCTGCTGCAAGCTCTGTAGGGAATGACGGCATGATGGGCACATCACCGAGAAATTTCTACAGAAAATAATCCACGAGGGCTTCTTGGGCCTCCCCCACATAGTTCATGAAGGCCAACTGCTGCTGCGCGATGCGTTTTGTGTAGTCTATAAGTGTGTGCAGTAGTGGGAGGACTTCTTTGTCTGGGGCACCTTCAGTACTACCGGGGGCGGCTGGAGTTTCAAATTGTGAGGCTGAAGGCTGGTTGGGCATTGCTGGCTGTTTTTCCGCATCCTGCATCATCTTAATGCGGACCTTTTTGGTCCAGCCCTCTTTAGCAGTTGTTAGCTCATCTGTGGGCACTGCCGGGACACCGAAGTTGGTGTAAAGGCCTGTGATGAGGGACGAGAAGTACAACATGCCTTTCTTCTTTCTAAAGCAGTTGTGGATTTCTGTGTAGATAATTTCCCCTACATTTATATGTCGGTTCGACAGGATACTATAAATTATGGCTAGGCGCGACCGATCAACGGTTAAGTTGTGAGATGTGGGCATCAAACGTCTTTTAACGAACGTGTTCCATAACATGGCCTCGGACAACAGATGGCGGCGATGGACTGATCCCACATGTTTGCCGCCCAGCCATGGTGTATTGGGCTTGCAGAGCTTGGCCTTGATTTTCTCATAGTCGGCAGCCGTCAGTGACTTCCTCCAGTCCTCGTGCGGGTTGTCGTCCATATCAAGGCCATAATACTTGTTGATGACAGCAGCATTTAGTTTGACTGACTCCCCGCGAACATAGATAAATGGGTTCTCTGGGTAGGGCTGAGGGGAGTAGAATTCCCTGACTAAGGTGATGTTCGATATCTCTGGCTGCTGCGCGAACATCTCCCATCCCTTCTAGTGGATGGTTCGGAACAAGGCAGACTCTAGACCACGGTCTCCCATTTGCCACATGTAATGGAAGCCTTGATCCTCCCATACTGCCTGCTTGGAGAACTTATTTTTGTATCTGTCCTCGTCCTTCTTGTAGCAATATCTCTTATAGATGAGTTTTTGGGTTGATGTTGATGCCATGAGAACGGTTGGACTTAACTGAAACTAGAAAGAAAAGTTATTAGAGACCAGGGGAATCAGATAGAAGGTAGCAAGAAGGTGAAAGCAAAGTAAAATGAAGTGAGTGAGTGGTGTATATATAGAGCTGCCAAGAGGTGTCGGGGCGGCATTAAATGCCTAACGGTATGATTTTCTTGCGCACATTATAGATTTTTCTATCCATTGGCGGCCACCTAGCCGTTACGTGTTGCTACGCTGGCGGCTGCCTCGGCGGGAAGCTGGGCGGGCTTCTTGTTGGGCCTTCTTTTTGTTCCTGCTCTTTTATTCCGTAACTTGAAAGTAAAGATAAGGGTAATCTTTACCAGTGGTCCCTTTCGTTTAGAGTGTGTTCTATTTTGGTCACCAAAATTCAAAAAAGATTATTATGGTCACTTACGTTTAGAATCGTTTCTATTTTGGTCCGTTGGCCGTTAGTCTCCGTTACTTAAAAAAATAGTTTCTAATTTAACCCCCAAACTTTCAAAATTTTAATTTTCACCATCTTTCCCCAAAATTATAAAACTAAACCCAAAAATTATAGTCCTCTGTTTTGATTGTTTTCTCGTGATTTTATATTTGTTTGTTTTTATTTGTTTTCTATTTCAAGAGTTAGATTATTGTTTTTTACATGATCGAGTTTTACTTATTTTGTTTCTTAAGTGAAGAAACTTTAAACTTTGTTTTATTTTTTAAACGGTGTAGGATTATATCAATCAAAAAAAATCCTGAGCAGTGGAACAATTGGAGCCGATAATTGTTGTTGTCGCAAGAAAGTTAGTAGAATTTACTATTTCATTTTTAGAAAAATCAGAATTTTGAGGTGATGATTTGAGCTTATAGGTACGGAAAAAAATTGCGTTATTAATATGTTAAATTTGTATAATTTGATTGTCCAATTCCGTACGATCGTTGCTATTATGAATGACCTAGATGAAGGGGATGCTATAGAAAAAAGAAAAGAGATAGAATTAGAATAAGTTCCAGTTTGTTCAATACATTCACAATATTCGACTTTTAAAGGAAATCCACCTCCTACAACCATACAACGGATGCCAATAACTAACTCCACCTGATGGACTAATAGAGCTTATGTTATTTTGAGACTTCTAAAACAACCCAAGTCACTACCAAGTATTACCTACAGAAATACCACGCATCAGTATTTTTCCTTTAAGAACACTCTTTCTCTCAAGGATGAAATTTTAAAAATCAGTTGAACAAGTTAGGTAGGAATCTCACTTACCCTCTTTAAAAAATTATTGTTCGATTGCATCAATAATTCAGTAACTAACTGAGCACATCTCTTTCTGATTTTGTTTATCCAACAAAGTACTATGTTGCTTCACAATAGCTTGCAGAGTAACTATTTATACAAGTAACTATTTATACATGTGGTAGTGGGTGGTCTATAATAACTATCCTGTTTGCTGAGTTGTTTATGTATAGACTGATTATCTTTATTAGCTAGAGTATGGCTTTTAGTGTTGAGAAATCTAAGAAGGCACCGAAACTTTCAACTCTAGAAGATCCTTACTTTTTATTAATGTAAATTCAAATTATGGTCCTTCCCATTGCACAAATGGATAAAATGTTATTTGTATTGACCCATTTAGTAGGAAAAGAATGATTTTCTATTTGTTGTATAACATTGATTCTCTTTCTTCTTAGCAGCATCTTGTTCTCATTGTAGTTTCTGTGAATTTAAATATAACACTCTTAATAAAAGGGAACATTTTTGTGTTTGTTGTATAAAGTGGAAGTTCATTCTTCTTAGCACAGTTTGCTTCTCATTGTAGTTTTTGTAAATTTAAATCTAACATTATTTTTGTCTCGTTTTCTTATGATCGTTGTCTGGTGTTCTTTTTTTTCCTTCTATTTTTGATCTTATGGTTTCTGCTTTTTAGTATGGTCAAATATATCTAAGTATTTGATGTTGTATTTATTTATCACTCCAATCTAATTATTACTGATGTAAATTTGCTTAATTTCTCTTGGATTTCCAGAGTAATATTACAACTTTTGGAGATTATATTGGGTGCTGGAACCGACAAAATAATTAATTTCTTGCAACTTGCCTCTGTAAATAGCCTTGTAGACTTGTTACCAACAGTTTCTAACAATTTGGATGGTATTGAATTGGATGACAATATAAAATGTGGTCTTCAAGGTATCTTTGATTCTTTCATGCTTTGTTTTTATTTTAGTGGCCTGATATTTTACTAATTGTATTCTCTTTAAAAAATTAATTTTTTGGGTTTTAGTTTTATAATTTTTGGAGAAGATGTTGACAAATAAAATTTTGAAAGTTTGGGGTTAAATTAGAAACTATTTTTTTAAGTAACGGAGACTAACGGTCAAGTGACCAAAATAGAAACGATTCTAAACGTAAGTGACCATAATAATCTTTTTTAAATTTTGGTGACCAAAATAAAACACACCATAATCAAAAGGGAAGAACAGAGAGATGAGAGAAATATGGAGATTTGTATTATTCTCAAAATATAGACTTGTGTATACAATGCCTTCAATGAATCATCTATTTATAGGCATAAGAAGTACATAATATATTAAACTCTAATTAATAGAGATAATATTCCTAATAATAAATAAATCGAACTCCTTAGATAAAGTTCTAATCATGATAGATATCCACATAAATAAATATTCATAACACTCTCCCTTGGATGTCTATGAAGATAATGTGCCTCGTTAAAACTTTACTAAGATAAAAACCCAGTGGGAAAAAAATTTCATTAGTGAAAGAAAAGAGCACACACATCTTTAATACACATAACATGTTGCCTCATTAAAAACCTTACCAGGAAAACCCATTGGGACAAAACCTTGGTTAAGGGAAAAAAAGTGCAACACGTATTTACTCCCCCTCATGAAAACATCACAAAAGATCTTTGAATCTTCATAATTCAATCTTGAATATTATTTTTCTAAAGATCGTGAGGGATGAAACTTTAGAGTAATATGTTCCATGATGTACCCACTTTCAAACTGAGATATACATCTTGCATTATCTTCACACAAGATACCTTTTATCATATCTTGTAAAAGTAAATCCACATATCTTTTGGATATGTTGGGTCAATGATCTTAGCCAAACACATTTTTGGCTTGCCTCGTGCATAACAATTATTTCTACGACATTTGAGAAGGCATCAACGAATGTTTGAAGATCTAAATGTAATGATCTTTGTATATTCATGGATATTGCTTGACCAACTAATATATGGTGCTTCAAAACCAAGAAAAGATATAATTATCTTTATTCACATCCAACAATCTTACAACTATCTAGATACTCAATAGATATGCTCTATTCATATTGAACCTTTATTAAGATTCTTTCAGCTTATGTCTATTCATAGACAAAAAGAAATATATAAAAATGCTCGATCTTCAGGTCGAGATAAATTTGATGTCAAGATTCAAGTACTTGTATTGAAAGTACTTCACGAGTTTCCAATTTGAAGCTCTTTAGGAGTTCTAAAATTATCATAATGGATCTTGATCCAAACTCCTTTATAAATTACATAAGTAAATCTGATCATTCTTATAGTATTTTCTCAATTAGTATTCACCAAGGCGATTATACCAAATGCGCCAAAATATTCATGAGACATGTCTAAATAAATTTCCTCGGAAATTTCCAAATGCTTCTGGCATTTTAAATCCTTCAAGGATAAATATGGATCCACAAATAATTAGACGCATGTAAAATTTTTCATAATTGCCAAAGTAATTGCATCCACCATGAAGTAATTAAAACTTTTCATAAATCATAGTTCAAGTCGTATTTATGACTACATATTTGTGCCTCACTTGCATTACACCTCTAGGTGTTTGGACTGCTGGTCCAAATACTTATATTTTAGAAGTTCAAAGCGTCTTTCAGCATAGACCAATTCAATATCTATACTTCTGGATAGATTTTATACAAGATCCTCGATTTCTTTCTTTACTCATATAGAAGTATTTTATGTAAAATTGTTTGTAAAATCGTTGTCGACAACTTTCAAATTTTCTAGTTCCATTCTCATAATGACAAAACTCATCGAGATCTCTTCAAGATTTCAATCTTTATTTCAGGTACCTGAAACTCTTCAAGAGTTTTATTATTAGTTATGTCTTGGGTCTCTTCAGGAGCACTCGCCTCCAATATATGACCATCTCATAATACTTTTCATTTACGAGAATTTTGATCATTGGAACCATTTCAACTATCATGCTTCAAGCATGATTTACATCCACTTGCTCTAACATGTAATTTAAACTTAGAGCATTTCAGCTAGTATATGAGACTTAATTACTCTCATTGGGTCAATAAATATGTCTGACAGTTGACATGAAATAACATGAATTAACTTATGAACTTTTAGTTCATATTCGAGGATCTAGATAATGATAATTCATTTCCTTCTTTATTCAGCTGATTATTCTCTCCCCCTGATGTTGAGAAAAATCATCTAATAAATGATTCTCCAATTAATGTTTAGAATTTAAACATAAAAGGAGACTCGTACTCAATATATAATCTCAACCCTTTTTACTTGCCCATTTTGTGCGTTATGGTGGAGCAATTCAACTATATATCGCACATTCAAAAATTCAAAAATGGGAAATATGACTTCTGACCAAAAGTCAAATCATAATGTGGAGTTTATTATAACTCGTTGGCTTGATGCGTATAAGTGTTGCTATATGAAAATACCATATAAATAATAGATGTTTTGTTATCACAGTGTAACGCCCCGGTTTTGGGCTTAGGAGTTTTGGGCGTTGACCGGTTGGTCAAAGTGTTGTTCGAATCTTAAGAGGTTAAATTAGGAAAGCCTAGTTCGGGTTGCATTAAAAATATGGAAAAATGTTCTAAAATCATCTTTTAATATAATTAAGTGAACTGTGAAATCAATTTTGGAAAATGAGTTTTGGAAGTGTGACATTTTGGCTAGTGACCAAAATGTAATTTTCGCAAGTTTGGTGGCTATTTTATAAAGGGTTGGAACTTTGAATCTTTAAGGAGATATTAATCCAAAAGTGATTTCTCCAGATTTTTCCAAGATTTTATAAGCTATTTTCTGATTTTAAAGATATCAAAAAGGAGGGAAAAGCTCATTTGGCAATTTTCTAAACTAACTTCCCATTTTCTTTCTCTCATTTTCTCTCAAACCAAACACTACATTTCCAGAGATTTGTTTCTGATTTTCTCACCTAAATTCCTCCTTTCAACTCTCATTTGATTCCGAGTCAACATATCTTCAAAACCTCTTCAATTGCTACAAGTTTCAACAAGCATTTTGATTGCAAAAAGTGGAGAAACACAAGTTTGGAGGTAAGAACGTCCTTCTCCTCTAAACTATCAGTTCTTTACTGAAATTCCTAAGTTTTCAATCCTAAATTGATGTTTAATTAAAGGTTTTTAAGTTGATTAATGGATCTTGGCTTATTATGCAAGATCTTGATGATTTTTGGTGATTTTCGTTAGATCTGAGTAATCTGTGATTTAAGAGATGTTTTTGATGTTAAATGATCTCTAAAATGATGTGGAATTGAGTTTTGATTGATGCAATCCCGGATAGGTTGAGTTTCCTAAGTTTAGCTTGTGTTCTAAGGTAGTTTTTGAGGTGATCTTGGTGATCTGATGTTGCTGGAGGTATAAGGTTGTTAATAGGTTGTTTTTAGATGTTAAATGATGTTAATGGAAGTGAGGTTGTGCTGGTTTTTGGCTGGGCTTTGTTTAGAAGTGGTTTGGATGCATTTTCGGTTGTGTTTGGTGGCCGAAAATGGAGGTTGGATGAGAGCAGCGAGTTTAGGTGCTTTCATTGAAGCAATTAATGCATGATGATGCATTAATCCTCTGCTTTGATGTGTTGAAACAGGGGAGGCATCTTTGGATCCAAGATTGGTTGATCCGGAAGCTTGATTTGGTGCTTTGGCTTGAAGCAAAGTGGAAATTGGTGAGTGAGTGGATTTGTGGAAATTGGATTTTCAGCTTTAAAACCAAGGTTTGAAGGTTTTGGGAGCTTAGTTTAAGTGTAAACAACTTTGCTAAGCTCAAGTGTAAGTTTTTGGATTTTCTCTCTAGTGGTGGCCATGACTTGATGTGTTGCAAAATGATGATTTGCATGTTTTTAATTACTGTTTTGAAAGCATGTTTTAGCATGGATTTTGCTGATGATATAAGCCATATGTTGAAGGTAACTCTAGGTAGGAGTACCTTGCTTTTGTACATTGTTTAAATGTGGATTTGATGCTTTAAAATGCATGATGAAAATGGCTTGGTTAAATGCTTTAAAACAGTGGATTAAATGATGAATATGATGTATATTGGCAAGTGATGTTTTGAAAAGATTAAGGTCACTAAGGTGGTTAAAAGTCCTTGAGTGAGCCTTGTTACTTAAGATCATCAAGGTGGTTAAAAGTCCTTGGATGAGTCTTGTTGCGGACACTAAGGTGGTTAAAAGTCCTTAGGTGATCCATTCCATGGTGTTTAAAAGTCCATGGGGCAAAGGTGTTTAAAAGTCCTTGGGGCCAAGGTGTTTAAAAGTCCTTGGGGTGATTCAAGCATTGGACACAAAGGTGGTTAAAAGTCCTTGTGTGGTCCTTATTCATGGTGTTTAAAAGTCCATGGCCAAGGTGTTTAAAAGTCCTTGGGGCCAAGGTGTTTAAAAGTCCTTGGGAAAGTTGTTGAACTTGTTTTAAGAAATGAAATGTATCACTTGAGCCAATATGACATGTTAAGCAATTTGTGAAGCATGAGATGCTTGTTTTAATGTTTATGTTGAAGCATGGGATTGCTTGTTTTAAGTATGCTTTTGAGCATGTGCAAGGATTGATCTTAAGCATGATTTATAAATGGTTTTAATTGCATTATTGAATTGTTTTTAATGAGCATGCCTCACTAAGCTTTTGCTTACGCTCTCTACGTTTTCTTAATTCAATAATGCAGAGCATTAGAGTATCTTGAGGGGCAGCAAGAAAGGGCAAGCAATCAAGTTCAAGTGAAGCTCAAAGTATGGAAGGTTTTGTTAAACATTTAGCTTTTGTGTGATTTGGCAATGGGGGACCAATGTGTATGTTTTGGGAGGTGTTTGAGACTCCCTAAGTATGTTGATTGTTGTTGAGATTGCTGGCTTTTGAATTGGAACCTTATATGCTTGTTTTGGAAGTTTGGAGTTTGAATAGCTAGCTTGTGTAGGAAGCATGCCTATAGAATTGGGGCTTTTTGCATATGATGTTAGTTTGCTGATTTGTTGATTCCTATAAGTCTTAAATATGTTTAATTGCATGCTGGTAAAGTTTGGTAACATTTGGAGCATGTTTGAATGATCAATTGCATGATTTGGTATGCTTGTTTGCTGCAATCTATGCAGGCGTTTCGGAACAGTATGCACCGTTTCGGAACTGGTGCCTTACACGAACCCAGGCGTCCGAAACGATGTGCACCGTTTCGAAACGGTTTGGTCTCTGCCAAGGCCGTGTTTCGGAACGGTGTCGATCGGTTTCGGAACGGCCCGTGTTTCGGAACGGGGCTGATTGGTTCCGGAACGGCCGACCGTTATGGGCTGACATTGGCAGTTATATGTTTTGAATTGTTTACGTTTTGGTCCTGAATCTTGTATGTTCAATTGTGTGAGCTTGGGAAGTCCTTTTGAGCTGAAATTTCTCAGAGAAGCATGAAACCTGATTAATTTCAAGATGGTAACTTTAATTTGGGTTAAGTCCTTTTAATTATCAGAAATTGCAATTTGGTCCCTAAAGTTGTAATTTGTTCAATTGGGTCCCTGTTTGATCTCTGATGTTTGTGATCTTTGAGTATGATGTTTGTGTGATCACAATTAGGGTTAATGTGCATCTAGACAAGATTAAAAAGAAAAAAAAAGGTCGTTAATCAAGGTTGACTTTCGGGTTGACTTTGGTTTTCCCCGTGTGACTTTCTTAATTCGGGTCAACCGTCTAGGCCGGGTTAAGGGGGTTACACACAGTTTAGCTATTAAATAGGAGGCATCCAATTAAAAATTTGCTAAACCGTATTTTTCATAATCAATAGGCTTTGTAACAACCGATATAGCCTAAAATATAAACCCACCAGCTTTTCAAGACGAATAGTCTAATTACATAATCTGAATCTTTTTAGAATCAATCTCACAAACTTCTGGTTGTAAGTCGATAAAGCAATGTAGATGCATCTACTAAAATCATATAAAACTTTCTACATTTGTGGATATATGGGCCCATATTTCGTTCAGATATGCAAGACATACAGTCTCAACTTCAATACAAGAACTTTAAGTTCTAATTCTTTTGATAAGTGAGATCATCTATATCCTTTGAGAACAAACAACACAAGAACTTCAGGTTCTTTTAGTAAGTGGAATTTAATCAATTCCTTTAAGTAACGCAAGAACTTCACGTTCTTTAATAAGTGGAATTTAATCCATTCCTTTGAGAATAAGCACCACAAGAACTATAGGTTCTTTTAATACACGTGCATGTAAATCTCAATAATTTATGCACCATTATTGATCAGGATGGTCTAACCGATCATGCCAACTATATATATGTGTGTATATATCTCTGAATTTGTAAACTCCTTGTTTACCATAACATGTAATTCAATCTCACTCGTACATGTCTCGTACAACCATCAAAATTGTTCCTTTAAATAGGAATATGTTTAGCTCTTTCGGAGCTTTCAATTGAAATTATCTTTTGGTAGTAATATATAGCTCTTCTAGAGCTTTCAACTGACTTTTTGGCTACCAAAACTTATATCCATATTGACTTATTTCAAATGCCAATTGATAACATATGTTATCTATAATTCCCAAAGGGATAGTTTGCGAACTCATATTGCTCTCTTAAAATTTCCACTTATAGTGGTGACGATATTATTACCATTAGTGGTAATTATTGCAATATTTGCAATTTTGCACTTTTCATAATGTGCTTTCTCTTATGAATTTATTGCTCTTCTAGAGCATCACTATTTTCAGTACTTTGAGATATACTACTCACATTATTCCCTTGCATTTAAATGGGAAAATATATCTTATTCTTATGTTGAGCATAAATCTTCACCATAGATTGTATTTGACAAGTAATCATATTAAACAAAATAAATAAATAGCATAATATATAAATATAAATATAAATATAAAACGTAAATAATTAATGTGTGTAAAATAAATAAACGTAAAGTAAAATAAATAAAAATAAATAAATAATTCTCTTCAAAGTTATGAGAATAATTGTAAGATGATTTATTCCTTTCGAGGGTTATAAGAAAATCACAACGTCCAAAAGAGTTGGACCAACAATGTCCAAATAAAGTTGGACTAGTATCATCTTCTTCATGTTTCACAAACAAAATTTGCTTCTATTTTCTTTCCTTTATCATTCAATGATTCTTAATTTTTCAACGTACAACACGTACGAGACCAATGGTTTATAACATCGCATTGGTAATAAGAAGAGTTTTACTTCAATAGAATAATCTTTATCAGTCTTGTTATCCTTATAACCTCACTACCGGTGGGTAGAAGTATTCTTAAAATGACCATATTTTTCATGTCTATATTCATAGCCTCGACCACGACCACAACTTCTAATGTGGTTTTTATTCCTTCCATAATATAATCTCACATTCACTTCAGGGAATGGAGTAGAGCCAGTGGGCCTTTGAAACCTTTTTCACATATCCTTATCATAGGGAAGAAAAATTTAATCTTCGTACGCGACATTGTTAAACATGTCCACAAGGTCCTTTAAAAACCTCTTTTTAGACCAGTAGCCTCGCAGAACGGGATGTCCAACCAATTATACTTGGATTATATCGAAATTATGTCTCTAATTGAATAATGATTTACCATGTTTGCATTCGCTTCAGGGAATGAAACAGTTCCAATAATCACATGGAATAAACATCATGCTTGCACTCACTTCAGAGAATGCCCCATCATTGATAATCGCATGGAATAAACATCATGCTTTGCATTCACTTCAGGGAATGCCTCCCATAAAACTTTTTGGATCAAGACGAATTTTCGTAACTTGAAATTGGGAGAGGTCTATGGTCAAGTTTTTCGACGAAGAATAAATATTGCTTTCGAGCAAATATAGACTTTATAATAATCTTCTTGTAAATTCAAAATCATCATGATTTATCACACTTTAAAACCATATTTTAAAGGATAAAAAATAGAGTTTACCAATATTGTGTTTTCTCTCGTGGACGATAGAGACATAGCGAACGGCTTAGACATCTTCTCATAATCTCTTTATATCATGCTACTTTCCAACTCATTTAAAGACATGTAAAACTCAAAACACGGTTAAAAATATTAAATATCATTATTAGAATAAAATATTAGTATAAAAAAACCAAATCTATCAAATTAACATATGTAACTAACAATATTATCAATAATATTATAATATCATTATTAAAGATGTTGTCAAATATGAATACGAGAACCAGTTCCTCACTTTCTTCGATTTGTTTAGCATTTATTGAAGCCATATAATAGTACATATATAAGGATTACGAGTAGTCATGATTTATTTATAAAAAAATGTACCAACATATTATCGATCAAAATAAATAATTCATGGCATGAAATTATTCACATATCATAAAAAAACAATCGACTAACATAAAAAAATTTATATGAAATTGTGGTGAATTGACCTGATTAAAAAATGTATCTTTTATCGTCTAGATCTCGAATGAAAAATCATGGTTGATGAATATGATCCTTGATGCAAAGAACTTATTGCTCTTGAGTGAGTCGTGCTGATAACGTATTGTGAATAAAATAACAAAGAACAATAATAAGAACAAAGAACAAGAATGGAAGAACAGAGAGATGAGAGAATGAGGGAGATTTGTATTGTTCTCAAAATAAAGACTTGTGTATACAATGGCTTCAATGAATCATCTATTTACAGGCATAAGAAGTACATAATATCTTAAATTCTAATTAATAGAGATAATATTCCTAATAATAAATAAATCAAACTCCTTAGATAAAGTTCTAATCATGATAGACATCCACATAGATAAATATTCATAACATTAACTAATTAGTACCTAAAAAACTAAAAAAAGTTTAATAAAATAAATCTTTCTCCTAAAACATAAAAATAAAAATAAAGTAAAAATTAAGTTATGTTGGGAGAGCATTTGGGTGCTTCTCCCATACATAACCACTTCCTTAGATGGTGGGTCGTTTTCGATACTTCTTGTAGTCTATCCGCACCTTCCATCACGTGATTGTTCTTATGGTGGGAAAGTCCTTCTTCCTTGTTCCCTTGTAATACATGCGAACCTTCCTCCTTGTTCTTGTTCCCAAAGGCATGAACACGGGATTAGTAAAAATTATTTTATTACCTAACCATGTACTTACCTTCTCTTTATCAAAGTTCGTCATGGAAGAGAATTTCTTTTGCTGCTGTGACAGCCCGCTGCCGCGGTAGTCTGCTATCATAATGCAGTGTAGGTCAAGGGGAAACTCAAAACCTTCATGACTCCTTACACCGTTTTCTTTTGTCCCCTCGAAAATACACCTCAGTAGAGATTTTGATGGCCTTAAATTTGCCAGCATAGGCTCCTCTAGACATATGTAGTCCAAGGTTGCCGAGGTTTTTGCCGAGGCGGGCATTGATGTCGAGGCTGCAGTCGTGGTGGGCATAATTGTTGAGGTTTCTGCCAAGGCGGATGCAATTTCTGAGGCTTTTGATATGGTCGTGATGTCATCTATTTCTATGTCATCCTCACTAGTTGTTTTCGCGGCACTGCTCTGTTCAGTTTCCTTCACTCCTGCTTGGGCAATTTCTTGCATAGGGTCAACATGTGTGAGGTAATCCTCTGCATCTTCTTGCCTTGGGACTTCAGTGTCCCTTGGTCTCAATTGTCGGTGATCCATGGTTTCCGTGGCAGGGGTTGTATGTTCATTCACGACATCTATCGGGGCAGAGTTGCTCAAACGTGCATCCATCTTAGCGATTATGGCTTTTATAGAAGCTGATGCTTTATCTGTGAGAGCAATGAAAGCTTGGAGTACGTTCTCCAAGGATGTTGATTATTCTTTCGGATGACTATATTGCCACGACATGTTGGTTTTTGTAGTAAAATTGTTATAGTAAAAAAAATTCAGAGTTTTGATCATACCATGAAAAATCTTGCTGTTGCGGCGGCATCTGTTGTTCATATTCAGACATCCACCCCAAGTGTTCTTTCTCGACATGTCTGCTGCAAAAAGATGAGAGCGACTTTCGAACGCTTGATTGCCTTCACAAAGTTCGGAAGAACTTTCCCACATATAGCTTCCCTTAACCCGTAGGGCACCTGAATAAGCGCTTTCCCACATAGTTTTTTTTTGTTTTTTTTAAATTAAGAATAAAAATAAAAGGTAAATGAAAAGTGCAGAAATCGAAAAATGAAATTCGATGTTACCAATCCCCGGCAACGGCACCAAAAACTTGTAGGGCGTGTAGGTGTTCCATTTTTGTAAGAGCGCAAGAGCAAACTCCTACCAAGTTATAGTATAAAAGATGTCGAATCTCACGAGGATTGGACAACTTGTTTCGTCTCGTAAGCCTGCACAAGGGTAAAATAAAACACAAGTGAATTGTTTGATTGAGAAGAAAAGTAGATAAAAACACAAGTAATAGAAAAGGTGAATCAAGTTGATAGAGCAGGCAGGGTTATGCTGCCACTTAGTGTGAAAACTACATTGTACTAAGTATGAGTTATTCTCTGCTGCTACGATATGCTGCCTCGGCGGGTATGGCAGGCAGCAAACTACGACCTTGTCACGCGGCCGCATCAGGTCACTACCACTGCAGGGGTGTGTACTGTCTCGGCATGTGGAATGGAAATATGTCCTGGCGGCAAGTCTGGTAGATACTCCAAGTTCGGCAGGATAGTAGACAGTGATCCCTCCTATTTCTAGGTTAGGATGCTCGAGATGTTAACTTGAAGACTAGTGTGGAACCAAGTTAGCCAACTTGGTTGGTGATCCCTTTTAGCCGCTGAAACTTGTGGACTAGTGTGGAACCAAGTTAGTCACGCCTCAGCACGTTGTGACCGTACTTAACCCTTTCGTGAGCCTTGCTTTCGTGCCCGACAAATGGATTCTCTCAAACGAATAGTGTAGAAAGATTGAAAGAATGAAGAACAATGGATTAAGTAAATTTGGAATATTTTATTGAAGAAATAACTCAAAACCCTAAAACAACTATTTCTCACTAGTTACAACATAACCCTAACCCAAATAGAATTTAGAACACGACGACAGTGAAGAATACAAGAAAAGTCTATAAAAACCTAGGATGAATTGAACTAGGAGTACAATGGGTATTTATAGACTCACAACTAGGTTAAGTCCTCCTTAAAGTAGAAGTCCTCTAAAGTAGCTTTCCTTCTTTAATATTGCTTTAAATTCCGACTTCTTTGCTTGGGATATGGACTCTTTCTCGTTTGCCTTAGCCCGCAAGTAAACTTGGGAATTTTGCTTCGACAACCCTAGCCTCTGCTATAGATGTCGGAAAATCATATGAACGCCGGTGAAAGATTCAGGAGTTTTTGCTCTACAAATCGCACTCCAGTTCTCCCAACTTCCATAGTTAGCTGCCGAGGGAAGCAAGGTCGGCGGTAACTCAACTCGGTAGGTGCTCGGTAGCAACTTGTCTTCAGCTGGAACTGCTTCAGTATAGTTCCTGGGTTTGCTCCTCAACATTGTGTCCTTTGTTCCTTGGTTCCCTCGTTCAGCTGTTAGTACCTACAAGCAAGAATACACTAAAAAATATCTCTTATTCTTAAAATAAATGATAAGTTATAAAGTAAGACAAAACAATGAAATACTATAAAATGCTATGTATGACCTACTTATGCCTAAAATGTGCTTAAAACAGTCATAATAAGAGTTGGAAAGTGTATGAAATATAGGACTTTTGGACACTTTACAGTAAGTGCTATCTGAAGCTCACAAACTTCCACTAGCTAGTGCAATCACATGCACCGCGACATTAACGGCTTCACGAGCTCTAAACATCGCCTACATATCTGGCGCCATACAATCCAACACTTACCCAACCAACACAGGTTGTACTTAAATCGAGGCAGATCGAGGCGGCTAGCCCCTAGGAGACTTTACAAACTTCTTTATTCCCCTACCCAAAAGCAACAACAATCATACCAGATTACTACTCTCTCCTCAGTTTATTGTGCTATTATTTTTAATGCATGATAACAACTTACAAAAAAAAACAAAACAAATTGCTCAGGCCAGCTCCAAGCAAGGATCCAAGACTTTGATTTCAACGTAAAACATTTCACTAGGTAATAAGGCAATGGGCATCCCAATTTCCCCTAGCAAAGCACAAAGCATACTACATGCATATCTCAACCATCATACAACTCACGCATCAAGATTCAGCCCAATCAAACATTATAACAACATGCATTCATGTTCAATCTTCATATAATTCACATCACTATCACATACTTAACATTAACACGCTTTAACATTCACCGATCAAAGCAAACATCACCAAAAACACATATTCACTTCACATTTACTTACCAACAACTTGCCATCATCCCAACTTTTCGTAACCTGGCTCTAATACCACTAAATGTAACTCCCTCGACTTGGCCTAGTCGATAGACCGAACCGAATGGGTCACACGAGAAATATTGAAGTAAACCGAGAATGTTTACCTTAATAAACGACCCTATTTTTTTAATCTTGTCTAGATGCTCATTACTTTCCTATGTGTTCAACAAAACAACGGATCAAACAATAACTCAAACGCTCATTGATTTCATCCAATATCAGATTTAGAGACCATTTTGCAATTTCAACAATTTGTAAGGGTTAATACCAAATTCAGATTTCCAACCTTTATTAAACTCATTACATGCATCTCTGCCAAAGCTCAACTCAAATTACCCATTAAATCACCTTTAATTGCATCTATAAGAAACATGGACTAAAATGTAAAGGTTCAGAACCTTTAAAGATGTCAAACAACCAAATTAACTTACATCGTATCGATACCCTTAGAGAGGGTATCAATACCCCCATTGTATATATACCCTAAGAGAGGGTATCAATACCCAACTAACTGTATCAATACCCTGAGAGAGTGTATCAATACCCAATCGTATCAATAACCTTAGGGAGGGTATCGATACCCCCACGACGAGCAGCTCACCAACCTCACAATTCGAAGGTCGTATCGATACACTTGAGGCCCGTATCGATACACCTGAAACTAGTGGCAAAAATAAGTATCAGTACGCCCCTGAGTATCAGTACACCCCTCAAAACATACACAGACCGTATCGATACCCTTACAAGGGTATCGATACGCTCAAACTTGTAATGTTAAACTTGGTTGTTTTAATCACTTTAAACCATTCCTAAGCACACCGACTTACCTCTAATATGCATACAACTCATGTAAAGATCAATTCTCAAGAATACATGGCAACAACAACATCATAACATGGCATTTATCAACAAAGAATTCTATAGGCATACTTCTTACGAAAAATCAAGCATCAAAAGATCAATTCTCCAATCCAAACATAAACCAACACTTAAAGGCCATCTACATACTCAAATATGCATATCAAACTTGTACTAAATCAGCGAACACCAAATCAACCATCATTCATAGCATTGGACATCCTTATTTCCATTATTACACTAGTCCAAAACCAAGGCTTACCTTCAATCAAAGTCGTCCTCCGATCCCCTTGCAAGTGCTGCCTTTAAAGCTTAAATTGACTGCATTGATGAACAAAGAGAGCATAAGCATACAAGCTTAGTGAGGATTGCTCAAACCAAAAACATCATCAATGCACAAAACCGTTTTTCACTCTTTTCAAAACCATCAAGCTTACTTTGACAAAACATGTACTTAATCCTCAAAACCATTGTAGTAAACATCATGTACCATGATACATATAAATCCAGCAATTAAACCATTGCTACAAATAGTACAACCCTACCAAGCATAATCATCTTTATGCTAAGCTTAAACCAAAACATGCATCTTTCAAAATATGCAGTAGTAACTTTTTACACATTATACAAATCCATTATATTGGCTCACAAGTGATAACAAGAAAAATCAAAATCAACGTATCGGATACACGAATTACCAAGGGTTGTCCCACACCCTTCATACACTTTACCGGCATCTCAAGGCTCACACAACTTATGCGAACCTCCATGGTTGTGACACTCGTGGTGGAGTATTCGATACAATCACAACCCCTCAACACAACTCATCGGTAAATGTATAACCCACTAATGAGAGATGTGGCACACACAAGGTTCACACCTGGAAGCTACACTCAATCGTTGAAACGTTAAACAATCCTCAATCGATAGGGTACTTGGATGGAGTATTCAGTACAATCACAACCCCTCAACATCCAAGGCGACTTGTTTATAGTGCACTCAATCCTATAGCCGACTAATAGATGTGGCAAACACTTTATTCTACATCACTTGCCAATATAATCCAAAATACATGCATACCTCATTGTTTTTACAAAGCATTCATGATAAGCCATTAACAAGCATTAAACCATGCTTAAAACTTCATGCATCAACACACGCATACAAGGACCACTTACCTAGTGCATCCTTGAACCACATGGTATCATCATACACAAATTATATACTCAAAAACATGCTTTATAATAGTAGGTACATGTATTTAAAATCAAGTGCAACCAAATGGCTAATAACTAGCACAACCGGGGGAGAAATATCGTTTTACTTACTTCCGAACTTAATAAAGCGATTCAAGCTCTTGTTAAGTTCCCAAAACCCTTTCTATAACATTTCCACGCTGAAAAACCAAATTCCATTCACCGACTTGCGAAACCACGCTTGCCGACGCAACTACTGATCTTCTGAAGCCTCCAAAACCCCTTCGTTTGCTTCCGGATTACTATCCCCTATTTTCAAAACATCAAAACAGAGGTTCAATGCATTAAAATGCATACATAACTCCAGCACACACAAGAAATCCTGCAACCCTGCTCTAAAGCATCAAAACACCCATCTGAAGCAACTGAAAACTCAATCGATTGATCTCAAACCTCAACCCAGCCATTACCCAAGTCATCCAACACATTCTAAGCACTAATCAACATCCAAAAACAACCTAAAACCAACATTATACCTCCAGCAACTCGAATTCCTCAAAAACACTTCAAAAACTCACCCAAAAACACTTCTAAAACTAATGATCTCAAGAATTTCGGGATCTATATGATTAAGACTCCATTTCAACACCAAAAACCTTTCAAAACTCATTTAGAAACAACCTCAAACCAGCCAAATCAATCAAAGTCCGAAAATCACATTTTAAACCAGTTTTTCATCAAGATTTCCAAAGTTTAACAATCTAACAGCAAAACCTCAACCAAATTCAGTATTAAAGAGTCAAATATAATTGGAATTTCAGTAAAGAACTTAGATTAGATGGATAGCACAAAAATTACCTCCAATCCTTGCTTCTCCTCTAATTTGGCAAGATTTGCTTGAAGGAAAATGGAAGAATTCAATGGAGAAATGATATGAATCAAAAGAGGATTTGAGAGAAAAGGATTTCTGGAAAATTGAGAGAAAATGAGAAGTGTTTGGCTGGAGCAAAAGTTAGAAATGAAAAGCTCGTCAAAAATTTCATTAACCGATTAACTAAATTCCTTAATTAATAAATTAAAACCTTTTTAATTATTTTATAAACATTTAAAACACATACAAAATTAAGGAAAAAGGCATAATTGCCAAGTAGCTACCTAAAGATTCTAAGATTTTGACTCTTCTTGAAAAACCATTTTTCCAACTTTTAAATCTTTACATTTTGGTCACTACCAAAATGTACAGTTTAGAAAACTCGTTTTGTAAAATTGATTTGACCAGCCTTTTAAACATTATTTTAGAGGATTTTAGAAATTTTATCATATTTTATCCTATCCTGAACCTTGATTTCCATAAACCACCTTTTAAATGGTTCGAACAACCGTCACCAGTTCCACCGGCCCAACCCGACTTGCCAAAACATCTAGGCCCAAAATCGGGGCATTAAAAATGAGTTCAATTTAAGGTTTACAAGGTTAGTTTAGGTTTTAAGGGTTAGAATTTAGAGTTTATAATTAGAATTTAGGTTTTAAAGTTTAAGGAATAGGGCTTTAAGGTTAACGATTTTAATTTTAATTTTGAAGATGAATTTAGGCATGCTTGTGAATTTTTTAATGTCGATTCATGATATAATAAACTTTTGTTTCATTCACGACATTTTTTTTCTTTTAAAAGTGTAGAATTAAATGTTTTGATATAATAATTGAAAAATGTTTTTGACTAAATTGAAAAGAATTTAAAACATACTTTAAGTCCAAACAACTTGAAAATAAGTTTGAGGATGTTTAAAAAGGTTTTGACAATGTTTGAAATGTTTTTAAGTAGCCAAACCAGTGCTTTTATTGTACCCGTTTTGATACAAGCATAATTTGTATCGATACGTTTTGAAACTGTCAAAATCTGTTCCTATACGGCCCTACCCATTTCTATACGGTCGTTCCTATACGACCCTACCCGTTTCTATACGGTCTCCTTATTTCACATAGCGACTCTTTCTATTTTGAGACTGTTTCAAAATAGGGACACATGTTTCGATACGGGTAGTTGCAGAACTGCATTTATTGCGGGAAATAAAGACCCCAACGACTCCAAAACATCCATAACGGCTAGTAATGGCCACAAACTCATTTGGGAGTATAAAAGGGACCTCCAAGCATCAAGGGAAGACTAATGCTTCAATTGTCAACAACATTATGATGTCAAATTGTCTTTTGGGACTTTATTGTATATTCCTTGTATAGACAACACTTGTGAGCCTAAATTGTCAAATTTGCTCAAGTGTTTAGGTTTGGGTGAGTGAGCTTAAGATTGGAAACTATCTACCTAGTGAGAGATTTCAAGTTTACTCTAATTTCTCTTGTAAAAGGGGTTTACTCAAGCTTTAGGTTAGAAAGCTTTGAGTGTGTAATGGTTGCCTCCTTAGCCTAGAAAAGGGGAAGAAATTCAAGAGTTAATTTGTTGAAATCCTTAGTGGGAAGCTAAGGTAGTGGATGTAGGTGCTTGTTAGAAGGTCGAACCAATATAAATCCTTGTGTCCATTGTCTAATTTTTGCTCCTACAACTTCCACCCAAAAATCAATCTTCTCCGACCTTGGCGAGCTAAACCAGTTGAAGAAAATCGAGTCTATCAAGCCTAACAAAAATAAATTATATGAAAATGCAAATGTTTGAATTTTGAGAAAAACTGGGTTTCATGGAAGATTAAGCCTTCATCGATCATTTAATGTTAGATATTATAGAACAAATAATTAAATTGGTTTTTAGAAAATTATTTTGAAAAATATTTTATTACAAAAGATAATTTTAAGGTTTTTTATTTTAAATTAGAGAAAAATGATTTGAGTTCGAAAATCTGAGGAATGAAACATTCTTATGACGCCCAAATTAGCACTTAGTTGATTACAATGTTATTTTAATAGTAAAATTTATGAATTAGATATTAATTTTAAATTAGGATATTTTTAATATGAATACATATTTAATGAATAGGGTAAACTTTATTTGAAAACAAAATATTTAATGAACTCTATTTTTGAAACAAAACACTACCATAAGAGTTTTGGAGAAAAATAAAAAGGTTAATTACATCATTGTTACGTGAGCTGTTGTGTGTAAAAGTGTCTATCGCAATGTAGTGCAAGTGTACACGATGCAAGTAGTAAAGTGACACGGAAGTATCGGATTTCGTCTGCACAAGGACTGGGCTAATAGCTTCACCTTGAATTACTGCACGAAGGTAAAAGAATAGTTTAAGTTGTTGTCACGAAAATAATAAAGAGATCTGGAAAAGAAGATTAAAATAATCAAGATAGAGAGAATGAGATGGTATTGAATTGCTCAGTAGTGTAGGTATTGCTGAGTCTTGGAAAATATGTTCTGCGTCGTCCCTATCGCGGCAGTACCCGTCGCGGCAGCGGTCTGTTGATAGTCGCGGCAGTGATCACACAACTCTGCACTTCAAGCTTGGCAAGAATCTTTGTTGTGCCTTGGCCTATCCCTAGGTCCAAGTCTATCGATGAACACATCTTTGATGATACCTCCCGGCGTGAATCGAAGGATGAACACTGATGTTGTTGAATTCTTCCTTAGCCACTTAACCTTGTCCTATCCCTAGGTCCGAGATAGTTCAACTATAAACTAGAGAACCCGCACTTATTCCTTTCGTATACTCCACTCTCCCGATATTAAGTAAATAGATAATCTCACAATGCTCTCCCGATACTCTTGCAAGATGTTAACAACCAGAATAAGAGAACTTGAAGTTTATTTTATTGAACAAAAAATTCCTAAAACAAAAGCAATCCTTGCAACTACATTACAAATCAACATGTGGCCCTATCGGGAATTTAGAACATGTTGAGAAGGGGAAAACGGCTAGGGTTTTGAGAAGAAGGCTAGAGATAGGTGATGTGATCTCCTAGGTTGAATTACATGCCTTTATATAGGCCTTGGGTTCAAGTTTTCTAATATGGCAAGAATACAAGTTTAAATTAAAGTACAACTCTATTAAAGACTAAATCTTCAGAGAATATATCTTTAATTCGTCCTTCCTTCTTGCTTGGAGTTTCTTCCTTGAACTTTGGGCTTGGCCTTCATTATGATCTAGGGCTTGGAAAAATATAAGGGTATTCCACAACAGACCGGCATAGTTTTCTCTTTCTGTCGAGGCCCACTTTGCTTCTTCTCCATACTATCGCTATCGTCCTTGGCTGCCACAGTAGTAACCATGGCAGCATCGTCCTCCTCGACTGCTCATCCAGTTCCAGCTTTTCTGTATCACTGCCCAACGCCCGCTTCTCCATCTGCTCCAGCAGCAACCTTCAAAAGCAACCAATTTCAGTAGAAATTGTGCCATTTAATATATTTGTGATGTTTAACTGAAATCTAACCTAAATGCAATGAATTATGCTTGAATGCAGCAAAAATATGGGTTAAATAGGGGGTAAATAATAGAACTTTTACACACTCAACACACCCCCAAACTCAAGTTTTTGCTTGCCCTCAAGCAATTCAGACCTAAAAAAGAACAACAGAAATTTTTGTTTTTGGCTTAAAATAATGAACTTTCCCTTACCTTCCATTCATTCCCTATTAAGAGCAACACCTTGTCAGATAATTTAGGATTCGTCCGAAATCTTTCTATAATCCTCGTGTAGTGTGTGCATGTTTGTGAACAATTATATGCCAAGACTCCCTTAGTTTCACTAGAATATTTCAGCTTCTAACTTGAATTTTTATGCCAAAGTTCATCTTTTCTGAACGCAATTCTTATGCTTGTTTAGTTTTTTGTTTAGACTCGATTTTATTTTCTAAAGCTTAAGTTTGACTAGAGCCGGTTTCGGGCACCTCTAGCTAACTTCCTAGAGCCGATTTCGGGTACCTCTAGGTGTATTGAGTCTATTTTGCTAAACTTCTTTTCCTAGAGCCAGTGTTAAGCACCTCTAGGGGCTATTCAAGTGCTAATCTTCTTATTCTAATTTACTAGTAGAGTTCTAGGCAATATAACAGTCACAAATAGTGTTTAAATTTCAGAACTATAGTAAGGTTGTAAATTGCTCCTTAAAACTATCCTAAAGGCACTGCCACGACAGATATGTCACGACAGGTAAGTTCAGTTCAAAGACTTAAGCCAAAATTTACATTTTTTAGAGCAAAAATAAACTAATTAAAGACACAATTTTTAAACTAAATAAGACTCCCATTAATGGAGGGATGCCACTCCCAAACTCAAGGGTTGCATTTCCCTCAATGCAAATGACAATAAAAATAAAATAAAAAGTACATCACAAAATATATAAAGGCAGACAGCAAAATAAGGTAAGAAACTCAAATTTTATGCGTTGTCGTCGCTGCTGCTGCTAAGTCAGATCTGTCGGTGGGCAGGGGCCTTCTTGATTGGCTGGCGGATGGGGGAGGCAGATGTATTCTTCATTTTGGCCTCCTTTGGAGGTTGAATACGAGTAGGGGAGATGTGAGGAGGTTTCTCCACTACCTGTACTTCGGAGCTACTGTTGCTACTACTGTCACTGCTGCTGCCACTGATACTGTCGCTATCTTTCTTGTTCTTGTCTGCCACTGTTTTCTGCCGCTTCACTGGTGTGAATTCCTTGGACAAATTCCTCTTGACAGAGGGTTCTTCGTCAGATTCCTCCCAAATTAAGGAAGAGGAGAAAGTGACTATGAATGCATCGAGTTCTTCGGAAGGCATCCTTCTCTTGGTTCCTCGGGCAGAGGTGTCGGATGCACGGTTGCTGCCTGCAGTTGTCGTGGCACGGGTCGGTGTGGATGCCACAGAAGGCATCTTGGGCATGGCAATAGGTGTAGGGGTATGGGCAGGAGTAGTGGTAGCAAAATAATGGGTTAAGAAGGCAGGAAATACACCATCAGGGAAATTAAGAGAAGTTTGAATGAATTGTATCGTAGCTGTTGTGAAATCCCTGATGAATCTCATGAGGCCGAGCTATGGCTCCTCCATCTTTTGTTTGGCAGCAAGGATCTGGGAGGAGGTGTCGGCCGGAGGTGCTGCTGCTGTACGCTGCCTGGGTTCTGTGGTAGCACGCTCAATATCGGTTTGTTATGTTGTCTCTGATGTTGTGGCAGTGGGGTCGAAAGACGACAGCGGGGTGGCAGCAGTAAGTTCCATCAAGCTGAGTATATTTTTCTCAGTCCAGCCTTTCCCTTGGACTCGTAGATCAGTGGCAGCTTCTGGTACATGATGGCCGCGCCAGAAGAATTTGATGAGATAGGGGAGGTAGAGTGGTCCTGTCGGCCGGTGTGCACATTCCAAAATACTCTCCCGAATTTAGCTGCCAACATTAATAGGCCTCTCATGTAGAATAGAATGAATGAGGGCTAACCTGGGTTGGTCTACGATTGTATTGTGCGAGGATGGCATGATTCGCTTTTTGATGAAAGCGTTCCATAGTTTAGCCTCCAGGATGAGTTGAGTTCTCTTCACCATCCTTGGGTTCTTAGGATTAGTGTTCCACTGAGTACCTTCATCCGTGAGCTCTGCCATGACAGCGTCGTAGGCAGCATGGTCTAAGCTATCAAGAAATTGCCGGTGACCATCCTCGTTGCTGCCCACATAAAATCCATAGAGAGTGTTGATATATTCTGGCTCGAAGGACACCTCTCTCCCTCTGACGGTGGCTGTTGTCGCGTTTCTGCTGCCAATGGCAGTATAGAAATCTCGGACAAGTGACACATTCATCTCATCTGGTTGTTCTATGAACATCTGCCACTGCAGGGCCTTGATTTCCTAGCGATGAACGACTACAGTCCCAAATTCCCCTCCTTGGAAGTGTAGATAAACCCTTCTCCTCCCACATGTCACGAATCTGGAAGGATCGTGGGGTTGATTCTGCCGGGGTAGAGCCTGAAGTAGCACTTTTGCGGGTGCTTCTAGAAGACATGGTTGCAAGGATTGTGAAAAAAATGAAAGCAAGTGAAAATACGAGAGAAAGCAAGTAAGAAGAGTAGAAGTGAGTGAAAAAATGAATAGTAAACGAGGTTTATATAGGAGAGAGTTTGCTACCCGTTGGAGCTGTAACGGCGGGCGCGAATAACGGGGCCAGCTGTTATGCGGTTTCTAACGCGTCTATCATGCGTTTCCGATTCTGCTGCGCGTTTGCGTGTCTGCCGCGACAGCGTGTCAACAGGCTGGATTTTACGCGTCTGTCGTTGCAGCTGTAACGACAGGCTCCAAAGTTGGGATTTTTTGGCTGATGGAAGGATGTTGGGCTGAATTCACTTCTCCTTTTCTTATTGTCTCCTTTATTTCCTAAAAATAATAAAAATAAAAATGTTATTTCCTAAAAATAAATCTAATTTCCTAATATAAATAATAAATAATTAAAATAAAATTTAGGTTAAATTAGGGATGCCAGGTGGGGCATCTCCTAAGGTAACCACTTCCTGCATTCTTGGGGCTTCAGTCCCCAGATAATGCTTCAATCGTTGTCCATTGACTTTGAATTGGTGCCCGTCTTTTAAAGATCTGATCGTGATGGCACCATGGGGAAAACCTGCACCATTAAGAATGGGCCAGACCATCTATATTTCAGCTTCCCTGGGAAGAGTTTCAACCTAGAGTTAAAAAGCAACACAAGCTGCCCTAGGCAGAACTGTCGTGGCAGCAACTTCTTGTCATGCCACTTTTTGGTCCTGTCCTTGTAAATTCTTGCGTTGTCATAGGCCATTGTTCGAATTTCATCAATTTTGTTCAGATCAAGTAGCCTTTTTTGCCCTGCTTTTTCCAAGTCCATATTAAATGCTTTAATGGCCCAATATGCTCTGTGCTCAATCTCGACAGGTAAATGGCACGTTTTTCTATAAATCAACCGATAAGGAGACATTCCCAATGGAGTTTTGAAATTTGTCCTGTAGGCCCTTAATGTATCATTGAGGTGTAGAGACCAGTCTTTTCGAGTTGGCTTAACCATCTTTTCGAGAATGTTCTTGACCTCTCTGTTGGATATTTCAGCCTGTCTATTGGTTTGAGGGTGGTATGCTGTTGCAATCCGATGTTTGACACCATACTTTTCAAGGCAACAGCTATAACCCTATTGTCAAAATGCCTCCCTTCATCACTGATGATCGCCTTAGGGATGCCGAATCTAGAAAAAATGTTTTTATGTAAAACCCTTTGAACCGTCTTGGCATCATTTTTCTGAGTGGCGATCGCTTCAACCCTCTTGGATACGAAGTCTACTGCCAGGAGGATGTATAAGTTCCCACATGAAGATGGGAATGGTCCCATAAAATCTATCCCCCATACGTCGAAGATCGCGACCTCAAGAATATTCTGCAGCGGCATCTCGTGTCTAATTGAGATAATTCTTGTCTGTTGACACTTGTCACAGTTCTTATAAAATATTTGAGCATCTTTGTACAGTGACGACCAATAAAATCCCGACTGCAAAACCTTGGCAGCAGTTTTGTTACCTTCTAAGTGTCTTCCATACTGGGAAGCATGACCGTGATGAAGTATATCTTCATGTTCATCATATGGTACACATCTCCTTATAACATGATCTGCACAAATTTTGAAAAGAAGAGGTTCGTCCCAATAATAATGCTTAACATCATTTTGGAACCTCTTCCTAGCTTGATAATTAAGGTCAGGAGGAGTTATTCCGCTAACTAAAAAATTAACGAAATCAGCATACCAGAGGAGTTTAGAATACTTACCTGCTGTCATGGCTGTCGCAGCAGTTATTGTGGCAGCAAACAGCTGCTCATCAGGGAAGGTCTCTAGTATGTTTGTCTCATTTGCCGGTAGACTTTTTCCCTTCTCCAACCTTTACAAGTGATCTGCGACTTGATTCTTTGTTCACTTTTTGTCCTTGATTTCAAAGTCGAACTCTTGATGTAGCAGAATCAAACGTATCAGTCGAGGCTTTGCATCCTTTTTGGCGAACAGATATTTCAATGTAGAGTGGTCTGTGTGGACTATGACCTTCGTTCCAAGTATATAAGAACGGAACTTGTCAATGGAGAATACCACGGCTAATAGTTCCTTCTCTGTGGTGGTGTAGTTCACTTGGGCGTCGTTCAGTGTTTTGCTGGCGTAGTATATGACATGAAAAAGTTTGTCTTTCCTCTACCCAAGTGTTGCCCCGACAGCATAGTGACTAGCATCACTCATGATCTCAAACGACAGTGTCCAATCTGGTGGCTGTACTACTGGGGTAAGGGTTGTTACCAGCTTTTCTTTCAGAACCCTGAATGCCTCAGTACATTCAGTGTTAAAGTCGAAGGGTCGGTTCTGCTCCAGAAGATGGCATAGGGGCTTGGTGATCTTTGAAAAGTTCGCAATGAACCTCCGATAAAAACCAACATGTCCTAAGAAACTTGGAAGAGATGATTGGATACATAATGCCAACTGATGCCTTGGATATCAGCTATCGTCCATCCAATAGCCTTCTTGTGCTGTTGCAGCATCCCTATTAACTGTTGTTCCTGTTCCTGCATCAACTTGGAAGAGATGATTACGGGCAACGTATCATTCAAACCAAGGAACACATATTATAGTTGCCTTGGCAGGGGCTTAAGATCTATAACAGGGGGCTCAACAGTTGATGGCTTTTGAATTACATGGTTATCCGAGGTATAGTTTAAAGGTTCGAACAACTTACCTGGACGATTGCCTATCCAATTTACCTCCTCTTGATTTTCAGTATCAGATTCTGAGGAGTTGCTATCGTCGGTGCTGTCGTGACAGTCTTCTAAGTGGCTGCCGACCTGATGCAGGGTTGGTCAAGGGTAACTTCAGTGATAACCTTGCATTCTTCTTCTGCATCAGCTTGCTGCATTGCTTGGAGAACATTCAACTTGATTTCTTGATCGTTCACTCTCATGGTGAGTTCTCCTTCTTTCCACATCAATCAGTGATATTCTCGTGGCTAACTAGGGTCGCCCCAGGATGATTGGTGCGTTTTCATATGCTTCACAATCTAAGACAAGAAAGTCAGCAGGAAAAATAAACTTATCCACCCTTACCAGAATATCCTCAATTTTTCCTTTTGGATGAACGTAAGAGCGGTCTGCCAGCTGCAGTATTACTGTTGTGGGTCGAGCTTTTCCAATGCCTAATTTCTGAAAAACAGATTTGGGCATTAAATTTATACTAGCACCAAGATCACAAAGTTCCTTACCACAAATTTGTCTCCAATTACACATGGTATGATGAAGCTCTCATGATCCTTCTTCTTCTAGGTGGATGCTTGTGCAGAATACTCATGCATCCTTCTATCATCTTGACCGTTTCAAATTCCCCAAGTCTGGATTTCTTTGACATGGCATCTTTGAGAAATTTGGCATAACCGGGCATCTCCCTAACTGCATCTAACAGCGGAATGTTGATATGAACCTGCTTAAAAATATCATAAATCTTTTTAAGTTGTGATTCATGTTTCAATTTCTGTAACCGTTGAGGAAAAGAAGGTGGGGGACGATAATCAGCAATGCGTCCTTCCCACTGCATACGGTTCTGAGGAGGTTTAGGTTCATCATCTTTCTCCTCTGTCCCTTCTGCTGTCGTGACATGCTCATCGGCAGCAGGCTGTTTGTTACCTGTAGGGGCAGCTTCCTCGACAGTCGAATCCAAGGCTAGTTTCTTAACTGATTCAGCTTCCTTTTCAGGCCCTGGTAGTTTCTTCCCACTCCTAGTAGTGATAGCTTTACACTACTCATGTGTGGGCTGTCTAGCGTTTTCAGTATCGCTAGGAAATCCTCCATTCTGCCTTGGTTTAATATGCTAGGAAACCTGACCCATCCGTGTCTTTAATGATTTCAGAGTAGCTTCATGATTGGTCATCCGCATCTTTGTTTTATCCATGAATGTTTCTGTCTTCTTGACAAAGTGATTCATGTCTCAATGTAGGTTCTTGTTTGAGACATAAACGTAGCCAGAGTCTGTTCCAGTATACTATTTGTGGCAGCTGGTGGTTGTTGATGATGCTGCTGCGGTTGCTGCCAAGTCAGCAATCTAGGTCCCCATGGTTCTGATTATTTTGTGCTTGAGGATTTAGGGCATTATTAGGATTGCTCCAAGAGAACTTAGGATCCTTTCTCCAGTTGGGATTGTAGTTGTTGGAGTTATAATTCTGCTTATTGTAGTTCCCACCATACATCCCTTCTTCTAATTGTATTGGACATTCCTCCGAACTGTGATTTCCTTTACAAGTTTCGCATACCTCTTCCGCAGAGTAGACATGCTGTGAATCTTCTTTCAAGAGCTTTTTCATTGCCTTAGTGAGATATGCCACCTATGATTTCAATGAGCTGTCGGCCCTTATAATCTTTTACAGCTAGAACCCGTTTACCCCCTCTTCTTGCTGTAGGAAACTGTTCCTCATTCTTCGCCAAATTTTTCAATACTGCCCTCGCCTCATCTGGGTCTTTGTCCAGCAGTAATCCGTTTGCTGCTGAATCAATTCTAATACGAGTTAGTAAATTGGAAGCATTATAGAATTTTGTTACCTGGTTCCAAACGGGGAATCCATGCATCGGGCAATTCCTTAGAAGAGTGGTAAATCTGTCACATGCCTCGTGCATTGGCTCGTCATCCTCCTGTTGAAAAGTAGCAATTTCGTTACGTAATCGCTCAGATAAGTGTGAAGCATTAAAACGAGACAAAAATTCACGAGTTAAATCTTCCTAAGTTCTAATTGAACTCGGCGTTACTTTATTCCACCAAGTCTTTGTCCTGTCCCTCAATGAATGAGGAAATAACCGAAGCCTCAGTATCTCCGGATTAACTCCTGGTAGTCTAAACGAACCACAAATTTCCTGGAACGTTTTCAGATGCTCTCTAGCATCCTCTGTAGCAGCACCACTAAATTGACCAGCATTGTTTATCATGCTGAACATAACATATTTCAGCTCAAAGTTGTCAACATCTACGTCTGGCAAGTTGTCTCTAGTTCTACATGATCATTGAGCATGTAGTCTCGGCATGACCGGCGTGTTGCAGCGACAGGAGGGTCTTTCCCTCCGGCAGGATTGTTATTATCCTGGAGATTCCCTTGGTTGTCTCTTCTTTCTTCACGTCTTTCGTTCTCCATTGATTCGAGTTGTTCCTCCAGGTATTCGTTCCTTTCAACGTGGTAACAGACTCTTTTCTTGAGATTGAATATTCGTTCGGGTTCAAGATCTAACTGGTACTCAGGTTCCTTCCCCCGTTGAGACCTGCGCATATGCATACAAAAGACCTTGTGAAAGGTATAGGTTGAACAATCCAAGTAAAATAGAAAAATAAATTGAATGTAGTAAAAGGTAGGGTAAAGTTATTTTGCCAGTCCTCGGCAACGGCGCCAAAAACTTGTTGCGTGTAAAAGTGTCTATCGAAATGTAGTGCAAGTGTTCACGACGCAAGTAGTAAAGTGATACGGAAGTATCGGATATCGTCTCCACGGGGACTGGGCTAATAGCTTCACCTTGAATTACAGCACGAAGGTAAAGAATAGTTTAAGTAGTTGTCACGAAAATAATAAAGAGAACTGGAAAATAAGATTAAAATAATCAAGATAGAGAGAATGGGCTGGCATTGAATTGCTCAGTAGTGTAGGTATTGCTGAGTCTTGGACAATCTGTTCTGTCGTCATCCATGTCGCTGCAGCACCCGTCGCGAAAGCTGTCTGTTGATAGTCACAACAACGATCACACAACTCTGCACTTCAAGCTTGGCAAGAATCCCGGCTGTGCCTTGGCATATCCCTAGCTCCAATTTTGTCGATGAACACGTCTTTGATGATACCTCCCGATGTGAATTGAAGGATGAACACTGATGTTGTTGAATTCTTCCTTAGCCACTTAACCTCGTCCTACCCCTAGGTCCGAGATAGTTCAGCTATAAACTAGAGAACTCGCACTTATTCCTTTCGTATACTCAACTCTCCTGATATTAAGAAAATAGATAATCTCACAATGCTCTCCCGATACTCTTGCAAGATGTTAACAACTAGAATAAGAGAACTTGAAGTTTATTTTATTGAACAGAAAATTCCTAAAACAAAAGCAATCCTTGCAACTACTTTAAAAATCAACCCGTGGCCCTAGGGGGAATTTAGAACATGTTGAGAAGGGGAAAACGGTTAGGGTTTTTGGAAGAAGGCTAGAGATAGGTGATGTCATCTCCTAGTTCAATTTACATGCCTTTATATAGGCCTTGGGTTCAAGTTTTCTAATATGGCAAGAATACAAGTTTAAATTAAAGTACAACTCTATTAAAGACTAAATCTTCAGAGAATACATCTTTAATTCGTCCTTCCTTCTTGCTTGGAGTTTCTTCCTTGAACTTTGGGCTTGGCCTTCATTCTGATCTAAGCTTGGAAAAATATAAGCGTATTCCACGACAGACCAGCATAATTTTCTCTTTTTGTCGAGGCCCACTTTTCATCTTCTCCTTACTATCGCTGTCGTCCTTGGCTGCCACGGCAGCAGCCATGGCAGCATCGTCCTCCTCGACTGCTCATCCAGTTCCAGCTTTTCTGTATCACTGCCCAGCGCCTGCTTCTCCATCTGCTACAGCAGCAACCTGCAAAAGCAACCAATTTCAGTAGAAACTGTGCCATTTAATATATTTGTGATGTTTAACTGAAATCTAACCTAAATGCAATGAATTATGCTTGAATGCAGCATAAATATGGGTTAAATATGGGGTAAGTAATAGAACTTTTACACACCAAAAACTTGTTGCGTGTAAAAGTGTCTATCACAATGTAGTGCAAGTGTACACGACGCAAGTAGTAAAGTGATTCGGAAGTATCGGATATCGTCTCCACAGGGACTGGGCTAATAGCTTCACCTTGAATTACTGCACGAAGGTAAAAGAATAGTTTAAGTTGTTGTCACGAAAATAATAAAGAGTACTGGAAAAATAAGATTAAAATAATCAAGATAGAGAGAATGGGCTGGTATTGAATTGCTCAGTAGTGTAGGTATTGCTAAGTCTTGGAAAATCTATTCTGTCGTCGTCCCTGTCGCGACAGCACCCATCGCGGCAGCGGTCTGTTGATAGTCGGGGCAGCGATCACACAACTCTGCACTTCAAGCTTGGCAAGAATCCCTGCTGTGCCTTGGCCTATACCTAGGTCCAAGTCTGTCGATGAACACGTCTTTGATGATACCTCCTGTCGTGAATCGAAGGATGAGGCAGGAAATACAGCATCAGGGAAATTAAGAGAAGTTTGAATGAATTGTACCGTAACTGTAGTGAAATCCCTGATGAAGCTCATGAGGCGGAGCTGTCGTTCCTCCATATTTTGTATGGCAGCAAGGATCTAGGAGGAGGTGTCGGCCGGAGGTGCTGCTGTTGTATGTTGCCTGGGTTATGTGGCAGCAGGCTCAGTATTGGTTAGTTCTGTCGTCTCTGCTGCTGTGGCAATGGGGTCGAAAGACGACAGCGGGGTGGCAGCAGTAAGTTCCATCAAGCTCAGTATATTTTTCTCAGTCCAGCCCTTCTCTTGGACTCGTAGATCAGTGGCAGCTTCTGGTACATGATGGCCGCGGCAGAGGGCTGTGATGAGATAGGGGAGGTAGAGTGGTCCTGTCGGCCGGTGTGCACATTCCAAAATACTCTCTCGGATGTAGCTGCCAACATTAATAGGCCTCTCATGTAGAATAGAATGAATGAGGGCTAACCTGGGTTGGTCTACGGTTGTATTGTGCGAGGATGGCATGATTCACTTTTTGATGAAATTGTTCCACAATTTAGCCTCCGGGATGAGTTGAGTTCTCTTCACCGTCCTCGGGTTCTTAGGATTAGTGTTCCACTGAGTACCTTCATTCGTGAGCTCTGCCATGACAGCGTCGTAGGCAGCATGGTCTAAGCTATCAAGAAATTGCTGGTGACCATCCTCGTTGCTGCCCACATAAAATCCATAGAGAGTGTTGATATATTCTGGCTCGAAGGGCACCTCTCTCCCTCTGACGGTGATTGCTGTCGCGTTTCTACTGTCGATGGTAGCATAGAAATCTCGGACAAGAGACACATTCATCTCCTCTGGTTGTTCTGCAAACATCTACCACTGTAGGGCCTTGATTTTCCTAGCGATGAACAACTACAGTCCCAAATCCCCTCCTTGGAAGTGTAGATAAAGCCCTTCTTTAAAGATCTGATCGTGATGGCACCATGGGGAAAAACCTGCACAACTTAGAATGGGCCAGACCATCTAGATTTCAGCTTCCCTGGGAAGAGTTTCAACCTAGAGTTAAAAAGCAACACAAGCTGCCCTGGGCAGATCTATCGTGGCAGCAACTTCTTGTCATGCCACTTTTTGGTCTTGTCCTTGTAGATTCTTGCGTTGTCATAGGCCATTGTTCAAATTTCTTCAATTTCGTTTAGATCAAGTAGCCTTTTCTGCCCTGCTTTTTCCTAGTCCATATTAACAGCCTTGATTGCCCAGTATGCTCTGTGCTCTATCTTGATAGGTAAATGACATGTTTTCCCGTAAATCAACCGATAAGGAGACATTCCCAATAGAGTTTTGAATGCTGTCCTGTAGGCCCATAATGCATCATTGAGGTGTAGAGACCAGTCTTTCCGAGTTGGCTTAACCATCTTTTCGAGAATGTTCTTGACCTCTCTGTTGGATATTTCAACCTGTCCATTGGTCTGAGGGTGGTATGTTGTTGCAATCCGATGTTTGACACCATACTTTTCCAAGGTAGCAGCTATAACCCTATTGTCAAAATGCATCCCTTCATCACTGATGATCGCCTTAGGGATGCCGAATCTGGAAAAATGTTTTTATGTAAAAACCTTTGAACCGTCTTGGCATCATTTTTCTGAGTGGCGATCGCTTCAACCCACTTGGATACGTAGTCCACTACTAGATGGATGTATAAGTTCCCACATGAAGATGGGAATGGTCCCATAAAATATATCCCCCATACGTCGAAGATCTCGACTTCAAGAATATTCTGCGGCGGCATTTGGTGTCTCCTTATGATGTGTCCCGTCCGTTGACACTTGTCACAGTTCTTATAAAATATTTGAGCATCTTTTTACAGTGACGGCCAAAAAAATCCCGACTGCAAAACCTTGGCAGCAGATTTGTTACCTCCTAAGTGTCCTCCATATTGGGAAGCATAACAGTGATGAAGTATATCTTCCAGTTCATCCTGTGGTACACATCTCTTTATAACCTGATCTGCACAAATTTTGAAAAGAAGAGGTTTGTCCCAATAATAATGCTTAACATCATTTTGGAACCTCTTCCTAGCTTGATAATTAAGGTCAGGAAGAGTTATTCCGCTAACTAAAAAATTAACGAAATCAGCATACCAGGGGAGTTCAGAATACTTACCTGCCGCCATGGCTGTCGCGGCAATTATTATGGCAGCAAACAGCTACTCATCAGGGAAGGTCTCTAGTATGTTTGTCTTATCTGTCGGTAGACTCTTTCCCTTCTCCAACCTTGACAAGTGATCTGCGACTTGATTCTCTGTTCCCTTTTTGTCCTTGATTTCAAGGTTGAACTCTTGCAGTAGCAGAATCCAACGTATCAGTCGAGGCTTTGCATCCTTTTTGGTGAACAGATATTTCAATGCAGAGTGGTCTGTGTGGACTATGACCTTCGTTCCGAGTATATAAGAACGGAACATGTCAATAGAGAATACCACAGCTAATAGTTCCCTCTCTGTGGTGGTGTAGTTCACTTGGGCGTCGTTCAGTGTTTTGCTGGCGTAGTATATGACATGAAAAAGTTTGTCTTTCCTCTGCCCAAGTGCTGCCCCGACAGCATAGTCACTAGCATCACACATGATCTCAAACGACAATGTCCAATCTGGTGGTTGTACTATTGGGGTTGTTACCAGCTTTTCTTTCAGAACCTTAATGCCTCAGTACATTCAGCGTTTAAGTCGAAGGGTCGGTTCTGCTCTAGAAGATGGCATAGGGGCTTGGTGATCTTTGAAAAGTTCGCAATGAACCTCCGATAAAAACCAGCAAGTCCTAAGAAACTTCTAATTCCCTTGACTGTGGTGGGTGGCGGGAGCTTTTCGATCACTTCTATCTTAGCTCTGTCGACTTCTATGCCACGACAGCTAATTTTATGGCCAAGGACTATCCCTTCATCTAGCATGAAGTGACATTTTTCCCAGTTCAATACTAAGTTTGCTTTTTCACATCTCTCGAGCACCTTCTGTAGGTTGCCTAGGCAGCTTTCAAAGTTGTCTCCAAAGACTGAAAAGTTATCCATAAAGATTTCTAGGAAATCCTCCACCATATCAGAGAATATTGCCATCATGCACCTTTGAAAGGTGGCTGGTGCATTACAAAGTCCGAATGGCATTCTCTGAAAAGCATAAGTTCCGTAAGGGCATGTGAACGTCGTCTTTTCTTGATCTTTCGGTGCGATGGCTATTTGATTGTAACCTGAGTAACCATCAAGAAAACAATAGTAAGGTTTACCCGCTAATCTATCAAGCATTTGATCAATAAAGGGTAAAGGGAAGTGGTCTTTCCGGGTAGCTTGGTTAAGCTTCTGGTAGTCCATAAAAACCCTCCAACCGGTCACAGTCATGATTGGGATTAGCTCGTTTTCTTCATTGGTTACCATGGTTATTCCTCCTTTCTTGGGAATGCACTGCATCAGGCTCACCCATTTGCTATCCGAGATGGCGTAGATTATTCCAGCATCTAGCCATTTGATTATCTCTTTACGCACTACTTCTTGCATCGCATGGTTCAGTCATCTTTGTGCATCAATAGTCGGCTTATGATTATCCTCTAAAAGAATTTTATGCATACATAATGCCGGACTGATGCCTTGGATATCAGCTATCGTCCATCCAATAGCCTTCTTGTGCTGCTGCAGCATCCCTATTAACTGATGTTCTTGTTCCTACATCTACTTGGAAGAGATGATTACGGGCAACGTATCATTCAAACCAAGGAACACAAATTTTAGCTGCCCTGGCAGGGGCTTAAGATCTATAATAGGGGGCTCAACAGTTGATGGCTTTTGAGTTACATGGTTATCCGAGGTATAGTTTAAAGGTTCGAACAACTTACCTGGACGATTCCCTATCCAATTTACCTCCTCTTGATTTTCAGTATCAAATTCTGTGGAGTTGCTGTCATCGGTGCTGTCGTGACAGTCTTCTAAGTGGCTGCCGAGGCAGTGACCAATTTCGATGTCTTGGCAGCCCGACCTGATGCAGGGTTGGTCAAGGGTAACTTTAGTGATAACCTTGAATTCTTCTTCTGCATCAGCTTGTTGCATTGCTTGGAGAACATTCAACTTGATTTCTTGATCGTTCACTCTCATGGTGAGTTCTCCTTTTTCCACATCAATCAGTGATCTTCCCGTGGCTAAGAAGGGTCGCCCCAGGATGATTGGTGCATTTTCATCTGCTTCACAATCTAAGACAAGAAAGTCAGCAGGAAAAAATAAACTTATCCACCCTTACCAGAATATCTTCAATTTTTCCTTCTAGATGAACGTAAGAGCAGTCTGCCATTTGCAGTATTATTGTTGTGGGCCGAGCTTTTCCAATGCCTAATTTCTGAAAAAACAAATTTGGGCATTAAATTTATACTAGCACCAAGATCACAAAGTGTCTTACCCACAAATTTGTCTCCAATTACACATGGTATGATGAAGCTCCCAGGATCCTTCTTCTTCTAGGTGGATGCTTGTGCAGAATACTCATGCATCCTTCTGTCATCTTGACCGTTTCAAATTCCCCAAGTCTAGATTTCTTTGACATGGCATCTTTGAGAAATTTTGCATAACCGGGCATTTCCCTAACGGCATCTAACAGCGGAATGTTGATATGAACCTGCTTAAAAATATCATAAATCATTTTAAGCTGTGATTCATGTTTCAATTTCTATAACCGTTGAGGAAAAGGAGGTGGGGGACGATAATCAGCAATGCGTCCTTCCCACTGCATACGGATCTGAGGAGGTTTAGGTTCACCATCTTTCTCCTCTGTCCCTTCTTCTATCGTGACAGGCTCATCGGCAGCAGGCTATTTGTTACCTGTCGGGGCATCTTCCTCGACAGTAGAATCCAAGGCTGCTTTCTTAACTGATTCAGCTTCCTTTTCAGGCCCTGGTAGTTTCTTCCCACTCCTAGTAGTGATAGCTTTACACTGCTCATGTGTGGGTTGTCTAGCTTTTTCAGTATTGCTAGGAAATCCTCCATTCTGCCTTGGTTTAATATGCTGGAAAACTTAACCCATCTTTGTCTCTAATGATTTCAGAGTAGCTTCATGATTGGTCATCCGCATCTCTGTTTTATTCATGAATGTTTCTGTCTTCTTGACAAAGTGATTCATGTTCTCATTGTAGGTTTCTATTTAAGACATAAACGTAGCCAGAGTCTGTTCCAGTATACTATTTGTGGCAGCTGGTGGCTGTTGCTGCTGCTGTTGCGGTTGCTGCCGAGTCAGCAATCTAGGTCCCCCTGGTTCTGATTATTCTGTGCTTGAGGATTTAGGGCATTATTAGGATTGCTCCAAGAGAACTTGAGATCCTTTCTCCAGTTGGGATTGTAGTTGTTGGAGTTATAATTCTGCTTATTGTAGTTCCCAACATACATCCCTTCTTCTAACTGTATTGGACATTCCTCCGAACTGTGATTTCCTTCACAAGTTCCGCATACCTCTTCTGCAGAGTAGACATGCTGTGAATCTTCTTTCAAGAGTTTTTTCATTACTTTAGTGAGATATGCCACCTGTGATTTCAATGAGCTTTCGACCTCATAATCTTTTACAGCTAGAACCTGTTTACCCCCTCTTCTTGTTGTAGGAAACTATTCCTCATTCTTCGCCAAATTTTTCAATACTGCCATCGCCTCATCTGGGTCTTTGTCCAGCAGTAATCTGTTTGTTGCTGAATCAATTCTAATACGAGTTTGTAAATTGGCAGCATTATAGAATTTTGTTAACTGGTTCCAAACGGGGAATCCATGCATCGGGCAGTTCCTTAGAAGAGTGGTAAATCTGTCCCAGGTCCTCGTGCATTGGCTCGTCATCTTCCTGTTGAAAAGTAGCAATTTCGTTACGTAATCGCTCAGATAAGTGTGAAGGATTAAAACGAAACAAAAATCTACGAGTTAAATATTCCCAAGTTCTAATTGAACCCGGCGTTAGTTTATTCCACCAAGTCTTTGCCATGTCTCTCAATGAATGAGGAAATAACCGAAGCCTCAGTATCTCCGGATTAACTCCTGGTAGTCTAAACGAACCACAGATTTCCTAGAACGTTTTCAGATGCTCCCTAGCATCCTCTGTAGCAGCACCACTAAATTGACCAGCGTTGTTGATCATGCTGAACATAACATGTTTCAGCTCAAAGTTGTCAACATCTACGTCTGGCAAGTTGTCTCTAGTTCTACATGATCATTGAGCATGTAGTCTCGGCATGACCGACGTGCGGCAGCGACAGGAGGGTCGTTCCCTCCGGTAGGATTGTTATTTTCCTGGAGATTCACTTGGTTGTCCCTTCCTTCTTCACGTCTTTCGTTCTCCATTACTTTGAGTTGTTCCTCCAGGTATTCGTTCCTTTCAACGTGGTAACGGACTCTTTTCTTGAGATTGAACGTTCGTTCGGGTTAAGTATCCAACTGGTACTCAGGTTCCTTCCCCCGTTGAGACCTGCGCATATGCAGACAAAAGTCCTTGTGAAAAGTATAGGTTGAACAATCCATGTAAAAATAATAAAACGAATGCAGTAAAATGTAGGGTAAAGTGTCTATCGCAATGTAGTGCAAGTGTACACGACGCAAGTAGTAAAGTGATACGGAAGTATCAGATATCGTCTCCACAAGGACTAGGCTAATAGCTTCACCTTGAATTACTGCACGAAGGTAAAAGAATAGTTTATGTTGTTGTCACGAAATAAATAAAGAGAACTAGAAAATAAGATTAAAATAATCAAGATAGAGAGAATGGGTTGGTATTGAATTGCTCAATAGTGTAGGTATTGCTGAGTCTTGGAAAATTTGTTCTGTCGTCGTCCCTATCGCGGCAACACCCTTCGCGGCAGCGGTCTGTTGATAGTCGCGGCAGCGATCACACAACTCTGCACTTCAAGCTTAGCAAGAATCCATGTTGTACCTTGGCCTATCCCTAGGTCCAAGTCTGTCGATGAACACGTCTTTGATGATACCTCCCGGCGTGAATCGAAAGATGAACACTGATGTTCTTGAATTCTTCCTTAGCCTCTTAACCTCGTCCTATCCCTAGGTCTGAGATAGTTCAACTATAAACTAGAGAACCCGCACTTATTCCTTTCGTATACTCAACTCTCCCGATATTAAGTAAATAGATAATCTCACAATGCTCTCCCGATACTCTTGCAAGATGTTAAAAACCAGAATAAGAGAACTTGAAGTTTATTTTATTGAACAGAAAATTCCTAAAACAAAAGCAATCCTTGCAACTACTTTACAAATCAACCCGTGGCCTTAGGGGGAATTTAGAACATGTTGAGAAGGGGAAAACGGCTAGGGTTTTGGGAAGAAGGCTAGAGGTAGGCGATGTCCTCTTCTAGGTCGAATTACATGCCTTTATATAGACCTTGGGTTCAAGTTTCTAATATGACAAGAATACAAGTTTAAATTAAAGTACAACTCTATTAAAGACTAAATCTTCAGAGAATATATCTTTAATTTGTCCTTCCTTCTTGCTTGGAGTTTCTTCCTTGAACTTTGGGCTTGGCCTTCATTCTGATCTAGGGCTTGGAAAAATATAAGGGTATTCCACGACAGACCGGCATAATTTTCTCTTTCTGTTGAGGCCCACTTTGCTTCTTCTCCTTACTATCGCTGTCGTCCTTGACTGCCACCACAACAGCCATGGCATCATCGTCCTCCTCGACTGCTCATCCAGTTCCAGCTTTTATGTATCACTGCCCAGCGCCTGCTTCTCCATCTGCTACAGCAGCAACCTGCAAAAGCAACCAATTTCAGAAGAAACTGTGCCATTTAATATATTTGTAATGTTTAACTGAAATCTAACTTAAATGCAATGAATTATGCTTGAATGCAGCAGAAATATGGGTTAAATAGGTGGTAAATAATAGAACTTTTACACACTCAACACACCCCCAAACTCAAGTTTTTGCTTGCCCTCAAGCAATTCATACCTAAAAAAGAATAACAAATTTTTTGTTTTTCGCTTAAAACAATGAACTTTCCCTTACCTTCCATTCATTCCCTATTGAGAGCAACACCTCGTCGGATAATTTAGGATTCGTTCGGAACCTTTCTATAATCCTCGTGTAGTGTGTGCATGCTTGTGAACAATTATATGCCAAGACTCCCTTAGTTTCACTAGAATATTTCAGCTTCTAACTTGAATTTTTATGCCAAAGTTCATCTTTTCTAGAGGCAATTCTTATGCTCCTTTAGTTTTTTGTTTAGACTCGATTTTATTTTCTCAAGCTTAAGTTTGACTAGAGCTGGTTTCGGGCATCTCTAGCTAACTTCCTAGAGCCGGTTTCGGGCACCTCTAGGTGTATTGAGTCTATTTTGCTAAACTTCTTTTCCTAGAGCCAGTGTTAGGTACCTCTAGGGTCTATTCAAGTGCTAAGCTTCCTATTCTAGTTTACTAGTAGAGTTCTAGACAATATAACAGTCACAAATAGTGTTTAAGTTTCAGAACTATAGTAAGGTTCTAAACTGCTCCTTAAAACTACCCTAAAGGCACTGCCACGATAGAGATGTCACGGCAGGTAAGCTCAGTTCAAAGACTTAATCCAAAATTTACATTTTTTAGAGCAAAAATAAACTAATTAAAGACACAATTTTTAAACTAAATAAGACTCCCATTAATGGAGGGATGCCACCCCCAAACTCAAGGGTTTCGTTTCCCCCAATGCAAATGACAATAAAAATAAAATAAAAAGTACATCACAAAAAATATAAACAAAGACAGCAAAATAAGGTAAGAAACTCAAATTTTATGTGCTGTCGTCGATGCTGCTGCTAAGTCGGATCTGTCGGCGGGCAGGGGCCTTATTGACTGGCTGGAGGATGGGGGAGGCAGATGTATTCTTCGTTTTGGCCTCCCTTGGAGGTTGAATACGGGTAGGGGAGCTGTGAGGAGGTTTCTCCACTACTTGTACCTCGGAGCTGATGTTGCTACTGTTGTCACTGTTGCTGCCGGTGATATTGCCGCTATCTTTCTTGTTCTTGTCTGCCACTATTTTCTGCCGCTTCACTGGTGTGAATTCCTTGGACAAATTCCTCTTGACAAAGGGTTCGTCGTCGTATTCCTCCCAAATTGAGGAAGAGGAGAAACCGGCTATGAATGCATCAATTTCTTCGGAAGGCATCCTTCTCTTGGTTCCTCGGGCAGAGGTGTCTGCTGCGCGGTTGCTGCCTGCAGCTGTCGTGGCAGGAGTTAGTGTGGATGCCGCAGAAGGCGTCTTGGGCGTGGCAACGGGTGTAGGGTATGGGCAGGAGTAGTGGTAGCAAAATAATGGGTTGGGAAGGCAGGAAATACAACATCAAGGAAATTAAGAGAAGTTAGAATGAATTGTACCGTAGCTGTAGTGAAATCCCTGATGAAGCTCATGAGGACGAGCTTTTGTTCCTCCATCTTTTGTATGGCAACAAGGATTTGGGAGGAGGTGTCGGCCGGAGGTGCTGCTGCTGTACGCTGCCTGGGTTCTGTGGCAGCAGGCTCAGTATTGGTTAGTTCTGTCGTCTCTGATGCTGTGGCAGTGGGGTCGAAAGACGACAGCGGGGTGGCAGCAGTAAGTTCCATCAAGTTGAGTATATTTTTCTCAGTCCAGCCCTTCCCTTGGACTCGTAGATCAGTGGCAGCTTCTGGTACATGATGGCCGCGGAAGAGGACTGTGATGAGATAGGGGAGGTGTAGATAAAGCCCTTCTCCTCCCATATGTCACAAATCTGGAAGGATAATGGGGTTGATTCTGCCGGGGTAGAGCCTGAAGAAGCACTTCTGCGGGTGTTTCTAGAAGACATGGTTGCAAGGATTGTGAAAAAAAATGAAAGCAAGTGAAAATACGAGAGAAAGCAAGTAAGAAGAGTAGAAGTGAGTGAAAAAATGAATAGTAAATGGGGTTTATATAGGAGAGAGTTTGCTGCCCGTTGGAGCTGTAACGGCAGGCGCGAATAACGGGGCCAGCTGTTACGCGGTTTCTGACGCGTCTGTCACGCGTTTCCGTGTCTACTGCACATTTGTTACGCGTTTGTGTGTCTGCCGCGACAGCGTGTCGACGGGCTGGATTTTCCGCGTTTGTCGCGGCAGCTGTAACGACAGGATCCAAAGTTGGGCTTTTTGGGCTAATGGAAGGATGTTGGGCTCAATTCACTTCTCCTTTTCTTCTTGTCTCCTTTATTTCCTAAAAGTAATAAAAATAAAAACGTTATTTCCTAAAAATGAATCTAATTTCCTAATATAAATAATAAATAATTAAAATAATTAAAATAAAATTTTGGTTAAATTAGGGATGTCAGGTGGGGCATCTCCTAAGATAACCACTTCTTGCATTCTTGGTGCTTCAGTCCCCTGATAATGCTTCAATCGTTGTCCATTGACTTTGAATTGGTGCCCGTCTTTTAAAGATTTGATCGTGATGGCACCATGGGGAAAAACCTGCACCACTTGGAATGGGCCAGACCATCTAGATTTCAGCTTCCCTGGGAAGAGTTTCAACCTAGAGTTAAAAAGCAACACAAGCTGCCCTGGGCAGAACTGTCGTGGCAGCAACTTCTTGTCATGCCACTTTTTGGTCTTGTCCTTGTAAATTCTTGCGTTGTCACAGGCCATTGTTCGAATTTCTTCAATTTCGTTCAGATCAAGTAACCTTTTCTGCCCTGCTTTTTCCAAGTCCATATTAACTGCTTTGATGGCCCAGTATGCTCGGTGCTCAATCTCGACAGGTAAATGACACGTTTTTCCGTAAATCAGCCGATAAGGAGACATTCCCAATGGAGTTTTGAACGTTGTCCTGTAGGCCCATAATGCATCATTGAGGTCTAGAGACCAGTCTTTCCGAGTTGGCTTAACCATCTTTTCGAGAATGTTCTTGACCTCTCTATTGGATATTTCAGCCTGTCCATTGGTTTGAGGGTGGTATGTTGTTGCAATCTGATGTTTGACACCATACTTTTTCAAGGCAGCAGCTATAACCCTATTGTCAAAATGCCTCCCTTCATCACTGATGACTGCCTTAAGGATGCCGAATCTGGAAAAAAATGTTTTTATGTAAAAACCTTTGAACCGTCTTGGCATCATTTTTCTAAGTGGCGATCGCTTCAACCCACTTGGATACGTAGTCCACTGTCAGGAGGATGTATAAGTTCCCACATGAAGATGGGAATGGTGCCATAAAATCTATACCCCATACGTCGAAGATCACGACTTCAAGAATATTCTACAGCGGCATCTGGTGTCTCCTTGAGATGTTTCCTGTCTGTTGACACTTGTCACAGTTCTTATAAAATATTTGAGCATCTTTGTAAAGTGACGGCCAATAAAATCCCGACTGTAAAACCTTGGCAGCAATTTTGTTACCTCCTAAGTGTCCTCCATACTGGGAAGCATGACAATGATGAACTATATCTTCCTGTTCATTCTATGGTACACATCTCCTTATAACCTGATCTGTACAAATTTTGAAAAGAAGAGGTTCGTCCCAATAATAATGCTTAACATCATTTTGGAACCTCTTCCTAGCTTGATAATTAAGGTCAGGAGGAGTTATTCCGCTAACTAAAAAATTAACGAAATCAGCATACCAGGGGAGTTCAGAATACTTACCTGCCGCCATGGCTGTTGCGGCAGTTATTGTGGCAGCAAACAACTGCTCATCAGGGAAGGTCTCTAGTATGTTTGTCTCATCTGCCGGTAGACTCTTTCCCTTCTCCAACCTTGACAAGTGATCTGCGACTAGATTTTTTGTTCCCTTTTTGTCCTTGATTTCAAGGTCGAACTTTTGCAGTAGCAGAATCCAACGTATCAGTCGAGGCTTTGCATCCTTTTTGGTGAACATATATTTCATTGCAGAGTGGTCTGTGTGGACTATGACCTTCGTTCCAAGTATATAAGAACGGAACTTGTCAATGGAGAATACCACAACTAATAGTTCCTTCTCTTTGGTGGTGTAGTTCACTTGGGCGTCGTTCAGTGTTTTGCTGGCGTAGTATATGACATGAAAAAGTTTGTCTTTCCTCTGCCCAAGTGCTGCCCCGACAGCATAGTCACTAGCATCACACATGATCTCAAACGGCAGTGTCCAATCTGGTGGCTGTACTATTGGGGCTGTTACCAGCTTTTCTTTCAGAACCTTGAATGCCTCAGTACATTCAGCGTTAAAGTCGAAGGGTTGGTTCTGCTCCAGAAGATGGCATAGGGCTTTTCGATCACTTCTATCTTAAGAAACTTCTGATTCCCTTGACTGTGGTAGGTGACGGCAGCTTTTCAATCACTTCTATCTTAGCTCTGTCAACTTCCATGCCACGGCAGCTAATTTTATGGCCAAGGACTATCCCTTCATCCACCTTGAAGTGACACTTTTTCTAGTTCAATACTAAGTTTGCTTTTTCACATCTCTCGAGCACCTTCTGTAGGTTACCTAGGAAGCTTTAAAAGTTGTCTCCAAAGACTGAAAAGTCATCCATAAAGATTTCTAAGAAATCTTCCACCATATCGGAGAATATTGCCATCATGCACCTCTAAAAGGTGGCTGGTGCATTACATTGTCCGAATGGCATTCTCCGAAAAGCATAAGTTCTGTAAGGGCATGTGAACGTCATCTTTTCTTGATCTTCTGGTGTGATGGCTATTTGATTGTAACCTGAGTAACCATCCAGAAAATAATAGTAAGGTTTACCCGCTAATCTATCAAGCATTTGATCAATAAAGGGTAAAAGGAAATGGTCCTTCCGAGTAGCTTTGTTAAGCTTCCGGTAGTCCATACAAACCCTCCAACCGGTCACAGTCTTGGTTGGGATTAGCTCATTTTCTTCATTGGTTACCACGGTTAATCCTCTTTTCTTGGGAACGCACTGCACTGGACTCACCCATTTGTTATCCGAGATGGCGTAGATTATTCAAGCATTTAGCCATTTGATTATCTCTTTATGCACTACTTCTTGCATAGCATGGTTCAGACGTCTTTATGCATCAATAGTCGGCTTATGATCATCCTCTAAGAGAATTTTATGCATGCATAATGTCGGACTGATGCCTTGTATATCAGCTATCGTCCATCCAATAGCCTTCTTGTGCTGCTGCAGCATCCCTATTAACTGTTGGTCCTGTTCCTGAATCAACTTGGAAGAGTTGATTACGGGCAACGTATCATTCAAACCAAGGAACACATATTTTAATTGCCCTGGTAAGGGCTTAAGATCTATAATAGGGGCTCAACAGTTGATGGCTTTTGAATTACATGGTTATCCGAGGTATAGTTTAAAGGTTCGAACAACTTACCTAGACGATTGTCTATCCAATTTACCTCCTCTTGATTTTCAGTATCAGATTCTGAGGAGTTGCTGTCGTCGGTGCTGTCGTGACAGTCTTCTAAGTGGCTGCCGAGCCAGTGACCAATTTTGATGTCGTGGCAGCCCGACCTGATGCAGGGTTGGTCATGGGTAACTTCAGTGATAACCTTGCATTCTTCTTCTGCAACAGCTTGATGCATTGCTTGGAGAACATTCAACTTGATTTCTTGATCGTTCACTCTCATGGCGAGTTCTCCTTTTTCCACATCAATCAGTGATCTTCTCGTGGTTAAGAAGGGTCGCCCCAGAATGATTTGTTACGTGAACTATACTGAATTCTCAGTTTTATACATTTACTTTTTTTATTCTTAGTTTCATACATGAACTTTTTCGCCGTGGGTTTACTCTTTTCCGTGAAGAAAACTGACATGTACCATTTGGGCCACTCATATTTTGCGATGTGATCCAAATTCGCACCATCCTTCTCCATGATTTGGACACACCATTGAAAGATTTTGAGGCAGATTCTAAGTGAGTTCTTCCTTACTTCATTATCTATTTACTTATCTATGCATTATATAATATGCTTGGATTATCATATGTTATCATACATTGTTACATCATATGATATCCATGCATTACATGAGCCACATATTTATACTTTAATTACCTTATAAGTATGTTTGCATATGTTTTATATAATTTTCATCTTATACACATTCGTTCTTTTGACTTATGTAGAGGCGTGGGTGAAGGACACAATCTATGGCAGCTTGGTTCAGCTCAAACATATTCAAGATAGCTCGGATTAGATCAAGGGGTTTAAAATATAGGTTGAGGAAGCTCAAATTAGCTTGCAAGTTTACACTTGCCAAGACAACCAGTTAGGAGGCAGCTCAAGATTGCCATGGTAGCTCAACCAGCTAGTAGCTCAAATTGCTGAGGTAGATCAATCAGCTCATAGCTCAAATATCTCAGGCAACTCAATTAGACCATATCTCAAATTGTTGAGGCAACTCAACCAACTAGCTAAATCAACTCAATTCAGCTCACTCAAAGCTCAACCAACTCACTTCAGCTTTCACTACTTAAGTCAGCTCACCACCTTAAAGGTCATATATCTTTCCAAGCATCATGGCGTGTCACCTTTGGAGGGAAAACATGTTTGTGCGTCAAAACTAAAGGGAGGGAGACACCAACATGGCAGAATCATCAAAAGTCCCTTGGAGGGAGTCATGACTAGTTTTGGAGGGAGACTTGACGTCTAGCCAAATAGACACAAGGCCATTCGGCCAAAGCCCCTCATTCCCTATAAATAGAGTTGTAATCTTCATTTGTAAACATCTCATCTCATTCAAATCAATTAAATTACTTGTGAGATTTTTCTCTCTTTTAGTTCTTCATTGAACTTTATCGACTTATCAAGTACTTGTACTTGTGGCGTCAACTCATTCTATTTTCCACCTTGATACTTCTGGTTCTTTTTGGTTTAATATACCTAAAGGGTCAAAGTCCTTTCTACCACCCCTTAAAGCAATCATATAAGGTTTGTGGCTAAGCTTTAATATAGCTTTGTTTCATCCTTCGATTCTTTAAAATACTATCACCATTCATCATCTTTTCAATTACCACCCTTCACCATCACCATTCGACCTAAATTCACTTCACAAAATCTGTCCATTTACATCATACTTCTGTATCCCATTTTCAACTTACCAAGCCATTCTATTTCAAGCCTATCTTACTTTGCAGGTTGCTGGCTTCATTCCTAGATCCGACAATCAAAGTAGCCGTCTCCTTCAACAACAAGATCAACTTACCATATGATATCATAGCTGTTGGTGGAAGAAACAAGTGCATTATTTGAAGCCCGTTTCAAGCAAAACAAAAAACTGCAAGTAACTATCTTTGTTATTTCATTATGGAGAAAAAAAAAGAAAATAGTTTCAAATCAAAAAATAAAAAAAATAATATTCAATCAAGCACAAGTTCAAAGGGTGAAATGGCCCAACAACAACAACATCATTTTCTTCAACATCAAGCCTGAAGCCATCCTCTTCAAGACTTTGATAGCTGGTGAAGAAAGGTTGTGAGTTTCTTACTGAGTAAGTAATCTCGTTTCTCCTTTTCCTTTTCTATTCTAAACTTACCTTCACACCGTATTTTCTTCCTTTTCCTTTTAAACTAACCATTTTAACCACGCACAAGCACTATACTTGCCTAAGTCTTGAGTAAGTTCCTTAAAGAACTTTACAAGAGAAAAAAGGAGTGGAAAAAGACAATTGGGTGTGTAAGATGAGGACAAGTAAAAGCCAATAAAAGTCATAGAGTGCAAACATGAAAGTGAGTGGAGGGCATTTCCTTGGAGTGAAACGATGAGGTTTTGTTGAGTGACTTTTGGTAAGGTTTTCATTTTGTTTTCTTATTTTTCACTAACAATGAAACAAATTTCTTTTCCATCTACTTCCAACAGAGTTCTTGTTGTGAAAAGAACACTGAACCTACATGCCATGGATGGAGACCGAAAAAGGGATAACATCTTCTACACCCGATGCCATGTGAATGATAAAGTATGCTCTATGATCATCGACAGAGGAAGCGAACTAAAGGTCAACAAACAAGTACGGATTCCATTAAGCATCTGAAACCTTACAAATTACAGTGGTTGAATGAAGGAAGGGAACTAAAGGTCAACAAACAAGTACGAATTCCATTTTCAATTAGAAGGTACAAGGATGAAGTCTTGTGTGATGTAGTGCCCATGAGTACGAGCCATTTGCTATTAGATCGCCTATGGAAATTTGATTAAAGGGTCACCCCTGATGTATACACCAATCGTTACTCTTTTGCGTTCAAGAGAAAGAAATTCATTTTGATGCCTTTATGTCCCAGCCAAGTACATCATGGTCAAATTCAATTAGACAAGCAGATTGAAGCTTGGAAGGAGAGCAATAAAGAAGAAGAAAACAAGGAGGAAACCAATGAAGAAGAACAGCTGGAGATTGAGAAAGAAAAGATTGAAAATGAGGAAATTGAAAAAGAAAATAAGTTAGAGTTAAAAATGAGAAAATTGAAAATAATGATATTGACAAAAAAAGGAGGAAGAAACATAGATTTTATCTAACCTACCTTTTCTCCTATTTCTTCTTTAGTTTTGTAGGACAATCCAAGAGACACATCTTTTCAATGAGATGATTCAAGAATAATGACTTTTGGAGAACTAAAAGATGTGTCCTTTGAAGAACCAATAGACATGACTTTTGGAGACTTACAAGACAAGTCTCTTGATATTTCAAGAGTTATGCCATTTGAAGTTCCAATAGTTGCGATCGTTAACACTCTAAGTACATTGCCAATCTTGAAGATGATCCAACCTCTTCCATACATTATTGATGCTATTGGTGAGGAAATTTTAGAAGACATTTCAAAGAGGATTCTCATCACCAAACAATAACCACCCATTCAGATCGTCAAACATCCACCATGGTTTGCAATTCCTTTTCAATTTGTTATAAGTTTGACTATTTCTAACTTTGGTTTATTTAGCAACAAGATGGTTCGAGTACATGGTTTTATCCTACTAAAAAAGTTCTTTTGTAACATTGACGGGTTTATCCAAATCAAGGTCGAATTAAAAAAATCTATTATGCAAATGAATGACCTCAGGGTTTTGAAGCAAGGACTATCCTCTTATTCTAGGGCCATCATTTGAAAGAGTATGAAGATAAAGGAAAAAGGCATACTGCAAGAGGTTGTGTTTCTTGAATAGGAGTTCAAAAAGTTAAAAGAATTTACTAACAATTGTGTTGATTCAATCAACGCATATCACCAAAAGACAAGTCCCAATACCAAAGGGCATGATGATTCCAAGATGCATGAGAGAAGGATCTAAAGAGCACATGCCTATTCGGGAAAAGAAGATGAACATTATGCAAGCAAGGTTTACAAGAAAGAAGAACTTGATCCCAAAGAATGATGTTTATACAAAACAAGAGTGAGAAAGTTCCCCGACTAAAGAAAATCAAAATTGTTCATGTTCGTGCCTAGCATCGATTTGGGGACAAATCGCCAAAAATAAAGCGGGATGATGTGATCCAAATCCGCACAAACCTTCTCCATGATTTAGACACACCATTGAAGGACTTCAAGGCTGATTCTAAGGGAGTTCTTCTTTACTTCATTATCTATTTACTTATTTATGCATTATATAATATACTTGGATTATCATATGTTATCATTCAGTGTTACATTATATGATATTCATGCATTACATGAGCCACATATTTATACTTTAATTACCTTATAAGTATTTTTGCATATGTTTTATATAATTTTCAGCTTATACACATTCGTTCTTTTGACTTATGTAGAGGCATGAGTGAAGGAAACAATCTATGGCAGCTTGGTTCAGCTCAAACATATTCAAGATAGCTCGAATTAGCTTAAGAAGTTTAAAAGATAGCTTCAGGAAGCTTAAATCATCTTGCAAGTTTACACTTACCAAGGCAACCAGCTAGGAGGCAGCTCAAGATTGCCACGACAACTCAACCAATTAGTAGCTCAATCAACTTATAAGTCAAATTGCCGAGTAAACTCAATTAGCTCATAGCTCAAATTGCCGAGGCAACTCAACCAACTATCTAACTCAGCTCAATTCATCTCACTTAAAGCTCAACCAACTCACTTCAGCTTTCACTACTTAAGTCAGCTCACCACCTTAAAGGTCATATATCTTTCCAAGCTTCATGGCGTGTCACCTTTGGAGGGAAAACATGTTTGTGCGTCAAAACTAAAGGGAGGGAGACACCAACATGGCAGAATCATCAAAAGTCCCTTGGAGGGAGTCATGACTAGTTTTGGAGGGAGACTTGACGTCTAGCCAAATAGACACAAGGCCATTCGGCCAAAGCCCCTCATTCCCTATAAATAGAGTTGTAATCTTCATTTGTAAACATCTCATCTCATTCAAATCAATTAAATTACTTGTGAGATTTTTCTCTCTTTTTGTTCTTCATTGAACTTTATCGACTTATCAAGTACTTGTACTTGTGGCGTCAACTCAGTCTATTTTCCACCTTGATACTTCTGGTTCTTTTTTGTTTAATATACCTAAAGGGTCAAAGTCCTTTCTACCACCCCTTAAAACAATCATATAACGTCCGTGGCTAAGCTTTAATATAACTTTGTTTAATCCTTCGATTCTTTAAAATACTATCACCATTCATCATCTTTTCCATTACCATCCTTCACCATCACAATTCGACCTAAATTCATTTCACCAAATCTGTCCATTTATCCCATTTTCAACTTACCAAGCCATTCTATTTCAAGTCTATCTTACTTTGTAAGTTGCTTGCTTCCTTCCTAGACCCGACAATCAAAGTAGTCATCTCCTTCAACAACAAGACTGGCTTACATCATTTTGACATGTGGCACTATTTTTTTTAAAATTCCCCATTATCTATTTAAGGATAACAACAAGATTAGTCATCAATATTTAACTACTTTTCAATTTTGTCCTTAATATTTAATACTAAAAAATAAATATTTATTTTAAAATTTATAGAAATACTCAGACCAATCAATGAATGACACACGACTCAATAAGAAAATTAACTTTTCTTTTATTTTTTACTCAATTTCAATCCCAATTGCTATGGAAATAAACCAACCTTGAAAATTATTTGATGGTTCAAAATTTTTCGATTGCTTCAGAATTCAATTTTTCGTCTATTTGAGAAGCAAAGATGGAGCAAAATCTGGTTTCTCGTCTAAGTTGCAACATCCAAGAAAGGTTCAATAATGGCGTTATGTGCCCGACATTTTCTTCCATTTTTTTTGCATTCATCAGTTTGAAAATTTTGTACAATTTAGAGAAGAAGCAAACCAATCGAAAATTCTTAAACCAAACTTGTGATGATAGCGTTGTGTGTCATTTCATCTCTGTATTTTTTTCATTTTTCTTCATCATATCTCAGCCGAAACTTGCTGAATCATGTTGTGATTCTAAGGATTTGTCGCCAAAAAATACATTTGGATTTCGGTCACTATCCTTCGATCTTTTTGCGTTCTTCACCTCAAGCCCCAGTTCTCACCGACGATTCATCGTTTTGGTACAATCGGTGGCAGAAATCCCTCCAAAAAAAGATAATCTGCGAGTTCATCGGTTTGATTTCTGTCGAATCACTCAATCTTTCGAATCTAAGAAAAAGATAGTGTTGTGATTCGAATCTTTCGAGTCAATCATCGCTTGCATCGCTATCATCATCATCTTCACCGAAGAGCCTCAAAGGCTGCTGCAATAGCAATCCCATGTTACAGTTGTTAGTGTTTGCAATCTTAAGAGGAAATGAAGTTTTTTTGAACAAACCAAACGAGTGAGAAAAAGAAGCCTTTGTTTTAGGAGAAAAAACAAAGAAATTTATTTTTTAATTAATATTGTTCCACGTGTCATTCATTGATCGGTATAATTTTTAAAATAAATATTAAGGTCGAAATTAAAAAGTAATGAAACTTTGAGGATAAATATGTTATTATCCCTATGTAAATGGAGAATTTTTAAAACAAATAAATGACACGTGTAAATTTCTAATGGACCCAAGAGTCCACGTATGCTTCTGTGATGGAAAAGAGTAAACCTATTGATGACAGAAAAGTTTATGTATGAAATTTAGAAAGAAAAAAAATGTATGAAACTGAGAATTCGGTATAGTTCATGTACCAATGAGGTAATTAACCCAAAATATAATGAACAGACTATGTAAATGAAATTAATATAGCGCACGAATGAAAAATTAATAAACACATGCAAATGATGAGCCAAAAATTCAATGATAATGGAGCAAGCACATTTGGCCAGTTGGTCAAGCTGCTCATATTTATTCCCTCATATTCCCTTAGGTCATGGGTTTTAGACCCGGTAGGAGCACCCCTTCCTTTTCCTAGAATTTTCCTTTCCCTTCCCCTTTAGGTAGGATTAAGATTAAAATTTGTCAAAAAAATTCAATACTAATAATGCACAATACTTAATGGAATAAATTATTCAATTCTAATTAAAAATTGCAATATTCTTCCATTTGAAGTTCACTCGGATCCTGGAAAAGAGTATTTTTCCATTTGAATAATCCATACAAATCGCATGTTGATATTTTTAAAGATTATTTCACGAATTATCCATGTAAAATATATTGTCCTAAAATTAGCAAAGCTATATATGTATTAGAATAATACATATGTTAAAACATATATAATAAATAAAGAAGTTTGTCGTACCTCCACCTATGCCCCGGAACTTTTAGTCTCAGCGGCGCACCTTAGTATGTGAAGCATCATGGCTTCCGGAACCCTTCCCTCCGTGTCACTTCTGACATGACAGCCATCAGGCCTGTCTGACCCGCCAGTTTAGCCTACTATCTGGCAACCAAGCTTAATCTGCCAACCCACATGACTATACTAAAAATCTTAATGGTTGAACCCATCAGTAGTTGTCACTAGACTTGGCTCAGCCACATCAAGTAGTATTACTCGCCTTTAAATACCCTTGACCAAAAGGGAACGACCGAGTGGAATCTCGACCCACGAGAGTCTTTCGCCATCTCTTTCTTTACTATCAATGGCTCTTTGCCCACCTCAGAATTGGTGAACCACCATCAACCATCGCCCTCATACCCATCTATACCTCTATCTCAACTTTCTCGTTTAGTGTTTGATATTTTGGGCATTAACCTTAGAATTGGTGCAATAAGAGTGGAGATCTTTTCGACAAAAAAAAATTAGTCGTGATCTCCTCCATTAAGAGTCATCTCGATCGAGAAGAAGAAAGAAGTAGAAAAGGTAGGACGACAACTCCTCACCACGCGCAGATAAGGGTTATGTCGAGGTGTCGACGGGGGTAACAACTTCTTGCTAGATTCACTGGTGAAAGTTTGGCATCCCATCACCACGAGGCATCAATATAGTTGTAATAATAGGAACACCTCGCATACCTCAACCGCCAGTAACTCATGTCGCATGTGCTAGATGTATTCCCAGAAAGGTACCAAACCCAAAAACTGGCCAACCGCCTAGCGAAGACAGAATTGGAGAAACAACTACAGAATTGGCCACCTCAGATGGTTTAGAACTTAGGTACTTGTGGAACAAATGTCCATCATTGTACATGTAAATTTTACAATTTAAAGGATAACCTTCTCATTTGAGATGTTGATGTTTGCAGGTTTTAAAGAAGCTTCGAGGTCCCCCATCAAAGGAACGAAAAATGGAATTGACACACAACTTTAGACTCCTCAAACACTTTCCTCCAAATACCTCCGAAACACACCCACTATCCCTCAAAATTCAATGTAATGGGAAAAATTCCTTCCTTGCTTAGAAAGCACCCTAGGTACTTGATATAACCCTAAAAATGCTTGAACTGATGATAAATGTATGGATGAATACTTGGATGAATGTTTGGGTGAATGTTTACGAATAAACAAATGTCTAAATATATGAATAGTTGAGTCCATATTAGTAAATTGTTTCATTCTCATGTATTATCACTTCGTTGCGTATATCGAATTGATCCTCTGTTCACCCTATGTCTCCGCTACATACGACTTGTTTATCCAAGATTGTTGAGATAAGCTCTACTCCCTTCTACATATGTTATCTCCAAGGGTTTTGAGATAAGCTCCACCCAAAATCACGACCATTTCTCCAAAAGAGCATCGAGATCCCTCCGCTCGATTTATGGAAACAATAAGATACCTATATCAGTCCAATGCTATATGCGTTGTGTTTCTCTAAGACTTTGAGATGTCCGTGTTTTGTGCCAATTAAGGCATGTGGTCGCTAAGAATACATAGATGCCTTTGATTTCTTCTCTCAATCGTCGTGGGCCATTGTAAATTTTTGAAGAACGGGGATGCCTCAGTCCATTCAATTCTAATGCATTACGATTCTCCAATAATACTAAAATGCATGTGTTCCATACTAACTAGGCCATTCGGTTGCTACGAATACACAATTGCCACGAAGGTGAAATGCCTCCAAGCTGCTCAGGATCGCCGATCTAGAAGCATGAAGATGCCTCCACTCACTTTGCACTTGTTTCTACAAGAGTGTCAAGATAGCTCAACTCCTTAACGCTTGCTTCTCCAAGAGTGAGACTTGCCTCAATCTCAATCTACAATTATTTTTCTAAGGGTATGAGATGCCTCTGCTAAAGTTGCACCCATTTTTGTAAGAGCGCAAGTTTTTTTGCACCACCTATTTCTCCAACGATGTCGAGATACCTCCACCCATATCATGTTTAATTCTCCAAGGTGTTTAGATACCTCCACCCATATCATGTTTAATTCTCCAAGGGTATAAAGATACCTCCACTTATATCATGTTTAATTCTCCAAAGGTGTCGAGATACCTCCACTCATATAATGTTTAATTCTCCAAGGGTGTCAAGATACCTCCACTCATATCATGTTTAATTCTCCAAGGGTGTCTAGATACCTCCACTGATATTATGTCTAACTCTTTAATATATTGAAATAAGTCCTTGGGCTTACTTGGAGATAACCTCCACCAAAATCATAAGGGAGACAATTCTGAAAAAGAGTAGGGCTCAAAATTTTAAACTTGCCATAATACATACATCTCCTAGAGAGATATGCGAGCACACACGATAACACATAGTGGGAAAGTTAAAGCTTTAACCCCTCGCACCTGAAGATTGGGAAAATAAAAGGCAAAACATATGCGAGAAAATGGCGATTTCATTAATATACCAAAATATTACAAAGAACCCTACACTATAGTACAAGGGTTAAACTACCGAAGGGTTCGTCGGGGCAATCACTAGATGATCCCCAATATCAGCCCCAAAACAACTCCTTGCCACAACTACTAAAAGATCTCCCATTTTAGCACCCCAAGTATCTTCAAATCCACCTTTTTAGCGTCTCCAAATCCAAACTCTAGTAGGACCTGTTGTGTAGACACTAAAAGCTCCTCTAGCTCAGTCTCTGGGAACTTCCCTGCCTTAGCCTCTAGAAGACTTCTTCATCCAACCTCTAATGAGTCTCTTGGATCAAAACACAAGACCACATTAATGGGAGAAGAGGGCACACCACCTACCTATTGATGGACACAAGGCAATAACTCCTCACAAATACCTTTCTAGGACTCACCTGAAGGGTTGTAAATATCAAAATTTGCCCCCGCCTCCAGTATCTCCTGTAACCCCCTTAACCCGGCCTAGACGGTTGACCCGAGTTAAGAAAGTCACACGGGGAAAACAAAAGTCAACCCGAAAGTCAACCTTGATTAACGACCCTTTTTTTTAATCTTGTCTAAATGCACATTAATCCTAATTGTGATCACACAAACATCATACTCAAAGATCACAAACATCAGAGATCAAACAGGGACCCAATTGAACAAATTACAACTTTAGGGACCAAATTGTAATTTCTGATAATTAAAAGGACTTAACCCAAATTAAAGTTACCATCTTGAAATTAATCAGGTTTCATGCTTCTCTGTGAAATTTCAGCTCAAAAGGACTTCCCAAGCTCATACAATTGAACAAACAAGATTTAGGACCAAAACGTAAACAATTCAAAACATATAACTGCCAATGTCAGCCACTAACGGTCGGCCGTTCCGAAACCGATCAACCCCGTTCCGAAACACGGGCCGTTCCGAAACCAATCAACCCCGTTCCGAAACACGGCCCTGGCAGAGACCAAACCGTTTCGAAACGGTGCATACCGTTTCGGACGCCTGGGTTCATGCAAGGCACCCGTTCCAAAACGGTGCACACTGTTCCGAAACGCCTGCACAGATTGCAGCAAACAAGCATACCAAAACATGCAATTGATCATTCAAACATGCTCCAAATGTCACCAAATTTTACCAGCATGCAATTAAACATAATTAAGACTTATAGGAATCATCACAACATCAATCTAACATCATATGCAAAAAGCCCCAATTCTATAGGCATGCTTCCTACACAAGCTAGCTATTCAACACCAAACTTCCAAAACAAGCATATAAGGTTCCAATTCATAAACCAGCAATTTCAACAACATTCAACATACTTAGGGAGTCTCAAACACCTCCCAAAACATACACATTGGTCCCCCATTGCCAAATCACACAAAAGCTAAATGTACTTATAAAACCTTCATACATTGAGCTTCACTTGAACTTGATTGCTTGCCCTTTCTTGCTGCCCCTCAAGGTACTCTAATGCTCTGCATTATTGAATTAAGAAAACGTAGAGAGCGTAAGCAAAAGCTTAGTGAGGCATGCTCATTTAAAACAATTCAATAATGCAATTAAAACCATTTATAAATCATGCTTAAAACCAATCCTTGCACATGCTCAAAAGCATACTTAAAAACAAGCAATCCCATGCTTCAACATAAACATTAAAACAAGCATCTCATGCTTCATAATATACTTAACATGTCATATTGGCTCAAGTGATACATTTCATTTCTTAAAACAAGTTCAACAACTTTCCCAAGGACTTTTAAACACCTTGGCCCCAAGGACTTTTAAACACCTTGGCCATGGACTTTTAAACACCATGAATAAGGACCACACAAGGACTTTTAACCACCTTTGTGTCCAATACTTGAATCACCCCAAGGACTTTTAAACACCTTGGCCCCAAGGACTTTTAAACACCTTGGCCCCATGGACTTTTAAACACCATGGAAGGATCACCTAAGGACTTTTAACCACCTTAGTGTCCGCAACAAGACTCATCCAAGGACTTTTAACCACCTTGATGATCTTAAGTAACAAGGCTCACTCAAGGACTTTTAACCACCTTAGTGACCTTAATCTTTTCAAAACATCACTTGCCAATATACATCATATTCATCATTTAATCCTCTGTTTTAAAGCATTAAACCAAGCCATTTTCATCATGCATTTCAAAGCATCAAACCACATCATTTCAATGTACAAAAGCAAGGAACTCCTACCTAGAGTTACCTTCAACATATGGCTTATATCATCAGCAAAATCCATGCTAAAACATGCTTTCAAAACAGTAATTAAAAACATGCAAATCTTCATTTTGCAACACATCAAAGTCATGGCCACCACTAGAGAGAAAATCCGAAAACTTACACTTGAGCTTAGCAAAGTTGTTTAGACTTAAACTAAGCTCCCAAAACCTTCAAACCTTGGTTTTAAAGCTGAAAATCCAATTTCCACAAATGCACTCACCGATTTCCACTTTGCTTCAAGCCTAAGCACCAAATCAAGCTTCCGGATCAACCAACCTTGGATCCAAAGATGCCTCCCCTGTTTCAACACATCAAAGCAGAGGATTAATGCATCATCATGCATTAATTGCTTCAATGAAAGCACCTAAACTCGCTGCTCTCATCCAACCTCCATTTTCGGCCACCAAACACAACCGAAAATGCATCCAAACCACTTCTAAACAAAGCCCAGCCATAAACCAGCAAAACCTCACTTCCATAACATCATATAACATCTAAAAACAACCTATTAACAACCTTATACCTCCAGCAACATCAGATCACCAAGATCACCTCAAAAACTACCTTAAAACACAAGCTAAACTTAGGAAACTCAACCTATCCGGGATTGCATCAATCAAGACTCAATTCCACATCATTTTAGAGGTCATTTAACATCAAAAACATCTCTTAAATCACAGATTACTCAGATCTAACGAAAATCATCAAAAATCATCAAAATCTTGCATAATAAGCCAAGATCCATAAATCAACTTAAAAGCCTTTAATTAAACATCAATTTAGGATTGAAAACTTAGGAATTTCAGTAAAGAACTGATAGTTTAGAGGAGAAGGACGTTCTTACCTCCAAACTTGTGTTTCTCCACTTTTTGCAATCAAAATGCTTGTTGAAACTTGTAGCAATTGAAGAGGTTTTGAAGATATGTTGATTTGGAATCAAATAAGAGTTGAAAGGAGAGATTTATGTGAGAAAATCAGAAACAAATCTCTGGAAATGGAGTGTTTGGTTTGAGAGAAAATGAGAGAAGGAAAATGAGAAGTTAGTTGAGAAAATTGCCAAATGAGCTTTTCCCTCCTTTTTTATATCTTTAAAATCAGAAAATAGCTTATAATATCTTAGAAAAATCTGGAGAAACCACTTTTGGATTAATAGCTCCTTAAAGATTCAAAGTTCCAACCCTTTATAAAACAGCCACCAAACTTGCGAAAATTACATTTTGGTCACTAGCCAAAATGTCACACTTCCAAAACTCATTTTCCAAAATTGATTTCACAGTTCACTTAATTATATTAAAAGATGATTTTAGAACATTTTTCCATATTTTTAATGCAACCCGAACTAGGCTTTCCTAATTTAACCTCTTAAGATTCGAACAGCACTTTGACCAACCGGTCAACGCCCAAAACTCCTAAGCCCAAAACCGGGGCGTTACAACTCTCCCCCCCTTAAGAAATTTCGTCCTCGAAATTTACCTGAAGGAAAGAGATAAGGAAACTGCTTCAGCATGTCTTCCTTCCGCTCCCACGTGGCTTCCTCAACACCTCGATGCTTCCACAGCACCTTCACCAACTCCATGGTCTTGCCACGAAGAACCTTGCAATCCGAATCCAGAACCTTCACCGGTTCCTCATCATAGGTCAAATCCGGATTCAAAACCACTTCCTCTACAGGCATCACATGCAAAGGATCAGATCTATACTTTCGGAGCATAGAAACATGGAACACATCATGAATCTTCTCCAACTCCTGAGGTAACCTCAACCGATACGCAACAGGACCCACTCGCTCAACCACCTCATATGGTCCAATGTATCGAGGGCTCAACTTACCCTTCCGGCCAAACCTCATCACCTTCTTCCAAGGCGAAACCTTCAAGAACACACGGTCACCCACCGCATACTCTATCTCCTTACGCTTCAAATCCGCGTAAGACTTTTGCCGATCAGAGGCAGCCTTCAACCTCTCACAAATGAGCTTCACCTTCTCGGTGGTCCCTTTCAACAAAGCAGGCATCGAAACCAACTTTTGACCAGTTTCAGCCCAACAAAGAGGAGTCCTACACTTCCTCCCATACAGAGCCTCATAAGGTGCCATCTGTATACTCGCCTGATAACTATTGTTATAAGCGAACTCAACCAAAGGCAGATGCTTCTCCCAAGAACCTTGGAACTCAATCACGCAGCATCTCAACATATCCTCCAAAATCTGGATAACCCGCTCAGACTGACCATCCGACTGAGGATGATAGGATGTACTGAAATGCAACCTTGTACCCAGAGCTTGATGCAAACACTGCCAGAAACGCGATGTGAACCTCGGATCCCTATCCGACACAATCGACTTAGGCACACCATGCAACCTCACTATCTCAGCAATGTACAGCTCTGTCAGCTTATCCAAAGAGAACGTAGTATGCACAGGCAAGAAATGCGCACACTTCGTCAAGCGATCCACAATCACCCAAACAGAATTCTTCTTTGATGGAGACAAAGGCAAACCAGATACAAAATCCATGGTAACCCTCTCCCACTTCCATTCAGGGATTCTCAACGGTTGCAACAAACCAGAAGGAACCTGATGTTCAGCCTTAACTCGCTGACACACCAAACACTTGCTCACAAACTCTGCAACATCCTTCTTCAAACCTACCCAATAGTACTCATCACGAAGATCACGATACATCTTAGTACTACCAGGGTGCATAGCAAAAGGACTACTATGACCTTCAGTCAGAATAGCACGCCTCAACTCAACATCAGCAGGCACTACTATCCGACTACCAAAACAAAACACACCATCCTCATTAAAGCAGAAATCCAAAGGTCTACCCTCCGCGATATCCTGAACATGAGACACCAAGGAATCATCCAACAACTGCTTTTCCTTAATCAACTGAACCAAAGATGGCTTCACTTGCAACTCAGCAACAAGACCACCATCTCGCGATATGCTCAAGCTAGCAAACATCGCCCTCAGCTCAACAGCTACCTTCCTACTCAAGGCATCCGCAACAACATTAGCTTTACCAGGATGATACTCAATCGTCAGATCATAATCCTTGAGCAACTCCAACCAACGCCGCTGCCTAAGATTCAACTCCTTCTGAGACATCAGATACCTCAAACTCTTGTGATCCGTGTACACAGTACACTTCTCACCATACAGATAATGTCTCCAGATCTTCAGAGCAAACACCACTGCAGCCAGCTCAATGTCATGCGTAGGATAGTTGCGCTCATGCACCTTCAACTGCCGCGACGCATAAGCCACAACCTTACCCTCTTGCATCAGCACACACCCCAAACCAACATAGGATGCATCACTATAGACCACAAACTCTTTCCCTGACTCAGGCTAAATCAAGATAGGAGCTTGCGTCAAAGCCGCCTTCAGCTTCTCAAAAGCCTGCTGTCTCACTTTCGTCCACTCATACTTAACATCCTTTTGCAACAGCTTCGTCAAAGGAGCAGCAATCTTGGAAAAACCATCCACAAACCTCCGGTAGTATCCCGCCAAACCAAGGAAACTACGGACTTCATGAACAGACTTAGGAACTTTCCAGTTCATCACCGCTTCAATCTTCTGAGGATCAACACGAATCCCCTCAGCTGAGACCACATGCCCAAGAAACACCACCTCCTTAAGCCAGAACTCACACTTGCTCAGCTTAGCATAAAGCTGATTCTCCAACAAAGCTTGCAGCACAACCCTCAAATGCTCTTCGTGCTCCTCCTCAGTACGCGAGTACACGAGGATATCATCAATGAACACCACAACGAACTTGTCCAGGTATTCATGAAACACACGATTCATCATGTCCATAAAAGCAGCAAGAGCATTTGTCAAACCAAACGGCATCACAAGGAACTCATAATGCCCATACCTTGTCCTGAAAGCTGTCTTAGGCACATCCACATCCTTCACCTTCAACTGATAATACCCTGACCTCAAGTCAATCTTAGAGAACACAGCAGCTCCCCTGAATTGATCAAAGAGATCATCAATCCTCGGCAAAGGATACCGATTCTTGATAGTCAACTTGTTCAGCTGACGGTAATCAATGCACATCCTCATAGTGCCATCTTTCTTCTTCACAAACAAGACAGGAGCACCCCAAGGCGACACACTCGGCCGGATGAAACCACGATCTAGCAGCTCTTGCAACTGCGTCTTCAGCTCCTTCAGCTCCTTAGGTGCCATTCTATAGGGAGTAATGGACACAGGAGTTGTATTCTCATACAGCTCAATTCCAAACTCCACCTCGCGATTAGGAGGTAAACCAGGCAACTCTTCAGGAAAAACACCAGGAAACTCCTTCACAACCTTGATATCTTGCACCCTCAACTCCTTAGAGCTAGGATTCATCACAAAAGCTAGGTAAGCTTCTCAACCTTGCCTCAGCATCCTACTCGCCTCCAAGGTAGACACCACATTAGCAAGAAACTTCACATTCTCGCCAACAACAACACCTTCATAATCATCCGCAAGCTTAAGCGAAACCCGCTTATTCTCACAATCCACAACAGCACGATGCTCAGCAAGCCAATCCATACCAAGGATCACATCAAAACCATAAAAAGGCAACTCCATAAGATCAACATGAAAGACATGTTCTTGAACAACCAAGGGACACCTTCTATAAAGCTTTCGAGTCACAATAGTTTCACCAAAAGAACTAGTGACACGAACACCAACATCCATAGACTCAACAGGCAAACCAAGCAATTCAGCATGCTCACGCAAAATGTATGAATGCGTAGATCTAGAATCAATCAAAGAAAGCAATGACAAGGATTGCAAAGTAAAGGTACCTGCAATCACATCAGCATCATTCCTTCTCTCGCGCTGAGCATACACCCTCGCTTGGCCTCCACCTTCAGGCTGAATAGCCACAACATGAGCTACTCCGCGACCACCTTCCTCTCTCCTCTGGAAATTACCACGGCCGCGCCCACGACCTCTCTGCTGTGCAACAACAGGAGCACGATCTTGGCCACCAGCCAACCTCGGACAATCTCGCCTCAGATGGTCAACAGAACCACAGTTCCAACATCCATTACCAGCTGCCGCAAGAGGAGCTTGCACCTCCCTCACAGCACGAGGACAGTCACGCTTCATGTGACCACGCGAACCACAGATCCAGCAAGCACTTGGTTCAGCTCTAGCATAACCACCTCTAGCAGGTGCACCACCACCTCTCTTGGCTGAGGACTGATACTTCTGATCACGTCCCATCTTGTTCCGTCCACCTCCGGAACTATACTCAGCAGCTCTCTTGCTAGAACTTGTTCCAGCACCTTTCGCAACTAAACCCAAGTTCATCTCAATGTCCTTGGATCGACTAACCAACACATCAAAATCATTGTACTCAGCAGCCAACATGTAGGTCTTTACTTCCGTCACCAAGCCATAACGGAACCTTTCGCACCTCTCTCGCTCATCAGGTATCAGCTCCGGTGCATACTGACTGAGGCGTACGAACTGCACTTCATACTCAGCCACACTCATGCTCCCTTGGGCAAGAGACATGAATTCACGCTTTTTCTCATCCAGATATCTCCTCTTGAACGCATTCTGAAAGAATGTCCAAGTAACATCAACTTCAGCCATCCCAGCTATGGTGGTCGTCCACCACGTATATGCATCGTCCTGCAGCAAGGACACGACACAGCCCAACTTTTGCACATCTGTGCAGCTCATCTGACCCAAGATACGCTTGGTACTCTCTAGCCAAGCTTCCGAACTCTCAGCCGACATACCCCTGAACTCAGTCCCACCAAGACTGCACAGACGCTCCAAAGGTAATCTGACTCCAGCATCTCCCTGATGCCCAGCTCCTTGAGCTCCAGCTACTGCTGCTCGAAAAGCACCCGCAATAGCTTGTACCAGCATAGACATATCAGGCATAGCTTGCCCCTGACCAACCTCTGGTCCAGCAGCTCCAGCACCAGCTGCAGCTTCAGCTCGCTCACCTCCAGCACCACCACCAGGCGGAGGAGGGGGTAACACTGCACTACCCGTATTCTCTTCATTCTCATTCTCGTTGGGAGCCGTAGCTCGCACACTACCTCTTAACTCTCTACGTGGTGCCATACTTTACCATGCAATCACAATGCAAAATAAAACAAGTCAGGCCCAGCAAGGTAAGCAATCCAAGTATTCAAGCTCAATTTCATTCAAAATCAACTTCATTTCCTTAGCTTTTGTTTGGCAATGGGTACCATCAACATGCAACATCACAACATACAACTCAATTGCATCAACATCACAAGCCACTGAACATGCTTTCAATCAACAAGCATACAAGCCAAACATACTTCAATCATGCATACATTCATTCCCAATTACTCGCAAACTCAGCTCTGATACCACCAAATGTAACCCCCTTAACCCGGCCTAGACGGTTGACCCTAGTTAAGAAAGTCACACGGGGAAAACCAAAGTCAACCCGAAAGTCAACCTTGATTAACGACCCTTTTTTTTTAATCTTGTCTAGATGCACATTAATCCTAATTGTGATCACACAAACATCATACTCAAAGATCACAAACATCAGAGATCAAACAGGGACCCAATTGAACAAATTACAACTTTAGGGACCAAATTGTAATTTCTGATAATTAAAAGGACTTAACCCAAATTAAAGTTACCATCTTGAAATTAATCAGGTTTCATGCTTCTCTGTGAAATTTCAGCTCAAAAGGACTTCCCAAGCTCATACAATTGAACAAACAAGATTTAGGACCAAAACGTAAACAATTCAAAACATATAACTGCCAATGTCAGGCCCTAACGGTCGGCCGTTCTGAAACCGATCAACCCCGTTCCGAAACACGGGCCGTTCCGAAACCAATCAACCCCGTTCCGAAACACGGCCTTGGCAGAGACCAAACCGTTTCGAAACGGTGCATACCGTTTCGGACGCCTGGGTTCATGCAAGGCACCCGTTCCGAAACGGTGCACACTGTTCCGAAACGCCTGCACAGATTGCAGCAAACAAGCATACCAAAACATGCAATTGATCATTCAAACATGCTCCAAATGTCACCAAACTTTACCAGCATGCAATTAAACATAATTAAGACTTATAGGAATCATCACAACATCAATCTAACATCATATGCAAAAAGCCCCAATTCTATAGGCATGCTTCCTACACAAGCTAGCTATTCAACACCAAATTTCCAAAACAAGCATATAAGGTTCCAATTCATAAACCAGCAATTTCAACAACATTCAACATACTTAGGGAGTCTCAAACACCTCCCAAAACATACACATTGGTCCCCCATTGCCAAATCACACAAAAGCTAAATGTACTTATAAAACCTTCATACATTGAGCTTCACTTGAACTTGATTGCTTGCCCTTTCTTGCTGCCCCTCAAGGTACTCTAATGCTCTGCATTATTGAATTAAGAAAACGTAGAGAGCGTAAGCAAAAGCTTAGTGAGGCATGCTCATTTAAAACAATTCAATAATGCAATTAAAACCATTTATAAATCATGCTTAAAACCAATCCTTGCACATGCTCAAAAGCATACTTAAAAACAAGCAATCCCATGCTTCAACATAAACATTAAAACAAGCATCTCATGCTTCATAATATACTTAACATGTCATATTGGCTCAAGTGATACATTTCATTTCTTAAAACAAGTTCAACAACTTTCCCAAGGACTTTTAAACACCTTGGCCCCAAGGACTTTTAAACACCTTGGCCATGGACTTTTAAACACCATGAATAAGGACCACACAAGGACTTTTAACCACCTTTGTGTCCAATACTTGAATCACCCCAAGGACTTTTAAACACCTTGGCCCCAAGGACTTTTAAACACCTTGGCCCCATGGACTTTTAAACACCATGGAAGGATCACCTAAGGACTTTTAACCACCTTAGTGTCCGCAACAAGACTCATCCAAGGACTTTTAACCACCTTGATGATCTTAAGTAACAAGGCTCACTCAAGGACTTTTAACCACCTTAGTGACCTTAATCTTTTCAAAACATCACTTGCCAATATACATCATATTCATCATTTAATCCTCTGTTTTAAAGCATTAAACCAAGCCATTTTCATCATGCATTTCAAAGCATCAAACCACATCATTTCAATGTACAAAAGCAAGGAACTCCTACCTAGAGTTACCTTCAACATATGGCTTATATCATCAGCAAAATCCATGCTAAAACATGCTTTCAAAACAGTAATTAAAAACATGCAAATCATCATTTTGCAACACATCAAAGTCATGGCCACCACTAGAGAGAAAATCCGAAAACTTACACTTGAGCTTAGCAAAGTTGTTTAGACTTAAACTAAGCTCCCAAAACCTTCAAACCTTGGTTTTAAAGCTGAAAATCCAATTTCCACAAATGCACTCACCGATTTCCACTTTGCTTCAAGCCTAAGCACCAAATCAAGCTTCCGGATCAACCAACCTTGGATCCAAAGATGCCTCCCCTGTTTCAACACATCAAAGCAGAGGATTAATGCATCATCATGCATTAATTGCTTCAATGAAAGCACCTAAACTCGCTGCTCTCATCCAACCTCCATTTTCGGCCACCAAACACAACCGAAAATGCATCCAAACCACTTCTAAACAAAGCCCAGCCATAAACCAGCAAAACCTCACTTCCATAACATCATATAACATCTAAAAACAACCTATTAACAACCTTATACCTCCAGCAACATCAGATCACCAAGATCACCTCAAAAACTACCTTAAAACACAAGCTAAACTTAGGAAACTCAACCTATCCGGGATTGCATCAATCAAGACTCAATTCCACATCATTTTAGAGGTCATTTAACATCAAAAACATCTCTTAAATCACAAATTACTCATATCTAACGAAAATCATCAAAAATCATCAAAATCTTGCATAATAAGCCAAGATCCATAAATCAACTTAAAAACCTTTAATTAAACATCAATTTAGGATTGAAAACTTAGGAATTTCAGTAAAGAACTGATAGTTTAGAGGAGAAGGACGTTCTTACCTCCAAACTTGTGTTTCTCCACTTTTTGCAATCAAAATGCTTGTTGAAACTTGTAGCAATTGAAGAGGTTTTGAAGATATGTTGATTTGGAATCAAATAAGAGTTGAAAGGAGAGATTTATGTGAGAAAATCAGAAACAAATCTCTGGAAATGGAGTGTTTGGTACTTTCGGAGCATAGAAACATGGAACACATCATGAATCTTCTCCAACTCCTGAGGTAACCTCAACCGATACGCAACAGGACCCACTCGCTCAACCACCTCATATGGTCCAATGTACCGAGGGCTGAACTTACCCTTCCGGCCAAACCTCATCACCTTCTTCCAAGGCGAAACCTTCAAGAACACACGGTCACCCACCGCATACTCTATCTCCTTACGCTTCAAATCCGCGTAAGACTTTTGCCGATCAGAGGCAGCCTTCAACCTCTCACAAATGAGCTTCACCTTCTCGGTTGTCCCTTTCAACAAAGCAGGCATCGAAACCAACTTTTGACCAGTTTCAGCCCAACAAAGAGGAGTCCTACACTTCCTCCCATACAGAGCCTCATAAGGTGCCATCTGTATACTCGCCTGATAACTATTGTTATAAGCGAACTCAACCAAAGGCAGATGCTTCTCCCAAGAACCTTGGAACTCAATCACGCAGCATCTCAACATATCCTCCAAAATCTGGATAACCCGCTCAAACTAACCATCCGACTGAGGATGATAGGATGTACTGAAATGCAACCTTGTACCCAGATCTTGATGCAAACACTGCCAGAAACGCGATGTGAACCTCGGATCCCTATCCGACACAATCGACTTAGGCACACCATGCAACCTCACTATCTCAGCAATGTACAGCTCTGCCAGCTTATCCAAAGAGAACGTAGTATGCACAGGCAAGAAATGCGCACACTTCGTCAAGCGATCCACAATCACCCAAACAGAATTCTTCTTTGATGGAGACAAAGGCAAACCAGATACAAAATCCATGGTAACCCTCTCCCACTTCCATTCAGGGATTCTCAACGGTTGCAACAAACCAGAAGGAACCTGATGTTCAGCCTTAACTCGCTGACACACCAAACACTTGCTCACAAACTCTGCAACATCCTTCTTCAAACCTACCCAATAGTACTCATCACGAAGATCACGATACATCTTAGTACTACCAGGGTGCATAGCAAAAGGACTACTATGACCTTCAGTCAGAATAGCACGCTTCAACTCAACATCAGCAGGCACTACTATCCGACTACCAAAACACAACACACCATCCTCATTAAAGCAGAAATCCGAAGGTCTACCCTCCGCGATATCCTAAACATGAGACACCAAGGAATCATCCAACAACTGCTTTTCCTTGATCAACTGAACCAAAGATGGCTTCACTTGCAACTCAGCAACAAGACCACCATCTCGCGATATGCTCAAGCTAGCAAACATCGCCCTCAGCTCAACAGCTACCTTCCTACTCAAGGCATCCGCAACAACATTAGCTACCTTCCCTCCTTTTTGATATCTTTAAAATCAGAAAATAGCTTATAATATCTTAGAAAAATCTGGAGAAACCACTTTTGGATTAATAGCTCCTTAAAGATTCAAAGTTCCAACCCTTTATAAAACAGCCACCAAACTTGCGAAAATTACATTTTGGTCACTAGCCAAAATGTCACACTTCCAAAACTCATTTTCCAAAATTGATTTCACAGTTCACTTAATTATATTAAAAGATGATTTTAGAACATTTTTCCATATTTTTAATGCAACCCGAACTAGGCTTTCCTAATTTAACCTCTTAAGATTCGAACAGCACTTTGACCAACCGGTCAACGCCCAAAACTCCTAAGCCCAAAACCGGGGCGTTACATCTCCCAACGGCAGTGGTGATCTAAATTACTCAGATTAAGCAGCCTAACAGCCACTTGAACAACACAAACGAGGTTGTGTTCGCACTGGTCCGCAAAACCATCAAACTCTACCAACAGCTTCTCGGCATGAAGTCTTGCGGCCCTTTCTGTTTCAACCTCTCATTCCAGCAAACGAACCCTCCGCTCCAAGGTATCCTTTAGATCTTCATTCTAGCAGACGAGGTTCCTTTCTCTCCTTCACCCTTATAACTACCTCTTTCTATTTATGGGCGTACCTATATGCAAGTGCATATTTTCCCTCACTCTTCAGTGTTGGGAAACGCCGATACACTCCATGGCGCAGCGAAAAAATATCCGATGAATTCCGCCAGTGATCTATGTACAAAGGATGAATTCAGGGTGAGTAGGGATGAAATATTACCTTAATAAATCTGGTATCTTGATATCTTTAGGGAGTTGGGATAAACCAAATCGAATCCGAGTCGTCACAATAACACTTCGACCTCTACACAGTCCACCCACATGAAACGAATAGTATTTTCTCTTCTCTAACTGTTATAGAGGTTTTCTGAAAAAGCATACATTGGCTGCTAGACATTATGCCTTTATATAGCATTCAAAAACCTAATTCTAATTAAATTTGGATCCATTAAATATACAATATATTTAACCAAATATAATTCAATATGTAGAATCTAATTCCACTTTAATTTGAATTCATTAAATATACAATATATTTAACCGAATACAATTAAAAATGTAGAATATGATTCTACTTTAATTAGGTTTCTTTAGGGATATATATATATATATATATATTAATAGTGTTTGAAAATTATAATAATTATCTAATTATTAATATATATATATATATAAACGAGATTATCTATAATTACAATAGTTATAATAATTTCATCTTTAATAATTATTATGTGTACAACTAGTTTGTGCACATGCTATCTAGTCGATATTTGTTCGTTTCAATCACAAGGTGTGACCCTTGTAGGTTCATGTAATGTTAGTAGTAATATCTAGAACAATTCTAATATTACAAACAATGAGTGGCATCTAGAAATATATCATTGCTACCTAAGTTACATGAAGTCGTGGTTCGACTTTACCTTTTTTCGTGATTTACTTCTTTTATGTATTGCATCCTTTTGTCTTTATATCTAGATCGAACACAAGTCATGGATTAGTAACACATGTATAGTCCATCTAATATTTCTTGATATCTTTAGTAGACTATGATAAACAAATAACTATGATATCTCATATCAATTTATTTGAGCATGACCATGCATTTTCTAGTCTCACTCAATCAAGTGGCCTACGATATTACTCCTATTATATAGGAGGGACGAATCTTATATTGATCAAACCACATTTCGCTATATAGAGTGTGACATATCCAATATCAGTCTTTATAGTGTAGTCCATTACAACACATGTTTGACTGCATCAAAATATGTCAATCTCGATATTGAAATAATGATGATCTCAAGTCTAAGGATCATACACTTAGTTATCACCATGAGCAATGTTGTGACTCTCACATAATAATCCAAGAAACAAGCTCATAGCGGGTCACTCCAGTATGTCGTTCTCTAAACCATACTTATGTATTGATTTTGACATCTCTATGTCAATAAAAACACTTTTTTATCAATCAATTACATATTAGTCTTAATATATTATTATTGTCCACGCCCACAATAATTCTCGACTAAGGACATTCTAGAATAATTGTATTATTCTAAGGACTTTATGATAATTCAGTTTATTTATAGATGCACAAAATAAGACTGAAATAATAATAATGGTTTTATTGATAAACAAGATAAAATAAGTATGTCTTTTACAATCATCTCATGATTGGTCTTTGGGCATAATCCAGCAATCTCCCACTAGCACTAAGACCAATTACTCATGTGTCTAACACCAAAAGACTTAGTTCATATATGAACTTTTTGATCCAAACAACTTCTTTTGTAGCATCGCTTGCTGCAATATACTCGTCTTCTGTTGTAGAATCTGCTATTGTATCTTGCTTTAAACTTTTCCATCTTACAACACCTCCATTAAGGCAAAACCCAAAACCTGATTGCGATCGAGAATCATCCTTATTAGTTTGGAAGCTTGTGTTAGTATAACCTTTTATACTTAGTTCTTCCTTACCTCCATACCTAAGAAATGTATCATTAGTTCTTCTTAAGTACTCAAAGATGTTTTTGACTGCAACCTAATGACCTTAACCAGGATCTACTTGATATCGACTTGTCATACTTAGTGTATATGATACTTCCGAACATGTACATAGCATGGCATACATGATAGAACCAATGGCCGAAGCATATGGAATCTTACTCACGCATTCTCTCTCTTGAGGCATTGAAGGACACATTTCCTTCAAGAGCGAAATATCATGTCTCATAGGTAAGAATCATCTTTTAGATTCTTCCATACTGAATCTTTTCAGTACTTTGTCTATGTATGTATTTTGACTTAGTTCTAGGAGTCATCTTGATTTGTCTCTATAAATCTTGACCCTAATATGTAAGTTGCTTGACCCAAGTCTTTCATAGAAAAACATTTTCCTAACCAAGTCTTTACAGACTGTACGGTAGGTATGTCATTTCCTATTATTAGTATTTCATCCACATACAATACCAAGAATGTAACAGAGCTCCCACTAGTTTTCTTGAAAACACATGGCTCATCTTCGTTTTTAATGAAACCAAACTCTTTGATTGCCTCATTAAAACGAAGATTCCAACTTCGAGAAGCTTGCTTTAACCCATAAATGGATCCTTGTAGTTTGAATACTTTTAGAGCATCTTTTGGATCGAAAAAACCCTCAGGTTGTGTCATGTACACATCCTCATCTAATTTTCCATTAAGGAAAGCGGTTTTGACATCCATTTGCCAGATTTCATAATCGTAATTTACAGCTATTGCAAGCAATATCCAGATAGATTTAAACATAGCAACAAGGGAAAAGTTTCTTCATAGTCTATACCATGAATTTGATGAAATCCTTTAGCAATCAATCTCCCTTTGTATGTTTGTACATTGCCATCCATGTCGGTTTTCTTTTTGAAAACACATTTGCACCCTATGGGCTTAACCCCTTCGGGTGGGTCGACCAAAGTCCATACCTGGTTTTTTGACATAGAATCCATCTCGGATTTCATGGCTTTTAGCCAATTCTCAGAGTCTGGTCTCTCCACTATTTCTTGATAAGTCTTAGGTTCATCTTGGTCTATGAGAAGAACGTCTCCATGTAATGTGACAAGAAATCCATGTCTCTCAGGCGCATTGCGTTCTCTCATGGATCTTCGCAATGGTTGTGTTTTAAGAACGGTTGGATGTTCCTCAACTATTAATTGAACTAGTGGTTGTTAAATATCTGATTTAGTGATTTGTGCTTGATCTTGAATTTCTTCAAGTTCAATATTTCTCTCACTTCCCTTTCCGAGAATAAATTCTCTTTCGTGGAAGACTCTTGTTCGAGCAACAAACACTTTGTTCCCAGATGGATTGAAGAAATAGTATCCTTTAGATTCTTTAGGATACCCTACAAAATTACATTTATGAGATTTGGGTTCGAGTTTTGTAGACATCTGATGTTTAACATAAACTTCGCATCCCCAAATTTTCATAAAAGACATACTAGGACGCTTCCTAGTCCACATCTCATATGGTGTCTTTTGAACCGATTTAGACGAAACACGATTTAGGGTGAAAGCAGCTATTTCTAGAGCATGTCCCTAAAAAGAAGTTGGAAGATCAGCATGACTCATCATTGACCGAACCATGTCTAACAATGTTCGATTTCTCCTTTCAGAGACTCCATTATGTTGTGGATTACCTAGAGGTGTAAGTTGTGAGACAATCCCACATCCTTTAAAAAGTTCATCAAACTCTAGGCTTAAGTAATCTCCTCATCAATCTGATCGAAGAGCTTTGATACTCTTTCCTAACTGGTTTTGTACTTCATTCTTAAATTCCTTGAACTTTTTAAGGGCTTAAGATTTATGATGCATTAGGTAAACATACCCATATCTACTGAAGTCGTTAGTGAAAGTAATGAAGTATTGAAACTCTCCTCTGGCTTGTGTATTCATCGGTCCACATACATCACTATGTATTAGACCTAATAAATCACTTGCTCGCTCATTTTTACCGTCAAATGGTGATTTGGTCATTTTCCCATTAAGAAAGGTTCACATATATCTAATTGTTCAAAAATAAAAGAATCCAAAAATCCTTTTTTATGAAGTTTTGATATGCATTTCTCACTTATATGACCCAAGCGACAATGCCAGAGATAAGTTTGATTAGAGTCATTTGTTTTTGATTTTTTCGTATTTATATTATATATGGATTTGTCTTGATCTAAGATATAGAAGCCATTGATTAATTTAATCGTACAATAAAAAACACTATTGAGGAAAAAAGAACAACTATTATTCTTAATTATAATTGCAAAACCAATCTTGTCCAAATAAGAAATTGAAATAATATTTTTAGTCAAACTAGGTACGAAATAACAACCCTCTAAATCTAAAACAAGTCCACTAAGTAATGAAAAAGTATATGTTCCTATAGCTAATGCAGCAACTCTTGCTCCATTTCCCACTCGTAGGTTCGCATCTCCTTTTGCCAATTTTCTACTCCTTTTTAGTCCATGTACAGAAGTACAAATGTGTGAACCACAACCGATATCTAATACCCAAGAAGTAGATGTTGATATATTAATATCAATAACATAAATACCTGATCAGAATTGTCCATTTTCTCTTGCCTTCTTGATGTCCTCAATATAGACAGGGCAATTTCTCTTCCAATGTCTAGCATTATTGCAATAGAAACTCTTTCCTTCTTTTGCAACTCCTCCTTTGGGTTTCAATGCATCTTTTCCTTTGTTGGGCTTTGGCTTTGCCTTGGCGTTGAGCTTTCCTTTTCTGTTATCCTTTCGGGCCATCGGAATAGGTTTGCAACCAACCTTTTTCATGTTGTTTTCTGTTATTCTTAACAAACCAAGCAACTGGGGCAACAATTTGTTAATTTCATTCATATTGAAATTAAGAACAAACTTATTAAAACTACCCGACAACGATTGCATGATAACATCAGTAGCCATTTCAACACTAGAGGGAAGCCTAATTTTTCAAGGGTCTGAATAGACTCTATCATTTTGAGAACAAGAGTTTCCACTATAGTTCCATCCAACATTTTGCATCGAAACAAAGCCTTAGAGATCTCATACCTCTATTGACGAGCTTGCCCCTCATATAATTCTTTGAGATTTTTAACCATCTCATAGGGAACCATGTCCTCATGTTGCTTCTGAAGCTTAGTGGTCATGGTCGCAAGCATAAAGCATCCAACATCTACCATGTCATTTGAGTATTTCTTAAAGGCTTCCCTTTCATCTTTGGAGGCATCATCCACTGGCTTTTTAAGGACAAGTTCTTCGATGATTTGCAGTTTCCGTTCTTGCTTAAGGACAATCTTTAAGATACGGAACCAATCAAGGAAGTTCAAGCTATTCAATTTGTCCTTCTCAAGGACAGATCACAATGATAATATGTTTGAGTTTGCCATAAAATCTACAATGATAAAATATGATTTATAAGTACCTTTTATTCCAAGTCAGCTTTGGCTTTACTCTTAGAATCCAATTATTTAGGTAAGCAAAACTTGCTAATTACATCTCATGTAATTCCTATATTTGATGAACAACTATTTGTCCAAAACAAAAGTTCACATGGTCTAATAGAAAGCACAATAATGAAAAATGCACTAGGTGGGTAACTTATGAGAAGAGAGGTGGTGTACTGGGCACACTCAAAAACCAAGTCTTCCAAAGAACCAATCTAGACATGCACTTTCGTAATGTATATCAATTACCAATGTCCTTGAACAATCATTAGTCTTTAGGTTTCTAATCTTATTAGAACAACCTAGTTTAACCAATATTACTACCAATGAATATCACTTGCTTATTCTTCACGTTTAACCAAGATAGATCTAAGTATTTTGCTTTGGCAAAACCTACATAGTATCGGTCGAGGTTTTAACGAGGGTTAATATTGGATGACTAATTTTTAATTAAATATGGAGGATTTTTGTTATATTAATCTCACCATTACATTATGATCTAATCAGTTACCATCATGCTAAAACATACATTGTATCACATACATGTAAAGCAGTAAATATAAATGCAATCGTTATACCTTAAAACTAAGGTGGCACATCCCAAGCTAATGGGAGAACCAAAATTACTAAAGATAGAACTTGCTTCTCAAGCACCTAATCCACCTTTGATCGGCCTATCATTCTGCTCCTTTGGTCCACGCTTTCTCTGTAAATATAACATTTTTTCAGAAACTTGTTTTTCATACGAGGGAGTAAGATGAGAAGAGAATTACAATAGAAGAAAAAAAGACACGACACACATACTGTATTTATTTAAAACCAAAATAAAAGGGTTATTGGACTATAACAATGCATTTCAAACACCATGCATATCAAACATAACATCGAGTAGTTTATTATTGAGGTCTTAACATATTGAACTTACATAGGGGTCAAGGGGCGAAGCCTCTTGCGGGGGTCCGTCGACCCCACAACTGCCGACAGGGAAATTTTTAAAGATCATTATCTTAATTGCTGTGTAAAAACCTCACGATTTGATAACTTTTATCAACATTATCGCTTTTTTAGGATTTCAAAATCCACGAGGTTTTTACTTGAACAACTCTTTGTTACTTTCTCCGCAGGTTATTTATAGACTAACCATTAGTCTAAATATAATTTTTACCCATATATGTTAAGGCTTAACATCTGAAAACCCTAACATATATGCGACTAACTCTTTAATCACTTGGAACAATCAATTTAATTTATTCAGATTAGGCGTAAAACGATCTAATGTGTAAAAATATCATATATTTTTCAAAAAATCGAATAAACCCTAATCTAATAACATGCATCTCATACAAAAACATCATCCCAGTATTTAAGTCTGAATTCGTATCATACAGGTGACTCTGATACCACTGTTGGGAATCGACGATACACTTCATGGCGCAGCGAAAAGTTATCCGGTGAATTTCGCCAGTGATCCATGTACAAGGGACAAATTTAGGGCGAGTAGGAATGAAATATTACCTTAATAAATCTGGTATTTTGATATCCTTAGGGAGTTAGGATAAACCAAATCGAATCCGAGTCATCACAATAACGCTCTGACCTCTATGCAGTCCACTCGAATGAAATGAACAATATTTTCTCTTCTCTAACTGTTATAAAGGTTTTCCGAAAAAGCATACATTGGCTGCTAGACCTTATGCCTTTATATAGCATTCAAAAACCTAACTCTAATTAAATTCGGATTCATTAAATATATAATATATTTAACCGAATATGATTAAATATGTAGAATCTAATTCTACTTTAATTCGAATTCATTAAATATACTATATATTTAACCGAATACAATTAAATATGTAGAATCTGATTCTACTTTAATTAGGTTTCTTTAGGGATATAAATATTTTAATATTTTTTGATAATTACAATAATTATCTAATTATTAAAATATATAAAAACGATATTATCTATAATTACAACAATTATAATAGTTTCGTCTTCAATAATTATTACGTGTACAACAAGTTTGTGCACATGCTATCTAGTCGATATTTGTTCGTTTCAATCAGAGGGTGTGACCCTTGTAGGTTCATGTAACGTTAATAGTAATATCTAGAACAATTCTAATGTTATAAACAATGAGTGGCATCTAGCAATACATCGTTGCTACCTAAGTTACATGAAGTCGCGGTTCGACTTTACCTTTTTTCGTGATTTACTTGTTTTATGTTATTACATCTTTTTGTCCTTATATCTAGATCGAACACAAGTCATGGATTAGTCACACTTGTATAGTCCATCTAATATTTCTTGATATCTTGAGTAGACTATGATAAACGAATAACTATGATATCTCATATCAATTTATTCGAGCATGGCCATTCATTTTCTAGTCTCACTCAATCAATTAGCCTACGATATTAATCCTATTATATAGGAGGGACGAATCCTATCTTGATCAAACATATTTCGCTATATAGAGTGTGACATATCCAATATCAGTCTTTATAGTGTAGTCTGTTACAACACACGTTTGACTGCATCAAAATATGTCACTCTCGATATTGAAATAATGATGATCTCAAGTCTGAGGATCATACACTTAGTTATCACCATGAGCAATGTTGTGACTGTCACATAATTATCCAAGAAACATGCTCATAGCGGGTCAATTCAGTATGTCGTTCTCTAAACCATACTCATGTATTGATTTTGATATCTCTAAGTCAATAACAACACTTTGTTATCAATCAATTACATATTAGTCTTAATATATTATTGTTGTCTACGCCCAAAATAATTCTCTACTTAGGACTTTCAAGAATAACTGTATTATTTTAAGGACTTTGCTATAATTCAGTTTATTTATAGATGCACAAAATAAGACTAAAATAATAATAATTGATTTATTGATAAACAAGATAAAATAAGTATGTCTTTTACAATCATCTATGATTAGTCTTTGGGCATACTCCAACACTTAGCAACTCGCTCTTTGTCTCTTTTTCGGCCATGTTAAGCATCCTCCAGCTGCTGCCTCATGGTATCAACCTTTTTTTGTCATCGAAGAAACTTTCTCGTTGGCATCAAAAAGCTCATTCTCCTTGATAGCCAACTCCTTCCGCTGACAGGTGCAAATCGCCCCGACATTAGTAGAGGCAGAATATATATTCTCATCCCTTTGTGGAAAAAAAGATTGCAATCTTCCCACCATTAATCCCATGTCCGCGAGTAATTGGGTAACCTCGGCCTCCGCAAAAATTGAAGGAAGAAACTGCAACATCTTTTCCATAGATCTCTAAAGGTCGCATCACTAGAACCTCCTCTACAAACAAGACAAATTCAGTACCTCCCTAAACAAATGATCAATGTATTATTTATTTATAAACACCCAAAGCAGACATGGACTGAATTAGAGCCTTCTAACCCCAAGTCGGCCAGACCACTGGGAAGGTAGATGCATCTTGAGAATCTATCATCAGTGCATATATCATTGACATGATATAGCAAAATAGTCAAATAAAAAGACTAAGTAAAATACCTATAACCATCGAGAAGTGGGCACTGTAATTATAAAATCCCTAATACCCCCGTATGTGGCAATGACTGAGTGGAATCTCAACCTACGAGAGTCCTCTGCCATCTCTCTCTTCACTATAAGCCGCTCTTTGCCATCTCAGAATGGGTGAACCACCACAAACTAAAATCAACCATCGTCCTCATACTCGTCTTTGTCTCCATCTCTACCTCCTCTTTGGTGTTTGATATTTTTGGTATCGATAAAGATGATAATGATAAAAAAAACATATGATGAAAATATATATGTTACAAATATATATTACAAAACTATATGCATACTCTAAAGTAAAAATATATGAGCTAAAATATATATATATATATATTACAAAATTATGTGTAATATAAAATAGGTTAAAAAGGTCACTTTTACTCCTGAAGTAGACCCAATTTATCGATTTCGCCTCTATAGTATTTTCACATCAATTTAGCCCTTGAAGTAGTCCAATTGTATCACTGTTTGCCCCTTGACTGACGAAAGCCAACATTGACCATTATGGTAGTGACGTGACAATTTAAGATGACATGGCATAGGGTAAAATTGATTCTTCAAGCAAGTTTGAGGGCAAAATTAATTTTTGGTTGAGTACGAGAGTAAAATTGATTTTTAGGTAAAAATACACATTTAAGAAAATATAAAAAATGCTAAAATGATATAAAAATAATAAAACATTTAAAATGTTTTATTAATATATGACTAAAAATAACAAAAATTAAAAAAATCTAAAAATAAGTAAAACTTATAAAATTAAAATATCAAAACCTATTAAATTATAAATTATTCAAAAATCAAAACTTAAAAATAAATTCTACCCTTTAATCCTAATTTCTAAATTTCAAACCCTAAAAATTTCAACCCTAAAATGAAAACCTTAATTGAAAGTATTATCAATATAAAGTGGATATGAATCATAAAATATGTGTATAAATTTTATCAAGTAAATGGTTTAAATTTTAGGGTTTAAGGTTTGTGATTTAGAAATTAAACTTAGAGGGTAGAGTTTAATTTTATTAGTATTGAGAGATAGGAGCACCAAAAAGGGTAAAAGATTTTTGTTCGATTGAGAGAATCACATTAACCATATTTTAGGATTCTTTCTTCTTTACATTTTTTGAAGAGAAAAAAAACCAAAATCGTTCAAATTTTTTTGATGAAAGTTTTTGTATTTTGTAATACTTTATAAATATTTCAAAATTTAATTTTTGAATAATTTATAATTTATTAGATTATGATATTTTAAATTATAATTAACTTATTTTTAGATATTTTTAATTATTTTATTTTATTTTATGTCATATATAAATAAAAAAATTATTTATTATTATTTGTTAATGTTATTTTAATATTTTAGTATTTTACTCATATTTTTTGTCTAAAAATTAATTTTGCACTCGTGCACAACGAGAACATCAATTTTGCCCTCGAACTCGCTTAAAAAATCAATTTTACCCTTTGTCATGTCATCGTAAACTGTCACGTCACCACCGTAACGGTCAACGTTGGCTTCCATCAGTCAATGGGCAAACGATGATGCAATTGAACTACTTCAAGGACTAAATTGATGCGAAAATATTATAAATGCGAAATCGATAAATTGAAACTACTACAAAGAAAAAAGTAACCCTTTAGCCTATAAAATAAAAGTAAACGAAAATTCATATATACTATATAACATAAAACCTATAGTAAATAAAAATGAAGAACTATATATAACTACGCTATTAAAGAAAATTATATATAACTACGTTGTGTAGGTGAACAATCTCTAAAACAAATGGTTAAAAGTTTTTAGTTAACATCTTCCCCTTTTTTAGGTTGTGGGTTCTAGACTTATTACGAGTAAAATTATCCATTCCTCCCCGTATGTAGAAATTGTAAAAAAAAAAAAAATCTATGTGGTGAAGAAACCCTTACGTGAATGAAAACAATATTATGTATAAGGAAAACTCACGAAGGTCCAAAATTAAAAACTCAGAAATACATGATCCGAACTAAAACCGATAATTATATACATTAAAAACTAAAAACTATTTCCTTCTTAATTTACTAATTTAATGTTGACATAATATCATCCATGATTTGATTCTCACGAATCTCGCTATAAAGTTCCTATCGTTCTTGTAACCTTATTTGATACTAGATGATATTTTATTTATGTAGTACTTGTTTATACAAAATTTAAATGATAGGGCAAAGGCTAACTAATTATGCTAAGGGAATCCTATAATCGGCCAATTAAAGCTCCTCAAGGATTTACAACAAGACAAAACTGCACGGAGAAAATTAAGGAAAATTTTCACACCGTTATAAACCACTAACGTCACACAATATTATATATTAGTATTTTTAATGTCTATTAAATGAAGATTAAAATTATCATGAGCTCAACTTAATTATATTTAAAAGAAAAATCAAGAACGGGCGACATACACCGCTATACATAGGGGTGTTCAAATTTGATACTCGAACTTTCATGTACCCGAAATGTCAGGTACATAGTTAGCCGAGTAGTATATTTGTAGCCCTGTGACTACTGAGTACCCGATTTTCATTTTTTAAATTCATTAAAAAATCAAATAGGAAACACAAAAAAATTATAAAATGATAATACATAACAAAAACTCAAAAAACAATGATTTTAAGTTAGCTTTAAGAGGGAAATATTTGGATATATATATATATATTATAAAGTTTATCACAAAAAATGCATTAAAATATTAATTTCAATCGTGTTTTTTATTTGAGTTTCATATTGAAAAATTAATACAAATATTTTTGAAAAAAATTAAAACTTAAAAGTTCATGATACAAGCATAGAAAGAATTTAGGGATTTAATTTTGATTTTAGATTAACAAATTGTGGAATCTGAAAGAAAATATAATTTAAATTAAATATAAATATGAAAAGTACCGAGTCGAGTACCCGATTATAAAAATATTTCATCCTAGACCCATCTCAACTTCCTGGAAAAAAAAATCACAGTTCGTGTACCTGACCTGATCGGGTAATTTTGTTTTAAAGTAATACCTTATTTTTAGGGTTCAGATCGGTAAGTCAATAGGTCTGGTCACCCGAGTCCGGTATTTTTGAACCCCCTAGCTATACACAGGGACAAAACTACATGGGGTTCGGGAGGGGCAATCGCCTCCCAACCCCGAAGAATTTTTTTCACCTTTGCCCCCCTATTTAAATTTCTTTATAAATTGATTTATTTTTGAATTTGCCCCCTCACTTTCAAACATTTATAGTTTACCTCCCTTAAACCTAACTCCTGGCTCCGTCCCTGGCTATACATCATTAATTTTTAATAACTTTATAATAAATATTAAAATTCTTAAGAGTTCAACATGCAATTAATTATATTTTAAAATAATATTAAAATTTAAGTTGAATAAACCTTTTACTTTTTGTTTTATAATTTTTAATCTTTAGTTTAAAATATTTATTATTAAATTTCTCATCCTTTACAAATGCAAGACTCATCCTTCAATCTCGAAAACAACTAATATATTCAAAAACAATAAAACCCAAAATCAAAACCAAATGGAACATGAAATCCTCAATCTTGTTTATTTTACTCCATGAAAGTAGCTTCGTATTACTAATCCTTTAAAAGAAAGTAAAGCTTCGTGTTTATTTAATATTTTTAAAGTTTTACGGATAAAACAGCATGAGTGCTATTAGATAAAACTGAACTTCTTAACAAAATAAAGCTAATTTTAACAATTTCAGTAACGCTTTTAATGTCAAAGTAAAAAAAATAATAATCTTCACTCGAACTTTTGTTTTGGATTTGTTCTATTTTGGTCACCCGAATTTAAAAAAGGCTATTATGGTCACTTACATTCAAAATTGTTTCTGTTTTGGTCACTTAACCGTTAACCTCCGTTAATTAAAAATAATAATTTCTAATTTGACCCCTAACTTTCAAATTTTCATTTTTCACCATCTTCCCCAAAACTCAATGAACTTCCCCAAAACTACATTAAATGTCTTCCATAAGTTTTCTTTTGATCTGCTGTGATACCAAGGCCCTTAAAGAACTGTAGCAATTCGGTAACATGAAAACTATATCAAACCATAATTTGTCATTATCAAAATCAAAGATACAAATAACCTCACACCCTTGCAGTGGTAATGACCTGTTGAGACCGTGTGACATGGTCGTAGTTTGCCACCCGCCATACCCGCCGAGGCAGCATATCGTGGCAGCACAAAATAACTCATACCTATTACAATACAGTTTTCACACTAAGTGGCAGCATATCCCTACTTGCTCTATTAATCTGATTCATCTTTTCTATTACTTGTGTTTTTATCTACTTTTCTTCTCAATCAAACAATTCACTTGTGTTTTATTTTACCCTTGTGTAGGACTACGAGATGAAACAAGATGTCCAATCCTTATGGGATTCGACATCTTTTATACTATAACTTGGTAGGAGTGTGCACTTGCGCTCTTACAAAAAGGGAACACCTACACGCCCTACACTTACGTAAATTGAGTAGAAGTTGAACCCGAGGGTTGTCACTGGAGGTATCAATGGAGTGGATGACATGTACGAATGAGATTAGGGAATAAATTAAGTATGGTGATACCCATAGTGTAAAGATGAGTTGTATCTCGGTTATATAGAGATGAGGTATCAATGGATGTGAGACATTGTTGTGTTAGAACCTTTTTAGATTGGTGCCTGTTGATAAGCCATAATTGTTGATTTACCGGTTATATTGTTTTTCACGTGTTGGTAACACGGGTGAGGTATTTTAGCGGAACATGAGTTTAATAGCTCGTGCGAGAGGTTCAAGTGCTAGGAAGTGAGTTGTGAACTCTAGTTTAGTGGTAGCCAGTGTACGAATGGTCATGTTTTATGAATATCGTCTGGGTTGAGGTGAGGTCGTAGTACTGTTGGGCGTGTGGTTTACGGGAGCACTTGAGAAGGTATTTCCCTCGTGCGTCTCGTTAGGTGCAGGCTCTTGTGGCTGGAGCTAATTCATGTTGGAATTGTGGGTTCGCTGACCATATGAAGCTTGAGTAACGTTTGATACCTATTAAGTAGGTGGATCGTATGACCATGTTAGGCGAGCCTGTCTACGTTTGATAGGTGGGGTATAGCTTTTCGCATTTGTTGTTGTAAGTTGCTTCGGAAGTTATGGTTTGAATGTTTGTTTTAATGGAGTTAGATGTGGGAGTGGGAGTAGTTAGTTTCTTTGGTGAAACTGATGTTAAAAGAAAACTAGGTAGGAGATGTTCATTATCTAATCAAGCTCATGAGTTTTCAGTTGATTTGATGGAACTTCTTTTCTATGGTTTTGACGTGATTCTTGGAATGGACTGGTTGGTTGAGCATTGATCTGTAGTAGATTTTGGTGTTAAGCGAGTTACTTTGAACCTTGCAGATGATTACGAGATAGTAATCGTAGGAAAGGACGTGAAGTTTTTGTCTAGTGCAATTTTCAGCCCTTGAAGTGGGTCGGATGATGGAGTTGGGTTGTGAAGTTTTCTTGTCATATGTGATGAATCCTGGTACGAAGGAAGTGTGAGTGCAAGACATATGAATCGTGTGTGAGTTTCCACGTGTTTTTTCGGGAGAGTTGTCTGGATGGCCACCCAACCGAGAGATTGAGTTTGGTATAGAGTTGTACGAGAATACGACTCTGGTGTCCATTGCTCCTTGTCGCATGGCGCCTAAGAAGTTGAAGGAGTTGAAGACGCAGCTTCAGAAGTTGCTTGACCGAGGGTTCATAAGGCCGAGTATTTCTCCTTGGGGTACGTCGGTCTTGTTTGTGAAGAAGAAGGATGGTACCATGCGTATGTACATTGATTATCGACAGCTGAATAAGTTGACGATTAAGAACAAGTCCCCACTGCTGAGGATTGATGCTTTCTTCTATCAGTTTCGTGGTGCTTCAGTGTTTTCGAAGATAGATTTGAGGTCTGGGTATTATCAGCTTAAGAAGAAGGATGTGGATGTACCTAAGACAGATTTTCGAACTAGGTACGACCATTATGAGTTCTTAGTGATGCCGTTTGGGTTGACAAATGCACCGGCTGCATTCATGGACATGATGAATAGAGTGTTCCATGAGTTTCTGGATCAGTTTGTGGGTGTGTTTATCAATGATATTCTTGTGTACTCACGTACCGAGAATGATCATGATAAACACTTAAGGATTGTGTTGCAAGTGTTGCTAGAGAATTAGCTTTATGTTGAGCTGAGCCAGTGCGAGTCTTGGCTCAAGGAAGTGGTTTTTCTTAGACACGTGGTGTCAGCCGAAGGTATCCGGGTTGATCCACACAAGGTTGAGGTAGTGATGAGTTAGAAGACGCCTAAATCAGTGACAGAGGTGCGTAGTTTCCTTGGGTTGGCTGGTTATTACTGAAGGTTTGTGGAAGGTTTCTCTAAGCTTGCTGCCCCTTTGACCAAGTTGTTGCAAAAAAACATTCGCTTCGAGTGGACGAATGTTAGGCAGCAAGCTTTTGAAAAGTTGAAAGAAGCTTTGACACAAGCTCTTGTCTTGATTCAACTAGAATCGGGTAAGGAGTTTTTAGTTTATAGCGATGCATCATATGTTGGTTTGGGTTGCGTATTGATGCAAGGTGGGAAGGTTGTAGCTTATGCATCTAGACAGCTGAAAGTGCATGAGCGCAACTATCCTATGCATGATCTTGAGCTCGTAGTGGTGGTGTTTTCTCTAAAGATTTGGAGACATTACCTTTATGGTGAAAGGTGTGTAGTTTACACCGACCATAAGAGTTTGAAATATATTATGTCTCAAAAGGTTTGAGAAAGGGGCCATGGTGGCCGAAGATGCAATGAATAATGGTGGTTTGTGTGTGATAGGTGGTTAGAGATTTGTTGTTTGAAGAAAATGAACAAGATATTTTCCAGAGAGAACAATATGTTTCTCTGTATTTTCTTATTATTCTTAATTATTCAAATGTGTGTAAGGTGAGCCTTTAAAGAGGCAATTACATAGTTTTAGTATAGTTAAACTATACTTTTATCTCTAATTTAAATAATATTTTTCCCTAATTTAAATAAGACTTCTAGTAAATCTAAACTACTGACTTTAGAATAAACTCTAATTATACATTAAATAAAACTCTACCACTTCTCGGATAACTTACACTCTCCCTCAAACTCTAACACTTCTCGGATAACTTACACTCCCCCTCAAGCTGGTGAGCAAATGTAGTAGAGCACCAACTTGGATCTTGCATGTGATGCCCTAATCATATTTCTTCTGTTGTTTCTTAGAGAAAAAGAAAATCTCCCTTTTCCGGGAGCTATTGAGTTGAACAACTAGGATATAATCTTGGGTTTTTGATGTAGAATTCCTTGAAAAATAATATAGTTTTTCTTTAAGGCTAAACTAAAACCTTTTCTGCTATCTTTTTTAGGATGGATGTCTAAGATAGAACCAAATAGTTTTTTAAGGCTAAACTATATAACCTTTTCGACAAAACAACAAAAATAAACGAGCATAAATTTCACCGAAGATGTAAGATTTCACCAGAGATGTAAGATTCCAACGAAGGAGAAGCTAAGGAACGAGCGTGACCTAATGATAGCAGCGGAAAAAAGTGTGCATATGAAAAGAAAAATAATATCAGATCAGAGATGGCAGCAGTGGTGACGACATCAAGACCGATGTTGGCTCATGATACCATGTGAGAAAGGGGCCATGGTGGCCGAAGATGCAATGAATAATGGTGGTTTGTGTGTGATGGGTGGTTAGAGATTTGTTGTTTGAAGAAGATGAACAAGATATTTTCCAGACAGAACAATATGTTTCTCTGTATTTTCTTATTATTCTTAATTATTCAAATGTGTGTACGGTGAGCCTTTAAATAGGCAATTACAGAGTTTTAGTATAGTTAAACTATACTTTTATCTCTAATTTAAATAATATTTATCCCTAATTTAAATAAGACTTCTAGTAAATCTAAACTACTGACTTGAGAATAAACTCTAATTATACATTAAATAAAACTCTACCACTTCTTGGATAACTTACACTCTCCCTCAAACTCTAACACTTCTCGGATAACTTACAAAAGGAGTTGAATCTTAGGCAACGAATATGGTTGGAGTTGCTTAAGGATTATGATCTTACCATTGAGTATCATACGCGAAAGGCCAATGTTGTGGCTGATGCTCTGAGTAGAAAGGTGGCTATTGAGCTAAGAGCTATGTTTTCTCGTTTAAGTATATCGCGTAATGGTGGCTTGATAGCCGACTTACAGGTGAAACCTTCCTTGATTCAATTGATTAAGGAGAAGCAGTTGATGGATGATTCGTTGGTACCTCATGTCCGGGATGTAGCTGATGGTAAGGTTACAGATTTCTACTTTAAGGATGATGGAGTTATATGTTACCAAAGTCGGATAGTGGTGCTGGAAGATGTTGAGTTGAGGCGCACTATTTTGACCGAGGCTCATAGCTATCCTTTTGCTATACACCCTGGTAGTACTAAGATGTATCGTTGCTTTAAGGATGAGTACTATTGGGTGGGATTGAAAAGGATGTGCCTGATTTTGTTAGCAAGTGTATGGTTTGCCAACGGGTGAAGGCTGAGCATCAATTTCTTTCCCGTTTGTTGCAGCCTTTGAGGATACCGGAGTGGAAATGGGAAAGAATTATGATGGATTTCGTATCCGGGTTGCCCTTGACACCGTCGAAGAAAAATTATGTATGGGTGATTGTGGATCGGCTTATGAAGTGTGCACATTTCTTGGTTGTGCATACTACGTATACATTGGATAAGTTGGCAGAGTTGTATATTGCCGAGATTGTGTGATTACACGGTGTGCCCAAGACTATAGTGTCGAATAGAGATCTGAGGTTCACAGTGAGGATTTGGGAATGTTTGCATCAGGCGTTAGGTACGCGGTTGAATTTCAGCACTTCATATCATCCTCTTTCGGATGGGCAATTGGAATGAATTATTCAAATGCTTGAGGATATGTTGCGATGTTGTGTGATTGATTTCCAGGGTTCTTGGGAGAAGCATCTGATGTTGGTTGAGTTTGCCTATAATAACAGATTTCAGGCAAGTATTCAAATGGCACCGTATGAGGCCTTGTATGGGAGAAAGTGTAGAACACCTCTTTGTTGGGCTGAGGCGAGGAAAAAGTTGCTTTCCTTGCCGGATATGCTCAAGGGAACAATTGAGAAAGTTAAGCTCATATGTGAGCGGTTGAAGGCTGCATCGGATCGTCATAAGTCCTACGCGGATTTAAAGCGTAGAGATATTGAATTTGCGGTTAGAGATCGCGTGTTTCTTGAGGTATCACCTTGGAAGTAGGTGATGAGGTTCAGACGTAAGGGAAAGCTTAGTTTGAGGGTTGTTGGATCTTATGAGGTTGTGGAACGGGTTGATCCTATAGCTTATCGGTTGAGGTTGCCTCCCGAATTGGAAAATATTTAGGATGTGTTTCATGTATCTATGTTACGGAGGTATAAATCGGATCCCTCGCATGTGATGCCAGTTGAGGAAGTTGAGTTGAATTTGGATTTATCCAATGATGAGAAATCGGTGAGAATTCTGGATACGAGTAGCAAAGTTCTTCGTGGCAAGACGTTTGAGATTGTGAAGGTATTGTTGTGGCATTGAGAAGTTGAGGAAGTTGCGTGGGAAAGTAAGGTGGATGAGTTGAGTCAGTTCCGTGCCTTTCTCCTTTATGAAAAATTTCGAGGACGAAATTTCCTAAGTGGGGAAGAGTTTTTGTAACACCCCAAAAGTCGGCCTAGTCGGAATTCATTTTGGCGATAGGAAATTCTTAGTCCGATAAAGTTTTAGAGGTTCCTCTGACAAGCTAATTATTGCTATCGAATATTAATCAGGCGTAAAAGCATTCGAATTTAAGTTTATTATGTAATATCAAGCATCTAGTGACCATATTGTAAGAATTAAGAAATAAAGGGACAATTCATGAAAGTAAGGAAGGTGAGGGACCAATTAAGTAATTGGACCAATTTTATTTTAAAGTACTCCATACGTGGAGTCATCAGATTGCTTTCCTTCAAATGAAGGAAAGCTCACAAATTAAAATTGGTTGCTAGGCTTTATGAGAACCACCGAAAATTTGTCTTAGAAGCATATCACCATCTTCTTCATCCTTACCTAAGCACACACCTCCATTGAAGGAGTTTCAAGTCTTGCAAATTCTTGACTTTGTCAATTTCGAATCATCTCTAGCAACCGGGTAAGCTATATCTTTTAATTAATTGTGAGATTCCATGGTTAAATTAGCTTCAATCTTAAGTTAGGGTTTGATTGATTCATAGGTATTTCGATGAGTTGTTCATATTAAATCGGATACCGGTTGTGGTATTGTTATATAGATTTCGATATCGAAATATCGATTCTAATGATCTTCCATTAATATTTCCTAGCTCAAGGAGAAGGAATAGAAGCTACACCATCTCCATCTCAAGTTAAAAGCAAAGGAATTTCCATCCGAGAACCTTGAAGCTTCGGATTGTCAGGGTGAGTGTAATCGGAGTTTCGGGTTAGGCGAAACGCCTTCCCGGATTGTCATTTAGTGTTTATCATCTTTTCGCTAAACATTACTATCAAGGCGAAAGCATCGGATAATAAGTTGGACACTTGGGTAAGTGTCGGTAAGTCATTATTTAAGCATTGACTATAGCTAGTGTACATTGCCATTGAGGTAAGCATTGCTATGGAACTCTATGTCAAGTATATGTGCAAGAGTTATTGACTATGTTGAAACTATGAAATTTATCATGTCATTGTTCTATTATGATTCATTGGAAATTATAAATATGTTATGCATTGGATTGGAATAACTCGGGATACAATTGGCATTCCATAGAATTCATGAGCTCAGTGTTTCGGGTGGACTACGGTCCTAAGGCTACGGCCTATGATGATTGGCGAGGCGGAGGGATGTGTTGTTATTGGTCAATTGGTGAGGCGGAGGGAATAAGATCATTTATGTTTTGGCGAGGCGGGGGAATTCGAGTATCCATGAATTAAATTCCATCCAAGGAAAATTTATGATTGTTTAAGCTTTATACAAATCAACCATGTATTTATACTAAGCATTAAGATGATTATATGGATTTATAATAAATGTACTCATGACATTCTTTATTTGTTGTTATTTGATTACCTCACTAGGCTTGAGAGCCTAATGTGTTTGTCTTCATGCATTCTCAGGTTAGGAAGTTGTTTCTTGAAGAATCGGATCGGTTGCAAGACAAGTCACTACTCCATATCAAGTAATGTACTTACAATATAACTCCTAGTGAAGTGGCAAGGTAGCTATCGTAGTCACTATGCTCTTTTTGTTGTGGCAAAGGCTTGTCTATTTTGTAATAAGCTTAAAGGTTTAAGTATGACTTTCTAGACTTTTGGCTAAACTAGTTTAAAACATGCTTTTGGTATTATAGTAAAAATGGGGTAAACTTATTAGAATGACTATGAAAATTTGCATGCTGGTAAACACTAGTAAAAATAAGTTGTATACAAAGTTTCGGCTTAATCGAACATGGTTTGGTATGGTAAAAGCCTCAAAAACCAGATAAAATTCTGTTATTACAGGTCACCGTATCGGAACGGGTGATGGCGTTCCGGTACGGCTAACCAAAAATAAGCATGTGAGACAGAGCGTTCCGAAACGAGGTGATGCCGTTTCGGAAAACTTTTGCCACTGTCAACCCTTGTTTCGAAACTGGTTTCGAAACGGGTCCAAGTCAAGTCAAGGTCGGTCAACCCGTACCGATACGGGTCAAGCCGTATCGAAACGGTCAGGAAGAAGAAGTCAAAAATATTGACTGTGGTCAAGTCGTACCGAAACGGCTTAGGGCGTTTCGATACGGGCAGCTTCTTTTTGGCTTTTATGAGTTTAAATGTATTAATTCGTAAACCCGGTAAAGATTACAAGATTGGGGATTAAAGGATTCGATTACTAAGTCAGATAGGTTTAAAAAGATTCAATAAATTTCAATAAGTCAAGATATTAAGAAGATTTTGAGGATTAAGGATTAAAAGATTTTCCGCATCGGTTTCTAGTAATGCTCTCCGACCCGGTTCTTGATCAGGCCGGGTAGGGGGTGTTACAGTTTTAATGCCCCAATTTTTGGGCCTAGATGTTTTGGCAAGTTAGGTTCGGTCGGTGGAACTAGTGACGGTTGTTCGAACCATTTAAAAGGTGGTTTAGGGAAATCAAGGTTCGAGATGGGATAAAATATGATAAAAATTCTAAAATCCTTAAAATGATGTTTAAAAGGTTTGTCAAATCAATTTTACAAAACGGGTTTTCTAAAGTGTACATTTTGGGCAGTGACCAAAATGTAAAGATATAAAAGTTGGAAAAAAGGTTTTTCAAGAAGAGTCAAAATCTTAGAATCTTTAGGGAGCTACTTAGCAATTATGCATTTTTCCTAATTTAGCATGTGTTTTAAATGTTTATAAAATAATTAAAAAGGTTTTATTTAATTATTTAAGGAATTTAGTTAATCGGTTAATGAAATTTTTGACGAGCTTTTCATTTCTCACTTTTGCTTCGGCCAAACACTTCTCATTATCTATCATTGTTCCAGAAATCCTTTTCTCTCAAATCCTCTTTTGATTCCTATCATTTCTCCATTGATTTCTTCCATTTTCCTTCAAGTTTCGTTAAGCAAATCTTGCCAAATTAGAGGAGAAGCAAGGGTTGGAGGTTATTTTCGTGTTATCCCTCTAATCTAAGTTCTTTAATGAAATTCCAAATATATTTGACTCTTTAATACGAATTTGGTTGAGGTTTTGTTGTTAGATTGTTAAACTTTGGAAATCTTGATGAAAAATTGGTTTAAAATGTGATTTTCGGACTTTGATTGATTTGGCTGGTTTGAGCTTGTGTTCTAAATGAGTTTTGAAAGGTTTTTGGTGTTGAAATGGAGTCTTAATCATATAGATCCCGAAATTCTTGAGATCCTTAGTTTTAGAAGTGTTTTTGGGTGAGTTTTTGAGGTGTTTTTGAAGAATTTGAGTTGCTGGAGGTATAAGGTTGGTTTTAGGTTGTTTTTGGGTGTTGATTAGTGCTTAGAGTGTGTTGGATGAGTTGGGTAATGGCTGGGCTGAGGTTTGTGATCAATCGATTGAGTTTTCGGTTGTTTCGGATGGGTGTTTTGATGCTTTAGAGTAGGGCTGCGGGATTTCTAGTGTGTGCTGGAGTTATGGATGCATTTTAATGCATTGAATCTCTGTTTTGATGTGTTGAAATAGGGGATAGTAATCCGGAAGCAAACGAAGGGTTTTGGAGGCTTCGGAAGATCAATAGTTGCATCGGCAAGCGTGGTTTCACAAGTCAGTGAGTGAAATGTGGTTTTCTGGCGTGTAAACATTTTAGAAATGGTTTTGGAAACTTAATAAGAGCTTGAAACGCTTTATTAAGTTCGGAAGTAAGTAAAACGATAATTCTCCCTCGGTTGTGCTAGTTATGAGCCCTTTGGTTGCACTTGATTTTAAATGCATGTACCTACTATTATAAAGCATTTTTTGAGTATATAATTTGTGTATGATGATGCCATGTGGTTCAAGGATGAACTAGGTAAGTGGTCCTTGTATGCGTGTGTTGATGCATGAAGTTTTAAGCATGGTTTAATGCTTGTTAATGGCTTATCATGAATGCTTTGTAAAAACAGCGAGGTATGCATGTATTTTGGATTATATTGGCAAGTGATGTTGAATAAAATGTTTTATAAATGAAATCGGATATAGCTAGTCGGCTATAAGATTGAGTGCACTATAAACAAGTCGCCTTGGATGTTGAGGGGTTGTGATTTTACCGAATACTCCATCCAAGTACCCTAACGATTGAGGGTTGTTTAACGTTTCAACGATTGAGGGTAGCTCCCTGGTGCGAACCTTGTGTGTGTCACATCTCTCGTTAGTGGGTTATACATTTACCGATGAGTGGTGTTGAGGGGTTGTGATTGTATCGAATACTCCACCACGGGTGTCACAACAATGGAGGGTCGCATCAGTTGTGTGAACCTTAAGATGCCGGTAAAGTGTATGAAGGGTGTGGGACAACCCTTGGTAATCTTTGTATCCGATACTTTGATTTTGAGTTTGTTGTTATCACTTGTGGGCCAATATAATGGATCTGTATAATGTGAAAAAAGTTACTAATGCATATTTTGAAAGATGCATGTTTTGGTTTAAGCTTAACATAAAGATGATTATGCTTGTAATGCTAGTACTATGAGTAGAAATGGTTTAATTGCTGGATTTATATGTATCATGCTAAATGACGTTTACTACAATGGTTTTGAGGATTAAGTGCATGTTTTGTCAAAGGAAGCTTGATGGTTTTGAAAAGAGTGAAAAACGATTTTGTGCATTGATGATGTTTTTGGTTTGAGCAATCCTCACTAAGCTTGTATTCTTACGCTCTCTTTGTTCATCAATGCAGTCAATTTAAGCTTTGGAGGCAGCACTTGCAAGGTGATTGGAGGAAGACTTTGATTGAAGGCAAACTTTAGTTTTGGACTAGTGTAATAAAGGCAATGGGGGTGTCCAATGCTATGAATGATTGTTGATTTGGTGTTCTCTAATTTAGTACAAGTTTGATATGCATATTTGAGTATGTAGATGGCCTTAAGTGTTGGTTTACCTTTGGATTGGAGAATTGATCTTTTGATGCTTGATTTTTCGTAGGAAGTATGCCTCTAGAATTATTTGTTGATAAATGTCATGTTATGATGTTTTTGTTGCCATGTGTTCTTGAGAATTGATGTTTACATGAGTTGTATGCATATTAGAGGTAAGTCGGTGTGCTTAAGAATGTATTAAAGTGATTAAAACAACGAAGTTTGACATTGCAGGTCTGAGAGTATCGATACGGTTTGTGTATGTTTGGAGGGGTGTACCGATATTCGGTGGCGTATCGATATTCATTTTTACCATTGGTTTCAGGTGTATCTATACGGGCCTCAAGTGTATCGATACGACCTTTGAATTGTGAGGTTGATGGGATGCTCGTCGTAGGGGTATCGATACCCTCCCTAAGGTTATCGATACGGTTGGGTATTGATACCCTCTCCCAGGATATCGATACAGTGGGGATATTGATACCCTCTCTAAGGGTATCGATACAGTGTAAGTTAATTTGGTTGTTTGACATCTTTAAATGTTCTAAACTTTTACATTTTAGTACATGTTTCTTATAAATCCATTAACTAAATCTGATATTGGATGAAATGGATGGGCGTTTCAGTTATTGTTTGATCTGTCATTTTGTTGAACACATAGGAATGTAATGAGCATCTAGACAAGATTAAAAAAAATAAGGCCGTTTATTGAGGTAAACTTTCCCGGTTTACTTCAATATTCTCCATATGACCCGTTCGGTTTGGTCTATCGGCTAGGCCGGGTCGAGGGCGTTACACATTTGTGAAATATTTTCACCATCAGTATATGGAACAATTTCCCAACAATTAATAGCTATATTATTATTTAAAAATCTGATTGAATTATTAGTTAATGGATTTTCAATCTAGTTGAAAAATTATAAAAAATCATTTTTATAATTTACAGTTGATAATTAATATTATTGTAATTATTTTTTATATTTTCATATTTTTAAATAAAATAACTAAAATCGTAACCTACCGATCAAACATGCGACCCATTAATTTATGGGTTTTATTTTGATGCACAAGCTGTGTAAATTTTTTTTACACATTCCTTTTATAAAATTTAAAATCTAAATCACAAACCCTAGCAAACTAAAACCTAAGCCCTAAATCCTAAACTCTAAATTCTAAATTCTACCCATAAACCTTAAATTATATACCCTACATACTAAACCCCTAAACCCTAACCTAAAACCCTAAACCCTAAACCCTAAAATTAAAGGGCTTGTGTAAACTAAAGTTTACACAAGCTTGTGCATCAAAGTATTTTCCTTAATTTATTATATTCAGATTTTTTACCACTTTACCAATGATAACGTGAGTTAATATTCGAGCAACTGTTTTTTTTTTGTATTCAATTCATTGATTCATTAATTTATATCGAATATTGCACATGTCTATTATCTTATTGATCCTCTCAATTCAGTATGTTCTATTCATAGCACCAAAATTTGAACATCTGATCTTTCTTAAAGAATCTAGTGTCTTATCCCACTAAACTAATTGGTTGTTGATAATGTTCAATTGACTATTTTATGATAAATCAATAACATAAATTATTATAATATAATTTTTTAAAGTTGGGTGTTCAAAATAAATAAATAAAACATTGAAACAAAATTGATCGTCAATAAAATTTACCTAATAAAATGGGTTTTCACTTTTTTAAGTATAGATGATTATAAGATAATACTTTTTATACTTTTTTTAATATTAATTTTTGTACTTTTCTAAACCTTTTATATCACACATACACTGTAAATATTGTAGATAAAATTATTTGTACTTAAATCTCTTAAAAATATTTTTTTTATTAATATCTATCATTGAGTTGAAGGTAGAGACGAAATCATGTAAAGTATGTGAGGGGTTGTTGCCCCTTTCAATTTTTTTTGGTATAATTTCAAACAAAAAAAATAGAGAAGAATAAAAAAAAAGTCCAATTTTCTGATATATCCATCCCTACCGCTATTTGTTTTTTATTTGTTCTATTTATTTAGTTGTTCCCATAAATTCTGACCTTGATAACACCCTAAATTCATATCAGAATCATTAAATAGAAAGTTTTATAATTGTATTTTTAATCTCTTTTTAGTTTAAATGTTAAATAAGTAAAAAATTTATTTTTTCTAATTTTAAATTTAAAAACTTAATAATTTATTTTAAGTATAATTGCATTTTTAATATCTTTAACTTTGTTCTTAGTTCGAAGGTTTTAACTTTTTGCGCAGCACGATGGTTTAAAGTTTAATAAATTTGAAATCTCATCGAAAAATAAATAAATGCAAGTTCTATCACGTCGCATCACATCACATGACCTCCCAGGGATTTGTATCTATATATACAAATGTCCCTTACGGTTTCTATTAAGTTTTAAGTGAAACCTCCACCATCATTCTCAAACCTTTTCTCACACCATTGATCCATTCATCCCCCCTTTTGAAGCATTCAATAAGTTAACAGAGAAACTTACATATATATACAGATCAGCAATTTAATTGTTTGGGTTATTGAGAATGGGAAGAACTCCATCGTTGACTTCAGATGGTTTGAAGAAAGGAGTGTGGACTGCTGAAGAAGACCAGAAGCTCATTTCTTACGTTCAGAAACATGGTGAAGGTGGCTGGCGTTCCCTGCCCTACAAAGCTGGTAAATCATTCGATTTTCTCTATTATTTAATTTATGTTTGATATGAAGATAGTTGGATAAGCTGCAAGTGATGATGTAATTTTAGTTTTGCAGGTCTTCAAAGATGCGGGAGGAGCTGTAGATTGAGATGGACTAATTATCTAAAACCTGGTATTAGGAGAGGAGACTTCACACCCGAGGAAGATCAAACCATTATTAAACTTCATGCTCAATTAGGCAACAGGTGAGGTCACTGTAAAGCTACAAATTGCTTTGAAATCAACTTTAGCCATTGTTTTCTTCATGTTTACATTATCAATTCATTTCCATTATCATAATAATAATCTCCAACATTCTTTTTTTTTATTTCTTTTTAACAAAGCAAAGTGAGTTCTAGGGACAAGAAAAACATATTGTAAAATGTGATGAGATATATGCATGCTCCGGTAAACATATGGTAGGAATCTTTTTCTTATTTTAGTCAAAAACAATATCTTATGGAGATCAATTTAATTATTTTGTATCATTCGATCTATCTGGAATAGTGTAGTTGTCACAAATATCAATGTGTATAGTTTTAAGATAAAAACTGAACCTATACTTAAACTACTGGAATTAAATTTTTTTTGACGGATTATTTTAAATAGGACAGTGCAGTGAGTGTGTGTATAATTTTAAAAAGTTTGTAGAACTAAAATACATTTATAATCAATCATGCGTATGTATTTATACATTTTTATTTAATGAAGGTGGGCAACGATAGCCAGGCAGTTTTCAGGACGAACAGATCACGAAATTAAAAACCATTGGCATGCTCATCTCAAGAAACGCTTACTTAAAACAGATATACATCCGACGATAACCAGCAGCAGCTTATCCAGTGGAAACTCCGATAGTACCACCGTCATTGCCGTCGATCCAAAGACCGACACAGAATGTTCTAAACCCAAACAACAACGCTCAACTTCGGCATTGTTACTCAATAAGTTAGCCACTAGGATTACCCAATGTGTCGGCCCTCTACGAGCTCCTCAAACTCTACAACCGATGCCATTCGACGGCAACCATATGTTTTTCCATCCCTTTTCAAGTTGTACGACTCCAGAAACGGATGTTACTGATTCATTCACAACATCAGAATCTAGAAACGACATTATCGCTCCCAAATTTTCTTCATTGAGTTGCGCCGATGAGCTTAATGAGGCGCAAAGCAGCAACAACAACATTGTAACAAGAGAAATCCAAGTTGACAATTATAGTGATTCTACCACTGTTGATTACTACCAAGGACTTTGGGACCACGATGTAATTGTTGATGATGATGATGATCATATGAACTTTGATACGCTGGGATTCTATGACTCTAACCTATTTAGTCCTTGAAATAATGTTTCTAGCTTTTTGCACATACTTCATGTAATTGCAGAGCTTTACTTTGAAAGATTTAAATTTTAATTCAATAAATAACCATTCGTTCAGCATTTTATGCTTTTTTTTCTCTTTTTATCATCATTTTCTCAATGATGATAAAAACAAACAGCTAATTCATATGTCATTCAAATTTATTTTGAGTTTAAATTCTTTTACATGTGGACCTTATATTCTTCTTTTTTTAAGTTAAATAGAACTTGAACCTCTTGATAAAAAAAATACATAGAAGATGAACCCCAACAAGTGGTCCAATTGAAAATCAGACAATGTTCATCCTAGGACACCTAGGTACAATTGTTATGTCTGCATTGTCAAAGGGTTAAGAATATGTATGAATAGATACTACTTTGTAATCGACTTTAGACTATTAAGAAAGTATACGGAACTTGTATTCATTGTATTTTATAACGGTTTTTTATTTAGAAGGTCAAACAATACTTTTATCCCTCAAACTTTTTTAAAAAATTCATTTTAGCCTTCTTTTTTTCTTTTTGACAATATTGACGCCAAACTATTTTGTTATTTTATATAAAAAAATTAAAAAATAGAAAATAATACTTAAAAATATTAAAATATTTGAAATTATAAAAAATAAAAAATCTAAATTATTAAGAAATATAAAATTTATAAAAAAATGTTTGAATGTAAAAAATGGTAATATGTCAAAATAACTAACCTCAGTTTAACAAATTTGTTACCTTCTTTGTCACTTTGAAAAATAAAATTAAAATTTTAAGGACTAAAAGAGATGAAGAAAATTTAAAGAGTAAAACATGTTTTTCTAAAAAGATTAAGGACCAAAATGTCATTAAGACTTCAGAAAGCCAATTGCAATTATTTAAACCACTTTTTACTTGTTAATTTGTTAATGTTATTTTTAAGTTTAAGGAGTATTACACTACTTAAACTCGCATCAAACAAATAATTTAGTCATTCTTAAAATTACATTCAATTAAGTAATTAAATTCATGATGTAACCCCCTCGTCCCGGTCTGGTCGGATGACCGGTCCGAGTGGGCCACACGGGGAAAACCGAAGCGAAACCCGTTAAGGCTTCCCCTCGGTTAACGACCCGGAAAATTTCTTTTTAAATTAATCTTATCTAGATGCAATTAAAATCCTATGTGAAGCACGGCAGCGGAAGAACCAAACAACGCATCACTCACCGATCAAACTAGCATAAAACAGTCCATTTTATTTCACTCCAGCAGGCCGTTTCGAAACACCTATAGGGTGTTCCGAAACGCCCTGACCTGGTCAACGGCCTGGGTCAACCACAAGGTGACCGTTCCGAAACAGGGGTGACTCGTATCGGAACGACCTTGACGGTCAATATCTCGTGGTCAACGAGATTTGACCGTTTCGGAACTTCAAAGGCCCGTTTCGGAACAGCTTCATCTCGCCAATTTCTCAAAATTACAGTGACGAAAACGTTCCGGAACGACCCTCATCCGTTTCGAAACGGCAGGTCATTTACGCAGGGCCGTTTCGGAACACGGGGACCCGTTCCGAAACGCCCCCTGTCTGCAGATTTTTCTGGGCTGTTTTGAGGCACAAGGATGCCTCAAAACATCCCCAAGACACCAAACCACTTCAAGGCAAGACATCCTAAAGTGTAGCAACCATACAAGCATGCTTCAACAAGGCTTAGACATGTATAATGCAAAGGCAACAATCCACATCATGCATTCATTCATGCTATATTCAAACACGTGTAAAACTCTTAAGGCATTGGCTAACAATTCAAGCAAGTAAATAGGCATGAGTTAACACACATCATGGCAACACAACCATGCAAAAGCAATACATATAAAGGAGTCTACACATGCTCCTATCAACCAACAACCACCACAAAACACTCATATCCCATTGCTCAACCATTACATGTCTAGCATTTTAAATCCATACTTGGGGAAACTCAAGTCACAGACACACTTGGAGGCCCTCCTCTTGCCCGAGCAACCCACGAACTAAGGATCTGCAATGTTGAACAAAGAGAGCGTAAGCAAATAATGCTTAGTGAGGACAAGCTCTAAAAAAAACAAACCTCAACATTGCAGGGTCCGAGCACGATCTAGCCAAAGCAACACACATATAACAAGAGTCCACAAGATATAGATACATGAGCAATTATCTCATATATATGTCATAATCATGAGCTTAACCCAACCATACATGTAATCACATTTAACATCCAACAGCTCATATATCTCAACACATTGTTGCATATATCAATCAACATTGGCACCTAGATATGACCCAAATACGCGGATAGACTCGTTGGAAACTCATATCCAACAACCACATTACCTCGGTGGGATTCCACTCATCACCGGTCTCGCGGAGGGGATTCCACTCATCCTCACGCCCCGTCGATGGGATTCCACTCATCACCGACTATATTTAAATACCATTTCCGGGCGTACCCGTACTCCTCCTTGGTGACTCAACGCCACCAAGGCCACGCGCGACTTTAGACTCATGTGTACACACTAACATCCTAATGATCGATCATTTGTATTTAAGTATTCTAGTGCCAATATTTTACTCATTCCACAACACACATTTCAATCATTTCCGTGCTTAGCACGTACTCACCATGGACACAACCATGAACCATCACCATGCATGCTTTAAGCAATACAACCCATGCCACAACTCACATGTATAAAACAATATACATAAACATTCATATCACATGGCATACGAGGCATATACATTCACACAATTGAGTTCATCCAAAGGCTTAGATCAAGCTTAGGATTAGGCTACCACCCTAACCCTAACTCTAGGTGAGTCTACCAAGCCCAACCTAGTCCACATACTCGAACCAACTAATTTAAATCATTCAAGGAAATCAACCACTCACCTAAGCTCCCAAGCACAAGACCAAGCAAGCCACAACCTTCAACTCTCCGGATTCACTTCCGATGCTTCACCGATGCCCAAGCTCGATTCTAATCATCTCAAACACAACCAAGACGTTCGAATCAATAACACATCATCGGAAATAACCCGGATTAACATTAACAAGCATTCAACACCCCAAACAAAGACACAAAACAGAATTTTCGAGTAGCCTTTATAACCTACTGATTTCTTCCAATTCAAGCATCCAATTAACCATCCAACACATCCAAAGCAACCCTCATATATTGTATTAACATCAGCCCTTAAAAACCAACCTTAAACAACCCCCAAAACCTCTTTAAAACCCTCCAAAAACCCTCTCAAAACCCAATTCCGAAAATTGCCCCAAATCATTTGAAATTCATATATGTAGTATCATTTGGCCTCTATACACCATTACTAAACATATTAAATCAAAACATTTAACTTTGCAACATAAAGACACCTTTTTTAACCAAAACATTCAAAACCTCCATTTCTAAAATCTTCATGGAAACTAAAATAAATTGTACTTTTAGGAAGAGGAAGGTGAGGGGAGTTCAAAATTACCATTACCTTTCAATTTGGAGCTAAAATGGAGAAGAAATAGGATGGAATAGTAGATTGGAGATGGGGAGCTTCTTTCTCACGTTGGGAATTTTGGAAGAGGAAGAAAGTGAATAGTGAATGGGTTGGGGTTTTTGTTTGTTTAAAATTTAAAGGCACAAAGACTATCTTGCCCTTAATGAAATGAATCATTCACAAGGGCACCCAAAACCATGGCTATTTGAGATGAAATTGCAAAAACATAGTAACTAAAATTTAATTAATTAAATTTGGAAATGAAACCCGAAATTCTTGGAAATCATTTTAATTATAAGACCGAGCCCAAAATAATATTAATATATTATTTTCACCTAACCCCTAAACCCGGGTGTTACACATGAATTTTATCAATTAAACCCTTTAAAAATAAAAACCACCGTTAATCGTTATAATACTAACGTGACAGTCAACAGTATCGACATGATGATCCACATGTGATGATGACATGAAAGATGACTTAATTGATTTTTTTAGAAAAATCAAGAACTTATTAAATCTTTATGGAAAAAATAAAAATTAATAAATTATTAAAATTTTAAATATTTTAAATATAAAAAATTATTAAAATAATGGAAATAAAAATAATATTATAAATTTAGTAAAAAATTAAATAAAATTTAAAGATATCAAAAGTTATTAAAATAATAAAATATTTTTTTTGAATATTTATGTAATTGAGTCAAATATGTTATAATGGACCTGTAATTTTTAACTAGGTTTGGGTTACGTGTCAGATAAAACCAGTACTACAACTGTGCTATAGATCTAATCCTTTTAAAATATTTTATAACTACGATTATGATTCTAATTATTATTATATTTTAGGCTTAATGATAAAATAAGTGCTTAAATTATTTAAACTATTTTTTTGTCTCTTTTAGGTACCTAAAAGTAAACTCGTTTTTTTTAAGTGCCTAAACTTTTTTTACTCTTCTTAAGTGTCAAAACTATCATTTTTTGGTCAAAGTAGATGCCCTAATTATCATTTCTTTTTGTCAAAGTAGGTGACTTTGTTTGACTTTAAAATAGACAAAAATGATAATTTGGATATCTAAAAGTGACAAAAAAAAATTTAGACACCTAAAATAAAAAAAACGGGATAGTTTGAACACTTAAAAAAATTAATTTAAACACCTATAAAAAACATAATAATTTAAACACTCATTTTGATATTAAACTTTATATTTTATAGTAAACTGTGATAAAATAAGTATTGATCACAATAATGGCCTAATGGGCATTCTTTTTAAATACACATACTATGTTGTCCACCGAATTTATTATTGTACTCGTGAAACAATGTGAACAGATATTTTAGTCTTATCTCTTTAACAATAAAAAAATTATAATTATTATTATTGTACTCATGAATCTTGACATTGTGAATAAAATAGATTGGGAGGATTCTTTTTATATTAACTTTTTACAAAATTTGTTCCAAATAATCGGCTAATGAATGTGGTTTAACAAAAAAAGAAAAATTAGAAATTGTCTTATTGTGAATAATTAAAGAAATTGATTAGCAGAATATAATCCTTACCGTATCCACATCTAAAATATAGGATAATTAATTTTATTTATACATTCTGTCTTGCTGTAAATAATTAAACAGAGTTAACCGGTGGACTATAGGATTTTCTTAGGGGTGTTTGGTTTACGAAATGTAACATAATTTTTGGGAATAAGATTTCAGAAATGATTCATTATTTGGCATATTACTAAGAATATTCTAGGTGCAATTGCTATGTCTGCATTGTCAAAAAATTAAGAATATTATAAACAGATACTACCTTGTAATCGACTTTAGACTATTAAGAAATCATGCAGAACTTGTATTCATTGTATTTTATAACGACTTTTTATTTAGAAGGTCTAACAATACTTTTATCCCTCAAACTTTTTAAAAAACTCATTTTAGCCTTTTTTTTTTTCTTTTTGACAATATTGACGCCAAACTATTTTGTTATTTTATATAAAAAATTAAAAAATAGAAAATAATACTTAAAATAATAAAATATTTGAAATTAAATAAAATAAAAAATCTAAATTATTAAGAAATATAAAATTTATAAAAATTGTCTAAATGTAAAAAAAAATGGTAATATGTCAAAATAACTAACCTCAGTTTAACAAATTTGACTTTCTTAATTTGTCACTTTGAAAAATAAAATTAAAATTTTAAGGACTAAAAGAAATTTAGAAAATGTAAAGAGTAAAACATGTTTTTCTAAAAAGATTAAGGACCAAAATGTCATTAAGACTTCAGAAAGCCAATTGCAATTATTTAAACCACTTTTTACTTGTTAATTTGTTCATGCTATTTTTAAGTTTAAAGAGTATTATACTACTTAAATTCGCATCAAACAAATAATTTAGTCATTCTCAAAAAATGTATTCAATTAGGCAACTAAATTCATGAATTTTATCAATTAAACTCTTTAGGAATAGAAACTATCGTTAATCGTTATAATGCTAACGTGACAGCCAATAGTGTCGACATGATGATCCACATGTGATAATGACATGAAAGATGACTTAATTGATTTTTTTAAGAAAAATCTAGGACTTATTAAATCTTTATGGAAAAAATAAAAATTAAGAAAGTATTAATATTTTAAATATAAAAATTATTAAAATAATAGAAATAAAAATAATAATATTATAAATTTAGTAAAAAATTAAATAAAATTTAAAGATATCAAAAGTTATTAAAATAATAAAATATTTTTTTTGAATATTTATGTAATTGAGTCAAATATGTTATAATGGACCTGTAATTTTTAACTAGGTTTGGGTTACGTGTCAGATAAAACCAGTACTACATGTGTGCTATAGATCTAATCCTTTTAAAAATATTTTATAACTACGATTATGATTCTAATTATTATTATATTTTAGCCTTAATGTTAAAATAAGTGTTTAAATTATTATGTATTTTTAGCGTTTTTAGGTGTTCAAATTAAATCTATTTTTTTAGGTGCCTAAACCTTTTATTTTGCTCGTTTTAGGTGTCTAAACTATCATTTTTTTTGTCAAAGTAGATGCCCTAATTATCATTTCTTTTTGTCAAAGTAGGTGCCTATATTTGACTTTAAAATGGACAAAAATAATAATTTGGGTACCTAAAAGTGACAAAAAAATTTAAACACCTAAAATAAAAAAAACGAGATAGTTTAAACACCTAAAAAAATAATTTAAACACCTATAAAAAACATAATAATTTGAACCATTATTTTTATATTAAGCCTTATATTTTATAGTAAACTGTGATAAAATAAGTATTGATCACAATAATGGCCTAATGGGCATTCTTTTTAAATACCCATACTTTGTTGTCCGCCAAATTTATTATTGTATTCGTGAAACAATGTGAACAGATTTTTAGTCTATCTCTTTAACATTAAGAAAAGGACGAGTCTACCACGTGCGACGAATATCGATGAATACTATTAATGATGAACATCGATAAACATCATTAAATTAATTAATAAAGATTTAAAATTTCAAGGACCCATAATACAATTAATAATTATTTTAAAAAAATTCAATTAAATTATTTTATATATATATTAAAATTTTATTTTTTAATAAGGGTAAACTATATATTTAGTACCTCACTTATTTCTGTATTTCTATTGAACCCTCATTATTTAAATATTATTTCAATTTGACCTTATTTTTTATAAAAAATAATTTAACCCTCAACCTAAAACCCTAAACTATTAAACATTAATCTAAACTCTTAAACATATACTCTAAATCATATACCATTAAAAATAATTCCACTATCATCGATTTAATTCAATTCAATGAATCGTTGAATTCTCCTAAAAAAAATTAAATTAAATTATTTTTTATATCGTAGTCTTGCTATTTAAATACCTCATTATTTAAGACTTCCATTTTAAGACTTTTATCACTACCATTTATATCGTAGTCTTTGTTTCTTCCTATTTTCGGTAACCAAAATACTGTGATGTAGAATTTTAAGACTTCCTTGACCTTTTCTTTCAACACATCACACTTAGCAAAAATCATAATTATAATGATATTGTTTGATAATTCTATACAACCTCAAAGCATCAAAGTTGGAAATGAATTCATCAACAACAAAAATTATATTTAAGAAAGATATGAACTTTTTTTCGCTTCTTCTCCTCAAATAACCAATTGAAATCCCCAAAACGAATCCCCCAATAAAAAGCTACAAAGCCAAAAAGTTGATCAACAGATGAATGAGGGGGAAAAAAGGTAATTATAAAATATTGAAAAGAAAACTGACCATCATCTTGTTGGGTAAATGTGACAACGTCTTCAACTTTGGAATTACCTTTAAGAAACGCGACAGCTTTCTTGGATACAGCAAGCACGGAAAATTGCTGCTTGGAGGCAGCGACAACAATGGAAAGGGATTGGCGAGGGAGGTGGAGAGAGACACCGGGAAATGTGGATTGAACAACTTGTGGGTCTGAAGGGTTAGTTGACAGTGGAGGAAGGAGAGTGTGGGGAGATGGGGTTATCGTGAGAATGGCGTGGGCTGCCATGGCTACTATTGCTGCAGCTTGCATTTTGGTGAGTGAGTGAAGAGTGGAGATTACGATGCAGATAATTTTTTTTTAAGAGAATTCAACGATTCATTGAATTGAATTGATGATGGTGAAATTATTTTTAATGATATATAATTTAGGGTATATGTTTAATAGTTTAAGGGTTTAAAGTTTAATAGTTTAGGGTTTTAAGTTGAGGGTTAAATTATTTTTTATAAAGAATAGTGTCAAATTGAAATAATATTTAAATAATGAGGGTTTAATAGAAATACAGAAATAAGTGAGGTACTAAATATATAGTTTACCCTTATTAAAAAATAAAATTTTAATATATATAAAATAATTTAATTGAATTTTTAAAATAATTATTAATTGTATGATGGGTCCTTGAAATTTTAAATCTTTATTAATTAATTTAATGGTGTTCATCGGTGTTCATCATTAGTGGTGTTCATCGATGTCCGTCGCACGTTGTAGAATTTTCCTAAGAAAAATTATAATTATTATTATTGTACTTATGAATCTTGATATTGTGAAAAATAATAGATTGAGAGGATTCTTTTTATATTAATTTTTTACAAAATTTGTTCCAAATAATCGGCTAATGAATGTGGTTTAACCAAAAAAAGAAAACTTAGAAATTGTCTTATTGTGAATAATTAAAGAAATTGATTAGCCTATGCATAAAAAATAAGTGTATTTTAAATGGATTCCTCTGGCGAAAACCCTAGCACACCTGTAAACCCTAGAAAGCACCGGCGCCTTGATGATGATCCGCCTGATCGCGGCGGCCCTGATCGTCCCCCATGGTGGTGGAAACAGTACCCCCTCATATAAGGAATCCCTTATGAACGGCGCCGTCGGCACTGCAACAGATAATGAGGAAATTTTTGAGGATGAAGATATAGAAATCCATGAAGGGGATGTTACCAGATCTGTGATTGATGGCGTCCTATCCATAGATTTTTCTGAACGAATTCAAACTCTGACAGAAAAGAGTTTCGATCAAACCCTGATCGTTAAACTACTGGGTCGTAGAATTGGTTATAACACTCTACACACCAAGATTTATGAAATTTGGAAACCTAAACAAGCCATCCGTCTAATGGACATCGAGAATGACTACTTTCTCGTCACTTTCAGACTAAAATCGGATTTTCAGAAAGCCCTAACAGAGGGTCCTTGGGTAATCTTTGGCCATTATCTTACAGTGCAGAAGTGGTCTCCGGATTTCAATCCGTCCACGCCGTATCCAACGGACGTTATGGCATGGATTCGCCTCCCTGGGTTACCGGTTACGCTCTACAAAAAAAGCATCATGGAGGAAATAGGGGAAACGATCGGGCCAGTGTTGAAACTTGATTATCAAACTGAATGGGGACGACGGGGACGTTTTGCGCGTATGGCAGTCTCGATCGATCTATCAAAACCTCTGGTCTCCAAGATCCTGGTCAACGGCGATATTCAATTGATTGAATATGAGTCACTGCCCGTTATATGCTTCCATTGTGGCATTTATGGGCATTCAACTGAAACCTGCCCTCTTACAAAGAAGCAGCCGACTGATGCGAGAAACCAACCAGAAAAACCGTCCCCCACATCGGATGCTGTGCCTGCTGAAAACCCTAGTAACTCACGAGGGGATCTAGCTGGAGATGTTGTTTCTTACGGTCCCTGGATGATTGCTGAACGGCGGCCCCGACGACCTAAGGCAACTGCAAACCCTACCAAGCCTGTCCCAGATTTACCTATACAAGGATCCCTCTTCAACCCCATATTTGCCCATGATGATGATCCCAACCCAATTCCACCTACTGAATCCTCCCTCGTCCCTGCGCCATGCCCACCAGCCCCACGAAAACAACCATTGAAACCCTCGACCAAAACAAAAAATAAAAAAAAGATGGCCCAGCCAATAGTTCCTCAACAGATACCCCTTCGCAAACCCCTCTCCATAAATTTTTCTGAATTCCCAGTTCTATACAAGTTTTCTGCTAAGGCTTCCAGCTCCTGCTCCCACCCCACACCCACGAATGTTTCCATTTTAGAGGCATCAAAGCATTCTGTTACAGTAATGAAAGAAAATGAAAACCCCAATATCCTGGAACCTATCCAAAGCTCTTCGATGCACGTAGACAAAACAATTGTTCATCCTGGGACAACTATGGATGCCTCTCTCCTGGGTGACCCACCCGACACTTCTGATACAAATACCCATGCACAGCTTTGTGACACGGGGATGGAGGCTACGACTCCTACAAATGTAGTTGCTCATAACCCTGAATTGCAGATGACCGCTGGGCAGTCTACTGCCATGCTTGAGTAACCAGTTTTGTTTTGCCCTACTTCCTTTTATTTTATGGATATTAAGATATTTACGTGGAATGTTCAGGGTTGTGGAGACGCAAAGTTTGTGCCTGCAGCTCGCCAATTTCTAAAGGATAATAAACCAGACGTTGTTCTCTTTGTCGAGCCCCGTATCAGTGGTAAACGTGCGGATGCTGTTATCAAAACCCTAGGGTTTCCCTTCACCCATAGAATTGAGGCTGCCGGGTTTGCAGGAGGTATCTGGCTTGCATGGTATAACACAGTCCGGATTACGGTTCTGAGTACACATTTTCAGTTTATACACTTCAAGATTAGTACTATGAGAGACAACCACACGTTGCTTGCAACAGGGGTTTATGCTTCCCCTTTGCTTCGAATCGACGTAAGCTTTGGCCTCTACTGGATAGGCTTGCTTCTGCAATACGAAGTCCTTGGGTCCTCTTCGGGGATTTTAACGCCACCCTTTGCCTTTCCGATCGGAAGGGCTGTTCTCCATCGTCAAAGCCGTGCCGAGCCTTCCAGAGATTTATTTATGACAATGGTTTGAGGGATATGGGTTACAGCGGACCGTGTTACACGTGGTCTAGGGGATATGCTTCAGTCCGCCTGGATCGTTTTCTTTGCAACTCATACTTTGACGAAGCTTTCTCCAACTCCACAGTGTTTCATCTTCTTCGAATGCGCTCCGACCATAGACCGCTTATTCTTCATATAGGAGACATGAGAGACACAAATAGGGCGCATCAGTTTCGTTACTTCACTGGTTGGAATCAACATGATGAATTTATTAGAATGGTTGCGGATAATTGGGGACATGATTCATCAATGACTGCGAATATACGTACTTTCATCCATGCTGCGGACACGTGGAATAGAACAGTCTTTGGTTACTTGGGAATGAAGAAGAAGATGCTTATGGCCAGGTTGCGAGGCATTCAAAAAGCCCTGAGCCATCGTGCTTCTCGATTTTTGATAAATCTTGAAGCCGAGCTTCTTATTGAGCTTGAGCATATCCTTGACCAAGAAGAGGCCTTATGGAAGCAGAAGTCACGATCTGACTGGATCTCGCAAGGTGACCGCAACACCCGCTACTTCCACAGGCGGGCCATTGCGCGTCGGCAGAGGAAAAAAATATCGACCCTCCGGATTAGAGATGGAACATGGAGTGAAGATGACAGTGTGCTCAAAGAAGAAGCTGTCCTTTTTTTTGAAAATTTGTTCTCATTACCTGCAGGCACTAACGAATCTTGCCCCACCACAGGTCAGTTTCCCTCCATACCTTCGGCGCTTTTACACCATCTTGATGAGATACCCTCTGCCGGTGAAATACATGCGGCCCTTTGTGACATGGCCCCATTAAAGTCACCGGGATGGGATGGTCTTCACGCCGAGTTCTTCCAAAAAAATTGGTCTACAGTTGGTCCCTCCATAGTGGCTATGATACAAGAGATTTTTAGTGGCAAGCAACTAGAACCTGACCTCAATCGGACTATTATTGTTCTTCTACCCAAAATTGACAGTCCTACGTCCTTTGCGGATTTTCGGCCCATCAGCCTGTGTACAGTTATCTATAAGCTGCTCTCTAAAATTATTGTACGAAGACTAAAGCCAATCTTCCCCATCCTTATTGGGTACAATCAGTCGAGCTTCATATCTGGGAGAAACATCACTGATAATGTGATTATCAATCAAGAGGTGATCCATACAATGCGACTTTCAAAGCTCAAATCCGGGTGGATGGCCATAAAAGTTGACCTGGAGAAGGCCTTTGACCGTGTTAGATGGGAGTTCATCGCAGATTCTCTACAAGATGCTGGTTTTCCACCAAACATAAGACGAATCATAATGGAATCTGTGACTTCTTCTAGTTTCCAAATCCAATGGAATGGAAGCCTCTCGAGAGCTTTTGTGCCACAGCGAGGAATACGGCAGGGGGACCCCCTATCACCGTACCTCTTTGTTCTCGTGATGGAACGTTTAGGGCATATGATCAAAGAAGCTGTAGCAGCGGGTAACTGGAAACCATTCCGTTTCACTAATAACGGAACCCCTATCTCCCATTTGTTCTTTGTGGATGATCTAATCCTATATGCAAAGGCTACAACATCACAGGCCGATATTATTCAAAAGGTGTTGGCGACTTTCGGGGTGTGTTTCGGGCATCAAGTTAACAAGCGAAAGACGGAAGTTTATTTCTCACCTAATACCTTGCCTGTTGTGCAAGATGCAATCAGTTCAGCTCTTGGCTACCAACGGGTGGAGCAGTTTCAGAAATACCTTGGTGTGCCGGTTCTCCATTCGCGGGCAAATGTGAGGACTTCGATTTTTTGCTGGATAAAATTCGAGCCAAGCTGAATTGATGGGCCGGTCGAACCTTATCTTTAGCCGGTCGGGTAACGCTTGCGAAATCTGTAATTGCGGCAATACCGGTCTACTTCATGCAGACTTGTAGTTTACCCAAGAAGGTGTGTCTGGAAATAGAGAAAATTATGCGAACCTTCATTTGGGGATCACACGCGAGCAGCCGGAAGATTGCCTTGGTTAACTGGGAAACAGTTTGTCAACCAACGGAGCGTGGTGGTCTCGGCATCCGTAGGATTTTCGACTTCAACATGGCCTTTATTCTCAAGCTTGCGTATGGTCTGGTAACTAAGCTCGACTCTTTTTGGGTTAAAATCCTTCGCGAGAAGTACAAGATTTATGAACTCTGCCCGCAGTCTGTAACCCGCTTGGTTAGCACACCCCTTTGGAAAGCAGTTGCAGCTGCTTGGGTTGATATGCGCGATAGCCTCGTATGGTCCCTGGGAAATGGTGAACATATACATCCGCTGGAAGACAATTGGGTCCCATCTCTTGGGCCACTTCGTCCCTATCTCCGTCAACAATCAATTGACACAGCTGGCCAAACCTGGAGTGACTTGTTGGATTGCAATGGTGAATGGGATGTTTGCAAGCTTTCGACTCTGTTCACCACTGAGGTAGCTAACCATGTTTTGAATAACAGGCAACCGGACCCCTCTGACATAGCTGACAAACCTGCTTGGGGACTCAACAAGAGCCTTCTATTCGACATTAAATCTGCATATGGCCTCCGTGCTAGCTTTCAGTGGCATCAACCCTCAGTCTCCTGGGCTCAAGTCTGGAAACTGCCGGTTCCCCACAGGATTCGTATGTTCATTTGGACTGCCCTACACGAGAAACTGTTGACGAAAGCTGAACTATGTAGGCGTTCAATCGCAAGCAATCCTTTCTGCCCCTGCTGCAATATGGCGGAGGAGTCAACTCTGCATCTTCTACGGGACTGCAGGGCCATTGCTGCGATATGGCGAGACCTAGCTAATCCAGGTGACATGGCTTTCTTTACATCTGGTGAGGTACGAACCTGGCTTCTCTCGAATATTTCTATGAAGTCGACTGCTACAACATGGGGGGTTCCATGGCCCATTCTCTTTGCGTCTATCATCTGGCAGATATGGAAATGTAGGAATGAGTTTGTTTTTAATGGAACTCCCAGCACTGTAACACAAATTATGCAGCGTGGTGTCACATGGGCACGGTATTTTGGTGAATCGGCAATGCTCCATGTATTTGGGAATCATCCGACTCGGCCGCCTCGATCCTCCCAATGGCCAAAACCTGGTATTAGCTGGTTTTGCTTAAACTCGGACGGGGCAGTTGATCCGCAATCTGGTCTAGGCTCTGTTGGTGGCGTCCTTAGGTCACATGATGGTACGTGGGTACTTGGTTATAATAAAACGGTGGGGGTGACAGATCCATTGTAGGCGGAGCTTTGGGGCATACTCATTGGACTCAGACTTGCATGGGATAGAGGGATCACGCGACTGCTTATTCAAACTGATTGCAACCAGGCCCTTCTCCGCATAAACAAGCTTGATGCGAATGCAGACCCTTGCTCGCTTGTTCGTAGTATTGTTCATTTACGTGGCCGCTCGTGGACTACAGATACCTTATGGATCCCAAGAACTGCCAACATGCTGGCGGATAGCATTGCTAAGTTTAGTAACCTCCCGTGTTTCCGTTTGACCACCTTCGATTCCCCCCAAGCTTCCCTTGTGCACTTAGTTGCTTCGGATATCTCTAATAGCCTGTAATTCCTAGCAGTTCTTTCAATTCGAAAAAAAAAAGAAATTGATTAGCAGAATATAATCCTTACCGTATCCACATCTAAAATATAGTATAATTAATTTTAGGGTAAACTACATAAATGACCACCATACTATTGGTAAAGTCGCGATTTGACCATCTTACTTTTTTTTAAGCAATTAAACCACCAAATTATTTAATTGGTTGCAATGTGACCACCAACCGTTAAAAACTACCGGAAGGTGTGACGTGGTTGTTAATAAAATTGGTATAATTACACATTTGATCCCTGCTATTTGTACATTTTTATCAATTTAGTCCCAATTTTAATAAATAAAATAATTTTATTATTTAATTAGGTTACGACACGTGTCACCACCTGATTGGAGGAGCAAAATTTAAAGAAACAAGCATTTGCCTCTGATAGGATTCGAACCTAGGGCAGCTGGGTTGAAAGCCAACGCTTAAACCACTAGGCCAAAGCTTTTGTTGTGAATTGTTCTACACAATATAATATATATCTTAGTTTATAAATCATGCCAGGAAAAAAACAAGACATAACTCTGGCAAGATTCGAACCCAAGTTTTCTGGGTTAAAAGTGAGCATGCCTACCACTAAACCAAAGTTATTCTTATGATATAATGTACAAAATCTATTATATAACTTAATTTGTTTCTCATGTCAGGAAAAAGAAAATAAATATAGATTAAAGAAACTCGAATATAATACTTTTGGGATGCATAAAATATTTAAACCACTAAAATATATCTAATAATTAAATTATTAACCATTTTATTTTTTATTAAGTTTTAATTAAATTATTATATTAAAAAATAAAAAATTAAATTAAAATTTTATTTAACGAATATAAATTTAATAAATTATGTTTGTGAGTTTAGACTCGTTAAATATAATTTTAATATAATTTTATTTTTTAATATAATAATTTAATTAAAATTTAATAAAAAAATAAAATGGTTAATAATTTAATTAAAATTAAAATTATTAATTTTATAAAAAAAATTAATATAATTTTTTTATTTTTAACCATTTTATATTCGTTAAATAAAATTTTAATATATATATTTTTTAATATAATAATTTAATTCAAATTTAATAAAAAATAAAATAGTTAATAATTTATTTGTTAGATATATATCAGTGGTTTAAATATTTTATGCATCCCAAAAGTATCATATTGGAGTTTCTTTAATCTATATTTATTTTCTTTTTCCTAACATGAGAAACAAACTAAGTTATATAATACGTTTTGTACATTGTATCATAAGAATAACATTGGTTTAGTGGTAGGCACACTCACTTTTAACCCAGAAAACTTGGGTTCGAATCCTGCCAAAGGTATGTTTCTTGTTTTTTTTCCTGGCATGAGTAATAAACTAAGATATATATTATATTGTGTACAATAGTTCACATCAATAGCTTTGGCCCAGTGGTATAAGCGTTGGCCTTCAACCCAGCTGCCCTGGGTTCGAATCTTACTGGAGGCAAATGGATGTTTCTTTAAATTTTGCTCCTCCAATAATACGACGACACGTGTCGTAACCTAATTAAATAATAAAATTATTTTATTTATTAAAATTGGGACTAAATTGATAAAAATGTACAAATAGCAGGGATCAAATGTGTAATTATACCAATTTTATTAACACCCACGTCACACCTTCCGTTAGTTTTTAACGGTTGGTGGTCACATTGCAACCAATTAAATAATTTGGTGGTTTAATTGCTTAAAAAAGAAGTAAGGTGATCAAATCGTGACTTTACCAATAGTATGATGGTCATTTATGTAGTTTACCCTTAATTTTATTTATAATTGATGTAAATAATTAAACAGCGTTAACTGGTGGACTATAGGATTTTTGTAGGAGTGTTCGGTTTACGGAACGTAACATAGTCTTTGGGAATAAGATTTCAAGAATAATTCATTATTTAGCATATTAATAAGAATGTTACATTACTTTGTTTGGTTTGTTTGACATGAATCTAAAATTACAATATTTGGTTGATTGATTATAAGATTACCAGAATCTATTTTTTACAAAATTATCCTTGTGATATACTTTCTTTTTAACTAGTCAAACTTCTAATATTAATGTGAAAATATTCTCATGAAAATTCATAGAAAATATATTTATTTATTATTTTTAATTTATATATTTTTCTTTTATAAAGTTCTTACGCAAATAATTAAATAAAATTTTTAATGCTATAGTACATTATTATATATTTGAATATTTATGATTTATTATAATTATATATTTAAAAAGTACATAAAAAATTATAAACTTTTATAATAATCATCGCATTTGCTAATAAATCAAATACAATAATAACTAACTATATATATTATATTTATATATTTTATTACTCAGTTTACATTATTTTTAAAATCATGAGTCATTCTTTAAAATTTAAAATTTCAAACAAAATTTGTAATGTGATTAATAATTTAATAATACATATTTTTACCGTATAAATAAAAAACATTATTTTTAGAGCATAAATAATAGGGTAATCTTCACCCGTGGTCCCTTTTGTTTGGGGTTTGTTCTATTTTGGTCACCTGAATTCAAAAAAGATAATTCTTGTCACTTACATTTTGAATCGTGTCTATTTTGGTCCCTTGGCCGTTAACCTCCGTTAATAAAAAAAAATTAATTTTTAATTTAACCCCAAAACTTTCAAAATTTTATTTTTTTACCATCTTCCCCAAAAATATGAAAATTTTATTTCTCTCTCCACCACCCAATCCCGACCTTCTTTCCACCACCATGGGTCCACCACTCTCCTCCGCCCTAAAGCGTTTATCTGAGATTTATTTTCCCAATATTGATTGGTTTGAGTGAGTTCACTTTTTAACTGTGATTTGTTTTGCAGTACTTGTGAATATTGCTTATACTCTGCAAATAAAGTAGGAGTTTTATTCTCATGCTTTTGCTCTATTTACATGCATTCTATTATGATTGTCACATTCGGACTGCAAATGCTCGCCAAAGAGCTCACCATGTTAGAGCCATTGACATCTCATTTCTTATCATTAGAAATTCATATATTGTTTCTAATGTTTGCAGATGTAATCTGGAGGACATCCTATTGGAGATGGATTGAATTTTCCAGCCAGAAGGCGCGGTTATATTTCGGGACGAGGTGAATGTTCTTATTAAAGTGAAGAAGATAACATCAGGAATGAGGTGGGGGCACTAAGATGGTTGATCATGAAGATGGCCCTTTGGTTGCTGTTAAGAAATATTGGGTTGTAGGTGGAAACTCAACAGCTGTAGAGTGACCGGCATAGGAAAGCAGACTTCGAAATCTTGTGCTGTGAGCTGAGCTGCCAATACTCTCTGTTACACGAAGTTCGCGGCATGAATTCGATTAATTTTCGGCCTGAAAATTTTTGCTACTTTATTGTTTCGGTTATAGGGAGGCAATTTGGATAACAAACTATGGACCAATATCGATCACTATGGGTTCATTTGTATTAAATTATGAATAGACAGCTTTGAAAGTGTATATGCATCCAAAGCTGCATTATATTTTTAGTTTTGGTCTTATTTGCAAAATGTTAGCTCGAGAAGTTAATGCACGATTTCTTGTTTGTTAGTGAGTTGGCAAGTTCTTTTCTTCTTTAAGGAAGAAAGAAAATGGGTGCCCAGATTTACCCTAAGAAGAAAGTCTCTATTAGAAACAATAATATCTTTCAAAGAGTAAAAATTGGGGCGGAAGAGAGTGGCGGACCCATGGCAGTGGAAAGTTGGTCGGGATCAGATGGTGGGAGGAAAAATAAAATTTTTAAGTTTTTGAGGAATGGTGAAAAATAAAGTTTTGAACGTTTGAGGGTTAAATTGTAAATTAATTTTTTTATTAACGGAGGTTAATGGCCAAGGGACCAAAATAAACATGATTCAAAACGTAAGTGACAAGAATGATCTTTTTTGAATTCAGGTGACCAAAATAGAACAAACCCCAAACAAAAGGGACCACATGTGAATATTACCCTAAATAATATTAAAAATTATTTCTAACATTTATTATTATTTTTTAATGATGAGTGTGGTTTACATATTTTACTATGCAACAATTTAGGTTAGATAAGGAATTGTTTTAACATATAAAAACAAAAAATATATAATGTTGGAGAAATAGAAATTAATGATTTATATGAATACAAAACATTATTTCAAGGGTATTTTAGTCTAAAGTGGTGAGAATTATCTAATACCTAAGGATATGGTGGGAATGACATTACCACTATTTTGGGGAAAAGAAGTTACTATTGGGAATGTAGTATTACCCCTGTAGGGAATTCTCCTAAACCAAGCATGAGTATATGATTCTGGAAAATATTATTTGTAAAGCCCTGGTTCTGGGCCTATGAGTTTTCTAGGTTGATTAGACGGTCCGATGGACCAGGATTAGAGATTCGTGTTGGATTCAGGAAAAATCGAAATTAATATTCTTGAGTGAGATAAAAATATAGAAAATATCTTAAAATCATTATTTAATATGTAGATGTTTTTGGTAAAAAACAATTTTGAAAAATGGATTTTAGAAATTGGACATTTTGGGACTAGTGACCGAAATGTAAAGAATGAAAATTGTTTTCTATTTTGAAAGATGATCACAACTTTGAATCTTTAAGGAGCTATTTTCCCCAAGCCTAATATCAAAACTTACTCCTTAATTGGCTATTTTAAAAGGCTTGGGAAGAGTATAAATAAGTTTGGAGAATTAATTTTATAATTAATTTTCTAAATAAACTTTACGTAACTAACTTTTTTCTAAAACATTTTCTCTCAAACTCTCCCAAGCCAAACACCCTTTTTTTTCTTCAAAATTTTCAGGTAACTTCTTGATTTCTTCAATCTTTTGAGTTCAAATGAGTTCTTAATTGTTTTCTACCAAAACCTTATTATTTTAATATTGTTTTCTCATGTAAATCAATCCAATTAAGGAGGAAAGTCAACATTAGAGGCGAGCTTCGTTCTTCTCCTCTAATTTAAGGTTCTTTACTGAAATTCCCAAGTTATTGATCCTTTATATATGGTTTCTAATGAGTTTAATGATTTAACTATAGAAAATTGGTTAAATCAAAGTTTAATTGATGAGATTGATTGATTTTCATTTTGGATCTTTTTTGCTCAGTTCTTGATTAGTTCTAATCATGATTTTTGATGTTTTATAATATTGATAAGTTGGTTTTAACATTGAAATCTCGAAACAAGGCGAATCTCTAATTTCTTAGGTTGTTGGTTATGTGTTTTTGAGAAGTTGTAGGTATTTTATGAATGTTGGAGGTATAAGGATGATGCTAGGTTGTTTTTGGATGTTAATTGAATGTAATTGATGGATTAAACCTTTAGGTTTTAGCTGGGTTAAGTTTGGAAGGTGTTTGATGTTGATTTCGGTTGTTGTGGATGGGTTTTTTGTTAGAGTTGCTGTGCATTAATGTTGAGGAGTGTTTGAATGCATTAGATGCGTTGAATCCTCTGTTTTTGTGTGGTTAAAAAATTGGAGGTTGATCCTCAAGCTTATGGTATCGTTTCAGAAACTTTGGAGGAGTAGTTCGCATCGACGAACGAGGTTTTGCATAGTCGGTGAGCGAGAACGTGGAATTTAGCTTTAAAATGGTTTAAAGGTTATTTTGAGAGTTTAAATTAACCTTGAAACTCTAGTTTAAACTTGGAAGTAAATATGACAAGATTTCTCCCTTGGTTGTGTATTAACGAAATTGGTTTTATTTGAATTACATGATACCTACTTTTTAAGCATGTTTTTATACTAATTTTGATCATATGTTGATGATGGATGAATTTTTTTGAGTGGATCAATGGATTGATCAAAGCCAAGAGGGGGTGAATTGGGTTTTTAAAATTTGTTGGAGAAAGTGGAATGACTAAAATTGAAGAACAAGGCAATTTAGAGTGGTTCAAGTTCCAAATGAACTCTACTTCCACTACCTTAGCTACCACTAAGGATTTTCCAACAATCCACTAATTGCTCTTCCCTTTTTCAAGGCTTAAGAGGTAGCCTTTACAATACCGGTCAAATTTTCTACCCAAAATTTGACCAAACCCTCACAAGAATACAAAGAAGAATTAAAGGCAAGAAAAATATCTCTCAATACAAGTTTGCCCCTTTAAATACAAGCACTCAACCCAAATTGGAATACAAGATTAGAATTACACACAACACAATTTGGGATTTTACAAGAATGAGAAATTAGACACTTTGAGCTTGGATTTTTGTAAGGATTTTTCTCTTAGATGCAATAGTTGTTGCTAGTCTTCAATTGACTTGATTTTATACATTCTCCATTAATTCTAGCTGTTTGGGTGGTTAGGGTATTGAATATAGCCGTTGGGACCCCCTCTTTCCACCATAAATGCACTTCTGCAGCCTACCGTATCGGTACGCAGGGATCCGTATCGATACATGTCTCAAAACAGAAAGAGCCGTTGCACAATTACAAGAGGAGTGTATCGATCCGCGTGTAGGCGTATCGGTACGGTTTAAGGAAGTGTTTCGATACGGACAAGACCGTATCGATACAATTATTCTCACAAATCTCACTGGAAGATTCTGTATCGATAAGGGTAAGAGCGTATCGGTACGAGACAACCAATTCTTTAAAAATCTGTTACCTAACAACTGACACCAACGGTCAAAAACATTTAAGGCTTTCGAATTTAAAATTCCATTAAATATGTATCGATACGGGTGACACCGTATCAGTATGCCATTCAAACTCAGTGTGATTTTATAGAGATAGCGTATTGATACAGATACAATCTGTTTCGATACCCTGTTTCGATACGGTAAAGGGCGTATCGAAACAGATTTCTCTAGTGGCCATGTTTGGTTAAAAAGGTATCGATACGGCTAGGAGCGTATCGATACGCATATACGATTTTCAATAGTTTGGCCTTGGAACACTTACAAAATATTTTAGAGTTTGAATTTTTCAATCTAAAGTAAAGCCTTGTTGATTTGAAACCTTTTGAGGGACTTAAAAATCTATTTCAAGTTTTTTAATTTAATCCTTAAAACACTTTGTTATATAAAAATCAAACATATGTTTTACAATCTCCCCTTTTTGATATAACAAAACCAAAACTTGAAATTTTTAAGACTTTTGAAAAACTTTGCAAAACAACTCCCCCTTAATATTAGCTAGGTAAAATTTAAGTTAAAATTTAAAATTTTAAGTGAGCTTGTTCCCTCTCCCCCTTTTTGTTAGATAAAAAATAAGAGACATAGATAGACATAGGCAAAAGGCATAAACGATAACCAAGCAACATAGAATAGATAAACATTAAGTTCATAACAAAGGAAACATCAAAATAAAATCCAAATAACAATAATCAAAGCATAGGTTTTAAACTTAATCCTAAAGAACATAATTCAAAGTGCATAAATAGAAATCCTAAATGACATGAATGGAATGCAAAGATAATCTACTACTCTTCTCCATCGCCATCTTCATCATCTTCATCATCCTCTTCGTTTGCATCAACATCATTTCTCCTTGATTGACGCCACTCATCATGAAAAGCGGTAAGAGAGATTTTCACCGAATTGTGACTGCCTTCAAGAGAAGTGAGACGCGTCTCTACATTTTTCACGCGATCTTCAAGGCTTGTAAAGCGTGTGTCTATGGCGGTAAACCCTGAATTCATAACTTGATCCATGGAAGAAATTCCCGTGCGTAAGCCCATGAATTGTTTGTTGAGAAAAGCCATAAGAGCATCCATGGAAGGTGGAGGAGGAGCTTGAGGATTGGCAATCTCTTCCAGAATCGCATTGCTAGGAAGCTCGGAAAGACGAAGCCAACTACCATTGAAGTAATGAAACTTCCCCCTAGAAAGAGATCTTTCATCAATGGGATCGGTGAGGGGTGTCGGGTAGTTGTGAGAACAATCAATCTCCTTTTGAGTGAAGAAGTAACTCAAGGCGGTGTCATATGTGAATGAAGTGAAAAGAGTTGTATGGCGGTGTTGCACGAGATAGACAATCTCTGCAAACATGATGCGAGCAAGATTTGGTTGTTGTCTTTGGCGGAAGCACCGAATCCAAAAATCATCAACTTGGCGGATGGTCGAATATTTCCCTCCCGAAGGCCTAAACCACCAAGTAATCATCAAGTGAAGGATTCGATCTTGAGCATTAAGAACCGTCACGGAACCTCCCAAGACATGACCAACGGAATTCTCATCTTCGATACCCTCATCTTCTAACTTAAAAACAACACAAAGAGATGGAACGTCGATGGTAATCTTTTTGCCCATGAGATAAGAGTTGACGGCAACAACATTACCTGAGGGATCGGTGACACACTTGGCATTGGCATAGAATATCAAAACCAAATTGCGAAAGAAAAAGCCCGTGGTTTGTATAAAATCCATAAATTTCCATTCTTGGAGCAAAGATAAGTAGACAAACTTGAAGCGCTCCGAATTAAGGAAAGGAATGGAAATCACCCTCTCCGGACGAATCTTATAATTTTGAAAGGTGCAAAAATAGTTGAGTTCCCCGGTGGTTCGAAAACATCTTTGATAGATAAGGGTCAAATTAGGATGAGTACCATCTCCGAGATTGGAAGCTTCACCGACTTCACTAGTACGCGCTCTCTTTTTGGGTGCCATTATCTAGAGAAATTTATCAAAACAATGTGTATGCATCATTTTTCTCAATCAACTCATGTAAATCAATAATCAAGGTAAAAAAATTTGAAAGATAAAAACAAAAAACAAAACACAAAGTTTGTTTTTGAAGAAGCAAAAATAAAACAAATGGAATTTAAAACGAAAATCACAAAGAAAATAAAAGGAGAAAAAGAATTTTATACCTTGATATTGATATAGAGATGAATATATGAAGAACTTGCACCAATTTGATAGAGAGCTTTAAAAGCTTAGCTTGATGTTGAAAAACCCTCAAGATATTTTTAGTTTGGTGGTGAAAATATGAGGGATTGAGAGGCTTTTTATAGAGTAAAAACGGCTAGGGTTTTGAAATTTTAATTTTGGTAAAAGTGAAACTTTTTTAATGCCATTAATAAGCTGTCTATGCATTCGAGTATCGATATGCCAAAGGGTGTATTGATACGGGGGTAAAATGGTAATTCCCTAGAAACACGTGTCAAGGGACCGTATCGAAATGGATATCATCCGTATCGAAACGTTCACAGCTCGTATCGAAATGGGTTTAACAATATCGATACCCGTATTAGAGAAAATGTAGTCTGGTCAACTAATTAAGTACTCGTATCGATACACATAAGGCCGTATCGATACCCTATGCCCAGAAATGCATTTTTGGCTTTTAGAACAACCAAAGGCTCGACTCTAACATCTCCTAAATGAATGCAATTGATGAATGATCAAGTCTAAGCATATTCTATCATAAACATACTCCCCCTAGTTATAGGCATGGTTTCTATCAAGATCAACAACACATAAACATGCATTTTCACAAATTTAAGCAATTTTAACCTCAAAAGGAGTTCTAAAGGGTCAAGGTAGGCTAGTTAGACCTAACTCTCTCCCAAGGGACCAAAAATGCTCTTTGTCTAGAGGTTTGGTAAAAATGTCCGCTAGTTGGTTCAAGGTGTTAACGTACTCTATAACAACATCTTCCTTAAAGACATGATCTCTAATAAAATGATGTCTTATTTCTATATGTTTGGTTCTAGAGTGTTGGATGTGATTTTTGGTTAAGCATATAACACTAGTGTTATCAGACTTAAGGGGTTTGGTTTCAACATTAACTCCATAATCTAAGAGTTGTTGCTTCACCCAAAGGACTTGAGCACAACAACTCCCTAAGGATATGTACTCGGCTTCGGTGGTAGATAGAGTTACACTATTTTGTTTCTTAGAGAACCAAGATATGAGCATACTACCTAAGAATTGACAAGTTCTCGAAGTACTTTTCCTATCAATTTTACATCTCCCATAATCCACATCCGAATAAGCATGAAGGTTGAAGGTTGAGTATTTAGGGTACCAAAGACCTAGACAATGAGTATCTCTAAGGTACCTAAAGATTCTTTTAACGACTATAAGGTGAGACTCTCTAGGACTAGCTTGAAACCTAGCACACAAGAAAATGCTAAACAATATTTCCGGTCTACTTGTGGTAAGTAAAGCAAAGATCCAATCATAGAGTGATAAAGCTTAGAGTCAACACACATACCTCCTTCATCTTTGTCAAGCTTTATAGATGAGCTCATTGGTGTAGCTTGAGGCTTTTCTTGCTTCAAGCCAAACTTCTTGAGCATATCTTTCACGTACTTTGCTTGATTGATAAAGGTGTCATCCTTCCTTTGTTTGATTTTTAGTCCCAAGAAGAATGAGAGCTCCCCCATCATGCTCTTCTCGAATTCATCTTGCATTAACTTAGCAAACTCTTTGCAAAGACACTCATTAGTAGATCCAAAAATGATATCATCAACATATATTTGCACTACTTTAATGTCATTTCTATATCTTTTTATGAAAAGTGTAGTGTCCATCTTACCTTTTTCAAAACCTTTTTCAATCAAAAAGTTTGAAAGCCTTTCATACCAAGCTCTAGGAGCTTGTTTTAAACCATAAAGTGCTTTGGTTAGCTTAAAAACATGATTTGGAAATTTTTGAATCTTCAAAACCCGGTGGTTGTTCCACATACACTTCCTCATTTATAAAACCATTTAAAAATGCACTTTTCATATCCTTTTGAAAAAGCTTGAAATTATGATAACATGCATACGCAAGCAACATCCTAATAGCTTCCATTCTAGCTACGGGTGCATAGGTTTCATCAAAATCTATTCCCTCTTCTTGAGTGTAACCTTGAGCAACTAATCTAGCTTTGTTTCTCACAATGTTACCACTCTCATCTAGTTTATTCCTAAATACCCAATTAGTTACTATAGTAGATTGATTACTAGGCCTTTCAAATAATGTCCGCACATTACTTCTCTCAAATTGATTTAAATCTTCTTGCATAGCCATAATCCAAAAATCATCTTTTAATGCTTCTTTAATGTTCTTAGGCTCAATGCATGAGATAAAAGCAACATGATTCATGAGTTTAAGAGAAGATCTAGTAGTTACCCCCTAGGATGGATCACCCAAGATTGCACCACCTTTAACATGGTTGTACTCCCTTGGGTAGCTTACTTCCTTTTCCTCAAGAGCCAAGTTCTTCAAGGCTTCAAGAGGTGGATCTTGTGCATCTTCTTCTTTAGTTAGAATCTCATCCTCCTTTGAAGTTTGTCCTCCATCAAAGGCATCAAGGATTCCTACATCATCATCATCACAAGATTCCTTCCTCGAAAGAAGGTTATCATCGAAAACCACATGAATAGATTCCTCTACAACTAAAGTTCTTTTGTTAAACACACGATAGGCTTTATAGTTTAAAGAGTAACCTAGAAAAATAGCTTCGTCACTTTTTGCATCAAATTGACCTAAATTGTCTTTTCCATTATTCAAAACAAAACACTTGCAACCAAAAGGGTGAAAATAGCTATTGTTAGGCTTTTTAGATTTTAAAATCTCATAAGAAGTTTTCTTTAAAATAGGCCTAATCATTACTCGGTTAATAATATAGCGAGCGGTGTTAGTGGCTTCCGCCCAAAAATACTTAGGTAAATTGTTTTCACAAAGCATAGTCCTAGACATTTCTCCTAAAGTTCTATTTTTCCTCTCAACTACCCCATTTTGTTGAGGAGTTCAAGGAGTCGAAAAATTATGGCTAATCCCATTTTCATTACAAAATCCATTAAAACCCATATTTTGAAATTTCGTTCCATTATCACTTCTAATATGTGAAATTTTAAGTTTAAGATCATTTTGGGTTAATTTTGAAAAAGTGATGAAGTTTTCTAAAGCCTCATCCTTGGTGCTTAAAAAGAGAACCCAAGTACATCTAGAGTAATCATCAACAAGCACAAAAGCATATGATTTTCCACCCAAGCTAGTTGTCTTAATTGGCCCAAATAGATCCATATGAATTAGTTGTAAACACCTACTTGTAGAAACATCATTAATGGATTTAAAGGATGATCTATGTTGTTTACCCTTAGAGCATACATCACATATTTTATCATTTGAGAACTTGATCTTGGGTAAACCTCTAACTAGATTTAGGGAAACTAATTTTTCTAAAACATTAATGCTAGTATGTCCTAGTTTCCTATGCCATAACCATGCATCATTTTCATTTTGTGCAACAAAACATGAATAAGATGAATGAATGTCATCTAGATGCACCATGTATATGTTACCCATGTGATGACCAATGAGCATTATTTTATTTGATTTAATGTCAACAATTTTACACCCATTTTTATCAAATAAGATATCAAACCATTTATCACACAATTGACTAATGCTCAATAAATTGTGTTTTAGACCATCGACATACAATACATTTTCAATGAGTATAGTAGAGTGATTACCTATGGAGCCAATACCTTTAATGTGACCTTTGGAGTTGTCACCAAATGTCACAACTCCTCCACTTTTTGGCTTTAAATCCATGAATCGACTCTTGTCTCCGGTTATGTGCCTCGAGCATCCACTATCAAGGTACCATGAATTTTGGCTTTGTGATTTGGCCTTGTAGCAATGCTCCCCCTACAAACAAAGAGATTGAACTTTGATTTTTGGTACCCAAATCATTTTGGGTCCACGAGTGTTAGCTCCCAAAAGCTTGGTTCCCTTAGAAATCCAAGGTAACATGGCACAACATTATTAGATTTGACAAGTTCCTTAGGAACCCATACACTTCTAATTCTTTTAGTTCTATTATGCCTATAGAAGCCACTTTGTTTGTAGTTATTGTTCTTTTTCTTAGGTTGGTTTGTTCTAGATGATTCATCTATTTCATTTTTCACATTACCAACACTCTTGAAAGACTTTTTGAGCTCATTAAGATCATATAACACCTTTTGGTGTTCAATATTGCATTGAGAAATAAGATTGTTTAAGTCTACATTTTTATTTTGAAAGAATTAAAGTTCATCTTGTAAACCTAAGATATTTTTCTCAAATTTCAAGTTAGCTTGAGAAAGTAAGTCATTTTTAGCATTTAATTCCGAAATGATCTTTTTATTTCTTAAACCGGACTCTTTATACTTCTCAACTAACTCTTCGTATACCTCTTGTAACTCATCATAAGCATCTAGAAGTTCATCATAAGTAAAATCAAAAGTAGATGAGTTAGAGGTTACCATAGAAGAATCCTCCTCAAGAGCCATGAGGCAAAGGTTGGCCACTTCATGTTCCTCATCCTCGGATGACTCCTCATCACTCCAAGTAGCAAGCTTGGCTTTGAGCTTCTTCTTCTTCTCAAAGCCCTTCTTCTTGAGTTGAGGGCAATCGGAACGTATGTGACCCGGCTTTTTGCACTCAAAGCAAATGATTTGATCCCTCTCTTCTTCTTTGCTTTTGTTGTTGAAGTCCATCTTTCTTTGAAATTTTCTCCCTCGGTTGGACTTCATGAATCGTGAGAATCGTTTGGCTATCATGGCCAATTCCTCAAGGTATTCCTCCTCACTAGAAGAGCTCTCCTCTTGTAGAGAGGCCTTGAGAGCAACTCCTAGCTTCTTCTTCTTCTCTACCTCATGCTTCTCTATTATTCTCTCTTCCTTCTTCTTCTTTTCCTCTCTTCCTTGCTTCATGATCTTGTGTGTAAGAAGAGACCCAACAAGCTCATCAAGCTTCAAAGTTTTCAAATTCTTTGCTTCAATGATGGCCGTCCTCTTACCATCCCAAGACTCTGAGAGAGAGTACAGAAGCTTCCTCACTAGCTTATGTTTGAGAATTACTTCACTGAATCCTTTAATACCATTGACGATGATCGAAAATCGATCAAAAATCTTTGAGACACTCTCATCGGGGTCCATCTTAAAATTCTCATAACTCAAGTTTAGCAACCCAATTTTCGTCTCTTTCACATCGTTAGTGCCCTCATAAGTCGTCTCCAAAGTGTCTCACACGTCCTTTGCGCTTTCGATAGATGAAACCTTTGAGTAGATATCCGGACCAAGTGCACAAAATATGATATGTAGAGCTTTGTCATTGACTTACATCTTTCATCTATCTTCATCGGTCATCTTCGACTTTACTTTCGGAACTAGTCTTCCTTCATCATTTCTCTTAACTGGAATGTAAGGGCCTTCTTCCACTACATCCCAAACCATGTAATCCGTTGACTTGATGAAGAGACGCATTCGATTATTCCAATATGGGTAGTTGTCCCCATTGAAGAATGGTGGTTTAGTGGTTGATTGTGACTCATAGAGGTTGGAGGTTGAAGTAGATGGCATAGCTTGTGTTTAGAATAGATCACACTCTCCTAGGAACTTCTCTTGTGGTTGTTAATCCTTCAAAGAGGTAGGCTCTGATACCAATGGTTAAGTGTATCAATGGATTCATCAAAGCCAAGAGGGGGTGAATTGGGTTTTTAAAATTTGTTGGAGAAAGTGAAATGACTAAAATTGAAGAACAAGGCAATTTAGAGTGGTTCAAGTTCCAAATGAACTCTACATCCACTACCTTAGCTATCACTAAGGATTTTCCAACAATCCACTAATTGCTCTTTCTCTTTTCAAGGCTTAGGATGTAACTTTTACAATACCAGTCAAATTTTCTACCCAAAATTTGACCAAACCCTCACAAGAATACAAAGAAGAATTTAAGGCAAGAAAAATATCTATCAATACAAGTTTGCCCCTTTAAATACAAGCACTCAACCCAAATTGGAATACAAGATTGGAATTACACACAACACAATTTGAGATTTTACAAGAATGAGAAATCAGGCACTTTGAGCTTGGATTTTTGTAAGGATATTTCTTTTGGATGCAATAGTTGTTGCTATTCTTCAATTGCCTTGATTTTATACCTTCTCCATTAATTCTAACCGTTTGGTGGTTAGGGTATTGAATATAGCCGTTGGGACCCTCTATTTCTACCATAAATGCACTTCTGCAGCCTACCGTATCGGTACGAGGGGATCCGTATTGATACCTGTCTCAAAACAAAAAGAGTTGTTGCACAATTACAAGAGGAGCGTATCGATACACTTGTAGGCGTATCGATACAGGTTAGGGAAGTGTTTCAGTACGGGGAAGACCGTATCGATACAATTATTCCCACAAAGCTCACTAGAAGATTTCGTATCGATACGGGTAAGAGCGTATCGATACGGGACAACCAATTCTTTAAAAATCTATTACCTAACAACTGACACCAACGATCAAAAACATTTAAGGCTTTCGAATTAAAAATTCCATTAAATCCATATTGATACGGGTGACACCGTATCAGTACACCATTCAAACTTAATGTGATTTTATAGAGAGAGCGTATCGATACAGATACAATCTGTTTGGATACCCTATTTCAATACGGTAAAGGGTGTATCGAAACATATTTCTCTTGTGGCCAAGTTTGGTTAAAAAGGTATCGATACGGCTAGGAGCGTGTCGATACGCATATGCGATTTTCAATAGTTTGGCCTTGGAACACGTAGAAAATATTTTAGAGTTTGAATTTTTCAACCTAAAGTAAAGCCTTGTTGATTTGAAACTTTTTGAGGGACTTAAAAATCTATTTTAAGTTTTTTTAATTTAATCCTTAAAACACTTTGTTATATCAAAATCAAACATAGGTTTTACAAATTTGGAAAATGGTCCCTATAAGTATGAGGAAATAGTTGTAATGCATGGTTTAATGCATTGAAAACGGTTTTTTGCATCTAAAAACAATGAGGTACATGGTTAATAATTAATTATATTAGCAAGTGATGTGGTTTAAAATGTTATCGGATATTGTTGGCCAGCCATAGGATTGAAAGTGCACTATAAATAAGTCACCTCGAGTGTTTAAGGGTTTATGTGTACCGAATACTCCACCATGAGTACCCTAATGGTCGAGGGGTTTCATGGTATGGAAAACTCCCATTAGTGGATTATACATATAACAGGTGATTAGGTTGTGATGGTACTCGGTTGTGATTGTACCTTAATTCCGGTTGAGATTGTATGAAGTGTTTAGTGGACACTTGTTGAATCCATGTATCTGATATAATATTTTGTGAAGTGGAACTTGGTTTATGATTGCTTAAAAGCCAGTATAATTGATGATGTATCATGTTGATGGATTATGTATATTATACATGTTTACTTTTTAAGCCTTGCATATAGGTTGTTATGCATGAGAAAGCTTAAATTGAGAGATTGCAAATGAGATTTTGTTGTGGATCCATGATACATGTTGCATATGATTTAATATGCATGTTTTGGAAATGTTAAGTACATGGTTTATAAGGCATGGTGTTTTGAAAGATGTTTAAAATGAGATTTTCAAGTGGTTTTCATAACTGGTTTAAATGCATTGATGGTGTTTTGTTTTTGAGCGCTTCTCACTAAGCCTAGTGTGTTTACGCTTTCTTTGTCCATCAATGCAGAGAATTAAAGGTTGGAGGTAGCAAGCAAGTGAAGGGAATCCAAGGACTTGAACAATTTGAAAGTATGCTTTTTGAACTAGACTACTAGTAATAAAGGCAATGAGGTTCATTGTTGTCTGGGAGGATTATTTGCTAAACTCCCGTTTCGTGCAAGTTTATATTGTTGTTGTGAAGTTGTGTGAGGTTTTATATGTTTGGTTTGTGATGAATTTGTGTTTCATGCGTTAAATGGTTTGGTTTTTAGGAAGCATGCCTCTAGATCTTTGATTAAAGTGTGTTGCTATGATTTGATCATGTTTCTTTGAGTTTCTGGCATGGTTTGATCTTTGGTTTAGTTAAAATCATGCCTATGAATGTTTAAGGAATGTTTAAGGCATTATTGGACAATTCAGGTCTAGACGTACCGATACACGGGGTTCCACATCGGTACAAGTGTATTTTGGCTTAAAGGATCGGCACACGGGAAACTGTATCGGTACGAGTGTGCGTATTTTATAAAGGGTACCGATAAGCGAGGAAGCGTATTGGTACGGTCTTTAGCCACTATAATTTAGGATTTTGAAATAGAAAAAGTGTACCGATATACTTGCTTGTGTATTGATACGGACAACTGTTATTCAGTTAAAGTGTTCTTGTGAGTTTCTAATTCTTTCACTTTAGTCCTTGGTTCTTATGAATGCAATTGAGTGAGTTTGGATGATCATTTTGAGTTGAAATCTGGCACGTAAGCATGAAACCTGACTAATTGAGGATTGGTAACTTCAGACTTAACTAAATCTCTATAATTTTCTAGATATACAATTTGGTCCCTAAATTGCAAACGTGCGCAATTAGATGCCTTATTGACGCCCGATTCAGTTAATATTTCACCTGATGCCAGCATGCTCACCTTGGGTTATAATAAGGCATCTAGAGAAGAAAAAAAAGAAAAAAAATAGGGTAATTCGAGTAATCTTTTCACGAGTTTGTTTCGACAAACCCAATATAACTCGCTCGATTCGGTCTAGCGTCTAGACCGGGTCAAGGGGGTTACATTATTCCCCTTGGTAATGATCTTTTTCGCGAACCAAACGCCCCCTTAGCATAACTAATTAGCCTTTGCCTTTACCATTAAAAATATATTGTCCATGTTTGGTAATTAGCGGATATCTGATAGCGGATTACATTAGCTAATAGTTGATTGCATTAGCTTATTTGACTAGCAGATTCTATTAGTTGATTGTATAAAAGTGTTTGGTAAAATTAACTGATAGCTGATAGTTGTTTGATTATTTAAATAAGCAAAATGACATATAAGGACATGGTTATATTTTATATTTGTTTGAATATGTTATTAATTATCAATATTTTGTATCTATTAATATTAATTAGATTATAAAAAAAATAATTTTTTAATATAACATTATTAAACATTTTTAAAGGATCTATTTATTAATTTATTATTTATATAACTATTTTAATACAATTTAATTAATTATTAAATATAAATATAAATATAAATGTGTGAGAATAAAAAAGAAAAAAACAAAAAGTATTAGTTTACAAAGGGTCTTTATAACTCTAATGTCAAAACCTCTAATTTCAAAAAGCTTCTATTAGAAGCTTTTTCAAAATTAGAGGTTTCACTTCAATCTGCTATTCACTAGACATCTAAATTAACATATTTGACTGATCAAACCTCTGATTTTAGCTCAAATCGTGGTTTACGAAACGGAGCCATTACGGTACAACATGAAATTAGAGTAAAAAACTATTAGTCTTTTGGTCGTATTCGCTTAGAAGATGCAAAAACTTTTTTTTCTGTTAATAATGCAAGTGACAATTTAGTCATTGAAAAGTAAATTTTATTTGGTGATAAATTAAAAATAAATAGAAAAATACAGATTTTGAAAGTTGTTTAATTTTTCAATGAAACAGTTTATGTAAGACAAATTTTAAAAATCAAAATGAACAAATTTAATGGTACATGAAAAGTATGATATGTTCATATGGTATAAAATAAGGTTACTACTACGATTAAAACTTTATAGTGAAATTCATGAAAATCAAATTAAAAGTAACTATTTACATGAAAAGTGTGTCAATTTTCGAAAGAAAACTTATAAAGAGTTTAAGAATATAAAAGAATTAAACTTATAAAGTTTAAGGATCGACATAGTTCCATGGAGCAAACTCCTCTCGTTCTCTCGTGAAAGAGGTCGCATGCACCCTTAGAGTGTTTCCCCTCCGGTGGTAGGAAGGTGTCTCGTGTCTTGGCTGCATGTTTGCTGCCTTCAGAGATATCGTGAGGCTTGATTCACTGCCCCTTACATGCTTTTATTTCTATTTCCTTCATTCACATTCTTGGCCATTTTCCATTTCTGTTCTCACCATTACTGCACGCACCTCCTCTTCCTTCTTAAATTGCTTCACCTTTAACATCCCTGCCTTAACCCAAACCTGCTTCTCGTCATTTCTGTGCCCATCCTCCTTCCTTTTTCGTAAGCACCCTTGCCTTACCTACTTCTTTTAACCATAACATTAATTACAATCTAGGCTAACAAGCATATGGAAATTGTCTCTGACCCTCAACTCCAACAACCACCTGCCTCAGAAAACACGATGAATGACACTCTTGACTCCTTAGAGTTAAATGAAGATGGTGAAGTCAATTTTGCCATAAAAAATTAAGCCTTGGTAGGAAAGATAATCTTAGATACGACGGCTAAACATCTGACAGTCAATGCCATATTGCGGAAGGCTTGGAAATGCCCTGATCTTGAATGCCATGACTTAGGCAACAACGTCTTCCTCTTTGTGTTTCAATCACCGAAAGATATGCTTAAGATTCTAGGTAGCAGGCCATAGGCAGTCCAAGACCGTCTCCTAATCCTTAAAGAATGGTTACCAGTGGTAGCTTTCGAAGAGCTAGACTCCACAACGGAATAATTTTGGATCCAGGTGCACAATCTCCCTATCACACGAATCCCTCAGGATAACATTTGAAAAATTGGAAACTTGTTTCCACGATGCTACGAGTCTAATTTCGACTGTAAGAACAAGGTGAAGTGGGATGGTCAGCTCAACTTAAGAGTGGCAATCAGGGTGGAAGATCCATTGAAGACTGGCTTCATTCTTAATAGGCAAAACTACAAACCAGTGAAAGTTTCCTTCAAGTATGAAAGAGTCCCTAAGTTCTGCTACAAGTGTGGGAGAATTGGACATGGGGGAGAAGGAGTGCTGGCATGACAGGAGCCTCTTCAAGCTCGTGGGTCGTCTTGGACCGTGGCTGAGAGCCTTTTAGACTTGGGAGAGGAAGATGAACCAACCATCACGCCAACCTCGCCGTAGCCCTGCAATCGGCGGTAACATTTCGACCAGCTTCTCTCAAGTTTCAAAAAACGACAAGAAAGATCAGGGGACACCTTGCCTCAGTCCCAAGGAAACCTCAATTCCTCCCCCCCGAGGGTACAAGGTTTCTAGAGTCAACTACGGATGGGACGGATTCTCCACCACTCCACGCAATTTCCATTATTGGCAAGGCGCTTTCAGGGATCTCCTCTCGATGGAAAAATCATAGATGACTTTCCCAAGTCAAACATTAACTCTGATGCCTTGATGACCAAGCTTTCTAGGCCAAATGTGATAGCTACAAACCTTACCCCGAGCCAGTCTAATCATGTGTGCACTAAACCAGACGAGCTTTGGAGTGACATGATCATTGATGGTGTCAATAATTTGGGCGTATCTGGCCAGCTTAAACGGAAAAGAACCGATTACCAAGAAGAATCGTTCTTCGTGGCTAAGAGAGGGGAACTTTGGAACTACATTTCCTATGGAATTTATCAGATTGCATCGGGAAATTGGGGGCAAACAATTTTGGTGTTGTAACAAACGAAGATGTCTTGAAGGTGGCTCTTTTCCCTGATTCCTTCACCTGCACTTCACCAGTTATCAACAACATTGAAATGAGCAAGAAAGGATTTTCTTGTGCTTCTAAAAGACTCACTTTAATCAAGCAAGCAGAGAGACGCAAGCATGCCATGGAAATGAATATAGTCATGCTTGATGGAGTAGGAATTATGGAATTGGGAATCGATCCTTATGGAAAAAAGATTACTAGAATGGCGTCTATGTTCGTGGATAACAATTGTGTGCTCAACGAGGAAATTGTGCTTAGTGATGAGGAATGCGCTCCAAAACCAGAACAGGTGATGATCCCAGGGAACACTAGCTGCACTAAAAATGGTTAGGTGGATAACTCCCATGGGGGTTATCCGCATCAAATATGATTTCCAATGGCAACACCTCTTTCGAATGGAAGGGTCGGAAGATGGTGTTTCTAGCAAACCCTTCCCCTAGGATCACTTTGTGCACTTCATCCACAGTTGATCCAAGGTTCGTCCATGTTTAGTTTTTCTTTTGTTTTCATCTCCAGCTCTGGACAGAAGGCATTGTTGGCAGCTGGTTATCTAAACCTTGCCACCCCAAGTTCAAGGTCTGGCCTGTCGATCATCCCATTCTAGTTGACCAGACACATGTCTTTCGACACGGGAGCCTACCTCCGAAAGGAGCTCTCACTAGAATGCTGGGATTGAGTTTCCAGTCCAGTTCCTAGAACGTCGAGGAGCTCTCTGGTTCCTTCATATTTTCTTTCTTGTTTAGGGCTGACCATGTGTTCAGGGATCACCCTCGTGCGCGTTTTCATTTCGCCTCTTGCTTCTGTCTTTGCCTGTGTTAGGTTTTGTCCATGTCGTGTATTGGCACCTTGCATCCTTGTTTAAATGCCTTTGCATGCTGATTTTGTGTTATACATGGGACAAGGTGGATGTACTTCTTCTTGTTTTTAATGAATCTCCCTTATCGGATAAAAAAAAGGATCGACATAGTTCTAGTTCTTTTTGCAAGTTGAGCTCTCGCACTTCGGCACATCCGTGTTTTAACTGGAAATTGGTATAAATTTAACAAAAAAACTAAAATTAAAATTTTTAATTAACATATTTTTCACATATAATCATTAAATAATGTTTAATTGATAGTTTTAATAAATTTTATGTAACAATTTTTTGAAATGTTTCATTTAAATAAACTCAAAGAAAGAATAACTAAATTTCTTATAAGCCTAGCAAACAATATTTAAATTTCTAATTAAACATTATTTATTGATGATATGTGAAAATTATGTTATATAAAAGTGTTATTTTATGTTTTTCTTCATTAGAATTATGATATCAATTTAGATGATTTAATTTATAAATAATAAAAATTTAAAGATGAAATTTAATTAAATAAAAGGTTTGTGATGTAAATAAAAATAAACATTAAATTTGATGATCTAAAATGTAAATTATTCTATTTTTTAAAAACTAAATTAATTATTTAGCGAAAATTCCAATAAATCTACTGATGTTGTGAATAAAATAACAAAGAACAAGAATGGAAGAACAAAGAGATGAGAGAAAGAGGGATATTTGTATTATTCTCAAATATAGAATTGTGTGTACAATGCCTTCAATGAATCATCTATTTATAGGCATAAGAAGTACATAATATATTAAACTCTAATTAATGAAGATAATATTTCTAATGATAAAGTAAATCAAATCTCCTTGATAAAGTTCTTATCATGATAGACATCCACATAGATAAATATTCATAACACTCCCTCTTGGATGTCTTTGAAGATAATGTGCCTTGTTAAAATCTTATTAAAATAAAAACCCAATGGGAAAAAAATTCTTTAGTGAAGGAAAAAGAGTACACACATCTTTGACACGCGTAATATGTTGCCTCATTAAAAACCTTACCAGGAAAACCCATTGGGACAAAACCTCGGTTAAGGGGAAAAGAGTGCAACGCGTATTTACTCCCCCTCATGAAAACATCACAGAAGATCTTTGAATCTTCATAATTCAATCTTGAATATTATTTTTCTAAAGATCGTGAGAGATGAAACTTTGGAGTAATATGTTCCATGATGTATCCACTTTCAAACTGAGATATACATCTTGCATTATCTTCATACAAGGTAGCTTTTATCATATCTTGTAAAAGTAAATCCACATATCTTTTGGATATGTTGGGTCAATGGTCTTAGCCAAACACATTTTTGGCTTGCCTCGTGCATAACAATTATTTCTACGACATTTGAGAAGGCATCAACGAATGTTTGAAGATCTAAATGTAATGATCTTTGTCTATCCATGGATATTGCTTGACCAACTAATATATGGTGCTTCAAAACCAAGAAAAGATATAATTATCTTTATTCACATCCAACAATCCATATTGAATCTTCTTTAAGATTCTTTCAACTTATTATTTTGGAGATGAAAACATCACAGAAGATCTTTGAATCTTCATAATTCAATCTTGAATATTATTTTTCTAAAGATCGTGAGAGATGAAACTTTGGAGTAATATGTTCCATGATGTATCCACTTTCAAACTGAGATATACATCTTGCATTATCTTCACACAAGGTAGCTTTTATCATATCTTGTAAAAGTAAATCCACATATCTTTTGGATATGTTGGGTCAATGGTCTTAGCCAAACACATTTTTGGCTTGCCTCGTGCATAACAATTATTTCTACGACATTTGAGAAGGCATCAACGAATGTTTGAAGATCTAAATGTAATGATCTTTGTCTATCCATGGATATTGCTTGACCAACTAATATATGGTGCTTCAAAACCAAGAAAAGATATAATTATCTTTATTCACATCCAACAATCCATATTGAATCTTCTTTAAGATTCTTTCAACTTATTATTTTGGAGATGAAAACATCACAGAAGATCTTTGAATCTTCATAATTCAATCTTGAATATTATTTTTCTAAAGATCGTGAGAGATGAAACTTTGGAGTAATATGTTCCATGATGTATCCACTTTCAAACTGAGATATACATCTTGCATTATCTTCACACAAGGTAGCTTTTAACATATCTTGTAAAAGTAAATCCACATATCTTTTGGATATGTTGGGTCAATGGTCTTAGCCAAACACATTTTTGGCTTGCCTCGTGCATAACAATTATTTCTACGACATTTGAGAAGGCATCAACGAATGTTTGAAGATCTAAATGTAATGATCTTTGTCTATCCATGGATATTGCTTGAGCAACTAATATATGGTGCTTCAAAACCAAGAAAAGATATAATTATCTTTATTCACATCCAACAATCCATATTGAATCTTCTTTAAGATTCTTTCAACTTATTATTTTGGAGATGAAAACATCACAGAAGATCTTTGAATCTTCATAATTCAATCTTGAATATTATTTTTCTAAAGATCGTGAGAGATGAAACTTTGGAGTAATATGTTCCATGATGTATCCACTTTCAAACTGAGATATACATCTTGCATTATCTTCACACAAGGTAGCTTTTATCATATCTTGTAAAAGTAAATCCACATATCTTTTGGATATGTTGGGTCAATGGTCTTAGCCAAACACATTTTTGGCTTGCCTCGTGCATAACAATTATTTCTACGACATTTGAGAAGGCATCAACGAATGTTTGAAGATCTAAATGTAATGATCTTTGTCTATCCATGGATATTGCTTGACCAACTAATATATGGTGCTTCAAAACCAAGAAAAGATATAATTATCTTTATTCACATCCAACAATCCATATTGAATCTTCTTTAAGATTCTTTCAACTTATGTCCATTCATAGACAAAAATGCATATTTAAGTGTTTGATCTTTAGGCCGAGACAAAACCACATCTCAAAATTCTTTTTCTCAAATTCTTTTCTTAAATAACCAAATGCTTTGAAAGCTCTTTGGGAGTTCTAATAATATAATGAATTTTGATTCAAATTCCTTTATAAAATACATAAGGAAATCTTATCATTTTTATAGTATTTCCTCAATTAGTACTCACTAAGGCGATTATATCAAATGCGCCAAAATATTCAATGAGACATGTCTAAATAAACTTTCTCAAAAATTTCCAAATGCTTTTAGCATTTTAAATCCTTTAAGGATGAATAGGGATCCATAAATAATTAGACGCATGTAATATATTTCATACTGCCAAAGTAATTGCATCCACCATGAAGTAATTAAAACTCTTCATAAATCATAATTTGTCGTATTTACGACTACTTATTTGTGTCTCACTTGCATTATACCTTTAGATGTTTGGACTGTAGGTCCAAATACTTCTCTTTTAGAAGTTCAAAGCGTTTTTCTATATTGGCCAATTCAATATCTATACTTCTTGATATATTTCTATACAAGATCCTCGTTTTCTTTCTTTACTTCTATAGAAGTATACTTTTTAAAACTATTTGTTAAATCGTTGTCGACAACTTTTCAATTTTCTGGTTCCATTCTCGTAATGACATAACTCATCAAGATCTCTTCAAGATTTCAATCTTTATTTCAGGTATCATAAACTCTTCAAGAGTTTTATTATTAGTTATTCCTTGGGTCTCTTCAGGAGCACCCGCCTCCACTATATGACCATCTCATATTACTTTCTATTTACGAGAATTTTGATCATTGGAACCATTTCAACTATCATTCTTCAGGCATGATTTACATTCTCTCGCTCTAACATGTAATTTAAACTTAGAGCATTTCAGATGGCATATGAGACTTAATTACTCTCATTAGGCCAGTAAATATGTCTGGCAGTTGACATGTAATAATATGAATTATTTTATGAACTTCTAGTTCATATACGAGGATCTAAATAATGATAATTCATTTTCCTTTATCCAGCTGGTTATTATCTCCCCCTGATGTTGAGAAAAATCATGTCATGAATGATTCTCCAATTAATGTTTAAGAATTTAAACATAAAAGGAGACTCGTACTCAATATATATTCTCAACCCTTTTTACTTGCCCATTTTGTGCGTTATGGTGGAGCAATTCAACTATATATCGCACATTCAAAAATTCAAAAATGGGAAATATGACTTCTGACCAAAAGTCAAATCATAATAGGGAGTTTATTATAACTCGTTGGCTTGATGCGTATAAGTGTTGCTATATGGAAATACCATATCAATAATAAATGTTTTGTTCTCACAGTTTAGCTATTAAATAGGAGGCATTCAATTAAAAATTTGCTAAACCGTATTTTTCATAATTAATAGGCTTTGTAACAATCGATATAGCCTATAATATAAACCCACTAGCTTTTCAAGACGAATAGTCTAACTGCATAATCTGAATCTTTTTAGAATCAATCTCACAAACTTCTAGTTGTAAGTCGATAAATAATGTAGATGCATCTACTAAAATCATATAAAACTTTCCACATTTGTGGATATATATGCCCATATTTCGTTCAGATATGCAAGACATACAGTCTCAACTTGAGTACAAGAACTTTAAGTTCTAATTCTTTTGGTAAGTGGGATCATCTCTATCCTTTGAGAACAAACAACACAAGAACTTCAGGTTCTTTTAGTAAGTGGAATTTATACAATTCCTTTAAGCAACACAAGAACTTCACGTTCTTTAATAAGTGGAATTTAATCCATTCCTTTGAGAATAAGCACCACAAGAACTACAAGTTCTTTTAATACATGTGCATGTAAATCTCAATAATTTCTGCACCGTTATTGATCAGGATGGTCTAACCGATCATGCCAACTATATATATGTGTGTATATATCTCTGAATTTGTAAACTTCTTGTTTACCATAACATGTAATTCAATCCCACTCGTACATGTCTAGTACGACCATCAAAAATGTTCCTTTAAATAAGAATATATTTAGCTCTTTCGGAGCTTTCAATTGAAATTATTTTTTGGTAGCAATATATAGCTCTTCTAGAGCTTTCAACCAACTTTTTGGCTACCATAAGTTATATCCATATTGGCTTATTTCAAATGCCAATTGATAACATATGTTATCTATAATTCCCAAAGGGATATTTTGCGAACTCATATTTCTCTCTTAAAATTTCCACTTATAGCGGTGACGATATTATTACCATTAGCGGTAATTATTGCAATATTCACAATTCTGCACTTTTCATAATGTGCTTTCTCTCAAGAATTTATTGCTCTTCTAGAGCATCAATATTTAGTACTTTGAGACATAGTACTCACATTATTCTCTTGCATTTAAATGGGAAAATGTATCTTATGCTTATGTTGAGCATAAATCGTCAACATAGATTGTATTTGACAAGTAATCATGTTAAACGAAATAAAAAAATATCATAATATATAAATATAAATATAAAACGTAAATAATTAATGTGTGTAAAATAAATAAACGTAAAGTAAAATAAATAAAAATAAATAAATAATTCTCTTCAAAGTTCTGAGAATAAATAGAAGATGATTTATTCCTTTCGAGGGTTATAAGAAAATCAACAACGTCCAAAAGAGTTGGACCAACAATGTCCAAATAAAGTTGGTCCAGTATCATCTTCGTCATGTTCCACAAACAAAATTTGATTCTATTCTCTTTCCTTTATCATTCAATGATTCTTGATTTTTCAACGTACAACACGTACGAGACCAATGGTTTATAACATCACATTGGTAATAAGAATAGTTTTACTTCAATAGAATGATCTTTATCACTCTTGTCATCCTCATAACCTCACTACCGGTTGGTAGAAGTATTCTTAAAATGACAATATTTTTCATGTCTATATTCATAGCCTCGACCACGACCACAACTTCTAATGTGGCTTTTATTCTTTCTATAATATAATCTCACATTCACTTCAGGAATGGAGTAGAGCCAGTGGGCATTTGAAACTTTTTTCACATATCCTTATCACAGAGAACAAAGATTTTATCCTTGTACGCAACATTGTTAAACCAGTCCACAAGGTCCTTTAAAAACCTCCTCTGAGACCAGTAGCCTCGCAGAACGGGATGTCCAACCAATATACTTGGATTATATCGAAATTATGTCTCTAATTGAATAATGATTTACCATATTTGCATTCACTTTAGGGAATGCCCCATCATTGGTAGTCGCATGGAATAAACATCATGTTTTGCATTCACTTCCAGGAATGCCTCCCATAAAACTTTTTGGATCAAGACGAATTTTCGTAACTTGAAATTGGGAGAAGTCAATGGTCGAGTTTTTCGATGAAGAAGAAATATTGCTTTCGAGCAAATATAGACATTATAACAATATTTTTATAGATTGAAATTCACCATGATTTATTGCACATTAAAATTATAATTTAAAGAGAGAAAAAAGTTTACCGATAATAATTCTCCTCTCGAGGACAATGGAGACATAGCAAATGACCGAAACAACTTCTCATAATTTCTTTACGTCACGTCTCTTTCCAAGCCATTTAAGCATATCATGCAAACCTTAAAACATGGTTAAATAAAATTAAAAAAATCACCATATTATATATCATGAATCCATAAAAAAAATACTTATTTGTAAATATACTCAATGTAATCATCTTCTCCCCACGATCTCCTTGATATGGATTTGGGTCGCTTGAGAGATCAATTCTTTGAGCGAGATTAGATTCGATGCGATTAAGCATGCTTCCATTCTTTCCAAAAAAAAATTAAAATATAAAGAGAAAGACAATCAATAGCTAAAAAAATGAGAGGAAAAAAACTTATCTTTAGTTTCATTCTATAATCGAATTCGTTCTTTTCGGTAACTTCTTTTGGATTCGAACAATGAAGATCTCAGTTGATTAGAGTCTCGCGCTGATAACGTGTTGTGAATAAAATAACAAAGAACAAGAATGGAAGAACAAAGAGATGAGAGAAAGAGGGAGATTTGTATTATTCTCAAATATAGAATTGTGTGTACAATGCCTTCAATGAATCATCTATTTATAGGCATAAGAAGTACATAATACATTAAACTCTAATTAATGAAGATAATATTTCTAATGATAAAGTAAATCAAATCTCCTTGATAAAGTTCTTATCATGATAGACATCCACATACATAAATATTCATAACAACTGAAGTTTTTTTTTTTAATAAAACTATGCGCGCTATTGGTCTACTTCTTTTAAAATATATTTTAGGGTACTTTACTCTAGTGACCACTCAACTATTGGCTGTGACCTGTTTTAACCACCTAACTAAAAAAATTTAAAATTCGACCACCCAACTATTTAAATGAATCTATTTTGACCATCGGCCGTTAAAAGCTAATGGAAAGGTGACGTGGCCGTTAAAGTCAAATGTGTATAATGACACGTGTCATCACCCGATTCGATGAATTTATTTTAAGCATTAATTTAATTTATTTAATATTATATATATTTATTCCTCCAATCAAGTGGTGACACGTGTCACCACACAGTTAAAGGAAAATTTAAGAGAAATGAATATGTGCATGGTGTGGTTTGAAGCCATAACCTCTTGATTAAAAAAGTCAAGACTTAACCACTAGGCCAATTACTCCTTAGTAATGTAAATTGCACAATTATATATATATATATATATATATATATATATATATATATATATCTTATAATGAAGTCAGTGCTAGAGAAAAAAGAAGAAAAATATTTGAGAGGAGACTCGAATATTTGATTTAAAAAGATTAAATCAAAATTTTAAAATATTTGAATACTTTTTTAAATTAAATATATTTTCTCTTAAATCAAATATTTTTAAATCGAATATTTGATATTTTAATAAATATTCGATTTAATTTAAATATGAAAAAGAAAAAATATTTGAATATTTAAAATCGAATTTCTTTTCTTTTAAATCGAATATTTTTAAAATTGAGTATTTAATAATTTCATATTTTAATTAAATCAAATATATTTGACCCGTGTTTTAATATATCTCATGTGACCCATGTTCGAGTCTCCTCTCAAACATTTTTCTTCTTTTTTCCCTAGCACCAACTTCATTATAAGATATATATATATAGAATGGTGTAGTTTACATCACTAAGGAGTAGTTGGCTTAGTGGTCAAGTTGTGACTTTTTCAACCAAGAGGTCATGGGTTCAAACCACACCATGCACATATTTATTTTTCTTGAATTTTCCTTTAACTAGAGTATTAAATAAATTAAATTAAAAACTAAAATAAATTCATCCAATCGGGATGATGACATGTGTTGTTATCTAATTAGTTGATTAATTTTATTAATTAAATTAAAATTAGGATCAAATTGATATAATAGGTAATTAATATGGACTAAAAGTGTAATTATAAAAATTTTACTTTAACTACCACGTCATCTTTCTGTTAAATTTTAACGACTGGTGATTAAAATATGTCTATTTAAATAGTTAAGTGGTCAAATTTTAAATTTTTTAATTAGGTGGTCAAAACAAGTCATGACCAATAATTAAATGGTCACTAGTATAACTTACCTTATATTTTATAACTACGTTGTCAAGCATTCATGAAAGGGTGTGAACATATATTTTTCGTCTAACAACAATGAGAATAATTAAAAATTAACATTTCCGTTGCTCTGACATTTTCTATGATTAATTATATTTAATTATATATTATTGTCTTCTTGTGAATAATTACCTTATCCACATTTAAATTTGAGCACAATTAATTTTATTCATACATGCTGTCTTGTCGTGAATAATTAATTGGCTGATTATAGATTCCCTTAGAGAGTTGGAGTAATTAATTACTCCTTGACTTTTGCCATAAAATGAAGGATAAAGTACACCAGTAGTCCCCTAACGTTTAATTTAATTTTATTTTAATCCTTTCTGTTAACATTAGTTAAAAATATTGATGTGACAAGTTAATTTTTTTTCTTCCACTATTTTTTTTCATTGCTATGTTTTTCGGTGCCAATTATTTTAACTTAGTTGCCAATTATTTTAACTTAGTTGAAACATAAACAAGAAGAATGGAGTAGCTGTTGGTCCGATTTTAACAAAATTTGGGCTGAAGTTTATACTAAAAATCATCATAAATCACTTGATCACCGGAGCTTCTATTTTAAGCAGCAGGACCCCAAGAACTTAAGCACAAAAGGTATCTTTAGGCTTTAGCCTTTTCCTTTTAATGGGTAGAAAGGGATCTAGAGCTTGATCATTGAATATATTGTTAAATGGTACATGTGAGGAAAAACTAGTACCGACATAATTGGTTAAATTATACAATTAATTGTGTAAGAATTGATTCAATAAAATATTGGAAAAACTATCTCAGTGACTACCCAATTATTGCCCGTGACGTGTTTTGAAATAGACCTCTTTTAATCACCGGCTGTTAAAATCTAACAGAATGATGATGTGACAGTTAAAGTAAAATTTGTATAATTACCTTTTAGTTCCTGTTAATTATTTATTATATCAATTTGGTCATAATTTTAATTTAATTAAATAAAATTAATTAACTAACCCAATTGAATGAATTTATTTTAATTTTTAATTTAAATTTATTTAATATTATATATATATATTCCTCCAATCAGGTTAACCTGGTTAAAGGAAAATTCAAGAGAAATGAATATTTGCATGGTGTGGTTTAAACCCATGACCTCTTGATTAAAAGAGCCAAGGCTTAACCACTAGGCCAACTACTACTTAATGATGTAAACTCACCATTCTATATATATATATATATATCTTATAATGAAGTCAGTGCTAGGGAAAAAAGAAGAAAAATGTTTGAGAGGAGACTCGAACATAAGTCACATGAGATGTATAAAAACACGCATATCACTAAATCAAATATATTCAATTTAATTAAAATATGAAATTATTAAATATTCAATTTTAAAAATATTCGATTTAAAAGAAAAGAAATTCGATTTAAAATATTTGAATATTTTTTCTTTTTTATATTTAAATTAAATCGTGTATTTATTAAAATATTAAATATTCTATTTAAAAATATTTTATTTAAAAGAAAATGAATTTAATTTAAAAAGTATTCAAATAATTTAAAAAATCAATTTAATATTTTTAAATCAAATATTCGAATATTTTTTAAAATCAATTTTCTTTTCATTTAAATCAAATACTTTTTAAATCGAATATTTGATATGCGTTTTTTATATATCTCATGTGACCCATGTTCGAGTCTCCTCTCAAACATTTTTCTTCTTTTTTCCCCTAACACGAACTTTATTATAAGATATATATATATATAGAATGATGCAATTTACATCACTAAGGAGTAGTTGATCTAGTAGTTAAGCCGTAGTTCTTTTAACCAAGAGGTCATTAGTTCAAACCACACCATGCACGTATTCATTTCTCTTGAATTTTCCTTTAACCAGGTAGTGACATGTGTCACCACCTGATTGAAGCAATATATATCTAAAATACTAAAGAAATTAAATTAAAAGTTAAAATAATTTCATACATGTCGTGATCTGATTAGTTGATTAATTTTATTTAATTAAATTAAAATTTGAACCAAATTGATATAATAGGGAAATAACATGGACTAAAAGTGTAATTATACAAATTTTACTTTAACTGTCACGTCATCTTTCCGTTAGATTTTAACGGTCGGTGGTCAAAATAAGTCTATTTAATAGTTGGGTGGTCAAATTTTGAATTTATTTAGTTTGGTGGTCAAAATAAGTCGCGGGCAAATAGTTAGGTGGTCACTTGGTAGTTTTCCCTAAAATATATTTATGTGAGAATGTAATAATATTACTCACATGTATATGTTTTTATTAGTAAATTTAATCAAGTGAATTATATAATTAACCCTGAACAAATGTAACGATACAGTGTAAATAGTTCGTTGTGTAATTTGCTACTTTTCTACGGTGGCGGTGATGCGTCTGGAACTACAATGGGTATCTGAAATCACCTCAGTCTTTGTGATATTTTCGCTGCCTTATTAAATCATCAGAACCCCCGATTTTTATTCATTTGAAGAAGTTAAAAAGAAAATTCAAGGAATGATTCCGAGTATAAAAAGATAATATTTATTTTAATAAATTTGAGTATAAACATTTATGTATAAAGTAAGTGTACGTTGTCAAAAAATTAAAAATATATAAATTACTATACAAATAAAAAAATGGAAGAAAACATCAAAATCGACCAATTTGTATATTTTTTTTATCAGGTGGGCATGGGAATCTCTACAGCCAAGTCCGCGTGAACATAGCTGCTTTTAGATTATACGTGCAAACAATCCCAGATGTTAATTCAGTTAAAAAATCATTAAAAATGCATTTTCCTGTAAACAATAATTAGCATGATATGATGATGCTTCCATTCATCAAAGGTTCGAATATATATTTAATAAGATTACATGCAAATTTTTAATTATTTTACCTGTAATCATTGTTAAATAAACTTAAAAAATGCATTTCCTAACATAAAATATTTTTTTACAATATCATTATGTGATAAAATATAAGAAAATTTTACAACGCTCGAGGAGCACCGACGAGTACCACTAATGACGAGCACCGATGAGCACTATTAATTTAATTTATAAAGTTTTAAAATTTAAAGGATTAAACGTATACTTATATTTTAAAAAAAATCAAAAAATAAATTAATTTAAATATATTTTATTATTTTTAATTTTCTTTTAAATATTATTAAATCAAAATATCTATCCACAAATCACAAAATCCTTATTTTTTTCTTTGAAAATTGTAAAACTAAAGAATTGATTTTGATATAACAAATGATTTAAGGACTAAATTGAAATTGAAAAATAAATTTTTAAGTCCCCAAAACTTCCCAAAACTCTTAAGCAAAATGGTCAAGTCAAACCAATGTTTATGAAAAATTTTTAAGTGTTTTCCAAGTCAAAACAGTAATTTTCGAGTCACCGTTTTGAAACTGTGAACATGTGTTTTGGAACTAGCCTTCCCGTTTCGATATGGGTGTATCGAAACAGGTCCCTATGTTTCGAAACGAATGAAGAACAACAGAACGAGTTGATCCGTTTCGATACGATAGTATCGAAACGACCTCAAACGTTTCGAAAAGATTTTCAAACTTGGATTCAAAAATATGACTGTTGCAAATTTTATAACTGATTTTCGGAAAACGATTAAGGTGTATCGAAATGATTTAAGCCGTTTCGATACGGGTTTTGGCAGTGACAAAATGTTTCGAAACGGGCTCTAGCACGTTTTGAAACAGGCTCTTAGTGTATCGAAACGATTGGGTCTATTTCGATACGGTCTCTAATTCCACCCCAACGACAATTTCTATTTTGGTCTGTTTCGAAACATGTACAGGTGTTTCGAAACGAGTAGTTGCCAAAATGCATTTATGGTGGGAAGATTGCACCCCAATGACTATATTTATGTTGACAACAACCCAACGACTAGAATTGAATGAGAAGGTATAAAAGGGAGTCCTAAAACCACCAGCAACAACCATTGATCCTCAAAGAAACATTCCAACATCAAATCCAAGCTCAAGTGTTATATTCCCATATTCTTTGTAAAACACCAATTGTGGTTCTTTGTAATTCCTTAGTGGGAAGATCAACTAGTGTAGTTGTTGGAAAATCCTTAGTGGGAGCTAAGGTAGTGGATGTAGAGTACAATTGGAACTTGAACCACTATAAGTGCCTTGTCTTGAAATTTTTATTTTACCACTTAACTACCAATCTCTTTAATAATCCAATTCACTCCCTCTTGGCTTAAATCGATTTAACGATTCACTCAACTATTGGAATCAGAGCCTACCTCTTTTGAAGGATTAACAACCACAAGAGGAGTTCCTAGGAGAGTGTGATCAAGTCCAAAGTCAAGCCATGACATCTACCTCAACCTCTAACCTTTACGAGTCTCAATCCACCACTAAACCACCATTCTTCAATGGGGACAACTACCCATATTGGAAGAATAGGACCCGTCTCTTCATGAAGTCCACGGATTATATGGTTTGGGATGTAGTGGAAGAAGGGTCTTACATTCCGGTGAAAAGAAACGATGAAGGAAGAATTGTCCCGGAGGTGAAGTCGGAGATGACCGAGAAAGATAGACGAAGGATGCAAGTCAATGACGAAGCTCTACACATTATATTTTGTGCACTTGGTCCAGACATCTACTTGAAAGTTTCATCTATCGAAAGCGCAAAAGAAGTGTGAGACACTTTAGAGACGACTTATGAAGGTACTAGCGACGTAAAGGAGACGAAGATTGGATTATTAAATTTGAGCTATGAAAATTTCAAGATGGACCTCGATGAGAGCGTCTCAAAGATGTTTGATCAATTTTCGATCATCGTCAATGGTCTTAAAGGATTTAGTGAAGCAATTCTCGAAGATCAGCTAGTAAGGAAGCTTCTATATTCTCTCCCGGAGTCATGGGATGGTAAAAGAACGACCATCATTGAAGCTAAGAATTTGAAGACTTTGACGCTTGATGAGCTCGTTGGTTCTCTCCTTACTCATGAGATTATGAAACAAGGAATAGAAGAAGAAAAAAAGAAAGAATAGTGAAGAATAGAGAAGCATGAGGTGGAAAAGAAGAAGAAGCCATGAGTTGCTCTCAAAGCCTCTCTACAAGAGGAGAGCTCTTCTAGTGAGGAGGAAGACTTTGAGGAGTTGGCAATGATAGCCAAACAGTTCTCACGGTTCATGAAGTTCAACCGAGGGAGGAAATTTCAAAGAAAGATTTCAAGAACAAAAGCAAAGAAGAAGAAAGGGATCGAATCAGTTGCTTTGAGTGTGTAGAACTAATGTTTTGATATAATAATTGAAAAATGTTTTGGACTGATTTAAAAAGTATTTAAAACAATTTCCAAAGTCCAAATAACTTGAAACTATGTTTAAGGATGGTTTTAAAAAGGTTTTACATGTTTTTCAAAGCCAAACTTCACAAAACTGTCCAGGCATTTCGAAACACCTTAGGGGGTTTCGATACGCTGCATTCCAGTAGCTAGAACATTTTGATACTGGTATCGAAACATGCTTTACCTGGATGAGGATTTTGCCCAGCGTTTCGAAACGGGCTCTGCCGTTTCGATAGCCTATGTGGCATTGACCACAACGGTCATAAACCCCAACAGCTATTTCCCAACTAACTTTTAAATGCAGGTCGTTTCGATTCGGGGACAAGCGTTTCGAAACGGGTGTTTTGAAACGGACTAAAGCGTTTCGATACGGGTCCACGTTAGACTACAACGACTCTTTCTTCTTAAAGGCTGTTTCAAAACGGGTTCGAGCGTTTCGAAATGGGGAGCTGCAGAACTACATTTATGGTGGGAATTAAAGTCCTCAACGGCTCCAATTCAATCCCAACGGTTAGCAACAACTATAAACTCATCAAGGAGTATAAAAGGGACCTCCAAGCATCAACTGAAGGCTAATGCTCATATTGTCAATCAACAAATGATCAAGAATTGTCTTAGAGCTTAAATTGTCATTTATTGTATAGACAAACACTAGTGAGCCAAAATTGTCAAATTTGCTCAAGTGTTTTAGGTTTTGGTGAGTGCTAAATTGTGCAAACAAATACCTATTAGAGGGATTTAAGTTTTCTTATTGTTTCTCTTTGTAAAAGAGGGTTTTGATCAAGGCTTTGGGTAGAAAGCTTGATCGTGTATAAGGGTTTCCTCCTAAGCCTAGAAAATGGGACGAATCAATAGTGGATTGATTGGAAATCCTTAGTGAGGAGTTAAGGTAGTGGATGTAGACCTTGGTTAGAAGGTTGAACCACTATAAATCTTTGTGTCAATTATCTTTTTAGCTTCCACTACCCTTCCACCCAAAAATCCACCTCTCCACCACTTGGTGAGCCATATCGGTTTAACGAATCGAGCTCCATACAACTCAACAATTGGTATAAGAGCTTGGCTCAATCGAAGAGGATTCACATCCTATTGAGAAGATCCGGCAAGCTCGATCACTATTTCATCAACCGGCTCAAATGACACAATCAATTGACGAACCGCCTTTCTTTGATGGTACCCAATATGCCCATTAGAAGAAAAAGATGAAGTTCTTCATCAAATCTAGAGATTACAAGCTATGAGACATAGTTGAAGATGGTCCATTCGTGCCTCAACGAAGTAAAGCGGAGTGGAGTGCCGACGACCGCAAGAAGATGGAGCTTAATTGCAAAGCCTTGCACATTTTGTTTTGTGCTTTTAGCCCAACCATCTATGAGAAGATGTCTTCTTGTGAGAGTGCCAAGGAGGTATGGGACAAGCTTGAAGTCACTTTTGAGGGGACCGATGAAGTAAAGGAGACCAAGATTGGGCTCCTAACCTTAGAGTATGAGAACTTCAAAATGGTTCCGGAAGAGAACATCGAGAAGATGTTTGATAGGTTCTCCACTATCACCAATGGTCTCAAAGGCTATGGAGAAGCCATCCCGGAGGAAAAGCTTGTTCGAAAGCTCATCTACTCACTTCCCGAGTCTTGGGACTCAAAAAGGACCGCCATCATCGAAGCAAAAAATTTGAAGACTTTGAAGCTTGATGAACTCATGGGGTCACTCCTTACTCATCAAATCATGAAAAAGAATAAAGAAGATGAGAAGAAGAGGGAAGAAATTAGAGCTATGGGAGAGAAGAAAATCAAAGGGCTAGGCATCAACGCAAGTGCCGTGGCTCTCAAATCCTCCACTTGCCATCATGTCTACTGAAGTGAAGAGGAGGATGAAGATGAAGAGATAGTTCATCTCTTCAAGAAGTGTGCCCCGTTCATGAAGAAAGCTTTGAGAGAGCTTGAACGAGATTCCAAGAAAAAGGAGAGGGCAAACACTTCAAGCCATAAGAAGAAGGCATATGTGGCTACTTGGAGTGATGAAGACTCCACCGACGATGAACAAGCCAACCTTTGCCTTATGGCCATCGAAGAAGATTCAAGGGTAACTTCTAATTCATCTACTTCATGCTCTTACTCTTTTGATGAATTACAAGATGCCTATGATGATTTGGTTTTAGACTTTAAAAATCACATTTTGAAAAACAATAAATTGATTTCAAAGTTGAAAATTCAAAATGACTTGATTTGTAAAACCAAACTTGAAATTGAAGCAAGACTCGAAGAGTTTGAACAAAAATGTTTTGATTTACAAAATTTGCTTCAAAAAGTTCAAGAAGAAAATGATTTGATTTCCAAAGAGCTTGAAAAGAAAAATAATTTTGGAAAATAAAATTTTTATATAAGATAATCTAGTGCCCCTAGATTTGTAAAAGGAAAATGTTTTAGAAGTGTTTGGGTCCCAAAAGGACTAACCACTTCAATTAAAAAGGATGACATTGAAAAATGGATTCCAAAGAGGACAAAAATTTGTGATACTAACGTTTATGGATCCAAAGCAATTTGGATACCAAAAATCACTTGATTGTCTTTTGTTAGGTGTGATGGAGATGTTCAACAAGTCAAATATTAAGGGGGAGCTCCATGCACACAAGAAAGAACACTTGAAGAAGGAAGGCTTCAAATCCTCCCTTTGGGTTCAAGTGTTGGTAAAAATCTAGTTGTTTTTTGCATTTATTTGTTTTATTTTTTATTTTAATTCAACTAGATGATCATAAATGTTGGACTAACATTTTATTGATGCTTTGAGTAAGGGGGAGCCATTTGAAAACCAAATTCTTATTTTTGTCAATTTTTACCTCTATTGTTATTTTGAACTTAATGTTTTAAATTCGTTTTGATATAACAAAAAGGGGAGAAATAGTTTGAAAAATTGAATTTTCAAATGAATAAGGGGGAGCTTTATTTGATTTCATATCTTTAATCTCTTATTCACATTTTTAAAGTTAAAGGGGGAGAATCCCAAACAAATTTTCAAGATAGTTTTATTATATCAAAAAGGGGGAGATTGTAGAACTAATGTTTTGATATAATAATTGAAAAATGTTTTGGACTGATTTAAAAAGTATTTAAAATAATTTCCAAAGTCCAAATAACTTGAAACTATGTTTAGGGATGTTTTTAAAAGGTTTTACATGTTTTTCAAAGCCAAACTTCACAAAACTGTCAAGGCGTTTCGAAACACCTTAAGGCGTTTCGATACGGGGGATTCCAGTAGCAAAAACGTTTCGATACTAGTATCAAAACGAGCTTTCCCTGGATGAGGATTTTTCCCAACGTTTTGAAACGGGCTATGTCGTTCGATACGCCTACGTGGCATTGACCACAACGGTCATAAACCCCAACGACAATTTTCCCAACTAACTTTTAAATGCGGGGTGTTTCGATACGGTACTAGGCGTTTCGATACATGTTCCGAAACGGGTGCCTTGTCAAACTGCAATGACTCTTTCTACTTAAAGGGTGTTTCGAAACGGGTTCGAGCGTTTCGAAACGGTGAGCTGCAGAATTGCATTTATGGTGGGAATTAAAGTCCTCAACGGCTCCAATTCAATCCCAACGGCTACAAACTCATCAAGGAGTATAAAAGGGACCTCCAAGCATCAAGTGAAGGCTAATGCTCATATTGTCAATCAACAAATGATCAAGAATTGTCTTAGAGCTTAAATTGTCATTTATTGTATAGAAAAACACTAGTGAGCCAAAATTGTCAAATTTGCTCAAGTGTTTTAGGTTTTGGGTGAGTGTTTTAATCGTGCAAACAAACACCTATTAGAGGGATTTGTGTTTGCTTATTGTTTCTCTTTGTAAGAGAGGGTTTGATCAAGACTTTGGGTAGAAAGCTTGATCGGTGTAAAGGGTTTCCTCCTAAGCCTAGAAAAAGGGACGAATCAACAATGGATTGATTGGAAATCCTTAGTGGGGAGCTAGGGTAGTGGATGTAGACCTTGGTTAGAAGGTTGAACCACTATAAATCATTGTGTCAATCTTTATTTTATCTTCCTTAACCCTTCCACCAAAAAATCCACCTCTAAGAAGAAGACATATGTGGCTACTTGGAGTGACGAGGACTCCATCGACGATGATCAAGCAAACCTTTGCCTTATGACCATCGAAGAAGATTCAAGGGTAGCTTCTAATTCATCTACTTCATGTTCTTACTCTTTTGATGAATTACAAGATGCCTATGATGATTTGGTTTTAGACTTTAAAAATTACATTTTGAAAAACAATAAAGTGATTTCAAAGTCGAAAATTCAAAATGATTTGATTTCTAAAACCAAACTTGAACTTGAAGCAAAACTCAAGGAGTTTGAGTTAAAATGTTTTGATTTACAAAAATTGCTTCAAAAAGTTCAAGAAGAAAATGATTTGATTTCGAAAGAGCTAGAAAAGAAAAACAATTTTGGAAAATCAAATTTTTATGTAAGACAATCTAGTGCCCCTAGATTTGTAAAAGGAAAATGTTTTAGAAGTGTTTGGGTCCCAAAAGGACTAACCACTTCAATTAAAAAGGATGACATTGAAAAATGGATTCTAAAGGGGACTAAAATTTGTGCTACTAATGTTCATGGATTCAAAGAAATTTGGATACAAAAAATTACTTGATTGTCTTTTTGCTAGGTGTGATGGAGATATTCAACAAGTCAAACATTGAGGGGGAGCTCCACGCACACTAAGGAAGAACACTTGAAGAAGGAAGGCTTCACATTCTACCTTGAGTTCAAGTGTTGGTAAAAAACTAGTTGTTTTTGCATTCATTTGTTTTATTTTTATTTTATTAAACTAGATGATCATTTATGTTGGACTAACATTTTTGATGATGCTTTGAGTAAGGGGGAGCCACTTTAAAACAAAATTCTTATTTTTGTCAAATTTTTACCTCTATTGTTATTTTAAACCTAATGTTTTAAATTCTTTTTGATATAACAAAAAGGGGGAGAAATGGTTTGAAAAATTGAATTTTCAAATGAATAAGGGGGAGTTTTAATTGATTTATATCTTTAATTCACTTATTCACATTTTTAAAGTTAAAGAGGGAGAATCCCAAACAATTTTTCAAGATAGTTTTATTATATCAAAAAAGGGGAGATTGTAGAACTAATGTTTTGATATAATAATTGAAAAATGTTTTGGACTGATTTAAAAAGTATTTAAAACAATTTCCAAAGTCCAAATAACTTGAAACTATGTTTAGGGATGGTTTTAAAAAGGTTTTACATGTTTTTCAAAGCCAAACTTCACAAAACTGTCAAGGCGTTTCAAAACACCTTAGGGCGTTTCGATACGGTGCATTCCAGTAGCTAGAACATTTTGATACTGGTATCGAAACGAGCTTTACCTGGATGAGGATTTTGCCCAGTGTTTCGAAACGGGCTCTGCCGTTTCGATACGCCTATGTGGCATTGACCACAACGGTCATAAACCCCAACGACTATTTCCCAACTAACTTTTAAATGTAGGTCGTTTCGATACGGGGACAGGCGTTTCGAAACGGGTGTTTCGAAACAGATTAAAGCGTTTCGATACGGGTCCACGTCAGACTGCAATGGCTCTTTCTTCCTAAAGGCTGTTTCGAAACGGGTTCGAGCGTTTCGAAACGGGGAGCTGTAGAACTGCATTTATGGTGGGAATTATAGTCCTCAACAGCTCCAATTCAATCCCAACGGCTAGCAACGGCTATAAACTCATCAAGGAGTATAAAAGGGACCTCCAAGCATCAACTGAAGGCTAATGCTCATATTGTCAATCAATAAATGATCAAGAATTGTCTTAGAGCTTAAATTGTCATTTATTGTATAGACAAACACTAGTGAGCCAAAATTGTCAAATTTTCTCAAGTGTTTTAGGTTTTGGGTGAGTGCTAAATTGTGCAAACAAATACCTATTAGAGGGATTTAAGTTTTCTTATTGTTTCTCTTTGTAAAAGAGGGTTTTGATCAAGGCTTTGGGTAGAAAGCTTGATCGTGTATAAGGGTTTCCTCCTAAGCCTAGAAAAAGGGACGAATCAATAGTGGATTGATTGGAAATCCTTAGTGGGGAGCTAAGGTAGTGGACGCAGACCTTGGTTAGAAGGTTGAACCACTATAAATCTTTGTGTCAATTATCTTTTTAGCTTCCACAACCCTTCCACCCAAAAATCCACCTCTCCACCACTTGGTGATCCATATGGGTTGAACGAATCGAGCTCCACACAACTCAACAGAGTGCAAGAAGTCGGGTCACATTCGTTCCGATTACCCTCAACTCAAGAAGAAGGGCTTTGAGAAGAAGAAGAAGCTCAAAGCTAAGCTTGCTACTTGGAGTGATGAGGAGTCATCCGAGGATGAGGAACATGAAGTGGCCAACCTTTGCCTCATGGCTCTTGAGGAGGATTCTATGGTAACCTCTAACTCATCTTGCTTTGATTTTACATTTGATGAATTACATGATGCATATGATGAGTTACAAGAGGTGTATGGTGAGTTAGTAGAGAAATATAATGAGTCTGTTTTGAAAAACAAAAAGGTTATTTCGGATTTGAAAGCTCAAAATGATTTACTCTCTAAAGCTAACTCGAATTTTAAGGAAAAGGTTTTATGCTTACGAGATGATTTGAAGTTCTTTGAACAAGAAAATATTGATTTGAACAACCTTCTTTCACAATGTAATGATGAACACCAAAAGTTGGTGAATGAGCTTAGTGAGCTCAAAAATTCTTTCAAAAATGTTGGTTCTTCAAAACTTGAAAAAGGTGAATCTTCAAAAACCAACTTTGTAAAAAGAAATAATTTTAATTACAAACAAAGTGGCTCTTATAGGCATAATAGAAATAAAAAGATTAGAAGTGTATGGGTTCCTAAGGAACTTGTAAAATCTAATAATATTATTGCCATGTCACCTTGGTTTCCTAAGGGGACCAAGCTTTTGGGAGCTAACACTCATAGACCCAAAATGATTTGGGTACCAAAAATCAAAGTTTAACTCTTTGTTTGTAGGGGGAGCATTGCTACAAGGCCAAAACACAAATTCAAAATTCGTGGTACCTTGATAGTAGATGCTCGAGGCACATGACCGGAGACAAGAGTCAATTCATGAAATTAAAGCCAAAAAGTGGAGGAGTAGTAACATTTGGTGACAACTCCAAAGGCCACATTGAAGGTATTGGCTCCATAGGTAATCACTCTTCTATACTTATTGAAAATGTTTTGTATGTCAATGGTCTAAAACATAACTTGTTGAGTATAAGTCAATTGTGTGATAAAGGGTTTAATGTCATTTTTGATGTAAATGGATGTAGAATTGTAGACATTAAATCTAACAAAACAATGCTAATTGGTCATCGCATAGGCAATATATATATGGCGCATCTAGATGACATTCATACATCCCATGCATGCTTAGTTGCACAAAATCAAAATGATGCATGGTTATGACATAGGAAACTAGAACATGCTAGCATTAGTGTTTTAGAAAAATTAGTTTCCCTTAATCTAGTCAGAGACCTACGTAAGCTCAAGTTCTCTTTAGATAAAATTTGTGATGCATGTGCTAAAGGTAAACAAATTAGAGCCTCGTTTAAGTCCATTAATGATGTTTCTACAAGTAGGTGTTTGCAATTGATCCATATGGATCTCTTTGGGCCAATTGGGACTACTAGCTTTGGTGGAAAATCATATGCTTTGTGCTTGCTGATGATTACTCTAGATATACTTGGGGTTCTCTTTTTAAGCACCAAGGATGAGGCTTTAGAAAACTTCATCACATTTTCAAAAATAACCCAAAATGATCTTGAACTTAAATTTCACATATTAGAAGTGATCATGGAACCAAATTTCAAAATATGGGTTTTGATGATTTTTGTAATGAAAATGGGATTAGCCATAATTTTTTGGCTCCTCGAACTCCTCAACAAAACAAGGTAGTTGAGAGGAAAAATGGAACTTTAGAAGAAATGGCTAGGACTATGCTTTGTGAAAATAATTTACCTAAGTATTTTTAGGCGGAAGCCACTAACACCGGTTGCTATATTATAAACCGAGTAATGATTAGGCCTATTTTGAAGAAATATTCTTATGAAATTTTAAAATCTAAAAAAGCCTAACATTAGATTTTTTTCATCCTTTTGGTTGCAAGTGTTTTGTTTTAAACAATGGAAAAACAATTTAGGTAAATTTGATGCAAAAAGTGATGAAGCTATTTTTCTTGGTTACTCTTTAAACTCTAAAGCCTATTGTTTGTTTAACAAAAAAACTTTAGTTGTAGTGGAATCTATTCATGTGGTTTTCGACGATAACCTCCTTCTGAGGAAGGATTCTTGTGATGATGTAGGGATCATTGAAGCCAATGATGGTGGAGAATCAACAAAGGTGAATGAGATTCCAACCAAAGAGGAAGAAGCACAAGAACCACTTCTAGAAGCATTGCAAGACATATCTCTTGAGGAAAAGAAAGTGAGCTATCCAAGGGAGTACAACTATGTCAAGGGTGGTGAGATCTTGGGTGATCCATCCAAGGGGGTAACTACTCGTTCTTCTCTTAAAATGCTTAATCATGTTGCATTTATCTCATGCATTGAGCCTAACAATGTTAAAGAAGCATTAAAAGATGACTTTTGGATTATGGTCATGCAAGATGAGTTAAATCAATTTGAGAGAAGTAAAGTGTGGATATTAGTTGATAGACATAGAAATAAATCTACTATAGGAACTAAATGAGTCTTTAGAAACAAACTAGATGAGAGTGGTAACATAGTGAGAAACAAGGCTAGACTTGTTGCTCAAGGTTACACTAAAGAAGAGGGAATTGATTTTGATGAAACCTATGTACCCGTAGCTAGAATGGAAGCAATTAGGATGCTACTTGCATTTGCATGTTTCATGATTTCAAGCTTTTTCAAATGGATGTCAAAAGTGCTTTTTTTAAATGATTTTATAAACGAAGAAGTGTATGTGGAACAATCACCGAGTTTTAAAGATCCTATTTCCCAAACCATGTTTTCAAATTGTCAAAAGCATTATATGGTTTAAAACAAGCTCCTAGAGCTTGACATGAAAGATTATCAAGTTTTTTTAGTTGGAAAAGGTTTTGAAAAAGGAAAGGTGGACACAAAAGTTTTTATTAAAAACAATGGCAAAGATATCTCAGTAGTTCAAATTTATGTTGATGATATCATTTTTGGTTCTACTAATGAATTGCTTTGTCAAGATTTTTCTAAGTTGATGCAAGGTGAATTTGAAATGAGCATGATGAGGGAGCTCTCATTTTTCTTGGGACTCCAAATCAAACAAATGAAGGATGACATCTTCATAAATCAAGCTAAGTACGTCAATGATATGCTCAAAAAGTTTGGCTTGGAGCAAGCAAAGCCTCAAGCTACACCTATGAGCTCATCTACAAAGCTTGACAAAGATGAAGGAGGTAAGTGTATTGACTCTAAGCTTTATCGCTATATGATTGGATCTTTGCTTTACCTTACTGCAAGTAGACCAGATATATTGTTTAGTGTTTGCTTGTGTGCTAGGTTCCAAGCTAGTCCTAGAGAGTCTCACCTTATAGCAGTTAAAAGGATCTTTAGGTACCTTAGAGATACTCATTGTTTAGGTCTTTGGTACCCTAGAGACTCAACCTTTAACTTTCATGCTTATTCGGATGAGATTATGAGGGTTGTAAGATAGATAGGAAAAGTACTTTCGACACTTGCCAATTCATAGGTAGTATGCTCATATCTTGGTTCTCTAAGAAACAAAATAGTGTAGTTTTATCTACCAACGAAGCCGTGTACATATTCTTAGGGAGTTGTTGTGCTCAATTCCTTTGGATAAAACAACAACTCTTAGACTATGGAATTAAGGTAGACACCATACCCCTTAGGTGTGATAACACTAGTGCCATATGTCTTACAAAAAATTCCATCCAACACTCTAGAACTAAACACATAGAAATAAGGCATCATTTCATTAGAGATCATGTCCTTAAGGAAGACGTTTTAGAGTGGGTAGACACCTTAAATCAATTAGCGGACATCTTTACCAAACCTCTAGATAAAGAGCGTTTTTGGTCCCTTAGAAGAGAATTAGGTATAACTAGCCTATCTTGACCTTTTAGGACCTTGCGTGCTTAAAATTGCTTGATTAAATGCCATGCTTATGAGTTTTTGATCCTAATTTCATCCATTCTTGTAGTTAGGGGGAATATGTTTTTGTTTTGATATGTTAATCTTGCTCATTCATCTCATTCATGCATCTAGGATCAATTAAAATTCAAATTTTCTGCAATTTAGAGCCTCATCTGCACTTCTAGGCCAGTTGGTATCGAAACGGGTCACCCTGTTTCGATACGAGTGCCTTCTAAGAACAAAAATGGACCAAGGTGTTTCGAAACTCCCCAAAGGGTTTTGAAACGATTTGGTTCTGCCAAAACATGTATCGAAACGGCTCCTATGCGTTTCGATACAGGCAATCTCTTGGGCTTCGATACGGTCAAACCTGTATCGAAACGGTCAGCTTGTTTCGGAACGTTCGTAGACGTTTAAGTATGCATGTTTTGAAACAGTTTCTCCTGTTTCGAAACATGTATCCAGAAAAGCCTCTTTTAAAGGGTTTTAAATGCTCAAACTCTCTTTTAATCAAACTTAAAAACCTTAAAACGATTTCCTCTATAAAACCCCTCCATATCTTCTTGTTTTTCATCAAAGCTTGAGGGCTTTTACTCCCAAACAAAAATCTAAGCAAGCTTCAACAATTTGGTGCAATTTCATCCATCAATTCTTCTAAAATCCCAATTTTAAGGTATGATGTGACCACAACTAGCAAGAATTCCAATGAATTTCCTAAAGGTCCTATGACTCGTGCAAGAGCTAAAATGATTCAAGTTGCTGTGGAAAGTTTGCTTTGCCAATGCTGGAAAATGAATGAAGAAATGACAGTAACAATTAGATCTTGCAACGTTTTGAGTTTGTTGGAAAGTTGAAATAAGTTGCATAAGAATTTGCATGAGTAGTTGCATAATAGTTCATTCATTCCATGAGAATAAATATGCTTGTTTATGCATTTATGCAAGCACTTCATTTATGAAAATACTTCACTTATGTATGTGTTTCATTTAAGCATTTGGTTCATTAATTAAACTAGTTCATTCATTGAACTTGTCCAATTAATTATTTAAGTTTGCATAACATTTTTATCATATTTTGATTAATATTTTATGTGTTTTTAGTGTCATTATACGTTGGGATTAAGATGGAAACAATTGAAGACTTTTCATCTTCTTCAAGGAGACATGCCATCTTTATCACCATTCAAAGAGAGTCTTTTTGAATTCCATAGGGGATGAAGCATTTAGAAGACTTTATTATGCTTTTATTCAGCCAATAAAGTTGAGAAATAAAGAAAGGAAGTGGAAGAGACACATACACTTAGATGCAAACATGGGCATATTCATTCCAAGTCATCTACATGCACTTTTAAGAGCCAAGCAAGTGGAATATCAAAGGATGCATCACTTGGACGTGGATAAGTCTTCATTGAAGCCTTATTATGTCCAAATTCATTCTAAATTACATAAATGGCCAGCCACACTTGATAGGATTGAAGACAAACCATTGAATGTCATAAATTGGAGCCTTAATGCATTGTTTTGTCCATTCAAATTCTAGGCTACCATGTACTATAAATAGGATGCTCATTTGCCTTTGTAAGAGACCTTTTTTTGGAGAAAAATATATGAGAGTGTTCTCTTCATTGTTCTTTAAGAACTTTATCGGCTTTCAAGCTAGTCTTGTGGAAAATTTTCCCTTTTCATTCCATTCTATTTATAGCGTTGGTTCCTAGCTTTCTAGCTAGCGGGTCACGTTCCACCATTCCACCATCACTTCCATTTGATTATATTGTTGGTTCTTAGCTCAATTATAGCTAAAGGGTCACAATCCAACCTTCTTCCATTATTTCACAGAGGGTAAGAACGTGTAAGGTTTGGGTCAACATTCACTATCTTGTTGGTTCTTCCTTGTTCCACACCGATTCTATTCCATATATCCATATCAACTTCTATCCATTTTCCCCTTACATTTATCTTTCAAACCATAATCACCAACCATTCCATCACCTATTAAAACAACAACTTTCACCATCTTCATTCCATATACATCACTTCCACATTCAAGTTTCAAGTTTGCAACTTCATACTAGAATCACGATCGGGCAACATCACATACGAATTCGGTCATCACACAACCGGATATGTATCATTTGGCATCAGAGCTATTTTGATTCAGTAAGTTAAGTGTTTCTCTCTCTCGGTTTGCATAAAAAAAGAAAAAAAAAGAAAAAAATGAAAAGAAAGAAAAAGAAAGAAAAAAAGGAAGGTTGGTTGTTGTTGGTGTTACTCATTTCAGCAAATTATTATTTCCTATTGCCTTGTTATTTTCTAATCATTCTACTTTTCTACCTATAGCCTTTTTTTCTAAACCCTTTCTTTCAGCCAATTTCCACAAGCAAACTTGTTAAGCCTTAAGTAAGTTCTCTAAGGACTTTGATAGAAGAACAAGAGCGGTAAAAGGCAAGAGTGCACATTAAGGGTAAAAGCCATCCCGAGTGAAACACGAGTGTGAGTGTTTTCCTTGGAGTGTAACGGTGAGAATTTGTGCTAGTGAGGTTTATTAGTTAATCATGTCTCAAGATTCCGTGAGAAACACTATTGGTGCTAGTAATAATGTTAACATAGATGCAACTAACTCCAATCTTCAAGATATTATCCGAGAGATGGACAGGTTGTTGCAACAAAGGTTGGGGCCGATGCAAGAACGATTAGATCATTTGGAGGAAAGATCTCAACGAAGGCATAATTCAGATCATGAGGAAGAGTATGAGGGAGAGGTGGATGAAGAACTCATAGACGAGCGAGCCTCCCAGCAAAGTTTGAGGCGTCAAGAGCCTAGGTACCAAAGAGCTCGGCCAAGAGTTGATGATAATCTTAGCAACATCAAAATAACCATTCCTTCTTTCCAAGGAAGAACGGATCCTGAAGCTTATCTTGCATGGGAAAAAAAAGTTGAGCACATCTTTGAGTGCCACAACTACTCCGAGCTTAAGAAGGTAAAACTTGCAGCCATTGAATTTAAAGATTATGCACTAATATGGTGGGATCAATTGACATCTAGCAGGAGACGCAATGGCGAACATCCAATTTCTACTTGGAATGAGATGAAGGCTGTTATGCGTAGGAGGTTCGTTCCAACTCACTATCATAGGGAGTTGTTCAACAAGCTTCAAAATCTCACCCAAGGTAACCGTACTGTTGAGGATTACTTCAAAGAGATGGAAGTAGCCATGATCCGAGCCAACATTGATGAGGATTGAGAAGCCACCATGGCCAGATTTCTATCCGGCCTTGATCCTAATATTGCGGCCACTGTTGAGTTGCAACATTATGTGGAGATCGAAGACATGGTTCATATGGCCATGAAGGTCGAGAAGCAACTCAAAAGGAAGGGCACAAATCGTGCCTATGGAGGCTCTTCTTCTAAATGGGACAGGGTACCTACAAACAGAAGGCATCCTTTATGCCTAATGAACGAAGCGTTCCAAAAAAGAGTGCCAAACCCATTGCCGAAACTAGTAAGGGAAAGAGCACCGCTATGCCAGTTCGATCCCGAGATGTGCAATGCTTCAAATGCTTGGGGCGAGGTCACATTGCTAGCCAATGTCCAAATCGCAACACAATGATCGTTCGAGAAGATGGAGAGATCGAAACTGACCAAGAGGAGGAAGAAGATGATGTTCCTATCCAAGAAGAAGAAGAGATGGAACATGCTGTAGATGGTGAGGTTCTTGTTGTGAAAAGAAGACTAAGCGTGCAAGCCATAGAAGGAGAAGATCAACGCGAGAACATCTTCCATACTCGCTGCCATGTAAACGAAAAGGTATGCTTTGTCATTATTGATAGAGGAAGTTGTACTAACGTTGCTAGTACTTTGATGGTAGAGAAGCTTAGATTGGCAACAATAAAGCATCCTCATCCTTACAAGCTACAATGGCTCAATGATGGGGGAGAACTCAAAGTCACCAAGCAAGTTCTTGTGCCATTTTCCATTGGAAAATAAAAAGACGAGGTGTTGTGTGATGTTGTACCAATGCATGCTAGCCATATCTTGTTGGGGAGACCGTGGCAATTCGATAAAAAGGCTATACATGATGGTTATACCAATCGTTACACTTTCACCCATCAAACCAAAAAAATCACTTTAGCCCCTCTTTCACCAAAACAAGTCCATAAAGACCAAATCCACTTGAGAGAGAGTTTCAAAACAGCCAAAGAGAAAGAAAAAGAGTTTAAATCCAAAAAGAGTGACAAAAATGAGGGAAAACAAACCATTCTTTTTGCAAGAGAGAAAGAGATCAAAAAGTGTTTGCTTTCAGAGAAATGGGCACTTGTACTCATGTACAAGGAAAATCTTTTGAACACTAATGATATTGATCCTGGTTTGCCATCTTTTATTGTCTCTTTATTGCAGGAATTTGAAGATTTGTTTCTGGAAGAGATTCCGAATGGGCTTCCACCAATTCGAGGAATAGAGCATCAAATTGATTTCATTCCCGGAGCCATCATTCCAAATCGACCAGCATATAGAAGCAATCCGGAAGAAACTAAGGAGTTGCAAAGACAAGTATCCGAGTTAATGGAAAAAGGCTATGTGAGAGAGAGCCTTAGTCCATGTGCCATGCCGGTTTTACTTGTACCTAAGAAGGATGGAACTTGGCGTATGTGTGTGGACTGTCGAGCAGTGAACAAGATAACGGTAAAGCATCGTCATCCTATTCCTAGATTAGATGATATGCTTGATGAATTAAGTGGTTCTAACATCTTTTCTATGATTGATCTTAAGAGTGGGTACCACCAAATAAGAATGCGAGAAGGAGATGAGTGGAAGACAACAATCAAAACCTAGCAAGGTTTGTATGAGTGGTTGGTTATGCCATTTGGCTTAACTAATGCACCAAGTACATTCATGAGGTTAATGAATCATATACTTCAACCATTCTTGGGTAAGTTTTGTGTGGTGTATTTTGATGACATACTTGTGTATAGCCAAACTTTGAATGATCATGCTCAACATTTAAGGTTAGTATTGGATGTTTTGCGAAAAGAAAAGTTGTATGCTAACCTACAAAAATGTACATTTTGCACTAACAAAGTTGTGTTCTTAGGTTTTGTTGTTAGTTCAAAGGGTTTGGAGGTTGATCAAGAAAAGATTAAAGCAATTGAGGAATGGCCGAGACCTACTAACATTAGTCAAGTGAGGAGTTTTCATGGACTTGCTAGTTTCTATCGTCGGTTTGTTCCCAATTTCAGCATCATAGCCGCACCTTTGACCGGAGTTATCAAAAAGAACTCTAGCTTCTTTTGGGGAGATGAACAAGAGAAGTCTTTTTGTTTGATTAAACAACTTTTAACCAATGCACCCTTATTATCATTACCGGATTTTGATAAAGTTTTTGAAATTGAATGTGATGCATCAGGTTTAGGAGTTGGAGCTGTATTATCCCAAGAAGGACGTCCTATTGCATATTTCAGTGAGAAATTAAGTGGAGCAACTCTAAATTATTCAACTTATGACGAGGAGATGTATGCTCTCATAAGGGCATTAGAAACGTGGCAACACTATCTATGGCCTAAGGAGTTTATCATCCACACGGATCATGAGGCGCTGAAACACTTGAAGGGACAACACAAGCTTAATAAGTGGCATGCCAAGTGGGTTGAATTCCTAGAAACATTCCCATATGTTATCAAATATAAGAAGGGTAAGGAAAATGTTGTTGCTGATGCTTTATCAAGAAGGTATACTCTTCTTAACCTTTTGGATTCTAGATTAGTAGGTTTTGCCTTAATCAAAGAGCTTTATGAATCTGATTATGATTTTGGTGAAATTTACAAAGCATGTGAAAAAGGAACATATGAGAAGTTTTGTAGGGTTGATGGCTATCTTTTCAAGGAAGGAAAGCTTTGTATCCCTCAAGGATCCATTAGAGAATCGCTTATCAAAGAGGCCCATTGTGGAGGACTAATGGGACACTTTGGAGTAGCCAAAACGCACTCTATATTGCAAGAACATTTGCATTGGCCAAAGATGAAACGAGACGTGGAGAAGTGGTGTGAGCATTGCATCACATGTAAGAAGGCAAAGTCCAAAGTCATGCCCCATAGACTTTACACACCATTACCAATTCCAAATGCTCCGTGGGAGGATATTTCCATGAATTTTGTGCTAGGACTTCCACGCACAAGGAATAACAAACATTCCATTTTTGTTGTAGTAGATAGATTCTAAAAAATGGCTCATTTCATTCCATGAAACAAGACTAATGATGCTTCCCATATTGCTAATCTGTTTTTTAGGGAAGTTGTGAGATTACATGGAGTTCCAAGAACTATTGTGTCTGATCGAGATGTGAAGTTCTTGAGTCACTTTTGGAGGACGTTATGGAGTAAGATTGGAACAAAGTTGTTGTTTTCTACAACTTGTCATCCACAAACGGATGGCCAAACTGAAGTTGTCAATCATGTATTGTCCATGCTTCTTAGGACAATTATACGCAAGAATCTATGGACTTGGGAAGAGGACTTGCCACATGTTGAGTTTGCATACAATCACTCCATGCATTCCGCCACTAAATGTTCTCCATTTGAAGTGGTATATGGTTTCAATCCTTTGACCCCAATTGATTTTCTTCCTTTGCCTATTGATCAATTCAAAAATAAGGATGGGCAAAATAGAGCTGAATTTGTGAAGAAGCTTCACCAACAAGTGCGGGAGAACATTGAGAGGAGAACAAAGCAATATGAGCAGCAAGCTAACAAAGGGGGGAAATGAATAACTTTTGAACCCGTAGATTGGGTTTGGTTGCACTTGAGGAAAGAGAGGTTTCCAGCCCAACACAAATTGAAACTTATGCCTCGAGGAGATGGTCCTTTCCAAGTGGTCAAGAGGATTAATGATATTGCTTATCAAATAGACCTTCCCGGTGAGTATAATGTGAGTGCTACTTTCAATGTTGCTGATCTATCCCCTTATGATGCAGGTGACGATTTGGGGGCAAATCGCTTTCAAGAGGGAGGGAATGATGTGACCACAACTAGAAAGAATTCCAATGAATTTCCTAGAGGTCCTATGACTCGTGCAAGAGCTAAAATGATTCAAGATGTTGTGGAAAGTTTGCTTTGCCAATGCTAGAAAATGAATGAACAAATGACAGCAACAATTAGATCTTGCAACGTTTTGAGTTTGTTGGAAAGTTGAAATAAGTTGCGTAAGAATTTGCATGAGTAGTTGCATAAGAATTTGCATGAGTAGTTGCATAATAGTTCATTCATTCCTTGAGAATAAATATGCTTGTTTATGCATTTATGCAAGCACTTCATTTATGAAAATACTTCACTTATGTATGTGTTTCATTTAAGCATTTGGTTCATTAATTAAACTAGTTTATTCATTGAACTTGTCCAATTAATTCTTTAAGTTTGCATAACATTTTTATCATATTTTGATTAATATTTTATGTTTTTTAGTGTCATTATACGTTGGGATTAAGATGGAAACAATTGAAGATTTTTCATCTTCTTCAAGGAGACATGCCATCTTTATCACCATTCAAAGAGAGTCTTTTTGAATTCCATGGGGGATGAAGCATTTAGAAGACTTTATTATGCTTTTATTCAGCCAATAAAGTTGAGAAATAAAGAAAGGAAGTGGAAGAGACACATACACTTAGATGCAAACATGGGCAGATTCATTCCAAGTCATCTACATGCACTTTTAAGAGCCAAGCAAGTGGAATATCAAAGGATGCATCAGTTGGACGTGTATAAGTCTTCATTCAAGCCTTATTATGTCCAAATTCATTCTAAATTACATAAATGGCCAGCCACACTTGATAGGATTGAAGACAAACCATTGAATGTCATAAATTGGAGCCTTAATGCATTGTTTTGTCCATTCAAATTCTAGGCTACCATGTACTATAAATAGGATGCTCATTTTCCTTTGTAAGGGACCTTTTTTTGGAGAAAAATATATGAGAGTGTTCTCTTCATTGTTCTTTAAGAACTTTATTGGCTTTCAAGCTAGTCTTGTGGCAAATTTTCCCTTTCCATTCCATTCTATTTATAGCGTTGGTTCCTAGCTTTCTAGCTAGCGGGTCACGTTCCATCATTCCACCATCACTTCCATTTGATTATATTGTTGGTTCTTAGCTCAATTATAGCTAAAGGGTCACAATCCAACCTTCTTCCATCATTTCACAAAGGGTAAGAACGTGTAAGGTTTGGGTCAACATTCACTATCTTGTTGGTTCTTCCTTGTTCCACACCGATTCTATTCCATATATCCAAATCAACTTCTATCCATTTTTTCCCCTTACATTTATCTTTCAAACCATAATCACCAACCATTCCAGCACACCTATTAAAACAACAACTTTCACCATCTTCATTCCATATACATCACTTCCACATTCAAGTTTCAAGTTTGCAACTTCATACTAGAATCACGATTGGGCAACATCACATACGAATTCGGTCATCACACAACCGAATACGTATCAAGGTATTTTCTATCCTTTTTTTTCTTTTGATTTCGTTCGAATCTTAGGTTAGAAAATTATAGTTTTGTATAGAATACTTGTTTTTATCCTATGGGTTTTCAAAATCTTGTAAATTTTTTTTTCAAAATCTCAAATTTTTTATTCGAATACATTTTATTTTAATCGTATTTTGTTTTACACAAATTTTCAAATTTGTTTTCATCAAAGTTTTTCTTAATATATGTATATACTTTCAAAGTGTTTTTAAAACCTTAATGGGATTATACTTGGATCGAATTAGGATTTAAATGCATACACTCAAAAGTTCTTGCTTGCTTTGTTTTTAGGGGTTTTTAAATGGAATCTAAGAAACGAAAGAATGAAGGGGGTGAATGTTCGAACCAAGACAATCTCCGTCCAAACCTTAACCTTCTATATTCCAAGAGTCTTCGCAATCAAGATGCTAGACAACATTTTAAACTCTTTCATGATGCCGTTGTTCGAAGATAGAGAGTTGTGGATATGGATTTCCTTGATTCCGAGCGTTTTCTCTTCCGATACCTACCTCTCTTGCAAGAATGGATTTTTTTAGCCTTCTTTAGCATTCCTAACATCGTCTACAAGAATATGGTTTTGCTCTTTTACTCTAATACTGTTCTCATCAACAATGAGGATCGTTCCGAGGTCATAGCCATTGAGTCTTACCTATTGGGCAAGAAGTTCCGTATTGATCCATCTGTCTTAGTGAACATCCTTGGGCTAAAAGATGAAAAAATTGAGGACGGAAATCACTTTGGATCTCATACTGGATCGGTTCTTACCTTGGACGCCCATGACCGTTTCTTACACTTGATCATCTCATGGTTTATTCGCTCATCCGGAGGTAAATTTGCCCACATCCGCCAAGTTGATCATTTTTGGCTAGAGTGTTTTCGCCAAGAACAACAACCTAATTTGGTAAAGATCATGTTTGCTGAGAAAGTCCATCAAGTAAGGATTCATCAAACTGACGCCCTAACTTCCTTCACCTATGAGACAATGTTGAGCTATATATTTGTTCACATTGGTCTAGATTGCTCATATGATTCTCCAGAACCCCAAAAGCAAAAGAATGGTGAATCTTCTCTTATGAGATCTGGGTTTCGTTACACCCATGGTGAATGAGTTCCAACTAATAGAAGAGCTCAAACACCTCAAGTTGAGCTTCAACCTCAAGCTCTGGCTCCCGTTGTGGCTCCCAACAATGATGCACTTATAGCCTTCCTTACCGAGAGGTTCAACACAATGGACACTGTAACGCCCCGGTTTTGGGCTTAGAAGTTTGGGCGTTGACCGGTTTGGTCAAAGTGTTGTTCGAATCTAAAAAGGTGAAATTAGGAAAGCCTAGTTCGGGTTGCATTAAAAATATGGAAAAATATTCTAAAATCATCTTTTAATATATATAAGTGAACTGTGAAATCAATTTTACAAAATGAGGTTTGGAAGGGTGACATTTTGGCTAGTGACCAAAATGTAATTTTTGAAAGTTGCGTGACTGTTTTAGAAAGGATTGAAACTTTGAATCTTTAAGGAGCTATTTACCCAAAGGGAGTTTCTCCAGATTTTTCTAAGATATTTTAAGGTTTAATTCTGATTTTTAAAGCTAAAGAAAAGTGGAGGGAAAATCATTTTTGGCTATTTTGTAACTAAATTTTCCTTTTCTCTCATTTTCTCTCAACCCAAACACTTTCTCTCCAGAGATTTCTTTCTGATTTTGTCACTTAAATCTTCCTTTTCAATTCTCTTTTGATTCCTAATCATCACATCAACAAAACCTCACCATTTGCAAGTGGTTTCTTCAAGCTTTTTGGTTCCAAAAGAGGAGAAACTCAAGTTTGGAGGTAAGAACGTCCTTCTCCTCTAAACTATCAGTTCTTTACTGAAATTACTAAGTTCTCAATCCTTAATTGATGTTTTATAAATGGCTTTTAAAGTTATGAAATGGATCTTGGCTTAAAATGCAAGATTTGGTGATTTTTGGTTAATTTTCGTTAGATCTGTTAAAGCTGTAATTTGAGATATGTTTTTGATGATTAATGAACATTAATTTGATATGGAATTGAGTTTTGATTAATGCAATCCCGGATAGGTTGAATTTCCTAAGTTTAGCTTGTGATTCTTGGTTGTTTTTGAGGTGATCTTGTGGATCTGATGTTGCTGGAGGTATAAGAATGTTGTTAGGTTCTTTTTAGATGTTAAAGGATGTTTGGTTTTGATGGTTTATGGCTGGGCTTTGTTGAGGGGTTGTTTGGAGGCATTTTCGGTTGTGTTTGGTGGCCGAAAATGGAGTGTGGATGAGAGCAGCGAGTTTAGGTGCTTTCATTGAAGCTATTAATGCATGATGATGCATTAATCCTCTGCTTTGATGTGTTTAAAACAGGGGAGTCATCTTTGGATCCAAGTGTTGGTGTTTTGGAAGCTTGAATTGGTGCTTCGGCAAGAGGCGAAGTGGAATCGGTGAGTGAAAATGGGTTTTCAGCTTTGAAACCAATGTCTTGGGAGCTTAGTTTAAGTCTAAACAACTTTACTAAGCTCAAGTGTAAGTTTTCGGAAAAACTCTCTAAGTGGTGGCCATGATTTGGTTGTTGTGCAATGTGGTTTATTGCATGTTTTAAATTCTGTTTTGAAAGCATGATTTAGCATGGTTATTGCTGATTTTGTAAGCCATATGTTGAAGGAAGCTCAAGGTAAGAGTTCCTTGTTTTTGAACATTGATTAAATGTGGTTTGATGCTTAAAAATGCATGATGAATATGGCTTGGTTTAATGCTTTAAAACAGTGGATTATTTGATGATAAAGATGTATATTGGCAAGTGATGTTTTGAAAAAGGCTAAGGTCACTAAGGTGGTTAAAAGTCCTTGAGTGAGCCTTGTGGATTCTAAGAACTTCATGGTGGTTAAAAGTCCATGTTGATTCTTGCTAAGGTCACTAAGGTGGTTAAAAGTCCTTGAGTGAGCCTTGTTACTTAAGAACATCAAGGTGGTTAAAAGTCCTTGGATGGTTCTTGTTAAGGACACAAAGGTGGTTAAAAGTCCTTGTGTGGTCCTTGCCATGGTGTTTAAAAGTCCATGGGCCAAGGTGTTTAAAAGTCCTTGGGGCCAAGGTGTTTAAAAGTCCTTGGGAAGAACACGAAGGTGGTTAAAAGTCCTTGCGTGGTTCTTGTTTATTATAAGATCACAATGGTGTTTAAAAGTCCATGTGTGAGTCTTATGTTGAACTTGTTTTCAAAAAGATGAAACTTATCACTTGTGGCCAATATGACATGAATTGATATGGAAGCATGTGTTGCTTGTTTAAATTGCTTTTGAGCATGTCTAAATGATATTGAAAGTATGTTTTGCAAATGAGATTTACAAATGCATTATTGAGTGGTTTAATGAGCATTCCTCACTAAGCTTTTGCTTATGCTCTCTTTCGTTTTCTTAAACCAATAATGCAGATCGTTAAGATTCTTGAGGGCAGCAAGGAAGGCAAGCAATCAAGAGGAAGTTAAGCTCAAGTATGGAAGGTTTTCTTAAACACTTAAGCTTTTGGCAATTTGGCAATGGGGGACCTATGTGTATGTTTTGGGAGATGTTTAGAACTCCCTAAGTATGTTTAATGATGTTGGAAATGCTGGTTTTGTAATTGGCCTTTACATGTTTGAGTTGGAAGTTTTATGCTTGAATGTTTTGCTTGTGTAGGAAGCATGCCTATATAATTGGGGCTTTTCTATTATGTGGTTAATATGTTGTTTGGTTGATGCAAACATGTCTCATATATGTTGAATTTGTTGCTGGTAAAGTTTGGTAGCAATCGGAGCATGTTTGGATGATCAATTGCATGTTTAAGGAAGCTTTTTGCTGCATTCTGTGCAGGGTGTTTCGGAACAGTGGACACCGTTTCGGAACGGGTGCCTTGAATAAGCCCAGGCGTCCAAAACGGTAGGCACCGTTTCGAAACGGAAAGGCCACTGCCAGCCCTCGTTTCGGTACGCGTTGCAGAACGGCCCCACATTTCGAAACGGGCTCTTCCTGTTTCGGAACTCGTGACCGTTGGGGGCTGACATTGGTAGTTAAATGTTTTGGAATGTTTGCATTTTGGCCCTGAATCTTGTTTGTGCAATTGTATGAGTTTGGGATGTCCGTTTGAGCTTAAATTTGACAGAGAAGTATGAAACCTGACTAATTTCAAGATGGTAACTTTAATTTGGATGAAGTCCTTATAATTTACAGAATTTACAATTTGGTCCCTAAAGTTGTAAATTGTTCAATTGGGTCCCTATTTGATCTCTGATGTTTATGATCTTTGAGTATGTTGTTTGTATGTTCATAACTAGGATTAATATGCCTCTAGACAAGTTTAAAAAGAAAAAAAGGGTCGTTAATCAAGGTTGACTTTCGGGTTGACTTTGGTTTTCCCCGTGTGACTTTCTTAATTCGAGTCAACCGTCTAGGCCGGGTTAAGGGGGTTACATTTGGTGGTATCAGAGCTGAGTTCTCGAGTAATTGGGAATGAGTGTGTGCATGATTGAAGTATGTATGCTATGTATGCTTGATTGTTTGAAAGCATGTTCAGTGGTTTGAGAATTTGATGCAATTGAGTTGTATGCTGTGATGTAGCATGTTGTGGGTACCCATTGCCAAATCAAAGCTAAGTAATGATGTTGATTTTGAATGAAATTGAGCTTGAGTACTTGGATTGCTTACCTTGCTGGGCCTGACTTTGTTTATTTGCATTGTGATTGCATGGTTAGAGTATGGCACCACGTAGAGAGTTGAGAAGTAATGTGCGAGCTACGACTCCCAATGAGAATGAGAATGAGGAAAACGCGGGTAGTGCGGTGTTACCTCCTCCTCCACCTGGTGGTGATGCTGAGGGTGAAAGAGTTGAAGCTGCAGCTGGTGCTGGAGCTGCTGGACCTGAGGTTGGTCAGGGGCAAGCTATGCCTGACATGTCGATGTTGGTACAAGCTATTGCGGGTGCTTTTCGAGCGGCAGTAGCTGGAGCTCAAGGAGCTGGGCATCAGGGAGATGCTGGTGTTAGACTACCTTTGGAGCGTTTACGCAGTCTTGGTGGGACTGAGTTCAGGGGTATGTCTGCTGAGGGTTCTGAAGCTTGGTTAGAGAGTACCAAGAGGATCTTGGGTCAAATGAGTTGCACTGATGTGCAAAAGCTGGGTTGTGTAGTATCTTTGCTACAGGATGATGCATATACGTGGTGGACGACCACTATAGCTGGGATAGCTGAAGCTGATGTGACTTGGACATTCTTTCAGAATGCGTTCAAGAGGAGATATCTTGGTGTGAGATATCTTGATGAAAAGAAGCGTGAGTTCATGTCTCTTACCCAGGGGAGCATGACTGTGGCTGAGTATGAGGTGCAGTTTGTGCGACTCAGTCAGTATGCACCTGAGCTGGTACCTGATAAGCGGACAAGGTACGAAAGATTCCGTTATGGTTTAGTGACGGATGTGAAGATGTATGTGCTGGCCACCGAGTATGATGATTTTGATGTGTTGGTGGGCCGAGCTAAGGATATTGAGATGAACTTGGGTTTATCTGCTAGAGGTGCTGGAGCAAGTTCTGGTAAGCGAGCTGCTGAGTTTAGTTCCGGTGGTGGACGGAACAAGAGGGGACGTGATCAGAAGTATCAATCCTCTGCTAAGAGAGGTGGTGGAGCACCTGCTCGGGGAGGAAATGCTAGAGCTGATCCGAGTGCCTGTTGGATTTGTGGTTCACGTGGTCACATGAAGCGTGACTGTCCTCGTGCTGTGAGGGAGGTGCAAGCTCCTGTTGCGGCAGCTGGAAGTGGATGCTGGAATTGTTGATCTGCGGATCATTTGAGGCGAGATTGTCCTATGTTGGCTGGTGGCCAAGTGCGTGCTCCTGTTGTGGCTGCACCGCAGAGAGGTCGTGGGCGCGGCCGTGGTAATTTCCAGCGGAGAGAGGATGGTGGTCGTGGAGTGGCCCGTGTTGTGGCTATTCAGCCTGAAGGTGGAGGTCAAGCGAGGGTGTATGCTCAGCGGGAAGGGAGGAATGACGCGGATGTGATTGCAGGTACCTTTACTTTGCAATCCTTGTCATTACTTTCCTTGATAGATTCTGGATCTACGCATTCATACATTTTGCGTGAGCATGCTGAATTGCTTGGTTTGCCTGTTGAGTCTTTGGATGTTGGTGTTCGTGTCACTAGTTCTTTTGGTGAGACTGTTGTGACTCGAAAGTTGTATAGAAGGTGTCCGTTGGTTGTTCAAGAACATGTTTTTCATGTTGATCTTATGGAGCTGCCTTTCTATGGTTTTGATGTGATCCTTGGTATGGATTGGCTTGCTGAGCATCGTGCTGTTGTGGATTGTGAAAATAAGCGAGTTTCGCTGAAGCTTGCGGATGATTATGATGTTGTTGTGGTTGGTGAGAATGTGAAGTTTCTTGCCAATGTGGTGTCTACCTTGGAGGCAAGCAGGATGCTGAGGCAAGGTTGCGAAGCTTATCTAGCTTTTGTGATGAATCCTAGCTCTAAGGAGTTAAGGGTGCAAGATATCAGAGTAGTGAAGGAGTTTCCAGGAGTGTTTCCTGAGGAGTTGCCTGGTTTACCTCCTAATCGTGAGGTGGAGTTTGGAATTGAGCTGTATGAGAATACAACTCCTGTGTCCATTACTCCCTATAGAATGGCACCTAAGGAGCTGAAAGAGCTGAAGACGCAGTTGCAAGAGCTGCTTGATCGTGGTTTCATTCGGCCAATTGTGTCGCCTTGGGGTGCACCGGTCTTGTTTGTAAAGAAGAAGGATGGCACTATGAGAATGTGCATTGATTACCGTCAGCATAACAAGTTGACTATCAAGAATCGGTATCCTTTCCCGAGGATTGATGATCTCTTTGATCAATTTCGGGGAGCAGCTGTGTTCTCTAAGATTGACTTGAGGTCAGGGTATTATCAGTTGAAGGTGAAGGATGTGGATGTGCCTAAGACAGCTTTCAGGACAAGGTATGGGCATTATGAGTTCCTTGTGATGTCGTTTGGTTTGACAAATGCTCCTGCTGCTTTCATGGACATGATGAATCGTGTGTTTCATGAATACCTGGACAAGTTTGTTGTGGTGTTCATTGATGATATCCTCGTGTACTCGCGTACTGAGGAGGAGCATGAAGAGCATTTGAGGATTGTTTTGCAAGCTTTGTTGGAGAATCAGCTTTATGCTAAGCTGAGCAAGTGTGAGTTCTGGCTTAAGGAGGTGGTGTTTCTTGGGCATATAGTTTCTGTTGAAGGGATTCGTGTTGATCCTCAGAAGATTGAGGCTGTGATGAATTGGAAGGTTCCTAAGTCTGTTCATGAGGTCCGTAGTTTCCTTGGTTTGGCGGGATACTACCGGAGGTTTGTGGATGTTTTTCTAAGATTGCCGCACCTCTGACGAAGTTGTTGCAAAAGGATGTTAAGTATGAGTGGACAGAAGCGAGACAGCAGGCTTTTGAGAAGCTGAAGGCGGCTTTGACGCAAGCTCCTATCTTGGTTCAGCCTGAATCAGGGAAAGAGTTTGTGGTCTATAGTGATGCATCCTATGTTGGTTTGGGATGTGTGCTGATGCAAGAGGGTAAGGTTGTGGCTTATGTATCACGGCAGTTGAAAGTGCATGAGCGCAATTATCCTACGCATGATATTGAGTTGGCTGCAGTGGTTTTTGCTCTGAAGATTTGGAGACATTATCTGTATGGTGAGAAGTGTACTGTGTACACGGATCACAAGAGTTTGAGGTATCTGATGTCTCAGAAAGAGTTGAATCTTAGGCAGCGGCGTTGGTTGGAGTTGCTCAAGGATTATGACCTGACGATTGAGTACCATCCTGGAAAAGCTAATATGGTTGCGGATGCCTTGAGTAGGAAGGTAGCTGTTGAGCTGAGGGCTATGTTTGCCAGCTTGAGTATTTCGCGTGATGGTGGTCTTGTAGCTGAGTTGCAAGTGAAACCATCTATGGTTCAGATGATCAAGGAAAAGCAGTTGCTGGATGATTCCTTGGTGTCTCATGTTCAGGATATCGTGGAGGGTAGACCTTCGGATTTCTGCTTTAATGATGATGGTGTGTTGTGTTTTGGGAGTCGAATAGTAGTGCCTAATGATGCTGAGTTGAGGCGTGCTATTCTGACTGAAGGTCATAGTAGTCCTTTTGCTATGCACCCTGGTAGTACTAAGATGTACCGTGATCTTCGTGATGAGTACTATTGGGTGGGTTTGAAGAAGGATGTTGCAGAGTTTGTGAGCAAGTGTATGGTGTGTCAGCGAGTTAAGGCTGAGCATCAGGTTCCATCAGGTTTGTTGCAACCGTTGAGAATCCCTGAATGGAAGTGGGAGAGGGTTACCATGGATTTTGTATCTGGTTTACCTTTGTCTCCGTCGAAGAAGAATACGGTTTGGGTGATTGTGGATCGCCTGACGAAGTGTGCGCATTTCTTGCCTGTGCATACTACGTTTTCTTTGGATAAGCTTGCGGAGCTGTACATTGCTGAGATTGTGCGGCTGCATGGTGTGCCTAAGTCGATTGTGTCGGATAGGGATCCGAGGTTCACATCGCGTTTCTGGCAGTGTTTGCATCAAGCTCTGGGTACAAGGTTGAATTTCAGTACATCCTATCATCCTCAGACGGATGGTCAATCAGAGCGCGTTATCCAGATTTTGGAGGATATGTTGAGGTGCTGCGTGATTGAGTTTCAAGGTTCTTGGGAGAAGCATTTGCCTTTGGTAGAGTTTGCTTATAACAATAGTTATCTGGCAAGTATACAGATGGCACCTTATGAGGCTTTGTACGGGAGGAAGTGTAGGACTCCTCTTTGTTGGGCTGAAACTGGTCAAAAGTTGGTTTCGATGCCGGCTTTGTTGAAAGGAACCACCGAGAAGGTGAAGCTCATTTGTGAGCGGTTGAAGGCAGCCTCTGATTGGCAGAAGTCTTACGCGGATTTGAAGCGTAAGGAGATAGAGTATGCGGTTGGTGATCGTGTGTTCTTGAAGGTTTCGCCTTGGAAGAAGGTGATGAGGTTTGGCCGGAAGGGTAAGTTGAGCCCTAGGTACATTGGACCATATGAGGTGGTTGAGCGTGTGGGTCCTGTTGCATATCCGTTGAGGTTACCTCAAGAGTTGGAGAAGATTCATGATGTGTTCCATGTTTCTATGCTCCGGAAGTATAGATCTAATCCTTCGCATGTGATGCCTGTGGAGGAAGTGGAATTAAATTCGGATTTGACCTATGATGAGGAACCGGTGAAGGTTCTGGATTCGGATAGCAAGGTTCTTCGTGGCAAGACCATCGAGTTGGTAAAGGTGCTGTGGAAGCATCGAGGTGTTGAGGAAGCCACGTGGGAGCGGAAGGAAGACATGCTGAAGCAGTTTCCTTATCTTTTTCCTTCAGGTCAATTTCGAGGACGAAATTCCTTAAGGGGGGAGAGTTGTAACGCCCCGGTTTTGGGCTTAGAAGTTTGGGCGTTGACCGGTTTGGTCGAAGTGCTGTTCAAATCTAAAAAGGTGGAATTAGGAAAGCCTAGTTCGGGTTGCATTAAAAATATGAAAAAATGTTCTAAAATAATCTTTTAATATATATAAGTGAACTGTGAAATCAATTTTACAAAATGAGGTTTGGAAGGGTGACATTTTGGCTAGTGACCAAAATGTAATTTTTGAAAGTTGCGTGACTGTTTTAGAAAGGATTGAAACTTTGAATCTTTAAGGAGCTATTTACCCAAAGGGAGTTTCTCCAGATTTTTCTAAGATATTTTAAGGTTTAATTCTGATTTTTAAAGCTAAAGAAAAGTGGAGGGAAAATCATTTTTGGCTATTTTGTAACTAACTTCCAATTTTCCTTTTCTCTCATTTTCTCTCAACCCAAACACTTTCTCTCCAGAGATTTCTTTCTGATTTTGTCACTTAAATCTTCCTTTTCAATTCTCTTTTGATTCCTAATCATCACATCAACAAAACCTCACCATTTGCAAGTGGTTTCTTCAAGCTTTTTGGTTCCAAAAGAGGAGAAACTCAAGTTTGGAGGTAAGAACGTCCTTCTCCTCTAAACTATCAGTTCTTTACTGAAATTCCTAAGTTCTCAATCCTTAATTGCTGTTTTATAAATGGCTTTTAAAGTTATGAAATGGATCTTGGCTTAAAATGCAAGATTTGGTGATTTTTGGTCAATTTTCGTTAGATCTGTTAAAGCTGTAATTTAAGATGTGTTTTTGATGATTAATGAACATTAATTTGAATGGAATTGAGTTTTGATTAATGCAATCCCGGATAGGTTGAATTTCCTAAGTTTAGCTTGTGATTCTTGGTTGTTTTTGAGGTGATCTTGTTGATCTGATGTTGCTGGAGGTATAAGGATGTTGTTAGGTTCTTTTTAGATGTTAAATGATGTTAAAGGATGTTTGGTTTTGATGGTTTATGGCTGGGCTTTGTTGAGGGGTTGTTTGGAGGCATTTTCGGTTGTGTTTGGTGGCCGAAAATGGAGTGTGGATGAGAGCAGCGAGTTTAGGTGCTTTCATTGAAGCTATTAATGCATGATGATGCATTAATCCTCTGCTTTGATGTGTTTAAAACAGAGGAGTCATCTTTGGATCCAAGTGTTGGTGTTTTGGAAGCTTGAATTGGTGCTTCGGCAAGAGGCGAAGTGGAATCGGTGAGTGAAAATGGGTTTTCAGCTTTGAAACCAATGTCTTGGGAGCTTAGTTTAAGTCTAAACAACTTTACTAAGCTCAAGTGTAAGTTTTCGGAAAAACTCTCTAAGTGGTGGCCATGATTTGGTTGTTGTGCAATGTGGTTTATTGCATGTTTTAAATTCTGTTTTGAAAGCATGATTTAGCATGGTTATTGCTGATTTTGTAAGCCATATGTTGAAGGAAGCTCAAGGTAAGAGTTCCTTGTTTTTGAACATTGATTAAATGTGGTTTGATGCTTAAAAATGCATGATGAATATGGCTTGGTTTAATGCTTTAAAACAGTGGATTATTTGATGATAAAGATGTATATTGGCAAGTGATGTTTTGAAAAAGGCTAAGGTCACTAAGGTGGTTAAAAGTCCTTGAGTGAGCCTTGTGGATTCTAAGAACTTCATGGTGGTTAAAAGTCCATGTTGATTCTTGCTAAGGTCACTAAGGTGGTTAAAAGTCCTTGAGTGAGCCTTGTTACTTAAGAACATCAAGGTGGTTAAAAGTCCTTGGATGGTTCTTGTTAAGGACACAAAGGTGGTTAAAAGTCCTTGTGTGGTCCTTGCCATGGTGTTTAAAAGTCCATGGGCCAAGGTGTTTAAAAGTCCTTGGGGCCAAGGTGTTTAAAAGTCCTTGGGAAGAACACGAAGGTGGTTAAAAGTCCTTGCGTGGTTCTTGTTTATTATAAGATCACAATGGTGTTTAAAATTCCATGTGTGAGTCTTATGTTGAACTTGTTTTCAAAAAGATGAAACTTATCACTTGTGGCCAATATGACATGAATTGATATGGAAGCATGTGTTGCTTGTTTAAATTGCTTTTGAGCATGTCTAAATGATATTGAAAGTATGTTTTGCAAATGAGATTTACAAATGCATTATTGAGTGGTTTAATGAGCATTCCTCAATAAGCTTTTGCTTACGCTCTCTTTCGTTTTCTTAAACCAATAATGCAGATCGTTAAGGTTCTTGAGGGCAGCAAGGAAGGCAAGCAATCAAGAGGAAGTTAAGCTCAAGTATGGAAGGTTTTCTTAAACACTTAAGCTTTTGGCAATTTGGCAATGGGGGGCCTATGTGTATGTTTTGGGAGATGTTTAGAACTCCCTAAGTATGTTTAATGATGTTGGAAATGCTGGTTTTGTAATTGGCCTTTACATGTTTGAGTTGGAAGTTTTATGCTTGAATGTTTTGCTTGTGTAGGAAGCATGCCTATAGAATTGGGGCTTTTCTATTATGTGGTTAATATGTTGTTTGGTTGATGCAAACATGTCTCATATATGTTGAATTTGTTGCTGGTAAAGTTTGGTAGCAATCGGAGCATGTTTGGATGATCAATTGCATGTTTAAGGAAGCTTTTTGCTGCATTCTGTGCAGGGTGTTTCGGAACCGTGGACACCGTTTCGGAACGGGTGCCTTGAATAAGCCCAGGCGTCCGAAACGGTAGGCACCGTTTAGAAACGGAAAGGCCACTGCCAGCCCTCCTTTCGGTACGCATTGCGGAACGGCCCCGCGTTTCGAAACGGTCTCTCCCTGTTTCGGAACTCGTGACCGTTGGGGGCTGACATTGGTAGTTAAATGTTTTGGAATGTTTGCATTTTGGCCCTGAATCTTGTTTGTGCAATTGTATGAGTTTGGGATGTCCGTTTAAGCTGAAATTTGACAGAGAAGTATGAAACCTGACTAATTTCAAGATGGTTACTTTAATTTGGATGAAGTCCTTATAATTTACAGAATTTACAATTTGGTCCCTAAAGTTGTAAATTGTTCAATTGGGTCCCTGTTTGATCTCTGATGTTTATGATCTTTGAGTATGTTGTTTGTATGTTCATAACTAGGATTAATATGCCTCTAGACAAGTTTAAAAAGAAAAAAAGGGTCGTTAATCAAGGTTGACTTTCGGGTTGACTTTGGTTTTCCCCGTGTGACTTTCTTAATTCGGGTCAACCGTCTAGGCCGGGTTAAGGGGGTTACAGACACGAACATGGCTTCGGGTTTTGGTGCTGTCAACACTCATTTGCAATCCTTGGAGGATCGTGTTACTACTCTTGAAAATCAACAATAAAGCAAAGGATAAGAATGAGTTTATGGATGACATTGGAGACGATGATGGTGATGAGGCACCCTAGGATTCTTATTGCATATTATATTATTATGTCATGTTAGGATTAGTGTAACCCCCTCGTCCCGGTCCGGACGCTTGATCGGTCAGAGTAGGCCACACTGGGAAAACCGAAGCGAAACCCGTTAAGGTTCCTCCTCGGTTAACGACCCAGAAAATTTATTTTTAGTTTAATCTTTTCTAAAGGCTCATTCGAATCCTATGTGATCATAGCAGCGGAAAGACAAGCATTCATAAAACAATAACTCGATCAACCTAAGCAAAACAATCCATTTTTAACTGATTAAGCAGGCCGTTTCGAAACACCCTCAAGGTGTATCGAAACGCCTTGACCTGGTCAACGGTTCTAAGCCTACACGAAGAGGTCGTATCGGAACGGAGGTCAACTGTTCCGAAACACCCTTCATGGTCAACTTCTCGTGGTCAACGAGATTTTGACCGTTTCGAAACCGTTAGACCCGTTTCGGAACACCTTCATCTCGTCATTTTCTCAGAATTCCAGTAGCAAAAATGTACCGAAACGGCCCCTACGCGTTTCGAAACACCCGGCCAAAAACAAAGGGACCGTATCGAAACAAATACGGAAACAAATACGGAAACTGCTCAACCATATCAGCTTTCCTCTTCTATGTGGCCTCTTCCACACCTCTATGTCTCCACACCACCTTGACTAACTCTATGGTCTTACCACGCAACACCTTGCTATCAGAAGCAAGTATCTCAACAGGCTCTTCATTATAAGACAAATCCGGATTCAACTCTATCTCCTCAACGAGCATAACATGAGAAGGATCCGACCTATATCTCCTAAGCATTGACACATGAAGGACATCATGTGTCTTCTCTAACTCAGAAGGTAACCTCAAACGGTAAGCTAAAGAGGCCCGATCCGCTCAACTATCTCATACAGACCAATAAACCTCGGACTCAACTTGCCCTTCCGGCCAAATCTCATTACCTTCTTCCACGGAGATACTTTCAGAAACACTTTCTCACCCACGGAGAACTCAATCTCTTTCCTCTTCAAATCCGCAGAAGACTTCTGACGATCGGAAGCTGCTTTCAAGCGATCGCAAATCAACTTCACCTTGTCAGTAGTCCCCTTAAGCAAATCCGGTATAGGTAACAATCTCTGACCTGTTTCAGCCCAACAAATCGGAGTCCTACATCGTCTACCATACAAAGCCTCATAGGGAGCCATCTGAATACTAGACTGATAACTGTTGTTGTAAGCAAACTCAACTAAAGGTAGGTGCTTCTCCCAAGAACCCTGGAAGTCAATCACAAAACAACGAAGCATATCCTCTAGAATCTGTATCACTCGCTCTGACTTCCCATCGGACTGTGGATGATAAGACGTACTGAAATGCAAACGGCTACCTAGAGCACTATGCAAGCAACCCAGAACCTCGAAGTAAATCTAGGATCCCTATCTGAAACAATGGACTTCGGAACTCCATGAAGTCTCACAATCTCATAGATGTACAAGTTTGCCAACTTGTCTAAGGAATCTGTAGTGTTCACTGCTAGGAAGTGAGCACACTTAGTGAAACTATCAACAATCACCCACACGGAATTCTTCTTCGAAGGAGACAAAGGCAACCCCGACACAAAATCCATGGTGATCCTCTCCTATTTCCATTCCGGAATCTTCAAAGGCTGTAACAAACCTGAAGGAACCTGATGTTCTGCCTTCACTCTCTGACAAACCATACAATGGCTCACATACTCGGCTACATCTTTCTTCAAACCAACCCAGAAGTAATCATTCTTCAAGTCACGATACATATTGGTACTACCCGGATGCATACAAAAGGACTCGAATGTGCTTCACTCAGAATCTGATTTCTCAACTCAACATCTTCTGGTACAACAATTCTATCTCTAAAGCACAACAAGCTCTCACCACTGAAACTATACTCGGTCGGTCTTCCTTCGGCTATGTCCTGAACATGAGGAACTAAAGTCACATCTTGCAACTGCTTCTCTCTAATCAACTGAATCAAAGAAGGCTTCACTTGCAACTCGGTGATCAACCCACCATCATCGGACACACTCAATCTAGCAAACATAGCTCTCAACTCAACGGCCACTTTTCTACTCAAAGCATCGGCTACTACATTTGCTTTACCCGGATGGTACTCAATGGTCAAGTCATAATCTTTTAGTAACTCTAGTCATCTTCTCTGTCTCAAGTTTAACTCTTTATGTGTCATCAAATACTTCAATCTCTTGTGATCGGTGTAAACTATACACTTCTCACCATACAAGTAATGACGCCAAATCTTCAATGCAAAAACAACCGCGGCTAACTCTATATCATGAGTAGGATAGTTCTTCTCATGAACCTTCAACTGTCTAGAAGCGTAAGCAACAACTCTTCTTTCTTGCATCATAACACATCCTAAACCTATGCAGGAAGCATCACTATAAATCACAAATTCTTTACCTGAAACACGTTGCACTAACACTGGAGCATTTGTCAAAGCTTCTTTCAATTTCTCAAAGGCCTTTTGTCTTGCATCTGACCATTCAAACTTAACTCTTTTTTGCAAAAATTTAGTCAAAGGAGCAGCTACTCTAGAAAAACCATCAACAAATCTCCTATAATAACCGGCTAATCCGAGGAAACTCCTAATCTCGGTCACAGACTTAGGTTGTTTCCACTCAACAATAGCCTCAATCTTCGATGGATCCACACGGATACCTTCGGCCGAAACAACGTGGCCAAGAAATACAACCTCTCGAATCCAGAACTCACATTTACTAAGCTTCGCATACAACTAATTGCCCAACAATCTCTGCAGAACAAATCTCAAGTGCTCGTCATGCTCTTCTTCGGTCTTCGAGTACACAAGTATGTCATTAATGAAAACAACTACAAAGCGATCTAGATAGTCTCTAAAAATTCTGTTCATCATATCCATGAATGCTGCAGGTGCATTCGTGAGCCCAAACGGCATCACAAGAAACTCATAGTGACCATATCTAGTCCTAAAAGCTGTCTTCGGAACATCACACTCCTTCACTTTCAACTGGTAGTACCCGGATCTCAAATCTATCTTCGAGAACACTGAAGCACCTCCCAACTGATCAAACAAATCATTTATGCGAGGCAACAGATACTTGTTCTTCACAGTCAACTGATTCAACTGCCTATAGTCAATACACATGCACATACTACCATCTTTCTTTTTCACAAACAACACGGGAGCACCCCAAGGAGAACTACTAGGCCTAATGAAACCACGGTCTAATAATTCTTGGAACTGACTCTTCAATTCTTTCAACTCTTTAGGAGCCATACGATACGGAGCTATCAAAAGTGGATTAGACCCTGAAACAGTCTCAATCACAAACTCAACATCCCTGTCAGGAGGTAAACCTGACAACTCTTCAGGAAAAACATCCGGAAAGTCACACACTGTTCTAATATCTTTCGGTCTGGCTTCACTCATATTCGGATTCATAACATAAGCTAAGTATGCCCCACATCCGGAGTCCATCAATCTATGGGCCTCTAAAGCTGACACAACATTAGACAAGAACTTAATGTTCTCGCCTACAACTACTACCTCGTAGTCATCTGAAAGTTTTAAGGAAATTCTCTTCGTATCAAAATCCACACTAGCCCGGTGCTCAACCAACCAGTCCATACCCAAAATAATATCAAAGCCATAGAAAGGAAGTTCCATCATATCAACAGAGAACACATGACCCTGAATCTTCAGTGGACATCTCATATACATACGTCTAACCACAACTCTCTCACCAAAAGAACTAGTCACATGCATACCTACATCTAAGATCTCAACAGGTATATCTAACTTCTGTGCATGCTCACTCAAAATGTAGGAATGTGTAGACCCGAATCAACCAAAGAAAGCAAAGACATAGACTGTAATTCAAAATTACCTGCTATCACATCAGTGTCGTTCTCGACCTCTCTCTGAGCATAAACTCTCGCTGGTCCTCCTGCCTCTAGCTGCACTGCCACAACATGAGCAAGGTTCCTCTGAGCATCTACCCTAGGTACATCAGCCCTAGGCTAGAAGTAGCCACGACTGCGCCCACGGCCTCTCTGAAAATCACTCGCCCTCGCAGGAGCCTGAGCAATGTTTGATGCCTGTGCCGCCTGATGCGGACAATCTCTCCTAAAGTGGTCCCTCAAACCACAGTTCCAACAAGCATGAAAGTTACCCCAACACTCACCAGCGTGCTGTCTCCCACAACGGGTGCACTCGGGCAAACGCCCTCCTCCTCTATGGCCCTGATGGCCCCTACCATGATGGCCATCGCCACGAATATGGTCAAACTGATGCCCGCCACCTATATGCCTCTTGGCATCTCTACTGTCAAAGTGGTTATGCCTCTTACCAGAACTAGAACCACCAGATCATTTGGCCGAACCCAAACTGTGCTCTAAGTCCTTGGCCCTCGCGACCAATACATCAAAGTCTGAGTAGTCAGAAGCTAACGTGTACCTCTTGACCTCCTCACTCAACACATAGCAGAAACGGTTACAACGTTCCACTTCAGTAGGAACCAACTCTGGAGCGTACTGACTCAAGCGAACAAAATGGATCTCATAGTCAGTCACAGAAGCATCTCCATGAGTAAGGGACATAAACTCTCGCTTCTTCTCATCTAAATACCTCGGTCCCAAGTACCTCTTTCTAAAAGCATACTCAAAGAAATTCCAATCAATCTCTGCCTCTAGAACTCCAGTAGTAATGGTGACCCACCATGTGTAGGCATCACCCTGAAGCAAGGAAATCACACAACCCAATCTACGTGCGCCCACACAACCCATCTGAGCTAAGATACGAACCGTCTTCTCCAACCATAACTCCGACCTCTCCGGAGTAGATCCTCTGAACTCTTCGGCCCCCAAGCTACGGAGCCTCTCCAAAGGTAGACTAGCATCATCACACCTAGGCTGAGCTGCAGCCTGAGCTCCCGCAACTGCGGCCTGAAATGCTCCCGCTATAGCTTGCACTAGCGGAGTCATATCAATTCCGGCCGAACCTTGGCCACCTTGAGGTCCCTCTCCTTCAGCTCCATCCTCGCCTCCAACTCCAGGCGGAGGAGGTGGTGGTGGTGAAGGTGGTGGAGGAGCTCCAACTCCCGCGGCCACCGGCCCTTCTATATGAGCCTCCACTTCAATCACCGGCTCAACAGGAGCCGCAACACGTGGTTCCTGACGAACCACTCTCGGCATACCCCTTGGCCTAGACATCGCTCACAAACGATAACTACAACCACAACAAACAAAATATACAAGATTGGGTTAGCAAGGCAAGGCTTCCAAGTGCTCAAGTACGTTTCCCTCACTTAAAATTCTTTTCCGATGTAATAGTAGCAATGGGACTCCCGAACAACATGCTTTTAAACAAAGCAATCAACATACTTGTCACTCAAGCAATCATACTTACAAAGCAAGCAAACACCGTGCATATCAATACAAAACTTGAACTTACCTCACTTACCTGCCCAAGGTCTCAGTAACCTTAGGCTCTGATACCAACAAGTGTAACCCCCTCGTCCCGGTCCGGACGCTTGACCGGTCCGAGTGGGCCACACGGGGAAAACCGAAGTGAAACCTCTTAAGGTTCATCCTCGGTTAACGACCCGAAAAATTTCTTTTTAATTTAATCTTTTCTAAAGGCTCATTCGAATCCTATGTGATCATAGCAGCGGAAAGACAAGCATTCATAAAAAGATAACTCGATCAACCTAAGCAAAACAGTCCATTTTTAACTGATTAAGCAGGCCGTTTCGAAACACCCTCAAGGTGTATCGAAACGCCTTGACCTGGTCAACGGTTCTAAGCCTACACGAAGAGGCCGTACCGGAACGGAGGTCAACCGTTCCGAAACACCCTCCATGGTCAACTTCTCGTGGTCAACGAGATTTTGACCGTTTCGAAACCCTTAGACCCGTTTCGAAACACCTTCATCTCGTCATTTTCTCAGAATTCCAGTAGCGAAAATGTACCGAAACGGCCCCTACGCGTTTCGAAACGCCCGACCAAAAACAAAGGGACCGTATCGAAATAGGGTAGCCCGTTTCGAAACGCCCTCTGTGTGCAGACTGGTTTTAGCTGGTTTATGGCACAAGGATGTTCCTAAACCCCTTTAAAACTTCAAACATCACACTAACATCAATCTTAAGGCAAACCAACAAAACAAGCATGCTTGAACATCAATACAACAAGGATAAACACTAGAGGCAACAACATCACAAAGCCATACATCCATACATAACATTAAAGATATTAAGCTTCAACATTGCAAACACTTAGGCAAAACAAGATAGGTAAATGCCAATATGGTTTACAAGCAACATGGCATTTAAATCCCAACCAACAAAGCATATAAAAGGAGTCTAGCATGCTCCTAGCAACAACATCAACAACATAGTGCAAAAAGCATCATAACACGGTTACATGTCCCATTGCTTGACCATTACATCTTAATTTAAAAGTTCATACTTGGTAGCTAAATAAGCACCACGAAGCACACTTGGAGGCCCCCTTCTTGCACTTAGCAACCCACGAACTAAGGATCTGCATTGTCGAACAAAGAGAGAGCGTAAGCAATAAAGCTTAGTGAGGGTGAGCTCTTTAAAAACAAACCTCGACAATGCAGGGTCTCAAGCACGATCTCAACCAAGGTAAATGCATAATTACCAAAGATCCTCAAGAGCCAAAAGTTAAAGATGTATGAACAATATCCAATTATATATACCATGCTCAACAAGCTGTAATTCACAGCATATGTAATCACATATAAAGATCCAAATAGAGATCACATTCCACAACACATTGATATACATATCAATCAATATTGGCACCTAGCTATGACCCGAATACACGGATAAACGCGTTGGAACTCACATCCAACAACCACTTTACCTCACGGTGGGATTACACTCATCACCGGTCTCATGGAGGGGATTCCACTCATCCTCACGCCCCGTCGATGGGATTCCACTCATCATCGACTAATATATATAACAATTTCCGGGCAAACCCGTACTCCTCCTTGGTGACTCAACGCCACCAAGGCCACGCGCGAATTTAGACTCATGTGTGCACACTAACATCCTAATGATCGATCATTTGTACTCAGGCATACTAGTGCCAACATTTAACTCAATCCACATTATTCATTCAACCAATTACGTGCTTAGCACGTACTCACCATGATCACAATCATGAACCATTCACATGCATATCATAATGCATCACAAATCATGCCTCATCTCACATGTATAACACATTATACATAATCAAACATATCACAAATATTACGAGGCATATTCATCAAATACAAGTTCAACCAATGGCTCTAGATTAAGTTTAGGATTAGGCTACCACCCTAATCCTCTCTCTAGGTGGGTCTACCAAGCCCGACCTAGTCCATATGCTCGAACCAACATTTAAGCCACTTTAAAACGTTAACCACCCACCTAAGCTTCCAAGCTCCAAGCCAAGCAAGCAACCACCCTCAAGCTTCCAGATTTTGTAACACCCCGGTTTTGGGCTTAGGAGTTTTGGGCGTTGACCGGTTGGTCAAAGTGTTGTTCGAATCTAAAGAGGTGAAATTAGGAAAGCCTAGTTCGGGTTGCATTAAAAATATGGAAAAATGTTCTAAAATCATCTTTTAATATAATTAAGTGAACTGTGAAATCAATTTCGGAAAATGAGTTTTGGAAGTATGACATTTTGGCTAGTGACCAAAATGAAATTTTCGAAAGTTTTGAGGCTGTTTTATAAAGGGTTGAAACTTTGAATCTTTAAGGAGCTATTTACCCAAAGGGAGTTTCTCCAGATTTTTCTAAGATATTTTAAGTCTAAATTCTGATTTTAAAGGATATTAAAAGTGGAGGGAAAGCCATTTGGCTATTTTTGGATTTTGTAACCAACTTTTCCTAATTTTCTTTCTCTCATTTTCTCTCAACCCAAACACTACTTTTCCAGAGAATTGGTTCTGATTTCTTCACCTAAATCCCTCCTTTCAACTCTCATTTGATTCCTAATCAACATATCTTCAAAACCTCTTCAATTGCTAATTGTTTCAACAAGGATTTTGATTCCAAAAAGAGGAAAAACTCAAGTTTGGAGGTAAGAACGTCCTTCTCCTCTAAACTATCAGTTCTTTACTGAAATTCCTAAGTTTTCAATCCTTAATTGAAGTTTAATTAAAGGTTTTTAAGTGGTGAAATGGATCTTGGCTTATAATGCAAGATTTTGATGATTTTTGATGATTTTCGTTAGATCTGATTAATCTGTGATTTGAGATGTGTTTTTGATGTTAAATGAGCTCTAAATTGATAAGGAATTGAGTTTTGATTGATGCAATCCCGGATAGGTTGAGTTTCCTAAGTTTAGCTTGTGTTTCAAGGTTGTTTTTGAGGTGATCTTGTGGATCTGATGTTGCTGGAGGTATAAGGATGTTAATAGGTTGTTTTTAGATGTGTTATGATGTTTTTGGAAGTGTGGTTTTGCTGGTTTATGGCTGGGCTTTGTTTAGAAGTGGTTTGGATGCATTTTCGGTTGTGTTTGGTGGCCGAAAATGGAGGTTGGATGAGAGCAGCGAGTTTAGGTGCTTTCATTGAAGCAATTAATGCATGATGATGCATTAATCCTCTACTTTGATGTGTTGAAACAGGGGAGGCATCTTTGGAAACAAGAGTTGTTGATCCGGAAGCTTGATTTGGTGCTTTGGCTTGAAGCAAAGTGGAAATCGGTGAGTGAAGTTGGGTTTTCAGATTTTAAACCAAGGTTTGAAGGTTTTGGGAGCTTAGTTTAAGTCTAAAAAACTTTGCTAAGCTTAAGTGTAAGTTTTCGGAATTTACTCTCTAGCGGTGGCCATGATTTTGTTGTGATGCAAAATGGTTATTTGCATGTTTTAATTACTGTTTTGAAAGCATGTTTTAGCATGGTTTTTGCTGATGATGTAAGCCATATGTTGAAGGTAACTCTAGGTGGGAGTTCCTTGATTTTGTACATTGATTAAATGTGGTTTGATGCTTTGAAATGCATGATGAAAATGGCTTGGTTTAATGCTTTAAAACAGTGGATTAAATGATGAAAATGATGTTTATTGGCAAGTGATGTTTTGAAAAGGTTAAGGTCACTAAGGTGGTTAAAAGTCCTTGAGTGAGCCTTGTTACTTAAGAACATCAAGGTGGTTAAAAGTCCTTGGATGATTCTTGTTGCGGACACTAAGGTGGTTAAAAGTCCTTAGGTGATCCTTTCCATGGTGTTTAAAAGTCCATGGGGCCATGGTGTTTAAAAGTCCATGGGGCCAAGGTGTTTAAAAGTCCTTGGGGCCAAGGTGTTTAAAAGTCCTTGGGGTGATTCAAGCTTTGGACACAAAGGTGGTTAAAAGTCCTTGTGTGGTCCTCATTCATGGTGTTTAAAAGTCCATGGCCAAGGTGTTTAAAAGTCCTTGGGAAGTTGATGAACTTGTTTTAAGAAATGGAATGTATCACTTGAGCCAATATGACATGTTATGTTTATGTTGAAGCATGAGATTGCTTGTTTAAAGTATGCTTTTGAGCATGTACAAAGGTTGATTTTAAGCATGTTTATAAATGGTTTTAATTGCATTATTGAATGGTTTTTAAGAGCATTCCTAACTAAGCTTTTGCTTACGCTCTCTTCGTTTTCTTAATTCAATAATGCAGAGCATTAAAGAACCTTGAGGGCAGCAAGGAGGGCAAGCATTCAAGTACAAGTAAAGCTCAATGTATGGAAGGTTTTATAAGTACTTTTTAGCTTTTGGGTGATTTGGCAATGAGGGACCAATGTGTATGATTTGGGAGGTGTTTGGAACTCCCTAAGTATGTTGAATGTTGATAAGATTGCTGGTTTTTGAATTAGATCATTATATACTTGTTTTGGAAGTTTTGTGCTTGAGTAGCTAGCTTGTGTAGGAAGCATGCCTATAGAATTGGGGCTTTTTGCATATGATGTTGTTCTGATGATTTGATGATGCTTGCAAGTCATATATATGTTGAATTGCATGCTGGTAAAGTTTGGTAGCATTTGGAGCATGTTTGAATGATTTATTGCATGTTTTGGAATGCATTTTGCTGCAATCTGTGCAGGCGTTTCGGAACAGTGTGCACCGTTTCGGAACGGGTGCCTTGCATGAACCCAGGCGTCCGAAATGGTATGCACCGTTTCGAAACGGTTTGGCCTCTGCCAAGCCTATGTTTCGGAACCCGTTGCGGAACGGCCCGTGTTTCGAAACGGAGTCTACCTGTTTCGGAACGGTCGACCGTTGGGGGCTGACATTGGCAGATATATGTTTTGAATTGTTTGCGTTTGGGTCCTGAAACTTGTTTGTGCAATTGCATGAGCTTGGGAGGTCTTTTTTAGCTGAAATTTCACAGAGAAGCATGAAACCTGATTAATTTCAAGTTGGTAACTTTAATTTGGGTTAAGTCCCTTTAATTATCAGAAATTACAATTTGGTCCCTAAAGTTGTAATTTGTTCAATTGGGTCCCTGTTTGATCTCTGATGGTTGTGATCTTTGAGTATGATGTTTGTGTGATCACAATTAGGGCTAATGAGCATCTAGACAAGATTAAAAAGAAAAAAAGGGTCGTTAATCAAGGTTGACTTTCGGGTTGACTTTGGTTTTCCCCGTGTGACTTTCTTAATTCGGGTCAACCGTCTAGGCCGGGTTAAGGGGGTTACATTTGGTGGTATCAGAGCTGAGTTCTCGAGTAATTGGGTATGAATGTATGCACGATTGAAGTATGTTGCCTTGTATGCTTGTGGAAATTTGGTTGACTTTTAATATAATTAAGTGAACTGTGAAATCAATTTTGGAAAATGAGTTTTGGAAGTATGACATTTTGGCTAGTGACCAAAATGAAATTTTCGAAAGTTTTGAGGCTGTTTTATAAAGGGTTGAAACTTTGAATCTTTAAGGAGCTATTTACCCAAAGGGAGTTTCTCCAGATTTTTCTAAGATATTTTAAGTCTAAATTCTGATTTTAAAGGATATTAAAAGTAGAGGGAAAGCCATTTGGCTATTTTTGGATTTTGTAACCAACTTTTCCTAATTTTCTTTCTCTCATTTTCTCTCAACCCAAACACTACTTTTCCAGAGAATTGGTTCTGATTTCTTCACCTAAATCCCTCCTTTCAACTCTCATTTGATTCCTAATCAACATATCTTCAAAACCTCTTCAATTGCTAATTGTTTCAACAAGGATTTTGATTCCAAAAAGAGGAGAAACTCAAGTTTGGAGGTAAGAACGTCCTTCTCCTCTAAACTATCAGTTCTTTACTGAAATTCCTAAGTTTTCAATCCTTAATTGAAGTTTAATTAAAGGTTTTTAAGTGGTGAAATGGATCTTGGCTTATAATGCAAGATTTTGATGATTTTTGATGATTTTCGTTAGATCTGATTAATCTGTGATTTGAGATGTGTTTTTGATGTTAAATGAGCTCTAAATTGATAAGGAATTGAGTTTTGATTGATGCAATCCCGGATAGGTTGAGTTTCCTAAGTTTAGCTTGTGTTTCAAGGTTGTTTTTGAGGTGATCTTGTGGATCTGATGTTGCTGGAGGTATAAGGATGTTAATAGGTTGTTTTTAGATGTGTTATGATGTTTTTGGAAGTGTGGTTTTGCTGGTTTATGGCTGGGCTTTGTTTAGAAGTGGTTTGGATGCATTTTCGGTTGTGTTTGGTGGCCGAAAATGGAGGTTGGATGAGAGCAGCGAGTTTAGGTGCTTTCATTGAAGCAATTAATGCATGATGATGCATTAATCCTCTACTTTGATGTGTTGAAACAGGGGAGGCATCTTTGGAAACAAGAGTTGTTGATCCGGAAGCTTGATTTGGTGCTTTGGCTTGAAGCAAAGTGGAAATCGGTGAGTGAAGTTGGGTTTTCAGATTTTAAACCAAGGTTTGAAGGTTTTGGGAGCTTAGTTTAAGTCTAAAAAACTTTGCTAAGCTTAAGTGTAAGTTTTCGGAATTTACTCTCTAGCGGTGGCCATGATTTTGTTGTGATGCAAAATGGTTATTTGCATGTTTTAATTACTGTTTTGAAAGCATGTTTTAGCATGGTTTTTGCTGATGATGTAAGCCATATGTTGAAGGTAACTCTAGGTGGGAGTTCCTTGATTTTGTACATTGATTAAATGTGGTTTGATGCTTTGAAATGCATGATGAAAATGGCTTGGTTTAATGCTTTAAAACAGTGGATTAAATGATGAAAATGATGTTTATTGGCAAGTGATGTTTTGAAAAGGTTAAGGTCACTAAGGTGGTTAAAAGTCCTTGAGTGAGCCTTGTTACTTAAGAACATCAAGGTGGTTAAAAGTCCTTGGATGATTCTTGTTGCGGACACTAAGGTGGTTAAAAGTCCTTAGGTGATCCTTTCCATGGTGTTTAAAAGTCCATGGGGCCATGGTGTTTAAAAGTCCATGGGGCCAAGGTGTTTAAAAGTCCTTGGGGCCAAGGTGTTTAAAAGTCCTTGGGGTGATTCAAGCTTTGGACACAAAGGTGGTTAAAAGTCCTTGTGTGGTCCTCATTCATGGTGTTTAAAAGTCCATGGCCAAGGTGTTTAAAAGTCCTTGGGAAGTTGATGAACTTGTTTTAAGAAATGGAATGTATCACTTGAGCCAATATGACATGTTATGTTTATGTTGAAGCATGAGATTGCTTGTTTAAAGTATGCTTTTGAGCATGTACAAAGGTTGATTTTAAGCATGTTTATAAATGGTTTTAATTGCATTATTGAATGGTTTTTAAGAGCATTCCTCACTAAGCTTTTGCTTACGCTCTCTTCGTTTTCTTAATTCAATAATGCAGAGCATTAAAGAACCTTGAGGGCAGCAAGGAGGGCAAGCATTCAAGTACAAGTAAAGCTCAATGTATGGAAGGTTTTATAAGTACTTTTTAGCTTTTGGGTGATTTGGCAATGGGGGACCAATGTGTATGATTTGGGAGGTGTTTGGAACTCCCTAAGTACGTTGAATGTTGATAAGATTGCTGGTTTTTGAATTAGATCATTAGATGCTTGTTTTGGAAGTTTTGTGCTTGAGTAGCTAGCTTGTGTAGGAAGCATGCCTATAGAATTGGGGCTTTTTGCATATGATGTTGTTCTGATGATTTGATGATGCTTGCAAGTCATATATATGTTGAATTGCATGCTAGTAAAGTTTGGTAGCATTTGGAGCATGTTTGAATGATTTATTTCATGTTTTGGAATGCATTTTGCTGCAATCTGTGCAGGCGTTTCGGAACAGTGTGCACCGTTTCGGAACGGGTGCCTTGCATGAACCCAGGCGTCTGAAACGGTATGCACCGTTTCGAAACGGTTTGGCCTCTGCCAAGCCTATGTTTCGGAACCCGTTGCGGAACGGCCCGTGTTTCGAAACGGGGTCTACCTGTTTCGGAACGGTCGACCGTTGGGGGCTGACATTGGCAATTATATGTTTTGAATTGTTTGCGTTTGGGTCCTAAAACTTGTTTGTGCAATTGCATGAGCTTGGGAGGTCCTTTTTAGCTGAAATTTCATAGAGAAGCATGAAACCTGATTAATTTCAAGTTGGTAACTTTAATTTGGGTTAAGTCCCTTTAATTATCAGAAATTACAATTTGGTCCCTAAAGTTGTAATTTGTTCAATTGGGTCCCTGTTTGATCTCTGATGGTTGTGATCTTTGAGTATGATGTTTGTGTGATCACAATTAGGGCTAATGAGCATCTAGACAAGATTAAAAAGAAAAAAAAAAGTCGTTAATCAAGGTTGACTTTCGGGTTGACTTTGGTTTTCCCCGTGTGACTTTCTTAATTCGGGTCAACCGTCTAGGCCGGGTTAAGGGGGTTACAGATTTCTTCCTGATGCTTCACCGACACAAGTTCTCGCCTCTAAACAACCTCAATACAATTCAAACAACATCCAAATCAGCCCAAGCATCAAAGTGCTAACTCGGAACACAATTCAAACACAATGTACACTATTTCAAGCAATGAACAACCCCACATTTAACCAAACTCGAGAAGCCCCAAAACCTCATCCAAAACCCATGTTTCCAACACCTTTTACACCCACAAATGATCCCAAATCAACCCCTAACCATAACACTATCAATAGCCTATCAATTCCAACCTAAAACAACCCCCAAAACTCACCCAAAACCCTTCAAAAACCCCATTCAAACCCAATTTCGGGAATTTGTTAAAAACCAAGAAAAATTCACATATGTGGTACCATTTAGCTCCTAGACTTCATAACTAACAACATTGAATCAAAACATTAAGCTTAACAACATAAAGTTACCCTTTTTAATCAAAATTTCCAAAAACTCCATTTTCCAAAACCTTAACGAAAATGAAAACTAAGTGTACTTTTGAAGAGAGGATGTTGAGGAGAAGTCAAAAATGGTGTTACCTTTCAAAAATGAGTTGAAACGGAGGAGGAATGAAATGGAATAGTGGAAGAGATGGGAGAACTCTATTCCACGTTGATTTTTGTTGGAGAGGATGAATAGTGAAATGTTGGATAAAGAGGGATTTAAAATTAGAACTTGTATTATTTACAAGTTTGCCATTAATGAATGGCTATCTCGGTTATTCTTTAAAAACTCTTCAATTTGCAATTCATTCAATTTGGTCCAATGTAAAATATTTATTTTTGAAACCCGAAACTTAAAAGATTATTTTAATTATAAAACAGAACCCGAAATAATATTAAAATATTATTTTCACCTGACCCCTAGACCCGGGTGTTACAATTAAGTTTGCACCTATTTATGTTTTTTAAGACCTATGATTTGATTATTTGTTTTTAGGATTGAGCTTGATATTCATGTTTTTGGTGTTGTTTCTAACTTAAATGCTATCTATGATATTGTGTTGTTTAGTTTATTCTTTGTCTCCTTTATTCTCTTATTAGCCTTGATTATATATTTTGATCTAACAAAAAGGGGGAGAAGTAATTCCTAAGAGCCTAAGTGTTTTTAAGTTGGTTTTAAGTTTCAAATGCTTTAAATCTCATCTTTAAAATCAATCTTAAATTGAGGGGGAGTTAAAATTTATACTTGGTTTTGTTATATCAAAAAGAAGAGATTGTAAAACTAAAGAATTTATTTTGATATAACAAAGGGTTTAAGGTCTAAATTGAAATTGGAAAATAAAATTTTAAGTCCTCAAAACTTCCCAAAACCCTTAAGCAAAATGGTAAAGTCAAAACCAATGTTTATGAAAAAATTTCTAAGTGTTTTCCAAGTCAAAACAATGATTTTCGAGTCACCATTTCGAAATGGCCCTTAAGCGTTTCAGAACGTTTTGAAACTGTTAACATGTGTTTTAGAACTAGCCTTCCTGTTTCGAAACGGGCTCTTAGTGTATCAAAACGTTCGGGTCCATTTCGATACGATCTCTTAATTACACCCCAACGAGTATTTCTATTTTGGTATGTTTCGAAACATGTACAAGTGTTTCGAAATGGGTAGTTGCAGAAGTACATTTATGGTGGGAAGATTGTATCCCAACGGCTATATTTATGATGACAACAACCCCAATGACTAGAATTGAATGAGAAGGTATAAAAGAAAGTCCTAAAACCACCAGAAACAAATATTGATCCTCAAAGAAACATTCCAACATCAGATCCAAGCTCAAGTGCTATATTCCCATATTCTTTGTAAAACCCCAATTTTGGTTCTCTGTAATTCCTATTTTCTTTGATTCAATTGGGTTGAGTGCTTGTAATTGGGCAACATTTCTATTGAGAGATACTTTCTATTTGCCTTAATCTTCTATGTAACCTTGTGAGAGGGTTTGGTCAATTTTGGGTAGAAAATTGACCACTTGTGTAAAGGTTTCCTCCTAAGCCTAGAAAAGGGGAAGATCAACTAGTGGAGTTGTTGGAAAATCCTTTGTGGGAGCTAAGGTAGTTGATATAGAGTTCAATTGGAACTTGAACCACTATAAGTGCCTTGTCTTGAAATTTTTATTTTACCACTATACTACCAATCTCTTTAAAAATCCAATTCTGCCTCTCTTGGCTTAAATCGATTCAACGATCAACTCAACAAAAATCAATTGGTCATCGCCGCCGCCACCGGCCGCATTCTTACCCCACCGCCGCACATCCGTGGTCGTCGTTGAGCCTGCCACAGTTCTTGTAACACCCCACGCCCGAGTTAGGAGCGAGAGGCGTTACTCAAACAGAACTCATAACATAAATAAACATGTAATCATAGAATAGAACATGTAACATCAACGAATTAGAGTTGCGCATCTTATAACGTATTTAACATTCTATAACAAACAATACACTTGGGTGGGTCAACAAAAACTTTTCTAACATATAACATAACATAACAATCCTTCTGATTAAACATGTAAATCATATAACATAATAAACCTAAACTAACTTACCAACCATATTAAACGTGTATAAACTTTCAAACATTCATCTAAAATCCATTCAATCCAATTCATGTTTATATATATATATATTGGGCTAGCACCTTACAATCATATATACATGTATACATTCATATACAATACAATCAATCCTAATTAAATAGGGATCATGTTCTAACAACATTAAAAACAACCTAGGCATGTAAGAATCATATTTAAACTTACATCGAAACCATCATAATATTCGAATTCAACATAGCTATAACATGAAATTTCCATTTCAAATTCAAACATATAAATGCATGTATAATCCTAGGTTCACATCACATTACATATACTACTTTATCATATTCTATACTATTCGAATAGCCTATTATACAAGCAACACATAACATTTTCATTTGCAATCATTCAAATATCAAAACATATAAACAATACACATTATTTGTAAGACCATATCAAGACATAATCAAACTTAAATATATACATATATTCTAATATAGTCATAACAACTTGTCTATCCATTATATATCATGAAACTATATCTTAAACATATACAAACCGTTTTAACATATACATGATTCCAAAATGCATGTGACATACTCTAAACATGTAACTATGCCAGCATCTAGGAGTCAGGTAAAGCTATATCATACTTGAGTCTTGGCTTGTGATTGCTCCCGGATCAAAATAGATAGCTTTCAGATATCAAAGACCTGTTATTTTGGAAGAAGGAAACATGAGAGTGATAAGTACAATTTGTACTTAGTGAGGTAGTTCCTATAATTTACTAATACAATCTTTTAAGCTTGTTATTCATATAATTAAGGTTACCTAGCTAGGCTTAACCAAACAAGTCACACCTAGCTAGCTTATCTCATGCTCAAGTAGACTTAGCTAGTTCCATTCGTATCATATGTCAAGTCATATAACATACTCACAATCAATGTCAAACAACATACCAATGCATAACACAACTAAAGAACAAGAATCATATCATATCATTGATCACATTTTCATATCATTCAAATAGGGTCATTACCCTTATCAATCATATCATTTCGTATAACATGTAACCATGTATCCTTTCACCATCTCATTGATCATGTAAAGTCTTATTGCAAGTTCAATTAGGTTTTGCCTTGGATGATTAAGTGGACTAGGTAATCAACTCAATAGGTACCAAGTACCAACATATATCAGTAGATGCTCAAAGCACCAAACATAAGTAGATACACAATGTATCGAGGTGTCTAACTACACCATTCAACTTGTAACTTGTAACAGTAGATGCTCGAAGCATCAATAGGTGACTAACCACCTTTAAATCAGTAGAGCTTAGACTCTAAGGCATGCCCTTCTACCTAAGGACCACTAGTCAACCAAGGACTTATTAAGCCTTTTAATTTCCAATATGAACAAACACATTTTTATCAATCACATTGCAAGGTTATACAACATGTTCATGTCAATTTTGCACTTGAATCATTCAAGTTAAATAAACAACCAATTTTCAGCAAGCATATCATATCAATTCAATCACGTACTCATCAAAAACAGTAGTTAAATCTCATGTATAGGCTTATCTCATCAAGATCAAATAACCAATACATCATAGCAAATCAAATAGATCATAACTATACTTAACTAGTACTAAACATGTAACATATATTCATTTCCTTTAATCCTTCTTCCATTACCTTTAAATTTACCAACCCTTTCTTAGATACATTCCATGCTTCATATTAATTCATCAAATAATCATAAAAACATTAGTTAGGATACTAATCCTAACCCTAAGATCAACTACACTCATAATACTCTAAAGCTTAGGTTGATTCTTTGATCACTATGCCCTTGCTCCTCCTATTTAATTGCTCAACCCTTGAATCCTCTAGGATTTCTTCACAATCTTGTTCTTGAACATTTCGATAACACATAAGAAACACATTAGAACTCAATTCAATCACATTTATTCATTTATTCAAACACAAACATTTAATAAATATGAAACTGCCCCTAAACTGGCAGTTTGAGCACCCTACACTAATATGCTCATAACGTTTTACACACAACTCCAAATTAGGAGTTCGTTACCAATATAGAAAGCTTATTTGAACAGATTTAATTTTATGTATAACTCATATTTTTTCCATTCCTACATTAATACAGTTTAATACTTTAATATAGGGCATTTACAGTGGCCTAATCTGTCCATTGTTTGCAACATGTATCTTTAGTGACCTTTTGAACTATGATCCATTACACATTTGATTCTGAGTTTTTAACCACTTTTAAACACATCTAATAAAATTATTAACAAGTTCCAATAGTTTCAAAAATAGGGCATTAAGGTCCCTTAATAAGTAATCTTCCCAGATTAGTCCAAACTAGTCCTTTAACTATTTTATTGACTTTAAACATCAATTCCACGTCCTTAATCATCTTAAACATGATACTAACCATATATTACCAAGTTCCCCTGTTTCATAACATTTCTCCCAAATTTTGAACTCATCAAGTAACCCCTAAAACAATTTTAGAATTCAAATTTAATCTAAACAGTTTCCAGTTTCGTTTCAAATGTAACCAGTTTACTATTAACTTAATTTTCAGCAAACCCAGCAACATTTTTGTAACACCCCAATTTTGGGCTTAGAAGTTTTAGGGTTTGGTCGGACCGGTCTGAGAAACGGTTCGAATATAAAAGGAGGTTTTAGGGAAAGCCTAGTTCGGGATGCTTTAAAAATATGGAAAAATATCTAAAAATCCTCTTTTAATATATATAAGGGAGTGGTGAAATCAATTTTACAAAATAAGGTTTGGAAATACTACATTTCGGTGTAGTGACTAAAATGCGATTTTTGAAAAGTTTAGCGGTGACTGTTTTGTAAGGACTGAAACTTTGAATCTTTAAGGAGCTAATTTACCCAAAAATGATTTCGCCATATTTTTCCTTAATTTGGGTGATTTAATTAATGTTTTAATTAAAAGAAAAAGGGAAAGTACTTTTTGGAATTTCATAACTACCTTTTCCTAGATTTTTCTCATTCTTTTTTCTCTCAAAATTCCATCATCCAAACACTTTTTCTCCAGCAACTTTTTCATTGATCTTCACTTCAATTGATGAGAATTCTATCATCAATTAATTCTTAATCAATCTTGCATCAAATCCTTTTGATTTCCTCATTGGATTTTCAAGGAAATTGGCTCAAATCAAGAAGAAATCACCATTTAGAGGTAAGATTGTTCTTCTCCTCTAAATACTCAGTTCTTTACTGAAATTACCAAGTTTTCAATCATTAATTTAAGTTTTATAAATGGTTTTAATGTTAGAAATTTGATTTTGGCTTAAAACTCAAGATTTGGAAGAAATCTTAAAGAATTTCGTTGAGTTTTGATTGGGCTCTGTTTGAGATGGTTCTTTAATGTATTTTGGATGTCTAATGATGTTAGAAATGAGGTTTTATCAATGCAATCCCGAATAGGTTGTATTTCCTAAGTTTTTGCTTATGAAAATGGTGGTTTTTGAGGTGTTTTGGGTGTTCTGTTATAGCTGGAGGTATAAGGGCGAGTTTAGGTTTAATTTGGATGTTATTTGATGTTTAGAATTGGTTAGAAGTGATGGATCTTGGCTGGGTTAAGTTTTGGAAGAGTTTGGAGGTGATTTCGGTTGTGTTTGGTAGCCGAAATGTTGGTTTTAGGTAGAGCAACGAGTTTAGGTGTGTTGGATGAAGATTTCAATGCATGATGATGCATTAATCCTTTGCTTTGATGTGTTTAAAACAGGGGAGACATCGTTGGACACTTTTGGAGTTGATCCGGAGGCTTGATTGGCGTTTCGACAAGCAAGCGGAGCGTAATTGGTGAGTGGAGTTGGGTTTCCAGCTTTGAAGCGATTGTTTGGAGGTTTGGGGAGCTTAGTTTAAGTCTAAACAACTTATCTAAGCTCAAGAGTAAGTTTTCGGAAAAACTCCCTCGGATGTGCCATGGAGTGGTTTGATGCATTGGTTACATTTTGCATGTTTAAATTCTGTTTTGAAAGCATGTTTTAGCATGGTTAATGCTGGTCTTTGAAAGCCATGTGTTGAAGGATGCTCAAGGTAAGAGATCCTTGGTTTGACATATTATTAATATGGTTTTGATGCATAGTGATGCATGATGTTAAATGACTTTGTTTAATGCTTTAAAACAGTGAAATGTTGATGTTATACGATGTATATTGGCAAGTGATGTAATGGTTTTAAAGTACTTGAATCGGATATAGTTAGCCGGCTATAGGATTGGGTGCACCGTGAATAAAGTCACCTTGGATGTTGAGGGGTTGTGATTGTACCGTACACTCCATCCAAGTACCCTAACGAGTGAGGTAAGATCACAACGGTGGTTAAAAGTCCGTGTGTGGATCTTGTGTTATGTGTCCCTTGCTCTCGTTAGTGAATTATACAACTACCGATGAGTGATGTTGACGGGTTGTGATTGTACCGTTAAACACCATCACAGGTGTTGAAGGGTTGTGATTGTACCGTTAAACTCCACCTTATGTTGTTCGGTAGTGTGTATGAAGCGTGTGGGACAGCGCTTGTAATCCGCGTATCCGATTGTGTTTTGGGTTGTAAATGGTTATGAACTATCACTTGAAAGCCAATATGTTGTATTGAATGTAATAAAGCATGAGATGCTTGTAAAGTATGCAAGGTTGCATGAAAAGAGATGAGCATGTGGTTTTAAGCTTTGCTTAAATGTTTTCTAAAAATGCATTATTGTGTTGGTTTATTTAGAGCATGCCTCACTAAGCTATTGTGCTTACGCTCTCTCTTTTGTACCAATAATGCAGATAATTGAAGTGTTTGAGGGCAACAAGGAAGCTAAGAGTGTCCAAGGGAAATCAAGCTCATGTATGGTGATGTTTTCATACACTATTAGTTTTGGTAATTTGGCATTGGGAACCTAAGATGTGTTTTGGGAGATGTTTGAACTCCCTAGGGTGTGGCATGTTGTTTTTGATGGTTTGATTTTGTAAATGGCCTATTAATGCTTGTTTTGAAGTTTGGTTGGTTGTTTGGTTTTGGATAATAGGAAGCATGCCTATATACTTTTGAAATCACATGTTGGATGCCATGAATGTGTTTGGGAGTTGCAAGCATGCTCTATATATGTATGATGACTTGTTGGCATGATTAGGAGGTCATTAGGTTGTGTTTGAGTGGAGTTATGTATGAAAAACCAGCAAAGTCTGTAGTTTCTGGGCAAACCATATCGAAACACTCTCTGGCATTTCGAAACGGGGGCCTGTAATGGCCTTCGTGTTCCGAAACGGCTGGAGGCTGTTTCAAAACGATTTGGCTACTGGAAAGTCGTGTTTCGGAACCAGTATCGAAACGGGTGAGTGATGACCCGCGTTTCGATACGGGTTCTATGTGTTTCGGAACAGTTGACCGTTGGGCACCAATTTGAATGATGCTGAAGTTTGCGAGCTTTACGTTTTAGTCCCGAATGATGTTTTTGCAAATGTATGAGTTCGAGATGTCCAATTAATGTGAAATTTGACAAGGAAGCATGTAATATGACTAATTTCATATTGGAAACTAAAAAGTCAATTATGACCTTCTAATTTAAAGAAATTACATTTTGGTCCCTAATCTTGTAATAAGTGCAATTGAGTCCCTCTTGTTGTTCGATCGTTGTGCCTTTCACCTATATGTTTCATGAGTACTCACTTAGGGTTAACGTGCATCTAGACAAGATTAAAAATGAAAAATATAGGGTCGTTAATCAAGGTTGACTTTGGTTTTCCCCGTGTAATCTTTGTAGTTCGGGTCAACCGTCTAGGCCGGGCTAAGGGGGTTACAATTTTCATGCTTCCAATACCTCTATCCCATATTAATTTTCATGCTCTACAACTTTGTCATATGGAAATTTTTCTTATTCGAACTTTATCATGCTAAAAATCCAAATTTCTGAAGGGCAGTGTTTTAGTACGAATCTGGGCAGATTTCAAATTCTAAGCTAAGTTCATGCAAATTTCCAGATTTTATTCAAATCTAACTTAAACCCTGCAATGTATATGAATAATCAAGCATTTCAACATGAATTTCCAGGATCAAACAAACTCAAAAATCATTTAAAACAAAGATAAACACACTAGAATCAATCGGGTAGCACAACTTTGAACTTACTTGAAATCTAGGTTACATGCATGAACATAGATGATATTTAAGCTTAATTTCCAGCACTTGCATGTGTTTCTAAGGCTTCTAATCTCCAGAATTTACTCAAGCTCTCAAGTTCTCTCTCTTCTCTCATGTATTTTTGGTGGAGTGAAAAATGGAAAGAAAATAAATGGTGGAATACACTTGTTTTGTTTCTAACATAGGTGGCCGGTCATACATGGAGAGAGGGACACTTGGATAGGTTTCTCACCATGCATTTATCCACTCAAATCCCACTATGTATTTACTATATAATATTTTAAATCCACTAATAACCTATTTTCTTTGTCCTTTAACTTCTCAAAGTCGTTTCACATTTTAGGTTACAACCTCTTTTATACCATATTCCAGGTTATACTACATTCGCACCATATTTTAGGTTACAACTTGCTTTTGCACTACAATTCAAGTTGCAGAATACGCGTACCACCATATAGGTTACAACCTGTTTTTACACAACATTTCAGGTTGCACAATACTCGTACCACATTATAGGTTACAACCTGTTTTTACACAACATTTCAGGTTGCACAATACTCGTACCATATTATAGGTTACAACATGTTTTTACACAACATTTTAGGTTACAACCTATTTTTATCTTCTTTATTATCTAACCTAGGGATTTTCAACTAGGGTAGTTTTAAGGTGTTACAACTCCTCCCCCCCTTAAAAAGAAATTCACCCTCGAATTTTCTTGAATCGAACAAGTGAGGATATTGCTTCTTCATCGTGTCCTCAAGTTCCCACATCGCTTCTTCGACGTTATGATTCATCCATAGAACTTTAACGAAGGAACTCTCTTGTTTCTAAGTCTTTTGACTTCTCAATCAAGAGTTTGGATAGGTTCTTCTTCGTATGAAAGATCAGGATTTAGTTCAACTTTTTCGGGTTCAAAAATATTAGATGGATCGGATCTATATCGCCGTAGCATCGAGTCATGGAAGACATTGTGTATCTTATCAAACTCGGGAGGAAGTGCGATTCGATAAGCTACGAGACCAATTCTTTCGATCACTTCAAATGGTTCGATAAACCGAGGACTTAGCTTTCCTCTTTTGCCGAATTGGAATACTTTCTTCCACGGGGAGACTTTAAGAAACACATTGTCTCCAATTTCATGTTGGATGTCCCTACGCTTCGGATCAACGTACGACTTTTGTCTATCGAAAGCTTGCTTCAATCGGGAGTGAATGATCTGAACTTGTTCTTTGGTTTCCGAAGTGTTGAGTTGTGAGGAGCTCGATTCGTTCAACCGATATGGCTCACCAAGTGGTGGAGAGGTGGATTTTTTGGTGGAGGTGGTGTGGAAGCTAAAATGATAAGTGACACAATGATTTATAGTGGTTCAACCTTCTAACCAAGGTCTACATCCACTACCTTAGCTCCCCACTAAGGATTTCCAATCAATCCACTATTGATTCGTCCCCTTTTCTAGGCTTAGGAGGAAACCCTTATACACCGATCAAGCTTTCTACCCAAAGCCTTGATCAAACCCTCTTTTACAAAGAGATAAATAAAGCAAACACAAATCCCTCTAATAGGTGTTTGTTTGCAAAATTAAAGCACTCACCCAAAACCTAAAACACTTGAGCAAATTTGACAATTTTGGCTCACTAGTGTTTGTCTATACAAGAATTGACAATTTAGGCACTAAGACAACATTTGATCATTTGTTGATTGACAATATGAGCATTAACCATATCTTGATACTTAGAGGTCCCTTTTATACTCCTTGATGAGTTTATAGCCGTTGGGGTTGATTTGGAGACGTTGAGGACTTTATTTCCCACCAAAAATGCACTTCTGCAGCTCATCGTTTCAAAACAGTCGTGCCCGTTTCGAAACACCCTTTAAGTAGAAAGAGTCGTTGCAGTTTGATGAGACAATCGTATCAGAACGCCCTTAGCCGTTTTGGAACACGTATCGAAACGCCTAGTCCCATATCGAAACGACCTGCATTTAAATGTTAGTTGGGAAATAGCCGTTGGGGTTTATGACCATTGTGGTCGAACCCACGTAGGCGTATTGAAACGGCATAGCCTGTTTCGAAACGCTACTAAAAAATCTCATCCAGGGAAAGCCCGTTTCGATACGAACCCGTTTCGATACTCGTATCGAAACACTTTTGCTATTGGAGTCCTCCGTATCGAAACGGCCTAAGGTGTTTTGAAACGCTTGGAAGGTTTTGTGTAGATTGGCTTTTGAAAACATGTGAAAACCTTTTAAAAACTTCCCTAAACATAGTTTCAAGTTATTTGGACTTTGGAATTAGTTTTGAATTCTTTTTAAATAAGTCCAAAACATTTTTCAATTATTATATCAAAACATTAGTTCTACACGAAGCAATTGTGGTCCTAACACCTTGTTATCGCCGAGTTTTGACCAACATAGGGGCGTTCGACATTTTCTTCCATACAACGCTTCGAAGGGGGGCCATTTGGATAGAAGACTAATAGCTATTGTTGTAAGGTTCTACCAATGGTAATGATTTCTCTTAATTCTTTTTGAAGTCAATGATACATGCTCTAAGCATAAATTCGAGCACTTGAATCACTCGTTCAGATTGTCCATCACTTTGCGGATGGAAAGATGTGCTAAAATTTAGTTTAGTTCCGAGAGCTTTGTATAGTGTTTTCCAAAATCGAGATGTGAACCTGAGATCTCGATTGAAGACTATAGAAGTTGGGACTCCATGTAAACGAATTACTTCCCGAATATAAAGATTGGCCAGAATTTCCAGACTATGATTCATACGAATTGGAATGGAATGGGTAGACTTGGTGAATCTATAGACGATTACCCAAATAGCATCACATTTTCTTGGGGAGCAAGGAAGACCGGATACGAAGTCCATTGTGATTTATTCCCATTTCCATTGTGGAAATTCAAGAGGTTGGAGCAAACCAGTAGGGACACGATGCTCGGCATTCACACGTTGGCAATTTAAACTCTTCGAGACATAGTCGTTGATAGCCGATTTCATTCTGGGCCACCAATACAAGGGCTTGAGGTCCTTGTACATCTTAACCGATCCAGGGTGGATCGAGAAAGAACTTTGATGTGCTTCTTGTTGGATTTCATCTTGTAATGCCTTATCATTAGGAAAACAGATTCGATCTTTGAAGTACAGAAGACCGTTCGATTTAACGAAGAAATCATGATTAGACTCAAACTTAGAAATGATTTTATGAAGTTCCGGATCAACTTGTTGAAGTTCTTTGATTTTCGAAATTAGAGTGGATTGAATTTGAAGTTCACAGAGAAAATTCTGAGCTTTGCATAGTCGGAAATGTGCATTGATAGTCAAGGAAGCTACAATAAACATTTTAAACTCGTTACTTAGGAAACAAGTTACCATAGAAAGCTTTCTTGCTTAGCAAGAAAGTGTTCGAAACTCTTCTTTGGATTACAATAAATGTTTCGAATGCTTACTTAGAAATCAAGAAAAGACGTTTTCAAATTTTCAAGAATTTTGATTAGCTTACCAAGGTTCGGTTTTCGACTCAGGGCGTCAGCAACCACGTTGGCTTTTCCAGGATGATAATCAATAATCAGGTCATAATCTTTGAGTAATTCAAACCATCTTCTTTTTCTCAAGTTCAAATCCTTCTAAGTGAGCAAATATTTTAGACTTTTCTGATCGGTGAATAACTTGCATCTTTCACTGTCCAAGTAGTGCTGCCAAATTTTGAGCGCGAATACAATGGCCACAAGCTCAAGATCGTGTGTAGGATAGTTCACTTCGTGTGGCTTCAATTGTCGGGAGGCGTTTGCGATCATGTTGCCTTCTTGCATCAGAACACAACCAAGGCCCGAATGTGATGCATCGCTATACACAACGAACTCTTTACTCGATTCGGGTTAAATGAGGACCAGGGCATGTGTCAGAGCTTGTTTGAGTTGGTCGAAGCTTCGCTACTGCTTTTCCGGCCACTCGAATTCTTTGTTATGTCAGAGGAGTTTGGTTAGCGGCATGGCAATCACCGAGAACCATTTCACAAATCTTCGGTAATACCCGGCTAAACCGAGAAAACTTCAGACCTGACTCACATTTATCGGAGGTCTCCAATCAAGAATAGCTTGAATTTTCTTCGAGTCAACTTTAATTCCATCAGCAGAAATGACGTGTCCGAGGAATGAAACTCCAGATAACCAAAATTCACACTTAGTGAACTTGGCGAATAGTTGGTGATCTCTGAGCGTTTGAAGAACAATATAAAGATGATCAATATGATCTTCGTTGTTTCGAGAGTATACAAGGATATCATCGATAAACACAACAATGAACTTGTCGAGATATGGCTTGAATACCCGATTCATCAAATCCATGAATGCAACAGGGGCATTCGTTAACCCGAATGGCATTACTAGGAACTCGTAATGTCCATATCGAGTTCAGAAGGTTGTTTTGGGCACATCTTCTTCTTTCACCCTCATTTGATAGTAACCGGATCGGAGGTCAATCTTAGAGAATAAAGATGTGTGTTTGAGTTGATTGAACAAATCTTCGATCCTTGGCAGAGGATATTTATTCTTGATAGTTACTTTGTTAAGCTGCCGATAATCGATTTAAAGCCGAATCGTATCGTCTTTCTTTTTCATGAACAGGACAGGAGCGCCCAGGGAGATGTATTAGGTCGGATGAATCCTATGTCCTCAAGTTCTTGGATTTGCTTCTTCAATTCTTTTAGTTAAATAGGTGCCATCCGATAGAGCGTAATGGAAACAGGATTAGTTCCAGATTGAACTTCAATCTTGAATTCAACTTCTTGAATCTATCAAAGCGTAAACATGTTTAAGGTTTAGTTCAACCGTACCCACAATAACATCGGGAGATTCTTCTTATTCTTTGCCACGAATGTCGTAGACACAAGATGGGGCTTGAGATTCTTGATGAGCAAAAGCTTTTGAATGGGCAGCCTTGCCTTTCCCCTGTTTACCCGATTGAGCTTGTCTTGGGTTCTTGTTTCGACCAGGTGGGATAGAGATCAGATTAGAACATCGAGCAGAAGATTGATCATTTCTATTCGGGCAGTCTCGAATATAGTGGTCATCACCACCACAAGAAAAACAGAGGTTGGATTGGACTCGGCATTGGCTGAATTGTTGCTTCTGACAGAACTTGCAAGTAGGGACTTTCTCTACATTCTCCGTGCTGTTAACAGAGACAACCGGGATAGCCATCTTACTCGAGTGTTGAGATTTAGATTGGAAATTATTTCGAGCAATAGGAGTGTAAGTGGAGGAGGTTTCTTTCTGATGTTTAGGTTTCTTTGACCACCGGGATTTATCGTCACCCTTACATTTCTTATCAGCTCGATATCTGCTCTTCCGTTTCTCCGCGGTTCAAATTTTTGATTCGATAGCAATGACTCGATTCACAAGGGTTTGAAAGTCTGTAATACCAAGGGCGGTAAACATCGGACTTAATTCATCGCTCAGTCCGTCAATAAACATTTTGCACTTATCTTTCTCAGTTTTAATGTACTCCGAGCCGTACTTGCAATATTTGCATAAATCAGCGACGTATTGTTCAATCGGCTGATTGGCCTGCTTCAGATACAACAACTTCTTTCTACGATCAGCCAGGTATTGTTCGCTGATGTACTTTTTCTTAAACTCATCGACAAATAATTTCCATGTAACTGACTCGGCAAGGGCAGTCCGAATCGTGGTTTCCCACCAACTTAGGGCTTCATCGACTAAAAGTGCGATCGCGCAATCAAGTTTATGCTCGTCCGAGCTCTGAAGTTGATTGGTTAGAATTTGTGTTGTTCTTTTGAGCCAATGTTCGGCTTCCTCCAACTTCTCCTCGTTTTCGCTGGTGAATGCAAAAGCTTGATGTTACGCGAGTTTGTCGATTGGGGCTCATTGCGGGGCAGCAACAACCGAAGCCGGTTGTTTTCGTCTTATGTTCAGTACTAGTTGATCGAACATCTCTTTCATACTAAGGAGACATTCTCGTTGAGCTATTTAAATTGTCGGATTTTTCGATTGTTAAGGGGCTTGTTGTCGAGCTTACTCTCAAGGTTGAACCGGGGGTTGCAATTCAACACTATCCTCATTGTTATTTGACAATCCGTTGGGACATTCATCGTCCCGGGCTAGATTAGTCTCAGACATTCTATGAAAAATTCAGAAAAGTTCGGGATTAGAGAGCGAAATCACAAGAAGTTCGATATAAGACTCCTAGGTGGCATAATGCAAGCCTATATGATGCATGACATGTTTCAGATGACTTTAGGACCTATAACATAAAGCTCTGAAGCCAATTTATGTAACACCCCACGCCCGGGTTAGGAGCGAGAGGCGTTACTCAAACAGAACTCATAACATAAATAAACATGTAATCATAGAATTGAATATGTAACATCAAAGAATCAGAGTTGTGCATCTTATAACGTATTTAACATTCTATAACAAACAATACACTTGGGTGGGCCAACAAAAACTTTTCTAACATTTAACATAACATAGCAATCCTTCTGATTAAACATGTAAATCATATAACATAATCAACCTAAACAAACTTACCAACCATATTAAACGTGTATACACTTTCAAACATTCATCTAAAACCCATTCAATCCAATTCATGTTTATATATATATTCGGCTAGCACCTTACAATCATATATACATGTATACATTCATATACAATACAATCAATCCTAATTAAATAGGGATCATGTTCAAACAACATTAAAAATAACCTAGGCATGTAAGAATCTTATTTAAACTTACATCGAAACCATCCTAATATTCGAATTCACCATAGCTATAACTGTAACCCCCTTATCCCGACCTAGACACCCGACCCGAACTACAAAGATTACACGGGGAAAACCAAAATCAATTCGAAATTCAACCTTGATGAACGACCCTTTTTTCTTCTTTTTATCTTATCTAGATGCACTTTAATTCACCTATATGATTAGCAAAATGTTTCAGTGGAAACAACATAGCGAACAAAACTCAATTAGGGGTTTGGCTGCATACAAATGACTTTGAGGGACTAAAAGGTAAATTTCCTGAATCATAAGGACTAAATAAGTTTTAATGTTACCAATCTGTAATTAATCATATAACATGCCATCGTGTTAAAATTCATCTCAAACGGATCACTCAAACTCATTTTATTAACCAATCAAGAATCAGGGACCAAAACGTAAGAAACAAAAACCTGAAACAATTCAAATTCAAACTTCAACGGTCAGGTGTTCTGAAATGCAGAGACCTGTATCGGAACGATCGTTTCGAAACTAAGTTGACCGTTTCGATACTCGGGTGCATTCCGAGACCCGTATCGAAACACCCCTTTTCAGTAGCAAAACTGCTTTGGTACGTTCCTACCTGTTCCGAAACCTTATAGCCATTTCAGGCCTCTGTTCTGAAACAGGCAAGGGCATTCCGATACACCTTGCCTTGCAACAGCAGATTTCACATCTTTTCATGTTCGAATACATTCCAAAACATGTCACAACATACATATAACATATTTAAGCGTTAGAGATCATCATGATAAAGCCAAAGCTTAAGCATAGCATCAACCATGCCAATAATGAAAACTATAGGCATGCTCCCTAGTCCACCAAAGCCATACAAAGCTAAAATCAACATTTAAACATAAATCAATCCATAAAGGCCATTTACAACTCAAGGATCAACAACCAAACATGCTCAAAGTGAAAAGGAACTTCCTCTACCATCCAAGTATATAAATCCCACCCATTGCCTCTTATTACACCAAAGTAAAGCCACATACTTTGCTAAACCAAAATGCTTGGATTCCCTTGCTTGTGTGCTACCTCAAACACCTAATTCTATGCATTGATGAAACAAATGATCGTAAGCACAAAGCTTAGCGAGGATCGCTAAACAACATTCATCAATGCATTTCATACAACTTGTAAAACCACCATTTTCCAATACATGCCAATACATAAAACATGTCCTTCTAGACATCAATGCACTTTCTAAAACACATGCTCATATGCATCATTTTGAAACAACAAATAAACCTTTGCTCATGATTTACCAAGCATCTCATGCATTCAAGCATCTCTTACAAGCATCTCATGCTTAACATTAATCATTTTCATTATATTGGCTCACAAGTGATATTCCATAAACCATACCAACAAAAGACACAATCGGATACGCGGATTACAAGCATTGTCCCAAACGCTTCATACACACTACCGGACTACACAAGGCTCACACACGAGAGTAACCCTCTATCATTGTGACACCCGTGGTGAAGTGTAATGGTACAATCACAACCCCTCAACACCACTCATCGGTAGTTGTATAATTCTACTAACGAGAGCACATGACACATAACACAAGATTCACACACGGAATTAACATCCACCAATGTGATCTTAACCTCAATCGTTAGGGTACTTGGATGGAGTATACGGTACAATCACAACCCCTCGACATCCAAGGCGACTTTATTCACAGTGCACCCAATCCTTTAGCCGGCTAACTATATCCGATTTTAGTAACCAAAAACCATTTCCATCACTTGCCAATATAATCATTTAACATCAATAGTCCACTTTTTACAAGCATAACACAATGTCATTTCCACAAGCATAACATGCTTAACATCATATGCATTATCACATGAAAACCAAGGATCGCTTACCTAGTGCATCCTTAACATAATAGCATTAAAATCTAGCATTTACCCATGCTTAAACATGCTTAAAAACAGTAAACAAACCACATTAACTCAAGTGCATTTTCATCAAAACATAGCACATTTCCAAGAGAGACTTTCGAACCACTTACTCTTGAGCTTAGCTAAGTGTTTCAAACTTACACTAAGCTCCCAAGACCACGCTCAAAGCGTCACAAAGCTGGAAAATCCATTTCTACTCACCGATACGCAAAGCCTTGCTCGCAGACACGAAAATCACTCTTCCGGAGCCTCCAACAACACCTCGTTTGCTTCCGGATCAAGATCCCCTGTTTTCACATCATCAAAACAGAGATCTAAATGCATTAAAATGCATTTCAACACCAACAACAATTCACAAACTCGTTGCTCACCCAAACTACACTCATTTACCCAACCGAAACAACCGAAAACCCAATCGATTGCTTCCTAAACCAAGCCCAACCAACATACATCACTTACAAAGCATTATAATCATCAAAATACATCCAACAAACAACCTAACCCAACCTTATACTTCCAGCAATCAAGATTCCACCATTTCACCTCAAAAACTCACTTAAATCAACCAAGAAACTCAAGGATTTCAGGATCTATGTTACTAAAACCTCATTTCAACTTAATAACCAACTTAAAACTCAATTAAAGTCAATCTAAAACAGAGCTCAACACATCAAGTCCGAAAATTAAGATTTCAACCATATTTTTACAAGATTTTGATCTCCAATCAAAACTATAATGAAAACTCAACCAAAAACATTAATTAGATGCCAAATATTTTGGGAATTTCGATAAAGAACTTTGATTAGAGGTTGAGAACGGGATTTATCTCCAATCCTTGCTTCCCTCAATTGATGACAAGTTTTCCTTGCAAAAAATCTTGAAGAACTATATATGTTTTCTTGAAAATTGTTTAGGAAATATTGGGAGAGTGTTTGAGAGAAAATAATTCTGAAGAAAATGGATGAAAATAGTTTTTGGCTGAAAATGAAGAGAAGTTGGTAGTTACGTAATTAGGAATCTCAAGTTAACCACCTATATTAATTAAATCAAAATTGTTTAAAGCTATTTAATTAAAAATCATTTTAAACACATGTCATATTAAGGAAAGGCTAAATTGCCATAAAGCCCCCTATAGATTCTAAGAATTTGGCTTCTTCTTTAAAAAACACATTTTCCACAGTTTTGAAACTTTACAATTTGGTCACTACTCGAAATGTCCCATTTCCGAAACTCTTTTTGTAAAATTGACCTGACCAACCTTTTAAAGATATTTTTAGAGGATTTTATCAATTTTTATCACATTTTTATCCTTTCCCGATCCTTGATTTCCTTAAATCACCTTACGCGATTCGAGCCGTTCTCGACCGGTCCGGTCCGATGTCTAAAACATCTAGGCCCAAAACCAGGGCATTACAACTCTCCCATGGAGTAGAGTCATCCCGTGAAGACTTTCATTCACTCATGCTAATTTGTCTGTCACTTCAAAATTTTCAAATTCATGGACTTTGATAGTAGTGGAGTGTCCTCACACATGATTCTTCCTAGAGCCTGTTTCGGGCACCTCTAGGGCAAAACAACAATGTTTCTTTATTTTTTTCTGCTGCCGTGGCAGTGCTGTATTTTTTTGTTTCTATTTTCTACCTTGGCGGCTACCTACAACCATGTTAGAATTTTGCAAGGAATTCTAATAACAAAACATGCAATGTTATAAGATATTCTATCAAACTCAGCAAGTAACAATAGTGTTAATTTTTTTGGCGTTTATAGAAAATTCTAAGTTATTCATGCTTTTCCTGATTTAAGTTCAAATTTTAATTGGTGCGAAAAATTAATCGGTTGTCCTATCATAGGCACAAGTTCTAACAATTTTTTCTTTTCCGATTTATATGAAGGCAAGTACAATATGCAAACTACATGCTACTAAGTATGCCTAAACAAAAATATGAGAACTATACCCCCCCCCCCAAACTCGAGATGGGCATTGCCCTCAATGCACAAAATAAAACTAAAACTGAAAAATAAATCTGAGAAAGGGAAAGAAAACTCAGGCTTAGATGTTGTCAGATGGTGGAGAAGATGTGGAGTTATCTACTCTTCCGCTAGTTGCGGGTTGCGACAGCGCTGCCCCTGTTGTGCCCGGCGACTCGATTTTTTAGGGTCTGAATATGAGTAAGTAATTGTGAGACGGGAATAAAACGCAAATAAAATCTGGTCCTAAGTAGGCAAAATCTACTCCTAAATAAAACAATAAAGATGTGGAAAAATAAAAACTTATACAAAACTTTGTTACTCTAGGAGTGCATTGATATGCATCTCCTAAAGTAACTACTCCCTTATCGGTTTATCTCAAGAGGGTCGTTTTCGATACTTCTTGTAATCCATCTGCATCCTCCATCTAGTGATTATCCTCATGGTGGAGGAGTACTTCTTCCTCGTTCCCTTGTAATCCATGTGAACTTTCCTTTTTGTTCCTATTCCTGAAGGCATGAACATTGGATTAGGAAAAATTATATAATTACCTAACCATGTACTTACCTCCTTTTGTCAAAGTTCGTCATTGGGGAAAGTTCCTTTTGCTGCCGAGGCAGCTGCTGCGGCAACCAGCTGTTCTGGTAGTCTTCTGGCATCGTGATGTGCCGGTCAAGGGAAAATTCTTTAGGCTCCTCAGAAATCTCCTTTAGTAGAGATTTTGACGGCTATAAATCTGCCTGCATCGACTCCTCTAAATATATATAATCCATAGCTGCCGAGGTGTCTACTGAGGCGGGCGTCATTATGGAGGCTTCTGTCGTGGTGGGCCTCTCTGTTGAGGCATAACTTTGCTCAGGTGCTGTCAGTTTGTCCTCATGGCAGGGTTCTAGGTAGCTGCCGGAACAGCTGTCAATATTGCTGCCCAGGCAGTGTTCTGCATCCTCTTGGTTTGGAGTTTCTAATTGCTCCTCACACATCAAAGATCTTTCCTCGCATTGCTCTTCGTCCTCTTGTCCTGGGACATCAGTGTCCCTTAATTGTCGAGGTTCATCCTTAGCATCAATGAGGACTGAATTGCTCAGAAGTGCATCCATCTTAGCGATGCATGCGTCCATAGCAGTTGACGCTTTATCCGTGAGCGCAAGGAAGGTTTAAAGTGTGTCCTCCAAGGATTCTTGTTGTTCTTGCGGATAACTATATTGCCAGGGCATGTCGATTTCTGCAGTAAAACTATTATGGTAAAAAAATTGAGATTCTTGATTATACCATGAAAAATCTTGCTGCGGTGGCGGCAATTTCTACGGCGGCATTTGTTGTCCCTGTTTCTACTGTGGTAGCATCTACTGTCCCTGTTGCTGTTCCGACGACATATGTTGTCCCTGTTCAGGCATCCACTCCCAAGTGGTTTTTCTCGACATGTCTACTGCAAAAAGATGAGGACAACTTTCGAAAGCATGATTGCCTTCACAAAATTCAGAAAAACTTTCCCAAATATTGTTGCCCTTAACTCGTGGGGCACCTGAGTAAGCGCTTTCCCACATAGTTTTTTTATTAAAAATAAAAATAGTAAAAACTAGAAATTAAATAAAAGTGCAGAAATTAAAAACAAAATTTGTTGTTACCAATCCCCAGCAACGGCGCCAAAAACTTGTAGGGGGTGTAGTGTTCCCTTTTTTTGGGAGTGCAAGTGCACACTCTTGTCAAGTTATAGTATATAAGATGTCGAATCCCACAAGGACTAGACAGCTTGTCTCGTTTCGTAGTTCCTACATAATGGTAAAGTAAAAACACAAGTGAATGATTGGTTGAGATCGAAGAATAAATAAAACACAAGTAAAAGAGAAGAAAAGAATCAGGTTGATAGAGCAGGCAGGGTTATGCTTCCGCTTAGTGTGAAAACTGCGTTGTAATAGGTATGAGTTATCATGTGCTGCCATGATAAGCTACCTCGGCGGGTACGGCGGGCAGCAAACTACGAACCTGTCATGCGGCCACAGCATGTCACTGCCACTACAGAGGTGGTACTTTCTCAGCAGGTGGAATGGGAAGACGTCTTGGCGGCAAGTCTGACAGATACTCCAAGTTCGGCAGGATAGTCGACAGTGATCCCTCCTATTTCTAGGTTAGGATGCTCGAGATTGCTAACTTGAGGACTAGTGTGGAACCAAGTTAGTCAATTCGGTTAATGATCCCTTTTAGCCCCTGAAACTTGTGGAGTAGTGTGGAACCAAGTTAGTCACGCCTCCCGTTGTAACAGTACTTAACCCTTTCATGAGCCTTGCACTTTCATGCCCGAAAAATAGATTCTCTCAAATGACTGGTGTAGAAAGATTGAAAGAATGAAGAAAACTAGATTAAGTAAACTTGGAATATTTTATTGAAGAAATAACACAAAAACCTAAAACAACTGTTTCACTCTAGTTACAACATAACCCTAATCCAAAGAGAATTTAGAACATGACGGCAGTGAAGAACACAAGAAGAGTATATAGAAAACCTAGGATGATTTAAACTAGAAGTACAATGGGTATTTATAGACTCAAAACTAGTTTAAGTCCTCCTCAAAGTAGAAGTCCTCTAAAGTAGCTTTCCTTCTTTAATGTAGCTTTAAATGTTGACTTCTTTGCTAGGAATATGTACTCTTCCTCATTTGCCTTAGCCCGCAAGTAAACTTGGGAATTTCGCTTCGGCAGCCCTAGTCACTGCTACAGATGTCAGAAAATCATATGAACGCTAGCGATAGATTCAAGAGTTTTTACTCTACAAATCGCGCTCCAATTCTCCCAACTTCTATAGTCAGCAGCCGAAGGCAGCAAGGTCGGCGCCAACTCCTCAACAGCTACTGTCTCTGTCTGGAATTGCATCTGTACAGCTTCTTGGTTTGCTGTCGCGACGGGTTTTGATGGCACCCTACTATCGCGGCGGGTTCTGGCCACACCCTGCTGTCGAGGCGGGTTCTGGCGGGAGACTCACTTTGCTGCCCTGGGCGGCAAGCTCACTTTGCTGCCCTGGGCGGCAGGCTCACTTTACTACCGGCGGGTTTTGACGGCACCTTGCTGTCGCGGCAGGTTCTGGCCACACCCTGCTGTCGAGGCGGGTTTTGGCGGGAGATTCACTTTGCTGCCCTGGGCGGCAGGCTCACTTTGCTGCCCTAGACGGCAAGTATGGTGGCAGGAGGTCCACTGGAGCGGCTCTCTCTGTGTGGAACTGTTTTAATACAGCTCCCTGGTGTGCTGCCTCAACATCCTCTCCTCTGGTCTACTTTCCTTCTAACAGCTTCTAGCCCTAGAAAACTAAATCTATACTAAAACAACATCTTTACTTTACCAAATAACAAATATTCAATAAAAGCATGGCAAAACAAAGAATACTATATTTATGCAATGCATGACCTAATTATGCTTAAAATGCACTTGAAAACAACAATAAAATGAGATGAAATGTGTACAAAATATAGGACTAATATGCACTTTACATCTGCTCATGAGTTTGGTTTGATATTGATGGGTATTAATTTTTTAGTGATATGGCATCGTAGTAGTGGAACTTATGTAGTGCTTACTACCATGGGTGATGTTTCTGTCCGACCTAGTGCTAGGGCTGAGCGTGGGAGACGCCACTCTCGATGTTGAGTTATTAGCTGCCTAAGGTGTGTTCTCTTCTTCTGCTACTTGTCTCGGTGCTCTGTGTATGTATGTTTGTTTATTGGTATGACTTGTGTTTGACATGACTGACATGATTTATGATTATGACATGAATGATATGAAGTGTGAATATGACATGGCTTATTTGATTTGTGATTTATGATTTATGACATGATCTATCTGACTTGTGACTTATGACATAATTTGTATGATGACATATCATGCATCATATATCAGAATCAAAATAATTAATATCAGACTATTTATACATGCATCTTTGTTTATTAAACAAGAATGGATTCAGATTCAGAAATTGAAATAACATGTCATATCATATGGGTTAAGAAAATGTATGCGGAAGATCAATGGTTTCACTCTTCGGGCTGGATTCCACTTCGGACATGGTGATGACGTAGAGAGTGGTTCTAGGAACCTTACTCTTTGGACGGTGATGTAGAGGGGTGCATGTATTTGTGTCTCATACATTATTTTCATACATACCTGCATATCGGAATGTATGTTTGGAATTTGAGCATGTTGATCGGATTATCTTGACATATGTTTGGTGTTTTGCACTTTAGAGACACATTGAGCTTTATAGCCGACTCCCCTTAGTTCTTATTCTATATACTCAGACTTAGGCATACGGTACTTGGAGGACCTCGTTTGTCAGAATTATTACATATTATCAGTATGGACTATTTCAGATTTATGGACTTTATTTTATCATTGGATTTATATGTAATTTCGGACTCGTGCACTTTTATTTGGGGATTTATTATTTTTAGCATGCATATGACTATTTCTGAATATTTCATCAACTTTTCAGGATACTATTATACGACTATGTTTTATATAATTGAAATATTATTGTGTTTAACTTGACTTTACTAATTAATACGGATATTAAATATTCAAACCTAACGACGTTTCTTGAGGAACAAGGTTTCAAACGTGACTTCTTAGATTCGGCCCATTTCGTCTGGGTCGGGTTTAGGGGGTTACATTAACTCGAAAGATATGACATGAAAAAAGAGCTCGAACTTGTAAAGTGAATACAAAGGTATGTATAAATTCTTCTTTATTGGTTATATTTCATCTTATAGTTTGATATTATTTGTTTGCTTAAAATAATATTTGTCGTATGATATGTAGATACATGGAAAAATCACAAAGAGCGATGATATTGGAGAAAAATCAAAGGTTGAAGGTTCTGAAAAAATGAGGTAGTAACATGATGAAAAATATAATTTTCTTTGTAGGGTAAAAATTTGAAAAAAAATATATATATGTACAAATATTTCATTTGAGTTAAATATATGATCGATTTCTCTTTGATTGTGCAAGTTGAAAAAAAAACAAGGTTTGTAATTCTGAGAATGAGCAAGGATTGCAAGATTTATTCGCGGAAGCTCAAATCAAATTTAAAACAAGAAAAGTGTAAACTATACACACATTTTTTAATATGGACATTTAATTTTCATGTTATTATCATTTTTTAGAGTTAAATGTTTTTCATGCAGTATAAATATGAGGCAAGTGATCTCTTATCAGAAGCTTGCAAAGAAACTAGTAGGATAAGTGATGTGTGCAAGCAATATTTGAAGTACTTAATGCATGAAGAACGCAAAATTTGTACGAATGTTGCTACTTGGAGTGATAAATCCAACACTCTATACATGGCCAAAAATAAGGATTTGGACGTTAGAAATGTTCGTATTGTTTTTCCACAAAATTGGTTATTTGATTGGGTATTATAGATATCTATATTTGTTCAATGATAAAATTAATATATGATCTTTTGTCTGTTATTAATACAAGTATATTTATTGTTTCTTAATATTTAAAAGTTTATCAATATCTATGTGTACAATTTGCACTTGAGACAAGAGCCTATGCCAAATAATTTATATCTACCTTTGTCCTTTCAGGTAAAAAATAATTTATGGGCTAGGGATCATATTATTTTCAGTTCATGATTTCATGAAATTTTCAAATTTAATGTTTGTTGCAGAGTTTGATAGAAGATTTCACACATTCTAAGAAGTTGGAGAATAAATCAATGCATTTTTAACTTTCATACCCGATGGATAGAGAACATTATACCTAATGATAGTAGTAATGTTGAACATGTATATTATTTTTTGTTTGTTTGTAAGTAGTTGACAGGGATTTTTAATGTACATGATTTAGCAGGTATATGTGTATTTACATGATGCACAAAGTAACCATTAGTTTTTATTAGTTGTTAATGTTGCGGAGGGACATAATTACGTTCTGAACTCTCTTGGCTCCAATGAAATGCGTAGAAAGATTGCACAAAATATAGTAAGTTATTTATTCATTTATGAGAAATAATAGAATTCATACAGTTTTTAACTATCAATTTCTTAATATTGTTTTGATTTATTATAACATGTGAATAAATCTCCACTTAGTTATGAGGGTCATACTTATTTGGGTAGATTATTTAAAAATTTTACAAAATTTCCAATGCAAGTTGTGGAATTACCGAAGCAGCCAAATTTGTACGTAATTTAAATTTAAAATAAAATTTATTTTTAAGATATCTCTGTGAATTTCTTCTTAATAGATTTATATATTTTATATTGGATTCAGGGATGATTGTGGCATGTACATATTGAAGTATATAGAAGCCGATAACAAAAGTGATTGGTCGAAGATTGCATTCACAGTAAAGTATACCATGTACCTTCGTTTAACTATTGTGTTATATTGAATAACATGATATATTTATTGTGTAGACACAACAAAGGGAGTTGAATGACTGAGAATGTTGGCAAAACTTGTTACAAGCAACCACAATAAAGTTGATCTTTTCAATTGTCATAAACTGCCCATACAAGATTAAGAAGTTGAGGATTAAGAAATTTTGAATGATATTTTACCATTTTTTGGTGGTTCTCAACCTTCCCTATATTTTTTTTACTTTTCATTTATTTTGATCATGTGGTGACTTGAGAGCTTGACATATATGTGGGTATTATGGTTATTATAGTCCCTATTATATGAAGGATCAAATGTGTTTTAAATTTTCAGTATTTTCATTTTTTAGTATTTCTTAAGTTGATCGATCAAAAATGGATTAAGAGCCAATAAATACTCAAACATTAGCATGTAAGTTTACTTTAATGACCAAATTGAAATAATATGTAAATAACAAGGGATAGATTTAATGAATTTTTAGATTTATGACTAAATTGATTGAATGTGTAAATATGAAGGATCAAATGTGTTATTATACAAAGTTTTATAACAGAAACGTTAAGTATTTAACAGGGTTTAACGTCATAGTTACCATTTTGTTACAAAACACAATGTTCAATTTTAATTGTGTAACATTTGAAAGTTTGAAATAATAAACCCATTAAAATTCAATTTTAATTGTGTAACACAAAGTTCAATTTTGATGGTGTAACAAAAAAATAAGCTCCACTAAAATTCAATTTTTAGAACAAGAATGATATAAAACCATTGATTAATAGGAAATTTTACAACGCTTCCAATAATAAACCAAATAAATTTACTTAGAATGGGATAATGCGTTTGAAATAATAAACTATGGTTGAATATCGTACTGGTACGGTATCTGAGAGTAACGGTACGGTCATTTAAACCGTATCGGTACCAGGACAGTATCAGTACGAATAAAGCTCACTGGAATTTGGTATAACATACACGTATGAGTAAGCCTAGATTACTGTACCGGTACGGTTAGGCCAAATTGGCTTCCTCAGTCTTTTTAACCTTAGCAAGTTGACATAACATACTCGTAGAATGTTGAATTGACACATAATATTCACGACAAAATTGGCCAAATTAGCGTATTAGCATTTAACTTTTGTCAGTTTTTTGATATTATATTTTACTCGAAACACAAATATTTTTTACCGTAAAGCATATTTTGTCCCCACACACTAACTTTGTAAATTTTGAATTTGTTCCAAATAACATTGATATTAGAACACCTTAACTCTTTCCAACTTTGAGTTTTTGATTTATTTAACTATTTTTTAAAAATTTTGAACACTAAAATCTTTTTCAACGTAATTTGATCGCTTAGCTCTTTTCCAACGTTACTTAGCTCTTTTTCAATGAGAAGAAATGCGTAAAACATATACAAAATCAATAAAGCATACATAAAATCCATAAAATATATCCAAAGTGACATACCTAAAATCCATAAAACATACCTAAAGTGGCATAGCCACAAAAAAATAATCCAACATAAGATAAAGACATAAAATAAAGCTAAGGCTCAGGTCAATCGTCGCCGCCATCAACATCATCCTCAACATTATCCTGAAGAAGCTCAATCGAATACTTCAAGATATCAAGACCCTCATCAACTGAATCAGAACGCGCAACAAATGAATCCAAAGGATGCATAATGCGACCCTCCATCTGAGTGATCAACTTCGAAAGTGATGCCAAAGAGACATCTCCCTGAGGTACTGGAGCAACTACCGAACGAGCCTCTTGAGGTGCTGGAGCTGGCCCTGGACCGCGAGGAATCCAGTCACCGTTAACGAGCTCGAAATGAGCCTTTCGAAGAGATAAAACACCAATCTTATGTCCTAGATTATTTGGAATATTTATGGAGCAATCTACGCTTTCCTTCACAAAGATATGGCTTAGGATGTAACTGTTGTAATAGGAGTTGACCATAGCAGTGCGACAGTTGTTGATCATGTAAACTAGGCCTGCAAAAATAATTTGAGCAAGATTGATGCGTTGGCTAGTGCGGAAGCACTGAATACACCAAGCATCGATAGTCCTAATGGTAGAATACTTACCACCAGATGGCCGAAACCACCAAGTGATAATCAAATGGAGAAAGCGGTCATGGGCATTTAGGGTAGTAACAGACCCAAGAGCTGGAGAACCAAGAATAGGCTGATCCTCATTATCTATACCGATGTTTTCTAAACCTAGATGTTTTGCAATTATTTCGGTGTCTAGCAAAAAAGTCTTTCCCATAAGGTAAGACTCGATGGCAACAACACTATTACTGAGTTCATCAACAACACAACGAGTGTTGGAAAAGAAAATTCAGGTTAATGTAAGAAAATATTAAGGATTAAGCTGAAGCATGGTAAAAAAGTTTCAATCGCTTCATAAGACCAAGGTAAAAAAACTTAAAGTTGGGATTGGACATAAAATCAAAATCTACAAAACACTCATCCCTAATCAGAAAATTTTTGAACATGTCAAAGTTTATCTTTTGATTTTGTACTCCAAGTTCATTACAGCACGAGTCAAAAAGAAGAAGTTAAAATGGGTTGAGGTTGAGGTTCAGGTGCGGACTCACTCGAAGGACCCTCAGTTGCGCGACGATGTTTTGTCGCAAGTTTAGATTTTGGTGCCATTGCAAACAAGAAAAAAGATTTACGGTTCTAGACACACTAAGGAAAATTCAAACTCCTGGAAAAATAATACACACAATGTATACAAAATTATCAATTTCAGTCCATAATGTAAAAACACCTACGAACTTAGATGCATTACATTTTAAGGTTCTATACCAATAGCTAGTTGGGAATGCCTATTTGTATGATTCAATCTATAATATGTACAAAAAAAATATGAACAAATCAAATCAACTTAAAGTTTTACACCAATAACTTAGATGCATGGCATTTTAAAGTTCTACACTAATTCAATTTATAATTAAACATGTAGAAATAAAAAAATATGAACAAATCAATTTAAAGGGTACATTATATGAACAAAACACTAAGAAACTAATGAAATTCTAACAAATAGACCAAAACCCTAAAAAGATATGAACAAATCAAATTAAATGGTACAAACTTTCCATTCATATAAAAGTAAAACAACACACCAAAACCCTAAGAAATCCTAAGATTCTAAATCAACAACACACTAAAACCCTAAAAAACCCTAAATTTCGAAACAAACTAAATTAAAAGGGAAAATTTTGTAATACCTCCAAAAAATCGTGAAATAGGCTAAAGAAGTGATGTGTATGCAATATTGTTGATTGGAGATGAAATCCTTGCAAAATTCGTGATGATTAGGTGAAAATGGGAGAATTTTGGAGTGGAAACGGTGATTTTTGGGGTTAAGGTTTGAATGATTTGGGAAAATTGGATAAAATGCCTATTTATACCCCTAGGCACGCGCGTACCAGTATTCTCATTAAAGGTGTACCAATACTGGTGTATCAGTACGCTATACACTATACCGATGTGTTATTATCCAAAATAAAATTTCAGTGACCTCATTTCATATCGATACGCGTACCGTATTGGTACAAGAATATGAAGCGTATCGGTACCCTCAGTATCACCGTACCGGTACGATCCGTATCACATTTGGGGAAATTGGCTTTCATAGGGTTAGGCTTTGACACATTTTGGGGAAAAACAAAAGTGGATAATTTATAATCCAAGGTGTATGTGTACGGAAACGGTTATTAATGCGTATCAGTACATTATGTAATCCATAAGTTTCAGTGAACTATTTTCGTATGTATGGGGAAGCTAAGTGTACTGGTACGGTGCCGGTACTATATTTGACACTTGATATTACTAAATATTATTTTGTTACTAAATGTGAATTTGTTTTTAAATATTACTCTCATATGTAATACATGTACACGTTTGTAAAAATGGCAAGGTCATATATTTTTAAAAAAATCATGGTCAAATACTAAATATGTAACAATTATTATGGCGTATTTGTAAATATTAAAAATAAAGTGAGTGCAAAATCAACTTCATACAATTCGAAATATTAAAACTTAACATTATTTATTACATGTAACTAGATTAACATAACTAAACTAAATCTACCAATGGACATATAATATAAAGAAAATTGCGACCCTCATCCACCATGCGGTAATTACTTTGAATTTTGATGTGTTATCGAGGCACGCTCAGACGTAGTCCTGTTTATTATGAGAGAGAAATCATAGAAATTAACATTAGCAATCACAACAACAAATAAACTAAAACATGTTTTTTAAGTCAATGAATGCTTAACTTACAAGAACAAAGACTATCATTTTTGGACGAGCCCCCACACTACCAATTCTTCTGTGGTTGCCGATCCTAAATATTTTGATCTTTTTCCATATTTTTCAATACATTACTATATGCAGGATGTGAAAAAATATATTATTAATATACATAACAACAAAGCATAATTATTATTATATTTCATATTTAATTACCTTAGAGATGTTGTTTTTCTTGTATGTGTTGGGCATGTATCCAATTAATTTTGATTTCTTAAGTGCATCAGTATGCCTAGTACCCTGATCGAAAAGGCTTGTTCGGAGAAGGTTCAAATGTTTTATGCGAGTCCAATGTGACATCTTCATCAAATGAAACACGTGTCGGGTTGGACGATGAAGCTTGCCCTTAGTTCTCTTGGGTTTTCCTCTTCCTGTTTCAAGAACTATAGTATCGTCAATTTGGACAGTCTCTTCGCCTTTGGTGGTCTTTTTTTACGTCTCACTTTAACCATTTGTAATTTTAGACTTATTTTTGCAAATTGATCTTTACCCTCATTGAAAGTCTTGAATGTCTGTGATGCACTATGACATATAGTCATACAATAAGAGGCTAGAGTGGAATGCCTGGCTTGAATTGTTTTTGGATTATTATCTTTGACATCTATATTCTTATTTTGTAATCCAACATCTTTTTTCGTATAAATAGTCCACAGTTTCATTATACATCCTTGGGGGTATTTCATTTGCCTTTTCATATTTCAACACGACAAACATATGGCGACATGGAAACTCAACAGACTCCAACTTTATACAACAACAGTACATGGTATCATTTGTGGTATCTTTAACTACAATATATCATTTATCCTTTTCAACATGCTCTAACCAATAACACATGCACGCATTGTGTACTTCACTTTTTTGACCAGATAATAACCTTCATAGGACATTTCTTTGCACAATGTAGCAAAAGAATTTCTCGTTTATACCTGGGTTGCATTACATTTTAAAGCTCCTAACACACTGTCACAATGCGGTTGTTCTTGTTTTGTAGTCTTGATGACCTTCCTCCCATCTTAGATATTGTAGTTGTCTATGATAGTTCTCAACAAATCGATACAACATCACCTTTTTGTCCAATCAAATTTTCAATGTTCGATTTATTGACTCGCACCATTGAGTAGTCTTCATTGCTACACACCAAAATGTTTAATTATTTAGTTCAGTAAAATAAATAAATATAATATCATATACAAATAAAGTTTACATATTGTTCCCTGCATAAAAATATCCTTGCAAATATTATTCTGCTAATTTCTCTTTATCTTCGTACAATTCTTCTACCCATCTCTTTCCTTCAACTTTGTGCTTCTCCATTAATTCCTTCCAATTTTTCAACAATATCTCATCTTTATATATTTCTTATAATTAGGTCCTAAAATCGATTTTTTACAATTAGATTCTTAAAATTAATTAATAATTTTGCAATTAGGTCCCTAAAATTAATTTATTTTACAAGTAAGTCCTTAAAATTAATTTTTTTATAAATCAGGTTAAGTTCGGGTTGAGGTATAAAATTTCGAGTCAGCTCATTTTTTTAAAGAATATGATCAAGTTGGGGTCAAGTTCAAAGTAATTAGTTTCGAGTCGACAAAAACCCCGACTCGACCCGTGCCCATCCCTGTAGCGACTAAAAAATCTCGGTGTCACTTGGAAGAACCAGCTTTTTGATTTTTGAAATAAGATTAAAAGGGGTCTCCACCGGTCACTTGATTTAGGTAGATCGGACACCGTAAAATTAGATATTTGTTTGAAAATGGTTCGAGAGTTGGTTACGTGTGGGGAAGGATTAGCACCCCCATCACGCCTGAAATTGGTACCAAATCAAATGTTTCTTTTATCGATAGAAATTGTTGAAATTTAATTAACTTTAATTAAATGCACTTTACTTTAATGTAAACCTTAATAAGTGGGCTTTAAATTTTGGTGGACTTGAATTAATTAAACATTTAATTAATAAGGGTGACGATACAACAGACCATAGATTAAATCAACATCGAATAAGCTCGACTGTCGTGTTAATTTAGGGTTTGAAATTCGTACAATCACCTTTATGCATGATGCAAGCATTTAAACATGATGTTTGATTTGTCCACTTTTAATTAACATTTACCTTAAGACGGTAAAAAGTAATTCAAATATTTGGTAAACATCCATTGAGCCAGGACTATTACGACCCTAATATCGAAATTAATAAATACCTACCTTTTATAATTAAAGATTAATTAATTATTAAGATAAACATGGAATTTTAACGTTAAATTAATGACAAATAAAATGCATGTAAAAAAAATTAGACAAAAACATGGCAAAAATACAATAAATAGAAAATCTGAAAAAAAGACTGGATCGAACAGAAGAAACACGTAAAGTAAATACGGGAAATTAAAGTGCAAAAATTTAAAATGCGGAAATTAAATGTTAGATGTTAGATGCTAGGGGTTAGTTGGCTACACTAAACGAGCCATAAATAATATGGATCATACCCCGTTGCGGATCATCGTAAGACCGAAAATGAATCACATTAGAACAAATTAAAGGTGAATATATTTTGAAAATAAGTCGGCTGATCATTAATTACTAGGCCCAAAGCCTAAATATTGTTGGCCTAAATCGTGCGATACAAACATTAAAGGAAAGCTGAAAAGTAAACCGACAGAAACAATTAATAAGCATAAAAAAGACTTAACATTCTGTGTTGCGTGTAAAATAGTCTATCGCAATGGTAATGCAAGTATACACGACGCAAGTAGTAAAGTGATACGAAGTATCGGATATCGTCTCCACAGGGATTGGGCTAATAGCTTCACCTTAGTTCACTGCACGAAGTAAAGAAAATAATTGAGAAAGTTGTCACGAGAATAATAAGGTAAACGTAAATAAAAGAGTAGAAATATCAAGATAGAGAGAATAGGCTGGTATTGAATTGCTCAGAAGTGCAGGTATTGCAATGCTTAGGGACTCCAGTTCTGTCGTTGCGCCCGTCGCGGCAGCACCTGTCGCGGCAGCAGTCCGTTGATCGTCGCGGCAACAAACACACCAACTCAGTACTCCAAGTTTGGCAAGAATCCCAGATCTGCCTTGGCCTATCCCTAGGTCCAAGTCTGTCGATGATCACGTCTTTGATGATACCTCCCGGCGTGAATCGAAGGATGAACACCGATGTGTATGAATTCTTCTTTAGCCACTTAACCTCGCCCTATCCCTAGGCACGAGATAGTTCAACTATAAACTAGAGAACTTTCTCTTATTTCTTTTGTATACTTAACTCTCCCGATGCTAAGTAAATATATAACCTCACAATGCTCTCCCGATGCTCTTGCAAGATATTAATAACCAAAATAAGAGAACTTGAAGTTTATTTTATTGAACTGAAAATTCCTAAAACAAAACAACCCTTGCAACTACTTTACAAATCAACCTGTGGCCCTAGGGGGATTTAGAACATGTCGACGGCGGGTAAACGGCTAGGGGTTTTTGGTTGTCGGTTATGGGGTAATCGGCTATGGTCCCCTCCTAGGTTAAAATACATGCCCTTATATAAGCTTTGGGCTCAAGTTATCTAAGTTAACAAGGATTACAACTTTAATTAAAAGTATGATTCTAATAAAGACTTAATCTTCAAGGATCCTACTTTCTAGCCGTCCTCCTTGTTTCTTGGGATTTTCTCTCCTTGAGCTTTGGGCTTGACATATCTTTTGATCCGGGGCTTGGAAAAATATATGGTTTTCACACGACAGACGAGCAGAATTTTCTCTATCTATCGAGGTCCACTTTGCTTTTTCTCCACTAACTTGTTGTCGTCCTCTGTTGTCATGGCAGCACCATGGTAGCATCGTCCTCTTTGTCTGCTTATTCAGTTCAGCTCTTCTGCTTCTCTGCCCTGCGCCTGCCTTCTCCGTCTACTATGGCAGTAACCTGCAAAATCAGCCAGTCTTTAGTAGAATCTGTGCCTCTAATATATTTGTGATGTTTTGCTGTAAACTAACCTAAATGCAATGAAATGATTCTTAAATGCAGCATAAATATGGGTTAAAAAGGGTGTAAATAATAGAACTTTTACACACTCAACACACCCCCAAACTCAAGTTTTTTCTTGCCGTCAAGCAACTAAGACCTAAAAGAAATTTTTTTTTTTTGTTTTTGGCTTTCAAACAGTGAACTTTCCCTTACCCGTCGTTCATTCTCTGTGACAGCAGCAACCTGTTGGATAGATTAGGAACTGTCCAGAATCTCACTATAGTCCTCGTGCAGTGTGTGCATGCTTGTGAACAGTTATATGCTAAGACTCTCTTAGTTTCACTAGAATATTCAACTCTTAACTCGATTTTTTATGCCAAAGTTTATCTTTTTGAAGGCACATTTTCATGCTTCTTTGATTTCTTTGTTTTGACTCGATTTCTAAAGTTTTACTAGAGCCAGTTTTAGGCAACTCTAGTTAGCTTCCTAGAGCCGATTTCAGGCACCTCTAGGTTTTTGAGTCTCTTTTGCTAAACTTCTTTCCTAAAGCCAGTGTTAGGCACCTCTAGGGGCTATTCAAGTACTAAGCTTCCTATTCTAGTTTGGCTAAAAGAAATCTAGGCAGTATAACAGTCACAATGGTGTTTAAGTTTTCAGAACTATAGAAAGGCTCTAAACTTTTCCTTAAATTGTCCTAAAGATGCTGCCACGACAGAGCTGTCACGACAGGTAAGTTCAAATCACATTTTTAAGCCAAAATTTTCAGTCTTTTCTGATTTTTTTTAGAGAAAAAATAAATAAGACACAACAATTAATTAAGATGTACTAAGACTCCATTAAAATGGAAGGTTGCCACCCCCAAACTCGAGGGTTGCATTGCCCTCAATGCAAATGACAAAAATAAAAATGAAGGCAGTACATCACAAAATATAGATAAGGCAGGCATCAATAAGAAAAAAATAAAAAACTTAAATTTTAAGCACTGTCTTCACTGCTGCTGCTGAGGCGGATTCTGGGTTGTGGGGAAGGCTGGGCTGGTTGCTCTACGACCTAGATGTCAGAGCTGCTGCCGTTGTCCCAAGTGCTGCTGCTGCTGCTGGTGGTGGTGCTGGCCTTTGGCATAAGCTTTCTGTTGGCCATTTTTTCTGCCTCTTGACAGGTGTGAATTCTTTCTCCAAGTTCCTCCGAATAGAGGGTTCTGCCTCGCTTTCTGCCCAGATGGTGGAAGAAGAAAATCCAGCTACAAAGGCAGCAATGTCATCCGAGGGCGGTCGCTTTGTTCCTCGGGCGGATGTGTCGGCCTGAGGGCTGCCGGCTGCCTTCGGGGCAGGTGATGGGGTGGAGGCAGCAGATTGTGTATGAGGTGTGGCAGCAGGTGTAGGTGTGTGGGCAGGGGTTGGGACGGTGAAATAGTGGGCAGGGAAGGTGGGAAAGACAACATCGGGATAATTTAAATTATGGTGAATTAAGTTTACTGTGGAAGCGGCAAAATCCCTGATGAATGTCATCAGACCCAGCTGTCTGTCCTCTATCCTCTGAATGGCAGCAAGGATTTGAGTGGATGAGTCTGTCGGAGCAGCTGCTGCGGCAGGTTCAGTGTTTGGCTCTTCTGAAGATTCTGCTGGGGCGGCATTAGGGTTGACAGAAGAGAGGGGGGTTGCGACTGTCAGCTCCATGAGGCTGATTATATTCTTGTCTGTCCAGCCCCGTCCCTTCACTAGTCAATCGGTGGTGGCTTCCGGTACGGCAGAGCAGCGGCAGAGAGATGTAATAAGGAATGGCAGGCAGAGGAGGGCTGTCGATCTCTGGGTGCAGTCCATGATACTTTCCCACATATATCGTCCCACATTTATGGGTCGTTTGTTCATGATGGAGTGGATTAGGGCTATCCTCTGTTGGTCCACTGTGGTGTGATGGGAGGACGACAGAATCCTCTTCTTAATGAAGGCGTTCCACAATTTAGCTTCTGGCAGCAGCTGCCCCCTTCTTACGGTATGGGGATTTTTTCTGCTCGTGTTCTATTCAGTTCCTTCTTCTGTCACTTCTGCCATGACAGCGTCGAAGGCAGCGTTGTCTAGGGTGTCCACGAACTGCTGGTGAGCATCGTCGTTGGGGCCGAAGTAGAGGCCATAAAAATTGTTGATGCGCTCTGCTGTGAATGGCACTTCTGTCCCTCGGACAGTCACTGTTGTTGTCGTCCTACTGCCGATGGCAGCATAGAATTCCCTCACCAACGTTTCATTCATTTATGCTGGTTGCTCTGCAAATTGCTCCCACAGTAGAGCCTTAATCGCCCTTTCTATGAACGGCTTGAGGCCCATATTAACGGCCTTTCGAGTGTAAATATAGCCTCGTTCTTCCCAGAGATCCTTAGTTGCGAAGGACTGCGGGGTGGGTGCTGCCGGTGAAGAGGTTGAAGCAGCACTACGGCGGGTTCTTCTGGAAGACATGTTAGTTGCAAGGGTTTTGTGAAAGTAAAGAAAACAAAGAAAAACTAAAGGGGAGAGCAAGTAAGAATAAACAGAAGTGAGTGAAATGAAAATGAAACGGGGTTTTATAGAGGAAGAGTTGCTGCCCGTTGAAGCTGTAACGGCAAGCGTGAATAACGGGGCGACTGTTGAGCTTTAGCGTGTCTGACGCGTCTGACACGCATTGATGCGTCTGTTACGCGTCTGTCACACGTTTCTGCGCATGTCGTGACAGTCTGGTGACAGCCTGTCTTTTCCGTGTCTGCGGCGGCAGCTGGAACGACAGGCTTCAATATTGGGCTCTCTTGGGCTGATGGATGGATGGTGGGCTTGGGTCACTTCTCCTATTCTTCTTGCCTCCTTTATTACCTAAAAACAATAAATAAATAAAACATTATTCGAATAAAATAAACCTTATTTCCTAATAAATAATAAATAATAAAAATAAATAAAAATAAAATTTAGGTTAAATTAGGGATGCCTTGTGGGGCATCTCCTAAGGTAACCACTTCCTGTATTCCTGGGGCTTTAGTCCCCTGATAATGCTTGAGGCGCTGTCCGTTGACTTTGAATTGGTGCCCGTCTTTTAACGATCGGATTGTGATGGCACCATGAGGAAAAACTTGGACGACTTGGAATGGGCCAGACCATCTAGATTTTAGCTTCCCTGGGAAGAGTTTCAGTCTAGAATTGAACAACAATACAAGCTGCCCTGGGCAGAACTGTCGTGGCAGCAACTTCCTATCATGCCACTTCTTAGTTTTCTCCTTGTAGATTCTTGCATTGCCGTAGGCCATTGTCCGTATTTCTTCAATCTTGTTTAGATCTAATAGCCTTTTTTGGCCTGCCTTGTCCAAGTCCAAATTCACTGCCTTGATTGCCCAATATGCTCTGTGCTCTATCTCGACAGGCAGATGACAGGTTTTTCCATAAATCAATCGGTATGGAGACATGCCCAATGGAGTCTTAAAAGCTGTCCTATATGCCCATAATGCATCATTAAGAAGTAAAGACCAATCTTTCCTAGTTGGCTTCACCATCTTCTCATGAATGTTCTTAACTTCCCTATTAGATATTTCATCTTGTCCATTGGTCTGTGGGTAATATGCTGTCGCGATCCGATGCTTGACACCATATTTCTTCAAGGCGGCAGCAATAACCCTATTATCGAAATGTCTCCCTTCATCACTGATAATCGCCTTGGGGATGCCAAACCTCGAAAAGATGTTTTTGTGGAGAAATATTTGGACTGTTTTGGCATCATTCTTTTGAGTGGCGATAGCTTCAACCCACTTAGAGACATAGTCCAGTGCTAGGAGGATGTATAGATTTCCACATGAAGATGGAAAAGGTCCCATAAAATCGATCCCCCAAACGTCGAAGATTTCAACTTCTAGAATGTTCTACAGTGGCATCTCGTTTCTCCTCGAGATGTTACCTGTCCGCTGGCACCTGTCACAGTTCTTGTAGAAGTCTTGTGCATCTTTATATAGTGTCGGCCAGTAGAACCCTAACTGCAGCACCTTGGCAGCAGTTTTTTTGCCTCCTAAGTGACCTCCATATTGTGAAGCATGGCAATGATGAAGAATGTCTTCTTGCTCTTCTTGTGGTACACATCTCCTTATAATTTGATCTGCACACATTTTGAAAAGAAGAGGTTCGTCCCAATAATAATGCTTAACATCATTTTGGAACCTCTTCCTGGCTTGATAATTAAGATCAGAAGGAAGTATTCTGCTAATTATAAAATTAACGAAATCAGTATACCAGGGGAGTTCAGAAGACTTACCTGCCGCCATGGCTGTTGCGGCAGCGATTGCGGCAGCAAAGAGCTGCTCATCTGGGAAGGTCTCTAGTATGTTTGTCTCATCTATTGGCAGACTCTGTCCCTTCTCCAACCTTGACAAGTGATCTGCCACCTGATTTTCTGTCTCTTTTTTATCCTTAATTTCAAGGTCGAATTCTTGCAATAGCAAGATCTACCGTATCAATCGAGGCTTTGCATCCTTTTTCGCGAACAGATACTTCAGGGCAGAATGGTCTGTGTGCACTATTACCTTCGTCCCAAGTATGTAAGAACGAAACTTGTCAATGGGGAACACCACAGCTAATAGCTCATTTTCTGTGATGGTGTAGTTTACTTGGGCGTCATTCAGTGTCTTGCTGGCATAATATATGACGTGAAATAGCTTATCTCTGCGCTACCCAAGTGCTGCCCCGACAGCATAGTCACTAGCATCACACATAATCTCAAATGGCTGTGTCCAGTCTGGTGGCTGTACTATGGGGGTTGTTACTAGTTTTTCCTTCAGAACCTTGAATGCTTCAGTACATTCACCATTAAAGTCAAAGGGTCGGTTCTGCTCCAAAAGATGGCATAGTGGCTTGGTGATTTTTGAAAAATTTGCGATGAATCTCCGATAAAAACCAGCATGCCCTGAGAAACTTCTAATACCCTTGACTGTGGTTGACGCCGGCAGCTTCTCGATCACTTCTATTTTGGCCTTGTCGACTTCTATCCCACGGCAGCTAATCTTATGGCCAAGGACTATCCCTTCATCCACCATAAAGTGGCATTTTTCCCAATTCAAAACGAGATTTGCTTTTTCACATCTTTCAAGAACCTTTTGTAGATTGCCTAGGCAGCTCTCAAAATCGTCTCCAAAGACTGAAAAATCATCCATAAAAATCTCAAGGAAGTCCTCCACCATGTCAGAGAATATGGCCATCATGCATCTTTGGAAGGTGGCGGGTGCATTACATAGTCCAAATGGCATTCTTCTAAAAGCATATGTTCCGTAGGGGCATGTAAAAGTCGTCTTTTCTTGATCCTCTGGTGCGATAGCAATTTGATTATAACCTAAATAACCATCAAGGAAACAATAGTAAGGTTTACCCGCTAATCTATCAAGCATTTGATCAATAAAGGGTAAAGGGAAGTGGTCCTTTCGGGTAGCTTTGTTAAGCTTTCGATAGTCCATACAAACCCTCCAACCGGTCACAGTCCTGGTTGGGATTAATTCATTGTTTTCATTAGTCACCACGGTCATTCCTCCTTTCTTTGGAACGCATTGCACCGGGCTCACCTATTTGCTGTCAGAGATGGCGTAAATAATACCAACATCAAACCATTTGATTATCTCTTTACGCACCACCTCTTTCATCGCATGGTTTAGCCGCCTTTGGGCATCTATAGTCGGCTTATGATCTTCCTCTAGAAGGATTTTGTGCATGCATAACGCTGGACTAATGCCTTGAATGTCTGCAATCGTCCATCCAATTGCCTTCTTGTGCTGCCGTAACATGCCTATGAGCTGTCGTTCATGTTCCTGCGGCAGCTTAGAAGAGATGATTACGGGCAACGTATCATTTGAACCAAGAAAAGCATATTTTAGCTGCCCTGGCAGGGGCTTCAGTTCTAAGGCAGGTGGTTCAACAGTAGATGGCTTTTGGATTAAATGGTTATCTGAAGTATAATTTAAAGGTTCGAATAACTTACCTGGTCGATTGCCTAACCAGTTTACCTCCTCCTGATCTTCAGTATCAGATGTGTCGGATTGAGAGGAGTTGTTGTCGTCGGTGCTGTCGTCAGTGCTGTCGTGATAGTCTTGTAGGTGGCTGCCGCGGAAATGACCAAATTTAATATCATGACAGCCCGACCTGATGCAGGGTTGATCAAGGGTAACGTTAGTGATAGACTTGCATTCCTCGTCCACATCAGCATGTTTCATCGCTTGGAGAACATTCAACTTAATCTCTTGATCGTTCACTCGCATGGTGAGTTCTCCTTTCTCCACATCAATCAACGATCTTCCCGTGGCTAAGAAGGGTCGCCCAAGGATGACTGGTGCGTTTTCGTCTGCCTCACAATCTAAAACAAGAAAGTCAGCAGGAAAAATAAATTTATCCACTCTTACCAGAATATCTTCAATTTTTCCTTCTGGATGAACGTAAGAGCGGTCTGCCAGCTGCAGAGTTACTGTCGTGGGCTTCGCCTTTCCAATACCTAATTTCTGAAAAACAGATTTTGGCATTAAATTAACACTAGCACCAAGATCACAAAGTGCCTTACCCACAAATTTATTTCCGATTACACAAGGTATGATGAAGCTCCCCGGATCCTTCTTTTTCTGGGGTGGCTGCCGATGAAGAATACTCATGCAACCTTCTGTCATCTTTACCGTTTCAAACTCCCCAAGTTTAGATTTCTTTGACATAACATCCTTGAGAAATTTAGCATAACCGGGCATCTCCCTAACGGCATCTAACAGCGGAATATTAATATGAACCTGCTTAAAAATATCATAAATCTTTTTAAGTTGAGATTTTTGCTTAGCTTGTTGTATCCGTTGAGGAAAAGGAGGTGGGGGTCGATAATCAACAATACGTCCTTCCCACTGCATACGAATCTGAGAAGGTTTGGGTTCATCAATTTTCTCGTCTGTCGCTTCTGCTGTCGTGACAGGCTCATCGGCAGCAGTCTGTTTATCACCTGTCGGGCCAGCTTCCTCGGCAGGTTTATCCAAGGCAGGTTTTCTTACTGTTTCAGCTTCCTTTTCCGGCCATGATAATTTCTTCCCACTCCTAGTAGTAATAGCTTTACACTGCTCATGTGTGGGCTGCCTAGCATTTTCAATATTACTAGGGAATCCTCCAGTTTGCCTCGGCTTAATATGTTGGGAAACCTGACCCATTTGTGTCTCCAAAGATTTCAGAGTCGCTTCATGATTCGTCATCCTCATCTCTGTTTTATCCATGAAATTCTCTGTCTTCTTGACAAACTGATTCATATTCTCAATGTAAGTACCTGTCTTACACATAAAAGTGGCCAGAGTCTGTTCTAGTATACTGCTCGTGGCAGTTGGTTGCTGTTGTTGCTGCTGCGGCGGCAGTTGCTGTCGCGTCAGCAATCTAGGTCCTCCCTGATTCTGATTGTGTGCTTGAGGATTCAGGGCATTATTAGGATTACTCCAAGAAAACTTGGGATCCTTCCTCCAATTGGGATTATAATTGTTGGAATTGTAATTCGGCTTGTAGTTTCCAACATATTTTCCCTCTTCTAACTGTATTGGGCACTCATCCCGACCATGATTTCCCTCACAGATGCCACATACCTCCTCAACAGCAAATCCATGTTGTCCATCATCATTCAATAACCTTTTCATTGCTTTAGTAAGGAATGCTACCTATGATTTCATCGTGCTGTCGGCCTCATAATCCTTGACAGCTAGTACCCGCTTACCCCCTCTTCTTGCTGTTGGAAACTGCTCCTCATTCTTGGCAAGATTTTTCAAAACTTGCAATGCCTCGTCTAGATCTTTATCCAATAATAGTCCATTTGCTGCTGAATCAATTCGAATACGAGTTTGTAAGTTGGCAGCATTATAAAACTTAGTTACCTGATTCCAGACGGGGAATCCATGCATTGGGCAGTTCCGTAGAAGAGTAGTAAATCTGTCCCAAGCCTCGTGCATCGGCTCGTCATCTTCCTGTTGAAAAGTAGCAATTTCATTACGTAATCGCTCAGATAAATGCGAAGGATTAAAACGAGATAAAAATTCACGAGATAAATCTGCCCAAGTTCTAATTGAACCCGGCGTAAGTTTATTCCACCAAGTTTTAGCTTTGTCCCTCAATGAATGGGGAAATAACCGAAGCCTCAGTATCTCCGGATTAACTCCTGGCAGTCTAAACGAACCGCAGATTTCCTAAAACATTTTGAGATGCTCCCTAGCATCCTCTGTCACAGCACCACTAAATTGCCCGACATTGTTGATCATACTAAACATGACAGGTTTAAGCTCGAAGTTGTCAACATCTATGTCTGGCAGCGTGGTCTCCAGCTCTACATGATCGTTCAACATGTAGTCACGACATGACCGTTGTTCGGCGGTGGCAGGGTTACCGACAGGCGGTATAACATCGCCAGCAGGCGGGTCATCTCCAACGTGGGCAATCTTCTCTAGCTGTTCTTCAAGGTATTCGTTCCTGGCTAAAAGGTGACGAAGTTGTTTCTTGAGATTGAAGGAACGTTCAACTTCTGGATCTAATGGATACTCAGGATCTTCACCTCTTTTAGATCTGCGCATAAACAAGAAAACCTTGTGAAAAGCAAGAGTTGAATGTACCAACGGAAAAACAGAAAAATAAAAATAAAAATAAAATAAAAACGAAAAGTGCAATAAAAGAAAGGTAGAGTTATGTTGCCAATCCCCAGCAACGACGCCAAAAACTTGTTGCGTGTAAAATAGTCTATCACAATGGTAGTGCAAGTATACACGACGCAAGTAGTAAAGTGATACGAAGTATCGGATATCGTCTCCACAGGGATTGGGCTAATAGCTTCACCTTAGTTCACTACACGAAGTAAAGAAAATAATTGAGAAAGTTGTCACGAGAATAATAAGGTAAACGTAAATAAAAGAGTAGAAATATCAAGATAGAGAGAATGGGCTGGTATTGAATTGCTCAGTAGTACAGGTATTGCAATGCTTAGGGACTCCAGTTCTGTCGTTGCGCCCGTCGCAGCAGCACCTGTCGCGGCAGCAGTCCGTTGATCGTCGCGGCAGCAAACACACCAACTCAATACTCCAAGTTTGGCAAGAATCCCAGATCTGCCTTGGCCTATCCCTAGGTCCAAGTCTGTCGATGATCACGTCTTTGATGATACCTCCCGGCGTGAATCTAAGGATGAAAACCGATGTGTATGAATTCTTCTTTAGCCACTTAACCTCGCCCTATCCCTAGGCACGAGATAGTTCAACTATAAACTAGAGAACTTGCTCTTATTTCTTTCGTATACTTAACTCTCCCGATGCTAAGTAAATAGATAACCTCACAATGCTCTCCCGATGCTCTTGCAAGATATTAATAACCAAAATAAGAGAACTTGAAGTTTATTTTATTGAACTAAAAATTCCTAAAACAAAACAACCCTTGCAACTACTTTACAAATCAACCCGTGGCCCTAGGGGGGATTTAAAACATGTCGACGGTGGGTAAACGGCTAGGGGTTTTTGGTTGTCGGTTATGGGGTAATCGGCTATGGTCCCCTCCTAGGTTAAAATACATGCCCTTATATAAGCTTTGGGCTCAAGTTATCTAAGTTAACAAGAATTACAACTTTAATTAAAAGTATGATTCTAATAAAGACTTAATCTTCAAGGATCCTACTTTCTAGCCGTCCTCCTTGTTTCTTGGGATTTTCTCTCCTTGAGCTTTGGGCTTGACATATCTTTTGATCCGGGGCTTGGAAAAATATATGGTTTTCACATGACAGATGAGCAGAATTTTCTCTATCTATCGAGGTCCACTTTGCTTTTTCTCCACTAACTTGATGTCGTCCTCTGCTGTCACGGTAGCACCATGGCAGTATCGTCCTCTTTGTCTGCTTGTTCAGTTCAACTCTTCTGCTTCTCTGCCTTGCACCTGCCTTCTCCGTCTACTATGGCAGTAACCTGCAAAATCAGCCAGTCTTTAGTAGAATCTGTGCCTCTAATATATTTGTGATGTTTTGCTGTAAACTAACCTAAATGCAATGAAATGATGCTTGAATACATCAGAAATATGGGTTAAAAAGGGTGTAAATAATAGAACTTTTACACACTTAACAGTCCGGCAAGCAACCCTCTGGCCTAAGCATACGAAACAACAATGAAGATGGAGGTGCCAAATAAACAGGGGAGCAGATAAGAATACCCCAGTCACTAAAACGAACACAACGGGAGCTTCTACGGTGGATCTATGTGCCGTCGATCTGTTTCGACTGCGATGAGGACCGAGGCCGGCGCGTCTTCGACCCAAAATCTATCCTCCGAGGCAGCCAACCCCTCCTTCGCCATCAGATGAGCGGCAATGTTACCAGATCTATGAGTGAATCAAAACTCACACTTAGAAAAAGCCCTAGCTAATTCCTTACCCGTTCTGATATAAGGGGAAATCTCAGATAAATCGTGGCCGGTTGCTTGGAGTTTCAAAATTACGGCCTTGGCGTCACCCTCCAAGATAATCGAGCTGAAGCCCAAGTCCGCTGCAAACTGGAGGCCGGCAACCGCCGCTGTGGCTTCTGCCGCAAAAGGTGAAGCAATCTGGCGGTGAGTACGGTAACATGCACCCATTAAATTCCCTTCCTCATTTCGAATTACAATTCCAGAACTTGACTTATACTCGTTCCCCTTGAATCCTGCATCGAAATTGACTTTTACGGCCGGAGCACGGGGAGGGATCTAGAGACTATCACACCCGACGGACGAGGGCAGCGAAGATAAGCCCACAGCATCCAGGTCACAACAATAACTGCGGACGAAGGTAAAAACTTCACCTGTAGATTGAGCTATCCCTTCATGTAATAATTTATTTCGCGCAAACCATAAGGCCCATAGCGTTATTACAATTTCTCGCCGTTTCAAACTTGATTTATGAGCAAAAATCCAGGCCAACCACTCCCTAAAATCTATAAAATTTTCATTATTTGACCAATGTATGTTGAGAGAACTCCACACTTGTCGGGCAGTCTCGAGCAATATGGATAGTTGACTCTATGGAACCATTGCATCGAAAACAGATTGGGTCATGCGCAATCCTCATGTAGCATAGGTTTACTTTCGTAGGGACATAGTTATGGATGAATTTCCATACTAGGATCTTGATTTTAGCAGAGCAGTTAATTTGCCATAGTTGCTTGAACATAGGCTGAGCTGTTGTGGATAGAGACCCAAGAGACATTAAGATTTTATATCCACTACGGACTGAGTATGTACCTGAGCGTTCACCCGCCCACACCTACATATCAGGTGTTGGAGTATTTGGTAACGGAATCCTCAGAATATCCCCTGCATCTGTTGAGTTAAAATTCTCATTGATAAGGTCCACGTTCCACTGATTAGTATCCTGGGCTATGATATCAGAAATCTTAGAAATGGTAGAAATTTGGGGTGACGTGATTAACCATTTGGACTTGGACGGGCCTGGAAGCCAGAAGTCGTTCCAAACCGATACATTAGAGCCCGACCCAACTCTCCATTTCAGCCCTTCCAAAAGTAAGCCCTTAGAGCTCCAAATACTCCTCCAGATAAGAGATGGCTGCGAGCCCAAACTAGACTCCAAAAAAGAGCAATCCTTGAAATACTTAGCCTTCAGTAGCCTAGATACAAGGGAAGACGGATTTGAGAAAATCCTCCAAGCCTGTTTTGCGAGAAGGGCTATATTGAACTTTGAGAGACCCCTAAAGCCCAATCCCCCTACATCTTTTAAATAGCACATCATTGCCCATTCACACCAGTGTATTCCTCTTTTTCCTTGATCCCTTTGCCACCAGAAACGAGCTTCCACCGATTCCAACTCCCTGCAGAAAGATTTCGGCAGTAGAAAGCACGACATTGCGTACATTGGAAGAGCCTGAAGGACGGATTTGATAAAGACCTCCTTCCCTCCCACAGATAAAAACCATGTACTCCAACTCTCAGAGCAACTATTGAAACGATCTCTTAAACTCGAAAACGCGCCTTTCTTATTTCGGCCCACAATAGCTGGTAAACCGAAATACTTTTCAATATTGCCTGTGCTAGACACTCCAAGAATACGCTGCACATCGTCGCGATTATAAGAAATCACATTAGTTGAAAAAATACACCCGATTTCTCAAAGTTTATCAACTGCCCAGAAGCAGCCGAATAATGACTCAAGGCCGTCTTGATATTGTTGGCTTCAACTGCTGTTGCCTCACCAAAAATAAGGCAATCATCAGCAAATAGCAAATGATTAACACAAGGGGCGTGTCTTGCGATGCGAACACCCGAGATCTTCCCCTCCGAAGCTGTTGTACGAAGCAAAGACGATAGACCCTCACTACACAGAAGAAAGAGATATGAGCTCAGAGGATCGCCTTGGCGTAATCCTCTAGTTGCAGTGAAACAATCTCCACAAACATTATTCATAATGACTGAGTAGGAAGTAGTAGAAATACAATTTAGAATGCGATTGATCCATAAGCTCGAAAAACCAAGCCGAGACATCATAGCATCCAAAAAATGCCATTCCGCCCTATCATACAATTAAAGGTGAATAATTAAAGATATATATATGTATGTATATAAAATAAGATAAATATAAATATATGTATATGTAATATGCGCATATAGCATATAGCATATGTATAAAACAAAATAAAACTATAGAATAACATATATAATATATAGAAGGCTTAATGTATATATCATAATAGGATACATATTATAATATATATAATATATAGATGTACAACGGGCCTGGGAATGGAAATAGTGCAGAAGAGTGATTAAAACGCAAGTTTCAGGGATATTGAGGCAAAAATAAAAATAATAGAAACTAAGTGGCTGATAATGTGAAGAAAAGAAAAAAAGGGACTCAACGAATGATATTCCCTTTTATATAAAAGGGAAAATAAAAAAAGCTAAAACCGAGAAATTATATCATGGGTAATTCTCACCACGTCATCCATGAGACCAACCACTAAAAACCACCCACTTCATCATTTTTTTCCATGTCATTAATTTAATAATAGAATAACTTCCAAAAAACAGTTTTCAAAATGACATGGAAAATCTTTAGTGAAGATTCATTGGTTGGAAAAAATGACATGAAAAATCATGGTGAAGTGGGTGGTTTCCATTGGTTGGTCCCATAGATAACGTGGTGGGAATTACCCATAATATAATTTTTCGCTAAAACCAGACCCATTCTTCTGAAAATTGAAATGCAAGTAAAAATAAAAAATAAGTCTCCCCAACTTTTTCTCTTTCGACCGAAGCATCACAGTGACCCCCTTTCCATGGCCGTTCATCGGCAGCCACTCCTCGCCAGCCAACCACGGTCGCCGGAAACATGTAAACTCGGAACCCTTTTGCTTTGATTTCGATTTAGATTTTAAAAAAAAAAACTAAACTTTGATTTAAAATTGAAAAAACCTTTAGATTTTGCTTTAAAACAACGTTCTAATCGAAAATTTTGAAACCCCTCTTAGTTTTAAAAATGATTTTTTGGGGAGAATAAAGCCTTTTACTTTTGGTTTTGAAAAGGGGAAAAAGATGAACCCTAAAAATATATGCAAAATGAGAAAAAAAGGCCCGAATGCTCTTTTTGCTTTGTATTTCTGAGATTGTCAAAAAAAAAATCCCCTCTTACATTGTTTCAATTCGAGCTTTATAGCCGATTTTTTATTAAATTAAAATAAAACCCTAAAATTCCATTGGTTGCTGCATTTCTGAAATCCTTACTATTATGTTGTCTAGTGCAATTGGCCTTTGGAGAAATGGGGATCGGTCTGTGCATGGAGCAGGGGCGGCTGAGACTGCTCGGTTGTTAAACCGAGAGGAGGGGCTAAGTTGCGGTTGAGGGAGCCATGGGCTCAATCAGGAGTACACCAGGGTTCATTCAAGGCATCAAGAGTGTAGGGTCAATTTGGGTAATGTAATGGGCAAGGTTTAGTTAGGTAATTGGGCTTGATTGGTCTTCATGTAAATGGGGTTATGGTATTTGGGTAGTTGGGTTAGTGTAATGGATGTAAAATAGACACTTGGGTTTTAATATAAATGTGGATTAGATTTTTTCTTCTTCTCATTTAAGCATTTTTTTGGATTTTAATTTGGTTGTTTCAATCCCGGACGAAAATGGGTGATTACAATCCATACCTGTTATGTCACTATAAAATTCTGGATAACGCCTCATAAAAGTTGTAGGCCTAATTAGGGATGATCGTGGGACTCGGATTCAATGGATCCGACTCAAGATATTTGTATAAATGTTGGATCGAGTTCAAGCTTAAAATGAAAATATTCAATCTAGGATATTTGTATAAATTTTTTATATATTTAGGGGTAATTATTATAATGCTCATTTTTTTATCTATATATATATATATATATCGAGTACAAGAATAGAAATAATTACTATAAATACTCATTTGTATATTTTTCCTATTATCACCTTTATTTTTAATATATATATATTTGTTTCATAATAATTTTTAATCTTAAAATATAAGTCGAATTCAGATAATTTTTTATAAAAAATTATATTTTCAAGTTAAATTTGAGTTGACCAAAATTTTGACCTGACCTGTGACCATCTTTACTCGCCTAAAGGTGTAACGGAAAAGCTGAGCTCTACAAGAGTCAAGTGCCCTTTTACCTCGCAATTTTTATGTTGCATTTTTTGTAATTATTTATATAAAATGATTGAATTAAAATTTTAACTTAATTATAAGTTTTCAATTAGAATTATAAACATTTTAATTGTTAGCTTTTAATAATATACACTTTCAATTACAAAAAAAATAAGCCGCAAAAAAGTCTTATTATATTTGATGATTTATAAGGAAAATATATAAGTGTTTTTATATATAAAAAAAGACTTCGGCTTTAAAAAATGTCCCTAAAATTTAAAAAAAATTCAGGATAAACTGCATTGAAAATAATTAAATTATTGACTTGATTCTATTTTGAGCATAACTAGAAATTTTGTCAATTATGTCACTAAACTATTAAAATAATTTCAATCAAACCACTGACCGTTAGTTGTTAACGAAAACACTGACATTGACCATTAACTACTTTCTCGAGTATTCTTATTGTCATTGAACAAATCTAACAAAAATCAAGGTCTTCTATATTGGATATCTTTTTCTATTACCTTAATGAAATTCAGTTTATTGTTGTTGTTCAAAAAAATATAATCTAACTATATTTAGTACTTAATAATAAATAAAATAATCTTTTTGATGAAAAGAAGATTATTATCATGTGTTTTACTAAACTCTTCGGAAGAACTTGATAAAAAAAACTTAGTCGGAAGAAATATAACCTACGAGATAATAAATACATATGATAATAAATATAAGCACCTACGAGATAACCCTGTCTAAACATTATATCCACTAGACCAGACTAGGTAACACGTCACCACGTAGAATAGCATCAATCCCAACTGGAGGAGTAGCAAACCGAATAACCCCAAGCATCCCATATGAAGCTAGTTTGGCGAGCGAATCAACCACCTTGTTACCACTACGGTGCACCCGTTGATGCTAAATAATAAATAAAATATTAAACACATTTTATAATTAAATTATATAATTTTCTTTTTAAAAAAAATAAATTTTCAATTTATCAAAGAGAATCTAAAAAAATCTTTTTACCCCTCAAAAGTTTGAAAATTATTTGTTACTAACGAGAATTTATTTTATGAGCTAGGTTCACCACGTTATCCATAGTTTTCATCCACTAAAAATTAACCAATCATTCGTTTTTTTACCATGTCACTAATTTATTCATAATCATCTTTTATGTAACAACTCACTTTTTATTTACATAACATAAAAAAGTGATGATTTTTTTTAAATGACATAAAAAAATTAGTTAACTAATTTGTAGTGAACGGGACCAAAAATGAGGTGGTGAGCTAGAATCGTATAATAATTTTTTGTCACTAACATACGATTGTTTGAGGGAGCCTGATCCAATTTTTTCTTTTCCTTCATCCTTCTCTATTTTTTTTTCATTCTTCTCTTGAAATCTCAATTTTTATTGTTATTTAATTTTCCTTTTTAAACCACTTTTCGCAAGCGTTCAGAGATACCAAATCTCCATTAATTTCAGTTACCAAACTTTCAGAAAATCTTCAAATTCAATTCGAAACAATCCAAACTAGTGGGTTTAATGATAGCATTAATGCTATGATTCGGAAGTTGAAACTATGTTTCTTATGAACTAAAGCAATTGTTTGTAGTTGACTATGGGAGGAATTGCCATGGAAGAGAAGAGAAACAGATATTTGCTTGATAGCAAATATCGAAACCATCATATTTACTACGACTAAACGTATTTAAAAGTAGAATTTGGTTAAATGGAAAGGAAAATGTTATCCTTATGCGTCCTGAGTTCGAGCAGCTTGTTTGCATGGTGTGTCTAGCATTATTAAAGGTTCTTTTAGTCAACGGTGATTTAAGAGCGTGATTGATGCAATTTAGGGAGTTCAATTGAAAGACTATGAAGGTTAAAGTGATGAAATTAAAAAGTAGAGACAAAATTATTGATTTGAGATTACATTTGGTCGGTTAGTCAACCTGCTTATCTTTGTTCCCTCACATTCTCTTAGGTAGTCATGGGTTTTAGACCCAATAAAAACGCCCCATTTCTTCCTTAGAGTCTCCCCCTCCCCTCTCCTCTAAGTAAGATTAGAATTAGTATTTGTAAAAAAAATAAAGTTCATTGTTGATGATGTGTCATCATCAATGCAACAAACACAGTAACTGAAGCTAGAAGAAATGATAGTCATTTTACGAGTCATTGGACTAACTTCAGTTCAAGCAATGATCAACCAGCACTTGCTGCCCAAGTACATAATTAAATATTCAAAATGGTCTGAGTTTAAATTGAATTTGCAATTAAAAGAAGTAAAGTTTCACGATTAAATGTATAATTAAGCTCTTGTTCTTATTGATCTAGTTGGAAGCACTTTCTCTCTTATAGAAGAAAGCTCAACAACAACAACAGCACCCATGTCCATTCGTGCCGTCCGAAGCTTCTCAAAGAATGGATCTGTAATCTGTAATCTGTAATCTGAGCTACTCGATTCAGTAAACCTTGCTTTAACAAAGAAATCTTTAATTTTTTGGTGCCTCGTTCTTGTCCAATAGGCTGATGCTTGCTGTTAACACATTCATTGCCATGAAAGTTGTTTTCCCCAACATCAAGAACTCTAATATTAGAGAGATTAAATAGTGGGGAAGGAACATCACCATATGTTTGGTTAACTGCAATAGCAAAAAATGGTAAGATTCACTTTCCAGCCCACAACTATGTGCTTAATTGTTTACTTTACATCCAGGGGTATATCTAGTTTCATAACATTGTTTGACATTGGATTTTGATTGTATTAGGGTCCCTATAGTGTTGTCAGGACAAAACCAACAATGGGGATTGTGGCACGTAAGAAACAAGGTTATGGTTATGGATCAAGAGGAAGGGTGTTTGACTGAGGCTGTTGAATGATAGTTTCACATACTGACAACAATATGCTGATTGTTTGCATTTCTCGTCAGCAATTCTAACACCATGCATGAATGTATAGTTTTCTGTTGGGTTAGAGTAGCACCAATAATAATAAACTTAAAACATCTAAGGAGTTGATTGCTGTTATTAACATAAAGATAAAACAAAAAGAACAAAATAATGAATCAATATTCTGGAAAATAACAACAGATGTGAGATGGTGATGATAATAAGAAGCAACTATACTAATCAAGTCTAATAAGCAACACTTGATTTGCGTGCTAGGTGTCCAACACTGCTGTTGCTATCTTCGGCATTGAGAGAAGGATACAATCAGCTGAAAATTGGGGAAACTCCATGGATGCAGCATTGTGAGAAAGCAGAAAATCAGAAGCATGAAAAAGCAACTCATCTTCCATTTCCGAACTCTCTTCCATAAAAATAGCAAGCATTGAAAGAAGAGAACCGTCATCTGAAAGTTGAGGCCTCTCCATGGATGTTGAATTGATGGACAATGGAGGACCATCCAAAAATTCAGAAACATGAAACATCAATGCAGAGTCATGTTCCATTTCCAAATTGTCTGAAATGCTTTCTTCAGTGAAAATGGCAAGCATCGAAAGAAGAGAAGTTTCGTCTGAAAGTTGAGACCTCTCCATGGATGTTGCATTGATAGAAAGTAGAGGACCATCCAAAAATTCAGAAACATGAAACATCAGTGTAGAGTCATGTTCCATTTCCAAACTGTCTGTCGTGCTTTCTTCAATGAAAATGGCAAGCTTCGAAAGCAGAAGGATGTCATCTGAAAGTTGAGGCCTTTTCATCTCATCTCCAAGCACTATATCCTTTCCCATTGTGAAAGACACCAATAAAGATGATTTACCCACGAGCAGTGAATAAAGTAAAATTGCAGTCCTATGGCGTTGTAACTGAAACCCTGTTTTCAACAGATAATTGGGGGGAAATCAAGAAATGGGGAAAAACGAAATATCAGACTAGGGAACCCTAAATTAAAAAAAAAAGGAGTAAAATTGCAGTGCTCTAGCGTTGTAATCGAAACCCCTGTTTTCTACAGATAATTGGGGGATCAAGAAGAAGAAAAGAAATACTAGGAACCCTAAATTCAAAGAAACATTACCAGTTAATAAAAGATGTACAGCCTTCCTTCCTCGGATTGTAAAACCTAGCAGCTCCCAAGAAAGAAACAATGGCGGATTCCTTGTAACTCCAAAAAATCAATAGCAATTCTATTTTACCCAAAAAAAAGATGCGACAGAGCGAGTGAATGAAAATCAATAGGATTGGAAACAATTTGTAAAACTCAATCAATTGAAATTCTACAAAAGGAAGCAAATTGCCGTTGAAACTCAAATTAAAACTTGCAAAACCGAACTAGCCGTTGAAACCAATTAATGAAACATAAAGAAATCTTTTGCCTTGGCTAGGAATGAACACAAGTTCCCTAGGGTGTAAATGGCATGAGTTTGCCGCTAAATTAAGTGGCCATTTGTAATATAGAGTACAAACTACAATATATATATTAGTTTATTGTTAATGTAAAAAAATAAACATAAATTAAAGGACTCAAACATAACATACTTGAGGACTAAATAAATACCTCTCCATTTGTGTGCATATATCTTCTCATTTTATTTTTTGAGGCAAAGTTACAATTCAAAAAGTTTTACATCTCTGTTTCTTTTTATTTAAAAAGTTTAAAGTTTTTTTGCTTGATTTTATAAGTGCATAAGCGAATGGAAACGGTAAACAATGACTCCTCTGTCATATTGCCAACCAAGTAACTTTGGAATTATACTTTAAGGACCAAATTGAAAGAATGCGTAAATAACAAGGGTTAAATTTAGTTAATTATTTCGAATTAAGACTAAATTAATTGAATGTGTAAATATGAAGGATTAAATGTGCTATAATACAAAATTTTATAACAGACACGTTAAGTAGTTAACGAGGTTTAACGCCTCAGTTACCATTTTATTACAAAAAATAATGTTTAAATCCACTTTATAACATTTGAAAGTTTAGTTACTGTTTTATTTTTTTTAACAAAGTTCAGTGACCGTTTATGAACTTTACCCTAAGACCTTCTTTTCTTCAATTACTTTTCCAATTGTATCAATTCATCCTGAATTCGTAAATCTCTTTTCTTCAGCCTTAATTATCCCAGTCCAACATAGAGGTTCATGCTTAGTTTTAAAGAGTGCAAGGTGCACCAAGGTCGAAAATGTCTCTGGAGCCTAGGCGCAGTTTCATAGGCGAGACACATTTTGTGCTAAAAATTTATAAATTAACTCTAAAACATATTTTGTACTTAAAATAATTTGATAATTATATTATAAATGCTTAAAGATCAAATTATTTCAAGATGTAAATTTTAAAACTATTAAAATGAAATTTTAAAGTATTAATAAATTTATATTATGTTCGTATGTAATTTTAGTATTTTATTTATATTAATAAATATTTAAAATAAATTTTATTTTTTTAATATTAATCTACATTAAGATTAATATTAAAAATAAACATATTGGTCTTGATTAAGTGTTTGAGTCACAAAATTAAATTAATAATATGTTTTTTAATAATAATAATAATAATAATAATAATAATAATAATAATAAGTTAAAAGTAAAAATTTTGTGTTTAATAAGGAGCTGATAAAAATTGGTTCAATGAACCAAGCCATCGGACCCCACAAAAGTCATAAAGCATCGATATTTACCTAAAAATAATGTTTAATTTTTTTCATCACTTGGGTTTTTCCTTCAATTCTTCTCCTTCAATTTAAAGAACTTCTTCTTCTCCTCCTCCTCCTCCTCCTCCTCCTCCTCCTCCTCCTCCTCCTCCTCCTCCTCCTCCTCCTGTTTATGACAATTTTCTTAAAAAAAAAATTTATTGATAGGTCACTTGACCTAGGAGGTATACTAATAGATTCGCCCCTGCTATGGAGTACACTCATACACCGAATATAAAACATGAGAAAAATAAAAAGTTCAAAGTGACAAAGATAAGTACATTGAAAGCAGCCCAAGACCAACTTTACCATGTTCTGGGCCTTCCAGTTAACCCAAGTAAGCTGGCCCATCCACCATAGAGAATGGATAAGGCATGCCAAATTATCTTTGTAACACCCCTAAAATCCGGATAAGAATTTTTAAAATGATCACAAGTTTCGAAAGGTCATCTTTGGATTATTAGAGACTCAAGGAGAGTTATTGAATAAGCTAGTTAATGAAATTGAAAGCAAAAGTAGTTAAGGATCAATTAATAATTTGTTAAGTGAGCATACTACAAGATTTGTGAAGGATTCTATGTCAAGAGGAAGTTTAGTCAAAGAATCAAATATTGTGGATCAAGTTAAAATGAGAATTGAAGGAAGCAATAAGTGATTTAATTGAATTGTGATCTAGTAACCAAATTATATTCAACTGAATCATAGGATAGGATCGATTTATAAAGGAGACAAAAGTTAAACTTTGTATGGGTAATTTGACCCTAGTTGCATGATGGAATCCATGTGTCAATTAAGTTATGTAATCTGCTCAAAAGACTCTGTTCTGGCAGAAAGTTTAAAAATATATAGAAATTTGAATATGCTGAGTTAGAGGATGAATTTTATATGTATAGAACCATGTGTGAGTCTAGTTTTGTCGCCAACAAATGGTGATTGATTTCGAGTTTTAAATCAAAAGTTATGAATTTTTAAGTGAAGTTAGTGCATAAAATCTAGAAGCAGATTCTGCTCTGGACAATTTCTGTTTTGAGATTCTAAGAACTCTCACAATTTTTGTTGATCTTGTTAAATTATGAGGCTTTTATCATTAAAACCGCGGTTGAATCTAGTTTTTAAAAGTGTAAATAACTTTAAAATCCAATGCGTGCTCTATTATGAAGAGATAGTTCTTTGATGATAGCTCAAACTGCGAAAAGTTAATAACAAAGATTTAAATTAAAAATGGAATTGAGGAATGACAAGTACCTAATTGGTTGTTTCTTGAATGATGATGATAGTTATGAAAATTGAGTAAAAGTGTGATGAAGGGGTATGCATATTAATTAATATATTTGTGTTTATTTGAATTAAAGATATGGAGGAGGAAGCAAGGTCCAAGGAGAGAAATTTCAGAATCATAAGACTTGGGTGAATCCAGTAATTATAAGAGGAAGCTCATATGTAATTAATGGATCGGGATATCCCGCAACTTCAGGATATAAGGTGAGTGTAACTATAACTTTACGTGACAATGTTTACTTAAGACCGAAATACAATTTCGGTTTAAAACATATGATGGATAAGGAATGAATTGTGATAGAAAGAAAGTAAATAACTAAAATATGCAAGAAATATGACTAATTGTGATGAAAGATATGGAAAGTAATTGAGAACCCAATATGAGAATTTAGTTAAGATAATAGTTACTTGATAACTTTGAATACTTGGCTAATGCTATGAAATGAAAAAAAAAGATATTGAATGTACTAATAGTTTATACAAATTAAGTCTTAATGGAAAATTAATGGCTATACAACATAGTAGGCTTTGTTAAATGACACACCAATGGTAAAAACAGGTAAGCTCAAGGTAAGCCCTTGTATGAATCATAGATTGATGATATGGTGAAGTATAGCGTAAATTCTTGTTATGTGAGTAATAGTATTTCTTTGATTGAATATTTGACGATGATTTATTTGAGTAAATTATGCAAATTTTGGTTTGAAGGATACTAATGAATTATAAGATAATATTTGTGATTCATGAATGCTTATATTCGATTGTGATGAGTATGAATCTATGACTTGTATTATGAATTGCTAAACTTTGGAAACATGTGATATTATGTGATACAAGTAAATGAGTTTAGGATTTAGAGTTTATATATGTGAAATTAGTGTTTAGGGTTTGAGCTTTTGGCTTATAAATGTAGAAACGGATAAGAGATATATATTATATCTGGAAAATTATAACACAAAGTTGTGCTTGGTGTAGTGGCAAAGCTGTTGCCTTTATACTTGGGAGACCCAGGTTTGAATCCACACTAGCGTATGTGAGGGAAAATTTATTTTTCTCCTCTAAATTGGAGGTGACACGTGTCACCACCTGATTGGAGGGAGAAAAAATTAATAAAATTAAATATAAATAATTAAAATCCTCCAATAAGGTCTTGACACGTGTCACCACGTAATTAAATAATTTATTATTTTATTAATTGAAAATTAGGACTAAATTGAAAGAATGTGTAAATAACAGAGACCAAATGTGTAATTTTTTAAATATACCCATCAATTGCCACGTGGCAGTTCCGTCACTCCACCGTTAGGTTTTTAACGGCGGTGGTCAAAATAGGTTGATTTTATAAGTTCGGTGGCGTGATTGACGTTTTTTATAGTTCGGTGGTTCAAATAGGTATCCCCAATTTGTTTGGTGGTCAGTGGTGTAGTTTTCCCTAGAAATAATTGAAATGGATTGAATCAAGAATTGATGATTGGTGATTAATTTGTAAAGAATGGAAATTAGTATTGAGGACCAAACTGAATTGAAGGCTTAACTACTTGGATGCATGGCAATTAGACCAATAAAACTTAGTGGAGTGCATGTGTCTTAAACATGTCCTCTTAGTGATGAATAATAACTATTTTTAGCTAGCAAAAAATGAAAATTTTGAGAAGAGAAAGGGGATATACCGATCTGTTTTGGAGAGAAAGGAAAGGGAAGGTGTTCTCCAACTTTAGCTCCTTCACTTAACCCCTCTCCACCATAAGCTTCCACGGATAAATTTGGAGGAATTCAAGCTTTAATTCCATGATATTTGACCTCCCTCTCTTCAAGTTAGCTTTAAAGATTGGTAAGTATTCCTTCTAGACTTTGAATTTGTAGCAATTTTATTAAGTTTGGAAGTGTAATTATCATGGGTGATGTTCTTGAAGCTTAAAGACAGATCAAGTTAGAGAATCATTGTTAAGTTACTAGAATGTGACAAAATTAAATGATTTTATATGGGATTCAAAGCTTGGGTAGAATCTAGATATGAAATTTCTTGAGAATTAAAATAATAACTCAACCATTGATGGTTCTAACACCATTCGATTAAGGGATATATATATTGAATGTGTGAATTCATATTTTTGGGAACCCAACCGAATATGTCTCTACTTGGCTGGAAATTTACCGAAAGTGATAAATAATAGAGTCGGTTCTGGTTATAGGATTATATTGGTTAAAGAATGAATTTTTTAAGGGGATGCTGGTATGTAAAATCTGCCTCAAAGTTGGTTTTTAATTGAAAGAAAATAGTTAATAGTTCCATGGCTATGGATTGGAATTTTGTAACATGTTTAGAATAAATGGAAGACTATGCTCCCCTGTTTTGAAAGACTTAATAACATATTTTAATTGAGTTTTAAGCGTATGTGTGCATGCAGTCTTGAATTTTAAATGCAGGATAGTGTTTAAATGCATGCACCTTGAAGTTTAAATGCAGTGTAGATGCAATGTGTAAATATGCAGTAAAACAGTTTGTATATAGATGCAGTAATGCAGTTTTATTATGTATATAATGTGCAGTTTTGAAAATATGAATTACAGTGCAGTGTGTGTACAATAATGAATATATATGCAGAAACCAGTTAAAAATGCAGTTTTGTATGAATATGAATGCAGAATTATATGCTAAATCAATGAAAAATGAAATTGTATGCAGTGCAGTTTTGAATTTGATTGAAGATGCAAAATGTTTAATTAATGAAATGCAGTTTGTAAAGAATTCAATGTACAGTTTAGTAAATGCAATTCAGTGCAGTTTTGCATTGGTAATGCAGTTTAAAAATGTAGTAAAAACAATGCAGATTTATATGCATTGGTTTTGTTTATTATGGAGAACAGTTTGGCATGTTTTGTGTAGTATGCAGAATTGTTAATACAGTTTTGGAAGTTTAGAATATATGCAGTTTTAGTGTATGATTACAGTTTTGAATTAGTATATATATGCAGTGCAGAATATTAATTGCTGCAAAACAGTTTTAAATAGGATGCAGTGCAGAATTCTTAATGCTGGAAAATTGTTTTTGGGAGCAGTCTAAAAATGTAATGTATGATAAAAATGCAGTGGGTAGAATATTAAAATACAATGTTTGAAGTGTAGTTCAGTTTTTGTGTCTAAACAATTCTGAATTTTAAGTGAAACTGTTTTATAGCTAAAAAATTAGTGTTATATGATTGGTTATGATAGACATATGGTAAACAAAATAACTTTTGATAAAATAAGATAAATGATTCATGCCATGTTATGATTGAATGGAATTGAAACGGTTCTAATAGTTTTTTTTTATGTTATGTATATTGAATTGGGAGATATAATTAAAGGAAGGCTTGGAAACGTTCAATCTAGGAAAAGTTCTATCAAGGATAGGTTGAAATTGTGGATTTCGTGATATCCCGTAACTTCAGGATATCAGGCGAGTGTAGTAGTTTTTGTATCGGATGACACAATGTCATTCTAATTATTGTTTCTTTGTGCTTGAAGTATACCATGTCTATGTATGGATCGTATTGATCACGTAGAGCAATTTGAGTGCTTACATTATGGTATGATATTATACTTACTTCCTTTGACTCTGATTTGCATTGCTTTTGCAATTATGCATAACTATGATCTAAATTGCTATGATAGAATGTAATATGTTTTGTTATAAAGCTTGAAAGCTTACCTCAGACTTATAATGCCATAAGATATTAAGAAACGAAACTCAAACCTTGATGCTACAAGACGATGAACTCTTAAATACTCTGGAGCTAATAGCTCTTATGTCATAAGATACTCTCATAACAACAAAGCTTAAAATGTATACGTTGCCTAAATAATGGAAGCCCTTGGACACTTTGACATGGTACGTGGTATATTGGGACTACGGTCCACGAGCTACGGCTCAGGGGTGACAACCCCATATATGTGATATATTGACGACGGTAGGAGGTAACGAGGGAGATGGTACGGAGATTGGAGACAATTGGATGGATAGAGAATAGAAGCTAAGTTTGTTATGCTATAAACTAGCCATTGCTTTGTGCTAAGTGAATCTCAGACCAATGCTACGTATGTCCAAATGTGGTCCAAGGCAAATGTTCTAAAAGATATGAACTCAGATACTAAGCTTCGATAAGAAATTATGATAAGCAATGTTATGAACTCCAATAAGCTTTGATAAGAACTCCGATTTGCTTTGATAAAAAACTTCGACAAGCTTGACTAAGAACCTCAATAAACTCTAATAAGATTTTTAAAGAAACTTCGATAAAGCTTAGTAAGAATAAAATACGATGGTAATATGAATTTCAACTAAGCCTCCATAAGACTTAGCTATGTATAACTTAGACTAACCTAAATGTTATTACCCTATGCTTGGTTACATCGCTTTCTCATTGATCAATGTTTTATCTTATTATGACTTACTACATCACTTAGGCTATATAAGCCTAATGCATTCATTCCATGCATTTGCAGGTTTTATGATTATCCTTTTATTTGATTGTATTTCGAAGATTGCTTTGATAAAAAACTTCGACAAGCTTGACTAAGAACCTCAATAAACTCTAATAAGATTTTTAAAGAAACTTCGATAAAGCTTAGTAAGAATAAAATACGATGGTAATATGAATTCCAACTAAGCCTCCATAAGACTTAGCTATGTATAACTTAGACTAACCTAAATGTTATTACCCTATGCTTGGTTACATCGCTTTCTCATTGATCAATGTTTTATCTTATTATGGCTTACTACATCACTTAGGCTATATAAGCCTAATGCATTCCTTCTATGCATTTGCAAGTTTTATGATTATCCTTTTATTTGATCGTATTTGGAAGATTTCAAGTCACATCGTAAAGACCTTGTAATTTCTCTAAGTTTTACCTCGAAAAGAATGGTGGCATACTACATTTATATAAGCTCATATGTATTTATAGGTTATGTTTGTTCACTGGAATCTGGTGTTGTATATAGATTTTTCGATAATCATTTCCATTATGATTAGTTAAGTTAAAATCCTTGAAAATTTGTATAATCTTAAATTGGATTATGTTGAACACTTTGGAAAGAAAAGTGAATGTTGGATTTGTAATGCTTAATGTAGTCTATTTTTAAGAAGTGATACATAATGTGAGAATGTCTTAAATTGTTAAATGTATGCATGTGATTAAATGTATGCATGTGAAGTACTATCAATAATAATTGATTAAGAAAGTGTATTTGAAAATGAAGTTTTTGTGACTTTATGCTATGCTATATAGGTTCAAATAGATTTAATTATGCAAATCTCTTAGAAAGCATATATGATTTTTATAATGCGTATTTCTAATATAGATTTAATTATGCAAATTTCTTAGAAAGCATATATGATTTTTATAAAGTGTATTTCTAATATGATTGAATTGCGAAGTGCTATCTATGAGATCATGAAAATGTCAATTGAGTGCGTAACGTTTTTTGTAAAGATAAACTTTGGAGGTCAAAAGCTATGGGTCTAAATGTTAAGAGAAAACTTTACATTTAGCTTTTGTAATTTGTTATGCTATGAATCGATGAGTAATCTTGCTATGTCTTTGTTGAGATGTTTGTTTTGATATAACAATAGAAAAATTGTTTTGGAATAAATTGAAAAGGTTTCAAAATGTTAATAAGTCCAAACAACTTGAAAATATGTTTGATAAATTTTTCAAGACTTTGGAATGATTTAAAATGTCTTTAAAGTAGCCAAACCTTTGTTTTTCAAGCCACCGTATCGATACGGTATACACTGTATCGATACACTTTAGGATTTCAGGTACAAGAAAATTTTAGTAGCCAAAACCCGTACCGATACGGTTTGTCCGTATTGATACGGAGTAGGGTCGTATCGATACGCTATGAAGCGTACTAATACCATGTGTTTTAATTGCAACGGCTATTTTTAACTACCCCAACGACTATCTCTGAACGGTCTTTAAAGTGCAGGACCACATTGATACGCTCATAAGCGTATCGATATGCATCAAATGAAGAAAGCATAACAACTAGTTCCTGAAGAATTGGTATCGATACGACTACCCGTTTATCGATACGATTAGCTCCAGAACTACATTTATTGTAGGAAATAATGGCCCCAATGGCTCTAATTCAATCCCAACGGTCTCTGACGAATAGAAGCTCAATTGGGAGTATAAAAAGGACCTCCAAGCATCTATAGAAGACTAATGATCCACAAGTCAACAACATTATGAAGAAAATTTGTCTTAGGGCTTAAATTCTCATTCTTTGTATGGACAACACTTGTTACCTTACATTGTTATAATTGCTCAAGTGTTTAGGATTGAGTGAGTGCTTAATAGTGCAAATTATCTACTTTGTGAGGGATTTCTTGTTTGCTCTTATTTCTCTTTGTAAAAGAGGATTTACTCAAGCTTTGATTTAGAAAGCTTTGAGTGTGTAAAAGTTTCCTCCTAAGCCTAGAAAAGGGGAAGAAATTCAAGAGTGAATTTGGAAAATCCTTAGTGGGAAGCTAATGTAGTGGATGTAAGCTTTTGTTAGAAATTCGAACCACTCTAAATCCTTATCCAAATTCTTTTAATTTTTTCTTTCACCAAAACACCTCAAAATACAACTTCTCCATACTTGTCAAGCAATTTGGTTAAAGGATATCGAGCCTAATAATTGGTATCAGAGTAATGCTCAACCCGGCAAGCTTGACCAACAAACAATCAACTGAAGTCATAGAGCAATCCATTGATCGACCACCATTCTTTGACATGACCAACTACTCATATTGGAAGAATATGATGCTTTATTTCATCAGAGCTAAGGATTATCGTCTTTGGGACATAATTGAGGATGCTCTGTTTGTGCCACAACGAAGTAAGACGGAATGGAGTGCGGATGATCGCAAGAAGATATAGCTTAATTGAAAGGCTTTGTACATACTCTTTTTTGCTTTTAGCCTGGATATCTACGCTAAAGTGTCTTCTTATGAGAGTACCAATGGGGTATGAGACAAGCTTGAAGCTACATACGAAGGAACAAACGAAGTAAAGGAGACTAAGATCGGTCTTCTCAACTTAGAGTATGAGAACTTCAAGATGGACATGGTTGAAGACATCAAGAGGATGTTCGACCGTTTCTCCACAATTGTCAACCAACTCAATGGTCTTAGAGAGGAGATTTTAGAAGACAAACTTATTCGGAAGTTGATATTCTCACTTCCCAAATCATAGGAGTCCAAAAAGACAACCATTGTAAAAGAAAAGAACTTGAAGGAGCTCAAGCTTGACAAGCTCGTTGGATCTTTTCTCACCCATGAGATGATGTATCAACCCTTGAAGAGGGAGAAGAAGAAGATCAAAGAGCAAGTCATCGATGTAAATGCCATTGCTCTTCCATCCTCCACATGCCAACATTAAGAATCAAGTGAGGAGAAAAGTGAAGGTGAAGAGATGAACCACCTCTTCAAGAAGTTCACCTGGTTCATGAAGAGCGAAATGAAAAAAAATCCAAGCATGAATCGAAGAAGAAGACGAAGGATCCCAAAAAGAGTCATGAATGCAAGGAGACGAGGCAGACCAAATACGATTGCTCTCACTTAAACAAAAATGGATCATCTTTAAAGAAGGCGTATGTGGTTACATGGAGTGATGAAGACTCCACCGATGAAGATGAAGTAGCCCATCTATGCCTTTTGGCCCTCCAAAAGGGTATGATAACTTCTAACTCATCTAGTTCAAATTCTTATTCATTTGATGAGTTACAAGAATCCTATGATGAATTGGTTTTTGAATTCAAGGCTTTATTTTCGAAAAACAAAAACTTGATTTCAATCGAAAATGATTTGCCTTTAAAAATCAATTTAGAGTTAGAAGCAAAAACCAAAGATTTTGAGCTTAAAGTTTCAAATTTACAAGAATTGCTTCAAACGATGGAAAAAGAGCATCAAAAGGAAGTTGGTGATCTTAAGAAAGAAAAAAAAATTGATTTCCAATGAACTTCAAAAGAAAAATAATTTGAGAAAATCAAATTTTTATGTTAGACAATCTAATGCCCCTAGATTTTTGAATGAAAATGTTTTAGAAGTATTTGAGTCCCAAAATGACTAACTACTTCAAGTAAAAATGATGAAGTTGAAAAATGGATTCCTAAGGCGATAAAATTATGTACTACAAACACTTTTGGATCCAAAGCAATTTGGATACAAATAATTACTTGATTGTCTTGTTTTAGGTGTGATGGAGAATGATAAACAAAGTACAATATTGAGGGGGAGCTCCATACACACAAGGAAAGCACTCGAAGAAGGATATTATAATGCCGAGGTCAAATTCTTGTAGTAAAAGCATCCACCAGATTAGTCTAGGCTTGACATCCTTCTTTGCCAAGAGATATTATAATGCCAAATGGTCTGTGTACACCACAACCTTGTTACCTACCAAGTAAGATCTGAACTTGTCAAATGCAAAGATAACTGCAAGGAATTCTTTCTCGGTTTGTGGAGTAGTTCAGTTGGGCTCCATTTAGCATCCGAATAGCATAGTAGATGGTATGGAAAATATTACCACACCGTTGTACCAACACTGCTCCAATGGCGTAGTCACTGGCATCGTACATGAGCTCGAATGGCACACTCCAATATGGTGCCACAACTATAGGGGCATTAATCAACTTCTCTTTAAGTTCCTGAAATGATCTTAAACAAGAATCATCAAATACAAAAGTGGCATTTGTTCCAAAAGAAAACATAAAGGTTAAGAAATTTTAGAAAAAATATTTAATGAAACGACGGTAAAAACCTACATGTCCCAAAAAACTTCTAATACCTTTTACGCTTGTAGGAGGTGGAAATTGCTAGATTACCTCAACTTTTGCTTTGAAGTTGCATTTTCCCAGTTTAGAACCAGGTTAGTCTCAATACATCTCCTTAAAACTTGTTCTAAACTTTGAAGACATTCCTTGAATGTTTTGCCAAATATCGAGCAATCATCCATGAACACCTCCAAGTTATGTTCTATCATGTCAGAAAAAATAGACATCATGTAACGTTAAACTGTTGTTATGGAATTACACAACCCAAAGGGCATTCTTCTAAAAGTGAATGTCTCATATGGACACATGAACGTGGTCTTTTCTTGATCATCAGGGGCGATAGCAATCTGGTTGTTGCCCGAGTAGCCATCCAGGAAGCAATAAAATGCTTTACCTACCAACCTGTCCAACATCTGATCGATGAAAGCCTATAGAAAGTGGTCCTTTCGTGTGGCATTGTTTAACCTCATGTAATCCATGCACACTCTCCAGCCCGTGACAGTTCTAGAAGGAATCAATTCATCCTTGTTGTTTTGTACCACAGTCATACCACCCTTATTTGGCACGCATTGCAACAGGCTGACCCACAAGCAATTAGAAATGGAATAAATTATCCCGACATCCAACCATTATATGTAATCTTTCTTCACTATCTCTTTCATGTTCAGGTTCAATCTTCTCTTGCCTTCAATGGTGTTGCCATGGTATTCCTCCAAAATAATTTTGTGCATGGAAATAGTTGGGCTTATTCCTTGGATATCAGCCAAGGTCCATCCCAAAGCTTGCTTATAATTACTTAATATTTTCAGTAACCTTTCCTCCTTATCATTAATGAGATCAACAACAATGATCACTGGAAAGGTTGAGTTTTTATATAAATAAGACTACTTGAGGTGGTCTGGAAATGGTTTAACTCCAATTCTGGTGGCTCCTTAATTGACGGTTTGGGTGCCTTGATCTCTCTCCCGACCAACTCTAGTTGCTCTGGTTGTCCAAAATAGCTCACATCTTTCGTCTCCAAGGTTGATCCTTCAAGTTCTTCATTCATCTCATCTTTGTCAACTAGTTCCTCGAGATCACAATCTAGGTCTTAGCAAATCTGTGCCACGTCTATAGTGAAAATGGACTTCATCATCTTGCCAGCTTGACACTCCTCAGGTTTATCTGTACATTTAAGTGCTTGAAACACATTAAATGTAAAATGTTGATAATTCATGTGCATAGTAAGTTCACCCTTCTAAACATCAATTAAGGCTCTACCTATGGCATGGAATGGTATACCCAATATAATTGGGACATTAACATCTGCCTTCACCAGCACATCCTCAATCTTACCCTTAGGATGTGCAAAAGATTACTCTGCCAGCTGAAGTGTTACCGTGGTAGGACTTGCTTCTACGCTAGGCTTTCTAAAATTTGACATTGGCATTAAATTGATGATGGCTCCTAAGTCACACTATGCCTTGCCCATGAATCTATTGCCAATGGTATAGGGAATAGTGAAACTTCTCTGATCTTTCAGCTTTGGTGGAAACCGATTGAGTATCATGGCACTGCATCCCTCGGAAAGAGCTATAGTCTCGAAATCACCCAATTTCCTCTTTTTGAACAAGATGTCCTTCATGAATTTGACATAGTTGGGCATTTGCTCGAGAGCTTCTACCAATGGTATGTTGATATACAATTGTTTAAGAACTTTTGAGAAGCGCTTAAATTGCTTATCTTGCTTATACTTTTGGAGCCTTTGCGGAAAAGGTGATGGTGGATAAGCAAATACTAGCTCCATTGGCTTTGCCAAAGTGGTGCTGGAATTCGGTTTCTGTCTGGCGTCAGATAATGGTTTGGCACCATTAGCTTTCAGTTCCTCTTTCTCTGCTTCTTTAGGGTCATCTGCTGGCACCAGCTTTTTAGCTTGGCAATTAATTTTCTATTTGACAGGTATCTTAGTCTCGCATTGCTTGCCACTCCGAAGAGTTATTGCTTTGCATTGTTCATTGCCTTTATGCCGAGCATCCTCCGTATCACTTGGCAAAGTTCCCAGAGGTTGATTGCTGATTGCATTGGCAATCTGCCATAACTGAACTTCCAAGTTCCGCATTGACGCTGCCAAACTCTAGGCAGTTGCATCATTTCTCTCCATGTAATCAGGTAAATTGTTCCCTTGATTGAAGCTCTTCCTTTGTTGGAAAATTTTTAGGCTCTCTGTGGTATAGCATTCTGGTTGAATCATGGCAATGCATTGTTGTTCAGCCGCTGGGCATTGAATTGGTTACCGCCTTGGTTTGCCCAAGCAAAATTTGGGTGATGCTTTCATCATGCATTGCAAGTATTGGAATGTGGATTAACATTTCAATTGAAATTGCCAACAAAATTTATTGATTTAGAATTTGCTGGGAAATTGTCTACATGATGATCCTCTCCATAAATAGTGCAAAATGGTTCCAATGCCTTGACTTCTTGGGATTCATTACTCTTTTGAAAAGTTTTAACAATGCTACTAAGATTGGAAATTAGAGAGTTGAAGGATGTCCGTGCATCAAGCTCCAATTTTCTAGCGGGTTTTGTCCTCGTTCCTAGTCTGGCAGTATGATATTGAAAATCGTTGACATCAATCCTTTCAAGAATGTCAATTGCCTCCGTATAGTACTTGTCTATCAACGAACCGTTTGTCGAAGCATCAACAACTGTCCTGGTATTACCATTGAGTCTGTTGTAAAAGGTTTCTAATTGGGTCCAATTAGGGAATCCATGCATAGGGCATATAGCCCCCTCGACCCAGCCTAGACGCCCGACTGAGCGGAACGAGCTACATTAAGTTTGCTGAAGCAAACCCTTAAGATTGAACACGAATTACGTCCATTTATCATATTGTTTAGATGTGAATTATTAACCTATGATGAACATGCTGACAGCAGTTCAAATTTCACTCAAATCAGATACTGATAAGACATTCAATTACGAACACCAACATTAAGGGACCAAATTGAAAATCTGGAAAATTATAAGGACTTATCCCAATTTTAAGTTATCAATTATTAATTAATCAAGTTTAATGCTTCCATACCAAATTTCAGCTCAAAATGACAGTCCAAACTCATTCAATTGCATTCACAATAATCAGGGATCAAAATGTAAGAATCAGAAACTTAAAATATCACTTTAACGATAAAAACGACAACCTGTGTCTGTACACGAGCAAGTGTATCGGTACGTATTTACATTTCTCAAATTCCAAATTCTAGTAGCTCAAAATTGTATCAATACCGTTCGCCGTGTATCGATACGCCTAACCTAAAACACAAGGTCCTTACCAAAACACTAACCCGCGTACCAAAACACTAACATGCGTACCAAAACACTTGACTAAAATCACCCCAAAACATCACAAGATTAGAAACAAAACATGGTATCATATCTCAAGCAAGAATCTATAGGCATGCAACCTAAAATCAATCCATCCAAAACATGAATTATCAAAGCAAAGCATCAACCAAACATAAGAGGCCATTTACATCTTCAAAACAAGAACACAAACTTGCTCAAACATGGAGTTTAACAAACACTCCCCCAAAATAACAATGAAACACATTGCCTTTATTACTACTAGTCTAGTTTGGAAACCATACTTTCAAGTATCAAGTCTTTGGAGTTCTCTATTGCTTGCTTGCTACCACCGTCCTTTAATTCTCTGCATTGATGGACAAATAGAGTACAAGCACACTAGGCTTAGTGAGGAGTGCTCAAACAACACACCATCAATGCATTTTAAAATAAATTTCCAAAACACATTGAAAACACCTTTAAAATCATCTTTTAAAACATCATGCCATGAGAACCAGGCACTTAATCATTTCCAAAATCAAGTATATTAAACCACATGCAACATGTACCATGTACCAAAAACAAAATTCCATTTGTTAACACTCAATTTAAGATTTCCCATGCATAACATACCATATGCAAGGCTTAAAGATTAACATGCATAAATCCCACTATGCATAAAAATCATCGACATGATACATCAACAATTATATTGGCTTGCAAGTGATCATGGACGAAGTCCCATTTACCAAAATCATTACATCGGATACACGGATTCAAAAAGTGTCCTCTCAGCACTTCATACAACCTCAACCGGAATAACGATACATTCACAACCATGGTACAATCACAACCCTCAATCATCATTTAGGTGTATAATCCACTAATGGGAGTTTTCGGTACCATATAACCCCTCAACTATTAGGGTACTTGGATGGAGTATTTGGTACACTGTATAAACCCCTCAATATCCAAGGCAACTTTTTATAGTGCACTATCAATCCTATGGTCGGCCAACTATATACGATAACAATTTAAACCACATCACTTGCCAATATAATTCGTTTCTTAAACATTAACCCACTGTTTTCATATACATCAATCAAAACGTTTAATCAATGCATTCTACCTTGCATTACCAATGTTCAAAAACATTAACAACTGACGTATTACTTCCAAATTGTAACCCCTTCGACTCGGTCTAGGCGAAAGACCGAACTGAACGGGTCACACAGGGAATATTGAAGTAAACCGAGAAGTTTACCTCAATAAACGACCCTAATTTTTTTTCATTTTATCTTATCTAGATGCTCTTAAACACCCTATGTGATAATCTTTGCAGCGAAACAATTTGCAGCTCGATCAGACAACAATTAGGGACTCAATTGCATGCAAACACATCTTAGGGACCATTTTGTAATTTTACCAAAATAAAGGAACTTCTTCACATTTTACATTGCCAACCTTTAATTAGTTACATTACATGCTTCTCTATTAAATCTTAGCTCAAAAATAATCATCCAAGATCATTTAATTGCATCCACAACATTCAGGGACCAAAACGTAAAGAATTAGAATTTTAGAAGATTCCAGTAACCAACTTAACTGTTGGGTGTTTCGGTACAGGTTGTCCTGTATCGAAACACCCGTTTCAGAACAAGACTATGTGTTTCAGTACACGAGGTTGTTCCGATACAACCCCAAACCTGTTTCGGAACACAACCTTCCAGTAGCCAAACGTATCGAAACATCCCTCTATGTTTCAAAACCCCCATGCCATTTCGGACACCTTGTTTCTGTACATGCTTAAGTGTATTGAAACACTTGGGCTTGTAATGACACTTTTTGCTGGTTTTTCACACTTTAATCCAATCAAAAACATTCCAACAAGCTTCCAACATGCATACAACATATTTAAGCATCAAACCTCAATCATACATGGCATATCCATCATCATAACATGTGCATTTGCATCAAAGGTAAAATAGAGGCATGCAACCTATTTTCAAACCAAGAAAGATACCAAAATGCAAAGTAAAGCATAAACCAAATACCAATGGCCATTTACATGTGTAAAACAACAAACCAAACTTGCTCAAAATGGAGTTTACATAAATCTCCCAACAACTCAACGGATCCCCCATTGCCCTTATTACTTTAGTCTAAACCGAAACATACTTTCTTAAGCGAAGTTCTTGGAATCCTTGTTGCCTCCAAAACCTCAATTATCTGCATTGATGGAAAAATGAGAGCATAAGCAAACAAAACTTAGAGAGGAGTGCTAAAAAACAAAACACCATCCATGCATAAAAATCATTTTCCAAAGCCACATTGAAAACTCATTTCTTTTACTTCAAAACATCAATTTTAAACCTTTATACCTTCAAACCGCACACTTTCATTTATCAAAATTCAGCACATAAACTTCATGCAACATGTATTATGAATCCAATAGCAAATCCCATTGCTAACACCGAATTTAAGTCTTCCCATGCATAGCTACCATATGCAAAGCTTAAAGAGTAAAACATGCATTTACATATTATGCAACATATCATAATACATCATCAATTATATTGGCTTACAAATAATAATCAACATGCTCATTCCTCAAAACTATATAGGATACGTGGATTCACAAGTGTTGTCCCTAGGGGTGTTCATTGTCGGATATCGGATCGGATCCGATCCGGTTTTTTCGGATATCCGGGTTTTCGGATCGGCAATATAGTGATCCGTATCCGATCCGGAAAAAATCGGATATCCGGTTTTTCGGATACCGGATAATCGGATCGGATATTCGGATATCCGATTATCCGAACATATAATTTGATTCAACTATTTTTTCAAATTTGAAGATCGTATTTTTGAAAATTTCGGAATTTCGAATATAACAAACAACAAATTGCTAAATATAACAAGATTCACATCTATAAAAAAATTCAATTTTTTAAATTTTCGGATATAACATGCATAAAATTGTTAAATATAACAAGATTAATATTTAAAAATATTAGATATTCGGATTTTCGGGTTTTCGGATAATCCGAAACTTGAAATATTGCGATCCGTATCCGATCCGAAAAATCTATAATCGGATCGGATATCCGATCCGAAAATAAAAATCGGATCGGATATCCGAATTTTCGGATCGGATCAACGGATAATCGGATCGGATCGATCGGATCGAATATTTTTGAACACCCCTAGTTGTCCCAACACTTCATACATTCTCACCGGTATCTCAAGGTTCACACACGGGAGCTACCCTTCACCGTTGTGACACCTGATAAGTGCCCAAAAGTCCTATATTTTTACCCCTTTTACATGACAATTATCACTAAACCTACACCCATTTGAGCTGCATTATGGCCCTTCATGCATTGATTTCATCATTTATGCCTTTGATCTTATTCTTTTTATTCTATGAAAAAAGTACTATTTGATACATGTTTGGTGCTTTTGCAGATTTGCACAATGCGAGGGCAGAAGAGGCTATGGCGAAACTGAAGAACAAGGAAGGATGTGGCAGAACCAGCTAGTTGCAGTTCCTGATCGAGCCAAGCCATAACCGATAGCTTCTACTGAGGGAAGCTGATTTATGAATGAAGCCTTGTTGAGCAGAACCAGTCACAAGACCCATGCTGAGGCAGTAGAATGCCATGCCATTGCCGTGTGCTACTCAACCTGCCGGAGGGAAAAACATGCAAAGTGGTAGCCGATTTTTTACACACTCTGCATGGCAGTTGGAGCTCTAGAAGAGGACGGAAACATAAAATAAGGGATAAAGTTGGACTTTTAGCCAAAAGTGAATAATTTATTAAATTAAGAGATTCACCTCTTTAATAAAGTTAACTCCAAGTCCAACTTAACTTCCTCTCCAAGAAGGATTTATGCCTACACCTTCCCCTATATAAGGAGGCTTGCCGCCATCATCAAAGAGAAGAATTGAAGAGAGAGGAGAGAGCTTAGGATTTAGTCGTGTTTTCTTTCCATTCATTATGTTCTAATTTCCTTAGGGTTAAGATTAGTTTGTCTAGTAGTTGTGTGAAGACTATTGTACTTTGTTTATGTTCTTAATGCAATAAAGTTAGGGTTTGCTTATTCTTGGCTTTAATCATTCTTGCATACTTGTCGAGAGAGAGTTTGTGAGATTATTCATTTATTTAATATCGAAATAGTTGAATTCACGAAATGATTAATCATGGTTTTCATCCCACGCGGTGTTAACTAACTCGACCTAGAGATATGTTAAGAGTTTTAGTGGCTAAGAAAAGCGTGTGATTGGTTGGTGTTTGTCTTTGGTTTACGCCGAGAGGTATGGTCAAAGTTCAGCCATCAACAGTGTTCCGAGCTTAGAGATAAGGAGGAGCCATTCAAGGATGCTTCGCCGAGCCTTAACAACATCTGCCCAAGAGCAAGAGATTGTCACGACAGAGATTCAACCTTTGCCGCCGCGGTAGGGACTTAGGTTACTGCCACGACAGTTTTGTGTTGCTGTATTCAAGAACAGAGACAAGTCAATAGTGTAGAACTAATGTTTTGATATAATAATTGAAAAATGTTTTAGACAAAGTTAAAAAGAATTCAAAACAATTTCTAAAGTCCAAACAACTTGAAACTATGTTTATGAGATATTTTAAAAGGTTTTTATATGTTTTCAAAGCCAGATTCAACACAACCATCCAGGCGTTTCGAAACGCCTTTAGGTGTTTCGATACAGATCTTTACAGTGGTAAAATGTTTCGAAACGAGCTTTACTCTAGATGAGATTTTTGCATAGCGTTTCGATACGGCCTCTGCCGTTTCGATACGCCTTTGTGGCATCAACCTCAAGGATCACAAAACCCGAACGACTATTTCCCAACTACCTTTTAAATGCAAAACATTTTGATATGGCGACGAGCGTTTCGATACGGCCAAGCGCGTTTCGATACGGGTGCTGCAACATCTCTTTCTATTTCAAGAGTGTTTCGAAACGGGGACCTGCAAAACTGTATTTATGGTGGAAAATGAAGTCTCCAACGGCTTCAATTCAACCCCAACGGCTAGTAACAGCTACAAATTCAAAGAGGAGTATAAAAGGGACCTCCAAGCATCTAGTAATGGTTAATGCTTCAATTGTAACACAACATATGATCAAAATGTGTCTTAGTGCTTAAGTGTCAATTCTTTGTATAGAAAAACACTAGTGAGCTAAAATTGTTAGATTTGCTCAAGTGTTTTAGGATTGGATGAGAGCTTTATTGTGCAAACAAATACCTGTTAGAGGGATTTGAGTTTTCTTATTTTTATCTCTTTGTAAAGAGGGTTTGATCAAGGCTTTGAGTAGAAAGCTTGATCGGTTTGTAAGGGTTTCCTTCTAAGCCTAGAAAAGGGGACGAATCAATAGTGGATTGATTGGAAATCCTTAGTGGGAAGCTAAGGTAGTGGATGTAGACCTTGGTTAGAAGGTTGAACCACTATAAATCATCTTGTCTTTATCATTTTTAGCTTCCACACCTCTTTCACCCAAAATTCCACTTCTCCACCACTTGGCGAGCAAGAACGGTTGAAGAAATCGAGCACCGAAAAACCCAACAAATAGGATTCCACACTACGACACACTCTAATTCGACCCATTCTCTTGACTTGATTTTCTCTCTACTTTTATTTCTGGCATATTTTAGTTTTAGTATTTTAGTCTATTCAAACAACCTAACTCATCTGTGTTTTTACTTTAATTATTTTGTAGTGCGAGGAAGTAAGACCAAAAGACTAGCTCAATCCCCATGGAGACGATACTCAATATACTTATCATTATATTACTTGAGACATGTACACTTGCACTATTGCGGGGCACTTTTACGAGAGCATCAAGTTTTTGGCGCCGTTGCCGGGGATTGGCAACTTTTGTTTTTATTTTCTTGCACTCTTTTATTGTTTTCTTTATTTATCTATTTTTAGTACTAATAAAACTTTGTTTTATTTTGGTGTATGACCAGAGCGAACCCAAGCAGCCCATTACGAAACTTAGATAAAGAAATCAAATGCTCTTACTTAAAGCTTAAATGAGAGAATGCAGCCGCAATGCATGAACCCGAGGGCCGAGCTCGAGGCCGAGGAAACAACCAAGGTGCCCCAGCAAATAATATTATTGGGTAGCCACCTGCCGACGGGCTGCCACTTGCCGATAGACAACATAATATCTCGGTAGGAGATGGAGACAATCTGCGAGCTCCATTCGTACTAGTACGACATCCAATTGTCCGAGACTACCTTGAAAAAGATCTGAACGGACTAAACCTTGGAGTTGTTACCCCAGAGATTGAGGCCGCTCACTTTGAACTGAAGCCCGTGATGTGCAACATGATCAACACTACGAGGCAATTTGGCGGCTCAACAACTAAAGATGCTAGACAACACCTCAAGTCCTTACTCCAGATTTGTAACTCGTTTAAAATACAGGGAGTATATGAGGATATTTTAAGATTTAAATTGTTCCTCTATTCACTAAGGAATAGGACAAAAACCCGGCTCAATAGTATTCTAGCAGGATCAATTGGATCCTAGAGTGATTTATGTCAGGATTTTTTTACCGTGTTTTAATCCTAAAAATTTAATTGAAAAATTGCGTAATGAAATCACTTCTTTTCGACAGGCTGATGACGAGTCCATGCATGAGGCTTGGAAGTAATACAGAGAGCTATTACACAAATGCCCCTTGCACAGATTCCCACAGTGGACGCAAGTGACTATGTTCTATAATGCGGTTAACACGACAACCAGGATGATGCTCGATGCCTCGGCAAACGGCATACTCCTAGATAAAGAGCCGGAGGAAGCCATGTATATTCTAAACAGGACGGCCAAGAACAACCATTAGTTCCCAACGACCAGAAGGGGAGGAATCTGCCGCCAACCTATAGTAAATTTATTTTCAAGAGTGACTTACTCATTCTAGATTGCGATGTGGATGAAAGAGCCCCACTCATTCTGGGACTGCCATTTCTGGGACTACCGAGAGGACAATAATCGATGTTGAGAAAGGAAAGCTGACAATGCAAATCAATGACGAGCATGTAAAACTCCATGTACAAAACACAAGGAAACATGATGATGATTCAGAAAGATGTCAAGCCCTCCAAGCCACAAGGAAACCATACCTCAATAAAGAACCAATCTGTACTGGCATAGAAGTTGTACAATGCCACGACAAACAAGTAGGACCTTGCCAGGACAACTGCCGCGACACATTCATGGGAGATCCTAGACACCAACACTTTAGGAAATAAACAACGCTTTAGGAGATGCATCCATATGCATCCATACCTCAATTGTTAGTTTTCAATTTCAGTTATTTTTTTTTAATTTTCCACTTTTTTAGGAATAATATTTTATTTTACTGTTTATTTTAGGGCAGAGATCAAGAATGGAAGAGGAGATGAACAAACGGCTAGGAGAAAGAACCGTTAGCTTCCGCGGTATTTGCCACCCAATGAACCGCAAGAGCCGCAATGGCTAGTTTCTAACGAGCAAAAAACGTCTCATAATGGCTAGAAGTGTTGCAGCCAATATTTGCGCACAAACGAAATTATATGCCAAAACTCTATATAAAGGCCACTATTCCTCATTATTCTTCACTTTAACATCCTCTTCTACTACCTTGCAATCTCCAAAGATCATTATTTTCTTTTACTCTCAAACACCTACTCTCAACTCTTCTCAATTTTCAGATGGCAATCGGAGGGGAAAGCTCTAGCATTGCCGCAACATAGACTTAAACTCTTCTCAATCTTTGTGCACATAAGAGGGAAGGTAACTAGAGTTGATGCCGAGGCCATAAACAACTTTTATGGCTTATACATTGAAAGGGACGAGCACGCATGTAACGCCCCGGTTTTGGGCTTAGAAGTTTGGGCGTTGACCGGTTCGGTCAAAGTGTTGTTCGAATATAAAAAGGTGAAATTAGGAAAGCCTAGTTCGGGTTGCATTAAAAATATGGAAAAATGTCATAAAATCCTCTTTTAATATATATAAGTGAACTGTGAAATCAATTTTACAAAATGAGGTTTGGAAGGGTGATATTTTGGCTAGTGACCAAAATGTAATATTTGAAAACTGCGTGACTGTTTTAGAAAGGATTGAAACTTTGAATCTTTAAGGAGCTATTTAACCAAAGGGAGTTTCTCTAGATTTTTCTAAGATATTTAGTGTTTTAATTCTGAGTTTTAAACAAAAGAAAAGTGGAGGGAAGTTATTTTCCATTTTCAACTAACTTTTCCAATTTTTCTTTTCTCTCATTTTCTCTCAAACCAAACATTCTCTCCAGAGCTTTTTCCTCTGATTTTGTCACCTAAATACCTCTTTTCAATTCTCTTTGGATTCCTAATCATCTCATCAACAAAACCTCACCAATTGCTAATTGGATTTTCAAGATTTTGGTTCTAAAAAGGGAGAAACTCAAGTTTGGAGGTAAGAACGTCCTTCTCCTCTAAACTCTCAGTTCTTTACTGAAATTCCTAAGTTCTCAATCCTTAATTGATGTTTTATAAGTGGTTTTAAAGTTGTGTAATGGATCTTGGCTTAAAATGCAAGATTTGGTGATTTTTGATGGATTTTCGTTTGATCTGATTGGGCTGTGTTTTAAGGTGTTTATTTGATGTTAAATGAATGTTAATTTGATAAGGAATTGAGTTTTAATTAATGCAATCCCGGATAGGTTGAATTTTCTAAGTGTAGCTTGTGATTCTTGGTTGTTTTTGGAGTGATCTTGTGGATCTGTTGTTGCTGGAGGTAAAAGGATGTTGTTAGGTCCTTTTTAGATGTTAAATGATGTTAAAGAATGTTTAGTTTTGATGGATCTTGGCTGGGCAATGTTGTGGAGTTGTTTGGATGTATTTTCGGTTGTGTTTGGTGGCCGAAAATGGAGTGTGGATGAGAGCAGCGAGTTTAGGTGCTTTCATTGAAGCTATTAATGCATGATGATGCATTAATCCTCTGCTTTGATGTGTTTAAAATAGGGGAGTCATCTTTGGATCCAAGTGGTGGTGATCCAGAAGCTTGATTGGTGTTTCGGCAAGAGGCGAAACGGAATTGGTGAGTGGAATTTGGTTTTCGGCTTTGAAACCAGTGTTTTGGAGGTTTGGGAGCTTAGTTTAAGTCTAAGCAACTTATCTAAGCTCAAGAGTAAGTTTTCGGAAAAACTCTCTTGGTGATGGCCATGGTTTTGGTTGTAATGCAATGTGATGTTTGCATGATTTTAAATCTGTTTTGAAAGCATATCTAGCATGTTAATTTGCTGAGATTTTAAGCCATGTGTTGAAGGAAGCTCAAGGTAAGAGTTCCTTGTTTTTGAACATTGTTTAAATGTGATTTAATGCTTAAAGATGCATGATGTCTATGGCTTGGTTTAATGCTTTAAAACAGTGGATTATTGATGATAATGATGCATATTGGCAAGTGATGATTAAGGTCACAAAGGTGGTTAAAAGTCATTGTGTGAGCCTTGCATATTTAAGAACATCAAGGTGGTTAAAAGTCCTTAGATGGTTCTTGATTAAGATCACAAAGGTGGTTAAAAGTCCTTGTGTGGATCTTGGAAAGTTTAAGAACAACATGGTGTTTAAAAGTCCATGGTTGGTTCTTGGTTAAGGCTCAAGGTGGTTAAAAGTCCTTGTGTAAGCCTTGGTTACTTAAGAACTCCAAGGTGTTTAAAAGTCCTTGGGAGATTCTTGTTAAGGACACAAAGGTGGTTAAAAGTCCTTGTGTGGTCCTTGCCATGGTGTTTAAAAGTCCATGGGTCCATGGTGTTTAAAAGTCCATGGGGATAAGATCACAATGGTGTTTAAAAGTCCATGTGTGAATCTTATGTGAAATGTATCACTTGTTGCCAATATGGCTCGTTATGAACTTGAAGCATGAGATGCTTGTTTTAAATGTTTAAGAACATGTCTAATGTTGCTTGAAGCATGGTTTATCAATGAGTTTTAGAAATGCATTATTGAATGGTTTTAATGAGCGTTCCTCACTAAGCTTTTGCTTACACTCTCTCTCTTTTTCTTAAACCAATAATGCAGAGCATTAAAGTGCATTGAGGGCAGCAAGGAAGGCAAGCAATCAAGTGGAAACTAAGCTCAAGTATGTAAAGGTTTCTTAACACTTTTAGCTTTTGGCATTTGGCAATGGGGGACCTATGTGGATGTTTTGAGAGATGTTATGTACTCCCTAAGTTTGTTTAATGATGTTAATAATGCTGGATTTTGTAATTGGCCATTATGTGTTGGTTTGGAGTTTTAGTGCATGAATGGTTTGCTAAGTAGGAAGCATGCCTTTAGATTTGGGGCTTTTCATATTTGATGCCATGAGGATGATTGAATGATGCATTTATGTTCTTTACATGTTGAATGTATTGCTGGTAAAGTTTGGTAGCACTTGGAGTATGTATGATTGATCAATTGTGTGTTTTAGCAGCCATTTCTCTACATTCTGTGCAGGCCGTATCGGAACGGAAGCTACCATTTCGGAACGGGTGCCTTGTAGTAACCCAGGCGTCCGAAACGGAAGACATCGTTCCGAAACGGAAAGTCCTCTGCTAGCCTTCGTTTCGAAACCCGTTGCGGAACGGTCCCGCGTTTCGAAATAGGCTCTCCCTGTTTCGGAACACCTGACCGTTGGGGGCTGACATGGGCGGTTATATGTTTTGAAATGGTTGCATTTTGGTCCTGAAACTTGTTTTTGCAATTGTACGAGTTTGGGATGTCCGTTTGAGCTGAAATTTTGCAGAGAAGCATGAAACTTGACTAATTACAAGTTGGTAACTCTAATCTGGGTTAAGACCTTATAATTTGCAGAAATTACAATTTGGTCCCTAAAGTTCTAATTTTGTTCAATTGAGTCCCTGTTTGATCTCTGATGGTTATGATCTTTGAGTATGCTGTTTGAATGATCATAATTAGGGTTAACGTGCATCTAGACAAGTTTTTAAAGAAAAAAAGGGTCGTTAATCAAGGTTGACTTTCGGGTTGACTTTGGTTTTCCCCGTGTGACTTTCTTAAATCGGGTCAACCGTCTAGGCTGGGTTAAGGGGGTTACATTTGGTGGTATCAGAGATGAGTTTTCGAGTAATTGGGAATGGTTATGTGCATGATTGAAGTATGTATGCTATGTATGCTTGATGAGTGAAAGCATGATGGATGGTTTGTGAATTTGATGCAATTGAGTTGTATGTTGTGGTGAAGCATGTTGTTGGTACCCATTGCCAAATCAAAGCTAATGAAATGATGTTGATTTTAAATGAAAATGAGCTTGAGTACTTGGATTGCTTACCTTGCTGGACCTGACTTTGTTTATTTGCATTGTGATTGCATGGTTAGAGTATGGCCCCTCGTAGAGAGTTGAGGAGTAATGTGCGAGCTACGGCTCCGAATGAGAATGAGAATGAGGAGAATGCAGGAAGTGCGGTGTTACCTCCTCCTCCACCTGGTGGTGGTGGTGCTGAGGGTGAAAGAGCTGAAGCTGCAGCTGGTGCTGGGGTCGCTGGACCTGAGGTTGGTCAGGGGCAAGCTATGCCTGACATGACGATGTTGGTGCAAGCTATTGCTGGTGCTTTTCGAGCAGCAGTAGCTGGAGCTCAAGGAGCTGGGCATCAGGGAGATACTGGAGTTAGACTACCCTTGGAGTGTTTACGCAGTCTAGGTGGGACTGAGTTTAGGGGTTTGTCTGCAGAAGGTTCTGAATCCTGGATGGAGAGTACCAAGAGGATCTTGGGTCAGATGGGTTGCACTGATGTGCAAAAGCTGGGTTGTGTAGCATCTTTACTATAGGATGATGCTTATACGTGGTGGACAACCACTATTGCTGGGATGGCTGATGCTGATGTAACTTGGACATTCTTTCAGAATGTGTTCAAGAGAAGGTATCTTGGTGTGAGGTATCTTGAGGAAAAGAAGCGAGAGTTCATGTCTCTTACCCAATGGAGCATGACTGTGGCTGAGTATGAAATTCAGTTTGTTCGACTCAGTTAGTATGCACCTGAGCTGGTACCTGATGAGCGGGCGAGGTGCGAAAGATTCCGTTATGGTTTAGTGACGGATGTGAAGATGTATGTGCTGGCCACCGAGTATGATGATTTTGATGTGTTGGTGGGCCGAGCAAAGGATATTGAGATGAACTTGGGTTTATCTGCCAAAAGTGCTGGTTCTAGTGCTGGAAAGCGAGCTGCTGAGTATAGTTCCGGTGGTGGACGGAACAAGAGGGGACGTGATCAGAAGTATCAGTCCTCGGCCAAGAGAGGTGGTGGAGCACCTGCTCGGGGAGGCAATGCTAGAGCTGGTCCGAGTGCTTGTTGGATTTGTGGATCTGCGGATCACTTGAGGCGAGAGTGTCCTATGTTGGCTGGTGGCCAAGTGCGTGCTCCTGTTGCTGTTGCACCGCAGAGAGGTCGTGGGCGCGGCCGTGGTAATTTTCAGCGAAGAGAGGAAGGTGGTCGAGGAGTGGCCCATGTTGTGGCTATTCAGCCTGAAGGTGGAGGTCAAGCTAGGGTGTATGCTCAGCGGGAGGGGAGGAATGACGCGGATGTGATTGCAGGTACCTTTACTTTGCAATCCTTGTCATTACTTTCCTTGATAGATTCTGGATCTACGCATTCATACATTTTGCGTGAGCATGCTGAATTGCTTGGTTTGCCTTTTGAGTCTTTGGATGTTGGAGTTCGTGTCACTAGTTCTTTTGGTGAGACTGTTGTGACTCGAAAGTTGTATAGAAGGTGTCCTTTGGTTGTTCAAGAACATGTTTTTCATGTTGATCTTATGGAGTTGCCTTTCTATGGTTTTGATGTAATCCTTGGTATGGATTGGCTTGCTGAGCATCGTGCTGTTGTGGATTGTGAAAATAAGCGAGTTTCGCTGAAGCTTGCGGATGATTATGATGTTGTTGTGGTTGGTGAGAATGTGAAGTTTCTTGCCAATGTGGTGTCTACCTTGGAGGCGAGCAGGATGCTGAGGCAAGGTTGTGAAGCTTACCTAGCTTTTGTGATGAATCCTAGCTCTAAGGAGTTGCGGGTGCAAGATATCAGAGTTGTGAAGGAGTTTCCTGGTGTGTTTCCTGAGGAGTTGCCTGGTTTACCTCCTAATCGCGAGGTGGAGTTTGGAATTGAGCTGTTTGAGAATACAACTCCTGTGTCCATTACCCCTTATAGAATGGCACCTAAGGAGCTGAAGGAGCTGAAGACGCAGTTGCAAGAGTTGCTTGATCGTGGTTTCATTCGGCCGAGTGTGTCACCTTGGGGTGCACCGGTCTTGTTTGTGAAGAAGAAGGATGGCACTATGAGAATGTGCATTGATTACCGTCAGCTGAACAAGTTGACTATCAAGAATCGGTATCCTTTGCCGAGAATTGATGATCTCTTTGATCAATTTCGAGGAGCTGCTGTGTTCTCTAAGATTGACTTGAGGTCAGGGTATTACCAGTTGAAGGTGAAGGATGTGGATGTGCCTAAGATAGCTTTCAGGACAAGGTATGGGCATTATGAGTTCCTTGTGATGCCGTTTGGTTTAACAAATGCTCCTGCTGCTTTCATGGACATGATGAATCGTGTGTTTCATGAATACCTGGACAAGTTCGTTGTGGTGTTCATTGATGATATCCTCGTGTACTCGCGTACTGAGGAGGAGCATGAAGAGCATTTGAGGATTGTGCTGCAAGCTTTGTTGGAGAATCAGCTTTATGCCAAGTTGAGCAAGTGTGAGTTCTAGCTTAAGGAGGTGGTGTTTCTTGGGCATGTAGTTTCTGCTGAGGGGATTCATGTTGATCCTCAGAAGATTGAGGCGGTGATGAACTGGAAGGTTCCTAAGTCTGTTCATGAGGTTCGTAGTTTCCTTGGTTTGGCGGGATACTACCGGAGGTTTGTGGATGGGTTTTCTAAGATTGCTGCACCTTTGATGAAGTTGTTGCAAAAGGATGTTAAGTATGTATGGACGGAGGCGAGACAATAAGCTTTTGAGAAGCTTAAGGCGGCTTTGACGCAAGCTCCTATTTTGGTTTAGCCTGAATCAGGGAAAGAGTTTGTGGTCTACAGTGATGCGTCCTATGTTGGTTTGGGATGTGTGTTGATGCAAGAGGGTAAGGTGGTGGCTTATGCATCGTGGTAGTTGAAGGTGCATGAGCGTAATTATCCTACGCATGATATTGAGTTGGCTGCAGTGGTTTTTGCTCTGAAGATCTAGAGACATTATCTGTATGGTGAGAAGTGTACTGTGTACACGGATCACAAGAGTTTGAGGTATCTGATGTCTCAGAAGGAGTTGAATCTTAGGCAGCGGCGTTGGGTGGAGTTGCTCAAGGATTATGATTTGACGATTGAGTACCACCCTGGGAAAGCTAATGTTGTTGCGGATGCCTTGAGTAGGAAGGTAGCTGTTGAGCTGAGGGCTATGTTTGCCAGTTTGAGTATTTCACATGATGGTGGTCTTGTGGCTGAGTTGCAAGTGAAACCATCTTTGGTTCAGTTGATCAAGGAAAAGCAGTTGCTGGATGATTCCTTGGTGCCTCATGTTCAGGATATCGAGGAGGGTAGACCTTCGGATTTCTGCTTTAATGATGATGGTGTGTTGTGTTTTGGGAGTCGAATAGTAGTGCCCAATGATGCTGAGTTGAGGCGTGCTATTCTGACTGAAGGTCATAGTAGTCCTTTTGCTATGCACCCTGGTACTACTAAGATGTATCGTGATCTTCGGGATGAGTACTATTGGGTGGGTTTGAAAAAGGATGTTGCGGAGTTTGTGAGCAAGTGTTTGGTGTGTCAGCGAGTTAAGGCTGAGCATCAGGTTCCTTCAGGGTTGTTGCAACCGTTGAGAATCCCTGAGTGGAAGTGGGAAAGGGTTACCATGGATTTTGTGTCTGGTTTACCTTTGTCACCATTGAAGAAGAATTCGGTGTGGGTGATTGTGGATCGCCTGACGAAGTGTGCGCATTTCTTGCCTGTGCATACTACGTTTTCTTTGGATAAGCTTGCGGAGCTGTACATTGCTGAGATTGTGCGGCTGCATGGTGTGCCTAAGTCGATTGTGTCAGATAGGGATCCGAGGTTCACATCGCGTTTCTGGCAGTGTTTGCATCAAGCTTTGGGTACAAGGTTGAATTTCAGTACATCTTATCATCCTCAGTCGGATGGTCAGTCTGAGCGTGTTATCCAGATTTTGGAGGATATGTTGAGGTGCTGCGTGATTGAGTTTCAGGGCTCTTGGGAGAAGCATTTGCCGAGTTTGCTTATAACAATAGTTATCAGGCAAGTATTCAAATGGCACCTTATGAGGCTTTGTACGGGAGGAAGTGTAGGACTCCTCTTTGTTGGGCTGAAACAGGTCAAAAGTTGGTTTCGATGCCAACTTTGTTAAAGGGAACCACCGAGAAGGTGAATCTCATTTGTGAGCGGTTGAAGGCAGCCTCTGATCGGTAGAAGTCTTACGCGGATTTGAAGCGTAAGGAGATTGAGTATGCGGTGGGTGACCGTGTGTTCTTGAAGGTTTCGCCTTGAAAGAAGGTGATGAGGTTTGGTCGGAAGGGTAAGTTGAGCCCTAGGTACATTGGACCATATGAGGTGGTTGAGCGTGTGGGTCCTGTTGCGTATCGGTTGAGGTTACCTCAAGAGTTGGAGAAGATTCATGATGTGTTTCATGTTTCTATGCTCCGGAAGTATAGATCTGATCCTTCGCATGTGATGCCTGTGGAGGAAGTGGAATTGAATCCGGATTTGACCTATGATGAGGAACCGGTGAGGATTCTGGATTCGGATAGCAAGGTTCTTCGTGGTAAGACCATTGAGTTGGTAAAGGTGCTGTGGAAGCATCGTGGTGTTGAGGAAGCCACGTGGGAGCGGAAGGATGACATGCTGAAGCAGTTTCCTTATCTCTTTCCTTCAGGTAAATTTCGAGGACGAAATTTCTTAAGGGGGGGAGAGTTGTAACGCCCCGGTTTTGGGCTTAGAAGTTTGGGTGTTGACCGGTTCGGTCAAAGTGCTGTTCGAATATAAAAAGGTGAAATTAGGAAAGCCTAGTTCGGGTTGCATTAAAAATATGGAAAAATGTTCTAAAATCCTCTTTTAATATATATAAGTGAACTGTGAAATCAATTTTACAAAATGAGGTTTGGAAGGGTGATATTTTGGCTAGTGACCAAAATGTAATTTTTGAAAACTGCGTGACTGTTTTAGAAAGGATTGAAACTTTGAATCTTTAAGGAGCTATTTACCCAAAGGGAGTTTCTCCAGATTTTTCTAAGATATTTAGTGTTTTAATTCTGAGTTTTAAACAAAAGAAAAGTGGAGGGAAGTTATTTTCCATTTTCAACTAACTTTTCCAATTTTTCATTTTCTCTCAAACCAAACATTCTCTCCAGAGCTTTTTCCTCTGATTTTGTCACCTAAATACCTCTTTTCAATTCTCTTTGGATTCCTAATCATCTCATCAACAAAACCTCACCAATTGCTAATTGGATTTTCAAGATTTTGGTTCTAAAAAGGGAGAAACTCAAGTTTGGAGGTAAGAACGTCCTTCTCCTCTAAACTCTCAGTTCTTTACTGAAATTCCTAAGTTCTCAATCCTTAATTGATGTTTTATAAGTGGTTTTAAAGTTGTGTAATGGATCTTGGCTTAAAATGCAAGATTTGGTGATTTTTGATGGATTTTCGTTTGATCTGATTGGGCTGTGTTTTAAGGTGTTTATTTGATGTTAAATGAATGTTAATTTGATAAGGAATTGAGTTTTAATTAATGCAATCCCGGATAGGTTGAATTTTCTAAGTGTAGCTTGTGATTCTTGGTTGTTTTTGGAGTGATCTTGTGGATCTGTTGTTGCTGGAGGTAAAAGGATGTTGTTAGGTCCTTTTTAGATGTTAAATGATGTTAAAGGATGTTTAGTTTTGATGGATCTTGGCTGGGCAATGTTGTGGAGTTGTTTGGATGCATTTTCGGTTGTGTTTGGTGGCCGAAAATGGAGTGTGGATGAGAGCAACGAGTTTAGGTGCTTTCATTGAAGCTATTAATGCATGATGATGCATTAATCCTCTGCTCTGATGTGTTTAAAACAGGGGAGTCATCTTTGGATCCAAGTGGTGGTGATCCGGAAGCTTGATTGGTGTTTCGGCAAGAGGCGAAACAGAATCGGTGAGTGGAATTTGGTTTTCAGCTTTGAAACCAGTGTTTTGGAGGTTTGGGAGCTTAGTTTAAGTCTAAGCAACTTATCTAAGCTGAAGAGTAAGTTTTCGGAAAAACTCTCTTGGTGATGGCCATGGTTTTGGTTGTAATGCAATGTGATGTTTGCATGATTTTAAATCTGTTTTGAAAGCATATCTAGCATGTTAATTTGCTGAGATTTTAAGCCATGTGTTGAAGGAAGCTCAAGGTAAGAGTTCCTTGTTTTTGAACATTGTTTAAATGTGATTTAATGCTTAAAGATGCATGATGTCTATGGCTTGGTTTAATGCTTTAAAATAGTGGATTATTGATGATAATGATGCATATTGGCAAGTGATGATTAAGGTCACAAAGGTGGTTAAAAGTCCTTGTGTGAGCCTTGCATATTTAAGAACATCAAGGTGGTTAAAAGTCCTTAGATGGTTCTTGATTAAGATCACAAAGGTGGTTAAAAGTCCTTGTGTGGATCTTGGAAAGTTTAAGAACAACATGGTGCTTAAAAGTCCATGGTTGGTTCTTGGTTAAGGCTCAAGGTGGTTAAAAGTCCTTGTGTAAGCCTTGGTTACTTAAGAACTCCAAGGTGTTTAAAAGTCCTTGGGAGATTCTTGTTAAGGACACAAAGGTGGTTAAAAGTCCTTGTGTGGTCCTTGCCATGGTGTTTAAAAGTCCATGGGTCCATGGTGTTTAAAAGTTTATGGGGATAAGATCACAATGGTGTTTAAAAGTCCATGTGTGAATCTTATGTAAAATGTATCACTTGTTGCCAATATGACTCGTTATGAACTTGAAGCATGAGATGCTTGTTTTAAATGTTTAAGAACATGTCTAATGTTGCTTGAAGCATGGTTTACCAATGAGTTTAAGAAATGCATTATTGAATGGTTTTAATGAGCGTTCCTCACTAAGCTTTTGCTTACACTCTCTCTCTTTTTCTTAAACCAATAATGCAGAGCATTAAAGTGCATTGAGGGCAGCAAGGAAGGCAAGCAATCAAGTGGAAACTAAGCTCAAGTATGGAAAGGTTTCTTAACACTTTTAGCTTTTGGCATTTGGCAATGGGGGACCTATGTGGATGTTTTGGGAGATGTTATGTACTCCCTAAGTTTGTTTAATGATGTTAATAATGCTGGATTTTGTAATTGGCCATTATGTGTTGGTTTGGAGTTTTAGTGCATGAATGGTTTGCTAAGTAGGAAGCATGCCTTTAGATTTGGGGCTTTTCATATTTGATGCCATGAGGATGATTGAATGATGCATTTATGTTCTTTACATGTTGAATGTATTGCTGGTAAAGTTTGGTAGCACTTGGAGCATGTATGATTGATCAATTGTGTGTTTTAGCAGCCATTTCTCTGCATTCTGTGCAGGCCGTATCGGAACGGAAGCTACCGTTTCGGAACGGGTGCCTTGAAGTAACCCAGGCGTCCGAAACGGAAGACATCGTTCCGAAACGGAAAGTCCTCTGCCAGCCTTCGTTTCGAAACCCGTTGCGGAACGGTCCCGCGTTACGAAACAGGCTCTCCCTGTTTCGGAACACCTGACCGTTGGGGGCTGACATGGGCGGTTATATGTTTTGAAATGGTTGCATTTTGGTCCTGAAACTTGTTTTTGCAATTATACGAGTTTGGGATGTCCGTTTGAGCTGAAATTTGCAGAGAAGCATGAAACTTGACTAATTACAAGTTGGTAACTCTAATCTGGGTTAAGACCTTATAATTTGCAGAAATTACAATTTGGTCCCTAAAGTTCTAATTTTGTTCAATTGAGTCCCTATTTGATATCTGATGGTTATGATCTTTGAGTATGCTGTTTGAATGATCATAATTAGGGTTAACGTGCATCTGCCACCGCCTCATGCTGACCTCACACAACACTGCTATTGATCGGACCAGGCTCGCTCTAATCCATTCTATTATGCATAACCAAAAAAATTAATGTTGGTAATCTTATTTGTCAGGAAATCTACAAGTGCGCACAAGAGGATAAGGGGCCGCTTTACTTCCCATAATTAATCATCAACCTGTGCACGGAAAAGAAGGTTCTCGTTGATGAAGCCGACGAATACACGCCACACAGAAAGGGATGGGATTGGGAAGCCTATCACAGACTGATGAACATCACCGAAGCCAATCCTATTCAGGCCACGCTGATGCAAGGCATTACCGGGGCAGTAGCCTTGGCAACCATTCTAGAAATGCCCTAGACGCACACCCCGGCCGCGACACATTGTAAAGTGCTCATAAGTCTTATATTTGTATGCATTCCATCTCATATTATTGTTGTTCTTAAGTGCATTTTAGGCATAATTAGGTGCATGCATGCATTATTTACAATATTCTTTACTTTACCCTACTTTTAATTGAATAACTTTAATTTGATGAGAACAGATAATGTTTTAGTTTAGTTTTAGTTTTAGTTTCAGGTCCTAGAAGCTGTCAGAAAGAGGAAAAAATCAGAGGAGATGATGCTGAGGCAACAAACCAAGGAGCTATACTGAAGCAGTTCAACATAGACAGAGATGGTGTCAAGTAACTGCTACCACCATATCTGCCGCCCAGGGCAACAACTTGAGGAATTGGTAAATTGGAGTGCAATTGATAGAGAATAATTTTTTGAGTCCAATGAGCCCATCCATGCAATTTACTGATGCCGGAAACATCGGACAGAGCTACCAAAGGGATGTCTAAGGCGGCCTAAGCTTACTTGCGGCACATAGAGTCAAACTTCAAGTCAAAGAAGTCAGAATTTAAGGATGCATTCAATGAAAAAGCTACTTTATCATGAGGAAGACTTCTACTCCAAGGAGGACTTAACCTAGGGCATGCCCTATATATACCCGATCATACTTTGTATCAAGAGCACCCAAAGTCGGCATAGCTTAGGTTTCTCTTGTGTTTTCTTGCTGCCACTATGTTCTAAATTCTCTAGGGTTTGAGTTGTGTTGTAAAGTAGTTGTAACACCCCAAATTTGGGCCTAGATGTTTTAGAGCCCGAATCGGACCGGTCAGAAAACGGTTCGAATCTTAAAGGGAGCTCTAGGGAACACCTAGTTCGAGATGCTTTAAAAATATGGAAAATATCTAAAAATCATCATTTAATATATGAAATATTATGGTGAAATCAATTTTAAGAAATAAGGTTTGGAAATACTACATTTCGGTGTAGTGACCAAATCGCAGTTTTTACAAAGTTAAATAATGATTGTTTTGTAAAGGATTGAAACTTTGAATCTTTAAGGAGATAATTTTACAAAAATGTTTTTAATCAGATTCTTCTTAATTTGGGTGATTTTATTAATGTTTTGATTAAAGAAAAACAAGGATTAATTAAAAGGAAACTACCTTTGCCTTTTCAGAACTTCTTTACGTCAATTTTCTCTCCCTCCATTTTCTCTCAAATTCTTTTCATCCAAACACTCTTTCTCCTTCAATTGGTTGCTGATTTTCATCCATTTTTATTGGATTTCAATTCCTTTTTGATTCCTAATCTCCTTCTCATCAAAACCTTTTGATTTTACATTGGATTTTCAAGAAAACTTGCCCAAATCAAGGAGAAATCAACCATTAGAGGTAAGCTTCTTCCTTCTCCTCTAATGATCAGTTATTTTCTGAAATTCTCAAGTTATCAATCCTTTGTTAATGATTTTTGAGTTGCTTTAATGTTAGAAACAAGAAATTGTCTTAAAACTCAAGATTTTTGGAGAGATCATGATGATTTTCGTGCTTGATGGTTAGGCTTTATTTTGAGGTTGTTTTCTAATGTATTTTGGATGTTAATTGAAGTTATAAATGAGGTTTTATCAAACAAATCCCGAATGGGCTTAGATTCCTAAGTTTTGCTTGCTAGAATGGTGGTTTTTGGGGTGGTTTTTGTGTTCTATTATAGCTGGAGGTATTAGGATGAGTTTGTGGTGATTTTTTATGTTGATTGATGTTTAGAAATGATTAGAAGTAGTAGATCTTGGCTGTTCTTTGTTTTGGATGAGTTTGGAAGTGATTTCGGTTGTGTTTGGTAACCGAAATGTGGTTTTTGAGTAGAGCAGCGAGTTTAGGTGTGTGGCTGATGATTTCAATGCATGATGATGCATTAATCCTCTGCTCTTATGTGTTATAAACAAGGGAGACATCTTTGGATGCCTTTGGTGTTGATCCGAGAGCTTAAATAGCATTTCAGCAAGCACGCGAAACATAATCGGTGAGTGCGTATGGTTTTAGAAGTCTTTGAGGGACAAAGAATCAAGGTTTGGGGATTTAGGAAATGTTTGAAACACCTTTCTAAGTCTGACAGTAAGTATTTGCTAGATTGCTCTCTTAAATGTGGTGGTTGCCCCTAAAATGCTTTTACATGCTCATGGTTTGAGATAGATAAATTCCTACTATTTTTATGCATGATTTGTAGCATGAGATGATGCTTGAAATGATTTCAAGAGATAACATGATGCATAGTTGAGATTTGAGCTTTTGTTTTAAAGCATGGCAAATGTTATGGTTTTGAAATGAGATGAGAATGATTTGGAAATGTTGAATGAAAAACAGTAGGTGAGATGATGATTTGACATAATATATTGGCATAGATGTTGAGATACTTACCGAATATAATTGATCGATCAATAGGATGAGAGTGCACTATAAACTAAAAATTCGTACATGCTCTTTGGTTTAATCCAAAGGGAGAAAACCGATAATGGGCATTCCATCGGGTAGGACTTGGTGAAATACCCAAGCTTTGTGGCGATAAGAGATTCCGCCATGTGAGTACGGTGATGTGAGATTCCACTGGAAATTATGTTACGAGACGAGTGAGTACGATGATGGTAGATGCCACCGAAAGTGTCTAGTGAGTTTTCCGCATATCCGAGTAATAATGAGATGTGAAATGCCAATATAATATATGAAAATGCTTTTGATTCACATGTACCTTTGATGAAATGATTTATGCTATGAGAAATGCATATGAGATTTGTATATGAAATGCTTTGGTGTTACAAGCATGAGTATGGCCTTGCCATGAGTTTTGCATTGGTTTAAATGCATGAGATAGAATTGAGGTACATGTATTTTCAATGAGAAGTTGCTTTGAATGGTTTTCAAGCATGAGATAGAATGAGCATGTTGTTTAAAAGCTTTTGAGAAAGTAATTTCAAGAAATGCTTTATTGTGTTGGTTTTCATTAGAGTATGCCTCACTAAGCAATTGTGCTTATGCTCTCTTTTACCAATAATGCAGATAATTGAGGTGTTTTCGGGCAGCAAGAAGGCTAAGAACATCCAAGGAAGTACAAAGCTCATGTATGGTGATGTTTTTATACACTTTAATTTTGATATATGGCAATGGGAAACCAAGGTTGTATTTGGGAGATATGTTTGAACTCCCTAAGTTTGTGGCATGTTTATGTTGGCATTTATGGGTTGTAAATGGTCTTAAATGTTTGGTTTGAGGTTTGGTGGCTTAAATTGATTTTGGGACTAGGAAGCATGCCTTTAGTTTGTGTGCTTTTGTGTTTGATGCCATGCTCGTGTTTGTGGGGCTTGAGATGTCAAAAACCAACAAAATCTGCGGTCACTGGGCAAGGTGTATCGAAACACCCTCAATTGTTTCGAAACGGGGACCTGAAATGGTCATGGTGTTTCGAAACGGTTGAAGCTGTTTTGAAACAGTTTGACTACTATTGAAGCCTGTTTCGATAGTGGTATCGGAACATACCCGAGTACCGAAATGGTCAACACCGTTTTGATACGGGCGTTTCGGTATGGTAGGTAAGCGTTCCGATACAGTTGACCGTTGGATGCTGATTTGGATTGTTCTAAGTTTCCATGCTTTACATTTTAGTCCTAAATGTTGCGAATGCAATTGCTTGAGCTTGGAATGTCTTTTTGAGCTGAAACTTGACAGAGAAGCATGTAACATGATTAATTTCATATTGGTAATCCTAAAATCAATAAAGTCCTTATAATTTCCAAAAATTACAATTTGGTTCCTAAACGCGTAATTTAAGCAATTGAGTCTCTAAATGTTATCTGGCTGCTGTGCCTTTCTCTTCCATGTTTCGTGAGTGCTCACTTAGGCTTAACATGCATCTAGACAAGATTAAAATTAAAAAAGGGTCGTTAATCAAGGTTAACTTTCGGGTTGACTTTGGTTTTCCCTGTGTAATCTTCGTAGTTTGGGTCAAGCGTCTAGGCCAAGCTAAGGGGGTTACAGTACTTGTGAGAACGGTTGTTTAGGTTTAAGTTTGTTTTTAAAATAAATTCAAGGTTTGCTTATTTCATGTTCTTTATTGTTTTCAATTGAGTTCGAAAGATCGATTGTGAGCAATCCATTTGTTTGGCATCGAGAGAGTCAAACTCACAAAAGAAGTAAGCACGATCTCATCCATACTAGGTGTTGATCAATCCAGCCTAGACATAGGCTAGGGTTTAAGACGCCTAAAAGAGGATGATTCAAAGGTTATTGTTCATTGCATGATTCACACCGACGGGTATTATCTGCAGCGGGCATCAACAATATTCTGACTTAGACATAAGCAGAATCATTCTCGAAGCGTTCTGCCGAGCCTTGAAGGTCTATTGAGTTTGCCGTCGAGCCAATCATCCATTCCATCTGCTCAGGCAGCGAAAGATGTTGAAGCACCAATTTGCCATCTTCCACCGAGGCAGCAAAGTCTGGCAGCGCAATACGACTTAATCTATTCAACATAGTTTCACACTACGAAGCAACATAGCCTGACCGATTCCATCAATCTGATTTCTTCTTTTAATTACTTGTGTTTCCTTAATTTAAAATCTCTTATAAACTGAAATTTACTTGTGCATTTAATATTCTTTGTGCATGAATTTATATTCGAATTAGCTTTCCAATCCTCGTGGGAGACGATATCTTTTATATTATTACTTGACAAGAGTGTGCACTTGCGCTCATAATCGTCTTTATTTTTTGCACTTTTATTTTATTGCATTTAATTTCAGTTTTTATTTTTCCTTTTTATTAAAAAAAGAGAGTTTTACAGTTTTCTTTTCTAGTGCATGACCAGAGCCAACCCATCGACGGAAATCGTTTACATAGACGAGATCGAACAAAGAACAAGAAAACTAAAGAAAGAAGCAAGAGAAGCCCTCGGAAAAGCTAAGGAAGAAGGAAAAGAAGAGGCATCCATTCACGACCAAAAATGCCCGAAATTACATTAACGGGCAGCAAGATCCGCCGCATGGGCAAGCTGCCCCCAATTCAGCCCAAGAAGCAACAGTATGTGCGAACCACCAAGGATTAATTGGAGCACGATTTCGGAGGATTTGATCCAACTGTTGTAGAGCCTGAAATTGAAGTAGATCATTTCGAGCTGAAACTAGCGATGTTCAACATGATAAACACATTGGGGCAATTTGGAGGAAATACAATGAAAGATGCTAGGCAGCATGTGAGGGGATTCCTTGACATTTGCAGAGCTTTTAAGATACATGGAGTCCATCAAGATGTGCTTAAGCTGAGACTATTTTCCTATTCACCGAGGGATAGGGCAAAACGGTGGCTGAATAACCAACGTCAGGATCGTTTAACACTTGGACGGAGTTGTGCAAGGACTTCCTCGATCGTTTCAGTCCTTCAAACATGACCGACGGATTAAGGAATGAGACCACTTCTTTTCGCCAAGGGGATGATGAACCAATGTATGAAGCTTGGGAGAGATACCAACAGATGTTGAACAACTGCCCGCTTCACGGTTTCCCATCCTTGACCCAGATGCTCGACGCTTTAGCCAATAGAATCATCCTGGACAGACCACCCGAGGAGGCACTACAGATTCTGAATAGAATTGCAAAGAATGACAACAACTCCCCTATCGCCCACCACGGTGGCATAAGGCGGCCACCTGTTGTGAATGAAGTAGAAGCCACTGAATCTATCACTGCCCGCCTAGATAAACTGACACAGTTGGTGATGAATATGGCCAAGACTACCGGGAAAACATATGAGGCTAAGGCTGTGGAGCATGTTTGTGATGAGTGTGGGGGAAACCATGATTCCTCCGAATACAACGAATCTGCAAATTTTATGGGGACCTATGAGAGGAACAATAGACCCAACACCAATACATACAATCCAGGCTGGAGAAAGCATCCACATTTCTCTTGGAGTAACCCTAACACGGCTACAAATCCAACCTAGCAACGAGGAGGTTATCAGCAGAACATGTCCCGGTAGCAGCCTTAGCAGCAACATAATCCGAACAATAATTCACTCGAATCTACTTTACATACTTTTATATCTCGTACTAGTGATTTTATTGTTCATACTAATAAATTTATTGACAAGACTGAATCTTTTACAGACATGACTAAAATACAGATGAACAACTAGGAGGCAACAATAAAGAACTTGGAGACCCAGTTCGAGTTGTTTACAAGGATTATAAGCAACATGTCAATGAGTGCATCATCCAGCAACATAGAGGCCACACCAAAACCCACTTATGAGAAATGTAAAGCAATAACAATAAGAAGTGGAAAACAATTGGATGATCCCAGAGTTGAACAGCTAAAGGAACAACAACCAAAATAGCTCGGCACGGTAGCACCACAAACTGAGGCCCAAGCAGTTGACAACAACCCTGAGACTGGTGATCCTAAACCCCCACAGATCAGATTTCCCTGTAAGGAACACATACAAGAGACCGGTCTGCCGCCACCCTTCCTCCAAAGGCTTAAACAACAAAAGCAAGAGCAACAGTTCAAGAAATTTCTAGATATACTTAAGCAGGTGCACATTAACATCTCACTTGTGGAAGCCATACAAAACATGCCGAATTATGCAAAGTATTTGAAAGACATGGTTTCCAAGAAATTTCGAGACGGTAACTGTCACTGAGGAATGCATGGAATTGCTACATAACAAGGTGCCGCCCAAGAGGACAGATCCAAGACGCTTTATCATTCAATGCAAGATAGACAACAACCATGATATGAGAGCTCTATGTGACCTAGGAGAAAGCATTAATCTGATGCCCAAGGCTCTCTTCAACAAATTAGGAAATGGAAAAACAAAACCAACTTCCATCATGCTCCAAATAGCTGACCATTCCTTTGTGCAACTGGAAGGAAAAGTTGAAGATATCCTTGTTCTAGTGGGAAACTTCATTTTCCAGCCGATTTCCTTATATTGGACTGTGAGGTAGACGAGAACGCCCCATCATTCTTGGGCGACCATTCTTAGCCAGGAGCAGAATATTAATTGATATAGAGAATAAGAAACTCATAATGAGGGTTGACAATCAGAACATAAAGATACAGGTTTTACATCCTATGAAACCAGCCAATAAAAAAAGGTATGCCAAGACACACATACCTCCAAAGTCAGCACAGAAACAGAGCAAGGCAGCAACCGCCATGTAGAAATTAGGGTAGCAACAAAGACCCCACAGAGCAAGATGACCCACCTGGACAAAAAGCAAAACACAACCAACTCAGGAAGTAGTTATATTTGGGAGATGCATCTCAATGCACTCCCAACATAACTTAATTTATTTTTAATATCTTTCTTTTTATTATTATTTAGGATTAGATTTTAATTTATTACAATTTACTTTCCACATTTTTATTTTCAGATTTTAAGTTTTCTTTATTTAGTTAATTATTTTTATTTTAGGTTTAGGAATAAATAAGCAGGACCAAGAGGAAGGCCCGACCAGGAGCTCGCCCACCATGCCATCGAAATAGCTGAGGGATACCCAACGACAAAACGTGTAACGGCTAGAATACCGCTAACGGCTAGCCACCAACGACTATAGTGTAACGGTCATTTAATCTCGTAACGCACGCTGAAAAATCTGCCCGTTGGGAATTTAATGCCACCACAACATCTCTCGGCAACCCATATATATACCTCACTATTTCATTCATTTTCCTCACTTCATCTCCTTGTTTAAACCTCTTCTTCGTCAACCTACTTTCTTACTATTTTCTATTTTCAGTTTACCTCCAGACTAAAACCGTCCCACCACTATGGCATCATCACAATCTAAGCCCTCTTTCTAGTGTTTCTTCTCCGAATTAGATCAAAAGAGGCACAAAACCCAATTCACCAACCGATCAGTTTGGGAGGAGCAAGGATTTCACAACTTGCAACAGACGGGAGACATAGGTCTCGAGCCCGCCCTTTTTGAGAAGATACATAGCCAAGGATGGGGGATTTTTGCAAAGCAGCCCGAGGTGGCCAATATCACCCTCGTTCGAGAGTTCTACGCCCACCAACCCTGCCCAGAAATTCCGTTTGTCTTCATCCGAGGGGAGGCAGTAAAACTTAATGCCTCCACCATCAACAGATTTTACGGGCTGGAGATGGAGGATAATCCTCGTGAGGAAAGGCGACAGACATTGAAAGCAGGGGATTACGACATAATGAAAGAGCGCCTATGCGAACCAAACATCCCATGGCTGGCAGGGAAACACAGCGGGTATGTGCAGCGCCGCCGTCTGCTGCAAGAGGCCATGATGTGGAACACCTTGATCAAGCGATGCATGCTACCCACCTCCGACAACTCGATAGTTGATCGACCTCGTCTCGCTCTAATCAATTCAATCATGAACAACCGACCGATAAACGTAGGAGACATCATCTGCAAGGAGATCTACAACTGGTACCAGAAGTCGAAGGGCAGACTCTATTTTCCCTCCCTCATCACTGCACTGTGCGCGAACTTCAACATTCCCTCCGACTCCAAGGATGTGATGACACAATCAAGGGAAAGCTGGACTAGAAAAGTCAGGCTCTAGATGATGCCCACGCCCGAAACAGAACCGATCACACCATCGGCCAACCACACACCTGCCCCGACAACAAGAGGCAGTACTGTGGTTGCGCAAATTCTTAGGTCATCCAGCTGCTACACACACTGATAGAAAGCAACAAGAGAATTGAGCAGCAGCAACTGACCTTCATGAAGTATGTGAGTGAAGTTCAAGAGGCCTTTGTGGCCTATCTGTTGTAGAAGTTTCCAAATGACGACCCCTCACTGCCTAGATTTCCTGAGGACTTGGCCACCATAGCTGGACCAAGAGAGGCTACACCTCTAGAAGCTATTGTACAAAAGTCGGGCTCTAGATGATGCCCGCCACGCCACCTTCCGCCTTCTCATGCATGATACCCGTCTTACTCCACCACCTCATCCTCTCACACGGTGGCTGACAATCCAGTGAGGCATCACCAACAATTCTCTCCAACCATCACAGTGGAAACAATGGCAGACACCTCCCCGTCCATAGATTTTGGGCAGCATACGACAAAAACCAGGGAACCAATAGCAACAGCAGAACCATCGGCAGCACCCATGGCGGAACCAAGAAGAAAAAGGAAGTGATTTATAATCTCAGCCGAACTAGAGCCGGAGGATGAGGACTTAGAAACTGAACCGGTCGACATTGAAGCTCCTCGCCCTACGCCCAAGAGAGTGTAGCCGTCGTGCACAACAAAGATTTCACCTGCCAAGCCTGCTGTCAGGACCTCTGCCAGTCGTCGCCTGGTCATCCAATCATCATCTTCCTCCTCTGTCTCAGAAACTCCAGCATCATCTCAATTGTCAGACAACTTCTAGCGTTGTTTTCTTTTCTTTCTTTTTATTTCTTGTGTTTTCTGTTTTAATTATTTTTCTTGTCTTTTATTTTTCTATTTTATTTTGTGCATTGAGGGTAATGCTCATCTCGAGTTGGGGGGATTAGCACTCATATATTGTTTAGGCATCATTTAGATCATATAGTTGCATATGTAATTGCGTTTAAATTAATCAAACGATCAATTTTGTTAGAACTTGTGCCTATGATAGGATAGCCGATCTTAAATTTTTCGCACCATAAAAAATGAACTTAATTTTGGGGAAAGCATGAAGAAAACTTAGAACTTTTCTATAATTGCCAAAAATCATAAACACTATTGTTACTTGCTGAATTTGAGTGAATTTTTAATAAACACTGCATGCTGGAATTATTTGTAAAATTCTAACATGGTTGCAGGAAGCTGCTACAGCAGACAACAAATAGAAAAAAAGAGAGAAAAGCACTGCCATAGCAAGAACAAAGAAAAATATGTTTTTTCCCCAGGAGGTGCCTGAAACAGGCTCTAGGAAGAATAATGTGCCAAAGACACTCCGCTGCTATCAAGTTCCATGTATCTGAATATTTTTGAAGTGACAGACAAACTGGCATGAGTGAATGAAAGTCTTCACATGATGACTCTACTCAATGTGTTCATGGTTTTGTAGTGTGCTCCTATCTTAACTTCAGACATAAAGAGTAGATGTGATGAGTTGAAGCCCTTACTACACATTGTGCACTGGCATTATAGTTTAATTCTAAGGTAATTCATGTTATTTTCCTTTCACTAATCTAATGATAGGTGCCACAGCCTTGAGGTGCTAAATCAAGTTTAAAACAAGTTTTTCTTTCTGATTTTTGCAAGGGCAAGCATATTTAGGACTACAATGCTTGAGGAAAAGCAATAGTTCGAGTTTGAGGGTGTGTAAAGTGCTCATAAGTCTTATATTTTGTATGCATTCCATCTCATATTATTGTTGTTCTTAAGTGCATTTTAGGCATAATTAGGCCATGCATGCATTATTTACAGTATTCTTTATTTTACCTTCCTTTAATTGAATATCTTTAATTTGGTGAGAAAAGATACTATTTTAGTTTCAGGTGCTAGAAGCTGTCAGAAAGAGGAGAAATCAAAGGAGAGGATGCTAGGGCAGCAAACCAAGGAGCTGTACTGAAGCAGTTCAATACAGAGAGAGATGTTGTCGAGTAGCTACCGCTGCTATATCTGCCGCCCAGGGCAGCAACTTGAGGAATTAATAAATTAGAGTGTGATTGATAGAGCATAATTTTTTGTGTTTAATGAGCCCATCCATGCAATTTACTAATGCCGAAAACAGTGGACAGAGCTGCCAAAGGAGAAAATGTCTAAGGCGGCCTAAGATTATTTGTGGCACAAGGAGCCCAACTTCAAGTCAAAGAAGTCAGAATTTAAGGATGCATTCAATGCAAAAGCTACTTTATCATGAGGAAGACTTTTACTCCAAGAAAGACTTAACCTACGTCATGCCCTATATAAACTCGATCTTACTTTGTATCAAGAGCACCCATAGTCGGTATAGCTTAGGTTTCTCTTGTGTTTTCTTGCCGCCACTATGTTCTAAATTCTCTAGGGTTTGGGTTGTGTTGTAAAGTAGTCGTGAGAACAGTTGTTTATGTTTAAGTTTGTTTTTGCAATAAATTCATGGTTTGCTTATTTCATGTTCTTCATTGTTTTTAATTGAGTTTAAAAGATCGATTGTGAGCAATCCATTTGTTTGGCATCGAGAGAGTCAAACTCACGAAAGAAGTAAGAACGATCTCATCCATACTAGGTGTTGATCAATCCAGCGTAGATATAGGTTAGGGTTTAAGGCGGCTAAAAGAGGACGAACCAAAGGTTGCTATTCATTGCACGATTCACACCGACGAGTATTATCTGCAGCGAGCATCAACAATATTTTGACTTAGACATAAGTAGAATCATTCTGCTAAGCCTTGGAGGTTTGTTGAGTTTGCCGCCGAGCCAATCATCCGTTCCACTTGCCAAGGCAGTGAAAGTTGTTGAAGCACCAATCTGCCATCTTCTGCCGAGGCAACAAAGTTTGACAGCAAAATACGAATTATCCTATTCAACATAGTTTCACACTACGAAGCAGCATAACCTGACCCATTCCATCAATCTGATTTCTTCTTATAATTACTTGTGTTTCTTTAATTTAGAATCTCTTACAAACTGAAATGTACTTGTGCATTTAATATTCTTTGTGTAGGAGTTTATATTCGAATTAGCTGTCCAATCCTTGTGGGAGAAAATATATTTTATATTATAACTTGACTAGAGTGTGCACTTGCGCTCATAATTGGAGAACACCCAAACTCTCTACGCAGACCTTCAACAAATTCTGCAAAAGCTGGTGGAAATGGACCAACGCCAGCAGATGTTCATGGCAAATACGAGGGACTTTTATGCCTCAATTATCCTGCTGATCCAGAGGTAGTTCCCAGACCAGGCAATCCAATTTCCTCCCTTCCCTGTCATCTTCACTGCCACTGCTGCCCCTAAGCATAGAGAAGAAGCAACCCCTGCCGCCCCCACTGCCCAAGCATCCCAAGTACCCACTGTCATGGCCTCTGACATACCTTCTGCGACGACACGCAAAGGCAAGGGGAAGGTTGGCTTGGATACATCTGCCGGATCTCTATACCACGCTGCCTCCAGCTGGTCCGACACCCATCATTCGTTTAGTCGGGTCTTTGAAGAACTAAAACGCATGGCAGCGACCGTGGTGAAATTTGCCCCGACTCAGAGGACAAGGAGGTCATTGCGCCGGCAGCAATGCCCACCCCAGCCTCACGCATCCAGCCACCCCGCGAATCCAAACGAATCAAGCATACGGCATCAAAACCAAATAGGTTGATCTTACAGAGCAAAAGTGACGAGGAAGATGAATCTTCCAAATAACCATCAAATCAAATTTCTCTTCTTTATGCCATTTATTTTTAATGCCTTTATATTTTGTGTGTTACTTTTTTCTATCTTAATTTATGAAATGTGAGCATTGAGGGCAATAATTGATTCGAGTTTGGGGGTGTAGGTTTAGTCGCCAAGGCAAGGCCATGCCACGACAATATAATATAATTTCCATGCAATTATGTTCTTTTACTTGTTCAATTTTTACTGCATTGCCTTAACCAAATTTAACTTTTGCCTCGGTAGTACTTTCTATCAATAGCCTTACTTTTGTTTTAATTAAATCTTCTTTCTTGGCAATAGAATTCCCTCTTCTTACCATTGTTTAGAACTGTTTAGAGCCTTTAATTTTAAAATGTTTAAGGAAGATAACTTAGGATCATACTATGAGATTAGAACTTTAAAACACCTTTGTGACTTGTATGATTTCAGGAATTCTAGTACACTTAGGGCATAGACTTGCTTAGAAAGAAAATTTTGGGCAAAAATTTTAGAGGTTCCTAACACTGGCTCTAGCTTAAGGAATCCCTAGAGGTGCCCCAAACCGTCTCTAGGCTAATCACTAGAGGTGCCCGAAACTGACTCTAGTTGGTTAGATTGCCCAAGTTAAGTAGGTTAATGCTTAAGTGTTTGCTTAGAATTCTTACTAATCATCTTGTTCACAATGCATGCAGACACTCACAAATATTTTAGTTTGATTCTAGGAAATTTTTAAGGAATCCAAAGACTTGAGGGCCGAACATTCTTTGAAATGGTTTAGAGAGAGACGAAAAAGTAAGACCAAGGAGACGGTTTATAAAAATTAAGGTTTTGCAATTGATGCTTTGCATTGCTTGAGGACAAGTAATAGTTCGAGTTTGGGGGTGTGATAAGTGCCCAAAAGTCCTATATTTTTACCCCTTTTACATGGCAATTATCATTCAACCTACACCCATTTGAGCTGCATTATGGCCCTTCATGCATTAATTTCATCATTTATGCCTTTGTTCTTTATTCTATTTATTCTATGAAAAAGGTACTATTTGATGCATGTTTGGTGCTTTTGCAGATTTGCATAATTTGAGGGTAGGAGAGGCTGTGACGGCACAGAAGAATAAGGAAAGATGATGCAGAACCAGCTAGTAGCAGACACTGATCGAGCCAAGCCACAACTGACAGCTTCTACTGAGGGAAGGTGATTTATGAACGAAGCCTTGCTCATTAGAACCAATCACAAAACCCATGCCGAGGCACCATAATGCCATGTCGCGGCCGAGTACTACTCAACCTGCCGGAGGGCAAAACATGCAAAGTGGTAGCTGATTTAAAGAGCTTTAAATGCTGGATTTTTTACACACTTTGAGTGGCAGTCGGAGCTTGAGAAGAGGATGAAAACATGGAAGGAGGGATAAAGTTGGACTTTTGGCCAAAAGTGAATAATGTATTAAATTAAAGAGATTCACCTCTTTTATAAAGTTAAGTCCAAGTCCAACTTAACTTCCTCTCCAAGAAGGATTTGTGCCTACACCTCCCCCTATAACACCCCAGTTTTGGGCCTAGGTGTTTTCTGTATTGGGTCGGGCTAGTGGAACCGGTATTCAGTTGTTCGAAATGTTAAAGGTGGTTTAGGGAAATCAAGGTTCGATATGGGATAAATAGGTGGCAAAAATTTCTAAAATCACCTAAAATTATGTTTAAGAGGTTAGTTAAATAAATTTTGCAAAAGAAGTTTTGGGAAGTATACATTTTGGGCAATGACCAAAATGTAATGTTTTAAAACTGTGGAAAAAGAGTCAAAATCTTAGAATCTTTAGGGAGCTAATTGGAAATTAAGCCTTTTATCTAATTTGGCATGTGTTTTAAATGGTTTATTAAATATTAAAAGTGGCTTTAATTTATTTAATTAAAAGGTAGTTATTTTGGTTAAACAAATTTGACGTCAATATCATTTTCCTCATTTCACATCTGCCAAACACTCTCTCAGTTCTCTCATTTTCCAAATTTCTTTCACTTTCATTTCCTCTCTTGATTTTCAAATTCTCTCTTGTGATTTCTCTCAAATTTCTTCAAGATTCTTGAAAGCTAAACTTGTGAAATTAGAAGAGAAGCAAGGATTGGAGGTAATTTTCGTGCTAACTCTCTAATCAAGGTTCTTTAATGAAATTCCAAAGATATTTTACTCTTTATTTATGTTTACGATTGAAGTTTCATTGTGGTTTTGATAAAATGAAGAAATCTTGTTGGAAAAATGATTTAATGTGATTTTCGGAGTTGTTTTGATTTGATTTGTTTGAGATGGTTTCTAATCAAGTTTTGAAAGGTTTATAGTGTTGAAATAGAGTCTTAATCATATTAATTCTGAAATCCTTGAGATCTTTGATTTTAAAGGTGTTTTTTGGGTGTTATGTGAAATATGAGTTGCTGGAGGTATGAGGATGGTTTTAGGTTGTTTTTGGATGTTGAATTGTTGTTTTGGATGGGTAATTTGATGCCTTTAGATGCACTTGTTTTATTGTGCTTACCTACTATTTTAAAGCATGTTTTGAGTTTATAAAATGTGGTTGATGATGCTTATGGTTTAAGGATGCACTAGGTAAGTGATCCTTGTATGCATGTGTTGATGCATGGTTTTCAGAAGCATGGTTTAATGCTTGAAATGTGGCTTATTAAGAATGCTTTGGAAAAACAATGAGGTATGCATGAAATGTGGATTATATTGGCAAGTGATATTGTATAAAGTGTTTTGTAAATGAAATCGGATATAGTTAGCCGGCTATAGGATTGAGTGCACTATAAACAAGTCGCATTGGATGTTGAGGGGTTGTGATTGTACCAAAAGCTCCATCCAAGTACCCTAACGATTGAGGAATGTTTATGGTTGCAATGGTAGAAGGTAGCTCCCAGGTACGAACCTTGTATGTGTCCTGTCTCTCGTTAGTGGGTTATACAATTATCGATGAGTGGTGTTGAGGGGTTGTGCTTGTACCGAAAATCCACCATGGGTGTCAAAATGGTGGAGGGTTGCTCCCGTGTGCGAGCCTTGAGATACCAGTAGAGTGTATGAAGTGTTTGGGACAAGACTTGGTAATACGTGTATCTGATATGCTTTTTGAGAAATGAGAATGTTGTTAATCACTTGTAAGACAATATAATGGATTGAAATGTTATGGAAATGTTGATGATGCATAATGTGGAAAATGCACGTTTTACCTTAAGCTTTGCATATTGTTGAATATGCTTGAAAGGCTTGATTTTTGTTTAGCAATGTTTTAATTGCTGTGAAGTATGTGATACTTGTTGCATGGTGTTTAGGATGCAAATTTTAATGATGAAGTGCATGGATTTTTAAAGAGGGCATGATGGTTTTCAAAAGAGTAGAATGGTTTTGAGCGTTGATGGTGTTTTTGGTTTTGAGCATTCCTCACTAAGCTTGTATGCTTATTTTCTCATTTGCTCATCAATGTAGATAATTAAGTGATTGGAGGCAGCAACTTTCAAAGGATTTCCAAGAGACTTCATAGAATGCATGTCTTGGTTTGGACTAGTGTAATAAAGGCAATGGGGGTGTCCAATGCTCTGAATGTTAGTTGTTGTGGTATTTTCTGGTTGGGTACAAGTTTGGTATGCATATTTTAGTTTGTAAATGGCCTATAAATGTTGGATTTTGCTTGGATTTGAAAATTGACTTTTGATGCTTGATTTTCATAGGAAGCATGCATCTAGAACTCAATGTTGATGTTAGTGTTGCTTTGATGATGTTAATGCCATGTGAACTTGGTAGTTGTAGTGTATTTTGGTTGCAAGCATGTTTGAAAGTGTGTTGGAATGGTTTGAGATGGTTTTTGAAGTGCTAAACATGCATTTTGCGAAATTACTGAATGAAGCGTATCGGTACACTTAGTAGTGTACCGATACGCCCTTCATAAATGGGAGGAGCGTACCAATACACGAGAGCGTATTGATACCCTTTTTAGCCACTAGTCGAGGGTGTATCGATATGGTGCACTGGCGTACCAATACGGTATTGTAATGTTGAGACTGAGAAGCTTGATCGTCATGGGCATATCAATACCCTCCCTAAGGGTACTGATACGATGTTCGTTAAATTGGTTGAAACTTATCTTTGAATGTTCTGAATCTTTTTGGTCCTTGTTTCTTATGGATGCAATTAAATGAGTTTTAATGGTACATTTGAGCTGAGTTTATACAGAGATGCTTGTAATGAGTTTAATTAAAGTTTGGTAAAGCGAATTTAGGAAGAACTCTAGTAATTTGTTAAATTTACAAAATGGTCCCTAAAACTGGAATTGATAATAATGATGAGCGACCATCTTGTTGTTTATTCCGCTGCTTTTTGAACACATAGGAACTTAACTTCATCTAGACAAGATAAAAGGCAAAAATAGGGTCATTTATTGAGGTAAACCTTCCCGGTTCACTTCAATATTCCCCGTGTGACCCGTTCGGTTCGGTCTATCGACTAGGTCAGGTCGAGGGGGTTACATTTTGTGGTATCAGAGCTAGGATCCAAAATGTTGGGATGATGGTAAGTTGTTGCTAAGTAATTGAGATGTGAATGTGTGTTTTTGGTAATGTTTGTTTTGTCTGGTGAATGTCTTAAGCATGTTAATGTTGAGTATGTGATAGTGATGCTATGTATGGTGATTGTATTATGAATGTGAGCCGTTATATGTGATCATAGATTGGGCTGAATCTTAATTGTAACCCCCTCGACCCGGCTTAGCCGATGGACCGAACTGAACGAGTCACACATGGAGTATTAAAGTAAACTGGTAAAGTTTACCTCAATAAACGACCCTACTTTTTATCTTGTCTAGATACAATCTAAATTCTTAGGTGATCAATCAAGCAGCGAATCAAGCAACATCTCGATCGCATCTCGATTATTACCAGATTTGATTTTAGGGACCATTTCGTAAAATCAACATTTTGTAAGGACTATTACCAAATTCGAGTTACCAACTTTTAATCAAATTCATTACATGCTTCTCTGCAAAAACTCAGCTCAAGATAACCATCGAAACTCATTTAATTGCATACATGACAAGCAGGGACCGAAATGCAAAGAAACAGAAACTCAGAATATTCCAAAAACTGTATTAACAAACAATCGTTTCAGAACAATGGGCCCCGTATCGGAATGGTCGTACCGAAACATTGATGATCGTTTCGAAACGCGGGTTCGTTTCAAAACCTTCTAAGACCTGTTTCGGAACATGGCTTCATAGAGGCAAAATGTACCGAAACATGCCTCGCTGTTTCGAAACCACAAGGCATTTTCAAGCCACGTTTCGAAACAGAAAAGGGTGTTTCGAAACACCTGGGCCTGCAATGTTTAAATTTGCTGTTTTAACCCAATTTCAATCATCTGAAACTATTCCGACATATACACAACATGCTTGCAACTCAAAAACACATCAACAAACACGAGTACATGGCAAAGACATCATCAAAGCATCAATCAGAATATCAAGAGAACTAAAGGCATGCCTCATACGAGAAATGAGCACCAAAAGGGTCAAATCTTAACCCAAGCACAATCCAACACTTAAAAGGCCTTTTACATAACCAAAAGTGCTTATCAAACTTGCACAAAATCGTAAAACACTAAAGCAACCAACATTCAAAAGATCGGACGCCCCCATTGCCTTTATTACACTAGTCCAAACCAAAACTTACCTGCAATCAAAGTCTCCCACCGATCCCTTACAAGTGCTGCCTCCAAAGCTTAAATTGACTGCATTGATGAACAAATAGAGCATAAGCATACAAGCTTAGTGAGGATTGCTCAAAACCAAAATCATCATCAATGCACAAAACCATTTTTCACTATTTTCAAAACCATCATGCCTCCTTTGAATAACCATGCACTTTAACATTAAAATTGGCATGCTAAACACCATGCAACATAAATCACATAATTTCCAGCAATTAAACCATTTCTACACAACCATCAAGCCTTCCAAGCATAAACACCATTATGCTAAGCTTATGGTACAACATGCATTTTCACAATATGCATCAACAACATTTCATAGCATTATAATCCATTATATTGGCTTTCAAGTATCATCAACAATCTCATTTCTCAAAAAACATATCGGATACACAAATTACCAAGGGTTGTCCCACACTATTCATACACTCTACCGACATCTCAAGGCTCTGACACGGGAGCAACCCTCCACCGTTGTGACACCCGTGGTGGAGTATTTGATACAATAACAACCCCTCAACACCACTCATCGGTAGATGTATAACCCACTAACGAGAGACGAGACACACACAAGGTTCGCACCTGGGAGCTACCCTCAACCATTGCAACCTTAAACTATCCACAATCGTTAGGGTACTTGGATGGAGTTTTTGGTACAATCACAATCCCTCAACATCCATGGCGACTTGTTTATAGTGCACTCAATCCTATAGCCGGCTAACTATATCTGATTTCATTTATAAACACTTTATTCAACATCACTTTCCAATATAATCGATAACTCATGCATTCCTCATTGTTTTTACAAAACATTCATGATAAGCCATAACTCAAGCATTAAACCATGCTTCAAAACTCATGCATCAACACATGCATATGAGGACCACTTACCTTGTGCATCCTTAAACCACATGGCATCATCAAACACATTTTATATACTCATAATCATGCTTTAAAACAATAGGTAAATGCAATTAAAATCAAGTGCAACCAAAGGCTCAAACTAGCACAACCTAGAAGAGAAATTCACTTTACTTACTTCCGAACTTAGTAAAGCGTTTCAAGCTCTTACTAAGTTCCCAAATCCTTTTCTAAAATGTTTCCACGCTGGAAAACCAATTTCCACTAGCCGACGCACAAATCACCCGTTCAAAACCTCTAAAGTCACTTTGTTTGATTCTAAAACACTATCCCCTGTTTCCATACATTAAAACAGAGATTCAATGCATTGAAATGCATCCAAAACACCAGCACTCAAAAGGAAACCCGTAGCCCTGCTCTAAAGCATCAATTTACCCAATCAATACAACCGAAAACTCAATCGATTGATCTCTAACCTTATCCCAACCATCAACCAACACACCTAACATATCCTAAGCATCAATCAACATCCAAAAGCATCTTAAAACCGTCCTTATACCTCTAGCAACTCCGATTCCACATTACACCCCAAAACCCAACTATAAACACCTTAAAAACTAAGGATCTCAAGGATTTCGGGATTAACATGATTAAGACTCTATTTCAACATCATAAACCTTTCAAAACTCATTTAGAAACCATCTCAAACAGATCAAATCAAGACTCCTCCGAAAATCACATTAAAGCCATCTTTTCTAACAAGATTTCACCATTTTATCGAAAAAATAACAAAACCTTAATTAAAAACATGAATAAATAGTCAGATATCATTGAAATTTCATTAAAGAACCTTGATTAGAGGGTTAGCACGAAATTTACCTTCAATCCTTGCTTCTCTTCTAATTTGGCAAGTTTAGCTTTCAAGAAACTTGAAGAATTTGAGAGAAATCACAAAGATGAAGTTGGAAATCAAGAGAAAATTTGAGAGTGAGGAAAATCTAGAATTTGAGAGCAAATGGAAAGTGTTCGGTAGAAGTGAAAGTAAGAGAATGAAAATGATCGTCAAAATCTTTTAACCAATTAACTAACTCCTTAATTAAATTAATTAAAGCTATTTAAATATTTAATAAACCATTTAAAACACATTCCAAATTAGAAAAAAAGACTTAATTGCCAATTTGGTCCCTAAATATTATAAGATCTTGACTCATTTTAAAAAACACACTTTTTCCACAACTTTAAAAATTTACGTTTTGGTCACTGCCCAAAATGTATAATTTCAAAAACCCGTTTTGCAAAATTGATTTAACCAACCTCTTAAATATCATTTCAGAGGATTTTAGGAAATTTTATCATATTTTTATCCCATCCGAAACCTTTATTTCCCTAAACCACATCTTAACGATTCGAACAATCTATTACCGGTTCCAACGGCCCAACCTGACCCGCAAAACAACTAGGCCCAAAATTGGGGCGTTACAACTCTCCCCCACTTAGGAAATTTCATCCTCGAAATTTTTCCTGAAGGAAAAAGAAGTGGAAACTGCCTCAACATGTCTGCCTTGCTTTCTCACGTGGCCTCCTCAACTCCTCGGCGTCACCACAACACTTTCACAAGTTCAATCGTCTTCCCACGAATAACTTTACTAATCAAATCCATAATTCTCACAGGTTCCTTATCATAGGATAAATACAGAATCAACTCAATTTCCTCAACTAACATCACATGAGATGGATCCGACCTATACCCCCACAACATAGAAACATGAAACACATCATGGATCCTTTCCAACTCGGGAAGCAACCTCAACCGATAAGCCACAGGACCAACTCGCTCCACAACCTCATAAGGTCCAATAAACCTCGGAATAAGCTTTCCCTTACATCCGAACCTCATCACCTTCTTCTCAAGGCGATACCTTAAGGAATGCGCGATCTCCAACCGCAAACTCAATTTCTCTATGCTTTAAATTCGCGTAAGATTTCTGACGATCTAATGCAGCCTTCAACCGCTCACATAGGAGCTTCACTTTCTCAATTGTTCCCTTAAGCATATCCGGTATGACAACCAACTTTTGCCCCGCCTCAGCCCACAAAGAAGGATTCTACACTTTCTCCCATACAAGGCCTCATACGGAGCCATTTGCATACTTGCCTAAAAACTGCTATTATAGGCAAACTCAACCAAAGGCAGATGCTTTTCCCACGAACCTTGGAAATCAATCTCACAGCATCGCAACATGTCCTCCAGTACCTGGATAATTCATTCTGATTTTTCATCCGACTGAGGATGATATGAAGTGTTGAAATTCAACCACGTACCCGACGCTTGATGTACACATTCCCAAAAACTTGCTAAAAACCTCGGATCCCTAACCGACACTATGGATTCAGGCACACCATGCAAACGAACAATCTCTACAATATACAACCCCGCCAGCTTATCCAACGTATACGTAGTATGCACAACCAAGAAATGGGATACTTCGTACGACGATCCACAATCACCCATACAAAGTTCTTCCTAGATGGTGACAAAGGCAAACCAGATACAAAATCTATCGTAATTTTTTCCCATTTCCACTCCAGTATCCTCAAAGGCTGTAACAGGCCAGAAGGAAACTGATGCTCAGTTTTCACACGGTGACAAACCATACACTTGCTTACAAAGTCAGCAACATCCTTTTTCAACCCCACCCAATAGTACTCATCCTTCAAGCCACGATACATCTTGGTACTACCAAGGTGCATAGCAAAATGACTGCTACGAGCCTCAGTCAAAATAGTGCGCCTCAACTCAACATCTTCCGGCACAACTATTCGACTTTTGAAACATAGAACTCCATGATCATTGAAACAAAAGTATGTTGCATTACCATCAACTATATCCTGAACATGAGGCACCAACGAATCACCAAACAACTATTTCTCCTTGATCAGCTGAATCAAGGAAGGTTTCACCTGCAACCCAGCTATCACCCACCATCACGCGATAAACTCAACCGAGCAAACATTGCTCTCAGCTCAACAACTACCTTCCTACTCAAAGCATCAACCACAACAATGGCCTTTCTAGGATGACACTCAATTGTAAGATCATAATCCTCATGTAACCCCCGTAGCCCGGCCTAGACGGTTGACCCGAACTACGAAGATTACACGGGGAAAACCAAAGTCAACCCGAAAGTCAACCTTGATTAACGACCCTTTTTTTTCTTTTTAAACTTGTCTAGATGCACATTAACCTTAGATGTGATCACACAAACACCATGCTCAAAGATCACAAACATCAGAGATAAAACAGGGACCCAATTGAACAAATTACAACTTTAGGGACCAAATTGTAATTTCTGTAAACTTTAAGGACTTAACCAGATTTTAAGTTACCAACTTAAAATTAATCATGTTTCATGCTTCTCTGCCAAATTTCAGCTCAAACGGAACTCCCGAACTCATACAATTGCACAAACAAGATTCAGGACCAAAATGCAAACATTTTGAAACATATAACCGCCCATGTCAGCCCCCAACGGTCACCCGTTCCGAAACAGGCCAAGCCCGTTCCGAAACACGGGCCGTTCCGCAACGCGTTCCGCAACGGGGGTCTGGCAGAATGCTTTCCGTTTCGGAACGGTGGCACCCGTTTCGGACGCCTGGGTTCATGCAGGGCACCCGTTCCGAAACAGTGCTATCTGTTCCGAAACATCTAGTCCAGAATGTTGCATTTTGCTCACTCAAACCCACAATTGAACATTCAAAAATGCTCCAAAAGCCACCAAACTTTACCAACATGCAATTCAACATAAAAGAGACATACTTGCATCAACAATTCCACAGAAACACAACATATAAGAAAAGCCCCAAATCTATAGGCATGCTTCCTACACAAGCAACCATTTAGGCACAACCTTCCAAAACAAACTCATATATGCCAATTCATGTTCCAACAACATTAACAACAGCATTTAAACATTCTTGATCAAACATATACGATCACATTCACATAAACCCGAGAGATTCTACCCCATTGCCCTTATTAACTATAGCTATTCACCGAGACATACATCTCCATTGGAGTCCACCTTGAATCCCTTGCTCCTTGCTGTCCAAACTTCAAGAATCTGCATTGATGGACAAAAAGGAGCGTAAGCACATAATGCTTAGTGAGGAATGCTCAAAACCAAAACACCATCAATGCAGCGGGTCATTAAAACACTTTAAAACAAACCCGATTTGATTACCAAAGCCATGTTTGAAACCCTTTTCAACATCAAGCTCAAACCATGCATAAACACCATATGCCAAGCTTAAACAAAACCATGGAAACACTCCCATTTCACAACATACCTTTCTTAAACTTGAAAACCATATCAAGCAAGAAACCTTTTTAAAACCATAGCATCAAATATTCCAACACATGCATTTAACCAAGGCAACATAAACCATAACATCATCCTCACATGCCTTTAAAAACAAGTCTCACAAGACTCCAATGCAACATAGATATTTCATGCTCACATGCATCATTTACCAAATGATAACCAACACTTGTTCAACTTAACAAGTAAACATGCATTCACTAGCATCATACACTTTTCATGCAACAATGCATCTTTTCAAGCATCCCATGCAAACATGCATCAATTCAAGCATCTCATGCTTCACATGCAACCATGCATCATTTCAAGCATCTCATGCTTCACATGCAACCATGCATCATTTCAAGCATCTCATGCTTCACATGCAACCATGCATCATTTCAAGCATCTCATGCTTCACATGCAACCATGCATCATTTCAAGCATCTCATGCTTCACTATGATCAAGAACATTACATTGGCTTCCAAGAGATCAACCACATTCACTTTTCAACTCAACAACCCGATCGGATACGCGGATTCCGAGCGTTGTCCCTACGCTCCCTACACACTACCCAATCCAAGGTCTCCCAAATGGGCAACAACCTCCATTTGACCTCAACATCCTAAGGTCCCCATGTATGGACTTTTAAACACCATACAACCTTAGCTTTTCCTCAAGGTTCCCATGTATGGACTTTCAACCACCATACAACCTTGACATGCACAAGGTTCTCCCGTATGGACTTTTAACCACCATACAACCTTTGCATAACCGATTGGTAGTTGTAGAACATCATCTAACGAGATCCGGGACATCACACACAAGATCCACACATGGACTTAACCACTGCCATTGTGATCTCAACAAGCACAAGGTTCTCACATATGGACTTTTAACCACCATATAACCTTTGCTCAACCAAGGTCCTCCCGTGGGCAACAACCTCCACTATGACCTCATCTCGTTAGGAAACTTGAAGGGAGCTTATCCGGTCCACTCTTGACCACTCCACCTCCAAGGCGACTTTATTCACGGTGCACCTAATCCTATAGCCGGCTAACTATATCCGATCAACGAACCAAGAACCATTTACATCTCTTGCCAATATAACCATCTTACCATATTAATCCAATGTTCCACATGCATAAACATAATGCAAAACCATCACAACATTAGCCCAATGATTCACATGCATAACCAATATGCAAAACCATTACATCATTAATCCAATGATTCACATGCATAACCAATATGCAAAAGGTAACATTTAACATCATCAATTCACTGTCTTAAAGCATCATACAAAGCCATTGATCAACATGCAACACTATGCATCAAAATCACAATTACCATATACAAAACCAAGGATCCCTTACCTTGAGCATCCTTCTCAAGTGGCTTTCAAAACCAGCATTAAACCATGCTAAAACATGCTTATAAAACAGAATTAAACCATGCAAAACACATGCATAACAATCCTCAACGACATTTGCTTTTAAAACCAAATCACAACACAATTCAAGAACAAAAATCCTTTTACTTACTCTTGAGCTTAGCAAGTTGTTTAGACTTACACTAAGCTCCCAAAAACCTTCAAACCTTGGTTTAAAAGCTGAAATCCCAACTTCACTCACCGATAACCAAACAAGACTAGCCAACAAGCCCTCCAAGCTTCCGAAACCTTCCGCAAACACCTTCAAAGCTCACGGATCAAACTCCCCTGTTTCAAGCACACAAAAACAGAACATTAATGCATCCTTATGCATTAAAACACCAGCAACAACAACACAACTCGCTGCTCATCACAAATCTAACAATTTGGCTACCAAACACAACCGAAATCACCTCCAAACATCTCCAAAACTTAACCCAGCCAAGATCCATCACTTCTAACCATTTTTATACATCAATTAACATGCAAAATGATCACAAACACGTCCTTATACCTCCAGGTATAACAGATCACCAAAAACACTCCAAAACAACCAAAAACTCAAGCAAAACTTAGGAAATTCAACCTATCCGGGATTGCATTGATTAAACCTCAACTTCTAATCAATTTAGCATTCATTTAACATCATTTTGACACTCCAAAACACTGCCCAAACAGATCACACGAAAATTTCACCAAAATCACCAAATCTTGCATTTTAGCCAAAAATCAAGATCTCATTTGAAAAGCCATTAACAAAACATAAATCAAGGATTGAAAACTTAGGAATTTCAGTAAAGAACTGATAGTTTAGAGGAGAAGGACGTTCTTACCTCCAAACTTGAATTTCTCCATTTTAGAGCCAAAAAGCTTGATGAAACAACTTGCGAATTGAGAGGTTTTGTTGATGAGATGATTAGGAATCAAATGAGAGTTGAAATGAGAGATTTAGATGTCAAAATCAGAGAAAGAAATCTGGAGAATTTTGTTTGGGTTGAGAGAAAATGAGAGAAAAGAGAAATTGAGAGAAAATGGAAAATTAGTTAGGAAATTGGTTAAAATGATTTCCCTCCCTTTCTTAATCTTTAAAAATCAGAATAAGGCCTTAAAATATCTTAGAAAAATCTGGAGAAATCCTTTTTGGAATAATAGCTCCTTAAAGATTCAAAGTTTCAATCCTTTATAAAACTGTCCCGAAACTTTCAAAAATTACATTTTGGTCACTAGCCAAAATGTCAACCTTCCGAACCTCATTTTCCAAAATTGATTTCACAGTTCACTTATATATTAAAAGATGATTTTAGAACATTTTTCCATATTTTTAATGCAACCCGAACTAGGCTTTCCTAAATTCACTCTTATATATTCGATCAGCACTTTGACCGAACCGGTCAACACCCAAAACTTCTGAGCCCAAAACCGGGGCGTTACAACTCTCCCCCCCTTAGGAAATTTCGTCCTCGAAATTTCAACTGGCGAAAAGAGAAACAACATCCTTCTCAAAGCCACACACAAGACAACACAACCATCTCAAACACCACTGACCACTTTCCACACAAAACCTCCACCATACACTGTTCACAAATCCAAACTCTCAAAGGTAACCACGACTTAACCTTCCACATAACCGAACCGTACACAACCCCAACATCAACCTGAAAAACTTCAGCTCTTACAGCAGACAACACTGTAACACACAACTTCCAAGACTTGTCTACACAGAGACAACAACCAATCCAACTCAGCCACTAGGCAACCTCTCTGCTTCTAAAACTCTTGCAAACTCCCAAACCTCTTCCAAAGATTTTCCCAATAAGCAAAAATCCTTAAACATCAACTGTTTACACAAGCTCTTCAACGAAGCTGACAATCCTTCACATCCGCCAAAAACATTACCATAACAGCTCATCAGGACTATCCACCCCAAATACCAAAAATTACATCACAACCCCAACTTGAAACCGTCAGCCGTTCCACACACCACCAACTGACTTCAAACGGAACTTTCTTAACCACAACCAGCCAACCACTTCTCACAAGAACCCAAACAACCAACAAAAGCCTTCGATCTTTCACAGCCCTTCCTCTACAAACTTCAACCAGAACACTTGCATTACCAGAACATTACTTAACCAAAACACACATAACAGCTTCTGCACTCCTCAAAGGTTGCTAAGAACCAACACAACCCTTTCACAACAACCTAAAAGCTAAACTACCTCAGCACTTGGAAAACACAACCTCAAACTGCAACATCACTTATCACCAAGGAACTACCACTTCCTTTTAGTTAAACAAACCACTTAACCGATACTAACCTCAACCGATACCCTTCACCACCAAACCGCTAACCTCTCTGAGCATCAAACACTATCCTTCTACCACAGGCTATACCACCCTCACTATCACCAGCAACTGGTTTACCAAACTCCAACACCTCTAGCTCACACTTAGCACCAAACAACCTCTAAAAACCCATCATCCCACCTAATCCAACCACAACACTAGCAGATTCGATTAGTTATTAGCGAGTGTGAACATCGTATGCATGATCACCTACATGCCCTATCAATGCCTGATGTACATGTATGCAAAACCTCTAATGTCATGCCACATGTATGCATGGACCAACATATATAATATAGCATATAACAATGATTTTAGCTGTGCATGAATGCCAGTTCACACCCTCCAATAACATCCTCAAAATCTGTCTAAGAACAACCTCCTAACTCACCTTTAACTTATCTAACTCCATCATACCAACAACCACTAACCACAAGATATTCACCCAAGCCTTCTTCACACCCAAGATATTACCAAACCACAACTACCATTACCCCAAACATACTAGCAACAAGACTAGACTTACCACGCAAGGAAACCAACAGAAACTAAACTAAGGCAACTAAAGCAAAGATCACTTAACAAGGTTACCTGGAAGCACAACACCACCCTGAAGCTTCATCAAACGAGCTCTCTTCCTTGCGAAACCATCATCCTCCTGCCGCGCCATTGCAGCACCAGCTAACACACCAGGGTTACCACCAACTCCTTGCAGTAAAGAACCTTGGCTGTTCCGAGCCAACATCAAACAATCACGCCTCATGTGTCCAGCAGACCCACATTTCCAGCAAACTCCATCTCCCAAACTCTTCACAACCTTCTGCTTTTTCTACCACCTCTGAACCTCGCCCCGGCCGTACCCACGACCTTTCAAAGATCCTTTGGCTAACATCAAAGCTGACTTCACTCCATGAGAACAATCACGCTTAACATGCAACTTAGATCCACAATTCCAACAAACACCTGCGCCCCAACAATCTCCAACATGTTGCCTTTTACAACGGACACACACAGATGACTGAGCTTCCACTCCTTGCTCAAGCAACACTTGCTCAACAACAGCACTACCCGCGCCTTGCTTAACCCTTGGAAATTCCCTTCCAAGATATCTCCCATAAAAGGCCGATACAAAGAAATCCCAATCAATATCAGGAACATGTGACGCCACAGCCACAGATGTCCACCAGGCACACGCATCCTCCAACATCAGAGAAACCACACTCCCCAGCTTACAGGCATAATCACAGCCTTCCTGATCCAAAATCAGAACCACATTGGCCAACCAGGCCTCAAACATCTCCAGGGAAGAACCATAATACTCCACAGCACCCAAATCAGGCAAACACTGCTTCGGCAAACCCTCAAATCTAGCCAGCACATCTACTGACTTTACCTCAACCACAGCCTGAGATGTTCCCAACACCTCTTGAACAACAGATAAAGAACTTTCCATCACAGAACTAGCTTCTTTCCCTTGCCTTACCATCTCAACTTCAGGCACAGAAGACTGAAACAAAACACCTTTACAAAAGGGCGAATTCTTTGCCTTAACAACCTGCCCCAAGGCAGCAACCATCTCACTCAACCGCCATTCTTTCATTGACTTTGCCATACCACTAACAACAACAAACATACAATCACAACAAGCAAACAAACCAGTTAGACCAGCATTAAGCAAGGATTCAATCTCCAACTCCAAAAACACAATAGCTATATTAATAAGGCAATGGGTATCCCGAATCCTCCCCTTTACATGACATAACAGTCAACACAACATGGATATCACAACATCAAGCATATCAAACAACATACCTTGATCATGCTTACACCAAACAACATCCAAATGCACCAGCACATTAGCAACATAACATGCCCAAAACACATTCACCATGCATAACATCAGCTCATAGCATCAGCACATATCCACATAAACTCAGCCAAGATTCATAACCACAAAACATGCTTGCATACATTAGCAACATGCTCAGAAACATCAACAGCATACTCAAAAACACATGTTTCAAGCAACTTTCATCCACACAACAAGGTAAACATCAAACACACCTCACAACCACTTACCGTTTTCCCCAACTTTCGCAACTCAGCTCTGATACCACCAAATGTAACCCCCGTAGCCCGGCCTAGACGGTTGACCCGAACTACGAAGATTACACGGGGAAAACCAAAGTCAACCCGAAAGTCAACCTTGATTAACGACCCTTTTTTTTTCTTTTTAAACTTGTCTAGATGCACATTAACCTTAGATGTGATCACACAAACACCATGCTCAAAGATCACAAACATCAGAGATCAAACAGGGACCCAATTGAACAAATTACAACTTTAGGGACCAAATTGTAATTTCTGTAAACTTTAAGAACTTAACCAGATTTTAAGTTACCAACTTAAAATTAATCATGTTTCGTGCTTCTCTGCCAAATTTCAGCTCAAACGGAACTCCCGAACTCATACAATTGCACAAACAAGATTCAGGACCAAAATGCAAACATTTTGAAACATTTAACCGCCCATGTCAGCCCCCAACGGTCACCCGTTCCGAAACAGGCCAAGCCCGTTCCGAAACACGGGCCGTTCCGCAACGCGTTCCGCAACGGGGGTCTGGCAGAATGCTTTCCGTTTCGGAACGGTGGCACCCGTTTCGGACGCCTGGGTTCATGCAGGGCACCCGTTCCGAAACGGTGCTATCTGTTCCGAAACACCTAGCCCAGAATGTTGCATTTTGCTCACTCAAACCCACAATTGAACATTCAAACATGCTCCAAAAGCCACCAAACTTTACCAACATGCAATTCAACATAAAAGAGACATACTTGCATCAACAATTCCACAGAAACACAACATATAAGAAAAGCCCCAAATCTATAGGCATGCTTCCTACACAAGCAACCATTTAGGCACAACCTTCCAAAACAAACTCATATAAGCCAATTCATGTTCCAACAACATTAACAACAGCATTTAAACATTCTTGATCAAACATATACGATCACATTCACATAAACCCGAGAGATTCTACCCCATTGCCCTTATTAACTATAGCTATTCACTGAGACATACATCTCCATTGGAGTCCACCTTGAATCCCTTGCTCCTTGCTGTCCAAACTTCAAGAATCTACATTGATGGACAAAAAGAAGCGTAAGCACATAATGCTTAGTGAGGAATGCTCAAAACCAAAACACCATCAATGCAGCGGGTCATTAAAACACTTTAAAACAAACCCGATTTGATTACCAAAGCCATGTTTGAAACCCTTTTCAACATCAAGCTCAAACCATGCATAAACACCATATGCCAAGCTTAAACTAAACCATGGAAACACTCCCATTTCACAACATACCTTTCTTAAACTTGAAAACCATATCAAGCAAGAAACCTTTTTAAAACCATAGCATCAAATATTCCAACACATGCATTTAACCAAGGCAACATAAACCATAACATCATCCTCACATGCCTTTAAAAACAAGTCTCACAAGACTCCAATGCAACATAGATATTTCATGCTCACATGCATCATTTACCAAATGATAACCAACACTTGTTCAACTTAACAAGTAAACATGCATTCACTAGCATCATACACTTTTCATGCAACAATGCATCTTTTCAAGCATCCCATGCAAACATGCATCAATTCAAGCATCTCATGCTTCACATGCAACCATGCATCATTTCAAGCATCTCATGCTTCACATGCAACCATGCATCATTTCAAGCATCTCATGCTTCACATGCAACCATGCATCATTTCAAGCATCTCATGCTTCACATGCAACCATGCATCATTTCAAGCATCTCATGCTTCACATGCAACCATGCATCATTTCAAGCATCTCATGCTTCACTATGATCAAGAACATTACATTGGCTTCCAAGAGATCAACCACATTCACTTTTCAACTCAACAACCCGATCGGATACGCGGATTCCGAGCGTTGTCCCTACGCTCCCTACACACTACCCAATCCAAGGTCTCCCAAATGGGCAACAACCTCCATTTGACCTCAACATCCTAAGGTCCCCATGTATGGACTTTTAAACACCATACAACCTTAGCTTTTCCTCAAGGTTCCCATGTATGGACTTTCAACCACCATACAACCTTGACATGCACAAGGTTCTCCCGTATGGACTTTTAACCACCATACAACCTTTGCATAACCGATTGGTAGTTGTAGAACATCATCTAACGAGATCCGGGACATCACACACAAGATCCACACATGGACTTAACCACTGCCATTGTGATCTCAACAAGCACAAGGTTCTCACATATGGACTTTTAACCACCATATAACCTTTGCTCAACCAAGGTCCTCCCGTGGGCAACAACCTCCACTATGACCTCATCTCGTTAGGAAACTTGAAGGGAGCTTATCCGGTCCACTCTTGACCACTCCACCTCCAAGGCGACTTTATTCACGGTGCACCCAATCCTATAGCCGGCTAACTATATCCGATCAACGAACCAAGAACCATTTACATCTCTTGCCAATATAACCATCTTACCATATTAATCCAATGTTCCACATGCATAAACATAATGCAAAACCATCACAACATTAGCCCAATGATTCACATGCATAACCAATATGCAAAACCATTACATCATTAATCCAATGATTCACATGCATAACCAATATGCAAAAGGTAACATTTAACATCATCAATTCACTGTCTTAAAGCATCATACAAAGCCATTGATCAACATGCAACACTATGCATCAAAATCACAATTACCATATACAAAACCAAGGATCCCTTACCTTGAGCATCCTTCTCAAGTGGCTTTCAAAACCAGCATTAAACCATGCTAAAACATGCTTATAAAACAGAATTAAACCATGCAAAACACATGCATAACAATCCTCAACCACATTTGCTTTTAAAACCAAATCACAACACAATTCAAGAACAAAAATCCTTTTACTTACTCTTGAGCTTAGCAAGTTGTTTAGACTTACACTAAGCTCCCAAAAACCTTCAAACCTTGGTGTAAAAGCTGAAATCCCAACTTCACTCACCGATAACCAAACAAGACTAGCCAACAAGCCCTCCAAGCTTCCGAAACCTTCCGCAAACACCTTCAAAGCTCACGGATCAAACTCCCCTGTTTCAAGCACACAAAAACAGAACATTAATGCATCCTTATGCATTAAAACACCAGCAACAACAACACAACTCGCTGCTCATCACAAATCTAACAATTTGGCTACCAAACACAACCGAAATCACCTCCAAACATCTCCAAAACTTAACCCAGCCAAGATCCATCACTTCTAACCATTTTTATACATCAATTAACATGCAAAATGATCACAAACACGTCCTTATACCTCCAGGTATAACAGATCACCAAAAACACTCCAAAACAACCAAAAACTCAAGCCAAACTTAGGAAATTCAACCTATCCGGGATTGCATTGATTAAACCTCAACTTCTAATCAATTTAGCATTCATTTAACATCATTTTGACACTCCAAAACACTGCCCAAACAGATCACACGAAAATTTCACCAAAATCACCAAATCTTGCATTTTAGCCAAAAATCAAGATCTCATTTGAAAAGCCATTAACAAAACATAAATCAAGGATTGAAAACTTAGGAATTTCAGTAAAGAACTGATAGATTAGAGGAGAAGGACGTTCTTACCTCCAAACTTGAATTTCTCCATTTTAGAGCCAAAAAGCTTGATGAAACAACTTGCAAATTGAGAGGTTTTGTTGATGAGATGATTAGGAATCAAATGAGAGTTGAAATGAGAGATTTAGATGTCAAAATCAGAGAAAGAAATCTGGAGAATTTTGTTTGGGTTGAGAGAAAATGAGAGAAAAGAGAAATTGAGAGAAAATGGAAAATTAGTTAGGAAATTGGTTAAAATGATTTCCCTCCCTTTCTTAATCTTTAAAAATCAGAATAAGGTCTTAAAATATCTTAGAAAAATCTGGAGAAATCCTTTTTGGAATAATAGCTCCTTAAAGATTCAAAGTTTCAATCCTTTATAAAACTGTCCCGAAACTTTCAAAAATTACATTTTGGTCACTAGCCAAAATGTCAACCTTCCGAACCTCATTTTCCAAAATTGATTTCACAGTTCACTTATATATTAAAAGATGATTTTAGAACATTTTTCCATATTTTAAATGCAACCCGAACTAGGCTTTCCTAAATTCACTCTTATATATTCGATCAGCACTTTGACCGAACCGGTCAACACCCAAAACTTCTGAGCCCAAAACCGGGGCGTTACACCTCAAGCAACACCAACCACCTTCGTTGCCTAAGATTCAACTCCTTTTGAGACATAAAATACTTTAAACTCTTATGGTCAGTGTAAACCACACACTTCTCACCGTAAAGACAGTGTCTCCAAATCTTCAATGCAAACACCACCGCATCTAACTCAAGATCATGAGTAGAATAGTTGCCCTCATGCACCTTCAACTCTCTAGACGCACAAGCTACAACCTTCTTACCTTGCATCAACACGCAACCCAACCCAACATATGAGGCATCACTATAAACCACAAACTCCTTACCCGATTCTGGTTGAATCAAAATAGGAGCTTGCGTCAACGCTTCCTTCAACTTCTCAAAAGCCTGGTGCATATCATCCGTCCACTCAAAGCAAACATTCTTTTGCAACAACTTGGTCAAAGGAGCAGCAATCTTAGAAAAACCTTCAACAAACCTTCAATAATACCCAGCCAACCTAAGGAAACTTCGCACCTCCGTCACCGATTTAGGCATTTTCCAACTCATAATTGCCTTAACCTTGTGCGGGTCAACCCGAATACCTTCGATTTACACCACATGTTCAAGAAAACCACCTCTCTGAGCCAAAGTTCACACTTTCTCAGCTTAGCATAAAGTTGATTCTCCAAAAGCAGTTGTAACACAATTCTCAAATTCTTATCATGATCCTCCTTGGTACGCGAGTACACGAGAATATCATCGATAAACACTACCGCAAACTGATTTAGATACTCATGGAACACCCTTCTCATCATATCCATAAATGCAACTGGTGCATTTGTCAACCCAAACGATATCACTAAGAACTCATAATGGCCATACCTCGTTCGAAAAACTGTTTTGGGTACATCCGCATCCTTAACCTTTAACTGATAGTACCCTGACCTCAAATAAATCTTTGAAAACACTGATGCACCATGAAACTGGTCAAACAAATCATCAATCCTCGGCAAATGGTACTTGATTTTAATCGTCAATGTTGCGTGTAAAAGAGTCTATCGCAATGGTAGTGCAAGTATACACGGCGCAAGTAGTAAAGTGATACGAAGTATCGGATATCGTCTCCACAGGGATTGGGCTAATAGCTTCACCTTAGTTCACTGCACGAAAGTAAAGAAAATATTTGAGAAAGTTGTCACGAGAATAATAAAGTAAACATAAATAAAAGAGTAAAGATATCAAGATAGAGAGAATGGGCTGGTATTGAATTGCTCAGTAGTGCAGGTATTGCAGAATAAAGTGATACGTTAGCATGTCTGACGCGTCTGACACACGTTCCGCGTCTGTTACGCGTCTGTGACGTGTTTTTGCGTCTATCGTGACAGCGTGATGACAGCCTGTATTTTATGTGTCTGTCGCGGCAGCTGTAACGACAAGCTTCAACATTTGGGCTTTGTTGGGCTGATGGATGAATGGTGGGCTGAGTTCACTTCTCCTGTTCTTCTTGACTCCTTTATTTCCTAAAAACAATAAACATAAAAACATTATTCAAATAAAATAAACCTTATTTCCGAATAATTAATAAATAATAATAAAAAAAAATAAAATTAAAATTTAGGTTAAATTAGGGATGCCAGGTGGGACATCTCCTAAGGTAACCACTTCTTGCATTCCTGGGGCTTCAGTCCCCTGATAATGCTTGAGGCGCTGTCCGTTGACTTTGAATTGGTGCCCGTCTTTTAATGATCGGATTGTGATGGCACCATGGGGAAAAACCTGTACGACTTGGAATGGGCCAGACCATCTAGATTTTAGTTTCCCTGGGAAAAGTTTCAGTCTAGAATTGAACAACAATACAAGCTGCCCTAGGCAGAACTGTCGTGGCAGCAACTTTTTGTCATGCCACTTCTTTGTTTTATCCTTGTAGATTCTTGCATTGTCATAGGCCATTGTTCGGATTTCTTCAATTTTGTTCAAATCTAACAGCCTTTTCTGCCCTACCCTGTCCAAATCCATATTCACTGCCTTGATTGCCCATTATGCTCTGTGCTCTATCTCGACAGGTAGATGACATGTTTTCCCATAAATCAATCGATACGGAGACATGCTCAATGGAGTCTTAAAAGCTGTCCTATATGCCCATAACGCATCATTGAGGAGTAAAGGCCAATCTTTCCTAGTTGGCTTAACCATATTCTCGAGAATGTTCTTAACTTTCCTATTAGATATTTCAACTTGTCCATTGGTTTGCGGGTGATGTGCTGTTGCGATCTGATGCTTGACACCATATTTCTTCAAGGCAGCAGCTATAACCCTATTGTCAAAATATCTCCCTTCATCACTGATAATCACTTTAGGGATGCCAAACCTAGAAAAGATATTTTTGTGTAAAAATCTTTGGACTGTCTTGGCATCATTCTTTTGAGTGGCGATAGCTTCAACCCACTTAGAGACATAATCTACTGCCAGGAGGATGTATAGATTCCCACATGAAGATGGAAAAGGTCCCATAAAATCAATCCCCCAAACGTCGAAGATCTCGACTTCTAGAATGTTCTGCAGCGGCATCTCGTTTCTTCTTGAGATGTTTCCTGTCCTTTGGCACCTGTCACAGCTCTTGTAGAAGATTTGTGCATCTTTATACAGTGACGGCCAGTAGAACCCTGACTGTAGCACCTTGGCTGCGGTTTTGTTGCCTCCTAAGTGACCTCCAAACTGTGAAGCATGGCAGTGATGAAGAATGTCTTCTTGCTCTTCTTGTGGTACACACCTCCTTATAACCTGATCTGCACAAATTTTGAAAAGAAGAGGTTCGTCCCAATAATAATGCTTAACATCATTTTGAAACCTCTTCCTGGCTTGATAATTAAGATCGGAAGGAATTATTCTGCTACCTATAAAATTAACGAAATCAGCATACCAGGGGAGTTTAGAAGACTTACCTGCCGCCATGGCTGTCGCGGCAGTGATTGCGGCAACAAAGAGCTGCTCATCTGGGAAGGTCTCTAGTATGTTTGTCTCATCTGTTGGTAGACTCTGTCCCTTCTCCAACCTTGACAAGTGATCTGCCACCTGATTTTCTGTCCCTTTTTTGTCCTAAATTTCAAGGTCGAATTCTTGCAGTAGCAGGATCCACCGTAAAAATCTAGGCTTTGCATCTTTTTTCGCAAACAGATACTTCAGGGCAGAATGGTCTGTGTGCACTATTACCTTCATTCCAAGTATGTAAGAACGAAACTTGTCAATGGAGAATACCACATCTAATAACTCCTTTTCTGTGGTGGTATAATTCACTTGGGCGTCGCTCAATGTCTTACTGGCATAATATATGACATGAAATAACTTGTCTCTCCGCTGCCCAAGTGCTGCCCCGACAGCATAGTCACTAGCATCACACATAATCTCAAATGGCTGTGTCCAGTTTGGTGGCTGTACTATTGGGGCTGTTACCAGTTTTTCCTTCAAAACCTTGAATGCTTCAGCACATTCTTCATTAAAGTCAAAGGGTCGGTTCTGCTCCAGAAGATGGCATAGGGGCTTGGTGATTTTTGAGAAATTTGCAAATGAATCTCCGATAAAAAACCGGCATGTCCCAAGAAACTTCTAATACCCTTGACTGTAGTTGGCGGCGGCAGCTTTTCGATCACTTCTATTTTGGCCCTGTCGAATTCTATCCCAGGACAGCTAATCTTATGGCCAAGGATATCCCTTCATCCACCATAAAGTGGCATTTTTCCCAATTTAGGACTAGGTTTGCTTTTTCACATCTTTCAAGTACCTTTTGTAGATTGCCTAGGCAGTTCTCAAAATCATCTCCAAAGACTGAAAAATCATCCATAAATATTTCAAGGAAGTCCTCCACCATATCGGAGAATATGGCCATCATGCACCTTTGGAAGGTGGCGGGTGCATTGCATAATCCAAAAGGCATTCTCCTAAAAGCATATGTTCCGTAGGGGCATGTGAAGGTCGTCTTTTCTTGATCGTCCGGTGCGATATCTATTTGATTATAACCTGAATAACCATCAAGAAAACAATAGTAAGGTTTACCCGCTAATCTATCAAGCATTTGATCAATAAAGGGTAGAGGAAAGTGGCCCTTTCGGGTAGCTTTGTTAAGCTTCCGATAGTCCATACAAACCCTCCAACCGGTCACAGTCCTGGTTGGGATTAACTCATTGTTTTCGTTGGTCACCACGGTCATTCCTCCTTTCTTTGGAACGCATTGCACCGGGCTTACCCATTTGCTGTCGTAGATGGCGTAAATAATACTAGCATCTAACCATTTGATTATCTCTTTACGCACCACCTCTTTCATCGCATGGTTTAGCCGCCTTTGAGCATCTATAGTCGGCATATGATCTTCCTCTAAAAGGATTTTGTGCATGCATAACACCTGACTAATGCCTTGAATATCGGCTATCGTCTATCCAATTGCCTTTTTGTGCTACCGTAGCATCCCTATTAGCTGTTGTTCCTGTTCCTGCATCAACTTAGAAGAGATGATTACGGGCAACATATCATTTGAACCAAGAAAAGCATATTTTAGCTGCCCTGGCAGGGGCTTCAGTTCTAAAACATAGGGCTCAACAGTAGATGGCTTTTGGATTGCATGGTTATCCGAAGTATAATTTAAGGGTTCGAATAACTTACCTGGACGATCGCCTATCAAGTTTACCTCCTCCTGATCGTCAGTATCAGATGTATCGAAGTCAGAGGAGTTGCTGTCGTGACAATCCTGTAGGTGGCTGCCGAGGCAGTGACCAATTCTGATGTCGTGACAACCCAACCTGATGCAAGGTTGATCAAAGGTAACTTCAGTGATAACCTTACATTCCTCGTCTGCATCAGCATGCTTCATAGCTTGGAGAACATTCAACTTAATCTCTTGGTCGTTCACTCTCATAGTGAGTTCTCCCTTTTCCACATCAATCAGTGATCTTTCCGTGGCTAAGAAGGGTCGCCCCATGATGATTGGTGCTTTTTCGTCTACTTCACAATCTAAAACAAGAAAGTCAGCAGGAAATATAAATTTATCCACTCTTACAAGAATATCTTCGATTTTTCCCTCCAGATGAACATAAGAGCGGTCTGCCAGCTACAGAATTACTGTCGTGGGCCGCGCCTTTCCAATACCTAATTTCTGAAAAACAGATTTTGGCATTAAATTAATACTAGCACCAAGATCACAAAGTGCCTTACCCACATATTTATCTCCGATTACACAAGGGATGATGAAGCTCCTCGGATCCTTCTTTTTCTGGGGTGGCTGCCTATGAAGAATACTCATGCATTCTTCTATCATCTTAACCGTTTCAAATTCCCCAAGTTTAGATTTCTTTGACATGACATCCTTGAGAAATTTGGCGTAACCGGGCATCTCCCTAACGACATATAATAGCGGAATATTAATATGAACCTGCTTAAAAATATCATAAATCTTTTTGAGCTGAGATTCTTGCTTTGCTTGCTATAACCGTTGAGGAAAAGGAGGTGGGGGACGATAATCAGCAATACATCATTCCCACTGCATACGAATCTGAGGAGGTTTGGGTTCATCATTTTTTTCCTCTGTCGCTTCTGCTGTCGTGACAGGCTCATCGGCAGCAGTCTGTTTGTTACCTGTCGGGGCAGCTTCCTCGGCAGGTTTGTCCAAGGCTGGTTTCCTTATTGTTTCAGCTTCCTTTTCCGGCCCTGGTAATTTCTTCCCACTCTTAGTAGTAATAGCCTTACATTGCTCATGTGTGGGCTGCATAGCATTTTCAGTATTACTAGGGAATTCTCCAGTCTGCCTTGGCTTGATATGCTGGGAAACTTGACCCATTTGTGTCTCCAAAGATTTTAGAGTAGCTTCATGATTCGTCATCTGCATCTCTGTTTTATCCATGAAATTCTCTGTTTTCTTGACAAATTAATTCATATTCTCAATATAAGTACCTGTCTGAGACATAAAAGTGGCCAGAGTCTGTTCCAATATACTGTTCGTGGCAGCTGGTGGCTGTTGTTGCTGCTGTTGCGGCGGCAGTTGCTGTCGAGTCAGCAATCTAGGTCCTCTCTGATTCTGATTGTGTGCTTGAGGATTCAAGGCATTATTAGGATTGCTCCAAGAAAACTTGGGATCCTTTCTCCAGTTGGGATTATAGTTGTTGGAATTGTAATTCGGCTTATAGTTTCCAACATACTTTCCCTCTTCTAACTGTATAGGACACTCATCTGAACTATGATTTCCCTCACAGATTTCACATACCTCCTCAACAGCAAATCCATGTTGTGCATCATCATTCAAGAGCTTTTTCATTGCATTAGTAAGGTATGCCACCTGTGATTTGATTGTGCTGTCGGCCTCATAATCCTTAACAGCTAGTACCCGTTTACCCCCTCTTCTTGCTGTCGGAAACTACTATTCATTCTTAGCCAGATTTTTCAATACTTGCATTTCCTCGTCCGAGTCTTTATCCAATAATAATTTGTTTGCTGCTGAATCAATTCGAATACGAGTTTGTAAGTTGGCAGCATTATAAAACTTAGTTACCTGATTCCAGACGGGGAATCCATGCATTGGGAAGTTCCGTAGAAGAGTAGTAAATCTGTCTCAGGCCTCGTGCATTGGCTCGTCAACTTCCTGTTGAAAAGTAGCGATTTCATTACGTAATTGCTTAGATAAATGCGAAGGATTAAAACGAGATAAAAATTCACGAGATAAATCTGCCCAAGTTCTAATTGAACCCGACGTAAGTTTATTCCACCAAGTTTTTGCTCTGTCCTTCAATGAATGAGGAAATAACCGAAGCCTCAGTATCTCCGGATTAACTCCTGGCAGTCTAAACGAACCACAGATTTCCTGAAACGTTTTTAGATGCTCCCTAGCATCCTCTGTAACAGCACCACTGAATTGACCGGCATTGTTGATCATGCTAAACATAACAGGTTTCAGCTTGAAGTTGTCAACATCTATGTCTGGCAGCGTGGTTTCCAGTTCTACATGATCGTTCAACATGTAGTCACGACAGGACCGTCGTCCGGAAGCGACAGCAGCATCAACAACAGGTTGTCTACCCTCTCCATCTCCAACAGGAGGGTCATCTTGTAACCCCCTTAACCCGGCCTAGACGGTTGACCCGAATTAAGAAAGTCACACGGGGAAAACCAAAGTCAACCCGAAAGTCAACCTTGATTAACGACCCTTTTTTTTTCTTTTTAATCTTGTCTAGATGCACATTAACCCTAATTGTGATCACTCAACAACATATTCAAAGATCACAAGCATCAGAGATCAAACAGGGACCCAATTGAACAAATTACAACTTTAGGGACCAAATTGTAATTTCTGATAAATAGGAGGACTTAACCCAAATTAAAGTTACCAACTTGAAATTAGTAAGATTTCATGCTTCTCTGTGAAATTTCAGCTCAAAAGGACTTCCCGAACTCATACAATTGCACAAACAAGGTTCAGGACTAAAACACAAACAATTCAAAACATTTAACTGCCAATGTCAGCCCCCAATGGTCACCCGTTCCGGAACAGGCAGAACCCGTTTCGAAACACGGGCCGTTCCGCAACGCGTACCGGAACACGGACTGGCAGTAGCCAAACTGTTTCGGAACGGTCTCTCCCGTTTCGGACGCCTGGGCTTGTTTAAGGCACCTGTTCCGAAACGGCAGGCACTGTTCCGAAACGCCCTGCACAGATTGCCCCAAAATGCATACTTAAACATACAATTGAACATCCAAACATGCTCCAATTACCACCAAACTTTACCAACATGCAATTCAACATATATGAGACATACATGCATCTACAATTCAACAAAATAACATCATATATGAAAAACCCCAAATCTATAGGCATGCTTCCTACACAAGCAAACCATTCAAGCATAAACTTCCATTTCAAGCATGTAAAGGCCAAACTCAAAACCAACATTCTCAACAACATTCAACATACATAGGGAGTTCAAAACCTCTCCCAAAACATACACATAGGTCCCCCATTGCCAAATTACCAAAAGCTAAAAATGTACTTAAGAAACCTTCCATACTTTGAGCTTTACTTTCACTTGAATGCTTGCCCTCCTTGCTGCCCTCAAGGTACTCTAATGTTCTGCATTATTGATTTAAGAAAACGAAAGAGAGCGTAAGCAAAAGCTTAGTGAGGAAAGCTCAATAAAACCATTCAATAATGCATTTATAAAACACTTTATAAATCATGCTTCAAATCAACATTTACACATGCTCAAAAGCATACTTTAAACAAGCATCTCATGCTTCATATCATAACATGTCATATTGGCCACAAGTGATAAATTCCATTTCTTTAAAAACAAGTTCATCAACTTTCACCCCAAGGACTTTTAAACACCTTGGCCCCAAGGACTTTTAAACACCTTGGCCCCATGGACTTTTAACCACCATGGAATGGACCACACAAGGACTTTTAACCACCTTTGTGTCCGTATCAAGTTACACCCCAAAGACTTTTAAACACCTTGGCCCCAAGGACTTTTAAACACCTTGGCCCCATGGACTTTTAAACACCATGGCCCCATGGACTTTTAAACACCATGGAAAGGATCACACAAGGACTTTGAACCACCTTTGTGTCCGTAGCAAGAATCATCCAAGGACTTTTAACCACCTTGATGTTCTTAAGTAAACAAGGTTCACTCAAGGACTTTTAACCACCTTAGTGACCTTAACCTTTTCAAAACATCACTTGCCAATATACATCATTATCAATAATTTATCCACTGTTTTAATGCATTAAACCAAGCCATATTCATCATGCATTTAAAAGCATCAAACCACATTTAATCAATGTTCAAAAACAAGGAACTCTTACCTTGAGCTTCCTTCAACATATGGCTTACAAAAACAACATTAACCATGCTAAATCATGCTTTCAAAACAGAGTTTAAAACATGCAATAAACCACATTGCACAACAATCAAATCATGGCCACCACTAGAGAGTATTTCCGAAAACTTACACTTGAGCTTAGCAAAGTTGTTTAGACTTAAACTAAGCTCCCAAGACATTGGTTTCAAAGCTGAAAACCCAATTTCACTCACCGATTCCACTTCTCCTCTTGCCGAAGCACCAAATCAAGCTTCCGGATCAACAACTCTTGGATCCTGTAACGCCCCGGTTTTGGGCTTAGGAGTTTTGGGCGTTGACCGGTTGGTCAAAGTGCTGTTCGAATCATAAGAGGTTAAATTAGGAAAGCCTAGTTCGGGTTGCATTAAAAATATGGAAAAATGTTCTAAAATCACCTTTTAATATAATTAAGTGAACTGTGAAATCAATTTTGGAAAATGAGTTTTGGAAGTGTGACATTTTGGCTAGTGACCAAAATGTAATTTTCGCAAGTTTGGTGGCTATTTTATAAAGGGTTGGAACTTTGAATCTTTAAGGAGCTATTAATCCAAAGGTGATTTCTCCAGATTTTTCTAAGATTTTATAAGCTATTTTCTGATTTTAAAGATGTCAAAAAGGAGGGAAAGCTCATTTTGGCTATTTTCTCAACTAACTTCCCATTTTCTTTCTCTCTTTTTCTCTCAAACCAAACACTACATTTCCAGAGATTGTTTCTGATTTTCTCACCTAAATTCCTCCTTTCAACTCTCATTTGATTCCAAATCATTGTATCTTCAAAACCTCTTCAATTGCTACAAGTTTCAACAAGCATTTTGATTGCAAAAAGTGGAGAAATACAAGTTTGGAGGTAAGAACGTCCTTCTCCTCTAAACTATCAGTTCTTTACTGAAATTCCTAAGTTTTCAATCCTAAATTGATGTTTAATTAAAGGCTTTTAAGTTGATTTATGGATCTTGGTTTATTATGCAAGATCTTGATGATTTTTGATGATTTTCGTTAGATCTGAGTAATCTGTGTTTTAAGAGATGTTTTTGATGTTAAATGATCTCTAAAATGATGTGGAATTGAGTCTTGATTGATGCAATCCCGGATAGGTTGAGTTTCCTAAGTTTAGCTTGTGTTTTAAGGTAGTATTTGAGGTGATCTTGGTGATCTGATGTTGCTGGAGGTATAAGGTTGTTGATAGGATGTTTTTAGATGTTATATGATGTTAATGGAAGTGAGGTTGTGCTGGTTTATGGCTGGGCTTTGTTTAGAAGTGGTTTGGATGCATTTTCGGTTGTGTTTGGTGGCCGAAAATGGAGTTTGGATGAGAGCAGCGAGTTTAGGTGCTTTCATTGAAGCAATTAATGCATGATGATGCATTAATCCTCTGCTTTGATGTGTTGAAACAGGGGAGGCATCTTTGGATCCAAGATTGGTTGATCCGGAAGCTTGATTTGGTGCTTTGGCTTGAAGCAAAGTGGAAATTGGTGAGTGCATTTGTGGAAATTGGATTTCAGCTTTTAAAACCAAGGTTTGAAGGTTTTGGGAGCTTAGTTTAAGTCTAAACAACTTTGCTAAGCTCAAGTGTAAGTTTTCGGATTTTCTCTCTAGTGGTGGCCATGTTTTGATGTGATGCAAAATGATGATTTGCATGTTTTTAATTACTGTTTTGAAAGCATGTTTTAGCATGGATTTTGCTGATGATATAAGCCATATGTTGAAGGTAACTCTAGGTAGGAGTTCCTTGCTTTTGTACATTGAAATGATGTGGTTTGATGCTTTGAAATGCATGATGAAATTGGCTTGGTTAAATGCTTTAAAACAGTGGATTATATGATGAATATGATGTATATTGGCAAGTGATGTTTTGAAAAGATTAAGGTCACTAAGGTGGTTAAAAGTCCTTGAGTGAGCCTTGTTACTTAAGATCATCAAGGTGGTTAAAAGTCCTTGGATGAGTCTTGTTGCGGACACTAAGGTGGTTAAAAGTCCTTAGGTGATCCATTCCATGGTGTTTAAAAGTCCATGGGGCCAAGGTGTTTAAAAGTCCTTGGGGCCAAGGTGTTTAAAAGTCCTTGGGGTGATTCAAGCATTGGACACAAAGGTGGTTAAAAGTCCTTGTGTGGTCCTTATTCATGGTGTTTAAAAGTCCATGGCCAAGGTGTTTAAAAGTCCTTGGGGCCAAGGTGTTTAAAAGTCCTTGGGAAAGTTGTTGAACTTGTTTTAATAAATGAAATGTATCACTTGAGCCAATATGACATGTTAAGTATTTTAAGAAGCATGAGATGCTTGTTTTAATGATTATGTTGAAGCATGAGATTGCTTGTTTTAATTATGCTATTGAGCATGTGCAAAGGTTGATTTAAGCATGGTTTATAAATGGTTTTAATTGCATTATTGAATTGTTTTTAATGAGCATGCCTCACTAAGCTTTTGCTTACGCTCTCTACGTTTTCTTAATTCAATAATGCAGAGCATTAGAGTACTTTGAGGGGCAGCAAGAAAGGGCAAGCAATCAAGTTCAAGTGAAGCTCAAAGTATGGAAGGTTTTGTTAAACATTTAGCTTTTGTGTGATTTGGCAATGGGGGACCAATATGTATGTTTTGGGAGGTGTTTGAGACTCCCTAAGTATGTTGAATGTTGTTGAGATTGCTGGTTTTTGAATTGGAACCTTATATGCTTGTTTTGGAAGTTTGGTGTTTGAATAGCTAGCTTGTGTAGGAAGCATGCCTATAGAATTGGGGCTTTTTGCATATGATGTTGAATTGTTGATTTGTTGATTCCTATAAGTCTTAAATATGTTTAATTGCATGCTGGTAAAGTTTGGTGACATTTGGAGCATGTTTGAATGATCAATTGCATGATTTGGTATGCTTGTTTACTGCAATCTGTGCAGGCGTTTCGGAACAGTATGCACCGTTTCGGAACGGGTGCCTTACACGAACCCAGGCGTCCGAAACGGTGTGCACCGTTTCGAAACGGTTTGGTCTCTGCCAAGGCCTTGTTTCGGAACGGTGTCGAACGGTTTCGGAACGGCCCGTGTTTCGGAACGGGGTCGATCTGTTTCGGAACGTCCGACCGTTAGGGGGCTGACATTGGCAGTTATATGTTTTGAATTGTTTACGTTTTGGTCCTGAATCTTGTATGTTCAATTGTGTGAGCTTGGGAAGTCCTTTTGAGCTCAAATTTCACAGAGAAGCATGAAATGTGATTAATTTCAAGATGGTAACTTTAATTGGGGTTAAGTCCTTTTAATTATCAGAAATTACAATTTGGTCCCTAAAGTTGTAATTTGTTCAATTGGGTCCCTGTTTGATCTCTGATGTTTGTGATCTTTGAGTATGATGTTTGTGTGATCACAATTAGGATTAATGTGCATCTAGACAAGATTAAAAAGAAAAAAAGGGTCGTTAATCAAGGTTGACTTTCGGGTTGACTTTGGTTTTCCCCGTGTGACTTTCTTAATTCGGGTCGACCGTCTAGGCCGGGTTAAGGGGGTTACAGATCCAAAGATGCCTCCCCTGTTTTAACACATCAAAGCAGAGGATTAATGCATCATCATGCATTAATTGCTTCAATGAAAGCACCTAAACTCGCTGCTCTCATCCACACTCCATTTTCGGCCACCAAACACAACCGAAAATGCATCCAAACCACTTCTCAACAAAGCCCAGCCACAAATCATCAAAACCAAACATCTATTAACATCATTTAACATCTAAAAAGAACCTATTAACATCCTTATACCTCCAGCAACATCAGATCCACAAGATCACCTCAAAAACAAACAAGAATCACAAGCTAAACTTAGGAAACTCAACCTATCCGGGATTGCATTAATCAAAACTCAATTCCTTATCAATTTAGAGTCCAAATAACATCAAAAACACATCTCAAATCACAGATTTAACAGATCAAACGAAAATCATCAAAAATCACCAAATCTTGCATTATAAGCCAAGATCCAATTCACAACTCAAAAGCCTTTAATAAAACATCAATTAAGGATTGAAAACTTAGGAATTTCAGTAAAGAACTGATAGTTTAGAGGAGAAGGACGTTCTTACCTCCAAACTTGAGTTTCTCCTCTTTTTGGAATCAAAAACCTTGATGAATCAAGTAGCAAATGATGAGGTTTTGTAGATATGTTGATTAGGAATCAAAAGAGAGTTGAAAGGAGGGATTTAGGTGAGAAAATCAGAAATAATTCTCTGGAAGAAAGTGTTTGGGTTGAGAGAAAATGAGAGAAATGAAAATAGGAAGTTAGTTATCAAAATGGCCAAAATGGCTTTCCCTCCACTTTTGATATGTTTTAAAATCAGAATAAATCCTTAAAATATCTTAGAAAAATCTGGAGAAACTACTTTTGGAATAATAGCTCCTTAAAGATTCAAAGTTTCAACCCTTTATAAAACAGTCACCAAACTTTCAAAAATTACATTTTGGTCACTAGCCAAAATGTCACCCTTCCAAAACTCATTTTCCAAAATTGATTTCACAGTTCACTTAATTATATTAAAAGATGATTTTAGAACATTTTTCCACATTTTTAATGCAACCCGAACTAGGCTTTCCTAATTTCACCTTTTTAGATTCGAACAACACTTTGACCAAACCGGTCAACACCCAAAACTCCTAAGCCCAAAATCGGGGCGTTACACATCTCCTCGGTGTGCCATTGTCTCTAACTGTTCCTCAAGGTACTCGTTCCTTGCTAGTAAGTGACGAAGTTGTTTCTTGAGATTGAATGAACGTTCGATTTCTAGATCTAATGGATACTCAGGATCTTTACCTCGGTTCGATCTGCGCATAAACAAGAAACCTTGTGGAAAGCAAGAGTTGGGTGCACCAGAGAAAAACAGAAAAATAAAAAGAAAAACAAAAACGAAAAGTGCAGAAAAAGAAAAGGTAGAGTTATGTTGCCAATCCCCGGCAACGACGCCAAAAACTTGTTACGTGTAAAAGAGTCTATCGCAATGGTAGTGCAAGTATACACGACGCAAGTAGTAAAGTGATACGAAGTATCGGATATCGTCTCCACATGGATTGGGCTAATAGCTTCACCTTAGTTCACTGCACGAAAGTAAAGAAAATATTTGAGAAAGTTGTCACGAGAATAATAAAGTAAACGTAAGTAAAAGAGTAAAGATACCAAGATAGAGAGAATGGGCTGGTATTAAATTGCTCAGTAGTGCAGGTATTGCAAAGTTTAGGAAATCCAGTTCTGTCGTCGCTCCCGTCGCGGCAGCAGTCCGTTGATTTTCGCGGCAGCAAACACTCAACTCAGTACTTCAAGTTTCGCAAGAATCCCAGATGTGCCTTGGCCTATCCCTAGGTCCAAGAATGTCGATGATCACGTCTTTGATGATACCTCCCGGCGTGAATCGAAGGATGAACACCGATGTGGATGAATTCTTCTTTAGCCACTTAACCTCATCCTATCCCTAGGTTCGAGATAGTTCAACTATAAACTAGAGAACTTGCTCTTATTTCTTTCGTATACTTAACTCTCCCGATGCTAAGTAAATAGATAACCTCACAATGATCTCCCGACGCTCTTGCAAGATATTAATAACCAAAATAAGAGAACTTGTAGTTTATTTTATTGAACTGAAAATTCCTAAAACAAAACAACCCTTGCAACTACTTTACAAATCAACCCGTGGCCCTAGGGGGAATTTATAACATGTTGTGGGAAGGAAAATGACTAGAGTTTTGGGAAGGAAGCTAGGGTTTCGGTTATGCCTCCCTAGGTCAAAATATATGCCCTTATATAAGTTTTGGGCTCAAGTTATCTAAATTACCAAGAATACAACTTTAATTGAAAGTATGATTCTAATAAAGACTAAATCTTCAAGGAATCTACTTTCCAGCCATCATCTTCCTTGCTTGGGATTTTCTCTCCTTGAACTTTGGGCTTGACATTCCTTTTGATCTGGGGCTTGGAAAAATATGAGGTTTTCACACGACAGACAGGCTGAATTTTCTCTATCTGTCGAGGTCCACTTTGCTTCTTCTCCTCAAAACTGCTGTCATCCTCTGCTGCCACGGCGGCAACCATGGCAGCATCGTCCTCCTTGACTGCTTGTCTAGTTCCAGCTCTTCTGCTTCACTGCAGAGCGCCTGCCCTTTCCGTATGCTACGACAGCAACCTACAAAAACAACCATTCTTAGTAGAAAATGTGCCTTTTAATATATTTGTGATGTTTTGCTGTAAACTAACCTAAATGCAATGAATAATGCTTGAGTGCAGTAGAAATATGGGTTAAATAGGGTGTAAATAATATAATTTTTACACACTCAACAATCAACTTGTTCAGTTGCCGATAATCTATGCACATACTCCTCATATCATCTTTCTTTTTTACATAGAAGACCGGTGCTCCCCAAGGTGAAACACTTGGCCTTATGAACCCTCGGTCAAGCAATTCGTGAAGTTGCGTCTTCAACTCCTTCAACTCCTTAGGGGCCATGTGATAAGGAGCAATGGACAGATTAGTCGTATTCTCGTACAACTCAATGCCAAACTCAACCTCTCGGTTTTGTGGCAACCCAATCAACTTCTCCAGAAAATACCTAGAAGCTCACATATCATTCGTATGTCATACGCCAGTACTTCCTTCGTACCAGGATTCATCACGTACACCAAGAAAGCTTCACAACCCAACTCCATCACCTGACTCGCTTCAAGAGCTGAAATTGCATTAGACAAGAACTTCACGTTCTCGCCTACGATTACTACCTAGTAATCATCTACAAGCTTCAAGGTGACTCGCTTAACATAAAAATCCACCATAGCTCGATGCTCAACCAACCAGTCCATTCCAAGAATCACATCAAAACCATAAAAAGGTAATTCCATCAAATCAACTAAAAACACATGGCCCTGAATAGATAATTGACATCTCTCATACAATTTTCTTGTAACAACAATTTCACTAAGGAAACTAGTCACACTCCCACATCTAGCACTTCCAAAATGAACTTTCAAGCCACAACTTCCAAAGTAACTTGCAACAACATGCGCAAAAAGCTATACCCCACCGATCAAACGTGGACAAGCTCACCTCACATGGTCATACGATGCACCTACTTAATATGTATCATAAGCTATTCAAGCCATGAAACACTGACCCCAAAATCTTTGTCCAACGTTACTACAACCTCGCCTCAACCCAGGCGTTACCCTTTAAGATTGACCATTTGTACACTGGCTACCACTAAACTAGAGTTCACAACTCACTTCCTAGCACTAGAACCTCTCGCACGAGTTATTAAACCCAAGTTCGGCTCAAATACCTCGCCTGTGTTACCAACACATCAAAAACAATGTAACTAATAAATCAACAGATATGGCTTAACATCAGGCACCAATCCATAAAAGTGCCAACACATTGATGTCTCACATCCAATTCCAATCCAAGAGTACACATGCTCAACCAAACAATATGTACCTTAACTCAAGTACAACTTACAATTTTGAATCCAAACCACAACTTCACATTTCTTGTCATTCAAGTATCTAACCCCCACATACTTCTCCTTTAAAACAGTTCAAAAGAACACTCAGAACACAACATCAGGTTCTATGCCCAAAACCATAGTTGTCCACCAATTATACACATCTCTATATAATCAAGATACAACTCATCTTTACACTATGGGCATCACTACACTCCACTTATTCCATAATCTCATTCATACAGGTCATCCACTCCATGGATACCTTTGGTTACAACCCTCGAGATCAACTTCTACTCAAATTACGTAAGCGCTACCCGCAGCTCACAAACACCCACCAGCTAGTGTAGTCACATGCACTTACCCAACCAACTTAGGTTGTAACTAGATCGAGGTATATTGAGGCGTTTACCCCCCAAGAGACTTTACAAACTCCTTTATTCCTTTCCTAATGGCAACAACAATCATTCTGTTACCCCCGATTTTGGGCTTAGGTGTTTTGGTGAGTCGGGTTGGGCCGGTGGAAACAGTGTCGGTTGTTCGAACCATTAAAAGGTGTTTTAGGGAAATCAAGGTTTGAAATGGGATAAAAATTCCAAAAATCCTCTAAAATTATGTTTAAGAGATTGGTTAAATCAATTTTACAAAATGGGTTTTCGAAAGTATACATTTTGGGCATTGAACAAAATGTAAAGAGTTAAAAGTTGGGAAAATGTGTTTTTCATGAAGAGTCAAAATCTTAGAATCTTAAGGGAGCTACTAGGAAATTATGCCTTTTCCCTAATTTTGCATGTGTAATGTTTATTAAAAATTAAAAAGGCTTTTAATTAATTAAATAAGAAAGTTAGTTAACCAGTTAACAAAAATTTTGACGAGCTTTACATTTCTCGCTTTCACTTACGCCAAACACTCTCAATTTCTCTCAATTTACCAGAATTTCTTCACTCTTAAATCCTCTTTTGATTTCCATATTTTCCTTGTTGATTTCTTTCATTTTCCTTCAAGCTCTTTCAAGCTAATCTTGCCAAATTAGTGGAGAAGCAAGGATTGGAGGTAAATTTCATGCTAACCCTCTATTCTAGGTTCTTTAATGAAATTCCGAAGCTATTTGACTCTTTATTAATGATTTTGATTGAGGTTTTGTTGTTAGTTTGATAAACTATTAAAATCTTGATAGAAAAGTGGTTTAAAGTGTGATTTTCGGAGTTTGGTTGATTTGGCTAGTTGGAGATTGTCTTTAAATGAGTTTTGAAAGGTTTTTGGTGTTGAAATGGAGTCTTAATCATAGAGTTCCCGAAATCCTTGAGATTCTTGATTTTGATGTGTTTTTGGTTGGGTTTTTGGGGTGTTTTTGTAGAATTCGAGTTGCTGGAGGTATAAATATGATTTTAAGTTGTTTTTGGATATTGATTGATGCTTAAAATGTGTTGGAGGTGTTGGGTAATGGATGGACTGAGGTTAAAGGTCAATCGATTGAGTTTTCGGTTGTTTCGGATGGGTGATTTGGTGCTTTAGAGTAGGGCTGTGTGAATTCTTTCGAGTGCTGGTATTTTGGATGCATTTTAATGCATTGAACCTCTATTTTGATGTGTTGGAAACATGGGATAATATTTCGAAATCAAACGAAGTGATTTTGGAGGCTTCAGACAATCGATAGTTGCGTCGGCAAGTGTGTTTTTGTGAGTCGGTGAGTGGAACTCAATTTTCCATCGTGGAAATGTTTTAGAAAAGGTTTTGGGAACTTAGTAAGAGCTTGAAACGCTTTATTAAGTTCAGAAGTAAGTAAATTGAATTTCACTCTCAGACTGTGCTAGTTTTGAACCTTTGGTTGCACTTGATTTTAGTTGCATTTACCTACTATTTTAAAGCATGTTTTGAATATATGAAATGAGGTTGATGATGCCATGTGGTTTAAGGATGCACTAGATAAGTGATATTTGTATGCATGTGTTGATGCATGAGGTTTGAAGCATGGTTTAATGCTTGATTTATGGCTTATCATGAATGCTTTGTAAAAACAGTGAGGTATGCATGTGTTTTGGATTATATTGGCAAGTGATGTTGTATAAAGTGTTTTATAATTTAAATCAGATATATTTAGTCGGCTATAGGATTGAGTGCACTATAAACAAGTCGCCTTGGATGTTGAGGGGTTGTGATTGCACCGAATACTCCATCCAGGTACCCTAACGATTGATGATTGTTTAAGATTGCAATGGTTGAGGATAGCTTCCGAATGTGAACCTTGTGTGTGTCCCGTCTCTCGTTAGTGGGTTATACATCTACCGATGAGTGGTGTTGAGGGCTTGTGATTGGACCGAATACTCCACCACGAGTGTCACAACGATGGAGGGTTACTCTCGTGTGTGAACCTTGAGATGTCGGTAGAGTGTATGAAGGGTGTGAGACAACCATTGGTAATATGTTTATCCGATATGTTTTGAGAATATTGTTTATCACTTGTGAGCCAATATAATGAAATGAAATATCATGAGAAATGTGGTTGATACATATTTTGGAAAGATGCATGTTTTGGTTTCAGCTTAGCATAAAAGTGTTATGTTTAGAAGGCTTTGAATTTGAGTAGCAATGGTTTAATTGCTGAAAGTTTATGAATCATGCTACATGATGTTTAATACAATGATTTTGATGATAAAGTGCATGATTTGTTAAGAAAGGCATGATGGTTTTGAAAAGAGTGAAAATGATTTTGTGCATTGATAATGTTTGTGGTTTTGAGCAATCCTCACTAAGCTTGTATGCTTATGCCTTCTTTGTTCATCAATGCAGATAATTAGCTTTTGGAAGCAGCATCTTCAAGGGATCTTACCAATACACTCTTTAAAAGTATGTTGTGTACTTCAGCTAGTGTAATTGAGGCAATGGGGTGTCCAATGCAATGAATGTTGTTAGTTTGGTATTTTCTGTTTTGGTGCATGTTCAATAAGCATATTTTGTTGTGTAAATGGCCTTTTGTTATGGTTTATGCTTGAAACTGGATTTTGACCTTTTGGTGCTTTTAACTCTTAGGAAGCATGCCTCTAGTGCTTTTGAAATTGTGAATGATGCTATGTTGATGCATTTGCTTTGTATGCTTAGTGGTTGATGTATATTTAAGTTGCTAACATGTTTGGGCATGTGTCGAGATGATTGCAGAGGGTTTAAATTGATTTAAATTAGCATTTTAAAACATTGCAGGCCCAGGTGTTTCAAAACACCCTTGCCTGTTTCAAAACGGTGGATTGAAATGGCCTTGGTGTTTCGAAACAGTGAGGCCTGTTCCGAAACATTTTGCCTTTATGAACTATCATTCCGAAACGAGCTTGAGGGTTTTCGAAATGAACGTGCGTATCGAAACAGTCAGTTGTGTTTTGAAACGGTCGTTCTGATACAGGGCTCACTGTTCCGAAACGTTCGACCGTTGGTCCTGTTTTTTTTAATTGCTCTAAGTTTCTGTTTCTTACGTTTTGGTCCCTGTTTACCTTGTATGCAATTGGATGGGTTCTAAATGTCATTTTGAGCTAAGATTTCATCGAGTAGTATGTAATGAATCTAATTAAATATTGGTAACTTGAATTTTTTAATAACCCTCATAATTTGCCAAATTTACAAAAAGGTCCCCAAACCTTAATTGGCTATAATTAGTAGGCGATTGTGATGAAGTTTTATCCACTGCTTGTGTGCATACGCATAGGAACCTAAGTTACATATAGACACGATAAAAAGAAAAAAAAGGTCGTTTATTGAGATAAACCTTCCCGGTTTACTTCAATATTCCCCGCGTAATCCGTTCGGTTTGGTCTATCAGCCATGTCGGGTCGAGGGCATTACATTTTGTAGTATCGGAGCCAGGTTAAGAAAGGTTGGATGATGGCAAGTGATGTTATTGTAATCGTGTGTGTTTTGGTGATGTTCGCTTTGATCGGTGAATGTTAAAGCATGTTAATGTTAAGTATGTGATGGTGATGTAAAATATATGATGAGTGAATATGAATATGAGTTGTTATATGATGTTTGGTTAGGCTAAATCTTGATACTTGTATCGCATGATGGTTGTGGTGTAACACCCCACGCCCGGTTTAGTAGCGAGAGGCGTTACCCGAACATGACGTATATAAGGTATCATTTAATTATGTAAACATGTAATCAGAACATCAAAACATATAACGATCAATCAGACAATCAGAGTGCACAACATATAACTTATTAACATTCCATCACAATTTAGATTTTTAAGATAGCCATCAAAAACTTTCATATATCATATAACGTCTATCAACCTTAAGTTATTATCATAATCACTTTAAAACATGTATATACTTTCAACATTCAATTAGCGATCAACTAAACAGTCATATTTGTATACATTCGACTATTCATCATAGAACTTATACATATTTAAATCAATCATATAAGATTCATGTTCCTTTCAAAACATCCTATATACATTCGGCTAGTGTGCTTGTTTACATTCTTATTCACATGTTACATATAACCATACCCACCTAAACTAACATGTTAACCATAATCAATCAAACTCAACCTAATATGGCATAAGATCATGTTACTATAAACATGTCATTCAAACAATAACAAGTATATACATCTTAAAACATTTTTGACCAACCAAAACATATATATTTGATGATCAATCAACCTAACAACATAAGGGTCTATTCGAACTACACAAAACAACCAAAGAATTCGAATGTTGCTTAGCCAATTCATGTGATTTTCATTCAAATCAATCAACTAGATACATGTACAACCCTATGTTCCTGTCAACATGATAAATAGAACTCCATTACAACATGTCATTTGAACCAAGCCAATATCCAAGGTAAACACTAGATGTAATTCTCTTAGATCAGACATACATATCATCCTTGAACATATACTATCATTTGAACAGCCACCAACTTAAGCAATATGTAACATTTCCATGACCCATATCAAAGCTTAATCAACTTAACCATATATTCATTCATGCCATCACAGCTATATATACGCAACATTACCAATTCACGATTACATAGCATGAACTTCGTCTTAACATATACAAACCAAACTAATATATATATATATATATATGTTCTCAAAATGCATGCGAAATATTAACATATAACTATGCCACCATCTAGGAGTCTAAACAAAGATATATCATACTTGAGTCTTGGCTTGTGATTCCTCCCGAATCAGAATAATTAGCTTTCAGATATCAAAGACCTGTTATTTTCGGGAAGAAGGAAACAGAAGAGTGATAAGTACAATTTGTACTTAGTGAGGTAGTTCCTATAACTTACTAATGCAATCTTTTAAGTGTGTTATTCATATAATTAAGGTTACCTAGCTAGGCTTAACACCAAACAATTGACACCTAGCTAGCTTATCTCAAGCTCAAGTAGACTTAGCTAGTTCCATTTGTATCATGTGTCAAGTCATATAACATACTCACATTCAATGTCAAACAACATACCAATGTATAACACAACCAAATAACAAGAATCATATCATATCATTCATCACATTTTCATATCATTCAAATAGGGTCATTACCCTTATCGATCATATCATTTCATATAACATTTAACCATGTATCCTTTCACCATTTCGTTGATCATGTAAAGTCTTATTCCAAGTTCAATTAGGTTTTGCCTTGGATGATTAAGTGGACTAGGTAATCAAGTCAATAGGTACCAAGTACCAACATATAACAATAGATGCTAAAAGAACCAAAGATCAGTAGATACACAATGTATCGAGGGGTCTAACTACACAATTCAACTTGTAACATGTAACAGTAGATGCTCACACACCAATACATGACTAATCACCTTTAAATCAGTAGAGCTCAAACTCTAAGGCATGCCCTTCTACCTAAGGACCACTAGTCAACCAAGGACTTGTAATGTCTTTTAAATTTTCATTCAATTCAAGCAAGAGTTTTACAAACAGCAAACAAGGTCATATAGACCTATCATGTAAGCATTTTATCAATATCAATCAAGCTCGCTTATCATTTCATTTCTAGCAAACATATATCATCCATATCATTCATTACATGTTTCATAACAATAGCATATGATCATCCATATCCAAGGCCACAATCAACATCGAACCATACAAATTATAATGTACACAAGTAGCTAACACTAGCATCAAGGATTATCATCTAAATCCATTTCCTTTTAATCCTTCTTCCATTATCTTTTAGATTACCAAAACTTGACTTAGATCCATTTCATACATCATGTTAATTCATTAAATAAGCATAAAAACATTGGTTAGGACACTAGTTCTAACCCTAAGATAACTACACTCACAATACTCGAAAGCTTAGGTTGATTCTTTGATCACTATGCCTTTGCTCCTCCTATTTGATTGCTCAACCCTTGAATTCTCTAGGATATGTTCACAATATTGATCTTGAACACTCAGGTAACACATAAGAAACACATTAGAACTCAATTCAATCACACTTATTCATTTATTCAAACACAAACATTTAATCAATATGAAAATGCCCCTAAACTAGAAGTTTGAGCACCCTACACTAATCTGCCCATAACCTTTTACACACAACTCAAAATTATGAGTTCTTTGCCAATATAGAAAGCTTATTTACACAGATTTAATTCTATGTATGGCTCATATTTTCCCATTCCTACATCAATAGAATTTAATACTTTAATACATGACATTTACAGTGGCCTAATCTGTCCATTGTTTGCAACATGTAACTTTAGTGACCATTTGACCTATGATCCATTACACATTTGACTCTAAGTTTTTAACCACTTTTAAACACGTCTAATAAAATTATTAACAAGTTTCAATATTTTCAAAAACATGGCATTAAGGTCCCTTAATAATTAATTTTCCCAGATGTGTCCGGATTCACTATCTAAGCATTGTATTGGCCTTAAACATATTTTTCAAGTCATTTAAAACCATTATCATGTTACTAATCAACATTATTAGGTTCCCCTGTTTCTTAGAAATTTTACAAAATTTATAGACCTCAAATTCGTCCCTAAACATTTCCAAAATAGTGATTAACCCAGGCAGTCTCTAGTTTCATTTCAAAACAGAACTCGTTATTTCTAACATAATTTTCAAGACATTCCATTAACATTTTCATGCTTCTAAGACCTTTATCTTATATTATTTTTCATCCTCTACAACTTTTCTCTTCAGAAGTTTTTCTAATTCGAACTCTAACATAGCCAAAAATCTGTTTTAATCCAGGTGCTCCTTTTAGTACGAAACTAGACAAATTCATGTTTTAAGTTTCATGCAAGCAAATTTCCAGATTTCTAATCAACGTAACATGTTCTAAATGCTTATAGCACATTATTTAACATATCTAAACATGAATTTAAACATATCACAGCCAATACATCAACCAAATATAATCAAGAACATCAAACAAAAATGTTGGACAAAATTGATACTTCATAAATACATGCATGATTACTTTAAGCTATCCCACTTAATTTTCCATCACATGCATGAGCTTTCTCACACTAGATTTCCAGATTTTGATCTCTTAAAATTCTCTCTCTTTTATTTTGTTTAGAACCGGTGGAAATGAATGGAAAAGATAGAGATGAAGCTAGTGGTTTACACATGTTTTGTTTTTTAATCTTAGTTGGCTGATTCTCACTTGAATAAGGGACACTTGGATGGTTTCTCACCATGTATTTATCCAACTAATATCCACTATGGTTTTATTATAATATTTTAACTCTCACTAATAACCCATTTTCTTGATCCTTTAACTTTTCAAAGTGTTTCACATTTTAGGTTACAACCTACTTTTGCACTACATTTCAAGTTGCACAATACTCGTATCACCTTATAGGTTACAACCCGTTTTTACACAACATTTCAGGTTGTACAATACTCGTACCACATTATAGGTTACAACCTATTTTTTCACAATATTTCAGGTTGTACAATACTCGTACAACATTATAGGTTACAACCTGTTTTTACACAACATTTCAGGTTGCATAATACTCGTACTACATTATAGGTTATTACCTGTTTTTACACAACATTTCAGGTTACAACCTATTTTTTTATGTTCTTTATTATCTAACTTAGGAATTTTCAACTAGGGTAGTTTTAGGGTGTTACATGTGGTACACGTGTAGGATGCTTTATGCTATGTTGGGGGGAAACTGGGATGCCCATTGCCTTATTACCTAGTGAAATATTTTAAATTAGTTTTGAAACTCTTGGGATCCTTGTTAAGAGTTGGCCTAATATTTTGTTTGTTTATGTTCATGCTTTAATGTTAACTAGCACAATAGGACCGAGACATGAGTTGCGTTCAGGAGCAATAACTTCTACTGAGGTACATCGTGACCAAGAGAACGAGGTTCTACCTGGTGGAAATCTACCTCCTCCTCTGCCACCACCACCTGAGTGTGATGAGCAAGGCCAACACGGACAGGCTGGTCCATTGTTGGGAGACTTAACGCCTTTGGTTCAGGCGATGATGGGGGCATTCCAGGCTTCTGTTTTTGGAGCGCTTGTACAAGCTCCTACTGTTGGGCAAGTTGGATTGCCACTGGAGCGTTTGAGGAGTTTGGGAGGAGTAGATTTTTGTGGATTATCACCTGAGGCATCTAAAGCATGGATGGCTAGTACAATCCGGATATTGGATCAGATGGGGTGAAATGATGCACGAAAACTGGGTTGCAAAGTATCATTGTTGCATGGTGATGCATACACATGGTGGACGACTGCAACCGTGACATTAGAGCCAGAAGAGGTGGATTAGACGTTCTTCCAATATGCTTTTCAGAGAAAGTATCTTGGAGTTAGTTACTTGGACGACAAGAAGGGAGAATATATGTCTCTGGTTCAGGGGAATATGACCGTAGCTGAGTACGAGGTCCTTTTCATACGGTTGAGCCAATATGCTTCGTAGTTGGTGCCGAGTGATAGGCATCGATGCGATCATTTCCGGTATGGCCTGGTGCATGACGTAAAGACGTTCACACTCGCAACGGATTATACGGATTTTGATGTGCTCGTGACTTGAGCCAAGGATATAGAGCAAAGTTTGGCTTTGACCTCGTGTGGTAGTTCCAATTTGGACAAGAGAGTTGCTGATGCTAGCCTTAGTGGTGGGCAGAGTAAGAGGAAGCGGGATCGTAGATATCAGCATGTGGCTAGGCATGATAACTTTAGGCAAGGTGCACCAGCTCAGGGCAACAGTCTGAGGTTTGCACAGAGCACATGTTGGACGTGTGGTTCGCGGGAGCACTTGAGGCGGGATTGCCCTCGGGCGGCTCGTGAGGTGCAGTCTCTTGTGGTTGGGGCTAATTCTTGTTGGAATTGTGGGTCTGCTGATAACATGAGACATGAGTGTCCCCTGTTAGCGGGAGGTGGTCAGTGTCGTGCACCTGTAGTTGCACCGCAGAGAGGCCGTGGGTGCGGCCGTGGAAACTTTCAGAGGTGAGAGGATGGCCAGAGAGGTGTGGCCCATGTTGTTGCTGTTCAGCCAGAGGGAGGTGGTCCCGCGAGGGTGTATGCACATGACTAGGTACGACCATTATGAGTTCTTGGTGATGCCGTTTGGATTGACCAATTCACCAGATGCATTCATGGATATGATGAATAGGGTGTTCCACGAGTTTTTGGACTAGTTCGTGGTGGTGTTTATCGATGATATTCTCGTGTACTCACGCATCGAGGAGGATCATGATAGGCACTTGAGAATTGTGTTGCAAATGTTGTTGTAGAATCATCTTTATGCTAAGTTGAGCAAGTGTGGGTTTTGGCTCAAGGAAGTGGTTTTTCTTGGACATCTGGTGTCAGCCGAAGGTATTTGGGTTGTTCCACACAAGGTTGAGGCGGTGATGAGTTGGAAGACCCCTAAATCGATGACATAAATACGTAGTTTCCTTGTGTTGGCTAGATACTACCGTAGGTTTGTAGAATGTTTCTCTAAGATTGATGCTCCTTTGACCAAGTTGTTGCAGAAGAATGTTCGCTTTGAGTGGACATATGTTACGCAACAAGCTTTTAAGAAGTTAAAGGAAGCTTTGACGCAAGCTCCTGTCTTGATTCAACCAAAATTGGGTAAAGAGTTTGTAGTCTATAGAGATGCATCATATGTTGGTTTGGGTTGCGTAATGATGCAAGGTGGGAAGGTTATGGCTTATGCGTCTAGACAGTTGAAGGTCCATGAGCGCAACTATCCTATGCATGATCTTGAGCTCGCAACAGTGGTGTTTTCTTTTGAAGATTTGGAGACACTACCTTTATGGTGAAAGGTGTGTGGTTTATATCGACCATAAGAGTTTGAAGTATCTTATGTCGCAAAGGGAGTTGAATTTTAGGCAGCGAAGGTGATTGGAATTGCTTAAGGATTATGAGGTTCGTACATAAGGGAAAGCTTAGCCCGAGGTTTATTGGACCTTATGAGGTAGAGGAGAGGATTGGTCATGTGGCTTACCGGTTGAGGTTGCCTCCCGAGTTGAAAATGATCCATGATGTGTTTCATGTATCTATGTTGAGGATGTACAGATCGTGTCCTTCACATGTGATTCCTGTAACTCCCCGGTTTTGGGCTTAGAAGTCTTGGGCATTGACCGGTCGGTCAAAGTGCTATTCGAATCGTAAGAGGTTAAATTAGGAAAGCCTAGTTCGGGTTGCATTAAAAATATGGAAAAATGTTCTAAAATCATCTTTTAATATAATTAAGTGAACTGTGAAATCAATTTTGGAAAATGAGTTTTGGAAGGGTGACATTTTGGCTAGTGACCAAAATGTAATTTTTGAAAGTTTGGTGGCTGTTTTATAAAGGGTTGAAACTTTGAATCTTTAAGGAGCTAATTACCCAAAGGGAGTTTCTCCAGATTTTTCTAAGATATTTTGAGTTGTAATTCTGATTTTTAAAGTAAAACAAAAGGAGGGAAATCTCATTTAGTCATTTTCTCATCTAACTTCCAATTTTCTTTCTCTCTTTTTCTCTCAACCCAAACACTCCATTTACAGAGTTTTGTTTCTGATTTTCTCACCTAAAATCCTCCTTTCAACTCTCATTTGATTCCTAATCATTGTTCTTCCAAATCCTCTTCAATTGCTACAAGTTTCATCAAGGTTTTTCATTCCAAAAAGAGGAGAAACTCAAGGTTGGAGGTAAGAACGTCCTTCTCCTCTGAACTTCAAGTTCTTTAATGAAATTCCTAAGTTTTCAATCCTAAATTGATGTTTAATTAAAGGCTTTTATGTTGATTTATGGATCTTGGCTAATTATGCAAGATTTTGATGATTTCACATGATTTTCGTTTGATCTGTTAAATCTGTGATTTGAGAGGTGTTTTAGATGTTAAATGATCCCTAAATTGATGTGGAAATGAGTTTTGATTGATGCAATCCCGGATAGGTTGAGTTTCCTAAGTTTAGCTTGTGTTTTAAGGTAGCTTTTGTGGTGATCTTGTGGATCTGTTGTTGCTGGAGGTATAAGGATGTTAATAGGTTGTTTTTAGATGTGTTTTGATGTTGATGGAAGTGTGGATTTGCTGGTTTATGGCTGGGCTTTGTTTAGAAGTGTTTCGGATGCATTTTCGGTTGTGTTTGGTGGCCGAAAATGGAGGTTTTGTGAGAGCAGCGGGTTTAGGTGCTTTCATTGAAGCAATTAATGCATGATGATGCATTAATCCTCTGCTTTAATGTGTTGAAACAGGGGAGGCATCCTTGGATCCAAGAATTGTTGATCCGGAGGCTTGATTTGGTGCTTTGGCTTGAAGCAAAGTGGAAATCGGTGAGTGCGTGAGTGAAAATGGTTTTCGGCTTTGAAACCAAGGTTTTGGGGGCTTAGTTTAAATCTAAACAACTTTGCTAAGCTCAAGTGTAAGTTTTCAGATTTCTCTCTAAGTGGTGGCCATGATTTCGATGTGATGCAATACGATGATTTGCATGTTTTAATTACTGTTTTGAAAGCATGTTTTAGCATGGTAATTGCTGATGTTTTAAGCCATATGTTGAAGGTAACTCTAGGTAGGAGTTCCTTGATTTTATACATTGATTAAATGTGGATTTGATGCTTTGAAATGCATGATGAAATGGCTTGGTTTAATGCTTTAAAACAGTGGATTATATGATGAAAAATATGTATATTGGCAAGTGATGTTTTGTAAAAGTGAAGGTCACTAAGGTGGTTAAAAGTCCTTGAGTGAGCCTTGTTTCTTAAGAACATCAAGGTGGTTAAAAGTCCTTGGGGTGATTCAAGCATTGGACACAAAGGTGGTTAAAAGTCCTTGTGTGGTCCTTATTCATGGTGTTTAAAAGTCCATGGCCAAGGTGTTTAAAAGTCCTTGGGGCCAAGGTGTTTAAAAGTCCTTGGGGGAAGTTATTGAACTTGTTTTCACAAATGAAATGTATCACTTGAGCCAATATGACATGTTGAGAATAATATGAAGCATGAGATGCTTGTTTTAATGATTATGTTGAAGCATGAGATGCTTGTTATAATGATTATGTTGAAGCATGAGATGCTTGTTTAAATGTATTTTGAAGCATGGAATTGCTTGATTTAAAGTATGCTTTGAGCATGTGTAAAGGTTGATATAAGCATGTTTTATAAATGGTTTTAATTGCATTATTGAATGGTTTTTAAAGAGCATTCCTCACTAAGCTTTTGCTTACGCTCTCTCGTTTTCTTTATTCAATAATGCAGAGCACTAGACTATTTTGAAGGGCAGCAAGAAGGGCAAGAGTTCAAGTACAAGTAGAGCTCAATGTATGGAAGGTTTTGTTAAACTTTCTTTAGCTTTTGGTTGATTTGGCAATGGGGGACCAATGTGTATGTTTTGGGAGGTGTTTGAGACTCCCTAAGTATGTTAAATGTTGTTGTTGTTGCTGGTTTTTGGATTGAATCCTTATAAGCTTGCTTTTGAAATTAATGCTTGAGTAGTTAGCTTGTGTAGGAAGCATGCCTATAGAATTGGGGCTTTTTGCTTGTGATGTTGTTTGGTTGATTTGTTGATTCCTATAAGTCTTAAATGAGTTTGTATGATCACAATTAGGGATAATGTGCATCTAGACAAGTTTAAAAAGAAAAAAAAAGGGTCGTTAATCAAGGTTGACTTTCGGGTTGACTTTGGTTTTCCCCGTGTGACTTTCTTAATTCGGGTCAACCGTCTAGGCCGGGTTAAGGGGGTTACAATTCCAGTTGAGGAAATTGAGTTCAATTCGGATTTGTAACGCCCTGATTTTGGGCCTAGAAGTTTTTGACGTCGGATCGGACTGGTCGAGAACGGTTCGAATCGCGTAAAGTGATTTTAGGAATTCAAGGATCGGGATAGGATACAATTGTGATAAAAAGTGATAAAATCTTCTAAAAATATAATTAAGAGGTTGGTCAAATCAATTTTACAAAAAGGGTTTTGGAAAACGAACATTTGGAGTAGTGACCAAATTGTAAAGTTTCAAAACTGGGAAAAATGTGCTTTTTAAGGTGGAAGCCAAAATCTTAGAATCTTTAGGGGGCTTTAAGTCTATGTGACCTTTCTTCAGTATGACATGTGATTTAAATGGGTTTTAATTAAATGATTTTAATTAGAATATGATATTAATTAATTGGTAGTTAGTGGATTTTTATTTTACGTAACTACCAATTCCCTCTCATTCTAGCCAAACACAATTTTCTCTTATCTTTTCTAGAATTCTTTCTCCCAAAAATCCTCTCAACATTTCCTAAATCTTTTTCAAGAGATCTTCTTTAATTCTTCAAGATTTTTGCAAGGAAAACGTGTCATCTATTGAAGGAAGCAAAGATTGGAGGTAAATCCCGTTCTCAACCTCTAATCTAAGTTCTTTATTGGAATTCCCGAGATATTTGGCTTCTAATAACTATTTTTGATTGAGTTTTCAATTTAATTTTGATTTGAGATCAAAATCTTGTGAAAATGTGGATGAAATCTTGATTTTCGGACTTGATGAGTTGGGCACTATTTTGTGTTGATTTTAATTGATTTCTAAGTTGGTTTATATGTTAAAATGAGGTGTGGTTAATATACATCCCGAAATCCTTGATATCCTTGAATTCTTGGTAGTTTTAAGTGTGATTTTGGGGTGTAATTGTGAAATTTTGATTGTTGGAGGTATAAGGATGTGTTAGGATGTTTATTAGATGTGTTTTGATGTTGATAATTGTTTGGAAGTGATGTATGATGGCTGGCCTTGGTTTAGGAAGCAATCGATTGAGTTTTCGGTTGTTTCGGAAGGGTATTTTGGTGTAGTATGAGTGGGCAACGAGTTTATGGATTGTTGTTGGTGTTAGAATGCATTTTATTGCTTTTAGATCTCTATTTTATTGACGTGAAAACATGGGATCTTGATCTAGAAGCTAATGAGGTGATTTTGGAGGCTCCAGAGGTGTAATTTCTGTGTCGGTGAACGAGGCTTCGCGTATCGGTGAGTGGAAATGCAATTTCCTTCTTTGTAACGCCTTGAGCGTGCTCTTGGGAGCTTAGTGTAAGTTTGATACACTTAACTAAGCTCAAGTGTAAGTGTTTCGGTAATCCCTCTCTTGGAAATGTGCTAAGTTTGATGAAAATGCATTTTGTGTAAGAGTGGATTTGTTTACGGTTTTTGAGCATGTTTAAGCATGCTTTAATGCTGAATTTTAATGTCATTGCGTTAAGGATGCACTAGGTAAGTGATCCTTGGTTTTCATATGAAAATGCATATGATGTTAAGCATGTGTGCTTGTGGAAATGACATTGTGCTTATGCTTGAAAACAGTGGATTAATGTGGATAAATGATTATATTGACAAGTGATGAAAATGGTTTTTGGTTACTTTAATCGGATATAGTTAGCCGACTATAGGATTGGGTGCACCGTGAATAAAGTTGCCTTGGATGTTGAGGGGTTGTGATTGTGCCGTAATCTCCATCCAAGTACCCTAACGATTGAGGTTAAGATCACAATGGTGAATGGTTAGTCCCGTGTGTGAGTCTTGTGTATGTGTCTCATACTCTCGTTAGTGGAATTATACAACTACCGATGAGTGATGTTGAGGGGTTGTGATTATGCCATTTGTCTCCACCTTGTGTAGTCCGGTAGTTTGAATGAAGCGTGAGGGACAACGCTTGTAATCCGCGTATCCGATTGTGTCTTGTGTTGAAATGGTTTATGGATTATCATTTGAAAGCCAATATAATGTACATGAGTAAAGTGAAGCATGAGATGCTTGTATATGATGCAAGGATGCATGAGATAATTGTGTATGATTCAAGAATGCATGAGATGCTTGGTAAAGCATGGGCAATGGTTTTATTGCTGTTTATGATTGATGCATATGTGCATGAGGAATCCAAAGCTTTGTTAAAGAGATGTATGTGGTTCATCTTTAGTGTAATAAATGGCAATGGGTGGGATTTATACTTTGGAATGTTTGAGAATATTTCACTTTACTTTGAGCATGTTTGTTTGCATATACTTGAGTTGTAAATGGCCTTCGGAGTTTGGAATTTGGTTTATTTGGTGATATGACTTGTTATGGTTTTGGAAAATTATGGAGCATGCCTTTAGTGCCTTTGCTTAAGTGTTAGTTTCCTTGTTTAAGCTACATCATCGGTATGATGATTGTTGATATGTATCCTTGATGTATGTATGTTGTGGCATGTCTCGGGGTTGATTCAAGTGTGAAAAAGCATGAAAAACCAGCATATTCTGCTGTCACTGGGCACGGTGTATCGAAACACCCTTAACTGTTTCGAAACGAAGGCCTGTAATGGCCATAGCGGTTCAGTACGGTTGAAGGTGTTTTGGAACAATTTGGCCACTAGAGAGGCTTGTTACGATACCAGTCTCGGAACACGCCCGAGTACCGAAACGGTCAACACCGTTTCGATACGGGCGTTTCGGAACGAAAGTTGGTGTTTCGATACAGATGACCGTTGGATGATGATTTTGAATTGTTTTTTTGTTTCCATGTTATACATTTAGTCCTCAATGATGAGGATGCAATTGCTTGAGCTGGGAATGTCCTTTTTAGTTGAAATTTGACAGAGGAGCATGCAATATGATTAATTACATATTGGTAAGCTTAAAATCTATTAAGTCTTTATATTTTCTAAAAATTACATTTTGGTCCTTAAAAGTGTAATTCATGCAATTGAGTCCCTAAATGATTTCCGATAGCTATGCCCATCTCTCCCAGGATTCTTGAGTGTTCACATAGTCTTAATGTTCATCTAGAAAAGATTAAAAAGAAATAATATGGTTGTTAATCAAGGTTGACTTTCGGGTTGACTTTGGTTTTCCCCGTGTAATCTTCGTAGTTCGGGTCAAACGTCTAGGCCGAGCTAAAGGGGTTACATGATTTATCTTATAGTGAGGAACAAGTGAGAATTTTGGATTCGAATAGCAAAGTTCTTTGTGGCAAGACGATTAAGCTTGTGAAAGTGTTGTGGCGACATCGAGGAGTTGAGGAGGCCACGTGGGAAAGCACGACGGATATGCTAGGGTTATTCCTGCATCTTTTTCCTACAAGTAAAATTTCGAGGATGAAATTTCCTACGTGGGGGAGAGTTGTATTGCCCCGATTTTGGGCTTAGGTGTTGTAACGCCCTGGTTTTGTGAATAGATGTTTTAGATGTTGAATCAGGCCGGTCGGGAACGGTTCGAACCTTTGAGGATGGTTTAGGGAACACCTAGTTTTGGATGTTTTAATAATATGGAAAATATCTTAAAATCCTTTTTTTTATCAATGATTATTGTGAAAACAATTTTACAAAATGAGATTTGGAAATATTACATTTTGGTGTAGTGACCAAAATGCATTTTTTGCAAAAGTTAACTAGTGACTGCTTTGTAAAGGATTGAAAGTTTGAATCTTTATGGAGCTAATTTTACCAAATGTTTTTTTTCAGTTTTCTCTTTAATTTGGGAGCTTTTAATAATGATTTAATTAACGAAATAAAAGAGATTTAAAAAGGAAAATTAAAGTTGACTTTTCATAACTAATTTCAGGATAGTTCTCTTTTCATTTTCTCTCAACTTCCAATCAGCCAAACACTTTTCTCTCATCAATTTTCATTTTGTTTGCTGAGTTTTAACTTCCAAAAGATTTCATATCTTTGTTTCAACAAATCCTTTTGATTTTTGCTTTGGATTTCAAGAGAACTTGCCCAAATTGAAGAGAGATCAACCATTAGAGGTAAGTTTCGTTCTTCTCCTCTAATGATCAGTTCTCTACTGAAATTCCCAAGTATCAATCCTTTGTTGATGGTTTTTGAGTTGTTTTAATGTAATAAACATGAAATAGTTGTTAAATTCAAGATTCTTGATGAGATCTTGGTGATTTTCGTATTTCTATGTTAAGCTCTATTTCGAGGTTGATTTCTAACATATTTTGGATGATATTTGATGTTGAGAATGAGGTTTTAACAAATAAATACCGAATAGGTTTGGATTCCTGAGTTTAGATGCTAGATTTGTGGTTTTGGGGGTGTTTTTGGCGATCTGTTGTTGCTGGAGGTATAAGGCTGTGTTTGTGCTTATTTTTGATGTTCATTGAAGTTTAGAAAATGTTAGAATTGATAGATCTTGGCTGGGCTTTGTTTTGAGAATGTTTGGAGGTGATTTCAGTTATTTTGGATAGCCGAAATGCTAGTTTTGAATAGATCAGCGAGTTAGAATGAGTGGCTGGTGATTTTAATTCATGATGATGCATTAATCCTCTGCTCTTATGTGTAATGAATAGGGGAGACATCTTCGGACGCATTTGGTGTTGATCTGGAAGTGTTGGAAGCCTAGAAATCGTTTCGGCAAGCATGCGAAACGTTATCGGTGAGTGCAAATGGTTTTAGAAGTCCTTGAGAGACAAGAAATTAAGGTTTGGGGATTTAGGATTGGTTTAAAACACCATCCTAAGTCCGGAAGTAAGTATGTCTAGATTTGCTCTCGAAAAGTAGTTGATGCCCCTAAATGCTTTTGGCATGCTCTTGATTTGAGATAGACAAATTCCTACTGTTTTATGCATGATTTATGACATGAAATGTTGTTTAACATTGATCCCATGAGATAGAATGACATTGTGAAGAATTTTCAGATTTTGACTAAATGCTATGCATGAGTTGTGGTTTTGAAATGGGATGAGATTGATTTTAGAAATGTTGCATCAAAACAATAGGTGATATGATGATTTTAATGTAATATATTGGAATAAATAATGAGATGATTAAAAAATATAATTGGTCGGCCAATAGGATGTAAGGTGCACTATAAACTGAAATTTGTACGTGCTCTTTGGAGTCGGGCAATGGGAGCAGTGCCATCCCTTTCCAATGTGAGAATCCGATGATTAGTGATACGATCAGGGTAGGTCTTGGTGAAACACCCAAGCTTTGTGGCGAAGAGAGATACCGCCATGAGAGTCTGGTGATTGAGATTCCAACGTGGTAGGACTTGGCTCTATGTCAAGCTAATCCGCAAATCCGAGTAAATATAGAATATGAAATGCCAATATATGAGAATGTATTTGATTCACATGTACCAATGTTGAAATGATTTTTATGCTATGATAAATGCATATGAGACTTTGAGATTTATGAAATGCTTTTGAATATCAAGCATGTGTGTGCCTTTGCCTTGAGATTTGCATTGGTTGAATGCATGAGATGGATATATAGGTGGTACATGTGATTTTAAAATGGTGATTTGCTTTGAAATGGTTTTCAAGCATGAGATAGAAAAAGCATGGTTTAGAAATGGTTTTCGAGAATGAGTTTTCGAAGCTTGCATTGTTGTGTTGGTGTTTTTCAGAGCATGCCTCACTAAGCTATCGTGCTTACGCTCTCTTTTACCAACAATGCAGATATTGAGATATTTTGGGCAGCAAGGGGGCTTAAGAGGATCCAAGAGATTGTTAAGCTCAAGTATGATGTTATGCTTTTACTTTAGTAATGATATATGGTAATGAGATTTAATGTTTTGTTTTAGGAGATGTGTTTTTGGACTCCCTGTTGTTGATGCAAGTTTTATATGGTTTATATTGTTTGTAAAAGGCCTTTTTGTTGGTTTTGATGTTTTACCTTGCCTTTTGGGATGCTTATGGTATTTTGGTATTTTGGATTTTAGGGAGCATGCTTTAGAATTCAAATATTGATGTTGATGATGTTTGATGTTTTCCTTGACTTGTACATCTAAGTGTTGATGCATATTTGTGTGCAAGCATGTTTAACTATATGTTGGAGGGGTTTGGATGGGTCGTTGGGGTTCAAAATCTGCATTTTGGGCAATTACAGACTGCAGCGTATCGGTACACCTCATAGCGTATCAGTACAACCTGCTTGATTTGTGAGGGCGTACCGGTTCACGGGGACGTATCGTGTAACGCCCCAATTTTGGGCTTAGGAGTTTTGGGATTCAGACCGGTTCGGTCGGAGTGCGGTTCGAATATATAAAAGTGAATTTAGGAAAGCCTAGTTCGGGTTGCATTAAAAATATGGAAAAATGTCTTAAAATCCTCTTTTATTATATATAAGAGAATGGTGAAATCAATTTTACAAAATGAGGTTTGGAAGTGTGACATTTTGGTTAGTGACCAAAATGTAATTTTCGAAAACTGTGAGACTGTTTTAAAAAGGATTGAAACTTTGAATCTTTAAGGAGCTATTTACCCAATGGGAGTTTCTCCAGATTTTTCTAAAGTATTAAATGATTAATTAATGGTTTTTAAATAAGAGAAAAGTGGAGGGAAGATATTTTGGCCATAACTAACTTTTCTCTCAAATCTTCCATTTTCATTTTCTCTCATCTTTTCTCTCAAACCAAACACCTTTTCTCCAGAGCTTTTCCCTCTGATTTTGTCACCTAAATAACTCATTTCAATCCTCTTTTGATCTTCAATCATCTCTTCTACAAAACCTTTGCATTTGCTGAGTGGATTTTCAAGAATTTGGTTCCAAAAAGGGAGAAAACTCAAGTTTGGAGGTAAGAACGTCCTTCTCCTCTAAACTCTCAGTTATTTACTGAAATTCCCATGTTATCAATCCTTAATTTGTGTTTTATAAAAGGTTTTAAGGTTGTGTTCTTGATCTTGGCTTTTAAATGCAAGATTTGGTTGATTTTTGGTTAAAATTCGTGTGATCTGTTTGGGCAGTGTTTTGAGGTGTCTTTTTGATGTTAAATGAATGTTAAATTGATGAGAAGTTGAGGTTTAATTAATGCAATCCCGGATAGGTTGAATTTCCTAAGTTTAGCTTGAGTTCTTGGTTGTTTTTGGAGTGATCTTGATGATCTGTTATAGTTGGAGGTATAAGGGTTATGTTAGATCCTTTTTGGATGTTAATTGATGTTTAAGGATGATTTGATTTGATGGATCATGGCTGGGTAGTGTTGTGGAGTTGTTTGGATGCATTTTTGGTTGTGTTTGGTGGCCGAAAATGGAGTGTGGATGAGAGCAGCGAGTTTAGGTACTTTCATTGAAGTTATTAATGCATGATGATGCATTAATCCTCTTCTTTGATGTGTTTAAAACAGGGGAGTCATCTTTGGATCCTAGTGGTGGTGATCCGGAAGCTTGGTTGGTGTTTCGGCAAGTGGCGAAACGGAATCAGTGAGTGGATTTTTGTTTTCAGCTTTGAAACCAATGTTTTGAAGGTTTGGGAGCTTAGTTTAAGTCTAAGCAACTTAGCTAAGCTCAAGAGTAAGTTTTCGGAAAAACTCTCTTGATGATGAACCATGGATTGGTTGTATGCAATGTGGTTTGTTTGCATGTTTTAAATCTTGTTTTGAAAGCATATTTAGCATGTTTATTTGCTGAGATTATAAGCCATGTGTTGAAGGATGCTCAAGGTAAGAGATCCTTGTTTTTGAACATTGTTTTAATGTGGTTTGATGCTTAAAGATGCATGATGTTGATGGCTTTGTTAAATGCTTTAAAACAGTGGAATATTGTGGTTAATGATGCATATTGGCAAGTGATGGTTAAGGTCACAAAGGTGGTTAAAAGTCCTTGTGTGAGCCTTGTTTATTTAAGAACAACATGGTGGTTAAAAGTCCATGGTTGGTTCTTGGTTAAGATCACCAAGGTGGTTAAAATTCCTTCTGTGAGGCTTGTTTATTTAAGAACAAGATGGTGTTTAAAAGTCCATGGTTGGTTCTTGGTTAAGGTTACAAAGGTGGTTAAAATTCCTTGTGTAAGCCTTGTTTACTTAAGAACTCCAAGGTGTTTAAAAGTCCTTGGGAGATTCTTGTTAAGGACACAAAGGTGTTTAAAAGTCCTTGTGTGGTCCTTGTCATGGTGTTTAAAAGTCCTTGGAAATTGTAAGATCACAATGGTGTTTAAAAGTCCATGTGTGGATCTTATGTTGAATGTATCACTTGTTGCCAATATGACATAATATGAACTTGAAGCATGAATTGCTTGTTTTAAATGCTTTAGTGCATGTGCAATTGATGATTGATTTAAGGTTTATAAAGGTGTTTATAAATGCATTATTGTGTGGTTTTAAATGAGCATTCCTCACTAAGCTTTTGCTTACGCTCTCTCTTTTCTTAAACCAATAATGCAGAGCATTGAAGTGCATTTTGGGGCAGCAAGGAAGCCAAAAATCCAAGTGAAGGTTTTAAGCTCATGTATGGTGAATATTTTCTCAAAACTATTAGCTTTTGGGTATTTGGAAATGGGGGACCTATGTTGATGTTTTGGGAGATGTTTTGGACTCCCTAAGTTGGATTTATGATGTTGATAATGTTGGAACTTGTAATTGGCCTTTGTGATGTGGTTTTGGTATATTGATGCTTGAATGGTTTTCTAAGTTGGATGCATGCCTATAGAATTGGGGATTTTCATAATTGATGCCATGTTGATGTTTGGTTGATGCAATTATGTTCCTTGTATGTTGAATGACCTGCTGGTAAAATTTGGTTGCATTTGGAGCATGTTAGATAGGTCAATTATGTGATAAACCATCAACTTTTCTGCAATCTGGGCAACCTGTTTTAGAACAGGTGCTACCGTATCGGAACGGGGGCCTGAAATGGCCTGGGCGTTCCGAAACGGAAGGAACTGTTCCGGAACGGTTTGGCCTATGCCAGGCCCTGTTTCGGTACCAGTTTCGGAACGGTCCCGCGTTTCAGAACGGGTCTTCCCTGTTCCGAAACACTCGACCGTTGGGCACTGAAATTGTTGGTTAAATGTTTTGAAATGTTTGCATTTTAGTCCTGAACCTTGTTATTGCAATTGTATGAGTTTGAGTTGTCCGTTTGAGCTGAAATTTGACTGAGAAGCATGAAATATGATTAATTATATATTGGTAACTTTAATTTGGGTTAAGTCTTTATAATTTACAGAATTTACAATTTGGTCCCTAAACTCTTAATTTGTGCAATTGGGTCCCTGAATGTTCTTTGATGGTTATGATCTTTGAGTATGCTGATTGTATGATCATATCTAGGGATAATGTGCATCTAGACAAGATTTTTTTTTAAAAAAGGGTCGTTAATCAAGGTTGAGTTTCGGGTTGACTTTGGTTTTCCCCGTGTAAACTTCTTAATTCGGGTCAACCGTCTAGGCCGGGTTAAGGGGGTTACATTTGGTGGTATCAGAGCTGAGTTCTCGAGTAATTGGGAATGATTATGTGCATGATTAAAGTATGTATGCTTTGTATGCTTGTTGAGTGGAAAACATGTTTGGTGAATTGTAAATATGTTGCAATTGAGGTGTATGCTATGGTGAAGCATGTTGTGGGTACCCATTGCCAAATCAAAGCTAATGAAATGATATTGTTTTTAAGTGAAAATGAGCTTGAGTACTTGGATTGCTTACCTTGCTGAGCTTGACTTTGTTTATTTGTATTGTGATTGCATTGTTAAAGTATGGCACCTCGTAGAGAGTTGAGGAGTAATGTGCGAGCTACGGCTCAAAATGAGAATGAGAATGAGGAGAATGTTGAAAGTGCGGTGGATTTACCTCCTCCACCTGGTGGTGGTGGTGCTGGGGGTGAAGGAGCTGGAGCTGCAGCTGGTGCTGGGGTCGCTGGACCTGAGGCTGGTCAGGGGCAAGCTATTCCTGACATGACGATGTTGATTCAAGCTATTGCTGGAGCTTTTCAAGCAGCGGTAGCTGGAGCTCAAGGAGTTGTGCATCAGGGAGATGCTGGAGTTAGACTACCCTTGGAACGTTTGCGCAGTCTGGGAGGGACTGAGTTCAGGGGTTTGTCTGCTGAAGGTTCGGAGTCTTGGTTAGAGGGTACCAAGAGAATCTTGGGTCAAATGAGTTGCACTGATGTGCAGAAGCTGGGCTGTGTAGTATCATTGTTGCAAGATGATGCTTATACGTGGTGGACAACCACTATCGCTGGGATGGCGGAAGCTGATGTAACTTGGACGTTCTTTCAGAACGCGTTCAAGAGAAGGTATCTAGGTGTGAGGTACCTAGATGAAAAGAAGAGGGAGTTTATGTCTCTTACCCAGGGGAGCATGTCTGTGGCTGAGTATGAGGTCCAGTTTGTCCAACTCTGTAACGCCCCGGTTTTGGGCTCAGAAGTTTTGGGCGTTGACCGATTCGGTCAAAGTGCTGATCGAATATATAAGAGTGAATTTAGGAAAGCCTAGTTCGGGTTGCATTAAAAATATGGAAAATGTTCTAAAATCATCTTTTAATATAATTAAGTGAACTGTGAAATCAATTTTGGAAAATGAGGTTCGGAAGGTTGACATTTTGGCTAGTGACCAAAATGTAATTTTTGAAAGTTGCGGGACAGTTTTATAAAGGATTGAAGCTTTGAATCTTTAAGGAGCTATTATTCCAAAAAGGATTTCTCCAGATTTTTCTAAGATATTTTAAGGCTTTATTATGATTTTAAAGATTATGAAATGTGGAGGGAAATCATTTTTTACCATTTCTTAACTAACTTTCTATTTTCTCTCAATTTTCCTTTTCTCTCATTTTCTCTCCACCCAAACACATTTCTCCAGATTTTCTTCTCTGATTTTGTCAATCTAAATCCCTCATTTCAACTCTCTTTTGATTCCTAATCATCTCTACAACAAAACCTCTCAATTTGCAAGTTGTTTCATTAAGCATTTTGGCTCTAAAAAGGAGAAATTCAAGTTTGGAGGTAAGAACGTCCTTCTCCTCTAAACTATCAGTTCTTTACTGAAATTCCTAAGTTCTCAATCCTTGATTTGTGTTTTGTTAATGGCTTTTCAATTGAAATCTTGATTTTGGCTTAAAATGCAAGATTTGGTGATTTTGGTGAAATTTTCGTGTGATCTGTTTGGGCAGTGTTTTGAAGTGTCAAAATGATGTTAAATGAATGCTAAATTGATTAGAAGGCAATCCCGGATAGGTTTAATTTCCTAAGTTTGGCTTGAGTTTTTGGTTGTTTTTGGAGTGTTTTTGGTGATCTGTTATACCTGGAGGTATAAGGACGTGTTTGTGATCATTTTGGATGTTAATTGATGTTTAAAAATGGTTAGGAGTGATGGATCTTGGCTGGGTAAGTTTTGGAAGTGTTTGGAGGTGATTTCGGTTGTGTTTGGTAGCCGAAACGTTGGATTTGTGATGAGCAGCGAGTTGTGTTGTGTTGCTGGTGTTTTTAATGCATAATGATGCATTAATCCTCTGTTGTTGTGTGCTTGAAACATGGGAGTTTGATCCGTGAGCTTTGAAGGTGTTGCAGAAGGTTTTCGGATGCTTGGAAGGCTTGTTGGCTAGCCTTGTTTTGTGTATCGGTGAGTGAAGTTGGGATTTCAGCTTTTAAACCAAGGTTTGAAGGTTTTGGGATCTTAGTTTAAGTCTAAACAACTTTGCTAAGCTCAAGAGTAAGTGAATGGATTTTCGCTCTTGAATTGTGTTGTGATTTGGCTTTTAAGCAATTGAGGTTGATGATTGAAATGCATGTGTTTTGCATGGTTTAAATCTGTTTTGAAAGTATATTTTTAGCATGGTTTAATGCTGGTTTTGAAAGCCATTTGTGAAGGATGCTCAAGGTAAGAGATCCTTGGTTTTGTACATAGAAATTGTGATTTTGATGCATAGTGTTGCATGTTGATCAATGGCTTTGTGTGATGCTTTAAAACAGTGAATTGATGATGGTAAGTGATACTTGTTGCTTATTGGTTATGCATGTGAATCATTGGACTAATGTAGTGATGGTTTTGTATTATGATTATGCATGTGAAACATTGGATTAATATGGTAAGATGGTTATGTTGGCAAGTGATGAAAGTGGTTCTTGGTTCGTTGATCGGATATAGTTAGCCGGCTATAGGATTGGGTGCACCGTGAATTAAGTCGCCTTGGAGGTGGAGTGGTCAAGAGTGGACCGGTAAACTCCCTTCAAGTATCCTAACGAGATGGTTAAGGTTATAATGGAGGTTGTTGCCCATTCGAGGACCTTGGTTGAGCAAAGGTTATATGGTGTTTAAAAGTCCATATAAGAGAACCTTGTGCTTGTTAAGATCACAATGGCAGAGTAAGTCCATGTGTGGATCTTGTGTGGGGTGTCCCGGATATCGTTAGTGATGTTATACAACTACCAATCGGTTATGCAAAGGTTGTATGGTGTTTAAAAGTCCATACATGGAAATCTTGTGCATGTTGAGGTTGTATGGTGTTTAAAAGTCCATGCATGGGAACCTCGGGAAAAGCTAAGGTTGTATGGTGTTTAAAAGTCCATACATGGGAACCTTAGGCTTGTAAGGTCAAATGGTGTTTAAAAGTCCATTTGGGAGGCCTTGGATTGGTAGGGTGTATGGAGCGTAGGGACAACGCTCGGAATCCGCGTAACCGATCGGGTTGTTGAGTTGAAAAGTGGATGTGGTTGATCACTTGGAAGCCAATGTAATGTTCTTGAATTATGTAGGGTGTATGGAGCGTAGGGACAACGCTCGGAATCCGCGTAACCCGCTGCATTTATGGTGTTTTGGTTTTGAGCATTCCTCACTAAGCATTATGTGCTTACGCTCCTTTTTGTCCATCAATGCAGATTCTTGAAGTTTGGACAACAAGGAGCAAGGGATTCAAGGTGGACTCCAATTGAGATGTATGTCTTGGTGGATAGCTATAGTTAATAAAGGCAATGGGGGGTAGAATCTCTCGGGTTAATGTGTATGTGTTCGTTTACGTTCGGACAAGGATGTTTTAATGTTGTTGATGTTGCTGAATCATGTTTTGGCTTTAATGAGTTTGATTTGGAAAGTTTGTGCTTGAATAGCTAGCTTGTGTAGGAAGCATGCCTATAGAATTGGGGCTTTTTGCATAAGATGTTTTTCTGATGTTTTGATGATGCTTGCAAGTCTTATATATGTTGAATTGCATGCTGGTAAAGTTTGGTAGCATTTGGAGCATGTTTGAATGATCTATTGCATGTTTTGGAATTGCATTTTGCTGCAATCTGTGCAGGCGTTTCGGAACAGTGTGCACCGTTTCGGAACGGGTGCCTTGAATGAACCCAGGCGTCCGAAACGGTATGCACCGTTTCGAAACGGTTTGGTCTCTGCCAGACCCCCGTTGCGGTACGCGTTGCGGAACGGCCCCGTGTTTCGAAACGGGCTCTGCCTGTTTCGGAACGGGTGACCGTTGGGGGCTGACATGGGCGGTTAAATGTTTCAGAATGTTTGCATTTTGGTCCTGAAACTTGTTTGTGCAATTGTATGAGTTTGGGATGTCCGTTTGAGCTGAAATTTGGCAGAGAAGCATGAAACCTGATTAATTTTAAGTTGGTAACTTAAAATTTGGTTAAGTCCTTAAAATCATCAAAAATTACAATTTGGTCCCTAAAGTTGTAATTTGTTCAATTGGGTCCCTGTTTGATCTCTGATGCTCGTGATCTTTGAGTGTGATGTTTGTGTGATCACAATTAGGACTAATGTGCATCTAGACAAGATTAAAAAGAAAAAAGAAGGGTCGTTAATCAAGGTTGACTTTCGGGTTGACTTTGGTTTTCCCCGTGTGACTTTCTTAATTCGGGTCAACCGTCTAGGCTGGGTTAAGGGGGTTACATTTGGTGGTATTAGAGCTGAGTTGCGAATGCTTGGGGAAAACAGTAAGTTGTTGTAATGTGTGCTTGTTGTTTACCTTGAATGTGTGGTTGGAAGTTTGTTGAAACACGTGTTTCTGAGTGTGTTGCTGATGTTTTTGAGCAAATTGTTGATGTTTCTGAGCATGTTGCTGATATTTTCAAGCATGGTATATGGTTATGAATCTTGGTTGAGTTTATGTGGAAATGTGCTGATGCTGTGAGCTGGTGTTATGCATGATGAAGGTGCTATGAGTATGTTATGTTGATGATAAGCTGTTGCAAGTGGATGCTGTTTGATGTAAGCATGATCAAAGTATGTTGTTTGATATGCTTGATGTTGTGATATCCATGTTGTGTTGACTGTTATGTCATGTAAAGGGGAGGATTCGGGATACCCATTGCCTTATTAATATAGCTATTGTGTTATTTTGGAGTTGGAGTTTGAATCCTTGCTTAATGCTGGTCTAACTGGTTTGTTTGTTTGTTGTGATTGTTTGTTGTTGATAGTAGTATGGCAAAGTCGATGGAAGAATGGCAGTTGGGTAAGCTGGTTGCTGCCTTGGGGCAGGTTGTTAAGGCAAGGAATTCACCTTTCTGTAGAGGTGTTTCGTTTCAGTCTTCTGTGCCTGGAGTTGAGGTGTTAAGGCAGAGAGAAGAAGTTGGTTCTGTGATGAAGAGTTCATCATCTGTTGTTCAGGAGGTGTTAGGAACATCTCAGGCTGAGGTAAAGGTAAAGTCAGTGGATGAGCTGGTTGTGGGATGTGTGGGTTTGCCGAAGCAGCGTTTGCTTGATTTGGGTGCTGTGGAATATCATGGTTCTTCACCGGAGATGTTTAAGGCCTGGTTGGCCAGTGTGATTCTGATTTTGGATCAGGAAGGCTGTGATTATGCCTGTAAGCTGGGGAGTGTTGTTTCTCTGATGTTGGAGGATGCATGTGCCTGGTGAACATCTGTGGCGGTGGCGTCACATATTCCTGATATTGATTGGGATTTCTTTGTATCTGCTTTTTGTGAAAGGTATCTTGGAAGGAAGTTTCCAAGGGTTGAGCAAGGTGAAGGTAGTACTGTTGTGGAGCAAGTGTTGCTTGAGCAAGGAGTGGAGGTTCAGCTACCTGTGTGTGACCGTAGTGAAAGGCGCCATGTTGGAGGTTGTTGGGGCGCGGGTGCTTGCTGGAATTGTGGTTCCAAAATGCATGTTAAGCGTGATTGTCCTCATGGAGTGAAGTCAACTTTGGTGTTAGCCAAAGGGTCTTTGAAAGGTCGTGGGCACGGCCGAGGTGAGGTTCAGAGGTGGCAGAAAGAGCAGAAGGTTGTGAAGAGTTTGGGAAAAGAGAATTGCTGGAAATGTGGGTCTGCTGGACACATGAGACGTGATTGTTTGAGGTTGGCTCGGAACAGCCAAAGTTCCTTACCGCAGGAGGTTGGTGGTGACCCTGGTGTGTTAGCTGGTGCTGCAGTTGTGCCGCAGGAGGTTGAAGGTTCCGTAAGGAAGAGAGCTCGTCTGATGAATCTTCAGGGTGGTGTTGTGTTTTCAGGTAACCTTGTTAAGTAATCTTTGCTCTAGTTACCTTAGTTTAGTTTCTGTTGGTTTTCCTTGCGTGGTAAGTTTAGTATTGTTGCTAGCATGTTTGGGGTAATGGTAGTTGTTTGGAAATATCTTTAGTGTGAAGAAGGCTTAGTGAGTATCTTGTGGTTAATGGTTGTGGGTATGATGGAGTTTGATAAGCTAGAAGTGTGGTGGGAGGTTGTTCTTAGACGGATTTTGAGGATGTTATTGGAGGGTGTGGACTGGCATTCATGCATAGTTAAAATCATTGTTATATGCTATATTATATATGTGGGTCCATGCATACATGTGGCATGACATTAGAGGTTTTGCATGCATGTACATCAGGCATTGATAGGGCATGTAGGTGATCATGCATACGATGTTCACACTCGCTAATAACTAATCGAATCTGTTAGTGTGGTGGTTGGGTCAGGTTGGATGATGGGTTTTTAGAGGTTGTTTTGGTGCTGAGTGAGGGTCAGAAGTAATGTTAAGCTAGTTGCTAGCAATGGTGAGAGTGGTATAGCCTGTGGTAGAAGGATAGTGTTGTTGCTTAAAGAGAGTTTAGTGGTGAAAAGTACCGGTTGAGGTTAGTATCGGTTAAGTGGTTTGTATAGCTAAAAGGAAGTGGTAGTTCCTTGGTGCTAGTGATGTTGCAGTTTTGTGGTTGTGTTTCCAAGTGCTGAGGTAGCTTAGCTTCTAAGTTGTTATGAAAGGGTTGTGTTGGTAAGTGTTGGTTCTTAGCAACCTTTGAGGAGTTCATAAGCTGTTATGTGAGTTTTGGATAAGCAATGTTCTGGTAATGCAAGTGTTATGGTTGGAGTTTGAAGTGGAAGGATTATGAAAGATCGAAGGCTTTTGTTGGTCGTTTGGGTTCTTGTGAGAAGTGTTTGGTTGGTTGTGGTTAAGAAAGTTCCGTTTGGAGTCAGCTGGTGGTGTGTGGAACGGCTGACGGATTCAAGTTGGGGTTGTGATGTAATTCTTTGAATCTGGGTGAGTAGTCCTGGTGAGTTGTTACGGTAATGTTAGCGGCGGATGTGAAGGATTGTCAGCTTCGTTGAGGAGTTTGGGTAAGCAGTTGATGCTTAAAGATTTTTGCTTGTTGGGAAAATCCTTGGAAGAGGTTTGGAAGTTGCAAGAGTTTTAGAAGCAGAAAGGTTTGCATAATGGCTGAATTGGATTGGTTGTTGTCTCTGTGTAAATAAGTCTTGGGAGTTGTGTATTGCAGTGATGTGTGCTGTAAGAGCTGAAGTTCTTCAGGTTGATGTTGGGGCTGTGTACAGTCCGGTTATGTGAAAGATTACGTTGTGGCTATCTTTGTGTGTTCTGGATTTAATGAACAGCATGTGGTGGTGTTGGGTTCGGTGGAGCTTTGTGTGGAATGTGTTCAGTGTTGGTTGAGGCTTTTGTGTTGCCTTGTGTGTTGCTTTGAGAAGGTTGTGGTTCTCTTTTCGCCGGTTGAAATTTCGAGGATGAAATTTCCTAAGGGGGGGAGAGTTGTAACGCCCCGGTTTTGGGCTCAGAAGTTTTGGGCGTTGACCGCTTCGGTCAAAGTGCTGATCGAATATATAAGAGTGAATTTAGGAAAGCCTAGTTCGGGTTGCATTAAAAATATGGAAAAATGTTCTAAAATCATCTTTTAATATAATTAAGTGAACTGTGAAATCAATTTTGGAAAATGAGGTTCGGAAGGTTGACATTTTGGCTAGTGACCAAAATGTAATTTTTGAAAGTTGCGGGAAAGTTTTATAAAGGATTGAAACTTTGAATCTTTAAGGAGCTATTATTCCAAAAAGGATTTCTCCAGATTTTTCTAAGATATTTTAAGGCTTTATTCTGATTTTAAAGATTATGAAATGTGGAGGGAAATCATTTTTTACCATTTCTTAACTAACTTTCTATTTTCTCTCAATTTTCCTTTTCTCTCATTTTCTCTCCACCCAAACACATTTCTCCAGATTTTCTTCTCTGATTTTGTCAATCTAAATCCCTCATTTCAACTCTCTTTTGATTCCTAATCATCTCTACAACAAAACCTCTCAATTTGCAAGTTGTTTCATTAAGCATTTTGGCTCTAAAAAGGAGAAATTCAAGTTTGGAGGTAAGAACGTCCTTCTCCTCTAAACTATCAGTTCTTTACTGAAATTCCTAAGTTCTCAATCCTTGATTTGTGTTTTGTTAATGGCTTTTCAATTGAAATCTTGATTTTGGCTTAAAATGCAAGATTTGGTGATTTTGGTGAAATTTTCGTGTGATCTGTTTGGGCAGTGTTTTGAAGTGTCAAAATGATGTTAAATGAATGCTAAATTGATTAGAAGGCAATCCCGGATAGGTTGAATTTCCTAAGTTTGGCTTGAGTTTTTCGTTGTTTTTGGAGTGTTTTTGGTGATCTGTTATACCTGGAGGTATAAGGACGTGTTTGTGATCATTTTGGATGTTAATTGATGTTTAAAAATGGTTAGGAGTGATGGATCTTGGCTGGGTTAAGTTTTGGAAGTGTTTGGAGGTGATTTCGGTTGTGTTTGGTAGCTGAAATGTTGGATTTGTGATGAGCAGCGAGTTGTGTTGTGTTGCTGGTGTTTTTAATGCATAATGATGCATTAATCCTCTGTTGTTGTGTGCTTGAAACAGGGGAGTTTGATCCGTGAGCTTTGAAGGTGTTGCGGAAGGTTTTCGGATGCTTGGAAGGCTTGTTGGCTAGCCTTGTTTTGTGTATCGGTGAGTGAAGTTGGGATTTCAGCTTTTAAACCAAGGTTTGAAGGTTTTGGGAGCTTAGTTTAATTCTAAACAACTTTGCTAAGCTCAAGAGTAAGTGAATGGATTTTCGCTCTTGAATTGTGTTGTGATTTGGCTTTTAAGCAATTGAGGTTGATGATTGAAATGCATGTGTTTTGCATGGTTTAAATCTGTTTTGAAAGTATATTTTTAGCATGGTTTAATGCTGGTTTTGAAAGCCATTTGTGAAGGATGCTCAAGGTAAGAGATCCTTGGTTTTGTACATAGAAATTGTGATTTTGATGCATAGTGTTGCATGTTGATCAATGGCTTTGTGTGATGCTTTAAAACAGTGAATTGATGATGGTAAGTGATACTTGTTGCTTATTGGTTATGCATGTGAATCGTTGGACTAATGTAGTGATGGTTTTGTATTATGATTATGCATGTGAAACATTGGAGTAATATGGTAAGATGGTTATGTTGGCAAGTGATGAAAGTGGTTCTTGGTTCGTTGATCGGATATAGTTAGCCGGCTATAGGATTGGGTGCACCGTGAATTAAGTCGCCTTGGAGGTGGAGTGGTCAAGAGTGGACCGGTAAACTCCCTTCAAGTATCCTAACGAGATGGTTAAGGTTATAATGGAGGTTGTTGCCCATTCGAGGACCTTGGTTGAGCAAAGGTTATATGGTGTTTAAAAGTCCATATAAGAGAACCTTGTGCTTGTTAAGATCACAATGGCAGAGTAAGTCCATGTGTGGATCTTGTGTGGGGTGTCCCGGATCTCGTTAGTGATGTTATACAACTACCAATCGGTTATGCAAAGGTTGTATGGTGTTTAAAAGTCCATACATGGAAATCTTGTGCATGTTGAGGTTGTATGGTGTTTAAAAGTCCATGCATGGGAACCTCGGGAAAAGCTAAGGTTGTATGGTGTTTAAAAGTCCATACATGGGAACCTTAGGCTTGTAAGGTCAAATGGTGTTTAAAAGTCCATTTGGGAGGCCTTGGATTGGTAGGGTGTATGGAGCGTAGGGACAACGCTCGGAATCCGCGTATCCGATCATGTTGTTGAGTTGAAAAGTGGATGTGGTTGATCACTTGGAAGCCAATGTAATGTTCTTGATTATTAAAGAAGCATGAGATGCTTGAAATGATGCATAATTGCATGTGAAGCATGAGTTGCTTGAAAAGATGCATGGTTGCATGGAAAGTGTTTAATGCTTGTGAATGCATGTTTATTTGTTAAGTTGAACAAATGTTGATTATCATTTGGTAAATGATGCATGTGTGCATGGAATCTCTTTAATGCATTGGAGTCTTGTTAAGACTTGTTTTAAAAGGCATATGATGATGATGATGATGGGATTCATAAGTTGTCTTTGTTTAATGCATGGTTTGGATTGCTTGAGTAATGGTTAAAAAGGGTTTCTTGCTTGAAATGATGTTCAAGTTTATGAATGGGTAATATGAAATGGAAGTGTTTTCCAATATTTTGATTTAGCTTTGCATATGGTGTTTATGCATGGAATGGCTAAATGGATGTTTTTGCAAGATATGCATTGAAATGGTTTTCTTAGCTTGCTAAGCTAAGGGTTGGTTTTCATGTATGTGCAATGCATGGTTTAAGCATGTTGTTGAAAAGGGTTTTCAAACATGGTTTTGATTTGTCAAATCGGGTTGTTTTAAAAGTGTTTTGTAACCCGCTGCATTTATGGTGTTTTGGTTTTGAGCATTCCTCACTAAGCATTATGTGCTTACGCTCCTTTTTGTCCATCAATGCAGATTCTTGAAGTTTGGACAACAAGGAGCAAGGGATTCAAGGTGGACTCCAATTGAGATGTATGTCTTGGTGGATAGCTATAGTTAATAAAGGCAATGGGGGGTAGAATCTCTCGGGTTAATGTGTATGTGTTCGTTTACGTTCGGACAAGGATGTTTTAATGTTGTTGATGTTGCTGAATCATGTTTTGGCTTTAATGAGTTTGATTTGGAAAGTTTGTGCTTGAATAGCTAGCTTGTGTAGGAAGCATGCCTATAGAATTGGGGCTTTTTGCATAAGATGTTTTTCTGATGTTTTGATGATGCTTGCAAGTCTTATATATGTTGAATTGCATGCTGGTAAAGTTTGGTAGCATTTGGAGCATGTTTGAATGATCTATTGCATGTTTTGGAATTGCATTTTGCTACAATCTGTGCAGGCGTTTCGGAACAGTGTGCACCGTTTCGGAACGGGTGCCTTGAATGAACCCAGGCGTCCGAAACGGTATGCACCGTTTCGAAACGGTTTGGTCTCTGCCAGACCCCCGTTGCGGTACGCGTTGCGGAACGGCCCCGTGTCTCGAAACGGGCTATGCATGTTTCGGAACGGGTGACCGTTGGGGGCTGACATGGGCGGTTAAATGTTTCAGAATGTTTGCATTTTGGTCCTGAAACTTGTTTGTGCAATTGTATGAGTTTGGGATGTCCGTTTGAGCTGAAATTTGGCAGAGAAGCATGAAACCTGATTAATTTTAAGTTGGTAACTTAAAATTTGGTTAAGTCCTTAAAATTATGAGAAATTACAATTTGGTCCCTAAAGTTGTAATTTGTTCAATTGGGTCCCTGTTTGATCTCTGATGCTCGTGATCTTTGAGTATGATGTTTGTGTTATCACAATTAGGACTAATGTGCATCTAGACAAGATTAAAAAGAAAAAAGAAAGGTCGTTAATCAAGGTTGACTTTGGTTTTCCCCGTGTGACTTTCTTAATTCGGGTCAACCGTCTAGGCCGGGTTAAAGGGGTTACAGACTCAGTCAATACGCACCTGATCTTGTTCCAGATGAACGGGAGAGGTGTGAAAGGTTCCGTTATGGTTTAGTGACGAATGTAAAGATGTATGTGCTGGCTACCGAGTATGATGATTTTGATGTGATGGTAGGCCGAGCCAAGGACATTGAGATGAACTTGGGTTTATCTGCTAAAAGTGCTGGTTCTAGTGCTGGTCAGCGAGCTGCTGAGTATAGTTCCGGTGGTGGACGGAACAAGAGGGGACGTGATCAGAAGTATCAGTCCTCAGCTAAGCGAGGTGGTGGTGCGCCTGCTCGGGGAGGCAACGCTAGAGTTGATCCGAATGCATGTTGGACATGTGGTTCGCGTGGCCATATGAAACGTGATTGTCCTCGTGCTGTGAGGGAGGTGCAAGCTCCGGTTGTGGCAGCTGGTAATGCGTGCTGGAACTGTGGATCTACGGATCACATGAGGAGAGAGTGTCCTATGTTGGCTGGTGGCCAAGTGCGTGCTCTTGTTGTTGCTGCACCACAGAGAGGTCGTGGGCGCGGCCGTGGTAACTTTCAGCGGAGAGAGGAAGGTGGTCGGGGTGTGGCTCATGTTGTGGCTATTCAGCCTGAGGGTGGCGGCCAAGCCAGGGTGTATGCTCAGCGGGAGGGAAGGAATGACGCGGATGTGATCGCAGGTACTATTACTTTGCAATCCTTGTCATTACTTTCCTTGATTGATTCTGGATCTACGCACTCATACATATTGCGTGAGCATGCTGAATTGCTTGGTTTGCCTGTTGAGTCTTTGGATGTTGGTGTGCGCGTCACTAGTTCTTTTGGTGAGATTGTTGTGACTCGAAAGCTTTATAGAAGATGTCCTTTGGTTGTTCAAGATCATGTTTTTCCTGTTGACCTTATGGAGTTGCCTTTCTATGGTTTTGATGTAATCCTTGGTATGGATTGGCTTGCTGAGCATCGTGCTGTAGTGGAGTGTGAGAATAAGCGAGTTTCGTTGAAGCTTGCGGATGATTATGAGGTAGTTGTGGTTGGTGAGAATGTGAAGTTTCTTGCCAATGTGGTGTCTACGTTGGAGGCGAGCCGGATGCTGAGGCAAGTTTGTGAAGCTTACCTAGCTTTTGTGATGAATCCTAGCTCTAAGGAGTTGCGTGTGCAAGATATCAGGACTGTGCGAGAGTTTCCTGGTGTGTTTCCTGAGGAGTTTCCTGGGTTACCTCCTAATCGCGAGGTGGAGTTTGGGATTGAGCTGTATGAAAATACAACTCCTGTGTCTATTACCCCTTATAGAATGGCACCCAAAGAGTTGAAGGAGCTGAAGACGCAATTGCAAGAGTTGCTTGACCGTGGGTTCATTCGGCCGAGTGTATCACCTTGGGGTGCACCGGTCAGATGAACAAGTTGACTATCAAGAATCGGTATCCTTTGCCGAGAATTGATGATCTCTTTGATCAATTTCAGGGAGCAGCTGTGTTCTCTAAGATTGACTTGAGGTCAGGGTATTACCAGTTGAAGGTAAAGGATGTGGATGTGCCTAAAACAGCTTTCAGGACAAGGTATGGGCATTATGAGTTCCTTGTGATGCCGTTTGGTTTGACAAATGCTCCTGCAGCTTTCATGGACATGATGAATCGTGTGTTTCATGAATACCTGGACAAGTTTGTTGTGGTGTTCATTGATGATATCCTCGTGTACTCGCGTACTGAGGAGGAGCATGAAGAGCATTTGAGGATTGTGTTGCAAGCTTTGTTGGAGAATCAGCTTTATGCCAAACTGAGCAAGTGTGAGTTCTGGCTTAGTGAAGTGGTGTTTCTTGGGCATGTGGTTTCTGCTGAAGGGATTCGTGTTGATCCTCAGAAAATCGAGGCGGTGATGAATTGGAAGGTTCCTAAGTCTGTTCATGAGGTTCGTAGTTTCATTGGTTTGGCGGGATACTACCGGAGGTTTGTGGATGGGTTTTCTAAGATTGCTGCACCTTTGACAAAGTTGTTGCAGAAGGATGTTAAGTATGAATGGACGGAAGCGAGACAGCAGGCTTTTGAGAAGCTTAAGGTAGCTTTGACGCAAGCTCCTATCTTGGTTCAACCTGAATCAGGGAAAGAGTTTGTGGTCTATAGTGATGCGTCCTATGTTTGTTTGGGATGTGTGTTGATGCAAGAGGGTAATGTGGTGGCTTATGCATCGCGGCAGTTGAAGGTGGATGAGCGCAATTATCCTACGCATGACATTGAGTTGGTTGTGGTGGTTTTTGCTTTGAAGATCTGGAGACATTACCTGTATGGTGAGAAGTGTACTGTGTATACTGATCACAAGAGTTTGAAGTATCTGTTGTCTCAGAAGGAGTTGAATCTTAGGCAGCGACGTTGGGTGGAGTTGCTCAAGGATTATGATTTGACGATTGAGTATCACCCTAGAAAAGCTAATGTTGTAGCGGATGCCTTGAGTAGGAAGGTAGCTGTTGAGTTGAGGGCTATGTTTTCCAGTTTGAGTATTTCACATGATGGGGGTCTTGTGGCTGAGTTGCAAGTGAAACCATCTTTGGTTCAGTTGATCAAGGAAAAGCAGCTGTTGGATGATTCCTTGGTGCCGTATGTTCAGGATATCGCGGAGGATAGGCCTTTCGGATTCCTGCTTTAATGATGATGGAGTGTTGTGTTTTGGGAGTCGAATAGTAGTGCCCAATGATGCTGAGTTGAGGCGTGCTATTCTGACTGAAGGTCATAGTAGTCCTTTTGCTATGCACCCTGGTAGTACTAAGATGTATCGAGATCTTCGTGATGAGTACTATTGGGTGGGTTTGATGAAGGATGTTGCTGAGTTGTGAGCAAGTGCATGGTGTGTCAGCGAGTTAAGGCTGAGCATCAGGTTCCTTCAGGGATGTTGCAACCGTTGAGAATCCCTGAATGGAAGTGGGAAAGGATTACCATGGATTTTGTATCTGTTTACCCTTGTCTCCATCGAAGAAGAATTCGGTGTGGGTGATTGTGGATCGCCTGACGAAGTGTGCGCATTTCTTGCCTGTGCATACTACGTATTCTTTGGATAAGCTTGCGGAGCTGTACATTGCTGAGATTGTGCGGCTGCATGGTGTGCCAAAGTCGATTGTGTCGGATAGGGATCCGAGGTTTACATCGCGTTTCTGGCAGTGTTTGCATCAAGCTTTGGGTACACGGTTGAATTTCAGTACATCTTATCATCCTCAGTCGGATGGTCAGTCCAAGCGTGTTATCCAGATTTTGGAGGATATGTTGAGGTGCTGCGTGATTGAGTTCCAGGGCTCTTGGGAGAAACATTTGCCTTTGGTGGAGTTTGCTTATAACAATAGTTATCAGGCATGTATCCAAATGGCACCTTATGAAGCTTTGTACGGGAGGAAGTGTAGGACTCCTCTTTGTTGGGCTGAAACGGGTCAGAAGTTGGTTTCGATGCCGGCTTTGTTGAAGAGAACCACCGAGAAGGTGAAGCTCATTTGTGAGCGCTTGAAGGCAGCTTCTGATCGGCAAAAGTCTTACGCGGATTTGAAGCGTAAGGAGATTGAGTATGCGATGGGTGACCGTATGTTCTTGAAGGTTTCGCCTTGGAAAAACGTGATGAGGTTTGGGCGGAAGGGTAAGTTGAGCCCTAGGTACATTGGACCATACGAGGTGATTGAGCGTGTGGGTCCTGTTGCGTACAAGTTGAGGTTACCTCAGGAGCTGGAAAAGATTCATGATGTGTTTCATGTTTCTATGCTTCGGAAGTATAGATCGGATCCTTCGCATGTGATGCCTGTGGAAGAAGTGGAATTGAATCCGGATTTGACCTATGATGAGGAACCGGTGAGGATTCTGGATTCGGATAGCAAGGTTCTTCGTGGAAAGACCATTGAGTTGGTAAAGGTGTTGTGGAAGCATCGTGGTGTTGAGGAAGCCACGTGGGAACGGAAGGATGACATGCTGAAGCAGTTTCCTTATCTCTTTCCTTCAAGTAAATTTCGAGGACGAAATTTCTTAAGGGGGGAGAGTTGTAACGCCCCAATTTTGGGCTTAGGAGTTTTGGGATTCGGACCGGTTCGGTCGGTGTGCGGTTCGAATATATAAAAGTGAATTTAGGAAAGCCTAGTTCGGGTTGCGTTAAAAATATGGAAAAATGTCTTAAAATCCTCTTTTATTATATATAAGAGAATGGTGAAATCAATTTTACAAAATGAGGTTTGGAAGTGTGACATTTTGGTTAGTGACCAAAATGTAATTTTCGAAAACTGTGAGACTGTTTTAAAAAGGATTGAAACTTTGAATCTTTAAGGAGCTATTTACCCAATGGGAGTTTCTCCAGATTTTTCTAAAGTATTAAATGATTAATTAATGGTTTTTAAAAAAGAAAAAAGTGGAGGGAAGATATTTTGGCCATAACTAACTTTTCTCTCAAATCTTCCATTTTCATTTTCTCTCATCTTTTCTCTCAAACCAAACACCTTTTCTCCTGAGCTTTTCCCTCTGATTTTGTCACCTAAATAACTCATTTCAATCCTCTTTTGATCTTCAATCATCTCTTCAACAAAACCTTTGCATTTGCTAAGTGGATTTTCAAGAATTTGGTTCCAAAAAGGGAGAAAACTCAAGTTTGGAGGTAAGAACGTCCTTCTCCTCTAAACTCTCAGTTCTTTACTGAAATTCCCAAGTTCTCAATCCTTAATTTGTGTTTTACAAAAGGTTTTAAGATTGTGTTATTGATCTTGGCTTTTAAATGCAAGATTTGGTTGATTTTTGGTTAAAATTCGTGTGATTTGTTTGGGCAGTGTTTTGAGGTGTCTTTTTTATGTTAAATGAATGTTAAATTGATGAGAAGTTGAGGTTTAATTAATGCAATCCCGGATAGGTTGAATTTCCTAAGTTTAGCTTGAGTTCTTGGGTGTTTTTGGAGTGATCTTGATGATCTGTTATAGCTAGAGGTATAAGGGTGATGTTAGATCCTTTTTGGATGTTAATTGATGTTTAAGGATGATTTGATTTGATGGATCATGGCTGGGTAGTGTTGTGGAGTTGTTTGGATGCATTTTCGGTTGTGTTTGGTGGCCGAAAATGGAGTGTGGATGAGAGCAGCGAGTTTAGGTGCTTTCATTAAAGTTATTAATGCATGATGATGCATTAATCCTCTGCTTTGATGTGTTTAAAACAGGGGAGTCATCTTTGGATCCTAGTGGTGGTGATCCGGAAGCTTGATTGGTGTTTCGGCAAGTGGCGAAACGGAATCGGTGAGTGGATTTTGGTTTTCAGCTTTGAAACCAATGTTTTGAAGGTTTGGGAGCTTAGTTTAAGTCTAAGAAACTTAGCTAAGCTCAAGAGTAAGTTTTCGGAAAAACTCTCTTGATGATGAACCATGGATTGGTTGTATGCAATGTGGTTTGTTTGCATGTTTTAAATCCTGTTTTGAAAGCATATTTAGCATGTTTATTTGCTGAGATTATAAGCCATGTGTTGAAGGATGCTCAAGGTAAGAGATCCTTGTTTTTGAACATTGTTTTAATGTGGTTTGATGCTTAAAGATGCATGATGTTTATGGCTTTGTTAAATGTTTTAAAATAGTGGAATATTGTGGTTAATGATGCATATTGGCAAGTGATGGTTAAGGTCACAAAGGTGGTTAAAAGTCCTTGTGTGAGCCTTGTTTATTTAAGAACAACATGTTGGTTAAAAGTCCATGGTTGGTTCTTGGTTAAGATCACCAAGGTGGTTAAAATTCCTTCTGTGAGGCTTGTTTATTTAAGAACAACATGGTGTTTAAAAGTCCATGGTTGGTTCTTGGTTAAGGTTACAAAGGTGGTTAAAATTCCTTGTGTAAGCCTTGTTTACTTAAGAACTCCAAGGTGTTTAAAAGTCCTTGGGAGATTCTTGTTAAGGACACAAAGGTGTTTAAAAGTCCTTGTGTGGTCCTTGTCATGGTGTTTAAAAGTCCATGGATGATGCTTGTTAAGGACACAATGGTGTTTAAAAGTCCATGTGTGGTCCTTGGAAATTGTAAGATCACAATGGTGTTTAAAAGTCCATGTGTGGATCTTATGTTGAATGTATCACTTGTTGCCAATATGACATAATATGAACTTGAAGCATGAATTGCTTGTTTTAAATGCTTTAGTGCATGTGCAAATGATGATTGATTTAAGGTTTATAAAGGTGTTTATAAATGCATTATTGTGTGGTTTTAAATGAGCATTCCTCACTAAGCTTTTGCTTACGCTCTCACTTTTCTTAAACCAATAATGCAGAGCATTGAAGTGCATTTTGGGGCAGCAAGGAAGCCAAAAATCCAAGTGAAGGTTTTAAGCTCATGTATGGTGAATATTTTCTCAAAACTATTAGCTTTTGGGTATTTGGCAATGGGGGACCTATGTTGATGTTTTGGGAGATGTTTTGGACTTTCTAAGTTGGATTTATGATGTTGATAATGTTGGAACTTGTAATTGGCCTTTGTGATGTGGTTTTGGTATATTGATGCTTGAATGGTTTTCTAAGTTGGATGCATGCCTATAGAATTGGGGATTTTCATAATTGATGCCATGTTGATGTTTGGTTGATGCAATTATGTTCCTTGTACGTTGAATGACCTGCTGGTAAAATTTGGTTGCATTTGGAGCATGTTAGATAGGTCAATTATGTGATAAACCAGCAACTTTTCTGCAATCTGGGCAACCTGTTTCGGAACAGGTGCTACCGTATCGGAACGGGGGCCTGAAATGGCCTGGGCGTTTCGAAACAGAAGGAACTGTTTCGGAACGGTTTGGCCTATGCCAGGCCCTGTTTCGGTACCAGTTTCGGAACGGTCCCGCGTTTCGGAACGGGTCTTCCCTGTTCCGAAACACTCGACCGTTGGGCACTGAAATTGTTGGTTAAATGTTTTGAAATGTTTGCATTTTAGTCCTGAACCTTGTTATTGCAATTGTATGAGTTTGAGATGTCCGTTTGAGCTGAAATTTGACAGAGAAGCATGAAATATGATTAATTATATATTGGTAACTTTAATTTGGGTTAAGTCCTTATAATTTACAGAATTTACAATTTGGTCCCTAAAGTCTTAATTTGTGCAATTGGGTCCCTGAATGTTCTCTGATGGTTATGATCTTTGAGTATGCTGATTGTATGATCATATCTAGGGATAATGTGCATCTAGACAAGATTTAAAAAAAAGGGTCGTTAATCAAGGTTGACTTTCGGGTTGACTTTGGTTTTCCCCGTGTAAACTTCTTAATTCGGGTCAACCGTCTAGGCCGGGTTAATGGGGTTACATATCGATACCCTCTTTAGTCACTAGACGAGGGCTTAATGATAATATACCTCAGCGTACCGATACGGTCTCATGACACAAGCCTGGGAAGTTTGACCATCGAGGGCGTATCGATACCCTCTTAGGCGTATCGATACGCTGGTCGTTAAGTTGGTTAAACCTCACTTATGAATGTTTTGAAACGTTTCATTTTAGTCCCTGAACTTCATAAATGCAATTGGATGTGATGTGTTGGTTAGAATGTGATGAAAATTTAAAGAGAAGCATGAAATATGACTAATTGAATAATGGCAACTCTAAAATCGGAGAAGTCCTTGTAATTTGCAGAAAATATGTTTTGGTCCCTAAATGTCTAGTTTGTGCAATTAAACCCTTAAACGAAATCTGATCGTTGTGTCGTTTCTTCCTATGCTCTTGGGTGATCACATAGGACATAAGTTGCATTTAGAAAAGATAGAAATAAAAAGGTCGTCTATCGGGGTCAACTTTAACGAGTTGGCTTTGGTTTCCCTAGTGTAATCATCTCACTTCGGGTCAATCGTCTAGATCAGGCTAAGGGGGTTACATTTGTTGGTATCAGAGCCAGGTTTGTGAATATTTGGAACGATTGTAAGTGGTTGGTAAGTGTAAATGTTAATAGTTATGATCTTTGTGAAAACATGTTGAGTAATTGTGCAATGTTTGAGGTTTAATGAGATGAAATGCATGCAAGTTGATTGTTTGAGATGCAATTGTGTTGTCATGCTATGATTGGGGTATAGATGGGGAACACATTTCCAAATCATTACTATTGGAAATAATTGTTTTCAAAATGAACTTGAGCACCTTGGATTTCTTGTCTTATATTTCCTAACTGAGATTTATTGCATTTTGCTAGTTGCATTGTTCTAAATGGGGCCACGTAGAGAGCTTATGTGAAGGCACCGCTGGAACTTGTGCATGCTTATACTAGGGAAAGAGCTATCTGGGCCAAATCAACAGGGATGGGATGGCACTCGCCAAAGCATTCCTTCTATTTTTGGATTCGACGTGATAATTTGAATCTATTGCCTTCATTCTTTAAAGTGAAAAGGCTGAAATGAAAGAAAAGAGCTCTTTCGCTGGATTGAAGAACTTGACTTATTGTTCTTGTTCTGCAATAGATCTTTCGTCAAATGGAATTGGTAGGTTCATTCTGTCAGCCGGGGAGAGCGGGGAACCTAGTCAAACTAAAGAATCAATTACTGGACGGCTACACTTCTCAAGGCCCCGTGCATCAGAGTGACTCGACAGCGTAACTCCGATCGGCGTAGAACAAAGATTTAAAACATTCCGTATGATTAGAAAAAAGTCTTAGTTCCTCCGTTCTCCTTCTATAGTTCGGACATTTCTCCTTCTATAATTGCTCTTTCTCCGGGTCCTTCTTCCTCGTCCTCTGCTTACAACTTACTCCTCGGACTCAGCTTCTGCCTTCCTCCCCTTGCGCAAACGACTTAACTCAACCTGTCTTTGAAAGTGCTTCGTAGCCTGCCCTGGATAAAACGATTGTTAGGCCATCGTCTTTAGATTTGATGGCTGCTTTTGATGCCTTGGCGGACGATGGTAGTATCCTTTGCATCTACTTGTTTCAGGGTGTTGATTAGGTAGTCTACTTTGGTGATGGCTTTAGGTGCCGTCTTTGGATAAGGGGATAGTCTACGATTGTGTAGGTTGTCTCCAGTCCCCCTCTTTGAAGCAATAACTAACCCGGGATAACATACGTTGAGTACCCGATCGCTAACGCAATCCGAGTTAATACGCGTAATGCGGATGAGAATGAGATAAATGATACTGAAGAGCGTGTTGAGAATATACCGTCTCCTCCTCCTGGTGGACCACCTGTAGTGGTGGAGCGGGGGCTGGTGCTGCTGGAGCTGGAACAGGGGTTGTTGAACCCAAAGAAGCATGAGGGGAAGCTTCTCCTGATATGATCGTTCTGATTCAAGCTATTGTTGGAGCCTTTCAGGCGGCAGTAGCTGGTGCTCATGTGGCTGCACCTCAGGCTGGTGCTGGTACGAGTTTCTCATTAGAGCGACTCCGCAGTCTAGGAGAGACTGAGTTTAGAGGGCTGACCCTTGAGGGTTCTGAATCTTGGTTGGAGAGCACCAAGAGGATCCTTGGGCAGATGAACTGTAATGATGTCCAAAAGTTGGGGTGCATTGTGTCCCTGTTGCATGGTGATGCCTATACGTAGTGGACGACCACTATAGCTGGATTAGAGGATGTTAAGGTGACTTGGACGTTCTTTCTGAATGTTTTCAAGAGGAAATATCTGGATCTCCGTTATTTGGACGAAAAGAATAAGGAATTCATGTCCCTTGTGCAAGGAAGCATGATTGTGTCGTAATATGAGGTGCAGTTTGTACGCCTTAGCCAGTATGCACCGAAATTAATCCCTAATGAACGGGAGATATGCGAGTGTTTTAGATATGGGCTGGTGGCTGATGTGAAAACATATATGCTTGCATCATATTACTCTGATTTTGATGTCCTAGTCACTCGAGCCAAGGACATTGAGTTGAACCTTGGTCTGGCGAGTCGAGTAGGAGGATCTAGCTCAGGGAAGCGAGCTGCGAGTTTTGATGCTAGAAGGGAACGTTTTAAGAGGCCTTAGGATAGAAGGTCACATATAGAAGCTAGACGTGGGGGAGGTAACCACGGGAGAGGTCAAGAAGGGTTGAATGCTTTCATTTGTACCCCTGAATGTAATTGGTGTGGCAGGAGGCACACGGGAGAGTGTTGGGGCAATGTTGGTACGTGCTGGAACTGTGGTTCCCGTGGGCACATGAAATGAGATTGCCCTCAGCTGATCAGAGAGGGGCAGGCTCCGGTGAGAGCAGCTGAGCCACAGATGGTCCGTGGGCGCGACCGTGGCAATTTTCAGCATAGAGATAATGGTGCGAGGAATGTAACACATGTTGTGGATGTTCAGCCCGAAGAAGGTGGCCAGGCCAGAGTGTATGACCACCGTGAAGGGAGGAATGACACTAACGTGATTGTAGGTACCTTTACTTTACAGTCTTTGTCATTACTTTCTATGATTGATTCTAGATCTACACACTCGTACATATTGCGTGAACATGCTCAAATGCTTGGTTTGCATGTTGAGTCTTTGGATGTTGGTGTGCGTGTGACTAGTTCTTTTGGTGAAACAGTAATAACAAGGAAGTTGTATAGGAGATGTCCCTTAGTGGTGCAAGAACATGTGTTCTTGGTGGATCTTATGGAATTGTCTTTCTATGCATTTGATGTAATCCTTGGTATGGATTGACTAGTTGAGCATAGGGCTGTTGTGGATTTTGACAATAAGCGAGTTTTGCTGAAACTGGCTGATGATTATGAAGTTGTGGTGGTGGGAGAAAACGTAAAGTTCCTACCTAATGTGGTTTCGACGATTGAAGCGAGCCGATTGTTGCACCAAGGATACGAAGCTAATTTAGCTTTTGTAATGAATCCTAGCACGAAGGAGGTGCGAGTGCAAGATATAAGGACTGTGTGTGAATTCCATGGGGTGTTTCTGGAGGAGCTACCTAGTTTGCCGCCTAGTCGGGAGGATGATTTTGGAATTGAGTTGTATGAGAACACAACTCTGGTGTCCATCACTCCCTATCGAATGCACCTATGGAGTTGAAGGATCTGAAGACACAACTTCAGGAGTTGCTTGACTGAGGCTTTATTCGGCCTAGCGTGTCACCTTGGGGTGCACCGATTTTGTTTGTAAAGAAGAAAGATGGCACGATGAGAATGTGCATTGATTATCGTCAGCTGAATAAGTTGACTATGAAGAATAAGTATCCTCTGCCAAGTATAGATGATCTTTTTGATCAGTTTCGTGGAGCAGCTGTGTTCTTGAAGATTGATTTAAGGTCTGGGTACAATAAATTGAAGGTTAAGGATGTGGATGTACCAAAAATTGCTTTTCGAACAAGGTATGGGCACTATGAATTTCTGGTGATGCCTTTTGGTTTGACGAATGCTCATGCTGCATTCATGGATATGATGAACGAGGTGTTTCATGAGTTCTTGGATAAGTTCATTATGGTGTTCATCGATGACATCCTTGTGTACTCTCGTACTGAGAAGGAGCATGAGGAACATTTGAGGATTGTTTTGCAAGTGTTGCTAGAGAATCATCTTTATGCTAAGCTGAGTAAATGTGAGTTTTTGTTGAAGGAGGTTGTTTTCTTGGTCATGTGGTTTCGGCTTAGGGGATTCATGTCGATCCTCAGAAGATTGAGATGGTGGTGAATTGGAAGCCTCCTAGGTCTACTCATGAAGTTCATAGTTTCCTTCGTTTGGCGGGTTACTATCGAAGGTTCGTGGCTGGATTTTCTAAGATTGCGGCTCCTTTGACGAAGTTATTGCATAAGGATGTTAAGTTTGAGTGGACAGAAGCGAGACAACAAGCTTTTGAGAAGCTAAAGGAAGCTTTGACACAAGCTCATATCTTGGTTCAACCTGAATCTCGGAAAGAGTTTGTGGTGTATAGTGATGCATCCTATGTTGGTTTGGGGTGTGTCCTGATGCAAGAAGGTAATGTAGTAGCTTATGCATCGCGACAGTTGAAGGTGCATGACCGTAACTATCCTATGCAAGATATTGAGTTAGTGGTGGTGGTGTTTCCCTTAAAGATTTGGAGACATTATCTTTATGCTAAGAATTGTACTGTGTACACGGATCACAAGAGTTTGAAGTATCTTATGTGTCAGAACGAATTGAATATCAAGAAACGACGTTGGGTGTTGTTGCTTAAGGATTATGACCTAACGATCGAGTGTCATCCGAGAAATGCCAATGTTGTGGCTGATGCTTTGAGCATGAGGGTGGCGGTGGAGTTGAGGGCGATGTTTGCTTGTTTGAGCATAATGCGAGATGGTGGCCTTGTTGTTGAGTTGCAAGTGAAGACATCTTTGGTTTAGATAATCAAGGGTAAGCAGTTGCTTGATGATTTTCTTGTACCGCATGTTCAGGATGTTGCGGAAGGAAGGCCTTCGGACTTAAGTTTCAGTGACAATGGTGTTCTATGTTTTGGGAGTCAGAAAGTGGTGACGAATGATGTGGAGTTGAGGCGCACTATTCCGACTGAAGCTCATAATAGTCCTTTCGCTATAAACCATGGTAGTACGAAAATGTATAGTGAATTGAAGGAGGAGTACTACCGGGTGGGATTGAAGAAGGATGTTACCGAGTTCGTTAGCAAATGTATGGTTTGTAAGCGGGTTAAGGCTGAACATCAGGTTCCATATGTGTTGTTGCAGCCGTTGAGAATCCCAGAATGGAAGTGGGAAAGGATTACCATGGACTTCATGTCTGGTTTTCCGTTGTCGCCATCGAAAAAGAATTCGGTTTGGGTGATTGTGGACCGCCTTACGAAGTGTGAACATTTCTTTCCTGTGCATACTACGTATACCTTGGATAAGTTAGCTTAGCTGTACATTGCTGAGATTGTGCGTTTGCACGGTGTGCTGACATCCATAGTATCAGATAGAGATTCGAGGTTCACATCGAGGTTTTGGGTATGTTTGCATCAAGCTTGGGTTCACGGTTGAATTTCATTTCTTCTTATCATCCGCAGACGAATGGGCAGTCAGAGCGTGTTATCCAAGTGCTTGAGGATATTTTGAGGTGTTGCGTTATTGAGTTTCAAGGTTCTTGGGAGAAGCACTTTCCTTTGGTTGAGTTTGCTTATAATAATAGTATCCAGGCAATTATTCAAATGGCAATGTAATAGGTTTTATACGGGAGAAAGTGTAGAACTTCCCTTTGTTGGGCTGAAACAGGGCAGAAGTTGATTTCGATGCCAGCTTTGTTAAAAAGAAACCACTGAGAAGGTGAAGCTCATTTTTGAGCGTTTGAAGCCAGCATCGGATTGACAAAAGTCTTACGCGGATTTGAAGCGTAATGAGATAGAGTTCGCAATATGCGAACGTGTATTTCTGAAAGTTTCACCTTGGAAGAAGGTGATGAGATTTGGCCGGAAGGGAAAATTGAGTCTGAGGTTCATTGGGCCATATGAGGTGATAGAACGTGTTGGTCTTGTTGCTTACAAGTTGAGACTGCCTTCATAGTTACAAAAGTTAAATAATTTGTTCCATGTATCCATGCTTCGGAGGTATAGATCGGATCCGTCGCATGTTATGCCTGTAGAAGAGGTTGAGCTGAATCCAGACTTGACGTATGATGAGGAGTCCATTGAGATTCTGGATTGAGATAGCAAGGTTCTCCAGAGTAGAACCATCGAGCTAGTCAAAGTCTTGTGGAGGCATCGTGGCGTTGAGGAAGCCACATGGGAAAGGAAGGATGACATGAAGAAGCAATTTCCTTACCTTTTTCCACAAGGTAAATTTCGAGAACAAAATTTCTTAAGTGGGGGAGAGTTGTAACGCCCTGGTTTTGGGCCTAGATGTTTTAGATGTTGAATCAGGCCAGTCGGGAACGGTTCGAACCTTTGTGGATGGTTTATGGAACACCTAGTTCGGGATATTTTAAAATTATGAAAAAATATCTAGAAATCCTCATTTATTATATAAATTATTATGGTGAAAACAATTTTACAAAATGAGATTTGGAAATACTACATTTTGGTATAGTGACCATAATGCAGTTTTTGCAAAAGTTAACTAGTGATTGTTTTGTAAAGGATTGAAACTTTGATTCTTTAAGGAGCTAATTTTACCAAATGTTTTTATCAGATTTATCTTTAATTTGGGAGCTTTTAATAATGATTTAATTAAAAAATTAAAGAGATTTAAAAAGGAAAATTAAAGTTGACTTTTCATAACTAATTTCACGATAGTTTTCTCTTGTCATTTTCTCTCAACTTTCAATCAGCCAAACACTTTTCTCTCATCAATTTTCATTTTGTTTGCTGAGATTTTAACTTCCAAAAGATTTCCTATCTTTGTTTCAACAAATCCTTTTGATTTTTGCTTTGGGTTTCAAGAAAACTTGTCCAAATTGAAGAGAGATAAACCATTAGAGGTAAGCTTCATCCTTCTCCTCTAATGATCAGTTCTTTACTGAAATTTGCAATTTATCACTCCTTTGTTGATGGTTTTTGAGTTGTTTTATTGTTATAAACATGAAATAGTTGTTAAATTCAAGATTCGTGATGAGATCTTGGTGATTTTTGTATTTCTATGTTAAGATCTGTTTTGAGGTTGATTTCTAACATATTTTGGATGATATTTGATGTTTATAATGAGGTTTTAACAAATAAATCTCGAATAGGTTTTGATTCATAAGTTTGAAATGCTAGATTTGTGGTTTTTGGAGTGTTTTTGGTGATCTGCTGTTGTTGGAGGTATAAGGTTGTGTTTGTGGTGATTTTTGATGTTGATTGAAGTTTATAAAATGTTAGAATTGATAGATCTTGGTTGTGCATTGTTTTGAGAAAGTTTGGAGGTGATTTTGGTTATTTCAAATAGCCGAAATGCTAGTTTTGAGTAGATAAGCGAGTTGGAATAAGTGGCTGGTGATTTTAATGCATGATGAAGCATTAATCCTTTGCTCTTATGTGTAATGAACATGGGAGACAGCTTTAGACGCATTTAGTGTTGATTCGGAAGAGTCGGAAGCTTAGAAATCCTTTCAGCAAGCAAGCGAAACATTATCGGTGAGTGCAAATGGTTTTACAAGTCCTTGAGGGACAGAAAAAAAGGTTTGGGGATTTATGATTGGTTTGAAACACCATCCCAAGTCTGGAAGTAAGTATGTCTAGATTTGCTCTCGAAAAGTGGTTGATGCCCCTAAATGCTTTTGACATGCTCTTGATTTGAGATAGACAAATTCCAATTGTTTTATGCATGATTTATGACATGAAATGTTGTTTAACATTGATCCCATGAGATAGAATGACATTGTGAAGAGTTTTGAGATTTTGACTAAATGTTATGCATGAGTTGTAGTTTTGAAATGGGATGAGATTGATTTTAGAAATGTTGCTTCAAAACAGTAGGTGAGATAATGATTTTAATGTAATATATTGGTATAAATGATGATATTACTACCGGATATAATTGGTTAACCAATAGGATGTAAAGTGCAAAATAAACTGGAAATCCCTACGTGCTCTTTGGAGTCGGGCAATGGGGGTAGTGCCATCCCGATCCAAAGTGAGAATCCAATGATGAGAGATACCATCGGAGTAGGTCTTGGTGAAACACCCAAGCTTTGCGGTGAAAAGAGATACCGTCATGAGAGTTCTGTGATGTGAGATTCCACCGGGGTAGGACTTGGCTCTATGTCAAGCTAATATGCATATCCGAGTAAAGATAGAATATAAAAATGCCAATATATGAGAATGTATTTGATTCACATGTACCAATGTTGAAATGGTTTTTATGTTATGAGAAATGCATATGAGACTTTGAGATTTATGAAATGCTTTTGAATATCAAGCATGCGTGTGGATTTGCCATGAGATTTGCATTGGTTGAATGCATGAGATAGATAGATAGATGGTACATGTGATTTTCAAATGGTGATTTGCTTTGAAATGGTTTTCAAGCATGAGATAGAAATAGCATGGTTTAGAAATGGTTTTCGAGAAAGAGTTTTAAAACCTTACATTGTTGTGTTGGTTTTTTTAGAGCATTCATTACTAAGCTATTGTGTTTACGCTCTCTTTTACCAACAATGTAGATAATTGAGATATTTTGGGCAGCAAGGAGGCTTAAAAGGATCCAAGAGATTGTTAAGCTCAAGTATGATGTTATGCTTTTACTTTAGTAATGATATATGTCAATGGGATTTAATGGTTTGTTTTGAGAGATGTGTTTTTGGACTCCCTGTTGTTGATGCAAGCTTTATATGGTTTGTAAAAGGCCTTTTTGTTGGTTTTGATGTTTTACCTTGCCTTTTGGGATGCTTATGGTCTTTTGGTGTTTTGGCTTTTAGGGAGCATACTTTAGAATTCAAATATTGATGTTGACGATGTTTGATGTTTTCCTTGACTTGTACCTCTGAGTGTTGATGCATATTTGTGTGCAAGCATGTTTAACTATATGTTGGAGTGGTTTGGATGGGTCGTTGGGGGTTCAAAATCTGCATATTGGGCAATTGCAGACTGCAGCGTATCGGTACACCTCATAGCGTATCAGTACGACTTGGTTGATTTGTGAGGGCGTACTGGTATACGAGGTCGTATCGATACCCTCTTTACTCACTGGAAGAGGGCATACCGATACGATACCTCAGCGTATCGATACGGTCTGGTGACACAAGCCTGGGAAGTTTGACCATCGAGGGCGTATCGATACCCTTCTTAGGCGTATCGATACGCTGGTCGTTATGTTGGTTAAACCTCACTAATGAATGCAATTGGATGTGATTTGTCCTTGAACGTTTCGATACGCGTATCGATACCCTCCTTGAACGTTTTGAACGTATTGATACCCTCCTTAGGCGTATCGATACCCTAAACCTCACTTATGAATGTTTTGAAACATTTCATTTTAGTCCTTAAACTTCATGAATGCAATTGGATGTGATTTGTTGGTTAGAATGTGATGAAAATTTACAAAGAAGCATGAATTATGACTAATTGAATAATGGTAACTCTAAATTTGGAGATGTCCTTGTAATTTGCAGAAATTACATTTTGGTCCCTAAATGTCTAGTTTGTACAATTAAACCCCTTAACGAAATCCGATCGATGTTTCGTTTCTTCCTATGCTCTTGGGTGATCACATAGGACTTAAGTTGAATTTAGAAAAGATAAAAAGGAAAAAAAAGGGTCATCAATCGGGGTCGACTTTAACGAGTTGGCTTTAGTTTTCCCCATGTAATCACCTCGGTTCGGGTCAACCGTCTAGACCGGGCTAAGGGGGTTACATGTGTTTTGGCAAGTCGGGTTGGTGGAACTGATGAGGGTTATTCGAACTGTTAAAAGGTGTTTTATGGAAATTAAGGTTCAGGATGCAATAAAAATATGATAAAAATTCCTAAAATCCTCAAAAACTATGTTTAAGAGGTTGGTTGAATCAATTTTACAAAACAGGTTTTCGAAAGTATACATTTTAGTCAGTGACCAAAATGTAAAGATTTTAAAGTTGGGAAAAATGTGTTTTTCAGGAAGAGTCAAAATCTTAGAATCTTTAGGGAGCTACTTGGAAATTATGCTTTTTCCCTAATTTGGCATGTGTTTTAAATATTTATTAAAAATTAAAAAGGCTTTTAATTAATTAAATAATAGTTAGTTACTCGGTTAACAAAACTTTTGACGAGCTTTTCATTTCTCTCTTTCACTTCAGCCAAACACTCTCTATTTTCTCTCAATTCTCCATAATTTCATCACTCTCAAATCCTCTTTTGATTTCCATTTTTTCTTTGTTGATTTCTTTCATTTTCCTTCAAGCTCTTTCAAGCTAATCTTGCCAAATTAGAGGAGAAGCAAGGATTGAAGGTGAATTTCGTGATAACCCTCTAATCTAGGTTCTTTAATGAAATTCCAAAGATATTTGACTCTTTATTAATTATTTTGATTGAGGTTTTGTTGTTAGTTTGATAAACTATTGAAATCTTGATAAAAAGTGGTTTAAAATGTGATTTTCGGAGTTTGATTGATTTGGTTACTTGGAGATTGTCTCTAAATGAGTTTTGAAAGGTTTTTAGTGTTGAAGTGGATTCTTAATCATAGAGATCCTGAAATCCTTGAGATTCTTGATTTTTGAAGTGTTTTTGCTTGGGTTTTTGGGGTGTTTTGTGGAATTCGAGTTGCTTGAGGTATAAGGATGGTTTTAGGTTGTTTTTGAATGTTGATTGATGCTTAAAATGTGTTGGAGGTGTTGGGTAATGGCTGGGCTGAGGTTAGAGGTCAATCGATTGAGTTTTTGGTTGTTTCGGATTGGTGATTTGGTGCTTTAGATTAGGGATGCGGGAATTCTTTTGAGTGCTGGTGTTTTGGATGCATTTTAATGCATTGAACCTCCGTTTTGATGTGTTGGAAACAAGGGATAATATTCCAGAATCAAACGAAGTGATTTTGGAGGCTTCAGACGATTGATAGTCGTGTCGGCAAGTTTGTTTTCGTGAGTTGGTGAGTGGAACTTGGTTTTGCAGCGTAGAAACATTTTAGAAAAGGTTTTGGGAACTTAGTAAGAGCTTGAAACGCTTACTAAGTTTGGAAGTATGTAAAGTGAATTTCTTTCTCGGATTGTGCTATTTTTGAACCTTCGGTTGCACTTGATTTTAATTGTATTTACCTACTGTTTTAAAGCAAGTTTTGAATATATGAAATGAGGTTGATGATGCCGTGTGGTTTAAGGATGCACTAAGTAAGTGATCTTTGTATGCATGTGTTGATGCATGAGGTTTGAAGCATGGTTTAATGCTTGATTTATGGCTTTTCATGAATGCTTTGTGAGAACAGTGAGGTATGCATGTGTTATGGATTATATTGGCAAGTGATGTTGTATAAAGTGTTTTATAATTGAAATCACATATAATTAGCCGACTATAGGATTGAGTGCACTATAAACAAGTCGCATTGGATGTTGAGGGGTTGTGATTGTACTGAATACTTAATCCAAGTACCCTAACGATTGAAGATTGTTTAAGGTTGCAACGGTTGAGGATAGCTCCTGGGTGGGAACCTTGTGTGTGTCCTGTCTCTCGTTAGTGGGTTATACATCTACCGATGAGTGGTGTTGAAGGGTTGTGATTGTACCGAATACTCCACCACAGGTGTCACAACGATGGAAGGTTTCTCTCGTGTGTGAACGTTGAGATGTCGGTAGAGTGTATGAAGGGTGTGAGACAACCCTTGGTACTCCGTTTATCCGATATGTTTTGAGAATATTGTTTATCACTTGTGAGCCAATATAATGAAATTAAATATTATGAGAAATATGGTTGATACATATTTTGGAAAGATGCATGTTTTGGTATCAACTTAGCATAAAAGTGTTATGTTTGGAAGGCTTGGAATTTGAGCAACAATGGTTTATTTTGCCGAAAGTTTATGAATCATGCTGCATGAGGTTTAATAAAATGGTTTTGATGATAAAGTGCATGATTTGTTAAGAAAGGCATGATGGTTTTGAAAAGAGTGAAAAATGGTTTTGTGCATTGATGATGCTTGTGGTTTTGTAACCCCCTTAGCCCGGCCTAGACGCCCGACCCGAACTAAGAAGATTACACAGGGAAAATCGAAGTCAACTTGTAAAAGTCAACCTCGATTAACCACCATTTTATTTTCTTTTTATCTTTTCTATATACACATTATTATCCTATATGATTAGCAATTTGATTCAGCGGAAGGGACACATCGAACGGAACTCAATTAGGGGTCCAATTACATACAAACGTCTCTTACGGACTAAATTATAAATTTCCAAAATTATAAGGACTAAAGAAGTTTTTTAAGTTACCAATCCAAAATTAATCATATTACATGCCAGCAAGTCAAATTTCATCTTAAACAAATCATCCAAACTCATTTAATTAAACATCCAATATTCAAGGACCATAACGTAAGAAACCTGAAACCTGAAACAATTCAAATTCAAATACAACGATCAGGTGTTTCGAAACACAAGACCTTGTATCGGAACGCTCGTTTTGAAATCAGGTTGACCGTTTCGATACGCGAGTGCGTTCTAAAAACAGTTTCGAAACATGGCTTTCCAATAGCAAAATGTTCCAGAACGTGCCTATCCATTCCGAAACAAACATGCTTAAGGTGTTTAACATCACAAAATACTAACAAGAGTAGAAATCCCTCCCATTGACTCTTATTACACCAAGGTGAAACTACATACTTTGTTTAATCAAAAGCTTGGATTCCACTTGCTATCGGGCTGCCTTGAATGCTCAATTCTCTACATTGAAGATACAAATGAGCGTAAGCATAAAGCTTAGTGAGGATCGCTAAAACAACATTCATCAATGCATTTCATAAAAACATTGCATCATCAATTGCCAACTCATGCCTTTCTTTAAAACATGCTCCTCTAAGCATCAATGCACTTTTAAAACCACATGCTTTTAACATGATAATAATAATAGCAAATAATCTTTTGCTCATGCTTAAACCAAGCATCACATGCATTCTAGCATAAACCTCAAGCATCCCATGCTTAATTCATTAATCAACAACATTATATTGGCTTGCAAGTGATCTATTCTCAGTGATACCAAAACCAACACAAATGACACAATCAGATACGCGGATTACAAGCGTTGTCACACACGCTTGATACACACTACCGGACAACACAAGGCTCACACACGAGAGTAACCCTCCATCGTTGTCACACCCGTGGTGGATTATAACGGTACAATCATAACCCATCAACACCACTAATCGGTAGTTGTATAATTCAACTAACGAGAGCATGGGACACATAAAACAATATCCACACATGGAATTAACACCTGCCGTTGTAATCTTAACCTCAATCATTAGGGTACTTGGATGGAGTATACGGTACAATCACAACCCCTCGACATTCAAGGTGACTTTATTCACGGTGCACCCAATCCTATAGCCGGCTAACTATATCAGATTAAAGTAACCAAAAACCTTTTTCATCACTTCCCAATATAATCATTTAACATCAATATTCCACTGTTTTACAAGCATAAACACAATACCATGTTCACAAGCATAACCATGCTTAATCTAAAATACATACATTTCTCAAATCCAAGGATCATCTACCAAATGCATCCTTAACAACATGGCATTAAACACCAACATTATCAATGCTCAAAACATGCTTCAAAATAGTAAATAAAATCACATTTACATAAAGTGCATTTTCCAACAAAATCATACACATTCAGAGAGAGACTTTCGAATCACTTACTCTTGAGCTTAGCTAAGTGTTTCAAACTTACACTAAGCTCTCAAGACCACGCTCAAAGTGTTTCAAAGCTGGAAAATCCATTTCTACTCACTGATACGGGAAGCCTTGCTCGCTGACACGAAAATCACCCTTACGGAGCCTAAAAAAACGTCTCGTTCGCTACCAGATCAAGATCCCTTATTTCCACATCATCAAAACAGAGATCTAAATGAATTAAAATGCATTTCAACATCAGCAACCAATCACAAACTCGTTGCTCACCCAAACTACACTAATTTACCCATCCGAAACAACCGAAAACTCAATCGACTGCTTCTTAAACCAAGCCCAGCCAACATACATCATCTCCAATCAATTATAAACATCAAAACACATCTAAAATCAACCTAAACCCATCCTTATACCTCTAGCAAGCATTACTTCATCATTTCACCTTAGAAACCCAACTAGAACTATCAAGAAGATTTCGCGATCTATATCAACAAAACCTCTTTTCAACATATTAACCACCTCAAAACTTAATTAAAATCAATCCAAAACAGAGTTTAAAAAACAAGTCCGAAAATTAAGAGTTTCATCATATTTTTGCAAGATTTCAATCTCAATTCAATACTATAATGAAAACTCAACTAAAAATATTAATTAGAAGCCAAAGATCTTGGGAATTTCAATAAAGAACCTAGATTGAAGGTTGAGAACGTGATTTACCTTCAAATCCTTGCTTTCCTCAATGAATGACAAGTTTTCCTTAGCAAAAATCTTGAAGAACTTGAAAGAACTCTTGAAATTTGTTTTAAAAATAATGAAAGAGTGTTTGGGAGAAAAGAATTCTAGAGAAAATGAGTTAGAATGGTGTTTGGCTGAAAATGAGAAGAGGAAGGTAGTTACGTCAAATGAAATCTCACTTTTCTAGTTTATTAATTTTAATTTAATAAAAATCCTTTTATTAAATCACTTTAAAATCCCTTTTAAAACACTTGTCATATTAAGGAAAGGCTAAATTGCCATAAGGCTCCCTATAGATTCTAAGATTTTGGCTCCTCTTTTAAAATCACATTTTCCACAGTTTTGAAACATTACATTTTAGTCACTACCCAAAATGTACCTTTTTTGAAACTCTCTTTGTAAAATTGATTTGACCAACCCCTTACACATAATTTTAGAGGATTTTAGCAATTTTTACCATATTTTTATCCTATCTGGATCCTTGATTTCCTTATATCACCTAACGCGATTCGAACCATTCCCGACCGGTCCGATCTGATGTCTAAAACATCTAGGCCCAAAACCAGGGCGTTACAGGTTTTGAGCAATCCTCACTAAGCTTGTATTCTTATGCTCTCTTTGTTCATCAATGCGGATAATTAGTCTTTTGGAGGCAACATCCTCAAGGGATCTTACCAAGACACTCTCTAAAAGTATGTTGTGTACTTCAGCTAGTGTAATTGAGGCAATAAGGGTGTCCAATGCAATAAATATTGTTAGTTTGGTATTTTCTATTTTGGTGCAAGTTCAATATGCATATTTGGTTGTGTAAATGGCCTTTTGGTCTTGGTTTATGCTTGAAAGTGGATTTTGACCTTTTGGTGCTTTTAACTCTTAGGAAGTATGCCTTTAGTGCTTTTGATATTGTGAATGATGCTATGTTGATGCATTTGCTTCATATGCTTAGTGGGTGATGTATATTTAAGTTGTTGTTTAAATTGATTTAAATCAACATTTTAAAAAATTGCATGCCCAGGTGTTTCAAAACACCCTTGCCTGTTTCAAAATGGTGGCTTGAAATGGCCTTGGTGTTTCGAAATGGTGAGGCATGTTCAGAAACATTTTGCCTCTGTGAACCATCGTTCCAAAACGAGCCTGAGGGGTTTCGAAATGAACCTACGTATCGAAACGGTCAGTTGTGTTTCGAAACGGCCATTCCGATACGGGGCTCTCTATTTCAAAACGTTCGACCGTTGATCCTATTTTTTTTTAATTGCTCTAAGTTTCATTTTCTTACGTTTTGGTCCCTGTTTGCCTTCTATGCAATTGGATGGGTTCTAAAGGTCATTTTGATTGCGATTTCACCGAGAAGAATGTAATAAATCTAATTAAAGATTGGTAACATGAATTTGGTAAATAACCTCCTAATTACCTAAATTTACAAAATGGTCCCAAAACCTTGAGTTTTAAGACAATTTATTGTTTATAACATTAAAGAAACGCAAAAATCATTAACAAAGGATTGATAACTTGGGAATTTCAATAAAGAATTGATCATTAGAGGAGAAGGACGAAGCTGGCCTCTAATGAACGATTTCTCATTGATTTGGGCAAGTTTTCTTGAAAATCCAATGTAAAATCAAGAGGTTTTGATGAGGAGAAGATTAGGAATCAAAAAGGAATTGAAATCCAATCAAAAGGGATGAAAATCAGCAACCAATTGAAGGAGAAAGAGTGTTTGGCTGAAAAGAATTTGAGAGAAAATGGAAGGAGAGAAAATTGACGTAAAGTGGTTATGAAAAGTCAAAGGTAGTTTCATTTCAATTAATCATTTTTTTTTAATCAAAAAATTAATAAAATCACCCAAATTAAGAAGAAATCTGATTAAAAACATTTTGGTAAAATTAGCTCCTTAAAGATTCAAAGTTTCAATCCTTTACAAAATTGTCACTACTTAACTTTGTAACAACTATGATTTGGTCACTACACCGAAATGTAGTATTTCCAAACCTTATTTTGTAAAATTGATTTCACCATAATCCTTCATATAGTAAATGAGGATTTTTAGATATTTTTCCATATTTTTAAAGCATCCCGAACTAGGTGTTCCCTAAAGCTCCCTTTAAGATTTGAACTGTTTTTTGACCGGTCCGATTCAGATTCTAAAACATCTAGGCCTAAATTTGGGGTGTTACAATAATACAAGCTTAGTGAGGATTGCTCAAAACCCAAATCAGCAACAATGCACAAAATCATTTTTCACTCTTTTCAAAACCATCATGCCTATTTTGAATAACCATGCACTTTAACTTTAAAATCGGCCTGCTGAACACCATGCAACATAAATCACATAATTTCAAGCAATTAAACCATTTCTACACAACCTTCAAGCCTTCCAAGCATAAATACATTATGCTAAGCTTATGGTATAACACGCATTTTCACAGTATGCATCAACAACATTTCCATAGCATTATAATCCATTATATTGGCTTTCAAGTGATTATAAACAATCTCATTTCTCAAAAACATATCAGATACACAGATTACGAAGGGTTGTCCCACATCCTTCATACACTCTACCGGCATCTCAAGGCTCACACACGGGAACAACCCCTCAACACCACTCACCGGTAGATGTATAACCTACTAACAAGAGACCGGACACACTCAAGGTTCACACCCAGGAGCTACCCTCAACCGTTGCAACCTTAAACAATCCTCAATCGTTAGGGTACTTGGACGAAGTTTTCGATACAATCACAACCCCTTAACATCCAAGGCGACTTGTTTATAGTGCACTCAATCCTATAGCCGGCTAATTATATCTGATTTCATTTATAAACACTTTATTCAACATCACTTGCCAATATAATCCATAACTCATGCATACCTCACTGTTTTTACAAAGCATTCATGATAAACCATAACTCCAAATTCATGCATCAACAAAAGCATACAAGGACCGCTGACCTTGTACATCCTTAAACCACATGGCATCATCAAACACATTTTATATACTCATAATCATGCTTTAAAACAGTAGGTAAATGCAATTAAAATCAAGTGCAACCAAAGGCTCAAACTAGTACAACCAGGAAGAAAAATTCACTTTACTTACTTACAAACTTAGTAAAGCGTTTCAAGCTCTTACTAAGTTCTCAAATCCTTTTCTAAAACATTTCCACGCTGGAAAACCAATTTCCACTCACCGACTAGCCAAACCACACTAGCCGACGCACAAATCACCCGTCCGAAGCCTCCAAAGTCACTTTGTTTGATTCCGAAACACTATCCCCTATTTCCACACATTAAAACAGAGGTTCAATGCATCCAAAACAGCAGCACTCAAAAGGAATCCCGCAGCCCTACTCTAAATCATCAATTTACCCAATCGATAAAACCAAAAACTTAATCGATTGATCTCTAACCTTAGCCCAGCCATCAACCAACACATGTAACATATTTTAAGCATCAATCAACATCCAAAAGCAACCTAAAACCTTCCTTATACCTCCAGCAACTCGGATTCCACATTACACCCCAAAACCCAACTATAAACACCTTAAAAACCAAGGATCTCAAGGATTTCGGGATTAACATGATTAAGACTCTATTTCAACATCATAAACCTTTCAAAACTCATTTAGAAACCATCTCAAATAGATCAAAACAAGACTCCTCCGAAAATCACATTAAAGCCATCTTTTCTAACAAGATTTCACCATTTTATCGAAAAAATAACAAAACCTCAATTAAAAACATGAATAAATAGTCAAATATCTTTGCAGTTTCATTAAAGAACCTTGATTAGAGGGTTAGCACGAAATTTACCTTCAATCCCTGCTTCTCTTCTAATTTGGCAAGTTTAGCTTTTAAGAATCTTGAAGAATTTGAGAGAAATCACAAAGATGAAGTTGGAAATCAAGAGAGAATTGGAGAGTGAAGAAAATCTCGAATTTGAGAGCAAATGGAAAGTGTTTGGCTGAAGTGAAAGCAAGATAATGAAAATGATTGTCAAAATCTTTTAACCAATTAACTAACTCCTTAATTAAATTAATTAAAGCCATTTAACCATTTAAAACACATGCCAAATTAGAGAAAAGGCTTAATTTCCAATTAGCTCCCTAAAGATTCTAAGATCTTGACTCTTTGAAAAGCACACTTTTTCCACAACTTTATAATTTATGTTTTGGTCACTGCACAAAATGTATACTTTCAAAAACTCGTTTTGCAAAATTGATTGAACCAATCTCTTAAATATCATTTTAGATGATTTTAGAAATTTTTATCTCATCTCGAACCTTTATTTCCCTAAACAACCTCTTAACGATTCGAACAACCGATTACCGATTCCAACGGCCCAACCCAACTCGTAAAACACCTAGACCCAAAACTGGTGCGTTACATTAATGCTTGTGGTGCATGATGGTTGTGACATGTATGTTGTACGCTTTATGCTATGTTGGGGGGAAATTAGAATGCTCATTGCCTTATTTCTTAGTGAAATGTTATAAAATGGATTTGAATTCTTGGATCCTTGCTAGAAGCCGGCCTGATCTTTTGTTTTGTTTTATATTCATGCTTCAATGTTAATAGCACAATGGGACTGAGGAGAAAGCTACGTTCTGGTTCAGTTGCTCGTATTGGTGAGCAACGAAATCAGGAGAACGTGGTTCTGCCTGGTGCGATTTACCTCATCTGCCACCACCACCTGGGGGTGAGGAGCAAGTGCAACACGGATAGGCTGATCTGTTGTTTGGTGATATGACGTCTTTGGTACAGGTGATGACTAGAGAATTCCAGCTTGTTGTTGCCAGAGTGCATGTGCAATCGCCTGTTGTTGGGCAATTGGGTTTGCCGTTGGAGCACTGTTGAGTGCATAAAAGTTATATATTTTACCCATCATTTACCCATATTTTTGCTGCACTCAAGCATGATTTGTAACCCCCTTAACTCGGCCTAGACGGTCGACCCGAATTAAGATCACACGGGGAAAACCAAAGTCAACCCGAAAGTCAACTTTGGTTAACGACCCTTTTTTTTCTTTTAAAACTTGTCTAGATGCATATTATCCCTAAACATGATCGTACAACAGCATACTCAAAGATCATAACCATCAGAGAACGTTTAGGGACTCAATTGCACAAATTACAACTTTAGGGACCAAATTGTAAATTCTGTAAAGTATAAGGACTTAACCCAAATTAAAGTCACCAATATGAAATTAGTCATCTTTCACGCTTCTCAGCCAAATTTCAGCTCAAACGGACATCTCAAACTCATTTAATTGCATAAACATGTTTCAGGACCAAAATGCAAACATTTCAAAACATATAACCGCCCATGTCAGCCCCCAACGGTCAGGTGTTCCGAAACAAGGAGAACCTGTTTCGAAACGTGGGACCGTTCCGCAACGTGTTCCGAAATGGGGCCTGGCAGAAACATTTTCGTTTCGGAACGATACCTTCCGTTTCGAACGCCTGGGACACTACAGGGCCCCCGTTCCGAAACGGTAGCTCCCGCTCCGATACGGCCTGTCTAGATTGCATAAAAGTTGTTGTTTAAACACTCAATTGACCTACCAAACATGCTCCAGAAGCCACCAAATTTTACCAGCAAGACATTCAATATACAAGGAACATAATTGCATCAACCAAACAACAACATGGCATCAATAATGAAAAACCCCAAATCTATAGGCAAGCATCCTATAAGGCAAACCATGAAATCCTTAAATCAACAAAATACATACCAAGAGGCCAAACACAAGTTTTAGCATTAATAACAACATAAATCCAATCTTGTCCAACATACACAATCTCATTAAACATCAACATAAGAGATTCTTTCCCCATTGCCTTTATTATCTATAGCTATTAACCGAGACATACATCTCAAGTGGAGCTTTCCTTGAATCCCTTGCTTCTTGTTGTCCCAACTTCAAATATCTGCATTGATGGACAAAAAGGAGCGTAAGCACATAATGCTTAGTGAGGAATGCTCAAACCAAAACACCATCAATGCAGCGAATCATAAAACCATTTTTTAAAAGGAAACTCGATTCGACAAACCAAAGCAATGTTTGAAAATCCTTTTCAACAACATTTTTAAAATCATGCATTGATCAACATGAACCAACCCTTAGCTTAAAAAGTTAAGTAAACCTTTTCAAAGCACGAACTTGCAAAGCCATCAATTTAACCATTCCATGCATGAACATCATATGCAAGGTTAAATAAAAAAATCCTTGGAAAAACACTTCCACTTCACATCATGCTTATCTCATACTTGAAAATCATTTCAAAACAAGGAACCTTTAGAAACCACTTTCACATTCAATTAACCACATGCATTAAACATATGCACCACATGAATCACCAACTCAACATTTGCATTACATGCCCTTTTAAACAAGCCTTCACAAGACTTCAATGCAATAAAGAGATTCCATGCACACAATGCAAATTTCTCAAAAGATAAACAACACTTGTTCAAGCTAACAAGTAACACATGCATTCATAAATCATTATACACCTCTCATGCAACCATGCATCATTTCAAGCATCTCATGCTTCATTAATAATCAATAACATTATATTGGCTTCCAAGTGATAGACCATATCCACTTTTCAACTCAACATCTAATCGGATACGCAGATCACAAGCGTTGTCCCAACACTTCATACACACTACCAATCTCAAGGTCTCCCAAATGGAATTTTAACCACCATTTGACCTTACCATACACAAAGCCTGTAACGCCCCGGTTTTGGGTTTAGGAGTTTTGGGCGTTGACCGGTCGGTCAAAGTGCTGTTCGAATCGTAAGAGGTTAAATTAGGAAAGCCTAGTTCGGGTTGCATTAAAAATATGGAAAAATGTTCTAAAATAATCTTTTAATATAATTAAGTGAACTGTGAAATCAATTTTGGAAAATGAGTTTTGGAAGGGTGACATTTTGGCTAGTGACCAAAATGTAATTTTTGAAAGTTTGGTGGCTGTTTTATAAAGGGTTGAAACTTTGAATCTTTAAGGAGCTATTTACCCAAAGGGAGTTTCTCCAGATTTTTCTAAGATATTTTGAGTTATAATTCTGATTTTAAAGATTTCATAAGGGAGGGAAATCTCATTTTGCTATTTTCTCACTTAACTTCCAATTTTCTTTCTCTCTTTTTCTCTCAACCCAAACACTCCATTTCCAGAGAATTGATTCTGTTTTTCTCACCTAAAATTCTCCTTTCAACTCTCATTTGATCCCTAATCATTGTATCTTCAAATCCTCTTCAATTGCTACAAGTTTCATCAAGGTTTTTCATTCCAAAAAGAGGAGAAACTCAAGTTCGGAGGTAAGAACGTCCTTCTCCTCTGAACTTCAAGTTCTTTACTGAAATTCCTAAGTTTTCAATCCTAAGTTAATGTTTAATTAAAGGCTTTTAAGTTGATTTATGGATCTTGGCTAATTATGCAAGATTTTGATGATTTCACATGATTTTCGTTTGATCTGTTTAATCTGTGATTTGAGAGGTGTTTTTGTTGTTAAATGATTCCTAAATTGATGTGGAAATGAGTTTTGATTGATGCAATCCCGGATAGGTTGGGTTTCCTAAGTTTAGCTTGTGTTTTAAGGTAGCTTTTGTGGTGATCTTGGTGATCTGGTGTTGCTGGAGGTATAGGGTTGTTAATCAAGGTTGACTTTCGGGTTGACTTTGGTTTTCCCCGTGTGACTTTCTTAATTCGGGTCAACCGTCTAGGCCGGGTTAAGGGGGTTACATTTGGTGGTATCAGAGCTGAGTTTGCGAGTAATTGGGAATGAATGTATGCATGATTGATGTATGTATGCGTTGTATGCTTGTTGTTTGAAAGGATGATCAGTGATTTGTGTTTTTGATGCAATTGAGTTGTATGCCATGATGTTGCATGTTGAGGGTACCCATTGCCAAACAAAAGCTAATGAAATGAAGTTGATTTTGATGAAATTGAGCTTGAATACTTGGATTGCTTACCTTGCTGGGTCTGACTTGTTTTATATTTGCATTGTGTTACATGGTAAAAGTATGGCACCACGTAGAGAGTTAAGGAGTAGCGTGAGAGCTACGACCCCGGAAGGGAATGTGAATGAAGAGCACACTGGTAGTGCTGTGTTACCCCCTCCTCCGCCTGGTGGTGGTGCTGGAGGTGAGCGAGCTGAAGCTGCAGCTGGTGCTGGAGCTGCTGGACCAGAGGTTGGTCAGGGGCAAGCTATGCCTGATATGTCGATGCTGGTACAAGCTATTGCGGGTGCTTTTCGAGCAGCAGTAGCTGGAGCTCAAGGAGCTGGGCATCAGGGAGATGCTGGAGTCAGATTGCCTTTGGAGCGTCTGCGCAGTCTTGGAGGGACTGAGTTTAGAGGTTTGTCAGCTGAGAGTTCTGAGGCTTGGCTGGAGAGTACCAAGCGTATTTTGGGTCAGATGGGCTGCACGGATGTGCAAAAGTTGGGCTGTGTTGTGTCCTTGTTGCAGGACGATGCTTACACGTGGTGGACGACCACCATAGCTGGGATGGCTGAAGCTGATGTTACCTGGACATTCTTTCAGAATATGTTTAAGAGGAGATATCTGGGAGTGAGATATCTGGATGAGAAAAAGCGGGAATTCATGTCTCTTACCCAAGGGAGCATGAGTGTAGCTGAGTACGAGCTGCAGTTCGTACGGCTTAGTCAGTATGCACCGGAGCTGATACCCGATGAACGGGCGAGGTGCGAGAGGTTTTGTTAGGTCTTGTGACGGATGTTAAGATGTATGTGCTGGCCACTGAATATGGTGATTTTGATGTTTTGGTGGGCCGAGCCAAAGACATTGAGATGAACCTGAGTTTGTCTGCTAGAGGTGCTGGAGCAAGTGCTGGGAAGAGATCAGCTGAGTATAGTTCCGGAGGTGGACGGAACAAGAGGGGACGCGATCAGAAGTATCAGTCCTCAGCCAAGAGAGGTGGAAGTGCACCTGCTAGAGGAGGCTTTGCTAGGGCTGAGCCTAGTGCTTGCTGGATTTGTGGTTCTCGTGGTCACATGAAGCGTGACTGTCCTCGTGCTGGGAGGGAGGTGCAAGCTCCCGTTGTGGCAGCTGGTAATGCTGGTGGAAATGGATGCTGGAACTGTGGTTCTGCGGACCACTTGAGACGTGATTGTCCGAGGTTGGCTGGTGGCCAAGATCGTGCTCCTGTTGTAGCTGCACCGCAGAGAGGTCGTGGGCGCGGCCGTGGTAATTTCCAGAGGCGTGAGGAAGGTGGCCGAGGAGTAGCTCATGTTGTAGCTATTCAGCCTGAAGGTGGAGGCCAAGCGAGGGTGTATGCTCAGCGCGAGGGAAGGAATGATGCAGATGTGATTGCAGGTACCTTTACTTTGCAATCTTTGTCATTGCTATTTTTGATTGATTCTGGATCTACTCATTCATACATTTTGCGTGAGCATGCTGAGTTGCTTGGTTTGCCTGTTGAGTCTTTGGATGTTGGTGTTCGTGTCACTAGTTCTTTTGGTGAAACTGTTGTTACTCGAAAGTTGTATAGAAGGTGTCCCTTGGTTGTTCAAGAGCATGTCTTTCATGTTGATCTTATGGAGTTGCCCTTCTATGGTTTTGATGTGATCCTTGGTATGGATTGACTTGCTGAGCATCGTGCTGTTGTGGATTGTGAGAATAAGCGGGTGTCGCTTAAGCTTGCGGATGATTATGAAGTTGTTGTTGTTGGCGAGAATGTGAAGTTTCTTGCTAATGTTGTGTCTACCTTGGAGGCGAGCAGGATGCTGAGGCAAGGTTGCGAAGCTTATCTAGCTTTTGTGATGAATCCTAGCTCCAAGGAGCTGATGGTGCAAGACATCCGTGTTGTGAAGGAGTTTCCTGGTGTTTTTCCTGAAGAGTTGCCTGGTTTACCTCCTAATCGCGAGGTGGAGTTTGGAATTGAGCTGTATGAGAATACAACTCCTGTGTCCATTACTCCCTATAGAATGGCACCTAAGGAGCTGAAGGAGCTGAAGACGCAGTTGCAAGAGCTGCTTGATCGTGGTTTCATCCGACCGAGTGTGTCGCCTTGGGGTGCTCCTGTCTTGTTTGTGAAGAAGAAAGATGGCACTATGAGGATGTGCATTGATTACCGTCAGCTGAACAAGTTGACTATCAAGAATCGGTATCCTTTGCCGAGGATTGATGATCTCTTTGATCAATTTCGGGGAGCTGCTGTGTTCTCTAAGATTGACTTGAGGTCAGGGTATTATCAATTGAAGGTGAAGGATGTGGATGTGCCTAAAACAGCTTTCAGGACAAGGTATGGGCATTATGAGTTCCTTGTGATGCCGTTTGGGTTGACAAATGCTCCTGCTGCTTTCATGGACATGATGAATCGTATTTTTCATGAATACCTGGACAAGTTCGTTGTGGTATTCATTGATGATATCCTCGTGTACTCGCGTACAGAGGAGGAGCACGAAGAGCATTTGAGGGTTGTGCTGCAAGCTTTGTTGGAGAATCAGCTTTATGCTAAGCTGAGCAAGTGTGAGTTTTGGCTTAAGGAGGTGGTGTTTCTTGGACATGTTGTTTCAGCTGAGGGGATTCGTGTTGATCCTCAGAAGATTGAGGCGGTGATGAGCTGGAAAGTTCCTAAGTCTGTACATGAGGTCCGTAGTTTCCTTGGTTTGGCGGGATACTACCGGAGGTTTGTGGATGGTTTTTCTAAAATTGCTGCTCCTTTGACGAAACTTTTGCAGAAGGATGTTAAGTATGAGTGGACAGAAGCGAGGCAGCAAGCTTTTGAGAAGCTGAAGTTGGCTTTGACGCAAGCTCCTATCTTGATTCAGCCTGAATCAGGGAAAGAGTTTGTGGTCTATAGTGATGCGTCCTATGTTGGTTTGGGATGTGTGCTGATGCAAGAGGGTAAGGTTGTGGCTTATGCGTCGCGGCAGTTGAAGGTGCATGAGCGCAACTATCCTACGCATGACATTGAGCTGGCTGCAGTGGTTTTTGCTCTGAAGATCTGGAGACATTATCTGAATGGTGAGAAGTGTACTGTGTACACGGATCACAAGAGTTTGAGGTATCTGATGTCTCAGAAGGAGTTGAATCTTAGGCAGCGGCGTTGGTTGGAGTTGCTCAAGGATTATGATCTGACGATTGAGTATCATCCTGGAAAGGCCAATGTTGTTGCGGATGCCTTGAGTAGGAAGGTAGCTGTTGAGCTGAGAGCTATGTTTGCTAGCTTGAGCATATCGCGGGATGGTGGTCTTGTTGCTGAGTTGCAAGTGAAACCATCTTTGGTTCAGTTGATCAAGGAAAAGCAGTTGTTGGATGATTCCTTGGTGTCTCATGTTCAGGATATCGCGGAGGGTAGACCTTCGGATTTCTGCTTTAATGAGGATGGAGTGTTGTGTTTTGGTAGTCGGATAGTAGTGCCTGCAGATGTTGAGTTGAGGCGTGCTATTCTGACTGAAGGTCATAGTAGTCCTTTTGCTATGCATCCTGGTAGTACTAAGATGTATCGTGATCTTCGTGATGAGTACTATTGGGTTGGTTTGAAGAAGGATGTGGCAGAGTTTGTGAGCAAGTGTTTGGTGTGTCAGCGAGTTAAGGCTGAACATCAGGTTCCTTCTGGTTTGTTGCAACCGTTGAAAATCCCTGAATGGAAGTGGGAGAGGGTTACCATGGATTTCGTATCTGGTTTGCCTTTGTCTCCATCAAAGAAGAATTCTGTTTGGGTGATTGTGGATCGCTTGACGAAGTGTGCGCATTTCTTGCCTGTGCATACTACGTTCTCTTTGGATAAGCTGGCAGAGCTGTACATTGCTGAGATAGTGAGGTTGCATGGTGTGCCTAAGTCGATTGTGTCGGATAGGGATCCGAGGTTCACATCGCGTTTTTGGCAGTGTTTGCATCAAGCTCTGGGTACAAGGTTGCATTTCAGTACATCCTATCATCCTCAGTCGGATGGTCAGTCTGAGCGGGTTATTCAGATTTTGGAGGATATGTTGATATGCTGTGTGATTGAGTTCCAAGGTTCTTGGGAGAAGCATCTGCCTTTGGTTGAGTTCGCTTATAACAATAGTTATCAGGCGAGTATACAGATGGCACCATATGAGGCTCTGTATGGGAGGAAGTGTAGGACTCCTCTTTGTTGGGCTGAAACTGGTCAAAAGTTGGTTTCGATGCCTGCTTTGTTGAAAGGGACCACCGAGAAGGTGAAGCTTATATGTGAGAGGTTGAAGGCTGCCTCTGATCGGCAAAAGTCTTACGCGGATTTGAAGCGTAAGGAGATAGAGTATGCGGTGGGTGACCGTGTGTTTTTGAAGGTTTCGCCTTGGAAGAAGGTGATGAGGTTTGGTCGGAAGGGTAAGTTGAGCCCTCGGTACATTGGACCATATGAGGTGGTTGAGCGTGTGGGTCCTGTTGCGTATCGGCTGAGGTTACCTCAGGAGTTGGAGAAGATTCATGATGTGTTCCATGTTTCTATGCTCCGGAAGTATAGATCTGATCCTTCGCATGTGATGCCTGTTGAGGATGTGGTTTTGAATCCGGATTTGTCCTATGATGAGGAACCGGTGAAGGTTCTGGATTCGGATTGTAAGGTTCTTCGTGGCAAGACCATTGAGTTGGTGAAGGTGCTGTGGAAGCATCGAGGTGTTGAGGAAGCCACGTGGGAGCGGAAGGAAGACATGCTGAAGTAGTTTCCTTATCTCTTTCCTTCAGGTAAATTTCGAGGACGAAATTTCTTAAGGGGGGAGAGTTGTAACGCCCCGGTTTTGGGCTTAGGAGTTTTGGGCGTTGACCGGTCGGTCAAAGTGCTGTTCGAATCGTAAGAGGTTAAATTAGGAAAGCCTAGTTCGGGTTGCATTAAAAATATGGAAAAATGTTCTAAAATCATCTTTTAATATAATTAAGTGAACCGTGAAATCAATTTTGGAAAATGAGTTTTGGAAGGGTGACATTTTGGCTAGTGACCAAAATGTAATTTTTGAAAGTTTGGTGGCTGTTTTATAAAGGGTTGAAACTTTGAATCTTTAAGGAGCTATTTACCCAAAGGGAGTTTCTCCAGATTTTTCTAAGATATTTTGAGTTATAATTCTGATTTTAAAGATTTCATAAGGGAGGGAAATCTCATTTTGCTATTTTCTCACTTAACTTCCAATTTTCTTTCTCTCTTTTTCTCTCAACCCAAACACTCCATTTCTAGAGAATTGATTCTGTTTTTCTCACCTAAAATTCTCCTTTCAACTCTCATTTGATCCCTAATCATTGTATCTTCAAATCCTCTTCAATTGCTACAAGTTTCATCAAGGTTTTTCATTCCAAAAAGAGGAGAAACTCAAGTTTGGAGGTAAGAACGTCCTTCTCCTCTGAACTTCAAGTTCTTTACTGAAATTCCTAAGTTTTCAATCCTAAGTTAATGTTTAATTAAAGGCTTTTAAGTTGATTTATGGATCTTGGCTAATTATGCAAGATTTTGATGATTTCACATGATTTTCGTTTGATCTGTTTAATCTGTGATTTGAGAGGTGTTTTTGATGTTAAATGATTCCTAAATTGATGTGGAAATGAGTTTTGATTGATGCAATCCCGGATAGGTTGGGTTTCCTAAGTTTAGCTTGTGTTTTAAGGTAGCTTTTGTGGTGATCTGGTGTTGCTGGAGGTATAGGGTTGTTAATCAAGGTTGACTTTCGGGTTGACTTTGGTTTTCCCCGTGTGACTTTCTTAATTCGGGTCAACCGTCTAGGCCGGGTTAAGGGGGTTACAAAGCCCTCATATGGAATTTCAACCACCATATGACTTTAACATTCACAAGATCCTCATATGGAATTTTAACCACCATATGACCTTAACATGCACAAGGTCCCCCATATGGAATTTTAACCACCATATAACCTTAGCATCAACCATTGGTAGTTGTATAACATCACTAACGAGATCCGGGACATTCTTCACAAGATCCACACATGGACTTTACACCACCATTGTGATCTTAACAAGCACAAGGTCCTCAAATGGAATTTTAACCACCATTATAACCTTTGCTTACCCAAGGTCCTCGAATGGAATTTTAACCACCATTATAACCTTAACACAAGACCCACCCATGGAATTTTAACCACCATGGTGTTCTTAACCATCTCGTTAGTGTACTTGGATGGAGTTACCGGTTCACTCACAACCACTCCAAATCCAAGGCGACTTTATTCACGGTGCACCCAATCCTATAGCCGGCTAACTATATCCGATTAAAGTAACCAAGAACCACTTACATCACTTGCCAATATAACCATCTTACCACATTAATCCATTGTTATACAAACATAACCAAAATGCAAAAACCACCATTTACCATCATCAATCCACTGTTTTTGAAGCATTACACAAAGCCAATAAACAACATGCATCACTATGCAACAATTCCACAATTCCAATGTACAAAACCAAGGATCTCTTACCTTGAGCATCCTTCACACATGGCTTTCGAAACCAGCATTAAACCATGCTAAAATATGCTTTCAAAACAGAATTTAAATTATGCAAATCACATGCATTGCATCTAACATTCACAAGTGCTTTAAAAACCATTTCATAGCACAACCAAGAGAGAAATTCCATTTACTTACTCTTGAGCTTAGCTAAGTTGTTTAGACTTAAACTAAGCTCCCAAAACCTTCAAACCTTGGTTTAAAAGCTGAAAACCCAACTTCACTCACCGATACACAAAACAAGGCTAGCCAACAAGCCTTCCAAGCATCTGAAACCTTCAACGACACCTCTATTGCTCACGGATCATTCTCCCTTGTTTCAAGCACATAACAACAGAGGATTAATGCATCATTATGCATTAAAAACACCAGCCACACAACTCAACACGCTGCTCCTTACAAAAACAACAATTCGGCTACCAAACACAACCGAAATCGCTTCCAAACACTTCCAAAACTTAACCCAGCCAAGATCCATCACTTCTAACCATTTATAAACATCATTTAACATTCAAAATGATCCCAATCACGTCCTTATACCTCCAGCAATAACAGATCATCAAAAACACCCCAAAACAACCAAAAACTCAAGCAAAACTTAGGAAAATCAACCTATTCGGGATTGCACTGATTAAAACTCAACTTCTCATCAATTTAACATTCATTTAACATCAAAAAGACACCTTAAATCACTGCTCAAACAGATCATACGAATTTTACGAAAAATCAATCAAATCTTGCTTTCAAAAGCCAAGATCAAGAACACACCCTTAAAACCTTTTATAAAACACAAATCTAGGATTGAGAACTTGGGAATTTCAGTAAAGAACTGAGAGTTTAGAGGAGAAGGACGTTCTTACCTCCAAACTTGAGTTTCTCCCTTTTTTGGAACCAAAATCTTGAAAATCCAAATACCAAATGCAAAGGTTTTGATGAAGAGATGATTGAAGATCAAAAGAGAATTGAAATGAGTTATTTAGGTGACAAAATCAGAGGGAAATGCTCTGGAGAAATGTGTTTGGTTTGAAAGAAAAGATGAGAGAAAAATGAAAATGGAAATATGGAAAAATTAGTTGGAATTAGGAAAATATCTTCCCTCCACTTTTCTTTTGTTTAGAAACCAATAATAAATCATTTAATATCTTCCCTTTATATTCGAACCGCACTCCGACCGAACCGGTCCAAACCTCAAAACTTCTAAGCCCAAAATTGGGGCGTTACAACTCTCCCCCTCTTAGGAAATTTCGTCCTCGAAATTTCAACCGATGGAAAGAGCACAACCAAACTTCTCAAAACAACCCATAAAACAACACAGGAGACTTAACCACCACTGAACACTCTCCAGACAAAACTCCATCAAACCCAACACCACCACATACTATTCACAAATTCCAGAACACTCAAATGTTAACCACATCTTAACCTCTCACACTTCCGGACTGCACTTTAACTCCCAAAACTTGATCTCACAGTGACACCAACCAATCCAGTTCAGCCACCATGTAACCCACAACCTCTACTGCTTCCAAAAACCCCTTGCACAACTGCTCAACCTCTTCCAAAGGTTACCACAACAAGCAAGAATTCTTAAGCATCAACTGCTTACCCAAACTTCTCAACGCATTGTTGGCACTACTTCACATCCACCGCTACTATCACCACAACAACTCACCGGGACTACTCACCCATCAACCGATACTCACGTCACAAAACCCCAACCTTGACTCCGCCAGCCGTTCCACACACCACCAGCTGACCTCAACAGGAACTTAATTAATCACAACCAGCCAACCACTTCTCACAAGAACTCGCCCATCCAACAATGGCCTTTGATCTCACATTGCCTTTCCACATCAAGCTTTAACTACAACACTTGCCTTACTAGAACATCGCCCAACCTACACATACATATTTAGGTTACGAAACTTCTATTCTCCCAGGCTAATCCTTTTCCACAACCCACAACACAACATCTTCTCAACTCTTCGAAGGTTGCTACGAACCATCACCTACATAAATAACCCTTCCACTACTACATCTATGCCAAATTACCTCAGCACTTTGGAACACATCCACTAACTTACTACACCACTTAACACCAAGAAACAACCACTACCACCAGCTATTCAAAACCACTTTGACTGATTCTAACTCAAACGGTAATCCCCTCACCACCATACCGCTAAACTCATTAAGCATCGAACACCTTCCTTCTACCAACATGCTATACCGCACTCACTATTACTGACAACACGCTTAATACCCTACATTACCTCTAACATTCACCCATTACCAGAACAACTTTTAAAACCCACCATCCAACCTATACTATCACAACACTAACAGACCCGACTAGCTATTAGCGAGTGTGAACGTTCGTATGCATGGTCACTTATATGCCCTACCAATGCCTGATGTACATGTATGCAAAACCTCTAATGTCATGTCACATGTATGCATGGACCAGCACATATATAATATAGCATATAACAAATGATTTTAACTGTGCATGTATGTCGGTTCACACCCACTAATAACATCTTCAAAAATCCGTCTAATAACAACCTCCTATCTCACTTCTAACCTGACCAACTCCATCATTCTAGCAACCCATTATCCACAAGATACTCACTAATGCCCTCTTCACACTAAAGATGTTTTCCAACAACAATAACTACTACCGCAAACATGCTAGCAACGACACCATACTCTCTACGCAAGGAAAAACCAAACCAAAACCAACTAGGATACTAGAGCAAAGGTTACTTAACAAGGTTACCTGAAAACCCATTATCCCCAGCCGCACCGCTACAGCATCAGCTAACACCCTAAGGTCATCACCATCTCCCTACGGTAAAGAACCCTGGCTACCCCGAGCCAACTTCAAACAATCTCGTCTAAAATGTCCAACAGACCCACAACTCTAGCAGATTCCATTTTCCAAGCTCTTCACAACTTTCTGCTCTCCTTGCCACCTTCGAACCTTGTCTCGGCCGTGCCCACGACCCTTCAGAGACCCTTCTGCTACCACTGAAGCGGACTTTACCACTTGTGGACAATCTCGCTTCACATGCTCCTTAGAACCACAGTTCCAACAAGCACCTGCGCCCCAACAACCTCCAACATGGCGCCTTCCACAACGGTCACACACCGGTAACTGAGCACCCACTCCTTGATCAGGCAGCACTTGCCCCAGATTTGCACTACCATCCAAACTTCATTCAAGCAAAACCTTCTATCATATAGCCTCTTACGCTGACCGCCCCTAAGGTCGGTGTCCACAACTCTCTCGCTTAAACCTTTCCCACCTTCATAAACAGAAACCACACCCTCACATTGCTTAACCCTTGGAAATTTACCTCCAAGATACCTTTCATAAAAGGCAGACACAAAGAAGTCCCAATCAATATCTTGGATGTGCGATGCCACCGCCACAGATGTCCACCAGGCGCAAGCGTCCTCCAACATTAATGAGACAACACTTTCCAGCTTACAGGCATAGTCACAACCCACCTGATCCAAAATCAAAATCACACTGACCAAACAAGCCTCGAACGTCTCAGGTGTCGAACCATGATACTCCACAACTCCCAAATCATGTAAACGTTGTTTCGACAAACCCGCACATCCCACAACCGGCACGTCTACAGGCCTTACTTTTGCCACAGCCTGAAATGTTCCCAACACCTCTTGAACAATAGGTGATGAACTCTTCATCACAGAACCAGCTTCTTCCTCCTGCCTCACTACCTCAACTCCAGGCACAGAAGACTGAGACAAAACACCTCCACTAAAAGGTGAATTCCACGCCTTAACAACCTGCTCTAAGGCAGCAACCATCTCACCCAACTGCCATTCTTTCATCGATTTCACCATGCTATTAACAGCAAACAAACATAACAAAACAAACAAATCGGTCAGACCAACTTTAAGCAAGGATTCAAACTCCAACTCCAAAATAACACAATAGCTATAATAATAAGGCAATGGGTATCCCGAATTCTCCCTTTTTACACGACGTATCAGTCAACAAAACATGGATATCACAACTTCAAGCATATCAAACAACATATTCGATCATGCTTTCATCAAACAACATCCACTCGCAACAGCATAGCATCACCAATATCATACCCATTACACTTTCAACATTCATGAAATCAACTCACAACAACAGCATATCATCAGCACGAATCCACATTAACTCAATGAAGATTCACAATCAACAAGCATGCTTAGAAACATCATCAATTTACTCAAAAAAACACATTTCAACCGGCTTTCAACTACACACCAGCATAAACATCATACACATATTACAACAATTAACCGTTTTCCCCAAACATTCGCAACTCAGCTCTAATACCACCAAATGTAACCCCCTTAACCCGGCCTAGACGGTCGACCCGAATTAAGAAGATCACACGGGGAAAACCAAAGTCAACCCGAAAGTCAACTTTGGTTAACGACCCTTTTTTTCTTTTAAAACTTGTCTAGATGCATATTATCCCTAAACATGATCGTACAACAGCATACTCAAAGATCATAACCATCAGAGAACGTTCAGGGACTCAATTGCACAAATTACAACTTTAGGGACCAAATTATAAATTCTGTAAAGTATAAGGACTTAACCCAAAATAAAGTTACCAATATGAAATTAGTCATCTTTCACGCTTCTCAGCCAAATTTCAGCTCAAACGGACATCTCAAACTCATTTAATTGCATAAACATGTTTCAGGACCAAAATGCAAACATTTCAAAACATATAACCGCCCATGTCAGCCCCCAACGGTCAGGTGTTCCAAAACAGAGAGAACCTGTTTCGAAACGCGGGACCGTTCCGCAACGTGTTCCGAAACGGGGCCTGGCAGAAACATTTTCGTTTCGGAACGGTACCTTCCGTTTCGAACGCCTGGGACACTACAGGGCCCCCGTTCCGAAACGGTAGCTCCCGTTCCGATACGGCCTGTCTAGATTGCAGAAAAGTTGTTGTTTAAACACTCAATTGACCTCCCAAACATGCTCCAGAAGCCACCAAATTTTACCAGCAAGACATTCAATATACAAGGAACATAATTGCATCAACCAAACAACAACATGGCATCAATAATGAAAAACCCCAAATCTATAGGAAAGCATCCTATAAGGCAAACCATGAAATCCTCAAATCATCAAAATACATACCAAGAGGCCAAACACAAGTTTTAGCATTAATAACAACATAAATCCAATCTTGTCCAACATACACAATCTCATTAAACATTAACATAAGAGATTCTTTCCCCATTGCCTTTATTATCTATAGCTATTAACCGAGACATACATCTCAAGTGGAGCTTTCCTTGAATCCCTTGCTTTTTGCTGTCCCAACTTCAAATATCTGCATTGATGGACAAAAAGGAGCGTAAGCACATAATGCTTAGTGAGGAATGCTCAAACCAAAACACCATCAATGCAGCGAATCATAAAACCATTTTTTAAAAGCAAACTCGATTCGATAAACCAAAGCAATGTTTGAAAATCCTTTTCAACAACATGCTTAAAATCATGCATTGATCAACATGAACCAACCCTTAGCTTAAAAAGTTAAGTAAACCTTTTCAAAGCACGAACTTGCAAAGCCATCAATTTAACCATTCCATGCATGAACATCATATGCAAGGTTAAATACAAAATCCTTGGAAAAACACTTCCACTTCACATCATGCTTATCTCATACTTGAAAATCATTTCAAAACAAGGAACCTTTAGAAACCACTTTCACATTCAATTAACCACATGCATTAAACATATGCACCACATGAATCACCAACTCAACATTTGCATTACATGCCCTTTTAAACAAGCCTTCACAAGACTTCAATGCATTAAAGAGATTCCATGCACACAATGCAACTTTCTCAAAAGATAAACAACACGTGTTCAAGCTAACAAGTAACACATGCATTCATAAATCATTATACACCTCTCATGCAACCATGCATCATTTCAAGCATCTCATGCTTCATTAATAATCAAGAACATTATATTGGCTTCCAAGTGATAGACCATATCCACTTTTCAACTCAACATCTAATCGGATACGCGGATCACAAGCGTTGTCCCCACACTTCATACACACTACCAATCTCAAGGTCTCCCAAATGGAATTTTAACCACCATTTGACCTTACCATACACAAAGCCCTCATATGGAATTTCAACCACCATATGACTTTAACATTCACAAGATCCTCATATGGAATTTTAACCACCATATGACCTTAACATGCACATGGTCCCCCATATGGAATTTTAACCAACATATAACCTTAGCATCAACCATTGGTAGTTGTATAACATCACTAACGAGATCTGGGACATACTTCACAAGATCCACACATGGACTTTACACCACCATTGTGATCTTAACAAGCACAAGGTCTTCAAATGGAATTTTAACCACCATTAAAACCTTTGCTTACCCAAGGTCCTCGAATGGAATTTTAACCACAATTATAACCTTAACACAAGACCCACCCATGGAATTTTAACCACCATGGTGTTCTTAACCATCTCCTTAGTGTACTTGGATGGAGTTACCGGTTCACTCACAACCACTCCACATCCAAGGCGACTTTATTCACGGTGCACCCAATCCTATAGTCGACTAACTATATCCGATTAAACTAACCAAGAACCACTTACATCACTTGCCAATTTAACCATCCTACCACATTAATTCATTGTTATACAAACATAACCAAAATGCAAAAACCACCATTTACCATCATCAATCCACTGTTTTTGAAGCATTACACAAAGCCAATAAACAACATGCATCACCATGCAACAATTCCACAATTCCAATGTACAAAACCAAGGATCTCTTACCTTGAGCATCCTTCACACATGGCTTTCGAAACCAGCATTAAACCATGCTAAAATATGCTTTCAAAACAGAATTTAAATCATGCAAATCACATGCATTGCATCTAACATTCACAAGTGCTTTAAAAACCATTTCATAGCACAACCAAGAGAGAAATTCCATTTACTTACTCTTGAGCTTAGCTAAGTTGTTTAGACTTAAACTAAGCTCCCAAAACCTTCAAACCTTGGTTTAAAAGCTGAAAACCCAACTTCACTCACCGATACACAAAACAAGGCTAGCCAACAAGCCTTCCAAGCATCCGAAACCTTCAACGACACCTCTATTGCTCACAGATCATTCTCCCCTGCTTCAAGCACATAACAACAGAGGATTAATGCATCATTATGCATTAAAAACACAAGCCACACAACTCAACACGCTGCTCCTTACAAAAACAACAATTCGGCTACCAAACACAACCGAAATCACTTCCAAACACTTCCAAAACTTAACCCAGCCAAGATCCATCACTTCTAACCATTTATAAACATCATTTAACATTCAAAATGATCCCAATCACGTCCTTATACCTCCAGCAATAACAGATCATCAAAAACACCCCCAAAAAACCAAAAACTCAAGCAAAACTTAGGAAAATCAACCTATTCGGGATTGCATTGATTAAAACTCAACTTCTCATCAATTTAACATTCATTTAACATCAAAAAGACACCTTAAATCACTGCTCAAACAGATCATACGAATTTTACCAAAAATCAATCAAATCTTGCTTTCAAAAGCCAAGATCAAGAACACACCCTTAAAACCTTTTATAAAACACAAATCTAGGATTGAGAACTTGGGAATTTCAGTAAAGAACTGAGAGTTTAGAGGAGAAGGACGTTCTTACCTCCAAGCTTGAGTTTCTCCCTTTTTTGGAACCAAAATCTTGAAAATCCAAATAGCAAATGTAAAGGTTTTGATGAAGAGATGATTGAAGATCAAAAGAGAATTGAAATGAGTTGTTTAGGTGACAAAATCAGAGGGAAATGCTCTGGAGAAATGTGTTTGGTTTGAAAGAAAAGATGAGAGAAAAATGAAAATGGAAATATGGAAAAATTAGTTGGAATTAGGAAAATATCTTCCCTCCACTTTTCTTTTGTTTAGAAACCAATAATAAATCATTTAATATCTTAGAAAAATCTGGAGAAACTCTCATTGGGTAAATAGCTCCTTAAATATTCAAAGTTTCAATCCTTTTTAAAACAGTCTCACAGTTTTCAAAAATTACATTTTGGTCACTAGCCAAAATGTCACCCTTCCAATCCTCATTTTGTAAAATTGATTTCACCTTTCTCTTATATATAATAAAAGAGGATTTTAGAACATTTTTCCATATTTTTAATGCAACCCGAACTAGGCTTTCCTAATTTCACCCTTTATATTCGAACCGCACTCCGACCGAACCGGTCCAAACCTCAAAACTTCTAAGCCCAAAATTGGGGAGTTACAACTCTCCCCCTCTTAGGAAATTTCGTCCTCGAAATTTCAACTGATGGAAAGAGCACAACCAAACTTCTCAAAACAACCCATAAAACAACACAAGAGACTTAACCACCACTAAACACTCTCCAGACAAAACTCCATCAAACCCAACACCACCACATACTATTCACAAATTCCAGAACACTCAAATGTTAACCACATCTTAACCTCTCACACTTCCGGACTGCACTTTAACTCCCAAAACTTGATCTCACAGTGACACCAACCAATCCAGTTCAGCCACCATGTAACCCACAACCTCTACTGCTTCCAAAAACCCCTTGCACAACTGCTCAACCTCTTCCAAAGGTTACCACAACAAGCAAGAATTCTTAAGCATCAACTGCTTACCCAAACTTCTCAACGCACTGTTGGCACTACTTCACATCCACCGCTACTATCACCACAACAACTCACCGGGACTACTCACCCATCAACCGATACTCACGTCACAAAACCCCAACCTTGACTCCACCAGCCGTTCCACACACCACCAGCTGACCTCAACAGGAACTTACTTAATCACAACCAGCCAACTACTTCTCACAAGAACTCGCCCATCCAACAATGGCCTTTGATCTCACATTGCCTTTCCACATCAAGCTTTAACTACAACACTTGCCTTACTAGAACATCGCCCAACCTACACATACATATTTAGGTTACGAAACTTCTATTCTCCCAGGCTAATCCTTTTCCACAACCCACAACACAACATCTTCTCAACTCTTCGAAGGTTGCTACGAACCATCACCTACATAAATAACCCTTCCACTACTACATCTATGCCAAATTACCTCAGCACTTTGGAACACATCCACTAACTTACTACACCACTTAACACCAAGAAACAACCACTACCACCAGCTATTCACAACCACTTTGACTGATTCTAACTCAAACGGTAATCCCCTCACCACCATATCGCTAAACTCATTAAGCATCGAACACCTTCCTTCTACCAACATGCTATACCGCACTCACTATTATTGACAACACGCTTAATACCCTACATTACCTCTAACATTCACCCATTACCAGAACAACTTTTAAAACCCACCATCCAACCTATACTATCACAACACTAACGAACCCGACTAGCTATTAGCGAGTGTGAACGTTCGTATGCATGGTCACTTATATGCCCTACCAATGCCTGATGTACATGTATGCAAAACCTCTAATGTCATGTCACATGTATGCATGGACCAGCACATATATAATATAGCATATAACAAATGATTTTAATTGTGCATGTATGTCGGTTCACACCCACCAATAACATCTTCAAAAATCCGTCTAAGAACAACCTCCTATCTCACTTCTAACGTGACCAACTCCATCATTCTAGCAACCCATTATCCACAAGATACTCACTAATGCCCTCTTCACACTAAAGATGTTTTCCAACAACAATAACTACTACCGCAAACATGCTAGCAACGACACCATACTCTCTACGCAAGGAAAAACCAAACCAAAACCAACTAGGATACTAGAGCAAAGGTTACTAAACAAGGTTACCTGAAAACACATCACCACCCCGGAGCTTCAACAGACGAGCCCTCTTTCTTGCAGAACCACCATTCCCCAGCCGCACCGCTGCAGCATCAGCTAACACCCTAAGGTCATCACCATCTCCCTACGGTAAAGAACCCTGGCTACCCCGAGCCAACTTCAAACAATCTCGTCTCAAATGTCCAACAGACCCACAACTCTTGAGCTTAACCATGGTGTTCTTAACCATCTAACATTCACAAGTGCTTTAAAAACCATTTCATAGCACAACCAAGAGAGAAATTCCATTTACTTACTCTTGAGCTTAGCTAAGTTGTTTAGACTTAAACTAAGCTCCCAAAACCTTCAAACCTTGGTTTAAAAGCTGAAAACCCAACTTCACTCACCGATACACAAAACAAGGCTAGCCAACAAGCCTTCCAAGCATCCGAAACCTTCAACGACACCTCTATTGCTCACGGATCATTCTCCCCTGTTTCAAGCACATAACAACAGAGGATTAATACATCATTATGCATTAAAAACACCAGCCACACAACTCAACACGCTGCTCCTTACAAAAACAACATTTCGGCTACCAAACACAACCGAAATCACTTCCAAACACTTCCAAAACTTAACCCATCCAAGATCCATCACTTCTAACCATTTATAAACATCATTTAACATTCAAAATGATCCCAATCACGTCCTTATACCTCCAGCAATAACAGATCATCAAAAACACCCCAAAACAACCAAAAACTCAAGCAAAACTTAGGAAAATCAACCTATTCGGGATTGCATTGATTAAAACTCAACTTCTCATCAATTTAACATTCATTTAACATCAAAAAGACACCTTAAATCACTGCTCAAACAGATCATACGAATTTTACCAAAAATCAATCAAATCTTGCTTTCAAAAGCCAAGATCAAGAACACACCCTTAAAACCTTTTATAAAACACAAATCTAGGATTGAGAACTTGGGAATTTCAGTAAAGAACTGAGAGTTTAGAGGAGAAGGACGTTCTTACCTCCAAACTTGAGTTTCTCCCTTTTTTGGAACCAAAATCTTGAAAATCCAAATAGCAAATGCAAAGGTTTTGATGAAGAGATGATTGATTATCAAAAGAGAATTGAAATGAGTTGTTTAGGTGACAAAATCAGAGGGAAATGCTCTGGAGAAATGTGTTTGGTTTGAAAGAAAGGATGAGAGAAAAATGAAAATGGAAATATGGAAAAATTAGTTGGAATTAGGAAAATATCTTCCCTCCACTTTTCTTTTGTTTAGAAACCAATAATAAATCATTTAATATCTTAGAAAAATCTGGAGAAACTCTCATTGGGTAAATAGCTCCTTAAATATTCAAAGTTTCAATCCTTTTTAAAACAGTCTCACAGTTTTCAAAAATTACATTTTGGTCACTAGCCAAAATGTCACCCTTCCAATCCTCATTTTGTAAAATTGATTTCACCTTTCTCTTATATATAATAAAAGAGGATTTTAGAACATTTTTCCATATTTTTAATGCAACCCGAACTAGGCTTTCCTAATTTCACCCTTTATATTCGAACCGCACTCCGACCGAACCGGTCCAAACCTCAAAACTTCTAAGCCCAAAATTGGGGCGTTACATGATTAATCGCATTTAGGATACATTTTTGCATACACATCACAATTAGATAAAACTGCATAGATGCTGCTATATTTGGTAACTTTTGTAGGTGTCTGCTGCGGCAACGTCCATGGAAACAAAGGAGCAAAGGTAAGTTGCAGAGCTGGAGTTGAATGACAAAAAGCATTGTCTGTCATGACATCTGTCGTGGCAGCAATGACGATAGTAGGGCAATGAACTGGAAAAGTGAAGTGGAGCTCGACAGATAGAGGATTTCGAGCCGGTCTGTCGTGGATTTCTCCCATATTTTTTTGAGCCCTGTAGCAGAAGGAAGGTCAGGCCAAAAGTTCAAGGAAGAAAGTCAAAGCAAGAAAAGAGGACGAATTAAAGACATCTACTCAGAAGATTTAGTCTTTGATAGAGTTGTACTTTAATTTAAACTTGTATTCTTGCCGTATTAGATAACTTCAACTGAACGCCTATATAAAGGCATGTAAATCGACCTAGAGAAGGATATCTAGCTTTTAGCCGTCTTCCCCCAAAACCCTAGTCGTTTGTCTCTCTTCATCATGTTCTAAACTTCCCCAAAGGCTAATGGTTGATCTAGTAAAGTAGTTGTAAGGATTGTATTGTTCTTAGGATTTTTCTGTTCAAGTAATAAAACTTCAAGTTTATTTACTCTAGTTTTCAAACATCTCATAAGAGCATCGGGAGAGCATTGTGAGGTTATCCATTTGCTTGATATCAGGAGAGTTAACCATTCGAAAGGAGTAAATACGTGTTTTCCAGTTTATGGATAAACCATCTTGACTTAGGGATAAGAACAAGGTTAAGTGGCCAAAGAAAAATTCACAAACATTGGCGTTCACGCTTTGATTCACGCCGGGAGGTATCATCCAAGACGTGTTCATCAACAGAACTTGGGCCTAGGGATAGGGCAAGTCATAATAAGGATTATTGCCAAACTTGAAGTACAGAGTTGTTGATTGCTGCCGCGACATCAATGAACTTCTGCCGCGACAGGTGCTGCCCCGACAGGCACGACAACAGAACAACAGAAGTTCCTCTAAACAATTCAACACCTGCACTACTGAGCAAATCAATATCGGCATGTTCTCTCAATCTGATTACCTTATCTTTTACTTTAGTTATTACTCAAGATTTCTCCAAACAGTTATTTAAACTATTTCTCTATCTTATGTAGCAATTTAAGGATAGAGTTATTTCCAGTCCCTATAGAGACGATATTCGATACTCTAGTATCACTTTACCACTTGCATCGTGTACACTTGCACTATTTGCGATAGTCTTATTTACACGCAACAAGTTTTTGGCACCGTTGTCGGGGACTGGAAACATACCTTTACCTTTTAATTACTGCACTTTGTTTTTATTTTTATTTTTTGTTTTTCGTTGTTTTATTTTCTCCCTGCCTTTCACAAGGTTCTCTTATTGCTTATGCGCAGATCGAGACGTGGTAAGGAACTTGAGTACGAATTAGATCCAAAAATCGAACGCATATATCAACTCAGGAACCAAGCCCGACTCTTGATAGAAAGAAACAACTATCTTGAGGAAAGACTGGAAGCAATGGTGAACGGAAGACAAGGCAATAGGGAAGATGACAACAAAAACAACAACCCCAGGGGTAATGTAGATCCTCCTAATGATGCCCGAAACGATCTACTGTCGCCTGCTACCTTAGCGGCATGAAAAACTTGTCGAGAGTACATGTATAACAACCATGTTGAACTGGAAACTACGCTACTAGATGTGGAAGCGGAACACTTCGAACTGAAACATGTAATGTTCAGCATGATAAATTCCGCTAGCCAATTTGGTGGTTCTGCTACTAAGGACGCATGTAAACATCTGAAAACTTTCCAAGAGATCTGTGGATCGTTCAGACAGCTAGGAATAAGCCCAGAATTACTGAGGCTCCGATTATTTCTTCATTCATTGAGGGATAGAGCAAAAACCTGGTGGAATAAGTTAACGTCGGGTTCAATAAGAACTTGGGCGGATCTTTGTCGTGAATTTCTTTCTCGTTTTAACCCTTCTCAATTATCTAAAAGATTGCGTAAAGAGATTGCTACTTTTCAATAGGAAGATGAGGAACCAATGCATGAGGCGTGAGACAGATTTACGACTCTCTTACGAAACTACCCAATGCATGGATTCCCTGTATTGAATCAGGTTGTCAAATTCTTGAATGTCGCCAACGCACACACTCGAATGAGGATAGATTCAGCAGCAAATGAGTTATTACTGAATAAAGAACCAGACGATGCAATGCTGGTGTTGAAAAAGTTAGCAAAGAACGATGAGCAGTTTTTTACAGCTCGAAGAGGAGGTAGACAAGGAGTATTTGTAAAGGAATAAGAAGCTGACAACTCGGTCAAAAATCAGATTGCATGCCTCACTAAGATAGTTGAAAACTTACAACGGAAGGATTCTAAAGTTGTATTTTCTGCCGAAGAGGTGTGTTAAACTTGTAGCAGAAACCACAATACTGAAGAGTGTCCTTTACAACTTGAAGAAGGGATGTATGTTGGAAACTATAACAGGAATAAGTGTTGTGCAGATTAGATCATCAGGAGATGCATACCACATGAGGAACATAAAGAAGTGCTTCACCACTGCCATTCTGCCCCTTATGGAGGACACTTGGGAGGAAATAAAATTGTTGCCAAGGTTCTACAATTTGGGTTCTATTGGCCTACATTCTTCAAGGATGCACAAGCTTTTTACAAGAGCTGTGATAAATGCCAAAGGACTGGGAACATATCTAGAAGGCATGAGATGCCACTGGAGAACATTCTTGAGGTTGAAATTTTTGATGTTTGGGGAATTGACTTCATGGGACCATTCCCAGCCTCTTGTGGGAATCTATTCATCCTGCTGGCAGTAGACTATGTGTCTAAATGGGTAGAAGCTATCACCACTCAAAAGAACGATGCCAAGACCATGTAAAGATTTCTCCACAAGCATATCTTTTCAAGGTTTGGCATCCCAAGGGCGATCATTGGTGATGAGGGTAGACACTTTGACAACAGGGTAATTGCTAGTGCAATAAAGAAATACGGAGTAAAGAACCGAATTGCAACAACATATTACCCTCAAACCAATGGGCAGGCCGAAATCTCAAATAGAGAAGTGACGAACATTCTAGAGAAGATGGTTAAACCAACTTGAAAGGACTGGTCTTTTCACGTAAATGATGCAGTCTGGGCCTACAAGACATAAAGCATATTGGGCTATCAAGATAGTTAACAGGGACTGGGACAAGGCATGACAGAAAAGGCTACTAGACTGGAATGAAATTGAAGAAATTTGAGCCATGGCCTATGACAACGCCAAGATCTACAATGACAAAACAAAGAAGTGGCACGACAGAAAACTGCTGCCACGACAGCTTTGCCTAGGGCATAAGGTGTTGTTGTTTTACTCTATGTTGAAGCTATTTCCAGGAAAGCTTAAATCTAGGTGGTCTCGCCCTTTCCAGGTAGTCCAAGTTTTACTCACGATGTCATTACAATCATATCAATCAAGGATGGGCACCAATTCAAAGTCAATGGACAAAGGCTAAAGCACTATCAAGGGACTGAAGCCCCAAGGATGCAGAAAGTAGTTACTTTAGGAGATGCCCCTCAAGGCATCCCTAATTTAACTTAGTTTTATTTTATTTTATTTATTTTAGTTTATTTATTTATATTTTTAGGAAATAAGATTCTAATATATTGTTTAGTTTAGTTTTCAGGTAAATAAAGGAAGCAATGCAAAGAGGAGGAATGAACCAGCCCACCACATTCACAATAGCCCATAAAGCCCAAAGGAACAAACCTGTTGTGACAGCCTGTTATCAGCTATCGCGACAGATACAGAAACGCGTAACAGACACGCAATAGACACGGAAATGCGTGACAAACACGTTAGGAAACCGCGTGAAAGCTGGCCCCATTATTCACGCCACCCATTACAGTTCCAACAGGAAGAAAATCCCATTTTATATAAACTTCTATTCCATTTCATTTTCACCTCATTCTATTTTTCTCTACTTTGCTTTCAAGAATTTTAGCTCTCATAAAATTTTCCTATATTTTTCTACAGTTTCCTCGCAATGACTACTCGATCAACCCGAAGAAGTGATGCCTCCACCTCTACAACGGTAGTCTCTACACCCAGCCACAGTAGAATCCCCAGACGATTCTTAACGGTAGATTCAGAGAAGAGATACTACAACTCCTTCCAGAAACGGGAGATGTGGGAGGAGAGAGGCTTCACCTACACTACGAAAACAGGGGATCTAGGGCTCGAACCATTCATCTCCAAGAAAATCATATCCCTAAGGTGGGAGATGTTTGCTGTCCAACCGGAGGAGATAAATGTCACATCACTTCGTGAGTTCTATGCAGTAGTCTCGTCTAAAGATGCCACGACAGTGATCGTTAGGGTAAGGAAATTTCTCTTGAGGCAGCCTACATAACCACTATTTACGGCCTCTATGTGAGCGAAAAGAAAGATGCACATAGAAGATTCGTCAATAGTCTGTCGCCGACAGACTACGATGGCATCATGGCAGACTTTACAGAAGCAGGCACCCACTGGAACGACGATCCCAAGCACATATGGACAGTGCGAAGGACCCGGCTCACACCAGACGCAAATCTTTGGAATCATTTCATGAAGAAACACCTTATGCCAACATCGCACAACACAACGGTAGACCAACAGAAACTTGCTCTCGTGCATTCAATCATCAACGAGTGGTAGATCAACGTTGGTAAATATATATGTGACGACATTTTCGAGTGTGCACTCAGACCAATGGGCCCCATTTTCTTCCCCTACTTGATCACCACAGTCTACCGAGCCAACAATGTGTCGGAGATCGATGAAGATGTAAAGATCCAAAACAAGGGATGGACCGAGCAGAACCTTTATAGTCTGATGGAGCTAAAGCCTGCCACCCCCATAGCATATATGGGACCCCACTCCCGCGGAAGAACCTGATTCCACAGAGCCTGTCGCGGCAGAACCTGAGCAGACTGAGGCCGCACAACCAACAAACACCTCCAACCAAGTCTTGCACATGCTGAAGAAGATGGAGGAACGCCGACTGGGCTTCATGGGATTTATGAGGGATTTCATTACTGCCACAGGAAATTTCATTAAAGTTTATTTAAATTTTCCAAACGTGCAGTTTCCCTCTTTCCCAGAAACTCTTTTTGCCACCCCCACACCTATTGTTATCCCTAGAACGCCCACACCAACGGCTACCTCCACCACACCACCTGCCACGACCGGAGATGACGATAGGCGATCTGCCACTCAACGAGGAGAAAAACAGAAGGAACCATTATCGGAGATCGATTCGAAGTACTTTGAATGTTTCTCCTCATCCTCAGTCTGGTAGGATGATTCTGACTCGGAGTCATCTGTCGTCTGAGAAATAGCCAAAGACTTCCCTCCGATGATGAAGAAGAAGCTGAATGAAACTGGTAAGGGTCCCTGTCACGACAGATCGAACAGCAGTAGCAGTAGCAGTGAGGACGATCTCGAGGTCCTGGACAAGGCCCCAAAGATCTCAACTACCCGAGTTCAGCCACCTCGAGAGGAGAAAAAGAAGGTAGTCTCACCATCTCCCACTCTCAAGCCAGCCTCAGCCACCAAGGTAACTGCCCGCCGACAGCTACACATCATCAGCAGCAGCGATGACAACTCATCAACTTAAGTGCTTTTCTTTTATGCTTGTCGTTTCTGTTGTTTATTTTATCTATTTGTGATGTTTTCATTTTCTTGTTTTTCATTTTATTTTGTTGTCATGCATTGAGGGCAATGCAACCCCCTAATTTGGGGGTACGTAGCCCTATATTATTTAAATGAACCTTCTAATTCGTGTCTTATCTTAGTTATTTTTTTGTGTCAAAACAAAAATAAAAATTTGGCTTAAGTCTCTGAACTACACTTACGTGCCGCGACAATCTCTATCGTGACATTGCCTTTAGGATGTTTTAGTAATTATTTAGAACCTTGCTATAGTTCTGAACTAAAAAAACCCTTTTGTGACTTATATGTTGTCTAAACTATTGTTAGTGAACTAGAGTAGAAAAGCTTAATCACTTGAGTTGCCCCTAGAGGTGCCTAACACTGGCTCTAGGAAAAGAATAAAAAGAAAAACTTAGACTCAGTTGCCCCTAGAGGTGCCTAACACCGGCTCTAGGAAGATAGCTAGAGGTGCCAAAAATAGGCTCTAGTAAAAACAAAATAAGAAAAACTTGAGTCTAAATTCGAAAAAAAACTAAAGAAGCCCAAGAATTGCCTCAAAGAAAAAATTAGTTTGGCATGAAAATCAAGTGAGTAGCATAACTATTCTAGTTGCTAAAAGAGTCTAAGCACATGTTTGTTCACAAAACCTACACACACTTGCACAAGAATTATAACATTGTTCCGGATGAATCCATAAACAATTGGAAAGGTACTACTCTTGATAGTGAAGGGGCTATAGGTAATGGTAGTTCACTAATTTAAGCCAAGCCAAAAAGTTTTCATTCTTAGTTAGGTTGCATCTGCTTGAGAAAAAGCATCAACTTGAGTTTGGGGGTGTGTTGAGTGCATAAAAGTTCTATATTTTACCCCTCATTTACCCATATTTTTGTTGCACTCCAGCATGATTAATTGCATTTAGGATAGATTTTTGCATACACATCACATTTAGATAAAAACTGCACAGATGTTGCTAAATTTTGTCACTTTTGCAGGTGTCTGATGCGGCAGAAGCCAGGACAGCAAAGGAGCAAAGGCAAGTTGCAGAGCTAGAGTTGAAGGACAAAGAGCACTGTCTGTCGTGACATCTTCCGTGGCAGCAATGATGAAAGTAGGACGCTGAAGTGGAAAAGTGAAGTGGAGCTCGATAGATAGAGGATTTCGAGTCGGTCTGTCGTGGATTACTCCCATATTTTTCCGAGCCCTGTAGTAGAAGGAAGGTCAGGCCCAAAGTTCAAGGAAGAAAGTCAAAGCAAGAAAAGAGGAGGAATTAAAGACATCTACTAAGAAGATTTAGTCTTTAATAGAGTTGTACTTTAATTTAAATTTGTATTCTTGCCATATTAAATAACTTGGACCCAAGGCCTATATAAAAGCATGTAATTCGACCTAAAGAAGGATATCTAGCTCCTAACCGTCTTCCCCCAAAACCCTAGTCGTTTCTCTCTCTCCATCATGTTCTAAACATCCCCAAGGGCTAAGGGTTGATCTTGTAAAGTAGTTGTAAGGATTGTATTGTTCTTAGAATTATTCTATTCAAGTAATAAAACTTCAAGTTTATTTACTCTGGTTTTAAACATCTTATAAGAGCATCAAGAGAGCATTGTGAGGTTATCCATTTGCTCGATATCAGGAGAGTTAAGCATTCGAAAGGAGTAAATACATGTTTTCCAGTTTATGGTTAAACCATATTGGATTAGGGATAAGTACAAGGTTAAGTGGCTAAAGAAGAATTCACAAACATTGGTGTTCACCCTTTGATTCACGCCGAGAGATATTAACCAAGACGTGTTCATCAACAGAACTTGGGCCTAGGGATATGGTAAGTCATAACAGGGATTCTTGCCAAACTTGAAGTACGGAGTTGTTGATCGCTGTCGCGACATCAACAAACCATTGCTGCGACAGGTGCTGCTGTGACAGGCATGACGATAGAACAACAGAAGTCCCTCTGAACAGTGCAACACATGCACTACTGAGCAAATCAATACTAGCCTATTCTCTCAATTTGATTACCTTATCTTTTACTTTAGTTATTACTCAAGATTTCTCCAAACAATCATTTAAACTATTTCTTTTTCTTGTGCAACAATTTAAGGATAGAGTTATTTCCAGTCCATGTGGAGACGATATCCAATACTCTAGTATCACTTTACTACTTGTGCCATGTACACTTGCACTTATTGCGATAGTCTTTTTTACGCACAATAATGGCTTACGAAGTTTGTGAGGCGTGGAATATCGTGGTTTGTCTCTTGAGGCATCTGAGGCTTGGATGGCCAATATGATCCGAATTTTGGATCAGATGGGGTGCAATGATGCAAGAAAGCTGGGATGTGCTTTGTCGTTATTGCATGGCGATGCTTATGCATGGTGGACGATGGTGACTGCGGCCATAGAGCCAAACGATGTGGATTGGGATTTCTTTCAGGCCGCCTTTAAAAGAAAGTATCTTAGATTCAGATACTTGGATGACAAAAAGAGGGAGTTCATGTCCTTGGTGCAAGGGAACATGACGGTAGCTGAGTACGAGGTCCAGTTCATACGTCTGAGCCAATATGCTCTGTAGTTTGTGTTGAGTGATAGGCTTTGTTGTAATCGCTTTCTGTATGGTTTGGTGTAGGATGTGAAGACATTCATGCTCGTGTCTGATTACACAGATTTCGATGTGCTGATAACACGAGCCAAAGACATAGAACAAAGTTTGGGTTTGACCTCGTGTGTAGGTGGTTCTAGCTCGAGTAAGAGAGCTGCAAACGCTGGCTCTAGTGTTGTGTAGAATAAGAGGAATCATGACCATAGACATCAGTCTGAGGCAAGGCGAGGCAATTTTGGGTGAGGTACGGCAGCTCAGGGTAATAGGGTGATGTTTGAGCATAAAACATGTTGGTCATGTGGATCATATGAGCAATTGTGGTGAGATTGTCCTCGCGTGGCTCGTGAGGTGTAGGCTCCCGCTGATGGGGCTAATTCCTGTTGGAACTGTGGATATGCTAATCATATGAGGTGTGGGTGTTCCTTGTTGGCAGGAGGTGGTCAGGGTCATACACCTATTGTTGCACCACAAAGAGGTCATAGGCGCGGTCGTGGTAACTTCTAAAGGAGGGAGTATGGGCAGAGAGGTGTGGCTCATGTTGTTGATGTTCAACTGGAGGGTGGTGGTCCTGCGAGTGTGTATGCATACCGCGAGGGACGTAATGACACCGATGTGATTGTGGAGACCTTCGCCTTGCAATCCTTGTCTTTTCTAGCTTTGATTGTTTCTGGATCTATGCATTCATATATCTTGAGTGAGCATGCACATTTTCTTGATATTCCTGTTGAGATGCTAGATGTAGGAATGCAAGTAACAAGTTCGTTTGGTGAAACTATTGTTACAAGAAAATTGTATAGGAGTTGTCCTTTATCTATGGAAGGCCACGTGTTTTTAGTGGATTTTTTGGAATTGCCTTTCCATGGTTTTGATGTGATTCTTGTAACCTCTTTAGCCCGACCCAAACGGTTGACCCGAACTACGAAGATTACACGGGGAAAACCAAAGTCAACCCGAAAGTCAACCTTGATTGACGACCCTTTTTTCTTTTTAAAATTATCTAGATGCACATTAACCTTAAGCGTACCCTAGAGAAAAGAATACTTGAAAAGCAGAGCGATCGGAAAGCAATAAGAGACTCAATTGCACAACATACAAATATTAGGGACCAAAATGTAAATTCTGGAAAGATAAAAGGACTTAGCTGATTTTTAAATTACCAATATCAAATTAATCACATTTCATGCTTCCAGTCAAATTTCAGCTCAAACGGACATCCCAAACTCAAGCAACTGCAAATTCAAAATTCAGGACTAAAACGTAAAGCTTGCAAACCTTAAACCATTCAAATCAGTGCCCAACGGTCGCTTGTTTCGGAACAGGGGTTGAGCGTTCCGAAATGTGGGTTCGTTTCAAGACCTGTATCGAAACAGGCCATGGCAGTGGCCAAAACGTTTCGGAACAACCCTATCTATTTCGATACACGAAAGCCATTATAGGCCCCCGTTTCGAAACGCTAGTGCCCGTTCCGTTACGGACTGCCCATAAAGTGCAAAATTTGCTGGTTTAACAAACAAATAACCACTCCAACACATCCTAATGACCTCCTAATCATGCCAACAAGTCATCACACATATAAGGCACATGTTTGCAACATCAAAACACATTCATGGCATCAATTGGGAAAATTCACAAGTCTATAGGCATGCTTCCTAATAATCAAAGCAAACAACCATCAAATCATCAAAGCAAGCACCAAAATGGCCATTTACAAATCCAATACAATTAAGGCATCATGCCACAACTAGGGAGTCCAAAACATCTCCCAAAATCACATCCCAGGTTCCCATTGCCAAATATCAAAATCTAATAATGTTGTGAAATAGTCACCATACATGAGCTTAGCTTTCCCTTGGATTCTTAGCCTCCTTGCTGCCCTCAAACACCATAATTATTTGCATTATTGGTTCAAGAGAGAGAGCGTAAGCACAAATGCTTAGTGAGGCATGCTCTAAAGAAACAACACAATAATGCATTTTATAAAACACTTTTCTCAAAGCCTTTCAACACACATCATCATTATTCATGCAACATTGCATTAACATCAAGCATCTCATGCTTCAATATCATTAACGTGTCATATTGGCTTCCAAGTGATAAACCATAACCTTTTACAACATAAAACACAATCGGATATGCGGATTACAAGCACTGTCCCATATGCTTCATGTAACGCCCCGGTTTTGGGCTTAGGAGTTTTGGGCGTTGATCGGTTGGTCAAAGTGCTGTTCGAATCTTAAGAGGTTAAATTAGGAAAGCCTAGTTCGGGTTGCATTAAAAATATGGAAAAATGTTCTAAAATCATCTTTTAATATAATTAAGGGAACTGTGAAATCAATTTTGGAAAATGAGTTTTGGAAGTGTGACATTTTGGCTAGTGACCAAAATGTAATTTTCGCAAGTTTGGTGGCTGTTTTATAAAGGGTTTGAACTTTGAATCTTTAAGGAGCTATTAATCCAAAAGTGGTTTCTCCAGATTTTTCTAAGATATTTTGAGTTATAATCTGATTTTTAAAGTATATCAAAAAGGAGGGAAAAGCCATTTGGCTAATTTCTTAACTAACCTCTCAATTTTCTTTCTCATATTTTCTCTCAACCCAAACACTCCATTTCCAGAGAATTGTTTCTGATTTTCTCACCTAAATCTCTCCTTTTAACTCTCTTTTGATCTCTAATCAACATATCTTCAAAACCTCTTCAATTGCTAGTTGATTCATCAAGGGTTTTCATTCCAAAAAGTGGAGAAACACAAGTTTGGAGGTAAGAACGTCCTTCTCCTCTAAACTATCAGTTCTTTACTGAAATTCCTAAGTTTTCAATCCTTAATTGATGTTTAATCAAAGGTTTTTAAGTGGTGAAATGGATCTTGGCTTATAATGCAAGATTTTGATGATTTTTGATGATTTTCGTTAGATCTGATTAATCTGTGATTTGAGAGGTGTTTTTGATGTTAAATGATCTCTAAATTGATAAGGAATTGAGTTTTGATTGATGCAATCCCGGATAGGTTGAGTTTCCTAAGTTTAGCTTGTGTTTCAAGGTAGTTTTTGAGGTGATCTTGGTGATCTGATGTTGCTGGAGGTATAAGGTTGTTAATAGGTTGTTTTTAGATGTTATATGATGTTTATGGAAGTGAGGTTTTGCTGGTTTATGGCTGGGCTTTGTTTAGAAGTGGTTTGGATGCATTTTCGGTTGTGTTTGGTGGCCGAAAATGGAGGTTGGATGAGAGCAGCGAGTTTAGGTGCTTTCATTGAAGCAATTAATGCATGATGATGCATTAATCCTCTGCTTTGATGTGTTGAAACAGGGGAGGCATCTTTGGATCCAAGATTGGTTGATCCGGAAGCTTGATTTGGTGCTTTGACTTGAAGCAAAGTGGAAATCGGTGAGTGAGTTTGTGGAAATTGGATATCAGCTTTAAAACCAAGGTTTGAAGGTTTTGGGAGCTTAGTTTAAGTCTAAACAACTTTGCTAAGCTCAAGTGTAAGTTTTCGGATTTTCTCTCTAGTGGTGGCCATGACTTTGTTATGATGCAAAATGATGATTTGCATGTTTTTAATTACTGTTTTGAAAGCATGTTTTAGCATGGATTTTGCTGATAATGTAAGCCATATGTTGAAGGTAACTCTAGGTAGGAGTACCTTGCTTTTATACATTGAAATAATGTGGTTTGATGCTTTGAAATGCATGATGAAAATGGCTTGGTTTAATGCTTTAAAACAGTGGATTAAATGAAGAAAATGATGTATATTGGGAAGTGATGTTTTGAAAAGATTAAGGTCACTAAGGTGGTTAAAAGTCCTTGAGTGAGCCTTGTTACTTAAGATCATCAAGGTGGTTAAAAGTCCTTGGATGAGTCTTGTTGCGGACACTAAGGTGGTTAAAAGTCCTTAGGTGATCCTTTCCATGGTGTTTAAAAGTCCATGGGGCCAAGGTGTTTAAAAGTCCTTGGGGTGATTCAAGAATTGGACACAAAGGTGGTTAAAAGTCCTTGTGTGGTCCTTATTCATGGTGTTTAAAAGTCCATGGCCAAGGTGTTTAAAAGTCCTTGGGGCCAAGGTGTTTAAAAGTCCTTGGGAAGTTGATGAACTTGTTTTAAGAAATGAAATGTATCACTTGAGCCAATATGACATGTTAAGTATATTATGAAGCATGAGATGCTTGTTTTTAATGTTTATGTTGAAGCATGGGATTGCTTGTTTTAAGTATGCTTTTGAGCATGTGCAAGGATTGATTTTAAAGCATGATTTATAAATGGTTTAAATTGCATTATTGAATGGTTTTTAAGAGCATTCCTCACTAAGCTTTTGCTTACGCTCTCTTCGTTTTCTTAATTCAATAATGCAGAGCGTTAGAGTACCTTGAGGGGCAGCAAGGAAGGGCAAGCAATCAAGTTCAAGTAAAGCTCAATGTATGGAAGGTTTTTGTTAAACATTTTAGCTTTTGGGTGATTTGGCAATGGGGGACCAATGTGTATGTTTTGGGAGATGTTTGGGACTCCCTAAGTATGTTAAATGTTGCTTTGAATGCTGGTTTTTGGATTGGATCATTGCATGCTTGTTTTAGAAGTTTGGTGTTTTGAATAGCTAGCTTGTGTAGGAAGCATGTCTATAGAATTGGGGCTTTTTGCATATGATGTTGGTTTGTTGTTTTGATGATGCCTATAAGTCATAAATATGTTGAATTGCATGCTGGTAAAGTTTGGTGACATTTGGAGCATGTTTGAATGATCTATTGCATGATTTGGTATGCTAGTTTGCTGCAATCTGTGCAGGAGTTTCGGAACAGTGTGCACCGTTTCGGAACGGGTGCCTTACATGTTTGGCTTGTATGCTTGTTGTTTGAAAGCATGTTCAGTGGCTTGTGATGTTGATGCAATTGAGATGTATGTTATGATGTTGCATGTTGAGGGTACCCATTGCCAACCAAAAGCTAATGAAATGATGTTGATTTTGAATGAAATTGAGCTTGAATACTTGGATTGCTTACCTTGCTGGGCCTGACTTGTTTTATTTTGCATTGTGATTGCATGGTAAAAGTATGGCACCACGTAGAGAGTTAAGAGGTAGTGTGCGAGCTACGGCTCCCAATGAGAACGAGAATGAAGAGAATACGGGTAGTGCAGTGTTACCCCCTCCTCCGCCTGGTGGTGGTGCTGGAGGTGAGCGAGCTGAAGCTGCAGCTGGTGCTGGAGTTGTTGGACCAGAGGTTGGTCAGGGGCAAGCTATGCCTGATATGTCGATGTTGGTACAAGCTATTGCGGGTGCTTTTCGAGCAGCAGTAGCTGGAGCTCAAGGAGCTGGGCATCAGGGAGATGCTGGAGTCAGACTACCTTTGGAGCGTCTGCGCAGTCTTAGTGGGACTGAGTTCAGAGGTATGTCTGCTGAGAGTTCGGAAGCTTGGCTAGAGAGTACCAAGCGTATCTTGGGTCAGATGAGCTGCACGGATGTGCAAAAGTTGGGCTGTGTTGTGTCCTTGCTGCAGGACGATGCATATACGTGGTGGACGACCACCATAGCTGGGATGGCTGAAGTTGATGTTACTTGGACATTCTTTCAGAATGCGTTCAAGAGGAGATATCTAGGAGTGAGATATCTGGATGAGAAAAAACGTGAATTCATGTCTCTTACTCAAGGGAGCATGAGTGTGGCTGAGTATGAGGTGCAGTTTGTACGGCTCAGTCAGTATGCACCAGAGCTGATACCCGATGAGCGAGAGAGGTGCGAAAGGTTCCGTTATGGCTTGGTGACGGAAGTAAAGACCTACATGTTGGCTGCTGAGTACAATGATTTTGATGTGTTGGTTAGCCGATCCAAGGACATTGAGATGAACTTGGGTTTAGCTGCGAAAGGTGCTGGAGCAAGTTCTTGCAAGAGAGCTGCTGAGTATAGTTCCGGAGGTGGACGAAACAAGAGGGGACGTGATCAGAAGTACCAGTCCTCAGCCAAGAGAGGTGGCGGTGCACCTGCTAGAGGTTGTTTTGCTAGAGCTGATCCTAATGCTTGCTGGATCTGTGGTTCGCGTGGTAACATGAAGCGTGACTGTCCTCGTGCTGTGAGGGAGGTGCAAGCTCCTGTTGCGGCAGCTGGTAATGGATGTTGGAACTATGGTTCTGTTGATCATCTGAGGCGAGATTGTCCAAGGTTGGCTGGTGGCCAAGAGCGTGCTCCTGTTGTTGCACCGCAAAGAGGTCGTGGGCGCGGCCGTGGTAATTTCCAGAGGAGAGAGGAAGGTGGTCGCGGAGTAGCTCATGTTGTGGCTATTCAGCCTGAGGGTGGAGGCCAAGCTAGGGTGTATGCTCAGCGCGAGGGAAGGAATGATGCAGATGTGATTGCAGGTACCTTTACTTTGCAATCCTTGTCATTGCTTTCTTTGATTGATTCTGGATCTACGCATTCATACATTTTGCGTGAGCATGCTGAATTGCTTGGTTTGCCTGTTGTGTCTTTGGATGTTGGAGTTCGTGTCACTAGTTCTTTTGGTGAAACTGTTGTGACTCGAAAGCTTTATAGAAGGTGTCCCTTGGTTGTTCAAGAACATGTGTTTCATGTTGATCTTATGGAGTTACCCTTTTATGGTTTTGATGTGATCCTTGGTATGGATTGGCTTGCTGAGCATCGTGCTGTTGTGGATTGTGAGAATAAGCGGGTTTCGCTTAAGCTTGCGGATGATTATGAAGTTGTTGTAGTTGGCGAGAATGTGAAGTTTCTTGCTAATGTGGTGTCTACCTTGGAGGCGAGTAGGATGCTGAGGCAAGGTTGCGAAGCTTACCTAGCTTTTGTGATGAATCCTAGCTCTAAGGAGTTGAGGGTGCAAGATATCAAAGTTGTGAAGGAGTTTCCTGGTGTTTTTCCTGAAGAGTTGCCTGGTTTACCTCCTAATCGCGAGGTGCAGTTTAGAATTGAGCTGTATGAGAATACAACTCCTGTGTCCATTACTCCCTATAGAATGGCACCTAAGGAGCTGAAGGAGCTGAAGACACAGTTGCAAGAGCTGCTTGATCGTGGTTTCATCCGGCCGAGTGTGTCGCCTTGGGGTGCTCCTGTCTTGTTTGTGAAGAAGAAAGATGGCACTATGAGGATGTGCATTGATTACCGTCAGCTGAACAAGTTGACTATCAAGAATCGGTATCCTTTGCCGAGGATTGATGATCTCTTTGATCAATTTCGGGGAGCTTCTGTGTTCTCTAAGATTGACTTGAGGTCAGGGTATTATCAGTTGAAGGTAAAGGATGTGGATGTGCCTAAGACAGCTTTCAGGACAAGGTATGGGCATTATGAGTTCCTTGTGATGCCGTTTGGTTTGACAAATGCTCCTGCTGCTTTCATGGACATGATGAATCGTGTGTTTCATGAATACCTGGACAAGTTCGTTGTGGTGTTCATTGATGATATCCTCGTGTACTCGCGTACCGAGGAGGAGCACGAAGAGCATTTGAGGATTGTGCCGCAAGCTTTGTTGGAGAATCAGCTTTATGCTAAGCTGAGCAAGTGTGAGTTTTGGCTTAAGGAGGTGGTGTTTCTTGGGCATGTGGTCTCAGCTGAGGGGATTCGTGTTGATCCTCAGAAGATTGAAGCAGTGATGAACTGGAAGGTTCCTAAGTCTGTTCATGAAGTCCGTAGTTTCCTTGGTTTGGCGGGATACTACCGGAGGTTTGTGGATGGTTTTTCCAAGATTGCTGCTCCTTTGACGAAGCTGTTGCAGAAGGATGTTAAGTATGAGTGGACGGAAGCGAGACAGCAGGCTTTTGAGAAGCTGAAGGCGGCTTTGACGCAAGCTCCTATCTTGATTCAGCCTGAACCAGGGAAATAGTTTGTGGTCTATAGTGATGCATCCTATGTTGGTTTGGGGTGTGTGCTGATGCAAGAGGGTAAGGTTGTGGCTTATGCGTCGCGGCAGTTGAAGGTGCATGAGCGCAACTATCCTACGCATGACATTGAGTTGGCTGCAGTGGTTTTTGCTCTGAAGATCTGGAGACATTATCTGTATGGTGAGAAGTGTACTGTGTACACGGATCACAAGAGTTTGAGGTATCTGATGTCTCAGAAGGAGTTGAATCTTAGGCAGCGGCGTTGGTTGGAGTTGCTCAAGGATTATGATTTGACGATTGAGTATCATCCTGGTAAAGCTAATGTTGTTGCTGATGCCTTGAGTAGGAAGGTAGCTGTTGAGCTGAGGGCTATGTTTGCTAGCTTGAGCATATCGCGAGATGGTGGTCTTGTTGCTGAGTTGCAAGTGAAACCATCTTTGGTTCAGTTAATCAAGGAAAAGCAGTTGTTGGATGATTCCTTGGTGTCTCATGTTCAGGATATCGCGGAGGGTAGACCTTCGGATTTCTACTTTAATGAGGATGGTGTGTTGTGTTTTGGTAGTCGGATAGTAGTGCCTGCTGATGTTGGGTTGAGGCGTGCTATTCTGACTGAAGGTCATAGTTGTCCTTTTGCTATGCACCCTGGTAGTACTAAGATGTATCGTGATCTTCGTGATGAGTACTATTGGGTAGGTTTGAAGAAGGATGTTGCAGAGTTTGTGAGCAAGTGTTTGGTGTGTCAGCGAGTTAAGGCTGAACATCAGGTTCCTTCTAGTTTGTTGCAACCGTTGAAAATCCCTGAATGTAAGTGGGAGAGGGTTACCATGGATTTTGTATCTGGTTTGCCTTTGTCTCCATCAAAGAAGAATTCTGTTTGGGTGATTGTGGATCGCTTGACGAAGTGTGCGCATTTCTTGCCTGTGCATACTACGTTTTCTTTGGATAAGCTGGCAGAGCTGTACATTGCTGAGATAGTGAGGTTGCATGGTGTGCCTAAGTCGATTGTGTCGGATAGGGATCCGAGGTTCAAATCGCGTTTTTGGCAGTGTTTGCATCAAGCTCTGGGTACAAGGTTGCATTTCAGTACATCCTATCATCCTCAGTCGGATGGTCAGTCTGAGCGGGTTATTCAGATTTTGGAGGATATGTTGAGGTGCTGCGTGATTGAGTTCCAAGGTTCTTGGGAGAAGCATCTGCCTTTGGTTGAGTTCGCTCATAACAATAGTTATCAGGCGAGTATACAGATGGCACCTTATGAGGCTCTGTATGGGAGGAAGTGTAGGACTCCTCTTTGTTGGGCTGAAACTGGTCAAAAGTTGGTTTCGATGCCTGCTTTGTTGAAAGGGACCACCGAGAAGGTGAAGCTCATTTGTGAGAGGTTGAAGGCTGCCTCTGATCGGCAAAAGTCTTACGCGGATTTGAAGCGTAAGGAGATAGAGTATGCGGTGGGTGACCGTGTGTTCTTGAAGGTTTCGCCTTGGAAGAAGGTGATGAGGTTTGGCCGGAAGGGTAAGTTGAGCCCTCGGTACATTGGACCATATGAGGTGGTTCAGCGTGTGGGTCCTGTTGCGTATCGGCTGAGGTTACCTCAAGGAGTTGGAGAAGATTCATGATGTGTTTCATGTTTCTATGCTCCGGAAGTATAGATCTGATCCTTCGCATGTGATGCCTGTGGAGGATGTGGTTTTGAATTCGGATTTGACCTATGATGAGGAACCGGTGAAGGTTCTGGATTCGGATAGTAAGGTTCTTCGTGGCAAGACCATTGAGTTGGTGAAGGTGCTGTGGAAGCATCGAGGTGTTGAGGAAGCCACGTGGGAGCGGAAGGAAGACATGCTGAAGCAGTTTCCTTATCTCTTTCCTTCAGGTAAATTTCGAGGACGAAATTTCTTAAGGGGGGAGAGTTGTAAAGCCCCGGTTTTGGGCTTAGGAGTTTTGGGCGTTGACCGGTTGGTCAAAGTGTTGTTCGAATCTTAAGAGGTTAAATTAGGAAAGCCTAGTTCGGGTTGCATTAAAAATATGGAAAAATGTTCTAAAATCATCTTTTAATATAATTAAGTGAACTGTGAAATCAATTTTTGAAAATGAGTTTTGGAAGTGTGACATTTTGGCTAGTGACCAAAATGTAATTTTCGCAAGTTTGGTGGCTGTTTTATAAAGGGTTGGAACTTTGAATCTTTAAGGAGCTATTAATCCAAAAGTGGTTTCTCCAGATTTTTCTAAGATATTTTGAGTTATAATCTGATTTTTAAAGTATATCAAAAAGGAGGGAAAAGCCATTTGGCTAATTTCTTAACTAACTTCTCAATTTTCTTTCTCTTATTTTCTCTCAACCCAAACACTCCATTTCCAGAGAATTGTTTCTGATTTTCTCACCTAAATCTCTCCTTTTAACTCTCTTTTGATCTCTAATCAACATATCTTCAAAACCTCTTCAATTGCTACTTGATTCATCAAGGGTTTTCATTCCAAAAAGTGGAGAAACACAAGTTTGGAGGTAAGAACGTCCTTCTCCTCTAAACTATCAGTTCTTTACTGAAATTCCTATGTTTTCAATCCTTAATTGATGTTTAATTAAAGGTTTTTAAGTGGTGAAATGGATCTTGGCTTATAATGCAAGATTTTGATGATTTTTGATGATTTTCGTTAGATCTGATTAATCTGTGATTTGAGATGTGTTTTTGATGTTAAATGATCTCTAAATTGATAAGGAATTGAGTTTTGATTGATGCAATCCCGGATAGGTTGAGTTTCCTAAGTTTAGCTTGTGCTTCAAGGTAGTTTTTGAGGTGATCTGATGTTGCTGGAGGTATAAGGTTGTTAATAGGTTGTTTTTAGATGTTATATGATGTTTATGGAAGTGAGGTTTTGCTGGTTTATGGCTGGGCTTTGTTTAGAAGTGGTTTGGATGCATTTTCGGTTGTGTTTGGTGGCCGAAAATGGAGGTTGGATGAGAGCAGCGAGTTTAGGTGCTTTCATTGAAGCAATTAATGCATGATGATGCATTAATCCTCTGCTTTGATGTGTTGAAACAGGGGAGGCATCTTTGGATCCAAGATTGGTTGATCCGGAAGCTTGATTTGGTGCTTTGGCTTGAAGCAAAGTGGAAATCGGTGAGTGAGTTTGTGGAAATTGGATATCAGCTTTAAAACCAAGGTTTGAAGGTTTTGGGAGCTTAGTTTATGTCTAAACAACTTTGCTAAGCTCAAGTGTAAGTTTTCGGATTTTCTCTCTAGTGGTGGCCATGACTTTGTTATGATGCAAAATGATGATTTGCATGTTTTTAATTACTGTTTTGAAAGCATGTTTTAGCATGGATTTTGCTGATAATGTAAGCCATATGTTGAAGGTAACTCTAGGTAGGAGTACCTTGCTTTTATACATTGAAATAATGTGGTTTGATGCTTTGAAATGCATGATGAAAATGGCTTGGTTTAATGCTTTAAAACAGTGGATGAAATGAAGAAAATGATGTATATTGGCAAGTGATGTTTTGAAAAGATTAAGGTCACTAAGGTGGTTAAAAGTCCTTGAGTGAGCCTTGTTACTTAAGATCATGAAGGTGGTTAAAAGTCCTTGGATGAGTCTTGTTGCGAACACTAAGGTGGTTAAAAGTCCTTAGGTGATCCTTTCCATGGTGTTTAAAAGTCCTTGGGGCCAAGGTGTTTAAAAGTCCTTGGGGTGATTCAAGCATTGGACACAAAGGTGGTTAAAAGTCCTTGTGTGGTCCTTATTCATGGTGTTTAAAAGTCCATGGCCAAGGTGTTTAAAAGTCCTTGGGAAGTTGATGAACTTGTTTTAAGAAATGAAATGTATCACTTGAGCCAATATGACATGTTAAGTATATTATGAAGCATGAGATGCTTGTTTTTAATGTTTATGTTGAAGCATGGGATTGCTTGTTTTAAGTATGCTTTTGAGCATGTGCAAGGATTGATTTTAAAGCGTGATTTATAAATGGTTTAAATTGCATTATTGAATGGTTTTTAAGAGCATTCCTCACTAAGCTTTTGCTTACGCTCTCTTCGTTTTCTTAATTCAATAATGCAGAGCGTTAGAGTACCTTGAGGGGCAGCAAGGAAGGGCAAGCAATCAAGTTCAAGTAAAGCTCAATGTATGGAAGGTTTTTGTTAAACATTTTAGCTTTTGGGTGATTTGGCAATGGGGGACCAATGTGTATGTTTTGGGAGATGTTTGGGACTCCCTAAGTATGTTAAATGTTGCTTTGAATGCTGGTTTTTGGATTGGATCATTGCATGCTTGTTTTGGAAGTTTGGTGTTTTGAATAGCTAGCTTGTGTAGGAAGCATGTCTATAGAATTGGGGCTTTTTGCATATGATGTTGGTTTGTTGTTTTGATGATGCCTATAAGTCATAAATATGTTGAATTGCATGCTGGTAAAGTTTGGTGACATTTGGAGCATGTTTGAATGATCTATTGCATGATTTGGTATGCTAGTTTGCTGCAATCTGTGCAGGCGTTTCGGAACAGTGTGCACCGTTTCGGAACGGGTGCCTTACATGAACCCAGGCGTCCGAAACGGTATGCACCGTTTCGAAACAGTTTGGTCTCTGCCAAGGCCACGTTTCGGAACCCGTTGCGGAACGGCCCGTGTTTCGGAACAGGGTCTACCTGTTTCGGAATGGTCGACCGTTGGGGGCTGACATGGGCGGTTATATGTTTTGATTTGTTTACGTTTTGGTCCTGAATCTTGTTTGTTCAATTGCATGAGCTAGGGAAGTCCTTTTGAGTTGAAATTTCACAGAGAAGCATGAAACCTGATTAATTTCAAGTTGGTAACTTTAATTTGGGTTAAGTCCTTTAATTTATCAGAAATTACATTTTGGTCCCCAAAGTTGTAATTTGTTCAATTGGGTCCCTGTTTGATCTCTGATGTTTGTGATCTTTGAGTATGATGTTTGTGTGATCACAATTAGGACTAATGTGCATCTAGACAAGATTAAAAAGAAAAAAAGGGTCGTTAATCAAGGTTGACTTTCGGGTTGACTTTGGTTTTCCCCGTGTGACTTTCTTAATTCGGGTCAACCGTCTAGGCCGGGTTAAGGGGGTTACACTTCATACACACTACCGAACACACAAGGTAGAGTTTACCGGTATAATCACAACCCATCCACATGCATAATATGTGAAGGATCCGATCTATACCTCCGAAGCATAGAGACATGAAACACATCATGAATCTTTTCCAGCTCTTGCGGCAACCTCAACTTGTACGCAACAGGACCCACACGCTCAATCACCTCGTATGGTCCAATGTACCTAGGGCTCAACTGAGCCTTTCGGCCCAACCTCATCACCTTTTTCCAAGGCGAAACTTTCAAGAAAACACGGTCACCTACCGCATACTCAATCTCCTTACGCTTAAAATCTGCGTAAGACTTCTGTCGATCAGAAGCTGCCTTCAATCGCTCACAAATGAGCTTCACCTTCTCGGTGGTTCCTTTCAACAAAGCTGGCATCGATACCAACTTCTGACCTGTTTCTGCCCAACAAAGAGGAGTTCTGCACTTCCTCCCGTACAAGGCTTCAAAAGGTGCCATTTGAATACTCGCCTGGTAGCTATTGTTATAAGCAATCTCCACCAAAGGAAAATGCTTCTCCCAAGAGCCTTGAAACTCAATCACACAGCACCTCAACATATCCTCCAGCACTTGGATAACACGCTCAGACTGTCCATCCGACTGTGGATGATAAGAAGTACTGAAATTCAGCCGTGTACCCAATGCTTGATGCAAACACCCCCAGGAACGCGGTGTAAACCTCGGATCTCTATCCAACACGATTGACTTTGGCACACCATGCAGCCGCACAATCTCAGCAATGTACAACTCGACAAGCTTATCCAAAGTATACGTAGTATGCACAGGTAAGAAATGCGCACACTTCGTAAGGCGATCCACAATCACCCACACCGAATTCTTCTTCGATGGCGACACAGGCCTACCAGACACAAAGTCCATGGTAATCCTTTCCCACTTCCACTCAGGAATCCTCAATGGTTACAACAACCCAGAAGGAAACTGATGTTCAGCCTTAACTCGCTGACAAACCATGCACTTGCTCACATACTCCGCAACATATTTCTTCAAACCAAACCAATAGTACTCATCCTTAAGACCACGATACATCTTTGTACTACCAGGGTGCATAGCAAAAGGACTACTATGAGCTTCAGTCAGAATAGCACGCCTTAATTCAGCATCATTGGGCACTACTATTCGACTCCCAAAACATAGAACTCTATCATCATTAAAGCAGAAATCCGATGGCCTATCTTCAACAATATCCAGAACATGTGGCACCAAGGAATCATCCAACAGCTTCTTATCCTTTATCAACTGAACCAAGGATGGTTTCACTTGCAATTCAGCCACAAGACCGCCATCTCGCGTAATGCTCAAGCTGTCAAACATAGCCCTCAACACCAGTGCCACCTTCTTACTCAAGGCATCCGCTACAACATTAGCTTTTCCCGGATGGTACTCGATCGTCAGATCGTAATCTTTAAGCAACTCCACCCAACGTCGTTGCCTATTATTCAACTCTTTCCGAGACATCAGATACTTCAAACTCTTGTGATCCGTGTATACCGTACACTTCTCACCATACAGATAATGTCTCCAAATTTTCAAAGCAAAAACCACCGCAACTAACTCAATGTCATGCGTAGGATAATTGCGCTCATGCACCTTCAACTGTCGCGATGCATAAGCCACCACCTTACCCTCTTGCATCAACACACACCCCAAACCAACGTAGGATGCGTCACTATACACCACAAACTCATTCCCTGATTCAGGTTGAACCAAGATAGGAGTTTGCGTCAAAGCTGCCTTAAGCTTCTCAAAAGCCTGCTGTCTCGCTTTCGTCCACTCATACTTGACATCCTTCTGCAACAACTTTGTCAAAGGTGTAGCAATTTTCGAAAATCCATCCACGAACCTCCGATAGTATCCCGCCAAACCAAGGAAACTACGGACTTCATGAACAGACTTAGGAGGCTTCCAATTCATCACTGCCTCAATCTTCTGAGGATCAACACGAATCCCCTCAGCAGAAACCACATGACCAAGGAACACCACTTCCCTGAGCCAGAATTCACACTTACTCAGCTTAGCATAAAGCTGATTATCCAACAAAGCCTGCAACACAATCCTCAAATGTCCCTCACGCTCCTCCTTAGCACGAGAGTACACGAGGATATCATCAATGAACACCACAACAAACTTATCCAAATATTCATGGAACACTTTATTCATCATGTACATAAAAGCTGCAGGAGCATTCGTCAAACCAATCGGCATCACAAGGAACTCATAATGCCCATACCTCGTTCTGAAAGCTGTTTTTGGAACATCCACATCCTTCACCTTCAACTGGTAATACCCTGACCTTAAGTCAATCTTAGAGAACACAACCGCTCCCCTAAACTGATCAAAAAGATCATCAATCCTCGGCAATGGATACCGATTCTTGATAGTCAACTTGTTCAGCTGACGATAATCGATGCACATTCTCATAGTGCCATCCTTTTTCTTTACAAACAAGACCGGTGCACCCCAAGGTGACACACTCGGCCGAATGAAACCACGATCAAGCAACTCTTGAAGTTGCGTCTTCAGCTCCTTCAACTCCTTAGGTGCCATACGATAAGGAGTAATGGACACTAGAGTTGTGTTTTCATACAGCTCAATCCCAAACTCCACTTCTCGATTAGGAGGCAATCCAGGCAACTCCTCCGGAAACACACCAAGAAACTCTTGCACCGTCCTGATATCTTGGACTCGCAACTCCTTAGAGCTAGGATTCATCACAAAGGCTAGGTAGGCTTCACAACCTTGCCTCGGCATCCGTCTTGCTTCCAATGTAGACACCATATTGGCAAGAAACTTCACATTCTCACCAACCACCACTACCTCATAATCATCTGCAAGCTTCAACGAAACTCGCTTGTTCTCAAAATCCACCACAACTCAATGTTCAACAAGCCAATCCATACCAAGGATTACATCAAAACCATAAAAAGGTAATTCCATGAGGTCAACATAAAAAACATGGTTTTGCACAACCAAAGGGCATCTTCTATACAACTTTCGTGTCACAACGGTCTCATCAAAGGAACTAGTTACAGGCATACCAACATCCAAAGACTCAACAAGTAAACCAAGCAATTGAGCATGTTCACGCAATATGTTTGAGTGTTTAGATCCAGAATCAATCAAGGAAAGTAATGACAAGGATTGCAAAGTGAAGCTACATGCGATCACATCTGTGTCATTCCTCCCCTCTTGCTGAGCATACACTCGAGCCTGGCCACCACCCTCAGGTTGGACAGCCACCACATGTGCCACATTCCTTCCTCCATCATCTCTGCGCTGGAAATTACCACGGGCGCGCCCAGGACCTCTCTGTGGTGCAACAACTCCAGGAGCACGTCCCTAACCACCACCGGCCAACAAAGGACACTCCCTCCTCATGTGGTCTGCCGAACCACAACTCAAGCACGAATTACCGGTCACTGCAACAGGAGCCTGCACCTCTCTCGCTGCCCGAGGACAATCACGCCTCAAATGGGCACGCGATCCACACGCCCAACACGTGTTCTGATCATCTCTCGCCATGTCTCCCTGAACAGGCGCACCATGCCCTCCACTACCACGCCTAGCAGAAGACTGATACCTCCTATCTCGTCCTCTCTTGTTCCGTCCACCACCGGAACTATACTCAGCAGCTCTCTTAGCCGAGCCAGAAGCAGCACTCCTAGAAGACAAACCCAGATTATGCTCAATGTCATTCGCCCTACTAACCAGCACATCAAAATCCGTGTACTCAGCTGCTAGCATAAAGGTCTTTACTTCTGTCACCAAACCATATCGAAAACGTTCACACCTTTCCCGCTCTTCAGGGATAAGCTCAGGTGCATGCTGACTGAGACGGACAAACTGGATCTCGTACTCAGCCACCGTCATGCTCCCTTGTGTAAGAGACATGAACTCTCTTTTCTTTTCATCCAGGTATCGCACACCTAGATACTTTCGCTTGAACGCGTTCAAAAAGAACGTCAAAGTCACATCAACTTCCTCTATTCCGGAGACAGTGGTCGTCCACCAGGTATATGCATCATCATGTAACAGCGATACCACACATCCTAACTTCTGCACATCATTGCAGTTCATTTGTCCCAATATCCTCTTGGTACTTTCCAACCAAGATTCGGAACCCTCAACAGACAACCTCTGAACTCAGTCCTTCCCAGACTGCGCAAACGTTCCAAAGGTAATCTCGCATTGGCATCACCCTGATGCCCAGCTCCGTGAGCTCCAGCTACTGCCGCTTGAAAGGCTCCAACAATAGCTTGTATCAAAACTGTCATGTCAGGAGCAGCTTGCCCCTGCCCAACTTTAGGTCCAATGACCCTAGCACCAACACAAACTTCATCACCTACAACACCACCACCACCGGGCGGTCCACCACCAGGAGGAGGAGGTATATCCACAACATTTTCAGCATTGTTCTCATTCTCGTTCTGAGCCATAGCTCGCGTATTAATTCTCGTCTCTCTAGGAGGTCCCATTCACTAAAAGAATGCACTAACACAAATGCAATAAACATAATCAGGCTCAGCAAGGTAAGAAATCCAAGTACTCAAGCTCATTTCCAAACAAAACAATTTATTTCATTAGTTTTGATATGGCAATGGGTTCCTCTAACATGCTTCATCACAGCATACATCACATTTGTCACATACTTTACAATTGACACATCACATTTTCATTCAAAAAGGCACATCATGCAATCATGCAGACATCACCCACATAACCATTCTCGTTTACTCGAGAACTCAGCTCTGATACCACCAAATGTAACCCCCTTAGCCTGGCCCAGAGGTTGACCCGAACTACGAAGATTATACAGGGAAAACCCGAAAGTCAACCTTGATTAACGACCCTTTTTTCTTTTTAAAATTATCTAGATGCACATTAACCTTGAGCGTACCCTAGAGAAAAGCATACATGAAAAGCATAGCGATCGGAAAGCAATAAGGGACTCAATTGCACAACATACAAATATTAGGGACCAAAATGTAAATTCTGGAAAGATAAAAGGACTTAACTGATTTTTAAATTACCAATATCAAATTAATCACATTTCATGCTTCCCGGTCAAATTTCAGCTTAAACAGACATCTCAAACTCAAGCAATTGCAAATACAAAATTCAAGACTAAAACGTAAAGCTTGCAAACCTTAAACTATTCAAATCAGTGCCCAACGGTCGAGTGTTTCGGAACAGGGGTTGACCGTTCCGAAACGTGGGTTCGTTTCGAGACATGTATCGAAACAGGGCCTGGCAGTGGCCAAAACGTTTCAGAATGGCCCTATCCGTTCCTATACGGACTACCTAGAAAGTGCAAAATTTGCTGGTTTAACATACAAATAACCACTCCAACACATCCTAATGACCTCCTAATCATGCCAACAAGTCATCACACATATAAGGCACATGTTTGCAACATCAAAACACATTCATGGCATCAATTGGGAAAATTCACAAGTCTATAGGCATGCTTCCTAATATCCAAAGCAAACAACCATTAAATCATCAAAGCAAGCACCAAAATGGCCATTTACAAATCCAATACAATTAAGGCATCATGCCACAACTAGGGAGTCCAAAACATCTCCAAAAATCACATCCTAGGTTCCCATTGCCAAATATCAAAATCTAATAATGTTGTGAAATAGTCACCATACATGAGCTTAGCTTTCCCTTGGATTCTTAGCCTCCTTGCTGCCCTCAAACACCATAATTATTTGCATTATTGGTTCAAGAGAGAGAGCGTAAGCACAAATGCTTAGTGAGGCATGCTCTAAAGAAACAACACAATAATGCATTTTACAAAATCCTTTTCTCAAAGCCTTTCAACACACATCATCATTATTAATGCAACATTGCATTCACATCAAGCATCTCATGCTTCAATATCATTAATGTGTCATATTGGCTTCCAAGTGATAAACCATAATCTTTTACAACATAAAACACAATCGGATATGCGGATTACAAGAGTTGTCCCATACGCTTCATACACACTATCGAACATACAAGGTGGAGTTTACCGGTACAATCACAACCCCTCAACACCCCTGATGGAGTTTAACGGTACAATCACAACCCCTCCACATCACTCATCGGAAGTTGTATAACATCACTAAAAAGAACACGGGACAGACAACACAAGATCCACACATGGACTTTTAACCACCTTTGTGATCTTAAACATCTCGTTAGTGTACTTGGATGGAGTTTATGGTACAATTACAACCCCTCAACATCCAAGGCGAATTTATTCACGGTGCACCCAATCCTATAGCCGGCTAACTATATCTGATTCAAGTACTTTAAAACCAACACATCACTTGCCAATATACATCAATTATCATCAACAATCCACTACTTTTAAGCATCTAAATCAAAGCCATTTACAACATGCATCACTATGCATCAATCCACATTTTTATCAAATCAAACCAAGGATCTCTTACCTTGAGCATCCTTCAACAAATGGCTTACATAACCAGCATTAACCATGCTAAACATGCTTTCAAAAACAGAATTTAAACATGCAATTATCAACAAATGCATCAAACCAATCCATGACTCATCCAAGAGAGTTTTTCCGAAAACTTACTCTTGAGCTTAGTTAAGTTGATTAGACTTAAACTAAGCTCCCAAACCTTCAAACATTCAATACAAAGTTGGAAATCCAACTCCACTCACCAATTCCGTTTCGCAAGCTTGCCGAAACGCCGATCAAGCCTCCAGATCAACACCACAAGGATCCAAAGATGTCTCCCATGTTTTAAACACATCAAAGCAGAGAATTAATGCATCATCATGCATTAAAATCTTCAACCATTACACCTAAACTCGCTGCTCTCACCAAATCTAACATTTCGGCTACCAAACACAACCGAAATCACATCCAAACTCTTCCACAACATTACCCAGCCAAGATCCATCACTTCTAAACATTCTTAAACATCAATTAACATTAAAAAAGAACCTAAACTCGTCCTTATACCTCCAGCTATAATAGAACACCAAGATCACCCCAAAAACCCCCATTTTCACAAGCAAAAACTTAGGAAAATCAACCTATACGGGATTGCATTGACTAAACCTCAATTACACATCATTAAACATCCAAAATGCATTAGAAAGCCATCTCAAAACAGAGCCCAAACAATCACCACGAATTTCTTCAAGATTTAATCCAAATCTTGAGTTTTAAGCCAAAATCAAGATCACAACATTAAAACCTTTTATAAAACTTAATTTAAGGATTGAGAACTTGGGAATTTCAGTAAAGAACTCAATATTTAGAGGAGAAGAAGATCCTTACCTCTAAATGTAGATTTCTCCTTGAATAGAGCCAAAATCCTTGAAAATTCAATAAGCAAATGAAGAGGATTTGATGTAGAAAGGATTAGGAATTAATTGATGATTGAAACCTCATCATTTAGTGTGAAAATCAAAAGAAATGTTGCTGTAGAAATGTGTTTGGCTGAGAGAATTTTGAGAGAAAATGAGATGAGAAAGTTTTTAAGAAAGTTAGTTATAAAATCTCAAAATTGGTTTTTCCTATTTTCCTTTAATTAATTAAACATTAAATGAATCATTAAAATCTAAGAAAAAATATGGAGAAATCAATCTTAAGTAAATTAGCTCCTTAAATATTCAAAGTTTCAATCCTTACAAAACAGTCCTCACTGAACTTTTCAAAAATTACATTTTAGTCACTGTTTCGAAATGTCACACTTCCAAACCTTATTTTGTAAAATTGATTTCACCACTCTCTTATATATATTAAAAGAGGATTTTTAGATATTTTCCATATTTTTAATGCAACCCGAACTAGGCTTTCCCTAAAACCATAGTTTATATTCGAACAAAAAATCAGACCAATCTGGTTCAGACCCTAAACTTCCTAGCCCAAAATAGGGGTGTTACAATGAAGCTTTCCTAGCTTATGTGATGAACCCAGGTACGAAGGAAGTGCGAGTGCAAGACATACGAACAATATGTGAGTTTTTGGAAGAGTTGACTGGTTTGCCACCAAACAGTGAAGTTGAATTTGGCATTGAGTTGTATGAAATTACGACTCTAGTGTCCATTGCTCCTTATCGGATGACACCTAAAGAGTTGAAAATGGCACTTCAAGAGTTTCTTGATTGAGGGTTCATAAGGCCAAGTGTTTCACCTTAGGGTGCACCGATCTTGTTTGTAAAGAAGTGTGATGATACGATGCGTATATGTATAGATTATCAGAAACTGAACAAATTGACAATTAAGAACAAGTACCCTTTGCCAAGAATTGATGATTTGTTTGATTAGTTTTGTGGTGCTTCAGTGTTTTTGAAGATTGATTTGAGGTCTGGGTATTATCAACTAAAGGTTGGGGATGTGGATGTATCTAAGACAACTTTTCGGACAAGATATGACCATTATGAGTTCTTGCTGATGCCATTTGGGTTGAAAAATGCACCGACTGCATTTATGGATATGATGAATCGGGTGTTCCATGAGTTCCTAGATCAGTTCTTGGTAGTGTTTATCAATGACATCCTCGTGTACTTGCGTACCGAGGACGATCAGGATAAGCATTTGAGGATTGTGTTGCAAGTGCTGTTGAAGAATCAGCTATATGCTAAGCTGAGTAAGTGTGAGTTTTGGCTTAGGGAAGTGTTTTTCTTGGACATGTAGTGTCATTTGAAGGTATTCAGGTTGATTCACACAAGATTGAGGCGGTGATGACTAGGAAAACACCTAAATCAGTGAAGGAGGTGCATAGTTTTCTTCGGTTTATTGGATATATTTAAAGGTTTGTTGAAGGTTTTTCTAAGATTGCTACTCTTTTGACCAAGTTGTTGCAAAATAATGTTCGCTTTGAATGGATGGATGTTAGGCAACAAGCTTTCGAGAAGTTTAAGGAAGCTTTGACGCAAGCTCATGTCTTGATTCAACCAGAATCGGGTAAGGAGTTTGTAGTTTATAGTGATGCATCATATGTTGGTTTGGGTTGCGTGTTGATGTAAGGTGGGAAGGTTGTAGCTTATGCGTCTAGGCAATTGAAAGTGCATGAGTGCAACTATCCTACTCGTGATCTAGAGCTTGCTGCGGTGGTGTTTGCTTTGAAGATATGGAGACACTACCTCTATGGTGAAATGTGTGTGGTTTAAACCGATCATAAAAGTTTGAAGTATCTCATGTCTCAAAGGGAGTTGAATCTTAGGCAATGAAGATGGTTGGAGTTGCTTAAGGATTATGATCTGACAATTGAGTACCATCCCGGAAAGGCCAATGTTGTGGTTGATGCTTTGAGTAGGAAGGTGGATGTTGAATTGAGAGTGGTGTTTGCTCCGTTGACTATATCGCGTGATGGTGAGTTGATAGCCGAGTTGCAGGTAAAGCCTTCCTTGATTAAGCTAATCAAGGAGAAGTTGTTGCTTGATGATTCGTTGGTGCCTCATGTTCAGGATATAGCTGATGGTAATGCAACATACTACTGTTTCAATGATGATGGAGTTTTATGTTTCAAAAGTCGAATAGTTCTGCCGGAAGGTGTTGAGTTGAGGAACACTATTTTGACTGAAGCTCATAGCAGTCCTTTTCCTATGCATCCTGGTAGAACTAGGATGTATCGTGGTTTGAAGGATGAGTAATATTTGGTGGGGTTGAAAAAGAATGTTGCTGATTTTGTAAGCAAGTGTATGGTTTGCCAGCGTGTGAAAGCTGAGCATCAGTTTCCTTTTGGTTTGTTACAACCTTTGAGGATTCCGGAATGGAAATGGGAAAGGATTGCCATTGATTTTTTTATGGTCTTCCTTTGACACCATCCAAGAAGAATTCCATGTGGGTGATTGTGGATCGTCTTACGAAGTGTGCGCATTTCTTGGCTGTGCATACTACATATACGTTGGATAAGTTGGCGGAGTTTTATATTGTCGAGATTGTGCGTTTGCATGGTGTGCCTAAGTCCATAGTGCAAGATTGAGATCCGAGGTTTATAGCGAGATTTTGGGAATGTTTACACCAAGCGCTGGGTACGCGTTTGAATTTCAGCACTTTGTATCATACTTAGACGGATGGACAGTCAGAACGAGTCATCAAGGTGCTGGATGACATGTTGCAATGTTTCCTGATAGATTTCCAAGGTTTTTGGGAAAAGCAGTTGCCTTGTATGGGAGAAGGTGTAGGACGCCTCTTTGTTGGGAGGAGGTAGTGCAAAAGTTGGTTTCCTTGCCGGATATGCTTAAGGGAACAACTGAGAAAGTGAAACTCATATGTGAGCGGTTGATGTCTACTTCGAATCGTCAGAAGTCTTATGCCAATTTAAAGAGTAGGGAGATTGAGTTTGCGGTTGGAGATCACGTGTTCTTAAAGGTATCGCCTTGGAAGAAAGTGATGAGGTTTGGACGAAAGGGTAAGCTTAGTTCGAGGTTTATTGGACCTTATGAGGCTGTGGGGCGAGTTGGTCTTGTGGCTTATCGATTGAGGTTTCCTCCCAAATTGGAGAAGATCCATGATGTGTTTCATTTTTCTATGTTACGGAGATATAGATAGAATCCATCGCATGTGATGTCAGTTGAGGACATTGATTTGAATCCGGATTTATCCTATGATGAGGAACCAGTGGGAATTCTTGATTCGAACAGCAAATTTCTACGTGGTAAGAGGATAGAGCTTGTGATGGTGTTGTGGCAACATCGAGGAGTTGAGGAGGCCACGTGGGAGAGCAAGGCAGACATGTTGAAGCAGTTTCCGCATCTTTTTCCTTCAGGTAAATTGTTGAGTGTGTAAAAGTTCTAATATTTACCCCCTATTTAACCCATATTTCTGCTGCATTCAAGCATAATTCATTGAATTTAGGTTAGTTTACAGTTAGACATCACAAATATATTAAAAGGCACAGTTTCTACTGAAATTGTTTGCTTTTGCAGGTTGCTGCTGTAGCAGATGGAGAGGCAGGCGCTGGGCAGTGAAGCAAAAGAGCTGGAATTGGACGAGCAGTCAAGGAGGACGATGCTGCCATGGTTGCCGCCGTGACAGCAGAGGACGACAGTAGTTTTGAGGAGAAGAAGCAAAGTGGACCTCGACAGATAGAGAAAATTAAGCCCGTCTGTCGTGGAAAACCAGTATATTTTTCCAAGCCCTAGATCAGAAGGAATGCCAAGCCAAAAGTTCAAGGGGAGAAAATCCCAAGCAAGAAAGAGGACGAGTTAAAGCTATATTCTCTAAAGATTTAGTCTTTATTAGAGTTGTACTTTAATTTAAACTTGTATTCTTGCTATTTTAGAAAACTTGGACTCAAAGCATATATAAGGGCATGTGTTTCGACCTAGTAGGGGGATCGCCTATCTCTAGCCTTCTTCCCAAAACCCTAGCCGTTTTCATCCTCTCAACAAGTTCTAAATTCCCCTTAGGGCCACGGGTTGATTTGTAAAGTAGTTGCAAGGGTTGCTTTTGTTTTAGGAATTTTCAGTTCAATAAAATAAACTTCAAGTTCTCTTATTATGGTTATTAACATCTTGCAAGAGTATCGGGAGAGCATTGCGAGGTTATCTATTTACTTAATATCGGGAGAGTTAAGTATACGAAAGGAATAAGTGCGAGTTCTCTAGTTTATAGTTGAACTATCTCGGACCTAGGGATAGGACGAGATTAAGTGGCTAAAGAAGAATTCAACAATATCGGTGTTCATCCTTCGATTCACGCCGGGAGGTATCATCAAAGACGTGTTCATCGACGGGCTTGGACCTAGGGATAGGCCAAGGTACAGCAGGGATTCTTGCCAAACTTGAAGTATGGAGTTGAGTGTTCGCTGCCGCGACAAGCAACATACTGCCGCCGCGATAGGTGCTGCCACGACGGGGACGACGACAGAGCTGGTATTCCTAGACTTAGCAATACCTACACTACTTAGCAATTAAATACCAGCCCATTCTCTCTATCTTGATTTCTCTACTTTTATTTTCCAGTATTCTTATTTATTTTCGTGACAAACATCTTAAACCATCCTTTATACTCTCGTGCAGTAATTCAAGGTGAAGCTATTGGCCCAGTCCCTGTGGAGACGATATCCGATACTTCCATATCACTTTACTACTTGCGTCGTGTACACTTGCACTACAATTGCGATAGACACTTTTACACGCAACAAGTTTTTGGCGCCGTTGCCGGGGACTGGCAACATAACTCTACCATTTCTTTTACTGCACTTTTTGTTTTTATTTTTATTTTTTCTATTTTAATTTGGTTTGTTCAACTTTTGCTTTCCACAAGGTTGCTTGTTTATGCGCAGATCGAGACGAGGAGAAGAACCTAAGTATCAATTAGATCCTGAAATCGAACGTTCGTTCAATCTTAGGAACCGACTTCATCACGTACTAGCCAGGAACGAGTATCTTGAAGAACAGTTAGAGACGATGAACAACTAAGGTAACCCCCAGGGTAATAACCCTCTTGTCGGAGATGGAGAGATTATACCTCCTGTCGGCCACCCGCCTGCCGCTGCCGCACGACGGTCCTGCCGAGACTACATGCTGAATGATCATGTAGAACTAGAAACCATGCTGCGGGATATAGATGTTGACAATTTCGAGCTGAAACTTGTTAGATTGAGCATGATCAACAATGTCGGTCAATTTAGTGGTGCTGCTACAGAGGATGCAAGGGATCATCTAAAAATGTTCCAGGATATCTGTGGTTCGTTTAGACTACAAGGAGTTAATCTGGAGATACTGAGGCTTCGGTTATTTCCTCATTCATTGCGGGACAGAGCAATGACTTGGTGGAATAAACTTACGCTGGGTTCGATTAGAACTTGGGCACATTTGTCTCGTGAATTTTTATCTCGTTTTAATCCTTCACATTTATCTGAGCGATTACGTAACGAAATTGCTACATTTCAACAGGAAGATGACGAGCCAATGCACGAGGCCTGGGACAAATTTACCACTCTTCTACGGAACTGCCCAATGCATGGATTCCTCGTCTGGAACCAGGTAACCAAGTTTTATAATGCTGCCAATTTACAAACTCGTATTCGAATTGATTCAGCAGCAAACGGATTACTACTAGACAAAGACCCAGAAGAGGCAATGCAAGTATTGAAAAATCTGGCTAAGAATGAGGAGCAGTTTCTGACAGCAAGAAGAGGGGGGTAAATGGGTCCTAGCTGTTAAGGATTATGAGGTCGACAACACAATGAAATCACAGGTGGCATACCTTACTAAGGCTATGAAAAAGCTCTTGAACGATGATTCACAGCCCGTATTTGCTGTCGAAGAGGTATGTGAAATTTGTAAAGGAAATCATAGTTCGGATGAATGTCCTATACAGTTAGAAGAGGGAAAGTATGTTGGAAACTACAATAAGCTGAATTACAACTCCAACAACTACAATCCCAGCTGGAGAAAGGATCCCAAGTTTTCTTGGAGTAATCCCAATAATGCCCTGAATCCTCAAGCACACAATAATCTGAATCAGGGAGGACCTAGATTGCTCACTCTACAGCAACTGCAGCCGCAACAACAACAACCACCAGCTGCCACAAACAGTATACTGGAACAAGCTCTGGCTACGTTTTTGTCTCAGACAGGAACTTATATTGAGAACATGAATCAATTTGTTAAGAAGACGGAGACATTCATGGATAAAACAGAGATGCGGATGACAAATCATGAAGCTACTCTAAAATCTTTGGAGACACAGATGAGTCAGGTTTCCCAGCATATCAACCCAAGGCAGACTGGCGGATTTCCTAGCAATACTGAAAATGCTAGGCAACCCACACATGAGAAGTGTAAAGCCATTACTACTAGGAGTGGGAAGAAACTACCAGGGCCAGAGAAGGAAGCCGAAACAGTGAAGAAACCAGCCTTGGACATACCTGCCGAGGAAGCTGCCCCGATAGGTAACGAACAGTCTGCTACCGATGAGCCTGTCACGACAGCAGAAGCGACAAAGAAGAAAGACGATGAACCCAAACCTCCTCAGATCCGTATGCAGTGGGAAGGACGTATTGATTATTATCGTCCCCCACCTCATTTTCCTCAATGATTACAGAAATTGAAGCAAGAATCACAACTTAAAAAGATTTATGATATTTTAAGCAGGTTCACATCAACATTCCACTGTTAGATGCCGTTAGGGAGACGCCCGGTTATGCCAAATTTCTCAAGGATGCCATGTCGAAGAAATCTAGACTTGGGGAATTTGAAACGGATACGATGACAGAAGGATGTATGAGTATTCTGCACAAGCATCCACCCTAGAAAAAGAAGGATTCAGGGAGCTTCATCATACCTTGTGTAATTGGGGATAAATATGTGGGTAAGGCACTTCGTGATCTTGGTGCTAGTATAAATTTAATGCCAAAATATGTGTTTTAGAAATTAGGTATTGGAAAAGCTCGACCCACAACAGTAATTCTACAGCTGGCAGACCGCTCTTACATTCATCTGGAAGGAAAAATTGAAGATATTTTGGTAAGAGTGGATAAGTTTATTTTTCCTGCTAACTTTCTTGTTTTAGATTGTGAAGAAGGTGAAAACGCACCAATCATCCTGAGGCGACCCTTCTTAGCCATGGGAAGATCACTGATTGATGTAGAAAAAGAAGAACTCACCATAAGAGTGAACGATCAAGAAATAAAGTTGAAAGTTCTCCAAGATATGAAGCATGCTGATGCAGAAGAAGACTGTCACGACATCAACATTGGTCACTGCCTCGACAGCCACTTACAAGACTGTCACGACAGCACCGACGACAGCAACTCCTCAGAAACTGATACATCTGATACTGAAGATCATGAGGAGGTAAACTGGATAGGCAATCGTCCAGGTAAATTATTCCAGCCTTTAAATTATACCTCGAATAACCATGCAATTCAAAAGACATCAACTGTTGTGCCCCCTGTTTTAGAACTTAAGCCCCTGCCAGGGCAGCTAAAATATGCTTTTCTTGGTTTAAATGATATGTTGCCCGTAATCATCTCTTCCAAGTTGATGCAGGAACATGAACAACAGTTAATAGAGGTGCTGCAGCAACATAAAAGGCTATTGGATGGACGATAGCTGATAATCAAGGCATTAGTCAGGCATTATGTATGCATAAAATCCTTCTCGAGGATGATCATAAGCCGACTATAGATGCTCAAAGGCGGCTAAACCATGCGATGAAAGAGGTGGTGCGAAAAGAGATAATCAAATGGCTTGATGATGGAATAATCTACGCCATCTCGGACAGCAAATGGGCGAGCCCGGTGAAATGTGTTCCCAAGAAAGGAGGAATGACCGTGGTAACCAACGAAAACAATGAGCTAATCCCAACCAGGACTGTGACCGGTTGGAGGGTTTGTATGGACTATCGGAAGCTTAACAAAGCTACCCGAAAGGACCACTTTCCTCTACCCTTTATTGATCAAATGCTTGATAGACTAGCGGGTAAACCTTACTATTGTTTTCTTGATGGTTATTCAGGTTACAATCAAATATCTATCGCACCAGAAGATCAAGAAAAGATGAAGTTCACATGCCCCTATGGAACATATTAGGAGAATGCCATTTGGACTATGCAATGCACCAGCCACCTTCCAAAGGTGCATGATGGCCATATTCTCCGATATGGTGGAGGACTTCCTAGAGATTTTTATGGATGACATTTTAGTCTTTGGAGAAGACTTTGAAAGCTGCCTAGGCAACCTACAAAAGGTACTCGAGAGATGTGAAAAAGCAAACTTAGTTTTGAACTGGGAAAAATGTCACTTCATGGTGGATGAAGGGATAGTCCTTGGCCATAAGATTAGCTGCTGTGGCATAGAAGTCGATAGGGCTAAAATAGAAGTAATCGAAAAGCTGCCGCCGCCCACCATAGTCAAGGGACTCAGAAGTTTTTTGGGACATGCCGGTTTTTATCGGAGGTTCATTGCGAACTTTTCAAAAATCACCAAGCCCTTATGTCATCTTCTGGAGCAGAACCGACCCTTTGACTTTAACGATGAATGTACTTAAGCATTCAAGGTTCTGAAGGAAAAGCTGGTAACAACCCCAATAGTACAGCCACCAAATTGGACACAACCATTTGAGATCATGTGTGATGCTAGTGACTATGCTGTCGGGGCTGCAGTTGGGCAGCGGAGAGACAAACTCTTTCAAGTCATATACTATGCCAACAAAACACTGAATGACGCCCAAGTGAACTAAACCACCACAGAGAAGGAGTTATTAGATGTGGTATTCTCCATTGACAAGTTCCGTTCTTATATACTTGGAACGAAGGTCATAGTGCACACAGACCACTCTGCATTGAAGTATCAGTTCACGAAAAAGGATGCAAAACCTCGACTGATACGTTGGATCCCGCTATTGCAAGAATTCGACCTTGAAATCAAGGACAAAAATGGGACAGAGAATCAAGGGGCAGATCACTTGTCAAGGTTGGAGAAGGGAAAGAGTCTACCGACAGATGAGACAAATATAATGTAGACCTTCCCAGATGAGCAGCTGTTTGCTGCCGCAGTCACTGCCGCGACAGCCATGGCAGCAAGTAAGTCTTCTAAGCTCCCCTGGTATGTTGATTTCGTTAATTTCTTAGTTAGCAGAATAATTCCTCCTGACCTTAATTATCAAGTCAGGAAGAGGTTCCAAAATGATGTTAAGCATTATTATTAGGACAAACCTCTTCTTTTCAAAATCTGTGCAGATCAGGTTGTAAGGAGATGTGTACCACAAGAGGAGCAAGAAGACATACTTCATCACTGCCATGCTTCACAGTATGGAGGACACTTAGGAGGCAACAAAACTGCTGCCAAGGTTCTGCAGTCCGGATTTTATTGGCCATCATTGTATAAAGATGCTCAAATCTTCTACAAGAGCTGTGACAAGTGCTAACGGACAGGAAACATCTCAAGGAGACACGAGATGCCGCTGCAGAACATTCTTGAAGTCGAGATCTTCGACGTTTGGGGGATCGATTTTATGGGACCTTTCCCATTTTCATGTGGGAATTTATACATCCTTCTGGCAGTAGATTATGTATCTAAGTGGGTTGAAGCTATCGCCACTCAAAAGAATGATGCCAAGACAATTCAAAGGTTTTTACACAAAAACAACTTTTCTAGATTTGGCATCCCTAAGGCGATCATCAGTGATGAAGGGAGGCATTTCGTCAACAGGGTTATAGCTGCTGCCTTGAAGAAGTATGGTGTCAAGCATCAGATTGCTACATCATATCACCCACAGACCAATAGACAAGCTGAAATATCTAACAAGGAAGTAAAGAACATTCTTGAGAAGATGGTTAAGCCAACTAGGAAAGACTGGTCTTAACTCCTTAATGATGCATTATGGGCTTATAGGACAACTTTCAAAACTCCATTGGGAATGTCTCCTTACCGATTGATTTATGGGAAAACATGCCATTTACCCGTCGAGATAGAGCACAGAGCATACTGTGCAATTAAGGCAGTTAATATGGACTTGAAAAAGGCCGGGCAGAAAAGGCTACTGGATCTGAACGAAATTGAAGAAATCCGAACAATGGCCTATGACAATGCAAGAATCTACAAATATAAAACTAAGAAGTGGCATGACAAAAAGTTGTTGCCACGACAGTTCTGCCCAGGGCAGCTGGTATTGCATTTAACTCTAGATTAAAACTCTTTCAAGGGAAGCTGAAATCTAGATGGTCTGGCCCGTTCCAAGTTGTACAGGTTTTTCCCCATGGTGCTATAACGATCAGATCTCTAAAAGATGGGCACCAGTTCAAAGTCAACGGACAATGCTTGAAGCATTATAAGGGGACTGAAGCCCCAAGAATGCAGGAAATGGTTACCTTAGGAGATGCCCTACCTGGCATCCCTAATTTAACCTAACTTTTATTTTTATTTTAGTTTTATTATTATTTATTAGGAAATTAGATTTATTTTATTTTAAATAATGTTTTCATTTTAATTGTTTTTAGGAAATAAAGAAGACAAAAAGAACATGAGAAGTGAAATCAGCCCACCATCCTTCCACCAGCCCAAAAAGCCCAAATTTTGGAGCCTGTCGTTACAGCTGCCGCGACAGACGCGGAAAAGACAGGCTGTCGACACGCGGTCGCGACAGACACAGAAACGCGCAGCAGACACGGAAATGCGTGACAGACGCGTCAGACACACAAACGCGTAACAGCTGGCCCCGTTATTCGCGCCTGTCGTTACATCTCCAATGGGCATCAAATCCTCCTCTATATAAACCCCGTTTCATTTTTCATTTTCACTCACTTCTACTCTTCTTACTTGCTTCCTCTAGATTTAATTTGCTTTCATTTTCATTTTCACAACCCTTGCAACAATGTCTTCCAGAAACACCCGTAGGAATTCTGCCTCCAACTCCACCCCGACAGCAACCACCCCACGCTCATTTCAGATCAGACATATGTGGGAAGAAAGGGGATTCATTTTCACTTCAAAAGAGGGAAATTTGGGCCTAAAACCATTCATTGCCCGAAAAATTCGAGCTCTACAGTGGCAGATCTTCGCCGAACAACCTGAGGAGATGAACGTCTCTTTAGTGCGTGATCTCTATACTGCCATCAACAGCAGGACGACGACAGCAGTGACCATACAAGGAAGGGAAGTGTCGTTCGAAGCTGAATACATTAACACCCTGTACGGATTCTACGTCGGCAGCAACGACGACGGCCACCAACAGTTCCAGAACACCCTTGACCCTACTGTCTATGATGCTGTCATGGCAGAGCTGACTGATGCAGGAACACAGTGGAACACCAACCGTAAGAACCCAATGACGGTAAAGAGGACTCAACTCCTGCCGGAAGACAAATTATGGAACGTTTTCATCAAAAAGGGCATCATGCCGTCGTCACACAATACCACTGTCGACCAGCCCAGGTTAGCCTTAATTCACTCCTTTTTACATGAGAGGCCCATTAACGTGGGAAGCTATATCCGCGAAAGAATACTGGAATGCGCACACCGGCCGACGGGACCACTCTATCTACCGTACCTCATCACAGCCTTTTGCCGTGTCCATGGGGTACCTGAAGCTGCCACGGATATTCGAGTCGAAGGGAAAGGATAGACGAACAAGAACATACTCAGCTTAATGGAGCTGACTGTTGCACCCCTCTGTCATCATTTGATCCAGCTGCCACGACAGCAGACACAATAGAGCCGCCGGAGACTGAGCCTGCGGCCATAGCAGCCAGGCAGCAACCAACAGCAGCAGCCCCGACCGACTCCTCCTCCCAGATCCTTACTGATATCCAGAAGATAGAGGAACGAGAACTCGGTCTGATGAGCTTCACCAGGGATTTCACTGCATCTACGGTACACTTTATCCAAAACTCTTTAAATTTCCCTGATGTCGTATTTCCCACCTTCCCTGCACATTATTTTACTGTACCAACCCCTGCCCACACCCCAACACCTGCTGCCACACCACGGACACCCTCTGCCGCATCAACACCAACACCTACCCCGACAGTCGCTGGCAGCAACCCTGCTGAGACTTCTGCCCGTGGAACGAAACGCAGAATGCCCTCAGAAGAGCTAGACGCCTTTATTGCCGGTTTTTCTTCTTCCTCTGTTTGGGCCGCAAGCTACAATGAACCCTCTGTTAAGAGGAATCTCTCAAAGAATTTTACACCGGTTAAACGATAGAAAAGAATGGCAGATAAAAACAAGATGACAGGCAACGGTAGCAGCATCAGTAACATCAGCAGTGGTGAGGACAACAACAGCAACTCAGAAGTCCAGGTTGTGGAGAAACCCCCACATATCTCCCCAACCAGGATTCAACCACCGAGGGAAGCCAAAACAAAGAACACATTTGCCTCCCCCATCCGCCAGCCAGTTCAGAAAGCTCGTGCCCGCCGCCAGATCAGAGTCAGCAGCAGCAATGACGACAACGCTTAAAATTTGAGTTTCTTAACTTATTTTGCTGTCTGCCTTTATATTTTGTGATGTACTATTTTTATTTTTAGTTTAACTTGTCATTTGCATTGAGGGCAATGCAACCCTCGAGTTTGGGGGTGGCATCCCTCCATTAATGGAGTCTATTTTAGTTTTAAAATTGTGTCTTTACTTAGTTTATTTTAAGTAAAAAATGAAAATATGAAAATTTTGGCTTAAATCTGTGAACTGAACTTACCTGCCGTGACAGCTCTGTCGTGGTAGTGCGTTTAGGATAGTTTTAGGAACAATTTAGAGCCTTTCTATAGTTCTAAATACTTAAACACTATTTGTGACTGTTATACTGCCTAGAACTCTTTTAGTCAACTAGAATATGAAGCTTAGCACTTGAATAGCCCCTATAGGTGCCTAACACTGGCTCTAGGAAAGAAGTTTAGCAAAAGAGACTCAACAGCCCTAGAGGTGCCTGAAACCGGCTCTAGGAAGTTAGCTAGAGGTGCCCAAAACTGGCTCTAGTGAAACTTTAGCTTAAAAAAATAAATGAAATCAAATCAAAACAAAAAAAAAATCAAAGGAGCATAAAAATGCCTTCAAAAGATAAACTTTGGCATAAAAATTCGAGTTAAGGGCTGAAATATTGTAGTGAAACTAAGATAATCTTGGCATTTAACTGTTCACAAGCATCCACACATTGCACGAGGACTATAGTGAGACTCTGGACAAATCCTAAGTTATCCGACGGGGTGCTGCCGTCACAGAGAACGAATGGAGGGTAAGGGAATGTTTATTGTTTTTAAGCCAAAACAAAAATGTTTTATTTTATATTTAGGTCTGAATTGCTTGATGGCAAGCAAAAACTTGAGTTTGGGGGTGTGTTGAGTGTGTAAAAGTTCTAACATTTACCCCCTATTTAACCCATATTTCTATTGCATTCAAGCATAATTCATTGCATTTCGGTTAGTTTACAGTTAGACATCACGAATATATTAAAAGGCACAATTTCTACTGAAATTGGTTTCTTTTGCAGGTTGCTGTTGTAGCAGATGGAGAGGCAGGCGCTGGGTAGTGAAGCAGAAGAGCTGGAAATGGACGAGCAGTCAAGGAGGACGATGCTGCCATGGTTGCCGCCGTGAGAGCAGAGGACGACAGCAGTTTTGAGGAGAAGAAGCAAAGTGGACCTCAACAGATAGAGAAAATTAAGCCCGTATATCGTGGAAAACCAGTATATTTTTTCAAGCCCTAGATCAGAAGGAATGCCAAGCCCAAAGTTCAAGGAGAGAAAATCCCAAGCAAGAAGAAGGACGAGTTAAAGCTATAGTCTCTGAAGATTTAGTCTTTATTAGAGTTGTACTTTAATTTAAACTTGTATTCTTGCTATTTTAGAAAACTTGGACCCAAAGCCTATATAAGGGCATGTATTTCGACCTAGGAGGGGGATCACCTATCTCTAGCCTTCTTCCTAAAACCCTAGTCGTTTTCATCCTCTCAACATGTTCTAAATTCCACTTAGGGCCACGGGTTGATTTGTAAAGTAGTTGCAAGGGTTGCTTTTGTTTTAGGAATTTTCAGTTCAATAAAATAAACTTCAAGTTCTCTTATTATTGTTATTAACATCTTGCAAGAGTATCGGGAGAGCATTGCGAGGTTATCTATTTACTTAATATCGGGAGAGTTAAGTATACGAAAGGAATAAGTGCGAGTTCTCTAGTTTATAGTTGAACTATCTCGGACCTAGGGATAGGACGAGATTAAGTGGCCAAAGAAGAATTCAACAATATCGGTGTTCATCCTTCAATTCACGCCGGGAGGTATCATCAAAAACGTGTTCATCGACGGCCTTGGACCTAGGGATAGGCCAAGGTACAACAGGGATTCTTGCCAAACTTGAAGTACGGAGTTGAGTGTTCGCTGCCGCGACAAGCAACAGACTGCCGCCGCGATAGGTGCTGCCACGACGGGGACGACGACAGAGCTGATATTCCTAGACTTAGCAATACCTACACTACTGAGAAATTCAATACCAGCCCATTCTCTCTATCTTGATTTCTCTACTTTTATTTTCCAGAATTCTTATTTATTTTCGTGACAAACATCTTAAACCATCCTTTTTACTCTCGTGTAGTAATTCAAGGTGAAGCTATTGGCCCAGTCCCTGTGGAGACGATATCCGATTCTTCCATATCACTTTACTACTTGCGTCGTGTACACTTGTACTACAATTGCGATAGATACTTTTACATGGAACATAAATTTTCAAGGACAAAATTTTCTAAGTGGGGGAGAGTTGTAACGCCTCGGTTTTGGGCCTAGGTGTTTTGTGCGTTGGGTCGGGCTAGTGGAACTGGTATTTGGTTGTTCGAAATGTTAAAGGTGGTTCAGTGATATCAAGGTTCAGAATGGGAAAAAATGTGGCAAAAATTTCTAAAATCCTCTAAAATTATGTTTGAGAGGTTGGTTAAATCAATTTTGCAAAATGATTTTTGGGAAGTATACATTTTAGGCAGCGACCAAAATGTAAAGTTTTAAAGCTGTGGAATAAGAGTGTTTTTCAAAAAGAGTCAAAATTTTATAATCTCTAGAGAGCTAATTGGAAATTAAGCCTTTCCTCTAATTTGGCATGTGTTTTAAATGGTTTATTAAATATTAAAAGTGGCTTTTATTGATTTAACTAAAATGTAGTTATTTTGGTTAAGCAAATTTGACGTCAATTTCATTTTCCTTATTTCACATTAGCCAAACACGCTCTCAATTCTCTCATTTCCATATTTCTTTCATTTTCATTTTCTCTCTTGATTTTCAACTTCTCTCTTGTGATTTCTCTCAAATTTCTTCAAGATTCTTGAAAGCTAAACTTGCCAAATTAGAAGAGAAGTAAGGATTGGAGGTAATTTTCGTGCTAACCATCTATTCGTGGTTCTTTAATGAAATTCCAAAGATATTTGACTCTTTATTTATTTTTATGATTGAAGATTCATTATGGTTTTGATAAAATGAAGGAATCTTGTTGGAAAAAATGATTTAATGTTATTTTCGGAGTTCTTTTGATTTGATTTGTTTGTAATGGTTTCTAATAAAGTTTTGAAAGGTTTATGGTGTTGAAATAGAGTCTTAATCATATTAATACCTAAATTATTGATATCTTTGATTTTAATGGTGTTTTGTTGGGAGTTTGGGGTGTTATGTAAGATCTGAGTTGCTGGATGTATGAAGATGGTTTTAGGTTGTTTTTGGGTGTTGATTTGTGGTTAAAATGTGTTGGATGTGTTGATTGATGGCTGGGCTGAGTTTAGAGATTAATCGGTTGAGATTTCAGTTGTTTTGGATGGGTAATTTGATGGTTTAGAGCAGGGCAACGAGTTTCCTTTTGAATTCTGGTGTTTGGATGTATTATTTTGCATTGAATCTTTGTTTTTTAATGTGTTGAAAATAGGGGATAGTGTTTCAGGATCGAACGAACTGGTTTTGAAGCCTTCGGACTATTGATTGTGGCGTCGGCAAGTGTGGTTTCGCATGTTGGTGAGTGGAAATGCAATTTCCAACTTTGAAACTTCATAAAAGAGGTTTTGGGAACTTTGTGTAAGCTTAAAATGCTTTACTAAGTTCCGAAGTAAGTAAAGTGATTTCTCCCTCGGATTATGCTATTATGAGCCTTTGAATGCACTTGTTTTTATTGTGTTTACCTACTGTTTTAAAGCATGTTTTGAGTTAATAAAATGTGGTTGATGATGCCATGTGATTTAAGAATGCACTAGGTAAGTGATCCTTGTATGCATGTGTTGATGCATTATTTTCAGAAGCATGGTTTAATGCTTGAAATGTGGCTTATTAAGAATGCTTTGGAAAAATAATGAGGTATGCTTGAAATATGGATTATATTGGCAAGTGATGTTGTATAAAGTGTTTTGTAAATGAAATCGGATATAGTTAGTCGGATATAGGATTGAGTGCACTATAAACAAGTCGCCTTGGATGTTGAGGGGTTGTGATTGCACTAAAAACTCCATCCAAGTACCCTAATGTTGAGGGGTAGTGGGTTATACATCTACCAATGAGTGGTGTTGAGGGGTTGTGATTGTATCAAAAACTCCACCATGGGTGTCACAACGGTAGAGGGTTGCTCTCGTGTGTGAGCCTTGAGATGCCGGTAGAGTGTATGAAGTGTTTGGGACAACACTTGGTAAATCGTGTATCCGATATGCTTTTTGAGAAATGAGAATGTTGGTAATCACTTGTAAGCCAATATAATGGATTGAAATGTTATGGAAATATTGATGATGCATAATGTGGAAAATGCATGTTTTACCTTAAGCTTTGCCTATTGGTGAATATGCTTGAAAGGCTTGATTTTTGTTTAGCAATGGTTTAGTTGTTGTAAAGTATGTGATACTTGTTGCATGATGTTTAACATTCTGATTTTAATGATGAGGTGCATGGATTTTCATAGAGGGCATGATAGTTTTCAAAAAAGTGAAAATGATTTTGAGCATCGATGGTGTTTTTGGTTTTGAGCATTGCTCACTAAGCTTGTATGCTTATGCTATCTTTTGCTCATCAATGCAGATAATTAAGTGATTGGAGGCAGAAACTTTCAATGGATTTCTAAGAGACTTCATCGAATGTATGTATTGGTTTGGACTAGTGTAATAAAGGCAAAGGGGGTGTTCAATGCTATGAATGTTAGTTGTTGTGGTATTTTTTGGTTGGGTACAAGTTTGGTATGCATATTTTAGTTTGTAAATGGCCTCTAAATGTTGGATTATGCTTGGATTTGAGAATTGACTTTTGATGCTTGATTTTCATAGGAAGCATGCATCTAGAACTCAATGATGATGTTAGTGTAGCTTTGATGATGTCAATGCCATGTGAACTTGGTAGTTGTAGTGTATTTTGGTTGCAAGCATGTTTGAATGTGTGTTGGAATGGTTTGAGATGGTTTTTGAAGTGTTAAACTTGCATTTTGGGCAATTGCTGACTGAAGCGTATCGGTACACTTAGTAGTGTTCCGATACGGCCTTCATAAATGAGAGGAGCCTACCGATACACAGGGGGCGTATCGATACCCTTTTTAGCCACTAGTAGAGGGTGTATCGATACCGTGCCATAGCGTACCGATACAATATTGTAATTTTGATTGGGAAGCTTGATCGTTAGGGGCGTATCGATGCCTTCCCTAAGGGTACCGATACAATATTTGTTAAATTGGTTGAAACTCATCTTTGAATGCTTTCAATCTTTACGTTTTGGTCCATGTTTCTTATGGATGCAATTAAATGAGTTTTAATGGTACGTTTGAGCTGAGTTTATACAGAGATGTTTGTAATGAGTTTAATAAAAGTTTGGTAAACCGAATTTGGGAAGAACTCTAGTAATTTGTTAAGTTTATAAAATTGTCCCTAAAACTGGAATTGGTAATAATTGATGAGCGATCGTGTTGTTGTTTATTCCACTACTTGTTGGACACATAGGAACCTAACTTGCATCTAGACAAGAAAAAAAAGGAAAAAATGGGGTTGTTTATTGATGTAAACCTTCTCGATTTACTTCAATATTCCCTGTGTGACCCGTTCGGTTCAGTCTATCGGATAGGTTGGGTCGACGGGGTTACATCACTTATATAAGGAGGCTTGCCGCCATCATCAAAGAGAAGAATTGAAGAGAGAGCATAGAGCTTAGGATTTAGTCGTGTTTTCTTTGCATTCAATATGTTGTAATGTCCTTAGGGTTAGGATTTGTTTTTCTAGTAGTTGTGTGAAGACTATAGTACTTTGTTTATGTTCTTAATGCAATAAAGTTAGGGTATGCTTATTCTTGCCTTTAATCATTCTTGCATACTTGCCGAGAGAGAGTTTGTGAGATTATCCATTTATTCAATATCGAGAGAGTTGAATTCACGAAATGATTAAGCACGGTTTTCATCCCACGTGGTGTTAACTAACTCGACCTAGAGATAAGTTAAGATTTTCAACGGCTAAGAGAAGTGTGTGATTGGTTGGTGTTTGTCTTTGGTTTACGCCGAGAGGTATGATCAAAGTTCATCCATCAATAGTGTTCCGAGCTTAGAGATAAGGAAAAGCCATTCAAGGACGCTTTGCCGAACCTTAACAGCATTTGCCCAAGATCAAGAGATTGTCGCAGTAGAGATTCAACCTTTGTGGCCGTGGCAAGGACTTAGGTTACTGCCACGACAGTTTTGTGTTGCTGCATTCAAGAACAGAACAAAGTAAATAGGATTCCACACTACAACGCACTCTAATCCGACCCATTCTCTTGACTTGATTTTCTATCTACTCTTATTTTTGGATTATTTTAGTTTTAGTATTTTAGTCTATTCAAACATCCCAACTCATCTGTGTTTTTACTTTAATTATTTTGCAGTGCGAGGAAGTAAGACCAAAAGGCTAGCTCAATACATGTGGAGATGATACTCGATATACTTATCATTATATTACTTGAGACATGTACACTTGCACTATTGCGGGGAACTTTCATGCGAGCATCAACACTCGTGGTGGAGTATTTGGTACACCGTATAAACCCCTCAACACCACTCATCGGTAGATGTATAACCCAACTAACGATAGACAGGACACCATACACTTTTCTCAATTGTTAGGGTACTTGGATGGAGTATTTGGAACACCATATAAATCTCTCAACATCCAAGGTGACTTGTTTATAGTACACTAAATCCCATAGCCGGCTAACTATATTCGAAATCATTTATAAACCATTTCACAACATCACTTGCCAATATAATTCACATTTAATACATACCTCCTCGTTTTCAAAGCATCATTTATAAATCACATTTCAAGCATAAAACCATGCTTAAAATCACAAGTATAAGTTATATACTTCAAGGATCACTTACCATGTGCATCCTTCGATATTACATCATTAAAAACAGTAACCAAAATCTTATAAACATGCTTTAATAGTAGGTAAAACCATTAATTCAAAACAGTGCATAAATCATCACATAATAGCACAAACGAGAGATGAAATTCCTTTCACTTACTTCCAAACATAGTTAAGCGTTTCAAGCTTACCACTAAGTTCCCAAATCATCTTTTACAGCTTTCAAAACTAAAATTCACGTTCTCATTCACCGACATGCGCAAACTCGACTAGCCGACGCGAATATAAGCCATCAAAACTCACGAACCTTCAATGATTGCTTCCGATACGTTCTCCCTATTTATACCATACAAGAATAGATGATTAATGCATCACAATGCATTAAAATCTCCAGCAAACAAAGCTACCTCGCGGCTCTGCCCCAAAACACCAAAACGCCTATTTGAAACAACCGAAAACACCTATGATGACACTACAAACTCAACCCAGCCAAAACCTATCACTTTCGTCCATTTTTAAACATCAATTAACAACCAAAACAATCTAATTACATCCTTATACATTCAGCCACACCAGATCCACATTATCACCACAAAACCCCCAAATCTAACGATCTAACAATTAGAGATCCAACTCATTTCGAGATTACTATTATAAAACCCTTATTTCAACATCATTTAACATCCAAAACATGATTAAAATCAATATCAAATCAATAAAAATAGTACCATTACGAAAATCTTGAGAAATTATCTTCCAAAGCTTGATTTAGCCATTTTTATCATTTAGATTATAAAAACTTGTAATTAAACATAATTAGAGAGCCAAAGACTTTGGAAATTCAATAAAGAACCTTGATTAGAGGAGAGAAAAGAAAGATAACATCTAACACAAGCTTTTCCCCTAGATTTGCAATGATTTAGAAGAAATCCTTCAAGAAATCCATAGCTAGTTGATGTAGAAATCCATGAGAATCATTTTGAAATTAAAAATGGATGAAAAGAGATAAATCTCTAGAGATTTTAGTGATGGAAAGATAGTTAGGCTGATGGGAAAGTTGAGAGAAATGTTTAGGAGAAAAGTAGTTACATGAGAAAATGTTTAGCCTTTTAAAATCCTTTTTATCAAATCTCATTTAATAAATCCATTAATTAAATCTTTAAAGAACACAGAATCAAGGGAAAAGGCTCATAAAACCTTGGTGTAATAGTTCCCTAAGGATTCTAAGTTTTGGCCCTTTTAAATTTAGTCATTAAAATGTATTTTGAAATTTATACGAATTAGTCATCGTTTTCAAAATACCAATTAAATCAGTCCAATTTCATCAAATTGAACTCTCCAAATATTCTCACTAGATGGAGGGTGCAGATGGACTATAAGAAGTATAAAAAATGACCCTTCTCAAGTTGTCTAGAATATGCAGTAACCTTAGAAGATGCATGAAAATGCTCTTTGTTGCGCCTATTAGAGTTCTTCGCAATTGGTGCAAGTGTAAACGTCGCAAGTTATAGTATAGAATAGATATCATCTCCACATGGATTGATGCTACTTTGGGAATCTAATTTCTTGCACTAAAAATAGAAAACAAATTGTTGATTCTAAGAGTTCTAATTTGTAACCCCCTCGTCCCGTTCTAGGGGAGAAACCGAACCGAACGGGTCACACAGGGAATATTGCAGTAAACCGAAAAGGTTTACTTCAATAAACGACCCTATTTTTTTCTTTTATCTTGTCTAGATGCTCGTTACAAACCTAAGTGTTTAAGGTTGCAACGGATCAAACATAACATCAATCGAACATCAATTGCATGCGAAAATAGCTTTTAGGGACCATATTGCAAACTTGCCAAATTACAAGGATTTTTCCCAATTTAAGATTACCATATTTAGATTAATCATATTACATGCATCTTAGTCAAAACTCAGCTCAAATTAAGCATTCAAACTCATTTAATTGCATCCATGACATTCATGAACCAAAACGTAAAGATTCAGAACATTCAAAGATACATTTTAACCAATTTAACAACCACCGTATCGATAACCTTAGAGAGGGTATCGGTACTCCCTCGACGACCAGCCCCCAAAGACACATTCAACAAGTTGGTATATATACCCTCAAGGCCAGTATCGATACCCTAAAGGGATGGTATCGATACTCTTAAGTTTGGTATCGAACTTGGTAAAATAAATAGCCAAAATCAGTATCGATACGCCCCCGTGTATCGATACCCCCTTCAAAATTACACAGGTCGTATCGATGCCCTTACGAAGGTATCGATACCCTGAGGCTTGTAATGTAAATTTTAGCTTCTAAAACTCCCTTTAAACCATCCGTAAACAGGTCAACTTACTTCTATCATGCATACAACTCAAGTAGATATCAATCCTAAAATATATAATTCAATAACAACATCAAAACATGGCAATTATCATGAAGGCGTTCTAAAGGCATGCCTCCTATGAAATTCAAGCTTCCAAAAGTCAAAACTCAAACCAAAGCTTAAACAAGTAACCAAAAACATGCTCAAATAAGGATTTTCAACACATCTCCCAAAAACCATGGATCCCCATTGTCCTTATTACTCTAGTCCATAAACAGAAACATACATTAGAAGCGAAGTCTCCTATGAATCCCTTGCATGTTGCTGCCTCCAAACACTTAGTTATCTGCATTGATGGACAAAAGAGAGCGTAAGTATACAAGCTTAGTGTGGAGCGCTCAAAACTAAAAACACCATCGATGCTTAAAATCATTTTACACCATTTAGAAACCATCATGCCCTCATTGAAATCCATGCATTTCATTAAGAAAATCAACATATTATACATAATGTAACAAGTATTACATACTTCAACAGAAAAACCATTTTTTCTAAAACTCATTCTAATCCTTCCCCTGCATAGCTACTCTATGCAAAGCTTAAAGAGTAATCCATGCATTTTATTCACATTATGCATCCATAATCATTTCATAACAATTTATCAATTATATTGGCTCATAAGTGATCATCAACATTCCCATTTATCAAAACATATCGGATACACAGGTTCCCAAGTGTTGTCCCAACTATTCATACATTCTCACCAGCATCTCAAGGATCACACACAGGAGCTACCTGTTGCGTGATTATGTAGTAGTATAGATGATACGCAAATGGTGCAAGTACACACATCGAACGAGTAATAAAGTGATGAGTGAGTATCGTCTCCATGGGGATTGGAGGTATCCAAGGTTGCTGTAACAATAAAGATTGAACTTTTTGTAGATGACAATAATACAGTAAAAGATACGGTGTAAAAAAATATTGAAGCAAAACAACGCAAAGAAAGATGAGATAACAGTATGATAAATAGGTCCCCTTTCGTATGCGAAACTCACTACGGAATGACTGGCTGGGAATGATGGACAACCTAACTCATGCTTCTTAACGATACTAAGGCTCTTGAGTTATCTTCTATGCTAGGCATGATTTACTAAGAGTTCTCCTAAACTATCTCTAGCCAAGAAACTGGGAGTCATAAATGCTACAGCCATACCTCTCGGCGTAAACACTTAACACTCCCCAACCCTTCACGAACTATCCTTTTTAGCCCTTGAAACCTATCACTTATCTCCAAGGTAGGTTAGAGTCTGCCTCTCAACAGTCACTCTATTGCTTATGAGGGTTCTAGGGCTAGCTCTCTCGATTACAAACCCCAACATATACTTAAAGAACGGCCAACTCTCGAAGGCGCTTAAGGTAGGGTCTATCTCTCAAAGCACTTACAACCCTAAGCTCTTACAACTTTAAGGAAATGAGAAATGCATAAGCAAAGCATAGAATCATGATAAACACTGAAAAAGCCATAACATGCAATAAAAAGTACTCAAAATAAAATCATCCATCAAACCCAAGCCACCTAAAACAGTTCGTGGCTGGGCAATATCATCCAACGTATCATTGCGATAACATCACCAAATATAAAGATATGAAAAGAAATTGCTACATCGACAGAAAGAAAGGTGAACTCCCTCTCCGCCTTGGACTGCCCGACTGTCTTAGGCACATCCCCTCTCTTGAGGCCACTTCTTGGAGCTTCAACGATGGGGGACGCCAAGCTGGAGAAGATGAAGGTGGAAACTTTTCTCTCCTTGTAATTCTCTCTCTCTTCCGCCTCTCTTTCATTCCTCTACTTCCACAACACCTTTTTCTCCAAGCTTCTCTCCCCTTTATATAGTGGAGGCTTCTAGGGTTTGCTGCCCTAAAGATGCCTTGATAATCCCAAAGAATATCCACCGACAAGGTCTGCCATGAGGGGACAAGGAGGACAGTCTGTAGGTGGGTACCTGCTGCTGCACATGTCAGATCGTCCTTTTATGCATGTTAACGTGCTTCTGCAGCTCACGTGTATCTCACGTGCTGGCCAATATCCACTTCCATAATGCTATTGCAATTCTCGGCACAGGCTTTCTCTCTTGATTCCTTTCCCGCACATCATAAACCAAAAACCAACCCTCTGAGAAGTATCCCCCGATATGGACCAATAACTAGCAAAGATAAAGGTGCACCCAGAAGAAGAAAATGCAACCTAAATGCAGTATAATTGCTATGGTATGAACTCAAGAACATGCAAATGCTATAACAAAAAGGTATGAAAACAATGATATTTATGCAGTTATCACACTCCCAAACTTAAGCTATTGCTTGTCCTCAAGCAATAAATAGAACATAACAAAAGAACTACAATGGCAAAGATTTAACCTAGAGGATTGCTATGGTAATATTTTAATCTTCAAAAATAACTTGGGCGAATTAATAAATATACACAACCAGACGCGAGATCCTTAAGAACATTGCTTATGACTAAGCTGTGTGTGTGTGTGCGTGTCTACCTTCCTCCTATACTTAAGCTGGTGAGACAAATTTTCAAGGAAGCTCCCTAGTTATACCCTAACTATGTTCTATAGTTCTTTTCCAATTTTTAGACTCCCGAAGATATAGGTTTTCTGCTACGAAGGGTGTCAACTCATCACACCTTCCGTCCTTAACTCTAGATGAGTAGGGAGCAAACCTCTCACCCCCGAGCTAGTAGGCAGAGTCATCCTGTGACATCTTTCACTCACTCATATGCTATAGCAAAGCTTTATTTCTTCTTTGTTTTTTTAACTTTAAAAGACAAAGCTATAGCAAAGTGAAGTCTCCTTCTACAGATATGTCGTAGCATTTATTCGTTTGTTTTAGCACAGGGTCGTCTAGTTTCTCTTTTAAGTTCTCTAGAGTTTACATATTAGAGTTTACTAGGGTTCTTCTTTAAAAATATTTATAACAAACTTACTTATAGAAAGATAGCAGTTGTGTAACAAATTTTTTAACAACTAGATCCTAAAGTCAGTTATACATATCTCAACTAGTTGTGTTTTTTTCTAACTAAGCTCAGGCCTTTATGATTTAGTCGACAGGCATCATCAAATATATTCATAGACTGTCTCTAGACTAAATAGAATGCCATAGTAAAAATTTTGTTTTATCCTATAATGCATATGTTAAAGCAAAATATTAACTATGAACACTAACACCCCCAAACTTGAGAAATGCAGTGCCCACAATGCATAAACTAATCTACACTATATGCCATGAAAAATGAAAAATTGAAAAGAAAAAAGTTAGTTACCTTCTGGGTGCAGAGGCTACGTGGTGCTGCTGGTGTTGTCCATTAATGTTTCATAGGAGTAGTGGTGTGGGTCTGCTACATCATCCACACTTTCTGAGGAAACTCACTAAGCACTATATGAGGGCATGACACGTCTAGTAGTATGTTTGATGCGTGTTTCTTGTAACCCCCTTAGCCGGGCCTAGACGGTTGACCCGAACTACGAAGATCACACGGGGAAAACCAAAGTCAACCCGAAAGTCAACCTTAATTAACGACCTTTTTTTCTTTTAATCTTGTCTAGATGCACATTAACCCTAAGTGATATCCCACAAAACTTATTTGAAAAAGGCACAGCGATTGGATAACAAACAGGGACTAAATTGCACTTATTACAAGAATAGGGACCAAAATGTAAATTCTGTAAATAGGAGGGTCTTTACTGATTTTTATGTTATCATTATGAAATTAGTCGTGTTACATGCTTCCCTGTCAGATTTCACCTTAATTGGACACCTCAACCTCATACAATTGCAAGCTCAACTTTCGGGACTAAAACGTAAAGCTTGCAAACTTCAGTACCATTCAAATCAGTGTCCAACGGTCACCTATTTCGAAACGTCATTGACCGTTCCGAAACGCGGGTTGGTTCAGAGACTGGTTCCGAAAAAGCGCATTCCAGTAGCCAAATCGTTTCGGAACAGCCTCCAACCGTTTCGAAACACGAAGGCCATTACAGGCCCCCGTTTCGAAACACCAGAGAGTGTTCCGATACGGTTTGCCCAGAAGCTGCAGATTTTGCTGTTTTTTTCATACATAAATCCATTCAAACTCATCCTAATGACTATTCGAACATACCAACGAGTCATCAAACCTATAAGGTGCATGTTTAGAACTCCTAAACACATTCATAGCATCAAACATGAAATCTCACATGTCTAGAGGCATGCTTCTTATTATCCAAAACCAAGTAAGCAAAAAAACTTCAAAACAAGCATTTAGAGGCAATTTACAAATTCAAACCAACAAAGGCAACATGCCACAACTTAGGGAGTTCAACACATCTCCCAAAACAAAATTTAGATTCCCATTGCCAAATTACCAAAACTAATAGTGTATGAAAACATCACCATACATGAGCTTGGATTCCCTTGAACACACGTAGCTCCGTTGTTGCCCTTTAACACCTCAATTATCTGCATTATTGGTGAGGCATGCTCAAAGTAAACCAACACAATAATGCATTTTTAGAAAACACTTTCAACAAGCTTTTAAACCACATACTCATCTCATTCTCATGTTACCATGCATACTATACAAGCATCTCATGCTTCATTATGTTCAATACAATATATTGGCTTCCAAGTGATAGTTCATAATCATTTCAACACAAAACACAATCGGATACGCGGATTACAAGTGTTGTCCCACACGCTTCATACACACTACCGGACTACACAAGGTTCACACTCAAGAGCAATTCCCTCCTTTGATGTGACACTCGTGGTGGAGTATAACGATACAATATCAACCCCTAACACCACTCATCGGTAGTTGTATAATTCCACTAACGAGAGTAAGGGACACATAACACAAGATCCACTCACAGACTTTTAACCACCGTTGTGATCTTACCTCACTCGTTAGGGTACTTGGATGGAGTTTACAGTACAATCACAACCCCTCCACATCCAAGGCGAATTTACTTACGGTGCACCCAATCCTATAGTCGGCTAACTATATCCGATTCAAGTACTTTAAAACCAATTCATCACTTGCCAATATACATCAAATACCATCATCAATTCACTGTTTTAAAGCATTAATCAAACCATTAAACATCATGCATCTCTATGCATCATTACCAAACTACTAACATGTCAAACCAAGGATCTCTTACCTTGAGCATCTTTCAATACATGGCTTTCAAAACCAGCATTAATCATGCTAAAACATGCTTTAAAAATAGAAATTAAACATGAAATTTATAATCAATGCATCAAACCACTTTATAACACATCCGAGGGTGTTTTTCCGAAAACTTACTCTTGAGCTTAGCTAAGTTGTTCAGACTTAAACTAAGCTCCCAAAACCTCCAAATAATCGTTTCAAAGCTGGAAAACCATCTCCACTCACCAATTTTGTTTCGCTAGCTCGCCGAAACGCCAATCAAGCATCCGGATCAACTCCAAAAGTGTCCGAAGATGCCTCCCCTGTTTTAGACGCATTAGAGCAGAGGATTAATGCATCATCATGCATTAAAATCTTCAGCCAACACACATAAACTCGCTGCTCTACCAAAAACCAACATTTCGGCTACAAAACACAACCATAATCACCTCCAAACTCTTCCAAAACTTAACCCAGCTAAGATCCATCACTTCTAACCTTTTCAAAACATCAATTAACATCCAAAATAAACCTAAACTCGTCCTTATACCTTCAGCTATAACAGAATACCAAAAACACCTCAAAACCACAATTTACATAAGCAAAAACTTAGGAAATACAACCTATTCGGGATTAGATTGATAAACCCTCATTTCAAACATCATTAGACATCCAAAATACATTAAAGAATCATCTCAAAACAGAGCCCAAATAATCATAACGAAATTCTTCAAGATTCCCTCCAAAATCATGAGTTTTAAGCCAAAATCATGTTTCCAACATTAAAACCATTTATGAAACTTAAATTAAGGATTGACAACTTGGGAATTTCAGTAAAGAACTGAGTATTTAGAGGTGAAGAACAATCTTACCTCTAAATGATGATTTCTCCTTGATTTGGGCCAAATTCCTTAAAAATTCAATGTGGAAATCAAAAGGTTTTGTTGCTAGATTGATTATGAAACAATGAGTGATGGAAATCTCATCAAATGAGGTGAAGATCAAAGTGATTTGTGCTGGAGAATATGTGTTTGGATGATGGGATTTTGAGAGAAAATTAGGAAAAGGTAGTTATGAGAATCTAAAAGTAGTTTCCATCTTTATTTTATTTAATTAAAACATTAATTAAATCACCCAAATTTAGGAAAAATCTGGAGAAAAACATTTTAGGTAAATTAGCTCCTTAAAGATTCAAAGTTTCAATCCTTTACAAAACAGTCACAACTAAACTTTCCAAAAATCGCATTTTAGTCACTACACTGAAATGTAGTATTTCCAAACCTTATTTTGTAAAATTGATTTCACCACTCTCTTATATATATTAAAAGATGATTTTTATATATTTTTCTATATTTTTAAAGCATCCCGAACTAGGTTTTCCCTAAAACCTCCTTTTATACTCGATCCATTTTTCAGACCGGTCCGACCAAACCCTAAACTTCTAAGCCCAAAATTGGAGTGTTACAACTCCCCCTCTCTTAAGAAATTTCGTCCTCGAAATTTACCTGGAGGAAAAAGGAAAGAAAACTTCTTCTTCATGTCATCCTTTCTTTCCCACGTGGCTTCCTCAACACCACGATGTGTCCACAACACCGTAACCAATTCAATGGTCTTGCCTCGAAGAACTTTACTGTCTGAATCCAGAATTTCAATTGGCTCTTCATCATAGGTTAAGTCTGGATTCAACTCCACTTCCTTCATAGGCATAACATGCGAAGGATCCGATCTATACCTCCGAAGTATAAAGACATGAAACACATTATGAATCTTTTCCAACACTTGCGGCAACCTTAGCTTGTACGCAACAGGACCCACACGTTCAATCACCTCGTATGGCCGAATATACCTAGGCTCAACTTACCCTTCCGGCCAAACCTCATCACCTTCTTCCAAGGTGAAACCTTTAAAAACACACGGTCACCCACCGCAAACTCAATCTCCTTACGCTTCAAATCCGCGTAAGACTTCTGTCGATCAGAAGTTGCCTTCAACCGCTCACAAACGAGCTTCACCTTCTCAGTGGTTCATTTCAACAAAGCCGGCATCGAGACCAACTTCTGACTTGTTTCAGCCCAACAAAGAGGAGTTCTGCACTTCCTCCCATACACGGCTTCATAAGGTGCCATTTGAATACTTTCCTGGAAGCTATTATTATAAGCAAACTCCACCAAAGGCAAATGCTTCTCCCAAGAGCCTTGAAACTCAATCACACAGCACCTCAACATATCTTGAAGCACTTGAATAACACGCTTAGACTGTCCATCTGACTGTGGATGATAAGAAGTACTGGAATTCAGCCGCGTACCCAAAGCTTGATGCAAACACTCCCAAAAACGCGATGTAAACCTCGAATCTCTATCTGACACTATAGACTTTGGCACACCAAGCAATCGCACAATCTCAGCAATGTACAACTCTGCAAGCTTATCCTAGGTATACGTAGTATGCACATACAAGAAAAGCGCACACTTCATAAGGCGATCCATAATCACCCAAACTAAATCCTTTTTCGATGGCGACAAAGGCAAACCTGACACGAAGTCCATGGTGATCCTTTCCCACTTCCATTCAGGAATCCTCAAAGGTTGCAACAACCCTGAAGGGAACTGATGCTCAGCCTTAACCCGCTGACAAACCATGCACTTACTCACGTACTCCGCAACATCTTTCTTTAAACCCACCCAATAGTACTCAACCTTCATATCACTATACATCTTTGTGCTACCAGGGTGCATAGCAAAAGGACTACTATGAGCTTCAGTCAGAATAGTACGCCTCAACTCCGCATCATTCGGCACTACTATCCGAGTTCCAAAACATAGAACTCCATCATCATTAAAACAGAAATTCGATGGTCTTTCCTCAGCAATATCCTAAACATGTGGCACCAAAGAATCATCCAGCAACTGTTTATCCTTTATCAACTGAACCAAAGATGGTCTCACTTGCAATTCAGCCACAACACCTCCATCTTGCGAAATACTCAAGTTGGCAAACATAGCCCTTAACTCTATTGCCACCTTCCTACTCAAGGCATCCGCTACAACATTAGCTTTTCCCGGATGGTACTCGATCGTCAAATCATAATCTTTAAGCAACTCCACTCAACGTCATTGCCTAAGATTCAACACTTTCGGACACATCAGATACTTCAAACTCTTGTGATCCGTGTACACAGTACACTTCTCACCATACAAATAATGTCTCCAAATCTTCAAAGCAAAAACCACCGCAGCTAACTCAATATCATGCGTAGGATAATCACGCTCATGCACCTTCAACTGGCGCGATGCATAAGCCACCACCTTACCTTCTTGCATTAACACACACCCCAAACCAACATAGGATGTGTCGTTGTACACCACAAACTCTTTCCCTGATTCAGGTTGAACAAAGATAGGAGCTTGCGTCAAAGCTGCCTTAAGCTTCTCAAAAGCCTGCTGCCTTGCTTCTGTCCACTCATACTTGACATCCTTTTGCAACAACTTCGTCAAAGGGGCAGCAATCTTCGAAAATCCATCCACAAACCTCCGGTAATATCCTGCCAACCCAAGGAAACTACGGCCTTCATGAACAGACTTAGAAGGCTTCCAATTCATCACCGCTTCACTCTTTTGAGGATCAACACGAATCCCCTCAGCAGAAACCACATGACCAAGGAAAACAACTTCCTTAAGCCAGAATTGGCACTTGCTCAACTTAGCATAAACCTGATTCTCCAACAGCGCCTGCAACACAATCCTCAAATGCCCTTCATGCTCCTCCTCAGTATGAGAATACACAAGAATATCATCAATAAACACCACAACAAACTTGTCCAGGTATTCATGGAACACTCTATTCATCATGTCCATAACAGCTGCAGGAGCATTCGTCAAGCCAAACAGAATTACAAGGAACTCATAATGCACATACCTCATCCTAAAGGCTATTTTTGGCACATCCACATCCTTCACCTTAAGCTGGTAGTAACCTGACCCTAAGTCAATCTTAGAGAACACAGCTGCTCCACAAAACTGATCAAAAAGATCATCAATCCTCGGCAAAGGATACCGATTCTTCATAGTCAACTTGTTCAGTTGACGATAATCGATGCACATTCTCGTAGTGCCATCCTTCTTCTTCACAAACAAGATCGGTGCACCCCGAGGCAACAAACTCGGCCGAATGAAACCACGATCAAGCAACTACTGAAGTTGCGTCTTCAACTCCTTCAACTCCTTAGGTGTCATTCGGTAAGGAGTAATGGACACTGGAGTTGTGTTTTCATACAGCTCAATTCCAAACTCCACCTCACGACTAGGCGACAATCCAGGTAACTCCTCCGGAAACACTCCAGGAAACTCTCGCACAGTCCTGATATCTTGAACGGGCAACTCCTTAGAGCTAGGATTCATCACAAAGGCTAGATAAGCCTCACAACCATGCCTCAGCATTCGACTTGCTTCCAGCGTAGACACCACATTGGCAAGAAACTTCACATTCTCACCAACCAGCACTACTTCGTAATCATCTGCAAGTTTCAATGAAACTCGCTTGTTCTCAAAATCCACTACAGCTCGATGTTCAACAAGCCAATCCATACCAAGGATTACATCAATGCCATATAATTGCAATTCCATGTGATCAACAAGAAAAACATGGTTTTGCACATTCAAGGGACATCTTCTATACAACTTCCGTGTTACGACTGTCTCCCCAAAGGAACTAGTCACATGCATACCAACATCCAAAGATTCAACAGGTAAATCAAGCAATTGAGCATGTTCACGCAATATGTATGAGTGTGTAGATCCAGAATCAATCAAAGAAAGTAATGACAAGGATTGCAAAGTAAAGGTACCTACAATTAAATCCGTATCATTCCTCCCCTCACGCTGAGCATACACTCGAGCCTGGACACCACCCTCAGGTTGAACAGCCACAACATGCACCACATTCCTCCCACCATCATCTCTGCGCTGAAAGTTACCATGATCGTGCCCATGACCTCTCTGCGGTGCAACTACCCCAGAAGCACGTCCCTGACCACCACCAGCGAACAAAGGACACTCCCTCCTCATGTGGTCTGCCGAACCACAATTCCAGCATGAGTTACCTGTCACTGCAATAGGAGCCTGAACCTCCCTCGCTGCTCGAGGACAATCTCGCCTCAAATAGCCACGAGATCCACATGTCCAACACGTGTTCTGATCAACCCTCATCCTATCTCCCTTAACAGGCGCACCATGTCCTCCATTACCACGCGTAGAAGAAGACTGATATCTCTTATCTCCTCCTCTCTTGTTCCGACCACCACCAGAACTATGATCAGTAGCTCTTTTTTCCGTGCTAGAACTAACACCTCTGGAAGACAAACCCAAGTTCTGCTCGAAGTCCTTCGCTCTACCCACAAGCACATCAAAATCTGTATACTCAGCCGCAAGTATAAAAGTCTTCACGTCCGTTACCAATCCTTAACGGAAACGTTCACACCTCTCCCGCTCATCAGAGATTAGCTCAGGTACATACTGACTAAGGCGGACAAACATAATCTCATACTCATCTACTGTCATGCTTCCTTGCACAAGAGACATAAATTCTCATTTCTTCTCATCTAGGGATTGCACACCCAGATACTTTCGCTTGAACGCATTCAAGAAGAACGTCCAAGTCACATCAGTGTCCTCCATTCCAGAGACATTGGTCATCCACCACGTATAAGCATCATCATGCAACAGTGACACCACACAACCCAACTTCTACACATTGTTGCAGTTCATTTGCCCCAAAATTCTCTTGGTGCTTTCCAACTAAGACTCAGATCCTTCTGGAGATAAACTTCTGAACTCAGTCCCTCCCAGACTGCGAAGACGTTCCAAAGGCAATCTCACGTTAGCATCACCCTGATGCACAGCTCCGTGAGCTCCAGCTACTGCTTCCTGAAAGGCTCCAGCAATAGCCTGAATCAACACAGTCATGTCAGGTGCAGCTTGCCCCTGCACACCTTCGGGTCCAACGACCCCAGCACCAGCACCAACACCAGCATTATCACCTCCAGCACCATCACCGCCGGGTGGTCCACCACCAGGGGGAGGAGGTAAATCCACAACATTTTCAGCATTCTCCTCATTCTCTTTCTGAGCCATAGCTCTTGTATTCATTCTCATCTCCTTACGCGGCCCCATTTACAAGAAAACAATGCACTAACACAAATGCAATAAACATAACTAGGCTCAACAAGGTCAGTACTCCAAGTACTCAAGCTCTTTTTCGAAAACAATTCCTTTCATTAGTTTTGATATGGCAATGGGATCCCTTAACACATTCCAACATAGCATATCATCACAATTGAAACCATGCATTACAATTCAGACAACATTCTCCCATTTACACGAGAACTATGCTCTGATACCACCAAATGTAACCCCCTTAGCCTGGCCTAAACGGTTGACCCGAACTACGAAGATTACACGGGGAAAACCAAAGTCAACCCGAAAGTCAACCTTGATTAACGACACTTTTATTTTCTTTTAATCTTGTATAGATGAACATTAACCCTAAGTGAGATCCCATAAAACTTATTTGAAAAAGGCACATCGATTGGATAACATACATGGACTCAATTGCACTTATTACAAGAATAGGGACCAAAATGTAAATTCTGTAAATAGGAGGGTCTTTACTAATTTTTATGTTATCATTATGAAATTAGTCGTGTTACATGCTTCCCTGTCAGATTTCACCTTAATTGGACATCTCAACCTCAAACAATTGCAAACTCAACTCCGAGACTAAAACGTAAAGCTTGCAAACTTCAGCACCATTCAAATCAGTGTCCAACGGTCACCTGTTTCGAAACGACATTGACTGTTCCGAAATGCGGGTTGGTTCCGAGACTGGTTCCAAAACAGGGCATTCCAGTAGCCAAATTGTTTCGGAACAGCCTCCAGCCGTTTCGAAACATGAAGGCCATTACAGGCCCCCGTTTCGAAACGTCAGAGAGTGTTCCGATACGGTTTGCCCAGAAGCTGCAGATTTTGCTGGTTTTTCATACATAAATCCATTCAAACTCATCCTAATGACTATCCGAACATACCAACGAGTCATCAAACCTATAAGGTGCATGTTTAGAACTCCTAAACACATTCATAGCATCAAACATGAAATCTCACATGTCTAGAGGCATGCTTCCTATTATCCAAAACCAAGTAAGCAAAAAAACTTCAAAACAAGCATTTAGAGGCCATTTACAAATTCAAACCAACACAGGAAAAATGCCACAACTTAGAGAGTTCAACACATCTCCCAAAACAAAGTTTAGATTCTCATTGCCAAATTACCAAAACTAATAGTGTATGAAAACATCACCATACATGAGCTTGGATTCCCTTGGACACACTTAGCTCCCTTGTTGCCCTTTAACACCTCAATTATCTGCACTATTGGTAAAAGAGAGAGCGTAAGCACAAATGCTTAGTGAGACATGCTCTAAGTAAACCAACACAATAATGCATTTTTAGAAAACACTTTGAACTAGCTTTTAAACCACATACTCATCTCATTCTTATGTTACCATGCATACTATACAAGCATCTCATGCTTCATTATGTTCAATACAATATATTGGCTCCCAAGTGATATTTCATAATCATTTCAACACAAAACACAATCGGATACGCGGATTACAAGGGTTGTCCCACATGCTTCATACACACTACCGGACTACACAAGGTTCACACTCAAGAGCAATTCCCTCCTTTGATGTGACACTCGTGGTGGAGTATAACGGTACAATCTCAACCCCTCAACACCACTCATCGGTAGTTGTATAATTCCACTAATGAAAGTAAGGGATACATAACACAAGATCCACACACGTACTTTTAACCACCGTTGTGATCTTACCTCACTCGTTAGGGTACTTGGATGGAGTTTACGGTACAATCACAACCCCTCCACATCCAAGGCGACTTTACTTACGGTGCACCCAATCCTATAGACGGCTAACTATATCCGATTCAAGTACTTTAAAACCAATTCATCACTTGCCAATATACATCAAACACCATCATGCATTAACTGTTTTAAAGCATTAATCAAAGCCATTAAACATCATGCATCTCCTTGCATCATTACCAAACTACTAACATGTCAAACCAAGGATCTCTTACCTTGAGCATCCTTCAATACATGGCTTTCAAAACCAGCATTAATCATGGTAAAACATGCTTTCAAAACAAAAATTAAACATGCAATTTATAACCAATGCATCAAACCACTTCATAACACATCCGAGGGAGTTTTTCCGAAACCTTACTCTTGAGCTTATCTAAGTTGTTTAGACTTAAACTAAGCTCCCAAAACCTCCAAATAATCGTTTCAAAGCTAGAAAACCAGGTCCACTCACCAATTTCATTTCGCTAGCTCGCCGAAACGCCAATCAAGCCTTCGGATCAACTCCAAAATTGTCCGAAGATGTCTCCCCTGTTTTAGACGCATCAAAGCAGAGAATTAATGCATCATCATGCATTGAAATCTTTAGCCAACACACCTAAACTCGCTGCTCTACCCAAAACCAACATTTCGGCTACCTAACACAATCAAAATCACCTCCAAACTCTTCCAAAACTTAACCCAACCAAGATCCATCACTTCTAACCATTTCTAAACATCTATTAACATCCAAACTAAACCTAAACTCGTTCTTATACCTCCAGCTATAATAGAACACCAAAAACACATCAAAAACCACCATTTTTATAAGCAAAAACTTAGGAAATACAACATATTCGGGATTAGATTGATAAAACCTCATTTCAAATATCATTAGACATCCAAAATACATTAAAGAATCATCTCAAAACAGATCCCAAACAATCACAACGAAATTCTTCAAGATTTCCTCCAAAAACTTGAGTTTTAAGTCAAAATCATGTTTCCAACATTAAAACCATTTATAAAACTTAAATTAAGGATTGACAATTTAGGAATTTCAGTAAAGAATTGAGTATTTAGAGGAGAAGAACAATCTTACCTCTAAATGATGATTTCTCCTTGATTTGGACCAAATTCCTTGAAAATTTAATGTGGAAATCAAAAGGTTTTGTTGCTAGATTGATTATGAAACAATGAGTGATGGAAATCTCATCAAATGAGGTGAAGATCAAAGTGATTTGTGCTGGAGAAAATGTGTTTGGATGATGGGATTTTGAGAGATAAAGGAATGAGAGAAAATTAGGAAAAGGTAGTTATGAGAATCTAAAAGTAGTTTCCATCTTTATTTTATTTAATTAAAACATTAATTAAATCACCCAAATTAAGGAAAAATCTGGAGAAAAACATTTTGGGTAAATTAGCTCCTTAAAAATTCAAAGTTTCAATCCTTTACAAAACAGTCACCACTAAACTTTTTCAAAAATCGCATTTTAGTCACTACACCGGAATGTAGTATTTCCAAACCTTATTTTGTAAAATTGATTTCACCACTCTCTTATATATATTAAAAGAGGATTTTTATATATTTTTCTATATTTTTAAAGCATCCTGAACTAGGTTTTCCCTAAAACCTCCTTTTATACTCGAACCGTTTCTCAGACCGATCCGACCAAACCCTAAACTTCTAAGCCCAAAATTAGGGTGTTACAACTCTCCCCCTTTTAAGAAATTTTGTCCTCTAAATTTACCTGGAGGAAAAACGTAAGGAAACTGCTTCTTCATGTCATCCTTTATTTCCCACGCGGCTTCCTCAACACCACGATGCTTCCACAACTCCTAAACCAATTCAATGGTCTTGCCTCGAAGAACTTTACTGTCTGAGTCCAGAATCTCAACTGGCTCTTCATCATAGGTTAAGTCTGGATTCAACTCCACTTCCTTCATAGGCATAACATGCGAAGGATCTGATCCATACCTCCAAAGCATAAAGACATGAAACACATTATGAATCTTTTCCAACTCTTGCGGCAACCTTAGCTTGTACGCAATAGGACCCACACGTTCAATCACCTCGTATGGCCCAATATACCTAGGCTCAACTTACCCTTCCGGCCAAACCTCATCACCTTCTTCCAAGGTGAAACCTTCAAAAACACATGGTCACCCACCGTAAACTCAATCTTCTTATGCTTCAAATCCGCGTAAGACTTCTGTCGATCAGAAGCTTCCTTCAACCGCTCACAAACGAGATTCACCTTCTCTATGGTTCATTTCAACAAAGCCGGCATCGAGACCAACTTCTGACTTGTTTCAGCCCAAGAAAGAGGAGTTCTGCACTTCCTCCCATACAAGGCTTCATAAGATGCCATTTGAATACTTTCCTGGAAGCTATTATTATAAGAAAACTCCACCAAAGGCAAATGCTTCGCCCAAGAGCCTTGAAACTCAATCACACAGCACCTCAATATATCTTGAAGCACTTGAATAACACGCTCAGACTGTCCATCCGACTGTGGATGATAAGAAGTACTTGAATTCAGCCGCGTACCCAAAGCTTGATGCAAATATTCCCAAAAACGCGATGTAAACCTCGGATCTCTATCTGACACTATAGACTTTGGCACACCATGGAATCGCACAATCTCAGCAATGTACAACTCTGTAAGCTTATCCTAGGTATACGTAGTATGCACAAGCAAGAAATGCGTACACTTCGTAAGGCGATCCACAATTACCCAAACCGAATTCTTTTACGATGGCGACAAGGCAAACCTGACACGAAGTCCATGGTGATCCTTTCCCACTTCCATTCAGGAATCCTCAACGGTTGCAACAACCCTGAAGGGAACTGATGCCTAGCCTTAACCCGCTGAGAAACCATGCACTTACTCACATACTCCGCAACATCTTTCTTCAAACCCACCCAATAGTACTCATCCTTCAGATCACTATACATCTTTGTACTACCAGGGCGCATAGCAAAAGGACTACTATGAGCTTTAGTCAGAATAGTACGCCTCAACTCCGCATCATTCGGCACTACTATCTGAGTTCCAAAACATAGAACTCCATCATCAATAAAACAGAAATCTGACGGTCTTTCCTCAGTAATATCCTAAACATGTGGCACCAAAGAATCGTCCAACAACTGTTTATCCTTTATCAATGAACCAAAGATGGTTTCACTTGCAATTCAGCCACAAGACCTCCATCTTGCGAAATACTCAAGCTGGCAAACATAGCCCTTAACTCTACTGCCACCTTCCTACTCAAGGCATCCGCTACAACATTAGCTTTTCCCGGATGGTACTCGATCGTCAAATCATAATCTTTAAGCAACTCCACTCAACGTCATTGCCTAAGATTCAACTCTTTCTAAGACATCATATACTTCAAACTCTTGTGATCCGTGTACACAGTACACTTCTCACCATACAAATAATGTCTCCAAATCTTCAAAGCAAAAACCACCGCAGCTAACTCAATATCATGCGTAGGATAATTACGCTCATGCACCTTCAACTGGCGCGATGCATAAGCCACCACCTTACCCTCTTGCATTAACACACACCCCAAACCAACATAGGATGTGTCGCTGTACACCGCAAACTCTTTCCCTGATTCAAGTTGAACCAAGATAGGAGCTTGCGTCAAAGCTGCCTTAAGCTTCTCAAAAGCCTGTTGCCTTGCTTCTGTCCACTCATACTTGACATTCTTTTCCAACTACTTTGTCAAAGGGGCATCAATCTTCAAAAATCCATCCACAAACCTCCGGTAATATCCTGATAACCCAAGGAAACTACGGACTTCATGAACAAACTTAGGAGGCTTCCAATTCATCACCGCCTAAATCTACTGAGGATCAACACGAATACCCTCAGCAGAAACCACATGACCAAGGAAAACAACTTTGTTAAGTCAAAATTCGAAATTGCTCAACTTAGCATAAAGTTGATTCTCCAACAGCGCCTGCAACACAATCCTCAAATGCCCCTCATGCTCCTCCTCAGTACGAGAATACACAAGAATATAATCAATAAACACCACAACAAACTTGTCCAGGTATTCATGGAACACTCTATTCATCATGTCCATAAAAGCTGCAGGAGCATTCGTCAAGCCAAACGGAATTACAAGGAACTCATAATGCACATACCTCATCCTAAAGGCTGTTTTGGCACATCCACATCCTTCACCTTAAGTTGGTAGTAACCTGACCTTAAGTCAATCTTAGAGAACACAGCTGCTCCACAAAACTGATCAAAAAGATCATCAATCCTCGGCAAAGGATATCGATTCTTCATAGTCAACTTGTTCAGTTGACGATAATTGATGCACGTTCTCATAGTGCCATCCTTCTTCTTCACAAACAAGACCGGTGCACCCCAAGGCGACAAACTCGGCCGAATGAAACCACGATCAAGCAACTCCTGAAGTTGCGTCTTCAACTCCTTCAACTCCTTAGGTGCCATTCGGTAAGGATTAATGGACACTGGAGTTGTGTTTTCATACAGCTCAATTCCAAACTCCACCTCACGACTAGGCGACAATCCAGGTAACTCCTCTGGAAACACTCAAGGAAACTCTCGCACAGTCCTGATATCTTGAACGCGCAACTCCTTAGAGCTAGGATTCATCACAAAGGCTAGATAAGCCTCACAACCATGCCTCATCATTCGGCTTGCTTCCAGCGTAGACACCACATTGGCAAGAAACTTCACATTCTCACCAACCACCACTACTTCGTAATCATCCGCAAGTTTCAATGAAACTCGCTTGTTCTCAAAATCCACTACAGCTCGATGTTCAACAAGCCAATCCATACCAAGGATTACATCAAAGCCATAGAATGGCAATTCCATGAGATCATCAAGAAAAACATGGTTTTGCACTTTCAAGGGACATCTTCTATACAACTTCCGTGTTACGACTGTCTCCCCAAAGGAACTAGTCACATGCATACCAACATCCAAAGACTCAACAGGTAAACCAAGCAATTGAGCATGTTCACGCAATATGTATGAGTGTGTAGATCCAGAATCAATCAAAGAAAGTAATGACAAGGATGGCAAAGTAAAGGTACCTGCAATTAAATCCGTATCACTCCTCCCCTCACGCTGAGCATACACTCGAGCCTAGCCACCACCCTCAGGTTGAACAGCCACAACATGCACCACATTCCTCCGACCATCATCTCTGCGCTGAAAGTTACCACGGTCGCGCCCACGACCTCTCTGCGGTTCAAGTACCCCAGAAGCGCGTCCCTGACCACCACCAACAAACAAAGGACACTCCCTCCTCTTGTGGTCTGCCGAACCACAAATCCAGCATGAGTTACCTATCACTGCAACAGGAGCCTGAACCTCCCTTGCTGCTCGAGTACAATCTCGCCTCAAATGGCCACGAGATCCACACGTCCAGCACCTGTTCTGATCAGCCCTTATCCTATCTCCCTTAACAGGCGCACCATGTCCTCTATTACCACGCCTAGAAGAAGACTGATATTTCTTATCTCTCCCTCTCTTGTTCCGACCACCACCAGAACTATGATCAGCAGCTCTTTTGCCCGAGCTAGAACTAACACCTCTAGATGACAAACCAAAGTTCTGCTCGATGTCCTTCGCTCTACTCACAAACACATCAAAATCTGTATACTCAGCCGCAAGCATAAAAGTCTTCACGTCCGTTACCAATCCATAACGGAAACCTTCACACCTCTCCTGTTCATCAGGGATTAGCTCAAGTGCATACTAACTAAGGCGGACAAACTGAATCTCATACTCAGCTACCGTCATGCTTCCTTGCACAAGAGACATAAATTCTCTTTTCTTCTCATCTAGGTATCGCACACCCAGATACTTTCGCTTGAACGCATTCAAGAAGAACGTCCAAGTCACATCAGTGTCTTCCATTCCAGAGACAATGGTCATCCACCACGTATAAGCATCATCATGCAGCAATGACACCACACAACCCAACTTCTCCACATTGTTACAGTTCATTTGCCCCAAAATTCTCTTGGTGCTTTCCAACCAAGACTCAGATCCTTCCGGAGATAAACCTCTGAACTCAGTCCCTCCCAGACTGCGAAGACGTTCCAAAGGAAATCTCACGTTAGCATCGCCCTGATGCGCAGCTCCGTGACCTCCAGCTACTGCTTCCTGAAAGGCTCCAGCAATAGCCTCAATCAACACAATCATGTCAGGTGCAGCTTGCCCATGCACACCTTCGGGTCCAACGACCCCATCACCAGTACCAACACCAGCATTATCACCACCAGCACCATCACCGCTGGGTAGTCCACCACCAGGGGAGGAGGTAAATCCACAACATTTTCAGCATTCTCCTCATTCTCATTCTGAGCCATAGCTCTTGTATTCATTCTCATCTCCTTACGCGGCCCCATTTACAAGAAAACAATGCACTGACACAAATGCAATAAACATAATTAGGCTCAACAAGGTATGTAATCCAAGTACTCAAGCTCTTTTTCGAAAACAATTCCTTTCATTAGTTTTGATATGGCATTGGGATCCCTTAACACATTCCAACATAGCATATCATTACAATTAAAACCATGCATTACAATTCAGACAACATTCTCTCATCCAAATGGCATATCATGCAAATGCACTTACATCACCCACATAGCCATTCCAATTTACACGAGAACTAGGCTCTGAAACCACCAAATGTAACCCCCTTAGCCCGTCCTAGACGGTTGACCCGAACTACGAAGATTACACGGGGAAAACCAAAGTCAACCTGAAAGTCAACCTTGATTAACGACACTTTTATTTTCTTTTAATCTTGTCTAGATGCACATTAACCCTAAGTGAGAACCCACAAAACTTTTTGAAAATGGCACGGCGATTGGATAACAAACATGGACTCAATTGCACTTATTACAAGAATAGGGACCAAAAGGTAAATTCTGTAAATAGGAGGGTCTTTACTGATTTTTATGTTATCATTATGAAATTAGTCGTGTTACATGCTTCCCTGTCAGATTTCACATTAATTGGACATCTCAACCTCATACAATTGCAAACTCAACTTTCGAGACTAAAACGTAAAGCTTGCAAACTTTAGCACCATTCAAATCAGTGCCCAACGGTCACCTGTTTCGAAACGACATTGACCGTTCTAAAATGCAGGTTGGTTCCGAGACTGGTTCCAAAATAGGGCATTCCAGTAGCCAAATCGTTTCAGAACAACCTCCAGTCGTTTCGAAACATGAAGGCCATTACAGGCCCCCGTTTCAAAACGTCAGAGAGTGTTCCGATACGGTTTGCCCAGAAGCTGCATATTTTGCTAGTTTTTCATACATAAATCCATTCAAACTTGTCCTAATGACTATCCGAACATACCAACGAGTCATCAAACCTATAAGGTGCATGCTTAGAACTCCTAAAAACATTCATAGCATCAAACATGAAATCTCACATGTCTAGAGGCATGCTTCCTATTATCCAAAACCAAGTAAGCAGACAAACTTCAAAACAAGCATTTAGAGGCCATTTACAAATTCAAACCATCAAAGGCAAAATGCCACAACTTAGAGAGTTCAACACATCTCCCAAATTACCAAAACTAATAGTGTATGAAAACATCACCATACATGAGCTTGGATTCCCTTGGACACACTTAGCTCCCTTGTTGTCCTTTAACACGTCAATTATCTGCATTATTGGTAAAAGCGAGAGCGTAAGCACAAATGCTTAGTGAGGCATGCTCTAAGTAAACCAACACAATAATGCATTTTTAGAAAACACTTTCAACTAGCTTTTAAACCACATACTCATCTCATTTTCATGTTACCATGCATACTATACAAGCATCTCATGCTTCATTATGTTCAAAACAATATATTGGCTTCCAAGTGATAGTGAATAATCATTTCAACGCAAAACACAATCGGATACACGAATTATAAGCGTTGTCCCACACGCTTCATACACACTACCGGACTACACAAGGTTCACACTCAAGAGCAATTCCCTCCATTGATGTGACACTTGTGGTGGAGTATAACGGTACAATCTCAACCCCTCAACACCACTCATCGGTAGTTGTATAATTCCACTAACAAAAGTAAGGGACACATAACACAAGAGCCACACACGGACTTTTAACAACCGTTGTGATCTTACCTCACTCGTTAGGGTACTTGGATGGAGTTTACGGTGCAATCACAACCCCTCCACATCCAAGGTGACTTTACTTACGGTGCACCCAATCCTATAGCTGGCTAACTATATCTGATTCAAGTACTTTAAAACCATTTCATCACTTGCCAATATACATCAAATACCATCACCACTTCACTATTTTAAAGCATTAATCAAAGCCATTAAACATCATGCATCTCCTTGCATCATTACCAAACTACTAACATGTCAAACCAAGGATCTCTTACCTTGAGCATCCTTCAATACATGTCATTCAAAACCATCATTAATCATGGTAAAACATGCTTTAAAAAACAGAAATTAAACATGCAATTTATAACCAATGCATCAAACCACTTCATAGCAGATCCGAGGGAGTTTTTCTGAAACCTTACTCTTGAGCTTAGCTAAGTTGTTTAGACTTAAACTAAGCTCCAAAAACCTCCAAATAACCGTTTCAAAGCTGGAAAACCATCTCCACTCACCAATTTCATTTCGCTAGCTCGTCGAAACGCCAATCAAGCCTCCGGATCAACTCCAAAAGTGTCCGAAGATGTCTCCCCTGTTTTAGACACATCAAAGGAGAGGATTAATGCATCATCATGCATTGAAATCTTCGGCCAACACACCTAAACTCGTTGTTCTACCCAAAACCAACATTTCGGCTACCTAACACAATCGAAATCACCTCCAAACTCTTCAAAAACTTAACCCAACCAAGATCCATCTATTCTAACCATTTCTAAACATCAATTAACATCAAAATTAAACCTAAACTCGTCCTTATACCTCCAGCTATAACAGAACACCAAAAATACCTCAAAAACCACCATTTTTATAAGCAAAAACTTAGGAAATACAACATATTAGGGAATAGATTGATAAAACCTCATTTCAAACATCGTTAGACATCCAAAATACATTAAAGAATCATCTCAAAACAGAGCCCAAACAATCACAACGAAATTCTTCAAGATTTCCTCAAAAATCTTGAGTTTTAAGTCAAAATCATGTTTCCAACATTAAAACCATTTATAAAACTTAAATTATGGATTGACAACTTGGGAATTTCAGTAAAGAACTGAGTATTTAGAGGTGAAGAACAATCTTACCTCTAAATGATGATTTCTCCTTGATTTGGGCCAAATTCCTTGAAAATTCAATTTGGAAATCAAAAGGTTTTGTTGCTAGATTGATTATGAAACAATGAGTGATGGAAATCTCAACAAATGAGGTGAAGATCAAAGTGATTTGTGATGGAGAAAATATGTTTGGATGATGGGATTTTGAGAGAAAAAGGAATGAGAGAAAATTAGGAAAAGGTAGTTATGAGAATCTAAAAGTAGTTTCCATCTTTATTTTATTTAATTAAAACATTAATTAAATCACCCAAATAAAGGAAAATATGGAGAAAAACATTTTGGGTAAATTAGATCCTTAAAGATTCAAAGTTTCAATCCTTTACAAAAGAGTCACCACTAAACTTTTCAAAAATCGCATTTTAGTCACTTCATCGAAATGTAGTATTTCCAAACCTTATTTTGTAAAATTGATATCACCACTCTCTTATATATATTAAAAGAGGATTTTTTAGATATTTTTCTATATTTTTAAAGCATCCCAAACTAGGTTTTCTCTAAAAGCTCTGTTTCTCAGACCGGTCCGACCAAACCCTAAACTTCTAAGCCCAAAATTGGGGTGTTACATTTTTGGTCTGGATGCTGTAGCATCCTCAGTTCGTGCTGGTGTCGGCTCAATTGTTTGTGTTGTAGTGGTGTTCTTCATAAGGGTTTCCTCAGGATCACTTGGTACGTGTTCTGGCTCAGAAAGTGGGTTTTCTGGTCGTGATGGTTTAGGATTAGTTGCCTTTCTGGTGCATTTCCTTTTCTTTGCCGGAGAGGCTACTAGGTCGGTTTCTTCTTTAGTGGGTGGACAAACGGAGTTTCTTGTTTTGGTTGGGCAGCAGTAGTTTCAGACATCTTCTTTCTCGGAGTCTTCTTCTTAGCAGCAAGTTGGATGGAGCTTGGGTCACTGGGGGACATTGTTCTTGCTGTAGCAGTGGTGGGGGCTTGCAATAACTCCACAGGGAATAGTGGAAAAGAGACGTTCTGGTCTGGTAGGAGTTTGCTTAAGCAAGATGCTATGGCAATATCGCGGTGTTGGGCATACATGAAGTACGCCCGCTGGTGTGCCTTCATCAGGCTGAGCTCAGTGCTCAGTTCTTTTGTTGTTGCCACCAATGTTGCCACTCTTGCTGCAGCAAAACTTTTAGCTCCTTCCTCCATTGTTTGTTGAGGCATGTCTTCATTAAATCTTTGGAGTTCCGTAACGAGGGCTAGAGTCAAACATGTCTTTCCTGAAAGAGTTGTATCTACAAGATCGTCTATGAAGACGTCTTTTCTTTTACACAAGGTTGTGATCAGGTTAGGGAAAACAAGGGGACTACGGGGTCGTTTCAAACAAGCATATACCTCATCCACTATTATCTTTCCTATCTCTATGTGTCTACTATGTATTATCGAGTGAATGAGAAAAAGTCTAGAGATGTGGACGGTGGCAGTGTGTAGTGTAGGCATAAGCTTACGTCTCACAAAGTTGTTCCATACCTTTGCCTTAGGTTTGAGGCGTCCTCTCTCAACTGACTTGTTATTCCTCACAACCGTTCCTTGAAAACATATGTCCTTTAGCACCTCGCGTTGCGTCTGCGCGTCCATTGTCATCACAAAAGAAGTGTGACAGTCTACAGTGTGATGTAGCCCATAGAACTTGCTGATTGCTGCGGCAGTGAACTTTATCTGCTCTCCTCGCACATGAACAATAGATTGTGTTGGACTTGTGAGGTGTGCATAGAATTCCTTTACAAGTGATGTACAAATCTTCTCAGGGTGAGAAGCAAAGGTTTTCCATCCATGTGTGCCAATGACGTCCATTGTAGACTGGTCAAACTGATCTTCTTCCTCTTGAGGGTATTTGAACCCTAGTTCTGGAAGAACATTCCTGTCCTTGAGCTTTGTCCATCCCTCCTTTGCTGCCTCATCAAGAAATTTGGGAATTTCTAGGACTGGTTTTTGTTTGGGACGGTCAGAAGTCTTAGGGGCGATCTTGCAACGAGCCATGGAGTTTTTATTGAAAAATGGGGGGAAGTAAATATGTGAATGGAAAGAAAATGGTGAAGGGTGTTTTGTGTGTTTGGGAGGAAATCGAACAGATGAAGGGAAAAGTTTTGAGTGTTGAAGAAGATAAAGAAGGTGATGGGGCGGTTGATGATGATGAAGGAAATAAGAGGGTTGAAAAATGTGAAAAACTGAACAATTAATGGAACATGGAAGGTGACGGGGACGTGTGTTGGTTTTAAGAGAGAGAAAAATCTTTTGGAGTTAATGTGATGGCTGACGGCTGGAGAGATAATATAGGTTTATGCGGCTAGGGTTTCTCCTCATTAAATAGATGAACATTCTCTCTCTTGCTTTTTGTTTTTCTCTCTCTTTTAAATTCATCATCCCCACTTTTCGGATAAAACCTCCTTATCTTTTTCTTTTCACCCCTTTTCTTCTATCCCTCCAAAAATGGATAAAAACAAACTTATTGTCCTTCTCCCTTTTGCTACCAAGCTCGTAGACGACACGCTCTCCTGCCTCTGTACCTGACATTGTACTAGGAAATAAAAGCTTTGTACGAGGGTCACGTGAAAAGATATGAAAATTAAAAACAAATCTAACATAAAACTAGACTAAAAACAAAAGCATTATTTATGGACATGCTATAGAATAAAAGATAGAGTTTAAAGATGCAAACTTTCAAGGATCATGAAGATCCAGGTGTGACTTGTCTCTAAAGACAGGGGCTCCACTGTACACCTTCAGGCATTGGCCATTGACTTTGAAGACTTCATCGTCGTTCAACTTTTTGATATCCATTGTGCCATGAGGGTACACTTTGTGTATGATGAATGGCCTTGACCACCTCGATTTTAGCTTTCCAGGAAAAAGCTTTAGCTTGGAATTGTAGAGAAGCACTTGTTGACCTTCTGATAAATGCCTTGGAAAAATGTGTTTGTCATGCCACTTCTTAATTTTCTTCTTGTAAATGCGAGCATTCTCATATGCTTGGGCTCTAAATTCCTCCAGCTCGTTAAGCTCTAGCAACCTCTTTTCTCCAGCAAGTTGGGCATCCATGTTGAGTTTCTTGAATTCCCAATAAGCTTTGTGCTCAAGCTCCACGGGTAAATGGCACTCATTGCCAAATACAAGCTTGAAGGGTGACATGCCTAAAGGTGTCTTGAAGGTTGTCCTATATGCCCAAAGTGCTTCATGCAACTTGGGGGACCGGTCATTTCTCTTAGGATTAACCACTTTCTCCAAGATTTGCTTGATTTCACGGTTGGAAACTTTAGCCGGTTTATTTGTCTTCGGATGATATGTTGTAGCAATCTTGTGCCTGACTCCATAACTTTGTAGTGCTTTAGCAATAAGCTTGTTGTCAAAGAGAGTTCCTTCATCACTGATGATTGCTCAGGGTGCTCCGAACCTAGTGAAGATGTTCTTGTGAAGAAAATTCATGACTGTCTTGGAGTCGTTCATTGGGGTGGCAATAGCCTCCTCCCATTTGGACATGTACTCAACTGATAGAAAAATATATAGATCTCCATATGATGCAGGAAACAGACCCATGAAGTCAATTCCCCACACGTCAAAGATTTCAAACTCCAGAATATTTTGCAACGACATTTCATTCTGCCTGGAGATGTTCCCCGTTCTTTGGCATCTGTCACAAGTCTTGTAAAACTCGTGTGCGTCCTTAGAAAGTGTAGGCCATTAGAATCCTGCTAGAAGAACTTTTGCAGCGGTTCTAGCACCACCAAAATGCCCTCCACATAGTGATGAATGACAGTGGTACAAAATGCTATGGTATTCTTCCTATAGGACACATCTCCTTATATTCTGATCTAGACATTGCTTGAACAAGTAGGGTTCATCCCAATAGTAGAATCTTGCATCATTTCTGAATTTCTTAAGTCCCTGGCTAGATAAATCAGGAGGCAAAATACCACTAACAAGATAATTAACAATAACAGCATACCACAAAATTACTGTAGCAGCTAACAGTTTCTCATCAGGGAATTCCTCCTTGATTTCAGTTTCACTACCTTGTGTGATAGCATTTTCTAGCCTAGATAAATGATTAGCTGTCTAGTTCTCACATCCTTTCCTATCTCTAACTTCTAAGTCAAATTCTTGTAGCAAGAGTATCCACCTAATAAGTCTAGGTTTAGAATCCTTTTTAGTCACTAAGTACTTAATGGCTGAATGATCGGTATGAACTATGACCTTAGTGCCTATCAAGTATGGCCTAAACTTATCGAAGGCAAATACTATAGCAAGTAATTCTTTTTCAGTAGTGGTGTAATTGATTTGTGCATCATTCAAAGTGTAACCCCCTTAACCCGGCCTAGACGGTTGACCCGAATTAAGAAAGTCACACGGGGAAAACCAAAGTCAACCCGAAAGTCAACCTTGATTAACGACCCTTTTTTTTTCTTTTTAAACTTGTCTAGATGCAAATTAACCCTAGTTATGATCATACAAACAACATGCTCAAAGATCATAAACATCAGAGATCAAACAGGGACCCAATTGAACAATCTACAACTTTAGGGACCAAATTGTAATTTATGTAAATTATGGGGTCTTAACCCAAATTAATGTTACCAACTTGTAATTAGTCAAGTTTCATGCTTCCCGGCAAATTTTCAGCACAAACGGACTTCTCAAACTCATACAATTGCAAAAACAAGTTTCAGGACCAAAATGCAAACATTTCAAAACATTTAACTGCCAATGCCAGCCCCCCAACGGTCAAGTGTTCCGAAACAGGGAAACCTGTTTCGAAATGCGGGACCGTTCCGCAACGGGTTTCAAAATGAGGGCTGGCAGAGGACTTTCCGTTTCGGAACGATGTCTTCCGTTTCGGACGCATGGGTTGCTACAAGGCACCTGTTCCGAAACGGTAGCTACCGTTCCGATACGGCCTGCACAGAATGCAGAGAAATGGCTGCTAAATCACACAATTGATCAATCATACATGATCCAAATGCTACCAAACTTTACCAGCAAGATATTCCACATACAAGAGACATATTTGCAACAACCATTCATCATATATGAAAAGCCCCAAATCTAAAGGCATGCTTCCTACTCAAGCAAACCATTCATGCACTAAAACCTCCAAACCAAACACATAATGGCCAATTACAAAATCCAGCATTATTAACAACATTAAGCAAACTTAGGGAGTTCAAAACATCTCCCAAAACATCCACATAGGTCCCCCATTGCCAAATACCAAAAGCTAAAGATGTTTAAGAAAACCTTCTCATACATGAGCATAGCTTCCACTTGATTGCTTGCCTTTCTTGCTGCCCTCAATGCACCTTAATGCTCTGCATTATTGGTTTAAGAAAAAGAGAGAGAACGTAAGCAAAAGCTTAGTGAGGAACGCTCATTAAAACCATTCAATAATGCATTAATAAAACTCATTTATAAACCATGCTTCAAGCAACATTAACCATGATCTTAAACATTTAAAACAAGCATCTCATGCTTCAAGTATCATTAATCATGATCATAACATTTCAACAAGCATCTCATGCTTCATGTTCATAACAAGTCATATTGGCAACAAGTGATACGTTTCACATAAGATTCACACATGGACTTTTAAACACCATTGTGATCTTATCCCCATGGACTTTTAAACACCATGGACCCATGGACTTTTAAACACCATGGCAAGGACCACACAAGGACTTTTAACCACCTTTGTGTCCTTAACAAGAATCTCCCAAGGGCTTTTAAACACCTTGGAGTTCTTAAGTAACCAAGGCTTACAAGGACTTTTAACCACCTTGAGCCTTAACCAAGAACCAAGCATGGACTTTTAAACACCATGTTGTTCTTAAACTTTCCAAGATCCACACAAGGACTTTTAACCACCTTTGTGATCTTAACCAAGAACCATCCAAGGACTTTTAACCACCTTTGTGACCTTAACATCACTTGCCAATATGCATCATTAATCAACATTAATCCACTGTTTTAAAGCATTAAACCAAGCCATAAACATCATGCATCTTTAAGCATTAAACCACATTTAAACAATGTTCAAAAACAAGGAACTCTTACCTTGAGCTTCCTTCAACACATGGCTTAAAATCTTAGCAAATAAACATGCTAGATATGCTTTTCAAAACAGATTTAAAATCATGCAAACAACACATTGCATACAACCAAAAACCATGGCCATCACCAAGAGAGTTTTTCCGAAAACTTACTCTTCAGCTTAGCTAAGTTTCTTAGACTTAAACTAAGCTCCCAAACCTCCAAAACACTGGTTTCAAAGCCGAAAACCAAATTCCACTCACCGATTCCGTTTTGCCTCTTGCCGAAACACAAATCATGCTTCCGGATCACCACCACTTGGATCCAAAGATGACTCCCCTGTTTTAAACACATCAAAGGAGAGGATTAATGCATCATCATGCATTAATAGCTTTAATGAAAGCACCTAAACTCGCTGCTCTCATCCACACTCCATTTTCGGCTACCAAACACAACCGAAAATGCATCCAAACAACTCCTCAACAATGCCCAGCCATAAACCATCAAAACTAAACATCCTTTAACATCATTTAACATCTAAAAAGGACCTAATAACATCCTTATACCTCCAGCAACATCAGATCCACAAGATCACCCCAAAACAACCAAGAATCACAAGCTAAACTTAGGAAATTTAACCTATCCGAGATTGCATTAATTAAAACTCAATTCCTTATCAAATTAACATTCATTTAACATCAAAAACACACCTCAAATCACTGCTTTAACAGATCAAACGAAAATTCATCAAAAATCACCAAATCTTGCATTTTAAGCCAAGATCTATCACACAACTTTAAAACCATTTATAAATCATCAATTAAGGATTGAGAACATAGGAATTTCAGTAAAGAACTGAGAGTTTAGAGGAGAAGGACGTTCTTACCTCTAAACTTGAGTTTCTCCTCTTTTAGAACCAAAAAGCTTGAAGAATCAAGTAGCAAATGGTGAGGTTTTGTTGATAAGATGATTAGCAATCAAAAGAGGATTGAAAAGAGAGATTTAAGTGACAAAATCAGAAGAAAAACTCTGGAGAAAAGGTGTTTGGGTTGAGAGAAAATGAGAGAAAGGAAAATGAGATTTTAGGAAAAATTAGTTAGAAATAACTTCCCTCCACTTTCCTTTTGTTTAAAAATCAGAATTAAATCATTAAATATCTTAGAAAAATCTGGAGAAACTCCCTTTGGGTAAATAGCTCCTTAAAGATTAAAAGTTTCAATCCTTTCTAAAATAGTCACGCAGTTTTCAAAAATTACATTTTGGTCACTAGCCAAAATGTCGCCCTTCCAAACCTCATTTTGTAAAATTGATTTCACAGTTCACTAATATATATTAAAAGAGGATTTTAGAACATTTTTCCATATTTTTAATGCAACCCGAACTAGGCTTTCCTAATTTCACCTTTATATATTCGAACAGCACTTTGACCGAACCGGTCAACGCCCAAACTTCTAAGCCCAAAACCGGGGCGTTGCAACTCTCCCCCCTTAAGAAATTTCGTCCTCGAAATTTACCTGAAGGAAAGAGATAAGGAAACTGCTTCAGCATGTCATCCTTCCGCTCCCACGTGGCTTCCTTAACACCGCGATGCTTCCACAGCACCTTTACCAACTCAATGGTCTTGCCACGAAGAACCTTGCTATCCGCATCCAGAACCTTCACCGGTTCCTCATCATAGGTCAGATCCGGATTCAATTCCACTTCCTCCACAGGCATCACATGCGAAGGATCAGATCTATACTTCTGGAGCATAGAAACATGAAACACATCATGAATCCTCTCCAACTCTTGAGGTAACCTCAACCGATACGCAACAGGACCCACACGCTCAATCACCTAGTATGGTTTAATGTACCTAGGGCTCAACTTACCCTTTCGACCAAACCTCATCACCTTCTTCCAAGGCGAAACCTTCAAGAACACACGATCACCTACCGCATACTCAATCTCCTTACGCTTCAAATCCGCGTAAGACTTTTGCCGATCAGAGGCTGCCTTCAACCGCTCACAAATGAGCTTCACCTTCTCGGTGGTTCCCTTCAACAAAGCCGGCATCGAAACCAACTTTTGACCCGTTTCAGCCCAACAAAGAGGAGTCCTACACTTCCTCCCGTACAAAGCCTCATAAGGTGCCATTTGAATACTCACCTGATAACTATTGTTATGAGCAAACTCCACCAAAGGCAAATGCTTCTCCCAGGAGCCCTGAAACTCAATCACGCAGCACCTCAACATATCCTCCAAAATCTGGATAACACGCTCAGACTGACCATCCGACTGAGGATGATAGGATGTACTGAAATTCAACCTTGTACCCAAAGCTTGATGCAAACAGTGCCAGAAACGCGATGTGAACCTCGGATCCCTATCCGACACAATCGACTTAGGCACACCATGCAGCCGCACAATCTCAGCAATGTACAGCTCTGCAAGCTTATCCAAGGAAAATGTAGTATGCACAGGCAAGAAATGCGCACACTTCGTCAGGCGATCTACAATCACCCAAACCGAATTCTTCTTCGATGGTGACAAAGGTAAACCAGATACAAAATCCATGGTAACCCTATCCCACTTCCACTCAAGGACTCTCAACGGTTGCAACAACCCTGAAGGAACCTGATGCTCAGCCTTAACCCGCTGACACACCAAAAACTTGCTCACAAACTCTGCAACATCCTTTTTCAAACCCACCCAATAGTGCTCATCCCGAAGATCACGATACATCTTGGTACTACCAGTGTGCATAGCAAAAGGACTACTATGACCTTCAGTTAGAATAGCACGCCTCAACTCAGCATCATTGGGCACTACTATTCGACTCCCAAAACACAACACACCATCATCATTAAAGCAGAATTCCTAAGGTCTTCCCTCCGCGATATCCTGAACATGAGGCACCAAGGAATCATCCAGCAACTGCTTTTCCTTGATCAACTGAACCAAAGATGGTTTCACTTGCAACTCAGCCACAAGACCACCATCACGCGAAATACTCAAACTGGCAAACATAGCCCTCAGCTCAATAGCTACCTTCCTACTCAAGGCATCCGCAACAACATTAGCTTTTCTAGGATGGTACTCAATCGTCAAATCATAATCCTTGAGCAACTCCAACCAACGCCGCTGCCTAAGATTCAACTCCTTCTGAGACATCAAATACCTCAAACTCTTGTGATCCGTGTACACAGTACACTTCTCACCATACAGATTATGTCTCCAGATCTTCAGAGCAAAAACCACTGCAGCCAACTCAATATCATGCGTAGGATAATTGCGCTCATGCACCTTCAACTGCCGCGATGCATAAGCCACAACCTTACCCTCTTGCATCAGCACACATCCCAAACCAACATAGGACGCATCACTATAGACCACATACTCCTTCCCTGATTCAGGCTGAACCAAGATAGGAGCTTGCGTCAAAGCCGCCTTAAGCTTCTCAAAAGCCTACTGTCTCGCTTCCGTCCACTCATACTTAACATCCTTTTGCAACAACTTTGTCAAAGGTGCAGCAATCTTAGAAAACCCATCCACAAACCTCCGGTAGTATCCCGCCAAACCAAGGAAACTACGAACCTCATGAACAGACTTAGGAACCTTCCAGTTCATCACCGCCTCAATCTTCTGAGGATCAACACGAATCCCCTCAGCAGAAACTACATGCCCAAGAAACACCACCTCCTTAAGCCAGAACTCACACTTGCTCAACTTAGCATAAAGTTGATTCTCCAACAAAGCTTGCAGCACAATCCTCAAATGCTCTTCATGCTCCTCCTCAGTACGCGAGTACACGAGGATATCATCAATGAACACCACAACGAACTTGTCCAGGTATTCATGAAACACACGGTTCATCATGTCCATGAAAGCAGCAGGAGCATTTGTTAAACCAAACGGCATCACAAGGAACTCATAATGCCCATACCTTGTCCTGAAAGCTGTCTTAGGCACATCCACATCCTTTACCTTCAACTGGTAATACCCTGACCTCAAGTCAATCTTAGAGAACACAACAGCTCCCCGAAATTTATCAAAGAGATAATCAATTCTCGGCAAAGGATACCGATTCTTGATAGTCAACTTGTTCAGCTGACGGTAATCAATTCACATTCTCATAGTGCCATCCTTCTTCTTCACAAACAAGATCGGTGCTCCCCAAGGTGACACACTTGGCCGAATGAAACCACGATCAAGCAACTCTTGCAACTGTGTCTTTAGCTCCTTCAGCTCCTTAGGTGCCATTCTATAAGGGGTAATGGACACATGAGTTGTATTCTCATACAGCTCAATTCCAAACTCCACCTCGCGATTACGAGGTAAGCCAGGCAACTCCTCAGGAAACACACCAGGAAACTCCTTCACAACTCTGATATCTTGCACCCGCAACTCCTTTGAGCTAGGATTCATTACAAAAGCTAGGTAAGCTTCACAACCTTGCCTCAGCATCCTGTTTGCCTCCAAGGTAGACACCATATTGGCAAGAAACTTCACATTCTCACCAACCACAACAACTTCATAATCATCCGCAAGCTTCAGCGAAACTCGCTTATTTTCACAATCCACAACAGCACGATGCTCAGCAAGCCAATCCATACCAAGGATCACATCAAAACCATAGAAAGGCAGCTCCATAAGGTCAACAAGAAAAACATGTTCTTGAACAACCAAAGGACACCTTCTATACAACTTTCGAGTCACAACAGTCTCGCCAAAAGAACTAGTGACACGAACTCCAACATCCAAAGACTCAACAGGCAAACCAAGCAATTCAGCATGCTCACGCAAAATGTATGAATGCGTAGATCCAGAATCTATCAAGGAAAGTAATGACAAGGATTGCAAAGTAAAGGTACCTGCAATCACATCTGCGTCATTCCTCCCCTCCCGCTGAGCATACACCCTAGCTTGACCTCCACCTTCAGGCCGAATAGCCACAACATGGGCCACTCCTCGACCACCTTCCTCTCTTCTCTGAAAGTTACCACGGCCGCGCCCACGACCTCTCTGCGGTGCAGCAACAACAGGAGCACGCACTTGGCCACCGTCCAACATAGGACACTCTCGCCTCAAGTGATCCGTAGATCCACAATTCCAGCATCCGTTACCAGCTGCCGCAACAGGAGCTTGCACCTCTCTCACAGCACGAGGGCAATCACGCTTCATATGACCATGTGATCCACAAATCCAACAAGCACTCGGATCAGCTCTAGCATTGCCTCCCCGAGCAGGTGCTCCACCACCTCTCTTGGCTGAGGACTGATACTTCTGATCACGTCCCCTCTTGTTCCGTCCACCACCGGAACTATGCTCAGCAGCTCGCTTTCCAGCACTATAACCAGCACTTTTGGCAGATAAACCCAAGTTCATCTCAATATCCTTAGCTCGGCCCACCAACACATCAAAATCATCATACTCAGTGGCCAGCACATACATCTTCACATCCGTCACTAAACCATAACGGAATCTTTCGCACCTCGCCCGCTCATCAGGTACCAGCTCATGTGCATATTGACTGAGTCTAACAAACTGAACTTCATACTCAGCCACAATCATGCTCCCTTGGGTAAGAGACATGAACTCTCGCTTCTTTTCATCCAGGTACCTTACACCAAGATACCTCCTCCTGAACACATTCTGGAAGAATGTCCAAGTTACATCAGCATCAGCCATCCCAACAATAGTGGTTGTCCACCACCTATAAGCATCATCCTGTAGTAAAGATACTACACAACCCAGCTTTTGCACATTAGTGCAACTCATCTGACCCAAGATCCTCTTGGTACTCTCCATCCAGGATTCAGAACCTTCTGCAGACAAACCCCTGAACTCAGTCCCTCCTAGACTGCGTAAGCGCTCCAAGGGTAGTCTCACTCCAGCATCTCCCTGATGCCCAGCTCCTTGAGCTCCAGCTACTGCTGCTCGAAAAGCACCAGCAATAGCTTGCACCAACATCGTCATGTCAGGCATAGCTTGCCCCTGACCAACCTCAGGTCCAGCGACCCCAGCACCAGCTGCAGCTTCAGCTCTTTCACCCTCAGCACCACCACCACCAGGTGGAGGAGGTAACACCGCACTTCCCGCATTCTCCTCATTCTCATTCTCATTCGGAGCCATAGCTCGCACATTACTCCTCAACTCTCTACGAGGGGCCATACTCTAACCATGCAATCACAATGCAAATAAACAAAGTCAGGTCCAGCAAGGTAAGCAATCCAAGTACTCAAGCTCATTTTCATTTAAAATCAACACCATTTCATTAGCTTTGATTTGGCAATGGGTACCCACAACATGCTTCACCACAGCATACAACTCAATTGCATCAAAATTACAAACCACTTATCATGCTTTAACTCATCAAGCATACATAGCATACATACTTCAATCATGCACATAACCATTCCCAATTACTCGAGAACTCAGCTCTGATACCACCAAATGTAACCCCCTTAACCCGGCCTAGACGGTTGACCCGAATTAAGAAAGTCACACGGGAAAACCAAAGTCAACCCGAAAGTCAACCTTGATTAACGACCCTTTTTTTTCTTTTTAAACTTGTCTAGATGCACATTAACCCTAGTTATGATCATACAAACAACATGCTCAAAGATCATAAACATCAGAGATCAAACAGGGACCCAATTGAACAATTTACAACTTTAGGGACCAAATTGTAATTTCTGTAAATTATGGGGTCTTAACCCAAATTAATGTTACCAACTTGTAATTAGTCAAGTTTCATGCTTCCCGGCAAATTTTCAGCACAAACGGATTTCTCAAACTCATACAATTGCAAAAACAAGTTTTAGGACCAAAATGCAAACATTTCAAAACATTTAACTGCCAATGCCAGCCCCCCAACGGTCAGGTGTTCCGAAACAGGGAAACCTGTTTCGAAACGCGGGATCGTTCCGCAACGGGTTTCGAAACGAGGGCTGGCAGAGGACTTTCCGTTTCGGAACGATGTCTTCCGTTTCGGACGCCTGGGTTGCTACAAGGCACCTGTTCCAAAACGGTAGCTACCGTTCCGATACGGCCTGCACAGAATGCAGAGAAATTGCGGCTAAATCACACAATTGATCAATCATACATGCTCCAAATGCGACCAAACTTTACCAGCAAGACATTCCACATACAAGAGACATATTTGCAACAACCATTCATCATTATATCATCATATATGAAAAGCCCCAAATCTAAAGGCATTCTTCCTACTCAAGCAAACCATTCATGCACTAAAACCTCCAAACCAAACACATAATGGCCAATTACAAAATCCAGCATTATTAACAACATTAAGCAAACTTAGGGAGTTCAAAACATCTCCCAAAACATCCACATAGGCCCCCCATTGCCAAATGCCAAAAGCTAAAGATGTTTAAGAAAACCTTCCCATACATGAGCTTAGCTTCCACTTGATTGCTTGCCTTCCTTGCTGCCCTCAATGCACCTTAATGCTCTGCATTATTGGTTTAAGAAAAAGAGAGAGCGCGTAAGCAAAAGCTTAGTGAGGAACGCTCATTAAAACCATTCAATAATGCATTCATAAAACTCATTTATAAACCATGCTTCAAGCAACATTAACCATGATCTTAAACATTTAAAACAAGCATTTCATGCTTCAAGTATCATTAATCATGCTCATAACATTTCAACAAGCATCTCATGCTTCATGTTCATAACAAGTCATATTGGCAACAAGTGATACGTTTCATATAAGATTCACACATGGACTTTTAAACACCATTGTGATCTTATCCCCATGGACTTTTAAACACCATGGACCCTGGACTTTTAAACACCATGGCAAGGACCACACAAGGACCTTTAACCACCTTTGTGTCCTTAACAAGAATCTCCCAAGGACTTTTAAACACCTTGGAGTTCTTAAGTAACCAAGGCTTACAAGGACTTTTAACCACCTTGAGCCTTAACCAAGAACCAACCATGGACTTTTAAACACCATGTTGTTCTTAAACTTTCCAAGATCCACACAAGGACTTTTAACCACCTTTGTGATCTTAACCAAGAACCATCCAAGGACTTTTAACCACCTTGATGTTCTTAAATATACAAGGCTCACACAAGGACTTTTAACCACCTTTGTGACCTTAACATCACTTGCTAATATGCATCATTAATCAACATTAATCCACTGTTTTAAAGCATTAAACCAAGCCATAAACATCATGCATCTTTAAGCATTAAACCACATTTAAACAATGTTCAAAAACAAGGAACTCTTACCTTGAGCTTCCTTCAACACATGGCTTAAAATCTCAGCAAATAAACATGCTAGATATGCTTTTCAAAACAGATTTAAAATCATGCAAACAACACATTGCATACAACCAAAAACCATGGCCATCACCAAGAGAGTTTTTCCGAAAACTTACTCTTGAGCTTAGCTAAGTTGCTTAGACTTAAACTAAGCTCCCAAACCTCCAAAACACTGGCTTCAAAGCCGAAAACCAAATTCCACTCACCGATTCCGTTTCGCCTCTTGCCGAAACACAAATCAAGCTTCCGGATCACCACCACTTGGATCCAAAGATGACTCCCCTGTTTTAAACACATCAAAGCAGAGGATTAATGCATCGTCATGAATTAATAGCTTTAATGAAAGCACCTAAACTCGCTGCTCTCATCCACACTCCATTTTCGGCTACCAAACACAATCGAAAATGCATCCAAAAAACTCCTCAACAATGCCCAGCCATAAACCATCAAAACTAAACATTCTTAAACATCATTTAACATCTAAAAAGGACCTAATAACATCCTTATACCTCCAGCAACATCAGATCCACAAGATCACCCCAAAACAACCAAGAATCACAAGCTAAATTTAGGAAATTCAACCTATCCGGGATTGCATTAATTAAAACTCAATTGCTTATCAAATTAACATTCATTTAACATCAAAAACACACCTCAAATCACTGCTTTAACAGATTAAACGAAAATTCATCAAAAATCACCAAATCTTGCATTTTAAGCCAAGATCCATCACACAACTTTAAAACCATTTATAAATCATCAATTAAGGATTGAGAACTTAGGAATTACAGTGAAGAACTGAGAGTTTAGAGGAGAAGGACGTTCTTACCTCCAAACTTGAGTTTCTCCTCTTTTAGAACCAAAAAGCTTGAAGAATCAAGTAGCAAATGGTGAGGTTTTGTTGATAAGATGATTAGCAATCAAAAGAGGATTGAAAAGAGAGATTTAAGTGACAAAATCAGAAGAAAAACTCTGAGAGAAAAGGTGTTTGGGTTGAGAGAAAATGAGAGAAAGGAAAATGAGATTTTAGGAAAAATTAGTTAGAAATAACTTCCCTCCACTTTCCTTTTGTTTAAAAATCAGAATTAAATCATTAAATATCTTAGAAAAATCTGGAGAAACTCCCTTTGGGTAAATAGCTCCTTAAAGATTCAAAGTTTCAATCCTTTCTAAAACAGTCACACAGTTTTCAAAAATTACATTTTGGTCACTAACCAAAATGTCGCCCTTCCAAACCTCATTTTGTAAAATTGATTTCACAGTTCACTAATATATATTAAAAGAGGATTTTAGAACATTTTTCCATATTTTTAATGCAACCCGAACTAGGATTTCCTAATTTCACCTTTATATATTCGAACAGCACTTTGACCGAACCGGTCAACGCCCAAACTTCTAAGCCCAAAACCGGGGCGTTACAACTCTCCCCCCTTAAGAAATTTCGTCCTCGAAATTTACCTGAAGGAAAGAGATAAGGAAACTACTTCAGCATGTCATCCTTCCGCTCCCACGTGGCTTCTTCAACACCGCGATGCTTCCACAACACCTTTACCAACTCAATGGTCTTGCCACGAAGAACCTTGCTATCCGCATCCAGAACCTTCACCGGTTCCTCATCATAGGTCAGATTCGGATTCAATTCCACTTCCTCCACAGGCATCACATGCGAAGGATCAGATCTATACTTCCGGAGCATAGAAACATGAAACACATCATGAATCCTCTCCAACTCTTGAGGTAACCTCAACCGATACGCAACAGGACCCACACGCTCAATCACCTCGTATGGTCCAATGTACCTAGGGCTCAACTTACCCTTTCGACCAAACCTCATCATCTTCTTCCAAGGTGAAACCTTCAAGAACACACGATCACCTACCGCATACTCAATCTCCTTACGCTTCAAATCCGCGTAAGACTTTTGCCGATCAGAGGCTGCCTTCAACCGCTCACAAATGAGCTTCACCTTCTCGGTGGTTCCCTTCAACAAAGCCGGCATCGAAACCAACTTTTGACCCGTTTCCGCCCAACAAAGAGGAGTCCTACACTTCCTCCCGTACAAAGCCTCATAAGGTGCCATTTGAATACTCGCCTGATAACTATTGTTATAAGCAAACTCCACCAAAGGCAAATGCTTCTCCCAGGAGCCCTGAAACTCAATCACGCAGCACCTCAACATATCCTCCAAAATCTGGATAACACGCTCAGACTGACCATCCGACTGAGGATGATAGGATGTACTGAAATTCAACCTTGTACCCAAAGCTTGATGCAAACACTGCCAGAAACGCGATGTGAACCTCGGATCCCTATCCGACACAATCGACTTAGGCACACCATGCAGCCGCACAATCTCAGCAATGTACAGCTCTGCAAGCTTATCCAAGGAAAACGTAGTATGCACAGGCAAGAAATGCGCACACTTCGTCAGGCGATCTACAATCACCCAAACCGAATTCTTCTTCGATGGTGACAAAGGTAAACCAGATACAAAATCCATGGTAACCCTTTCCCACTTCCACTCAGGGATTCTCAACGGTTGCAACAACCCTGAAGGAACCTGATGCTCAGCCTTAACCCGCTGACACACCAAACACTTGCTCACAAACTCCGCAACATCCTTTTTCAAACCCACCCAATAGTACTCATCCCGAAGATCACGATACATCTTGGTACTACCAGGGTGCATAGGAAAAGGACTACTATGACCTTCAGTCAGAATAGCACGCCTCAACTCAGCATCATTGGGCACTACTATTCGACTCCCAAAACACAACACACCATCATCATTAAAGCAGAAATCCGAAGGTCTACCCTCCGCGATATCCTGAACATGAGGCACCAAGGAATCATCTAGCAACTGCTTTTCCTTGATCAACTGAACCAAAGATGGTTTCACTTGCAACTCAGCCACAAGACCACAATCACGCGAAATACTCAAACTGGCAAACATAGCCCTCAGCTCAACAGCTACCTTCCTACTCAAGGCATCCGCAATAACATTAGCTTTTCCAGGATGGTACTCAATCGTCAAATCATAATCCTTGAGCAACTCCAACCAACGCCGCTGCCTAAGATTCAACTCCTTCTGAGACATCAAATACCTCAAACTCTTGTGATCCGTGTACACAGTACACTTCTCACCATACAGATTATGTCTCCAGATCTTCAGAGCAAAAACCACTGCAGCCAACTCAATATCATGCGTAGGATAATTGCGCTCATGCACCTTCAACTGCCGCGATGCATAAGCCACAACCTTACCCTCTTGCATCAGCACACATCCCAAACCAACATAGGACGCATCACTATAGAGCACATACTCCTTCCCTGATTCAGGCTGAACCAAGATAGGAGCTTGCGTCAAAGCCGCCTTAAGCTTCTCAAAAGCCTGCTGTCTCGCTTCCGTCCACTCATACTTAACATCCTTTTGGAACAACTTTGTCAAAGGTGCAGCAATCTAAGAAAACCCATCCACAAACCTCCGGTAGTATCCCGCCAAACCAAGGAAACTACGAACCTCATGAACAGACTTAGGAACCTTCCAGTTCATCACCGCCTCAATCTTTTGAGGATCAACACGAATCCCCTCAGCAGAAACTACATGCCCAAGAAACACCACCTCCTTAAGCCAGAACTCACACTTGCTCAACTTAGCATAAAGCTGATTCTCCAACAAAGCTTGCAGCACAATCCTCAAATGCTCTTCATGCTCCTCCTCAGTACGCGAGTACACGAGGATATCATCAATGAACACCACAACGAACTTGTCCAGGTATTCATGAAACACACGGTTCATCATGTCTATGAAAGCAGCAGGAGCATTTGTTAAACCAAACGGCATCACAAGGAACTCATAATGCCCATACCTTGTCCTGAAAGCTGTCTTAGGCACATCCACATCCTTTACCTTCAACTGGTAATACCCTGACCTCAAGTCAATCTTAGAGAACACAGCAGCTCCCCGAAATTGATCAAAGAGATCATCAATTATCGGCAAAGGATACCGATTCTTGATAGTCAACTTGTTCAGCTGACGGTAATCAATGCACATTCTCATAGTGCCATCCTTCTTCTTCACAAACAAGACCGGTGCTCCCCAAGGTGACACACTTGGCCGAATGAAACCACGATCAAGCAACTCTTGCAACTGTGTCTTTAGCTCCTTCAGCTCCTTAGGTGCCATTCTATAAGGGGTATTGGACACAGGAGTTGTATTCTCATACAGCTCAATTCCAAACTCCACCTCGCGATTAGGAGGTAAGCCAGGCAACTCCTCAGGAAACACACCAGGAAACTCCTTCACAACTCTGATATCTTGCACCCGCAACTCCTTTGAGCTAGGATTCATTACAAAAGCTAGGTAAGCTTCACAACCTTGCCTCAGCAAACTGTTTGCCTCCAAGGTAGACACCATATTGGCAAGAAACTTCACATTCTCACCAAACACAACAACTTTATAATCATCCGCAAGCTTCAGCGAAACTAGCTTATTTTCACAATCCACAACAGCACGATGCTAAGCAAGCCAATCCATACCAAGGATCACATCAAAACCATAGAAAGGCAGCTCCATAAGGTCAACATGAAAAACATGTTCTTGAACAACTAAAGGACACCTACTATACAACTTTCGAGTCACAACAGTCTCCCCAAAAGATCTAGTAACACGAACTCCAACATCCAAAGACTCAACAGGCAAACCAAGCAATTCAGCATGCTCACGCAAAATGTATGAATGCGTAGATCCAGAATCTATCAAGGAAAGTAATGACAAGGATTGCAAAGTAAAGGTACCTGCAATCACATCCGCGTCATTCCTCCCCTCCCGCTGAGCATACACCCTAGCTTGACCTCCACCTTCAGGCTGAATAGCCACAACATGGGCCACTCCTCTACCACCTTCCTCTCTTCTCTGAAAGTTACCACGGTCGCGCCCACGACCTCTTTGCGGTGCAGCAACAACAGGAGCACGCACTTGGCCACCGGCCAACATAGGACACTCTCGCCTCAAGTGATCCGTAGATCAACAATTCCAGCATCCGTTACCAGCTTCCGCAACAGGAGCTTGCACCTCTCTCACAGCACGAGGGCAATCACGCTTCATATGACCACGTGATCCACAAATCCAACAAGCACTCGGATCAGCTCTAGCGTTGCCTCCCCGAGCAGGTGCTCCACCACCTCTCTTGTCTGAGGACTGATACTTCTGATCACGTCCCCTCTTGTTCCGTCCACAACCGGAACTCTACTCAGCAGCTCGCTTTCCAGCACTAGAACCAGCACTTTTGGCAGATAAACCCAAGTTCATCTCAATATCCTTAGCTCGGCCCACCAACACATCAAAATCATCATACTCGGTGGCCAGCACATACATCTTCACATCCGTCACTAAACCATAACGGAATCTTTCGCACCTCGCCCGCTCATCAGGTACCAGCTCAGGTGCATATTGACTGAGTCTAACAAACTGAACTTCATACTCAGCCACAGTCATGCTCCCTTGGGTAAGAGACATGAACTCTCGCTTCTTTTCATCCAGGTACCTTACACCAAGATACCTCCTCCTGAACACATTCTGGAAGAATGTCCAAGTTACATCAGCATCAGCCATCCCAACAATAGTGGTTGTCCACCACCTATAAGCATCATCCTGTAGTAAAGATACTACACAACCCAGCTTTTGCACATTAGTGCAACTCATCTGACCCAAGATCCTCTTGGTACTCTCCATCCAGGATTCAGAACCTTCTGCAGACAAACCCCTGAACTCAGTCCCTCCTAGACTGCGTAAGCGCTCCAAGGGTAGTCTCACTCCAGCATCTCCCTGATGCCCAGCTCCTTGAGCTCCAGCTACTGCTGCTCGAAAAGCACCAGCAATAGCTTGCACCAACATCGTCATGTCAGGCATAGCTTGCCCCTGACCAACCTCAGGTCCAGCGACCCCAGCACCAGCTGCAGCTTCAGCTCTTTCACCCTCAGCACCACCACCACCAGGTGGAGGAGGTAACACCGCACTTCCCGCATTCTCCTCATTCTCATTCTCATTCGGAGCCATAGCTCGCACATTACTCCTCAACTCTCTACGAGGGGCCATACTCTAACCATGCAATCACAATGCAAATAAACAAAGTCAGGTCCAGCAAGGTAAGCAATCCAAGTACTCAAGCTCATTTTCATTTAAAATCAACACCATTTCATTAGCTTTGATTTGGCAATGGGTACCCACAACATGCTTCACCACAGCATACAACTCAATTGCATCAAAATTACAAACCACTTATCATGCTTTAACTCATCAAGCATACATAGCATACATACTTCAATCATGCACATAACCATTCCTAATTACTCGAGAACTCAGCTCTGATACCACCAAATGTAACCCCCTTAACCCGGCCTAGACGGTTGACCCGAATTAAGAAAGTCACACGGGAAAACCAAAGTCAACCCGAAAGTCAACCTTGATTAACGACCCTTTTTTTTCTTTTTAAACTTGTCTAGATGCACATTAACCCTAGTTATGATCATACAAACAACATGCTCAAAGATCATAAACATCAGAGATCAAACAGGGACCCAATTGAACAATTTACAACTTTAGGGACCAAATTGTAATTTCTGTAAATTATGGGGTCTTAACCCAAATTAATGTTACCAACTTGTAATTAGTCAAGTTTCATGCTTCCCGGCAAATTTTCAGCACAAACGGATTTCTCAAACTCATACAATTGCAAAAACAAGTTTTAGGACCAAAATGCAAACATTTCAAAACATTTAACTGCCAATGCCAGCCCCCCAACGGTCAGGTGTTCCGAAACAGGGAAACCTGTTTCGAAACGCGGGATCGTTCCGCAACGGGTTTCGAAACGAGGGCTGGCAGAGGACTTTCCGTTTCGGAACGATGTCTTCCGTTTCGGACGCCTGGGTTGCTACAAGGCACCTGTTCCAAAACGGTAGCTACCGTTCCGATACGGCCTGCACATAATGCAGAGAAATGGCTGCTAAATCACACAATTGATCAATCATACATGCTCTAAATGCTACCAAACTTTACCAGCAAGACATTCCACATACAAGAGACATATTTGCAACAACCATTCATCATTATATCATCATATATGAAAAGCCCCAAATCTAAAGGCATGCTTCCTACTCAAGCAAACCATTCATGCACTAAAACCTCCAAACCAAACACATAATGGCCAATTACAAAATCCAGCATTATTAACAACATTAAGCAAACTTAGGGAGTTCAAAACATCTCCCAAAACATCCACATAGGTCCCCCATTGCCAAATGCCAAAAGCTAAAGATGTTTAAGAAAACCTTCCCATACATGAGCTTAGCTTCCACTTGATTGCTTGCCTTCCTTGCTGCCCTCAATGCACCTTAATGCTCTGCATTATTGGTTTAAGAAAAAGAGAGAGAGCGTAAGCAAAAGCTTAGTGAGGAACGCTCATTAAAACCATTCAATAATGCATTCATAAAACTCATTTATAAACCATGCTTCAAGCAACATTAACCATTATCTTAAACATTTAAAACAAGCATCTCATGCTTCAAGTATCATTAATCATGCTCATAACATTTCAACAAGCATCTCATGCTTCATGTTCATAACAAGTCATATTGGCAACAAGTGATACGTTTCACATAAGATTCACACATGGACTTTTAAACACCATTGTGATCTTATCCCCATGGACTTTTAAACACCATGAGCCTTAACCAAGAACCAACCATGGACTTTTAAACACCATATTGTTCTTAAACTTTCCAAGATCCACACAAGGACTTTTAACCACCTTTGTGATCTTAACCAAGAACCATCCAAGGACTTTTAACCACCTTGATGTTCTTAAATATACAAGGCTCACACAAGGACTTTTAACCACCTTTGTGACCTTAACATCACTTGCCAATATGCATCATTAATCAACATTAATCCACTGTTTTAAAGCATTAAACCAAGCCATAAACATCATGCATCTTTAAGCATTAAACCATATTTAAACAATGTTAAAAAACAAGGAACTCTTACCTTGAGCTTCCTTCAACACATGGCTTAAAATCTCAGCAAATAAACATGCTAGATATGCTTTTCAAAACAGATTTAAAATCATGCAAACAACACATTCCATACAACCAAAAACCATGGCCATCACCAAGAGAGTTTTTCCGAAAACTTACTCTTGAGCTTAGCTAAGTTGCTTAGACTTAAACTAAGCTCCCAAACCTCCAAAACACTGGTTTCAAAGCCGAAAACCAAATTCCACTCACCGATTCCGTTTCGCCTCTTGCCGAAACACAAATCAAGCTTCCGGATCACCACCACTTGGATCCAAAGATGACTCCCCTGTTTTAAACACATCAAAGCAGAGGATTAATGCATCATCATGCATTAATAGCTTTAATGAAAGCACCTAAACTCGCTGCTCTCATCCACACTCCATTTTCGGCTACCAAACACAATCGAAAATGCATCCAAACAACTCCTCAACAATGCCCAACCATAAACCATCAAAACTAAACATCCTTTAACATCATTTAACATCTAAAAAGGACCTAATAACATCCTTATACCTCCAGCAACATCAGATCCACAAGACCACCCCAAAATAACCAAGAATCACAAGCTAAACTTAGGAAATTCAACCTATCCGGGATTGCATTAATTAAAACTCAATTCCTTATCAAATTAACATTCATTTAACATCAAAAACACACCTCAAATCACTGCTTTAACAGATCAAACGAAAATTCATCAAAAATCACCAAATCTTGCATTTTAAGCCAAGATCCATCACACAACTTTAAAACCATTTATAAATCATCAATTAAGGATTGAGAACTTAGGAATTTCAGTAAAGAACTGAGAGTTTAGAGGAGAAGGACGTTCTTACCTCCAAACTTGAGTTTCTCCTCTTTTAGAACCAAAAAGCTTGAAGAATCAAGTAGCAAATGGTGAGGTTTTGTTGATAAGATGATTAGCAATCAAAAGAGGATTGAAAAGAGAGATTTAAGTGACAAAATCAGAAGAAAAACTGTGGAGAAAAGGTGTTTGGGTTGAGAGAAAATGAGAGAAAGGAAAATGAGATTTTAGGAAAAATTAGTTAGAAATAACTTCCCTCCACTTTCCTTTTGTTTAAAAATCAGAATTAAATCATTAAATATCTTAGAAAAATCTGGAGAAACTCCCTTTGGGTAAATAGCTCCTTAAAAATTCAAAGTTTCAATCCTTTCTAAAACAGTCACGCAGTTTTCAAAAATTACATTTTGGTCACTAGCCAAAATGTCACCCTTCCAAACCTCATTTTGTAAAATTGATTTCACAGTTCACTAATATATATTAAAAGAGGATTTTAGAACATTTTTCCATATTTTTAATGCAACCCGAACTAGGCTTTCCTAATTTCACCTTTATATATTCGAACATCACTTTGACCGAACCGGTCAACGCCCAAACTTCTAAGCCCAAAACCGGGGCATTACACAAAGTGTGACTAGCATAATAAATAACATGAAAGAGTTTACCTTTGTGTTGTCCAAGTGCTGCACCGACGGTGTAGTCACTTGCATCACACATCAGCTCAAATGGATCGTTCCAATTAGGTGGAATGACAAATGGTGCTAAGATAAGCTTCTCCTTCAGTTCTTGAAACGCGCTATAGCAACATTTGTCAAACACAAATGGTTGATTTTGCTGTAGCATATTGCATAGCAGCTTTGAGATCTTCGAAAAATCCTTGATGAATTTCCGATAGAAGCTAGCATGTCCTAGGAAGCTTCTTACTACCTTGACAGTAGTGGGGGAGGTAGTTTTTCAATGACCTCGACCTTCGCCTTGTCAACTTATATCCCTTGCTTCGAGATCTTTTGGCCTAAAACTGTTCCTTCCGTTACCATGAAATGCCATTTTTCCCTATTGAGCACCAAGTCAGCTTCCTCACACCTCTCTAGGACCTTGGCAAGATTGCCCAAGCTTGTGTCGAAGTCGTCTATGGAGACCGAGAAGTCATCCATGAAAATATCTACAAAATCCTCGACCATGTCTGAAAATATAGCCAACATACAACTTTGAAAGGTTGCTGGAGCATTGCAGAGACCAAAGAGCTTTCTCCTGAAAGCATAAGTTCCATAAGGTCATGTGAAAGTCGTCTTCTCTTGGTCTTCAGGTGCTATATCAATATGATTGTACCCAGAATACCCATCGAGGAAGTAGTACAATGCCTTACCCACAGTCAATCCAACATCTGATCAATGAATGAGAGGGGAAAATGGCCCTTCTTGGTCGCCTTGTTGAGCTTCCTATAGTCCATGCAAATCCTCCACCCCATGACGGTTCTAATAGGCAATAGTTCATTCTCCTCGATGCTTACCACGGTCACACCTCCCTTCTTCGGTACACATTGCACCGGGTGGACCCATGAGCTATCGGATATCGAGTAGATTACTCCAGCATCTACCCACTTGATTATCTCTTTCATCACCATATTCTTCATGATTGGATTTAGTCTCCTCGGGGCTCAACTGAATTACTATGACAATCATCAAGCAAAATTTTGTGCATACATATAGTAGGGCATATACCCTTCAAATCAGCCATAGTCCACCATATCGCCTTTTTATGTCGTAACAACATATTTACTAAACTAGTTTCTTGCTTAGGTGTGAGACTAGATGAGATTATCACAGTCAAAGTTTCATTTCTCCCTAACTAAACATATTTAAGATGTGATGGCAAAGGTTTCAGTTCTAAAGAAGGTGCATGCTCAAGGGAAGGTTTAGGAGGTACAAATTCTGAAAAATCAAGAGGTTCAAAGTGCGTACCTGGTCTAGCCTTGAGTCGACTAGACTGCTCCAGTTCCCTTGAGAGCTCTTCTTGGTCTTAATCATTATCTTTGCAGAGTGCTTCAAACTCTTCCATTTGCATCTCATTGCTACAACAAAACTCATCAATCATATTCTGTGCTGTAGCATCTACATATTGGCATACTCCTGGGCTGTTTGCATACTTGAGGGTGTCATGAATATTGATAGTGACTGCCTGATCAGCCACTCGCATCGTGAATTCACCCTTCTCACAATCGATCAAAGCTCGCCCGATGGCTAAAAATGGCCTTCCCAAGAAAATGGGTGTGTTGCTATCAGCTTGACAGTCGAGGATTAAGAATTCGACTGGAAAGATAAATTTGTCCACTTTTACCACAAAATCTTCAACTCTTCCTTCGGGGCGAATGTGAGAATGATATGCTAGTTGTAGCACAACCTTGGTGGGTTGTGCCTCTCAAATTCTAGTTCAGAAAAAATTGACTTAGGCATCAAGTTAACACTTGATCCCAAATCGTAAAGTGCTCTTCCAACAAACTTGTCGCCAATAGAACATGGGATAGCAAAACTACCTGGGTCCTTCCTCTTTGGTGGCAGCTTGCTCCACATAGAATAACATTCTTCTACTATAGCGATAGTCTCTTGTTTCTCGACCTTCCTCTTTTTCGTGACTATATCCTTGAGGAGCTTGGCATATGTTGGCATCTGATCAATGGCCTCCAGAAATCGGACATTGATATGTAATTTGTCCAGGATATCCACAAATTTCTGGAACTGAAGGTCTTCTTTCTGCTTCTTGAATCGTTGAGGAAAAGGAGGGGGTCTAACTTCATTTTTGAACTGGTGGAGTTGCACCTTTTGCGGTAGCAAAAGCAGGCTCCTCCCCCGAAGTTTCTTTTGCTATGACATCCTCACCCTTCTCTGCAACTGGAGGATCTTGTAAGTTATCTTCTTTCTAAGGCAAGTTAGGCTGAGAGTTCTCCTTCTATTTTCCCCCAAACTTGTATTCCTGGCTAATTTCCTTGCCACTCCTTAATGTGAGTGCGCTGCATTGTTCCTTGCTATGGTGCTTAGTGGCTTCAGTGTCACTAGGCAGACTTCCTTGTGGTCGTACATGCAAGGTTTGAGCAATATGACCAACTTGTGTTTCGAAGGCTCGGAGAGAGGAACTATGGCTTTGTAATAAGGCTCCTTGAATTTTAATGTTTGCTGCATGATCTTGTAGCAAAACATTCATGGTTCCCATGAAATCTTTTGTCATAGCCATAAATTCTTTGAATGTCGTCTCCAGTGAACTGTTCGAGGAAGACGCTGCTCCCTTGTAACCTTGCCATGACATCATTTGTTTAAGAGATGGTGCTTCGATCAAATTTTGTTGTGGCGCTGGCTGTGCAGAATTACTGTGCCCTTGATTACCCTAACTGAAATTTGGATGCTGACGCCATCTTGGGTTGTAGGTATTGGAGTATGGATTGTTGTTGCGGTTATAATTCCCTACATAGTTGGCTGATTCTTGATTGTCAGAGCATTCACTCAAATGGTGATTGCCATAGCATCTGAGACATGAGGTTGTGGACTTCACTTACTTGACTTCGTTGGGTCGTTGGAGGTTCTTTAGCATATTTGTGATAGCAGCTATTTGGGTGGCTATTGAGTCATCAGCTTCACTGTCTCAAGTTACTTGGGTTCTCCTCCCCGTTCCAAGCCTTGAGGTTGGAAACTGGTAATCATTGCTGGCTACCCTATCAAGAATGTCAAATGCTTCCTCCGGTGATTTTTCTAACAAGGTCCCATTTCCTGAAGCATCTAGTATCATCCTTGTGGGAGCATTTACCCCATTATAGAACATAACCAATTGGGTCCAGTCATGAAAACCATGATTTGTGCACTTCCTCAATAATCCCATAAATCGATCCCAACACTCATACATGGATCGATTTATGGGATTATTGAGGAAGTGCATAGATCTGTCCAAGTCTCCATTGATCCAGCTGGCACTCCACTTAGCCATGCTCTAGCATGGTCACGTGAAGAATATGGAAACGGTTTAAGCTTTAGCACATCCTCGTGCACTCGTTGTTGTCTGAACGAAACACACACTTCCAAGAACGCACGGATATGTTGTCTTGCATCTTCGTGAGGCATACCTCCAAACTGACCAATAGTGTTCAACATGTTTAACATATATTGTTTAAGCTCGAACTGGTCTGTCTGGATTTCTGGAGCTACTATTACGGGATAGAGATCGTCCAAGATAGGTGTCAAATGATCTCTAATTGCTCGTGGTCGAGCTGCTTCTCCCTGGCCATTTGCCATAGCATCTCTGTTACCTTGAGGTGGTGGTATTACTCTGTTCATGTTTCCAATCTCTTCTCTTCAAACACGTCTCCTAAGTCTCAAGTAATGCTCGATCTCATAAATAGGTTATTGCAGGGGTCCTCTAGGTCGCCTTCTGGTCATACAATAGCAAGACACCTGAAAAGTAAAATGAAAAACCTAAAATAAATTTGTACAAAAAGAAAAAGCGATAAAAAACAAAAACCGTAAATAACCAATTGTCAATCCCTGACAACGGCGCCAAAAACTTGTTGCGTGATCTTGCAGTACTATAAATGGTACGCAAATGGTGCAAGTATACACGTCAAATGAGTAATAAAGTGATGAGTGAGTATCGTCTCCACGGGGATTGGAGGTATTCATGGTTGTTGTAACAATAAAGATTGAACTTTTTGCATATGACAATGCTAAAGTAAAAGTGATAGTGTAAAATAATAATGAAGCAAAACATCGCAGAGAAAGATGAGATAACAATATGATAAATAGGTCCCCTTTCGTATGCGAAACTCTCTACGGAATGACTGGATGGGAATGATGGGCAACCTAACTCAAGCTTCTTAACGATACTAAGGTTCTTCAGTTATCTTCTATGCTAGGCAGGATTTACTAAGAGTGCTCCTAAACTATCTCTAGCCAAGAAACTGGGAGTCAGAAATTCTACAGCCATACCTCTCGACGTAAACTCTTAACACTCCCCTACCCTTCACGAACAATCCTTTTTAGCCCTTGAAAGCTATCATTTATCTCTAAGGTAGGTTAGAGTCTGCCTCTCAAGAATCCCTCCATTGTATATGAAGGTTCTAGGGCTGGCTCTCTCGATTACTAACCCTAACATACATTTAAAGAACGACCAACTCTCGAAGGCGCTTAAGGTAGGGCCTATCTCTCAAAGCACATATAACCCTAAGCTCTTAGAACTTTAAGGAAATGAGAAATGCATAAGCAAAGCATAGAATCATGATAAACACTGAAAAAGACATAGCATGCATTAAAAAGTACTCAAAATAAAATCATCCATGAAACCCAAGCCACCTAAAACAGTTCGTGGCTGGGAAATATCATCCAACGTATCATTGCGATAACATCACCAAATATAAAAATATGAAATGAAATTGCTACAACGACAGAAAGAAATGTTAACTCCCTCTCCTCCTTGGACTGCCTGACTATCTTAGGCCCACTACCTCTCTCGAGGACGGTGAGGCCACTCCTTGGAGCTTCAATGATGGAGGACGCCAAGCTGGAGAAGAGGAAGGTGGAAACTTCTCTCTCCGTGTAATTCTCTATCTCTTCTGCCTCTCTTTCACTCCTCTACTTCCACAACACCTTTTTCTCCAAGCTTCTCTCCCCTTTATATAGTGGATGCTTCTAGGGTTTGGTGCCCTAAAGATTCCTTGATAATCCCAAGGAATATCTACCAACAAGGTCTGCCACGAGGGGACAAGGAGGACAGTCTGCAGGTGGGTACCGGCTGCTGGACATGTCAGATCGTCCTTTTCTGCATGTTAACGTGCTTCTGCAGCTCACATGTCTCTCACGTGCTGGCCAATATCCACTTTCATAATGCTATAGAAATTCCCGACACAGGCTTTCTCTGTTGACTCCTTCCCTGCACATCATAACCCAACAACCAACCCTCCGAGCAGTATCCCTCGACATGGACCACTAACCAGCAAAGATAAAGGTGCATCTAGAAGAATAAAATGCAACCTAAATGCAGTCTAAATGCTATGGTATGAACTCAAGAATAGGCAAATGCTATAGCAAAAAGGTATGAAAACAAGGATATTTATGCAATTATCACTACCCTCCACAATTGTGACACTCGTGGTGCAGTATTTGGTAACTTACAACCACTTAACACCACTCATCAGTAGATGTATAACCCCACTAATGATAGATGAGACACAACTTAATTTCCTCAATTGTTAGGGTACTTGGATAGAGTTTTCTATACATTCACAACCCCTAAACATCCAAGGCGACTTGATAATAGTGCACTCAATCCTATAGCCGGCTAAATATATCTGATTTCATTTGTAAACCATTTTACACAACATCACTTGCCAATATAATTCTCATCTAGTATAAACCTCAATATTTTCAAAGCATTCACAATAAGCCATATTTCCAAGCATCAAACCATGCTTCATTAAACATGTATAAACACATACATACAAGGATCACTTACCTAGTGCATCTTTTAACAATATGGCATCATCAACAACAAATCACTTACTCAAAATCATGCTTTAAAATAGTAGGTAAACACATATAAAATCAAGTGCATACACATGCTTATAATAGCACAATCTGAGGGAGAAAATCACTTTACTTACCTCCAAACTTAGTAAAGTGTTTCAAGCTTACACTAAGTTCCCAAAACCACTTTTAAGATTTTTCAAAGCTGGAAATTCCATTTGCTTAGTCCTAAAGTACAAAAATACCACAATTGCAGACGCGAAAATCAAACATCTGAAGCCCCCGGATCTTCACCATTTGCCTTTAAAGTATTTTCCCTATTTATACCACACAAGAACAGAGGATCAATGCATCATAATGCATGAAAACCACTAGCAACTTAAACAATCTCCTTTCTTTATCCTAAAGCACCAAAATACCCACCCAAAACAACCGAAAACTCAATTCAATCTTACTCCAAACTTAAACCAGCCACAATCCATCACTTCCATTCACTTTTAACCATCAATTAACATCCCAAAACACTCTCATTACTTCTAATACGCCCAACAACATCAGATTCACATTTCCAAGCCAAAAACCTATAACTAACAATCTAAACTTTTAGAGATCCAACCTAATCCAAGATTATTATGATTAAGGTTTTACTGTAACATCATTTAACATCCAACACAACTTTAGAATCATTCTCAAATCAATCAAAATAGTGCCCAAATGAAAATCTTGGAAACTCGTCAATTAAGTCATTTTAGCTGATTTTTCATTAATCAAATCATAAAACTCGGTTAATAACAATATTTACGAAGCACAAGACTTGGGAATTTCATTAAAGAACCTTGATTAGTGGGTTGATCAGCTCTTACTTCCAATCTTAGCTTTTTCCCTCAATTGAAAAAATTTTTGCAAGCAAACCTCAAACCTCCATTGATTAAATTGATAGATCACTTTTAGGAAATAAAAAAGAAATATAAAAAGATGATAGAATCTGAGATCTTTGAGAGAAAAGAAAGTGTTTGGTTGTTAATAAAGTGAGGAAAAGGAAATTACGTAAAATCCTTTTGATTTCATTAAAAATCCCTTTTAATTAAAAGCTTTTCTTTTTATTCATTTTTAATAATATTATTTTAAAATTGGTCAAATTAAGGGAAAAGGGTTCACTTTCCAAGTCTTGCCACCTTTTAATTTAGTCCTTAAAAAACAAATTTTCACTTTTTACAAAATGTTCACTTTCCAAAATCTCGATTTTCCCATACTCATTTTCTAAAATTGATTTGACCAACCTTCAATATGCATTTTTAAAAGATTCTAGGTTCGACTAAACTAAACCAATGCCTCAAACATCTAGGCCTAAAAATCAGGCGTTACATAATTAAAAAGTAAAATAAAAGAGCAATTGCCCTGGCAACTGGGAATGGTGAGATTGCCTGGGCGACTTCCTTCAAGGTTCAGTGGTGCGTTCTTTAATGGTTTCTCCTTATCTCTAATTTGAAACAATGGTTAATTGTGCATGTCTTGGTGATACATTCCTTCGTTAACCATGGGTGAACATCGACCGATCTTGCGCTCCTTTTAGCCGTTGAAATTCGTAACTTATCCCTAATTTGAATTAGTCTTCACCAACATACATTTGAATGAAAACCATCCTCATTTGTTTCTAGACTCTAACTTTTCTGATATTAGATATATGGATGAATTCACGAGATCCTCTCCCAATTGACTCACAAAAAAATTAAGAATCAAGAAGGAACAAACCTTGAAACTAAATTGCAATTCAAATACCTAAAATAAATCCAATCGTTTCTCACAACCACTAAAAGACAATAACCCTAGCCAAGGTAGTTTAGTTCATAGCTGGGTTTAAAAGAAAAACAAAATAAAATCTCCCTAGCATGAACCTAGTCGAACAAGATGAGGGAACAAGAAGATGATGTCGAGCAACCTTCTTGAATTCTCTCTCTCAATCGAACATGCTTGAAGTGGGCGGCTAGGTCTTTCTTGAGGACGAAGTTAAGATGGAATTAAATAGAATAAAAGAAATAAATCTCTTTTATTTATTTATCCTCTAAACACTCCTCCTAAATTCTAGGAAATTAATATACTTTTGATCTCTTCATAGAACTCCAACTCCTTTGCTTCACGCCATTTATCTCGAGCATATTGGATTTTTCTAGTCATCAACATCGGCTGCCACATCATCTTATCCCCAATTGCCTCAGCAATTTCTCGATTGCTTGGGCAATTAGTTTATGCACACAAAAGCACACCAAAGCAGTATCTTTTATTCATAAAAACCACCTAACTATATAATCAAGCTTAACTAATTATGCAACTAATATGAGCCTAACACAATAAGTCCGAAAATTAAGATTTCAACCATAATTTCACAAGATTTTGATCTCCAATCAAAACTATAATTAAAACTTAACCAAAAATAGAATTTAGAAGCCAAATATCTTGGAAATCTCAATAAAGAACTTAGATTAGAGGTTGAGAACGGGATTTACCTCCAATCCTTGCTTCTACCAAAGAATGACAAGTTTTCCATAGAAAAATCTTGAAGAACTAAGAGAGATTTCTTGAAAATGATTTAGGAAATGTTGAGAGAGTTTTTGGAAGTGAGAATTCTGGAAAAAGACGAGTGAATTTGTGTTTGGCTGAAAATGAGAGAGATTTTGGTAGTTACGTAATTGAAATCCATTAACTACCTTTTAATTATTTTAATATAAATCTAAATAAAATCATTTTATTAAAAACCCATTTCAAACACATGTCATATTGAGAAAAGGTCAAATTGATTTAAAGCCCCCAAAAGATTCTACGATTTTGGCTTCTACATTAAAAATCACACTTTCCCAGTTTTGAAACTATACAATTTGGTCACTACTCAAAATGTCCATTTTCCAAAACCCTTTTTGCAAAATTGACTTGACCAACCTTTTAAACATATTTTTAGAGGATTTTAGCAATTTTTATCACAATTTTATCCTATCCCAATCCTTGATTTCCTTAAATCACCTTACGCAATTCGAATTGTTCCCGATCGGTCCGATCCGACGTCTAGAACATCTAGGCCTAAAACCAGGGCGTTACATACCCTTTACAAAGTGGTCAATTTTTCTATCCAGAAATTGACCCATTCCTCACTCAAAGATTACAAAGAAGTTTTTGGCTAATATGTTGTATCTTTCAATACAAATGTAGCCCTTTTTACAAGCACACAACCTAATTGAACAAATAAGATTGGAAATACAAAGTTCTACAATTGGGGTTTACAAAAAAATATGGGATTATAGCCGTTGGGATGTTACCTTCCCTCCATAAATGTAGTCTGCAACAACCCATTCCAAAACGCCGGACCCTATTTCAAAACAGACCAAAATAGAAATAGTCGTTGGGCTGTAATAAATAGGTCGTACAAAAATGGGCACGATCGTTTCGATACGCTAAGAGTCTGTTCTGAAACGTGTTGGAGCCTGTTTCGAAACAACTTTCCACTTTCAAGACATGTATCGAAATGGCTTAAAAGGATTTCGATACACCTTAACTATATCTTTAAAATTAGTTATAAAACTTCAACAGTCTTATTTTGAAACCAAGTTTGAAATCTGTTTCGAAAAGTTTGAGGTTGTTTCGATACTGCCGTATCGAAACAGTTCAAATGGTTCTGTTGTTCATCATCCATTTGGAAACACAAATAGTTGTTTTGATACACATGTATCGGAACGAGAAAGCCAGCTCCGAAACAGAGGTGAACAGTTTCAAAATGTTTTGAAACGCCCAAAGGCCGTTCTAAAACGGTTTGCTTGGTAAACACTTTGAAAGTTTTAGATAAGTTAAAGTTTTGACTTGGACATTTTACTTTAAACACAGAGAGGTTTTGAGGACTTAAAAGTTCATTTTCTATTTTTCAATTTAGTCCTTAAATTGTTTGTTATATCAAAATCAATTTATTAGTTTCACAATCTCCCCCTTTTTGATATAACAAAACCAAGTTTGAATTTTTAAGAATTTTGGAATCTTGAAGACGCTAACTCCCCCTCAATGTAAGATGGGTTTTAAAGTTTTGAAAAGTTTTATAATTCAAGTGTTTGAAACTCAAAACCAAACTTAAAAAATTGGTTTTTATATTACTCCTCCGCCTTTTTGTTAGATCAAAAGGAATAATAATCATGGCTAATCATGAGAAGAAACAAAGTTAAAAGCAATAAACCAAACAACATAATATAGATAGAATTAAGTTCAAATAACCAAACATAAATACTTAAAGCAATGGAGTTTAATCTCAATCCCAAACAAAATAAGCAAAGCATAGGTCTGTAAAACATAAAAAGATAGAAATGTGCAAACTTGTTCCTAATATGATAGACTAATATGATATGCAATTGAAATCCTATGTCTCGTCATCATTGTCATCACCATCATCATTGTCTTTAGCTTGAGCACGACGAAAGTTCCTCCAATCACCATAGAACATGGAGAAAGATAAGTCCATAAATGATTGTTGATTCTCAAGAGCGGTAAGACGATTCTCGTTTCCAAGAACACGATCCTCCAAGGATTGCAGACGAGTGTTGATAGCACCAAATCCCAAAGCCATATCCGTATCCATCGAGTTGAACCGCTCGGTAAGGAAATCCATAAGTTCCTCATTATTAAGAGCCGGAGCTTGAGGTGGAGGCTCAACTTGAGGGGCCGTAGCTTGCCTATCAACACGAACCCGTTGGCCAAGAGTGTAGCGAAAGCCTGACTTAATGATAGAAGATTCACCAATCTTGCACTTGTGGGGTTCCAGATAATCATAAGAACAATCAATGTTGAGGGTACCAAAGACATAGCTTAAAACAGCCCCATTAGTGAATGATGTAAGAGCATCAATGGTGCGAATCTTCACATTATGGACCATCTCGGCGAATATGATTTTAACAAGGTTTGGATGTTGTACTTGGGGAAAGCACTCTAACAAAAAATAGTCAACCTGACGAATGAGGGCAAATTTACCTACAGAAGGGCGAATGAACCAAGAGATTATCAAATGGAGGAACCGGTCATGAGCATCCAATGAAAGAATGTATCTGGTGTGAGAACAAAAGTGGTTATCATCCTCAATGCCTTCATCTTTGAGCCCAAGAATAGTCTCTAAAACGGATATATCAATGGTGAACTTCCTCCCCAAAAGATACGACTCAATGCCAATCACCTAGGTATGATCTTCGTTATCAAGAAGAACGACATGGAGTAGAAAAGGAGGACCATGTGCTTGTAGACAATGTCTAGAATGCTCAAAAAGGCCAAGAAGCTTCATTCTCGCAAGAGAGCTAGGTAGAGAAAATTCAAAACGCTCTGAGTCAAGGAACGTGATATCCACAACACGCTCTTGACGAACGACTAAATCCATGATAATTTTGAAATTGTCCTTAGTCTCTTGATTCCGAAGACTCTTTTGAAATAGGAGGATGAGGTTAGGACAAATGTTTGCTTGGGTTAAAGCCTCACCCGTTTGAGTCGTCACGCGTTTCTTGTGAAATTTAAATGAATGCATGTAATTTCTTAATTTAATCTAATGAAAAATCTCATTTAGGTTTTAAATAAAAACTGTTTAAAACATATATACATATAACATGAAAAAATTTGAAGAAGAAAACAACTTTTGAAAAAAAATAGTAAATTTTTTTAGTAAAACCAAATATATTCGAATAAAAAACTTTGAGATTTTGAAATTTTTTTACAAATTTTGAAAAACCCAAGTTGAAAAACATATAAACTATACAAATTTAATAATTTCTAACCTAAAAAAGGAATAAAATCAAAGGAAAAAGAAAAAGATGAAAAATACATCAAAAAGGGATTTTTGGATGAATGAATGGAAGAAATCGCACCAATTTGATGAAGCTTGCTTAGACTTTAGTTTGTGAGTAAAATCACTCAAGATTTGATGAAAAACAATCAGGTTTAGAGGGTTTTTATAGGGAAAATCGGGTTCACGATTTTTAGGAGTTTTAATTGAAAGCAAACATTATTAATTAAAGCCCTTAAAAGTTGTCCGGATATACTTTTCGGAACAGACACGACCGTTCCGAAACGAGCGTACCGAAACGTTGACTGATGTTTCGAATCTTTTTGACCGTTTTGATATGGCTTTGACTGTATCGAATCTCACGTGTAACTCGTATCGAAACGCATTTAGGTCGTTTCGATACAATTCTTGGTAGAGGCAAAACGTTTCGAAACCCTCTTAGGTGTTTCGAAACACCCTGGTCATGAACCATTCTTTTAAGGTACCCGTATCGAAACACATTTACTCGTTTCGATACGCCTAGGCCTGGAGGTGTAGATGAGGGTCTAAATTGTAGAAAAAGCAAATTCTAATAAGTCCTAGATGCATAAATGGTATGTATGAGCAACAAAAACATGTATAAACATAAACATACTCCCCCTAACTATAAACATGGATGAAATTATGATTAAAAACACATAAGCATGGCATTTTGCAAGAATTCAAGCAAATTAAGCACAAAAAGGTCCTAAAATGTCAAGATAGGCTAGTTAGACCTAACTCTCTCCTAAGGGACCAAAAACGTTCCTTATATAGACGTTTTGAAAAGATGTCCACTAAGTGATTTAAGGTGTCTGCAAACTCTAAAACAACACCTTCCTTAAGGACATGATCTCTAATGAAATGATGTCTTATTTCTATATGTTTGGTTCTAGAGTGTTGGATGGGATTTTTAGATAGGCATATAGCACTACTATTGTCACACTTAAGGAGTATGGTTTCAACTTTGACACCATAATCTAAGAGTTATTGCTTCATCCAAATGACTTGAGCACAACAACTTTCTAAGGATATGTACTCGGCTTCGGTGGTAGAAAGAGGTACACTATTTTGTTTCTTAGAGAACCAAAATATGAGCATGCTGCCTAAGAATTGGCAAGTGCCGGAAGTACTTTTCCTATCAAAAATTACAACCCCTGTAATCGACATCCGAATAAGCATGAAGGTTAAAGGTTGAGTCTCTAGGGTACCAAAGACCTAGACAAGAAGTATCTCTAAGGTACCTAAAGATCCTTTTTTCGGCTATAAGGTGAGACTCTCTAGGACTAGCTTGAAACCTAGCACACAAGCAAACACTAACCAATATATCTAGTCTACTTGCAGTAAGAAAAAGAAATGATCCAATCATAGAGTAATAAACCTTAGAGTCAACACACTTTCCTCCGTCATCTTGGTCAATCATTGTAGATGAGCTCATTGGTGTGGCTTGAGGCTTTGCATTCTCCAAGCCAAACTTCTTGATCATATCCTTGATGTACTTAGCTTGATTGATGAAGATGTCATCCTTCATTTGTTTGATTTGGAGTCCAAAAAAGAATGAGAGCTCCCCCATCAAGCTCATTTTGTAACCCCCTTAACCCGGCCTAGACGGTCGACCCGAATTAAGAAGATCACACGGGGAAAACCAAAGTCAACCCGAAAGTCAACTTTTGTTAACGACCCTTTTTTTTTCTTTTAAAACTTGTCTAGATGCATATTATCCTTAAACATGATTGTACAACAGCATACTCAAAGATCATAACCATCAGAGAACGTTCAGGGACTCAATTGCACAAATTACAACTTTAGGGACCAAATTGTAAATTCTGTAAAGTATAAGGACTTAACCCAAATTAAAGTTACCAATATGAAATTAGTCATCTTTCACGCTTCTCAGCCAAATTTCAGCTCAAACGGACATCTCAAACTCATTTAATTGCATAAACATGTTTCAGGACCAAAATGCAAACATTTCAAAACATATAACCGCCCATGTCAGCCTCCAACGGTCAGGTGTTCCGAAACAGGGAGAACCTCTTTCAAAACGCGGGACCGTTCCGCAACGTGTTCCGAAACGGGGCCTGGCAGAAACATTTTCGTTTCGGAACGGTAGCTTCCGTTTCGAACGCCTGGGACACTACAGGGCCCCCGTTCCGAAACGGTAGCTCCCGTTCCGATACGGCCTGTCCAGATTGCAGAAAAGTTGCTGTTTAAACACTCAATTGACCTACCAAACATGCTCCAGAAGCCACCAAATTTTACCAGCAAGACATTCAATATACAAGGAACATAATTGCATCAACCAAACAACAACATGGCATCAATAATGAAAAACCCCAAATCTATAGGCAAGCATCCTATAAGGCAAACTATGAAATCCTCAAATCATCAAAATACATACCAAGAGGCCAAACACAAGTTTTAGCATTAATAACAACATAAATCCAATCTTGTCCAACATACACAATCTCATTAAACATCAACATAAGAGATTCTTTCCCCATTGCCTTTATTATCTATAGCTATTAACCGAGACATACATCTCAAGTGGAGCTTTCCTTGAATCCCTTGCTTCTTGCTGTCCCAACTTCAAATATCTGCATTGATGGACAAAAAGGAGCGTAAGCACATAATGCTTAGTGAGGAATGCTCAAACCAAAACACCATCAATGCAGCGAATCATAAAACCATTTTTTAAATGCAAACTCGATTCGATAAACCAAAGCAATGTTTGAAAATCCTTTTCAACAACATGCTTAAAATCATGCATTGATCAACATGAACCAACCCTTAGCTTAAAAAGTTAAGTAAACCTTTTTAAAGCACGAACTTGCAAAGCCATCAATTTAACCATTCCATGCATGAACATCATATGCAAGGTTAAATACAAAATCCTTGGAAAAACACTTCCACTTCACATCATGCTTATCTCATACTTGAAAATCATTTCAAAACAAGGAACCTTTAGAAACCACTTTCACATTCAATTAACCACATGCATTAAACATATGCACCACATGAATCACCAACTCAACATTTGCATTACATGCCCTTTTAAACAAGCCTTCACAAGACTTCAATGCATTAAAGAGATTCCATGCACACAATACAACTTTCTCAAAAGATAAACAACACTTGTTCAAGCTAACAAGTAACACATGCATTCATAAATCATTATACACCTCTCATGCAACCATGCATCATTTCAAGCATCTCATGCTTCATTAATAATCAAGAACATTATATTGGCTTCCAAGTGATAGACCATATCCACTTTTCAACTCAACATCTAATCGGATACGCGGATCACAAGCGTTGTCCCCACACTTCATACACACTACCAATCTCAAGGTCTCCCAAATGGAATTTTAACCACCATTTGACCTTACCATACACAAAGCCCTCATATGGAATTTCAACCACCATATGACTTTAACATTCACAAGATCCTCATATGGAATTTTAACCACCATATGACCTTAACATGCACAAGGTCCCCCATATGGAATTTTAACCACCATATAACCTTAGCATCAACCATTGGTAGTTGTATAACATCACTAACGAGATCCGGGACATACTTCACAAGATCCACACATGGACTTTACACCACCATTGTGATCTTAACAAGCACAAGGTCCTCAAATGGAATTTTAACCACCATTATAACCTTTGCTTACCCAAGGTCCTCGAATGGAATTTTAACCACCATTATAACCTTAACACAAGACCCACCCATGGAATTTTAACCACCATGGTGTTCTTAACCATCTCGTTAGTGTACTTGGATGGAGTTACCGGTTCACTCACAACCACTCCACATCCAAGGCGACTTTATTCACGGTGCACCCAATCCTATAGCCGGCTAACTATATCCGATTAAAGTAACCAAGAACCACTTACATCACTTGCCAATATAACCATCTTACCACATTAATCCATTGTTATACAAACATAACCAAAATGCAAAAACCACCATTTACCATCATCAATCCACTGTTTTTGAAGCATTACACAAAGCCAATAAACAACATGCATCACTATGCAACAATTCCACAATTCCAATGTACAAAACCAAGGATCTCTTACCTTGAGCATCCTTCACACATGGCTTTCGAAACCAGCATTAAACCATGCTAAAATATGCTTTCCAAACAGAATTTAAATCATGCAAATCACATGCATTGCATCTAACATTCACAAGTGCTTTAAAAACCATTTCATAGCACAACCAAGAGAGAAATTCCATTTACTTACTCTTGAGCTTAGCTAAGTTGTTTAGACTTAAACTAAGCTCCCAAAACCTTTAAACCTTGGTTTAAAAGCTGAAAACCCAACTTCACTCACTGATACACAAAACAAGGCTAGCCAACAATCCTTCCAAGCATCCGAAACCTTCAACGACACCTCTATTGCTCACGAATTATTCTCCCCTCCAAACTTGAGTTTCTCCCTTTTTTGGAACCAAAATCTTGAAAATCCAAATAGCAAATGCAAAGGTTTTGGTGAAGAGATGATTGAAGATCAAAAGAGAATTGAAATGAGTTATTTAGGTGACAAAATCAGGGGGAAATGCTCTGGAGAAATGTGTTTGGTTTGAAAGAAAAGATGAGAGAAAAATGAAAATGGAAATATGGAAAAATTAGTTTGAATTAGGAAAATATCTTCCCTCCACTTTTCTTTTGTTTAAAAACCAATAATAAATCATTTAATATCTTAGAAAAATCTGGAGAAACTCCCATTGGGTAAATAGCTCCTTAAAGATTCAAAGTTTCGATCCTTTTTAAAACAGTCTCACAGTTTTCAAAAATTACATTTTGGTCACTAGCCAAAATGTCACCCTTCCAAACCTCATTTTGTAAAATTGATTTCACCTTTCTCTTGTATATAATAAAAGAGGATTTTAGAACATTTTTCCATATTTTTAATGCAACCCGAACTAGACTTTCCTAATTTCACCTTTATATTCGAACCGCACTCCGACCGAACCGGTCCAAACCTCAAAACTTCTAAGCCCAGAATTCGGGCGTTACACATTTCAAATTCACATTGCATCAACTTAGAAAATCTTGACAAAGCAATTCCTTAGTACAACCAAATATAATATCATCAACATAAATTTGAACTACTAATATATCTTTGCCATTGTTTTCAATAAAAAGTGTTGTGTCCACCTTTCCTTTCTCAAAACCTTTTCCAACTAGAAAACTTGAAAGTATTTCATACCAAGCTCTAGGAGCTTGTTTTAAACCATATAAAGTTTTTGACAATTTAAAAACATGGTTTGCAAAAATTTGATCTTCAAAACCCGGTGGTTGTTCCACATACACTTCTTCATTTATAAAGCCATTTAAAAATGCACTCTTGACATCCATTTGAAAATGCTTGAAATCATGATAACATGCATATGCAAGCAACATCCTAATAGCTTCCATTCTAGCTACGGGTGCATAGGTTTCATCAAAATCAATTCCCTCTTCTTGAGTGTAACCTTGAGCAACTAGCCTAGCTTTGTTTCTCACTAAGTTACCGCTCTCATCTAGTTTATTCCTAAATACTCATTTAGTTCCTATAATAGATTGATTTCTAAGCCTTTCAACTAATGTCCATACTTTACTTCTCTCAAATTGATTTAACTCATCTTGCATTTCCATAATCCAAAAATCATCTTTTAAAGCTTCCTTGATAATTTTAGGCTCAATGCATGAGATAAATGCAACATGATTAAGCATTTCAAGAGAAGAGGGAGTAGTTATCCCCTTGGATGGATCACCCAAGATTTCAGCACCTTTTACATAGTTGTACTCTCTTGGGTAACTCACTTCCTTTTCCTCAAGAGCCAAGTCCATCAAGGCTTCACGAGGTGGATCTTGTGCATCTTCTTCTTTAGTTGGAATCTCATCCTCGTTTGAAGTTTGTCCTCCGTCATAGGCATCAAGGATTCCTACATCATCATCATCATCACAAGATTCCTTTCTCGGAAGGAGGTTATCATTGAAAACCACATGAATAGATTCCTCTAGAACTAAAGTTCTTTTGTTAAACACACGATAGACTTTAGAGTTTAAAGAGTAACCTAGAAAAATTGCTTCATCGCTTTTTGCATCAAATTTACCTAAATTGTCTTTTCCATTATTTAAAACAAAACACTTGCAACCACTACATTTTGTTGAGGAGTTCGAGGAACTGAAAAATTATGGTTAATCCCATTTTCATTACAAAATTCATTAAAACCCATATTTTGAAATTCCGTTCCATGATCACTTCTAATATGTGAAAATTTTTAAGTTCAAGATCATTTTGGGTTAATTTTGAAAATGTGATGAAGTTTTCTAAAGCCTCATCATTGGTGCTTAAAAAGAGAACCCAAGTATATCTAGAATAATCATCAACAAGCACAAAAGCATATGATTTTCCACCCAAGCTAGTTGTCCTAATTGGACCATATAGATCTATAGAAATTAGTTGTAAACACCTACATGTAGAAACATCATTAATGGATTTAAAGGATGATCTACGTTGTTTACCCTTAGAGAATGCATCACATATTTTATCATTTGAGAACTTGATCTTGGGTAAGCCTCTAACTAGATTTAGGGAAACTGATTTTTCTAAAACACTAATGCTAGCATGTCCTAGTTTCCTATGCCAGAACCATGCATCATTTTCATCTTGTGCAACAAAACATGCATGAGATGTATGAATGTCATCTAGATGCACCATGTATATGTTACCTATGTGATGACCAATGAGCATTATTTTATTTCTTTTAATGTCAACAATTTTACACCCATTTTTATCAAATAAGACAGTAAACCCTTTATTACACAATTGACTAATGCTCAATAAATTGTGTTTTAGACCATTGACATACAAAACATTTTCAATGAGTATGGTAGAGTGATTACCTATGGAGCCAATACCTTCAATGTGGCCTTTGGAGTTGTCACAAAATGTCACTACTCCTCCACTTTTTGGCTTTAAGTCTATGAATCGACTCTCGTCTCCGGTCATGTGCTTCGAGCATCCACTATCAAGGTACCATGAGTTTTGACTTTGTGCTTTGGCCTTGTAGCAATGCTCCCCCTACAAACAAAGAGTTAAACTTTGATTTTTGGTACCCAAATCATTTTGGGTCCATGAGTGTTAGTTCCCAAATACTTGGTTCCCTTAGGAATCCAAGATGAAATTGCTACAATATTGTTAGAAATAATAAGTTCCTTAGGAACCCATACACTTCTAACTTTCTTGTTCTTATGATACTTATGGGAGCCTCTTTATTTGTGGTTAACAAAGTTTCTCTTCACATTTTGGGATTTTGAAGAAGATGCTTTTTCAAAACCATTTTTCCCAACATTGGTTAGAGAAGCCTTGAGTTTACTCACCTCCTCTTGGTGGTAAACATGATATTTTTCAAGGTCATTTAAATCATTTGATTTCTTTTCAAACTCATTTGAGGAATTTTGTAAAATTAAGACCTTTTTTTTCTAATTACGAGTTGGTTTTAGAAAGGGGGTCATTTTGTAGTGCCCTGAATTTGGGCCTTGATGTTTTAGATGTTGAATCGGGCTGGTCGGAAATGCTTTGAACCCTTAAGGTTGGTTTAGGGAACACTTAGTTCGGGATGTTTTAAAAATATGGAAAAATATCTAAAAATACTCGTTTATTATATAAATGAATATGGTGAAAACAATTTTACAAAATGTGATTTGGAAATATTACATTTTGGTATAGTGACCAAAATGCAGTTTTTGCAAAAGTTGACTATTGACTGTTTTATAAAGGGTTGAAAATTTAAATATTTAAGGAGCTAATTTTACCAAATGTTTTTATTAGATTTCTCTTTAATTTGGGAGCTTTTAATAATTATTTAATTAAAGAAATAAAATAGAATTAATAAGGAAATCAAAGGTGACTTTTTCTTAACTAATTTCACGATAGTTTTCTTTTTTCATTTTCTCTCAACTTGCAAGCAGCCAAACACTTTTATCTCATCAATTTTCATTTTGTTTGCTGAGATTTTAACTTCCAAAAGATTTCTTATCTTTTTTTCAACAAATCCTTTTGATTTTTGCTTTGGATTTCAAGAAAACTTGCCCAAATTGAAGGGAGATCAACCATTAGAGGTAAGCTTCGTCCTTCTCCTATAATGAACAAATCTTTACTGAAATTTCCAAGTTATCAATCCTTTGTTAATAGTTTTTGAGTTGTTTTAATGTTATAAACATGAAATAGTTGTTAAATTTAAGATTCTTGATGAGATCTTGGTGATTTTCGTACTTCTATGTTAGGCTCTGTTTTGAGGTTGATTTCTAACATATTTTGGATGATATTTGATGTTGAGAATGAGGTTTTTACAAATAAATCCCGAATAGGTTTGAGTTCCTAAGTTGGAGATGCTAGATATGTGGTTTTTGAGGTGTTTTTGAGGATCTGTTGTTGCTGGAGGTATAAGGTCATGTTTATGTTGCTTTTTTATGTTAATTGATGTTTAGAAAAGGTTAGAATTGACAGATCTTGGCTGGGCTTTGTTTGGTGAATGTTTGGAGATGTTTTCGGTTATTTCGGATAGCCGAAATGCTTGTTTTGAGTAAAGCAGCAGGTTAGAGTGATTGACCGGTGATTTTAATGCATAGTGATGCATTAATCCTCTGCTCTTATGTGCTAAAAATAGAGGAGAGTAATCCAAAAGCAATCGAGGTAGCGTTGGAGGCTTCGGACGCTTGGTTGGCTCGTCGGCTAGCGTAGTGTTGCGTATTGGTGTGTGACAACGCGTTTTCTAGCTTTGGAATGATTTTGAAAATAGGTTTGGGAACTTAAATCTAGGATTGAAACGCCGATTTAAGTTCGAGAAGTAAGTGAAGTAGATTTCTCTCTCGGTTTGTGCTATTATTGTTTTGAAAATATTAAAATGGGTTTTGATGCGCTTGGTTTGGCAATATAGTTTGATTTGCTGTTTTAGAATGGTTTTTAAGCATGAGAGTTGGTTATCAAACTTGGTTAGGTGAAGGAAACATGAAATTAATGATCCTTGAGAGTATGTGATGTTAATTTGTGTTTTAAAGGCATGGTTTAACATTTTGGCCTTGATGGCGTTGCATGCTTTGAAAACAGTAGATGTGTTAATGATTTAAATATGATATATTGACACAAATGATGAGAAGATTACCGGATATAATTGGTCGACCAATAGGATATAGAGTGCACTGCAAACTAAAAATTCGTACGTACTCTTGGAATTCGTTCCAAAGAGAGATGTCGATGATGTGCATTCCATCGTATAGGACTTGGTGAAATACCCAAGCTTAATGGCATTGAATGGTACCGCCATGTGAGACCAATGTTGTAAATTCCATCGAATAGGACTTGGTGAAAGACCCAAGCATTATAGCAACAAATGTTATCGTCATAAGAAACCAATGATGTGCATTCCATCGGAGTAGGACTTGGTGAAATACCCAAGCTTTATAAGGTGATAGAGTCTGATGATGTAAGATTCCATCGGGGTAGGTCTTGTGAAATACCCAAGCTTTGTGGCGAAGGTAGGTACCGCCATGAGAGTCCGGTGGCGAGATCCCGCCGGGGTAGGACATGACATCGAGTCAAGCTATCCGCATATCCGTGTAAAATAGAATATGAAAATGCCAATATATGAGAATGAAGTGTGTTTCACATGTCCCAATGCTTGAAATGTTTTTATGCTATGAGAAATGCATATGAGATTTTGAGATTATGAAATACTTTTGTATAACAAGTATATGTGGCCTTGCCATGAGTTTTGCATTGGTTGAATGCATGAGATAGGTAGATGGTACATGTGGTTTTCAAATGGTGATTTGCTCGAAATGATTTTCAAGCATGAGAAAGTAAGAGCATGATGTAGAAATGGTTTCCAAGAAAAATGGTTTAAACTTTGCATGAAGCATTTATGCATGAGAAGGTTTAAATAGTACAAGTGTATTGATACGAACATGATTTACAAGGATGATGTTTAAGATTGAGATACATGTTGCACTTGTGTTTTAATGTTGGTTTATATGTTGAGCGATGCATGATTTAACGGTATTGATACGGGTATTAGGTGTATTGATATGCATGTGCAAACTTTTAAGGGTGTATCAATACACTTGGGAAGTGTATCGATACTCTTAAGCTAAAATGGTACAAGTGTATAGATATGGGCATCAGGTGTATTGATACACCTTTGTAATTTTAGTAGGGTGTATCGATACGCGAGGGAAGTGTATCGATACCCTTTCTCAACTTTAGCTACTTCCATTTCGCGTATCGATACGGGCTAAGGCGTATCGATACGGGTAGTTGAAATTCAATTAAAAGAATCTTTTTAAGTTTGGAAATGTTGCATTTTGGTCCCAGAATGTTGTGTATGCAATTAATGAGTTTGGATGATCCGTTTGAACTGAAATTTGGCATGTTCGCATGTTACATGACTAATTGAAGATCGGTAACTTTAAAATCTTTAAAGTCCTTGTATTTTATGGAATTACAGTTTAGTCCCTAAAAGTCAAATGAATGCAATTAAACTCCTAATTGAACTCCGATCGTTGTGCCATTTTCACCTAATCGCTTTTCTGAACATATAGGGTAATAATGTTCATCTAGAGAAGATAAAAGAAAAAAGGGTCGTTAATCGAGGTTAACTTTAACGAGTTGACTTTGGTTTTCCCCGTGTAATCCTTTTATTTCGTGTGGGACGTCTAGGCCGGGCTAAGGGGGGTTACACATTTTGAGTTCTTAAAACCGAAATCACATTCTTATTTTTTTAAACTGACACCTTGTATTTCTCAACCAACTCATCATATACCTCTTGCAACTCATCATAAGCATCTTGAAGTTCATCAATGTAAAATAAAAAGTAGATGAGTTAGAGGTTACCGTAGAGAAATCCTCCTCAAGAGCAATAAGGCAAAGGTTGACCACTTCATGTTCCTCATCCTCGGATGAATCCTCATCACTCCAAGTTGCAAGCTTGGCTTTGAGCTTCTTCTTCTTCTCAAAGCCTTTCTTCTTGAGTTGAGGGCAATCAAAACGTATGTGATCCGGCTTCTTGCACTCAAAGAAAAAGATTTGGTCCATTTCTTCTTCTTTGCTTTTGTTCTTGAAGTCCATCTTTCTTTGAAATTTTCTCCCTCAGTTGGACTTCATGAATCGTGAGAATCGTTTGGCTATCATAGCCAATTCCTCAAAGTATTCCTCCTCACTAGAAGAGCTATCCTCATGTAGAGAGGCTTTGAGAGCAACTCCTAGCTTCTTTTTCTTTTCTACCTCATGCTTCTTTATCCTTCTTTCTTCCTTCTTCTTCTTCTCTTCCTCTCTTCTTGCTTCATAATCTCATGTGTAAGAAGAGACCCAACAAGCTCATCAAGCTTCAAAGTTTTCAAATTCATTTCTTCAATGATGGTCGTCCCCTTACCATCACAAGACTCCGGGAGAGAGTATAGAAGCTTCCTCGCTAGCTTATCTTCGGGAGTTACTTCACCGAATCCTTTAAAGCCATTGACGATGATCGAAAACTGATCAAACATCTTTGAGACGCTCTCATAGGGGTCCATCTTAAAATTTTCATAGCTCAAGTTTAGCAACCCAATCTTAGTCTCTTTCACATCGCTAGTGCCCTCATAAGTCTTCTCCAAAGTGTCCCACACTTCCTTTGCGCTTTCGATATATGAAACCTTTGAGTAGATATTCGGACCAAGTGCACAAAATATGATATCTAGAGCTTTGTCGTTGACTTGCATCTTCAATCTATCTTCCTCGGTCATCTACGATTTTATCTTTGGAACTAGTCTTCCTTCATCGGTTCTCTTAACCAGAATGTAGGGACCTTCTTCCACTACATCCCAAACCATGTAATCCGTTGACTTGATGAAGAGACTCATATGATTCTTCCAATATGGGTAGTTGTCCCCATTGAAGAAGGGTGGTTTGGTGGTTGATTGTGACTCATAGAGGTTAGAGGTTGAAGTAGATCCCATGGTCTGTCTTTATAATAGATCACACTCTCCTAGGAACTCCTCTTGTGGTTGTTAATCCTTCAAATAGGTATGCTTTGATATCAATTGTAGAGTGGATCGTAGAATCGATTTAATCCAAGAGGCGGGTGAATTTGATTTTTAGAAATTTTGGTGGTGGAGTGGAAAATAAAATTTTGCTAGACAAGAGATTTAGAGTATTTCAAGTTCCAATTGAACTCTACATCCACTACCTTAGCCTTACTAAGGATTTTCCAACAACTCCACTAGTTGATCTTCCCCTTTTCTAGGCTTAGGAGGTAACCTTTACAAAGTAGTCAAATTTTCTATCAAAAAATTGACTCAATCCCCACTCAAAGATTACAAAGAAGTTTTTGGCTAATAGCTAGTATCTCTCAATACAAATGTAGCCCTTTTTACAAGCACTCAACCCAATTAAACAAATAAGATTGGAAATACAGAGTTCTACAATCGGGGTTTACAAGAAAATATGGGATTATAGCACAATTGCTTGAATTTGATGTTTGGATAATTTTTTTGGGATCAATAGTTGTTTTTGGTGCTTTTTGAGGCCCCCTTTATACCTTCTCATTGAATTCTTGCCATTGGGCTTGGTGCCTTCATTATTATAGCCGTTGGGATGTATCTTCCCTCCATAAATGCAGTCTGCAACTACCAGTTCTAAAACGCCCTACCCTGTTTCGAAACAGACCAAAGTAGAAATAGTCATTTGTAACCCCCTTAGCCCGGCCTGGACGGTTGACCCAAACCACGAAAATTACACGGAGAAAACCAAAGTCAACCCAAAAGTCAACCTTGATTAGCGACCATTTTTTTAAGCTTTTCTAGATACATGTTAACCATAGGTGAACACTTGAGATATATATACGGACTTAGCACAGCGATCGCGTTCAAATAAGGGACTCAATTGCACAAATTACAAATATTAGGGACCAAATTGTAAATTCTGGGAATTTGAGGTCTTAACTGATTTTTAAGTTACCAATATTAAATTAGTCATATTACATGCTTCCCTGTCAAATTTCACCTTAATCGAACATCTCAAACTCCTGCAATTGCGAATACAATTTTCGGGACTAAAACGTAAAACTTGCAAACCTCAAAACAATTCAAATCAGTGCCCAACGGTCACATGTTTCGGAACGGTGTTGACCGTTCCGAAACACACGTTCGTTTCGAGACTTGTTCCAAAACAGGGCCTTCTAGTGGCCAAACTGTTTTGATACGGTCACAAGTCGTTTCGAAACACCAAGGCCATTACAGGCCCCCGTTTCGAAACGCCAATGCCTGTTCCGATACGGTCTGCCCAGAAGCTGCAGATTTTGCTGGTTTTTCATACATAAAACCACTCAAATACATCCTAATTACTTCCTAATCATGCCAACATGTCATCACACATATAAGGTGCATGTTTGCAACTTCAAAACACATTAATAGCACCAAACATAGAATTCCACAAGTCTATAAGCATACATCCTAATATCCAAAGCCAAGCAACCAACATAACCACAAATCAAGAATCAAAAGACCATTTACAAGTCCAAAACATCATAGGCATCATGCCACAACTAGGTAGTCCAAAACATCTCCCAAAACACATCATAGGTTCCCATTGCCAAAATATCAAAAACTAATAGTGTTATGAAAACGTCACCATACATGAGCATAGTTTCCCTTGGACTCTTAGCCTCCTTGTTTCCATCAAACACTTCAATTATCTGCATTATTCGTTCAAGAGAGAGAGAGCGTAAGCACAATTGCTTAGTGAGGCATGCTCTAAAGAAACAACACAATAATGTTTTTTATAAAACACTTTTAACAAAACCTTCCATCACATAATCATCATTATTCATACAACCTTGCATACATAACAAGCATCTCATGCTTCATTAAAATCAACATGTCATATTGGCTTTCAAGTGATAATCCATAACCATTTACAACACAAAACACAATCGGATACACGGATTACAAGCGTTGTCCTATACGCTTCATACACACTACCGAACAGACAAGGTGGAGTTTGCCGGTACAATCACAACCCCTCAACACCCGTGATGGATTTTAACGGTACAATCACAACCCCTCAACATCACTCATCGGTAGTTGTATAATTTCACTAACGAGTACACAAGACACACAACACAAGATCCACACACGGACTTTTAACCACCATTGTGATCTTACCTTACGCGTTAGTGTACTTGAATGGAGTTTACGGTACAATCTCAACCCCTCAACATCCAAGGCGACTTTATTCACGGTGCACCCAATCCTATAGCCGGATAACTATATCCGATTCAAGTACTTTAAAACCAACACATCACTTGCCAATATACATCATTTATCATCAACAATTCATTGTTTTAAAGCATTAATCAAAGCCATTTAACATCATGCATCATTATGCATCAAAACCACATTTACAAATGTCAAAACGATGATCTCTTAGCTTGAGCATTCTTCAACAAATGGCTTTCAAAACCAGCATTAATCATGCTAAAACATGCTTTCAAAACAGAATTTAAACATGCAAATTAAAAACAATGCATCCAACCACCTCACGGTTCATCCAAGAGAGTTTTTCCGAAAACTTACTCTTGAGCATAGTTAAGTTTCTTAGACTTAAACTAAGCTCCCAAAATCTTCAAACATTTGTTTCAAAGCTGGAAACCTAACTTCACTCACCAATTCCGTCTCATTTGATTCCTAATCAACATATCTTCAAAACCTCTTCAATTGCTACTTGTTTCAACAAGGTTTTTGATTGCAAAAAGAGGAGAAACTCAAGTTTGGAGGTAAGAACGTCCTTCTCCTCTAAACTATCAGTTCTTTACTGAAATTCCTAAGTTTTCAATTCTTAATTGAAGTTTAATTAAAGGTTTTTAAGTGGTGAAATGGATCTTGGCTTATAATGCAAGATTTTGATGATTTTTGATGATTTTCGTTAGATCTGATTAATCTGTGATTTGAGATGTGTTTTTCATGTTAAATGAACTCTAAATTGATATGGAATTGAGTTTTGATTAATGCAATCCCGGATAGGTTGAGTTTCCTAAGTTTAGCTTGTGATTCAAGGTTGTTTTTGAGGTGATCTTGTGGATCTGTTGTTGCTGGAGGTATAAGGATGTTAATAGGTTGTTTTTAGATGTTATATGATGTTAATGGATGTGTGGTTTTGCTGGTTTATGGCTGGGCTTTGTTTATAAGTGGTTTGGATGCATTTTCGGTTGTGTTTGGTGGCCGAAAATGGAGGTTGGATGAGAGCATCGAGTTTTGATGCTTTCATTGAAGCAATTAATGCATGATGATGCATTAATCCTCTGCTTTGATGTGTTGAAACAGGGGAGGCATCTTTGGATCCAAGAGTTGTTGATCCGGAAGCTTGATTTGGTGCTTTGGCTTGAAGCAAAGTGGAAATCGGTGAGTGCGTGAGTGAAGTTGGGTTTTCAGCTTTTAAACCAAGGTTGGAAGGTTTTGGGAGCTTAGTTTAAGTCTAAACAACTTTGCTAAGCTCAAGTGTAAGTTTTCGGAATTACTCTCTAGTGGTGGCCATGATTTTGTTGTGATGCAAAGAGGTTTAATTGCATGTTTTAATTACTGTTTTGAAAGCATGATTTAGCATGGTTTTTGCTGATGTTGTAAGCCATATGTTGAAGGTAACTCTAGGTAGGAGTTCCTTGCTTTTGTACATTGAAATGATGTGGTTTGATGCTTTTAAATGCATGATGAATATGGCTTGGTTTAATGCTTTAAAACAGTGGATTAATTGATGAAAATGATGTTATTTGGCAAGTGATGTTCTAAAAAGATTAAGGTCACTAAGGTGGTTAAAAGTCCTTGAGTGAGCCTTGTTACTTAAGAACATCAAGGTGGTTAAAAGTCCTTGGATGATTCTTGTTGCGGACACTAAGGTGGTTAAAAGTCCTTAGGTGATCCTTTCCATGGTGTTTAAAAGTCCATGGGGCCATGGAGTTTAAAAGTCCATGGGGCCAAGGTGTTTAAAAGTCCTTGGGGCCAAGGTGTTTAAAAGTCCTTGGGGTGATTCAAGCTTTGGACACAAAGGTGGTTAAAAGTCCTTGTGTGGTCCATATTCATGGTGTTTAAAAGTCCATGGCCAAGGTGTTTAAAAGTCCTTGGGGCCAAGGTGTTTAAAAGTCCTTGGGAAGTTGATGAACTTGTTTTAAGAAACGGAATGTATCACTTGAGCCAATATGACATGTTGTGTTTATGTGGAAGCATGAGATTGCTTGTTTAAAGTATGCTTTTGAGCATGTGCAAAGGTTGATTTAAAGCATGATTTGTAAATGTTTTTAATTGCATTATTGAATGGTTTTTAAGAGCATTCCTCACTAAGCTTTTGCTTACGCTCTCTTTGTTTTCTTAATTCAATAATGCAGAGCATTAGAGAACCTTGAGGGCAGCAAGGAGGGCAAGTATTCAAGTGCAAGTAGAGCTCAATGTATGGAAGGTTTTATAAGCACTTTTTAGCTTTTGGGTAATTTGGCAATGGGGGACCAATGTGTATGTTTTGGGAGGTGTTTGGAACTCCCTAAGTATGTTGAATGATGACATGAATGCCGGTTTTTAAGTTGGATCATTATATTCTTGTTTTGAAAGTATTGTGCTTGAATAGCTAGCTTGTGTAGGAAGCATGCCTATAGAATTGGGGCTTTTTGCACATGATGTTGTTCTGATGATTTGATGATGCTTGCAAGTCTTATATATGTTGAATTGCATGCTGGTAAAGTTTGGTAGCATTTGGAGCATGTTTGAATGATCTATTGCATGTTTTGGAATGTATTTTGCTGCAATCTGTGCAGGCGTTTCGGAACAGAGTGCACCGTTTCGGAACGGGTGCCTTGCATGAACCCAGGCGTCCGAAACGGTATGCACCGTTTCAAAACGGTTTGGCCTCTGCCAAGCCTATGTTTCGGAACCCGTTGCGGAATGGCCCGTGTTTCGAAACAGGGTCTACCTGTTTCGGAACGGTCGACCGTTAGGGGCTGACATTGGCAGTTATATGTTTTGAATTGTTTGCGTTTTGATCCTGAAACTTGTTTGTGCAATTGTATAAGCTTGGGAAGTCCTTTTGAGCTGAAATTTCACAGAGAAGCATGAAACCTGATTAATTTCAAGTTGGTAACTTTAATTTGGGTTAAGTCCTTTTTATTATCAGAAATTATAATTTGGTCCCTAAAGTTGTAATTTGTTCAATTGGGTCCCTGTTTGATCTCTGATGTTTGTGATCTTTGAGTATGATATTTGTGTGATCACAATTAGGACTAATGTGCATCTAGACAAGATTAAAAAGAAAAAAAGGGTCGTTAATCAAGGTTGACTTTCGGGTTGACTTTGGTTTTCCCCGTGTGACTTTCTTAATTCGGGTCAACCGTCTAGGCCGGGTTAAGGGGGTTACATTTGGTGGTATCAGAGCTGAGTTCTCGAGTAATTGGGAATGAATGTATGCATGATTGAAGTATGTTTGCCTTGTATGCTTGTTATGTGAAAGCATGTTCAGTGGCTTGAGATGTTGATGCAATTGAGATGTATGTGGTGATGTTGCATGTTGAGGGTACCCATTGCCAAACAAAAGCTAATGAAATGATGTTGATTTTGAATGAAATTGAGCTTGAATACTTGGATTGCTTACCTTGCTGGGCCTGACTTGTTTTATTTGCATTGTGATTGCATGGTAAAAGTATGGCACCACGTAGAGAGTTAAGAGGTAGTGTGCGAGCTACGGCTCCCAATGAGAACGAGAATGAAGAGAATACGGGTAGTGCAGTTTTACCCCCTCCTCCGCCTGGTGGTGGTGCTGGAGGTGAGCGAGCTGAAGCTGCAGCTGGTGCTGGAGCTGCTGGACCAGAGGTTGGTCAGGGGCAAGCTATGCCTGATATGTCGATGTTAGTACAAGCTATTGCGGGTGCTTTTCGAGCAGTAGTAGCTGGAGCTCAAGGAGCTGGGCATCAGGGAGATGCTGGAGTTAGACTACCTTTGGAGCGTCTGCGCAGTCTTGGTGGGACTGAGTTCAGGGGTATGTCTGCTGAGAGTTCGGAAGCTTGGCTAGAGAGTACCAAGCGTATCTTGGGTCAGATGAGTTGCACGGATGTGCAAAAGTTGGGATGTGTTGTGTCCTTGCTGCAGGACGATGCATATACGTGGTGGACGACCACCATAGCTAGGATGGCTGAAGCTGATGTTACATGGACATTCTTTCAGAATGTGTTAAAGAGGAGATATCTTGGAGTGAGATATCTGGATGAGAAAAAGCGTGAATTCATGTCTCTTACCCAAGGGAGCATGAGTGTGGCTGAGTACGAAGTTCAGTTTGTGCGACTCAGTCAGTATGCACCAGAGCTGATACCTGATGAGCGGGCAAGGTGCGAGAGGTTCCGTTATGGTTTGGTGACGGAAGTAAAGACATATATGTTGGCTGCTGAGTATAATGATTTTGATGTGTTGGTGGGCCGATCCAAGGACATTGAGATGAATTTGGGTTTATCTGCGTAAGGTGCTGGAGCTAGTTCTGGCAAGAGAGCTGCTGAGTATAGTTCCGGAGGTGGACGGAACAAGAGGGGACGTGATCAGAAGTATCAGTCCTCAGCCAAGAGAGGTGGTGGTGCACCTGCTAGAGGTGGTTATGCTAGAGCTGACCCTAGTGCTTGCTGGATATGTGGTTCACGTGGTCACATGAAGCGTGACTGTCCTCGTGCTGTGAGGGAGGTGCAAGCTCCTGTTGCGGCAGCTGGTAATGGATGTTGGAATTGTGGTTCTGTAGATCATCTGAGGCGAGATTGTCCGAGGTTGGCTGGTGGCCAAGATCGTGCACCTGTTGTTGCTGCACCGCAGAGAGGTCGTGGGCGCGGCCGTGGTAATTTTCAGAGGAGAGAGGAAGGTGGTCGTGGAGTAGCCCATGTTGTGGCTATTCAGCCTGAGGGTGGAGGCCAAGCTAGGGTGTATGCTCAGCGCGAGGGAAGGAATGATGCAGATGTGATTGCAGGTACCTTTACTTTGCAATCCTTGTCATTGCTTTCTTTGATTGATTCTGGATCTACGCATTCATACATTTTGCGTGAGCATGCTGAATTGCTTGGTTTGCCTGTTGAGTCTTTGGATGTTGGTGTTCGTGTCATTAGTTCTTTTGGTGAAACTGTTGTGACTCGAAAGCTTTATAGAAGGTGTCCCTTGGTTGTTCAAGAACATGTTTTTCATGTTGATCTTATGGAGTTGACCTTCTATGGTTTTGATGTGATCCTTGGTATGGATTGGCTTGCTGAGCATCGTGCTGTTGTGGATTGTGAGAATAAGCGAGTTTCGCTTAAGCTTGCGGATGATTATGAAGTTGTTGTGGTTGGTGAGAATGTGAAGTTTCTTGCCAATGTGGTGTCTACCTTGGAGGCGAGTAGGATGCTGAGGCAAGGTTGCGAAGCTTATCTAGCTTTTGTGATGAATCCTAGCTCTAAGGAGTTGAGGGTGCAAGATATCAAGGTTGTGAAGGAGTTTCCTGGTGTTTTTCCTGAGGAGTTGCCTGGTTTACGTCCTAATCGCGAGGTGGAGTTTGGAATTGAGCTGTATGAGAATACAACTCCTGTGTCCATTACTCCCTATAGAATGGCACCTAAGCAGCTGAAGGAGCTGAAGACGCAGTTGCAAGAGCTGCTTGATCGTTGTTTCATCCGGCCGAGTGTATCACCTTGGGGAGCACCAGTCCTGTTTGTGAAGAAGAAATATGGCACTATGAGGATGTGCATTGATTACCGTCAGCTGAACAAGTTGACTATCAAGAATCGGTATCCTTTGCCGAGGATTGATGATCTCTTTGATCAATTTCGGGGAGCTGCAGTGTTCTCTAAGATTGACTTGAGGTCAGGGTATTATCAGTTGAAGGTGAAGGATGTGGATGTGCCTAAGACAGCTTTCAGGACAAGGTATGGGCATTATGAGTTCCTTGTGATGCCGTTTGGTTTGACAAATGCTCCTGCTGCTTTCATGGACATGATGAATCGTGTGTTTCATGAATACCTGGACAAGTTCGTTGTGGTGTTCATTGATGATATCCTCGTGTACTCGTGCACTGAGGAGGAGCACGAAGAGCATTTGAGGTTTGTGCTGCAAGCTTTGATGGATAATCAGCTTTATGCTAAGCTGAGCAAGTGTGAGTTCTGGCTTAAGGAGGTGGTGTTTCTTGGGCACGTGGTCTCAGCTGAGGGGATTCGTGTTGATCCTCAGAAGATTGAGGCGGTGATGAACTGGAAAGTTCCTAAGTCTGTTCATGAGGTCCGTAGTTTCCTTGGTTTGGCGGGATACTACCGGAGGTTTGTTGATGGTTTTTCCAAGATTTCTGCTCCTTTGACGAAGCTGTTGCAAAAGGATGTTAAGTATGAGTGGACAGAACCGAGACAGCAGGCTTTTGAGAAGCTTAAGGCGGCTTTGACGCAAGCTCCTATCTTGATTCAGCCTGAATCAGGGAAAGAGTTTGTGGTCTATAGTGATGCATCCTATGTTGGTTTGGGATGTGTGCTGATGCAAGAGGGTAAGGTTGTGGCTTATGCGTCGCGGCAGTTGAAGGTGCATGAGCGCAACTATCCTACGCATGACATTGAGCTGGCTGCAGTGGTTTTTGCTCTGAAGATCTGGAGACATTATCTGTATGGTGAGAAGTGTACTGTGTACACGGATCACAAGAGTTTGAGGAATCTGATGTCTCAGAAGGAGTTGAATCTTAGACAGCGGCGTTGGTTGGAGTTGCTCAAGGATTATGATCTGACGATTGAGTATCATCCTGGAAAAGCTAATGTTGTTGCGGATGCCTTGAGTAGGAAGGTAGCTGTTGAGCTGAGGGCTATGTTTGCTAGCTTGAGCATATCGCGAGATGGTGGTCTTGTTGCTGAGTTGCAAGTTAAACCATCGTTGGTTCAGTTGATCAAGGAAAAGCAGTTGTTGGATGATTCCTTGGTGTCTCATGTTCAGGATATCGCGGAGGGTAGACCTTCGGATTTCTGCTTTAATGAGGATGGTGTGCTGTGTTTTGGTAGTCGGATAGTAGTGCCTGCTGATGTTGAGTTGAGGCGTGCTATTCTGACGGAAGGCCATAGTAGTCCTTTTGCTATGCACCCTGGTAGTACTAAGATGTATCGTGATCTTCGTGATGAGTACTATTGGGTGGGTTTGAAGAAGGATGTTGCAAAGTTTGTGAGCAAGTGTTTGGTGTGTCAGCGGGTTAAGGCTGAACATCAGGTTCCTTCTGGTTTGTTGCAACCGTTGAAAATACCTGAATGGAAGTGGGAGAGGGTTACCATGGATTTTGTATCTGGTTTACCTTTGTCTCCATCGAAGAAGAATTCTGTTTGGGTGATTGTGGATCGCTTGACGAAGTGTGTGCATTTCTTGCCTGTGCATACTACGTTTTCTTTGGATAAGCTGGCAGAGCTGTACATTGCTGAGATTGTGAGGCTGCATGGTGTGCCTAAGTCGATTGTGTCGGATAGGGATCCGAGGTTCACATCGCGTTTCTGGCAGTGTTTGCATCAAGCCCTGGGTACTAGGTTGCATTTCAGTACATCCTATCATCCTCAGTCGGATGGTTAGTCTGAGCGGGTTATTCAGATTTTGGAGGATATGTTGAGGTGCTGCGTGATTGAGTTTCAAGGTTCTTGGGAGAAGCATCTGCCTTTGGTTGAGTTCGCTTATAACAATAGTTATCAGGCGAGTATACAGATGGCACCTTATGAGGATCTGTATGGGAGGAAGTGTAGGACTCCTCTTTGTTGGGCTGAAACTGGTCAGAAGTTGGTTTCGATGCCGGCTTTGTTGAAAAGGACCACCGAGAAGGTGAAGCTCATTTGTGAGCGGTTGAAGGCTGCCTCTGATCGGCAGAAGTCTTACGCGGATTTGAAGCGTAAGGAGATAGAGTATGCGGTGGGTGACCGTGTGTTCTTGAAGGTTTCGCCTTGGAAGAAGGTGATGAGGTTTGGCCGGAAGGGTAAGTTGAGCCCTCGGTACATTGGACCATATGAGGTGGTTGAACGTGTGGGTCCTGTTGCGTATCGGCTGAGGTTACCTCAAGAGCTGGAGAAGATTCATGATGTGTTCCATGTTTCTATGCTCCGGAAGTATAGATCTGATCCTTCGCATGTGATGTCTGTGGAGGAAGTGGTTTTGAATCCGGATTTGACCTATGATGAGGAACCGGTGAAGGTTCTGGATTCGGATAGCAAGGTTCTTCGTGGCAAGACCATTGAGTTGGTGAAGGTGCTGTGGAAGCATCGAGGTGTTGAGGAAGCCACGTGGGAGCGGAAGGAAGACATGCTGAAGCAGTTTCCTTATCTCTTTCCTTCAGGTAAATTTCGAGGACGAAATTTCTTAAGAGGGGAGAGTTATAACGCCTCGGTTTTGGGCTTAGGAGTTTTGGGCGTTGACCGGTTGGTCAAAGTGTTGTTCGAATCTTAAGAGGTGAAATTAGGAAAGCCTAGTTCGGGTTGCATTAAAAATATGGAAAAATGTTCTAAAATCATCTTTTAATATAATTAAGTGAACTGTGAAATCAATTTTGGAAAATGAGTTTTGGAAGTGTGACATTTTGGCTAGTGACCAAGATGTAATTTTCGAAAGTTTGGTGACTGTTTTATAAAGGGTTGAAACTTTGAATCTTTAAGGAGCTATTTACCCAAAGGGAGTTTCTCCAGATTTTTATAAGATATTTTAAGTCTAAATTCTGATTTTAAAAGATATTAAAAGTGGAGGGAAAGCCATTTGGCTATTTTTGGATTTTGTAACCAACTTTTCCTAATTTTCTTTCTCTCATTTTCTCTCAACCCAAACACATTCTCTCCAGAGAATTGGTTCTGATTTTCTCACCTAAATCCCTCCTTTCAACTCTCATTTGATTCCTAATCAACATATCTTCAAAACCTCTTCAATTGTTACTTGTTTCAACAAGGTTTTTGATTGCAAAAAGAGGAGAAACTCAAGTTTGGAGGTAAGAACGTCCTTCTCCTCTAAACTATCAGTTCTCGAACATCTCAAACTCCTGCAATTGCAAATACAATTTTCGGGACTAAAACGTAAAACTTGCAAACCTCAAAACAATTCAAATCAGTGCCCAACGGTCACATGTTTCGGAACGGTGTTGACCGTTCCGAAACACACGTTCGTTTCGAGACTTGTTCCAAAACAGGGCCTTCTAGTGGCCAAACTGTTTCGATACGGTCACAAGTCGTTTCGAAACACCAAGGCCATTACAGGCCCCCGTTTCGAAACGCCAATGCCTGTTTCGATACTGTCTGCCCAGAAGCTGCAGATTTTGCTGGTTTTTCATACATAAAACCACTCAAATACATCCTAATTACTTCCTAATCATGCCAACATGTCATCACACATATAAGGTGCATGTTTGCAACTTCAAAACACATTAATAGCACCAAACATAGAATTCCACAAGTCTATAAGCATACATCCTAATATCCAAAGCCAAGCAACCAACATAACCACAAATCAAGAATCAAAAGACCATTTACAAGTCCAAAACATCATAGGCATCATGCCACAACTAGGTAGTCCAAAACATCTCCCAAAACACATCATAGGTTCCCATTGCCAAAATATCAAAAACTAATAGTGTTATGAAAACGTCACCATACATGAGCATAGTTTCCCTTGGACTCTTAGCCTCCTTGTTTCCATCAAACACTTCAATTATCTGCATTATTCGTTCAAGAGAGAGAGAGCGTAAGCACAATTGCTTAGTGAGGCATGCTCTAAAGAAACAACACAATAATGTTTTTTATAAAACACTTTTAACAAAACCTTCCATCACATAATCATCATTATTCATACAACCTTGCATACATAACAAGCATCTCATGCTTCATTAAAATCAACATGTCATATTGGCTTTCAAGTGATAATCCATAACCATTTACAACACAAAACAAAATCGGATACACGGATTACAAGCGTTGTCCTATACGCTTCATACACACTACCGAACAGACAAGGTGGAGTTTGCCGGTACAATCACAACCCCTCAACACCCGTGATGGAGTTTAACGGTACAATCACAACCCCTCAACATCACTCATCGGTAGTTGTATAATTTCACTAACGAGTACACAAGACACACAACACAAGATCCACACACGGACTTTTAACCACCATTGTGATCTTACCTTACGCGTTAGTGTACTTGAATGGAGTTTACGGTACAATCTCAACCCCTCAACATCCAAGGCGACTTTATTCACGGTGCACCCAATCCTATAGCCGGATAACTATATCCGATTCAAGTACTTTAAAACCAACACATCACTTGCCAATATACATAATTTATCATCAACAATTCATTGTTTTAAAGCATTAATCAAAGCCATTTAACATCATGCATCATTATGCATCAAAACCACATTTACAAATGTCAAAACGATGATCTCTTAGCTTGAGCATTCTTCAACAAATGGCTTTCAAAACCAGCATTAATCATGCTAAAACATGCTTTCAAAACAGAATTTAAACATGCAAATTAAAAACAATGCATCCAACCACCTCACGGTTCATCCAAGGGAGTTTTTCCGAAAACTTACTCTTGAGCATAGTTAAGTTTCTTAGACTTAAACTAAGCTCCCAAAATCTTCAAACATTTGTTTCAAAGCTGGAAACCTAACTTCACTCACCAATTCCGTCTCATTTGATTCCTAATCAACATATCTTCAAAACCTCTTCAATTGCTACTTGTTTCAACAAGGTTTTTGATTGCAAAAAGAGGAGAAACTCAAGTTTGGAGGTAAGAACGTCCTTCTCCTCTAAACTATCAGTTCTTTACTGAAATTCCTAAGTTTTCAATTCTTAATTGAAGTTTAATTAAAGGTTTTTAAGTTGTGAAATGGATCTTGGCTTATAATGCAAGATTTTGATGATTTTTGATGATTTTCGTTAGATCTGATTAATCTGTGATTTGAGATGTGTTTTTGATGTTAAATGAACTCTAAATTGATATGGAATTGAGTTTTGATTAATGCAATCCCGGATAGGTTGAGTTTCCTAAGTTTAGCTTGTGATCCAAGGTTGTTTTTGAGGTGACCTTGTGGATCTGTTGTTGCTGGAGGTATAAGGATGTTAATAGGTTGTTTTTAGATGTTATATGATGTTAATGGATGTGTGGTTTTGCTGGTTTATGGTTGGGCTTTGTTTAGAAGTGGTTTGGATGCATTTTCGGTTGTGTTTGGTGGCCGAAAATGGAGGTTGGATGAGAGCAGCGAGTTTTGATGCTTTCATTGAAGCAATTAATGCATGATGATGCATTAATCCTCTGCTTTGATGTGTTGAAACAGGGGAGGCATCTTTGGATCCAAGAGTTGTTGATCCGGAAGCTTGATTTGGTGCTTTGGCTTGAAGCAAAGTTGAAATCGGTGAGTGCGTGAGTGAAGTTGGGTTTTCAGCTTTTAAACCAAGGTTGGAAGGTTTTGGGAGCTTAGTTTAAGTCTAAACAACTTTGCTAAGCTCAAGTGTAAGTTTTCGGAATTACTCTCTAGTGGTGGCCATGATTTTGTTGTGATGCAAAGAGGTTTAATTGCATGTTTTAATTACTGTTTTGAAAGCATGATTTAGCATGGTTTTTGCTGATGTTGTAAGCCATATGTTGAAGGTAACTCTAGGTAGGAGTTCCTTGCTTTTGTACATTGAAATGATGTGGTTTGATGCTTTTAAATGCATGATGAATATGTCTTGGTTTAATGCTTTAAAACAGTGGATTAATTGATGAAAATGATGTTTATTGGCAAGTGATGTTTTAAAAAGATTAAGGTCACTAAGGTGGTTAAAAGTCCTTGAGTGAGCCTTGTTACTTAAGAACATCAAGGTGGTTAAAAGTCCTTGGATGATTCTTGTTGCGGACACTAAGGTGGTTAAAAGTCCTTAGGTGATCCTTTCCATGGTGTTTAAAAGTCCATGGGGCCATGGTGTTTAAAAGTCCTTGGGGCCAAGGTGTTTAAAAGTCCTTGGGGCCAAGGTGTTTAAAAGTCCTTGGGGTGATTCAAGCTTTGGACACAAAGGTGGTTAAAAGTCCTTGTGTGGTCCACATTCATGGTGTTTAAAAGTCCATGGCCAAGGTGTTTAAAAGTCCTTGGGGCCAAGGTGTTTAAAAGTCCTTGGGAAGTTGATGAACTTGTTTTAAGAAACGGAATGTATCACTTGAGCCAATATGACATGTTGTGTTTATGTGGAAGCATGAGATTGCTTGTTTAAAGTATGCTTTTGAGCATGTGCAAAGGTTGATTTAAAGCATGATTTGTAAATGTTTTTAATTGCATTATTGAATGGTTTTTAAGAGCATTCCTCACTAAGCTTTTGCTTACGCTCTCTTCGTTTTCTTAATTCAATAATGCAGAGCATTAGAGAACCTTGAGGGCAGCAAGGAGGGCAAGTATTCAAGTGCAACTAGAGCTCAATGTATGGAAGGTTTTATAAGCACTTTTTAGCTTTTGGGTAATTTGGCAATGGGGGACCAATGTGTATGTTTTGGGAGGTGTTTGGAACTCCCTAAGTATGTTGAATGATGACATGAATGCTGGTTTTTAAGTTGGATCATTATATTCTTGTTTTGAAAGTATTGTGCTTGAATAGCTAGCTTGTGTAGGAAGCATGCCTATAGAATTGGGGCTTTTTGCACATGATGTTGTTCTGATGATTTGATGATGCTTGCAAGTCTTATATATGTTGAATTGCATGCTGGTAAAGTTTGGTAGCATTTGGAGCATGTTTGAATGATCTATTGCATGTTTTGGAATGTATTTTGCTGCAATCTGTGCAGGCGTTTCGGAACAGTGTGCACCGTTTCGGAACGGGTGCCTTGCATGAACCCAGGCGTCCGAAACGGTATGCACCGTTTCGAAACGGTTTGGCCTCTGCCAAGCCTATGTTTCGGAACCCGTTGTGGAACGGCCCGTGTTTCGAAACGGGGTCTACCTGTTTCGGAACGGTCGACCGTTAGGGGCTGACATTGGCAGTTATATGTTTTAAATTGTTTGCGTTTTGGTCCTGAAACTTGTTTGTGCAATTGTATGAGCTTGGGAAGTCCTTTTGAGCTGAAATTTCACAGAGAAGCATGAAACCTGATTAATTTCAAGTTGGTAACTTTAATTTGGGTTAAGTCCTTTTTATTATCAGAAATTACAATTTGGTCCCTAAAGTTGTAATTTGTTCAATTGGGTCCCTGTTTGATCTCTGATGTTTGTGATCTTTGAGTATGATATTTGTGTGATCACAATTAGGACTAATGTGCATCTAGACAAGATTAAAAAAAAAGGTCGTTAATCAAGGTCGTTCAATTGGGTCAACCGTCTAGGCCGGGTTAAGGGGGTTACAAGGGGAATAATTTTAGCCTCAGAACATCTGCAAGAACTCCTTGTAGCTTGAATGAGTCTCATATTTCCAGGAATGATTTGAGATGTTTTCTAGCATCTTCAGTTTCTGAACCGCAAAATTAACCAATTGTATTCATCATATTGAACGTCAATTGTTTTAATTCAAAGTGGTCGGTTTCCGTTTCTGTACTGTCAAGATCCTCCTCTAAGTAGTCTCGGATGGGATTGTTCCTTACTTGAACATGTTTACAACGATAGCTATCCCTCCGACTCTGGCTTTTTGGTTGTCGTTAGCATTATGATTTCCATCTACTAGATCTGCCGTTGCTGCCCTTTGCTCACGTAGTCGTCTACGAAAAACTAATTTTATCTCAGGTTCAAGTGGGTAATCTTGTGCTGTCGGATTTTCCCTAGTCATACACGAGAGTGTAAAGTGTCCACAAGTTCTATATTTCATACACATTCCATCTCATATTATTGTTGTTTTTGAGTTCATCTTAGGCATAATTAGGATCATGCATTGCATTTTATAGTATTTTTTCGTTTTACCTTGTTTTTATAGAATATCTTTTATTTGGTAAAAAAGAGATATTGTTTTAGTGTATTTTTTGTTTTAGATACTAAAGGTTGAAAGAGGGAAAGATGAGCTGAGGATGTGATGCTGAGGCAGTGAACCAAGAAGTTGTACTGATGTAGTTCCAGTCGAAGACAATAGATGCCGAGTAGCTGCCGAGTGCTGACGCCGCCAACCTTGCTGCCTACGACAATAAACTATGGAGTTGGAGAACCGGAGTGCGATTTGTAGAGTTAAAAATCCTTACTCTGTTGCCGCCATCCACTCAATCTTTTGACGTCTGTAGCAGCAGGCAGAGCCGTCGAAGTGAAATCTCAAAATAGCTTGCGGGACAAGGCAAACGTGATAAAGTCCACATTCAACTCTAAGAAGTCAGAGTTTAAAGTCACATTTTATGTGGAAAGCTACTTTTGAGGACTTCTACTTTAAGAAGGACTAATCCTAGTTATTTTCTATAAATACTCATTGTAATCCTAGTTCAAATCATCTTAGGTTTTCTATAGACATAACTTAGGTGTTCTTTGCCACCATCATCATCTAATTCTCCCTTGGGTTTGGGGTTATGTTGTAAAAAAGTTGTTTAGATTTCAAGTTTGTTTTCAATAAAATATCCAAAGTTTAATTAATTCATGTTCTTCACTTCTTCAATTAGTTCCAAAAGTCCAGTTGAAGAAATCCATTTTTCGGGCACGAGAGTGTCAAACTCGCGAAAGAATGAAGTACGGTCTCATCAAGTCGAGGTGTTGATTAATTCAGCTTAGACATAAGTTCGAGTTTCAGCGGCTAAAAGGAGCAACCAAACGTTGACTGCCTGTGTTAGGTTTACGCTGAGATTGTTAGGTATTGCCTACATCACGTGGTGACAAAATCCTTGCCTAGACATCGGAAGGATCATATCATAATTGCTCTGCCGAACTTGAAGTATCTGCCAGACTTGCCCCCAGGACTTATTCCCATCTCACCTACCGAGACAACAAAAGTTGCAAGAGCAAAGATCTGATGCGTCAGCGAAAGGGTCGCAGCCTTAATCCGCCAGTACCCGCTGAGGCAGCATATGATGGCATTGCAAAATGAATTGGCATATTCAATGCAGTTTCACACTAAGCAGCAACATAACTCTTCCATGTTTATCAACATGAATCACTTTTTCAATTACTTGTGTTTTATTTTACCTTTTATCTCAAACAATCACCTTACTTGTGCAATTTACTTTTCCTTGTACAGGAATAATAATTCAAACCAAGATGTCCAATCCCTATGGAGACGATATCTTAAATACTATAACTTGACAAGAGTGTACGCTTGCAGTCACAAATAGAGTACACCTAAACGCTCTACAGAGATCAAAACCAAAATTTGTTAGCCCTTTGAAACCAAGAAACAAATACGAAAATAAAAGAAAACAAAGGTGAAAAAAAATAAAAACAAAGTCGCTATTGCCAATCCCCAGCAACGACGCCAAAAACTTGTTACACATATTAGAGTGCTTTGCAATTCATGCAAGTTTCCACTTCGCAAGTTATAGTATATAATAGATACCGTCTCCGCAGGGATTAATGCTACTTTGGCAATCTAATTTCTTGCACTAAATATATTTTAGGAGTTCTAATTAAAAAGTAAAATAAAAGAGCAGTTAAAAGATGCAATCGAATAAGAGAGAGTAGGTTAGGTTATCATGAGTGATGGTGTGATAATTGAATGAATCCTCTAAGTATTGAATGCAAGAGAAACTCAATTGTCTTGACAACTAGCAATAGTCGAATTGCCTGGGCAAGTGCAATTGCCTGGGCGACTTCCTTCAAGGGTCGGCGAAGCATTCTTCAATGGTTTCTCTTTATCCCTAATTTGAAACACTAGTTAATTGTGCATGCATTGGTGATACATTGCTACGTTAACCATGGGTGAACATCAACCGATCTTGCGCAACTTTTAGTTGTTGAAACTCGTAACTTATCCCTAAGTCGAATTAGTCTTCACCAGTATACATTTGAATGAAAATTGTAACCCCTTTAACCCGGCCTAGACGGTTGACCCGAATTAAGAAAGTCACACGGGGAAAACCAAAGTCAACCCGAAAGTCAACCTTGATTAACGACCCTTTTTTTTCTTTTTAAACTTGTCTAGAGGCATATTAATCCTAGTTATGATCATACAAACAACATACTCAAAGATCACAAACATCAGAGATTAAACGGGGACCCAATTGAACAATTTACAACTTTAGGGACCAATTTGTAAATTCTGTAAATTATAAAGACTTCATCCAAATTAAAGTTACCATCTTGAAATTAGTCAGGTTTCATACTTCTCTGTCAAATTTCAGCTCAAACGGACATCCCAAACTCATACAATTGCACAATCAAGATTCAGGACCAAAATGCAAACATTCCAAAACATTTAACTACCATTGTCAGACCCCAACGGTCACATGTTTCGAAACAGGGAGAGCCCGTTTCGAAACGCGGGGCCGTTCCGCAACGCGTACCGAAACGAGGGCTGTCAGTGGCCTTTCCGTTTCGAAACGGTGCCTACCGTTTCGGACGCCTGGGCTTATACAGGGCACCCGTTCCGAAACGGTGTCCACTGTTCCGAAACACCCTGCACAATATGCAGCAAAAAGCTTCCTTAAACATGCAATTGATCATCCAATCATGCTCCAAATGCAACCAAACTTTACCAGCAACAAATTCAACATATATGAGACATGTTTGCATCAACCAATCAACATATTAACCACTTATGTGAAAAGCCCCAATTCTATAGGCATGCTTCCTACACAAGCAAACCATTCAAGCATAAAACTTCCAATTCAAACATGTAAAGGCCAATTACAAAACCAGCATTTCCAACATCATTAAACATACTTAGGGAGTTCTAAACATCTCCCAAAACATACACATAGGTCCCCCATTGCCAAATTGCCAAAAGCTTAAGTGTTTAAGAAAACCTTCCATACTTGAGCTTAACTTCCTCTTGATTGCTTGCCTTCCTTGCTGCCCTCAAGTACCTTAACCTTCCTTGCCAAAAGCTTAGTGAGGAATGCTCATTAAACCACTCAATAATGCATTTGTAAAACTCATTTGCAAATCATACTTCAAATATCATTTAGACATGCTCAAAAGCAATTTAAACAAGCAACACATGCTTCCATATCAATTCATGTCATATTGGCCACAAGTGATAAGTTCCATCTTTTAAAAACAAGTTCAACATAAGACTCACACATGGACTTTTAAACACCATTGTGATCTTATAATTCACAAGAACCACGCAAGGACTTTTAACCACCTTCGTGTTCTTCCCAAGGACTTTTAAACACCTTGGCCCCAAGGACTTTTAAACACCTTGGCCCATGGACTTTTAAACACCATGGCAAGGACCACACAAGGAATTTTAACCACCTTTGTGTCCTTAACAAGAACCATCCAAGGACTTTTAACCACCTTGATGTTCTTAAGTAACAAGGCTCACTCAAGGACTTTTAACCACCTTAGTGACCTTAACAAGAATCATCATGGACTTTTAACCACCATGAAGTTCTTAGAATCCACAAGGCTCACTTAAGGACTTTTAACCACCTTAGTGACCTTAACATTTTTCAAAACATCACTTGCCAATATACATCATTATCATCAAATAATCCACTGTTTTAAAGCATTAACCCAAGCCATATTCATCATGCATTTTAAAGCATCAAACCACATTAAATCAATGTTCAAAACAAGGAACTCTTACCTTGAGCTTCCTTCAACATAAGGCATACAATATCAGCAATAACCATGCTAAATCATGCTTTCAAAACAGAATTTTAAACATGCAATAAACCTCATTGCGCAACACCAAATCATGGCCACCACTTAGAGAGTTTTCCGAAAACTTACACTTGAGCTTAGTAAAGTTGTTTAGACTTAAACTAAGCTCCCAAGACATTGGTTTCAAAGCTGAAAACCCAATTTCACTCACCGATTCCACTTCGCCTCTTGCCGAAGCACAAATCACGCTTCCGGATCACCACCACTTGGATCCAAAGATGACTCCCCTGTTTTAAACACATCAAAGCAGAGGATTAATGCATCATCATGCATTAATAGCTTCAATGAAAGCACCTAAACTCGCTGCTCTCATCCATACTCCATTTTCGGCCACCAAACACAACCGAAAATGCCTCCAAACCACTCCTCAACAAAGCCCTGCCATAAACCATCAAAACCAAACATCCTTTAACATCCTTTAACATCTAAAAAGAACCTAACAACATCCTTATACCTCCAGCAACATCAGATCCACAAGATCACCTCAAAAACAACCAAGAATCACAAGCTAAACTTAATAAATTCAACCTATCCGGGATTGCATTAATCAAAACTCAATTCCATATCAAATTAATGTTCATTAATCATCAAAAACACATCTCAAATCACAGCTTTAACAGAGCCAACGAAAATTGACCAAAAATCACCAAATCTTGCATTTTAAGCCAAGATCCATTTCATAACTTTAAAAGCCATTTATAACACATCAATTAAGGATTGAGAACTTAGGAATTTCAGTAAAGAACTGATAGTTTAGAGGAGAAGGACGTTCTTACCTCCAAACTTGAGTTTCTCCTCTTTTGGAACCAAAAAGCTTGAAGAAACAACTTGCAAATGGTGAGGTTTTGTTGATGTGATGATTAGGAATATAAAGAGAATTGAAAAGGAAGATTTAAGTGACAAAATCAGAATGAAATCTCCGGAGAGAAAATGTTTGGGTTGAGAGAAAATGAGAGAAAAGGAAAATTGGAAGTTAGTTACAAAATAGCCAAAATGATCTTCCCTCCACTTTTCTTTTGTTTTAAATCAGAATTAATCATTAAAATATCTTAGAAAAAATCTGGAGAAACTCCCATTAGAACAATAGCTCCTTAAAGATTCAAAGTTTCAATCCTTTCTAAAATAGTCACGCAACTTTCAAAAATTACATTTTGGTCACTAGCCAAAATGTCACCCTTCCAAACCTCATTTTGTAAAATTGATTTCACAGTTCACTTATATATATTAAAAGATGATTTTAGAACATTTTTCCATATTTTTAATGCAACCCGAACTAGGCTTTCCTAATTTTACCTTTTTAGATTCGAACAACACTTTGACCGAACCGGTCAACACCCAACACTTCCAAGCCCAAAACCGGGGCGTTACAAAAATCATGCTCATTCTTTTCTTGAATCTAACTCTTCCAATATTAGATAAATAGATGAATTCACGAGATACTCGCCTAATTCACTCGCAAACAAAATTAAGAATGAACAAACCTTGAATCTAAATTGCAATTCAAATACCTAAAACAAATCCAATCGTTTCTCACAACCACTAAAACACATTAAACCAAGCCAAGGTAGTTTAGTTTACTGCTGGGTTTAAAATAAAAACAAAATAAAATCTCCCTAGCATGAATCTAATCGAACAAGAAGGAGGAAGAAGAAGACGATGTCGAGTAACCCTCTTGAATTCTCTCTCAATCGAACATGCTTGAAGTAGGGACTAGGTATTCTTTATATTGGAGATAGCTAGGTCAAAGTATTTCTTGAGGAGGAAGTTAAATTGGAATTAAATAGCATAAAAGAAATAAATCTCTTTTATTTATTTATCCTCCAAAACTCCTCCTAAATTCTAGGAATTTAATCTCCTTTTGAACTATGCATGGAACTCCAACTCCTTTGCTTCACGCCATTTATCTAAAACATGTTGGATTTATCTAGTCATCAACATCGGCTGCCATATCATCTTATCTTCAATTGCCTCGACGATTTCATGATTGCTTGGGCAATTAGTTTCTACACACAAAAGCACACCAAAGCGGTATCTTTTCCACAAAAACCACCAAACTATGTAATCAAGCGTAACGGTGAAAGGAAACATGAATTAATGCATGAATGACTAATTATGCAACTAATATGAGGCTAAGTCTAACAATAACATGAGTAAAAAGGGTAATAAAAATAGTACTTTTAAACACTTAACAAACCCCCAAACACGAACTATTTTACTTAAGAGATATTTTATCTTATTTGTCTTCAGTATCATTGGTTTTCAGGTTTTCTTTGTTTTCTTTTTATTTTCACATCAAGAAACACAACCACTATGCCAAGGAAATCCCCTGCATCGACTATTGCCCAGGACCCAACAATTGCTTCGGCAACTACATATTGCCTATCCAAACGCATCCAACCATCATGAACTGGACATAGAATCAAGCAAACGGCCCGAAGAAACTAATCGTACAAGCTGACGACCTTTCCAACTAACTTATTTGTATTCTATTTCATTTTAGTACTTGCATGCATTGAGGACAATGCTTCTCTTGAGTTTGTGGGTTGTTTGTTTCTAGTTAGTTTCATGTTTAGTTGCATTCATCTTTAGTAATCACATATAGGTTGCATGTGTTACTGTGCATGGCTTTGATTGGATTTAATTGCTTGGACTTGTTTAATACCCAATGATGAATTTTACCACTACACTTAATTAAAAGAACCTTTAATTTTAAGATTGCATGAAAAGAACTTAGAATCTAACTATGATGCTAAATTTTTTTACATATGGTTGTGACATGTGGATTGATAGAAACTTAGTGAACTTGGGGTGCTTAAAATTTGGGTAAATTAAAAATTAAAAGTTAATTTCTTTCTAGAGGTGCCCGAAACCAGCTCCAGTAGTTAATACACTTTAAAGAATCGCTAAAGGTGCCAAAAATTGGTTATAGTCAACTAAATTAAAATAAGAAATTATTAAATCGCTAGAGGTGCCCGAAATTGGCTCTAGTGAAAACAAAAATAAATACCCCATTAATTAAATTGTTAAAAACATATTGTTCACATAGAATATTGAAAATCAACTTGTACACAACTATGCACACTCATTGTCATGAGTATTACAGTTCGGTTCTAGGAAATTTGTGTACTATCCGAAAAATTCAAAAGGTGATCATACTTTGTGCTACGGTTCTGAGGTTTTAATTCAAGTTATAAGCATGTCTTTGGTGATTGGAGTCATTGAAAGTAATTTTTAGTTTTGCATTGCTTATTGACAAGGAATGGTTCGAGTTTAGGGGTGTGATACGTGTTCAAAAGTACTTTTAGTCATACTTAGGCTCATATTAGTTGCATAACTAGTCATTCATGCATCAGTTCATAATTTTCTTCATTGTCATGTTTGATTTCATAATTTGGTCAATTTTTGTGGAAAAATGTACTATGGATGTGTGTTTTTATGTGTGCAGGATTGTTTCCCGGGCAAGCTAGAAGTTGCTGAAGCAACTGAGGAAAGAAGGATGAAGGTGGTGACTCTGAAAGATAAATCCATTTAATTCGAGATAATTACAAAAGGCAAGGATAAATCCTAGAAGAGTTGGAGTTCCATGCAGAGATCAAAAGAAGATTAAATTCCTAAAATTTAGGAGTTTTTTAGGATAAATAAATAAAATATATTTATTTCTTTCATGATATTTAATTCCAACTTAACTTCCTCATCAAGAAAGACTTTCACATATCTATCTCCAATAAAAAGAAGACCTATCTGCCTACTTCAAGGAGGTTCGATTGAGTTAGAAAAACCACAAGGTTGTTCGAATGCTAGGGATATTATTCTTTGTATATCTTTTGAGCCCAGCCATGAACTAATTTTATTTTTCTTCGGTTATTGTGTTTTTGTGGTTGTGAGAACAATTGGATTTGTTTAGGTATTTGAGTTTGCAATTTTAATTCAAAGTTTGTTCATTCTTAGTTCTTAATTTTGATTGCGAGTGAATTATGAGAGGATCTCGTGATTTCATTCATTTATCTAATATCGAGTGAGTTAGATTCAAGAAATGAATGAGCATGGTCTTTATTCAATCAATCGATGGTGAAGACTAATTTGACTTAGGGATAAGTTGTGAATTTCAATTGCTAAGAGGAGAGTAATATCAATTGTTGTTCACCCTTGGTTATTGTAGGGATGTATCACCAAGGCATGCACAATTAACAATGTTTAAGTTAGGGATAACGAGATGCCTTTGAAGAATGCTTCGCCGAACTTTGAAGGAAGTCACCCAATTGCCCAAGAAATCGCACCATTCGACTGACGCTATTTGTTTAAGCCGATTGAGCTACGTTTGCAATCAATTACCACGATGGTTCATTCAATCATCAAACCACGACTCATGATAACTTGACCTACTCTCTTAAATTAATTACTCTCTTATCTTTACTTTATTCTATTTTGTTTATTTTTTTTGATATTTATCACCTTTAATATAATTTTTACAGTGTAATAGCTTAAGCAAAGTGGTACTTATCACTTCATTACTTGTGACGTGTACCCTTGCACCATTTGCGTGCACGCAAGACACTCTTACCAAAATATCTTCGATTTTCCCTCTTGATGCATATAAGATCTGTCCGCAAGTTGTAGCATGACTATATTTGCTTCAGGATGTCAAGAAACTTCTTGAACTGGTATTCATGCTTCTGTCTCTTCAGCCTCCGTGGGAATGGTGGTGGGAATCTGATCTCCTTGCCTTTACTTGTCTCATCGGGATTGGCTTTTATGGATGAGTTTGCCGGTGAAACTGCTAAAGGCTCATCGTCTACGACTGTCGTGGCATTGTTGCTAGGTACATCTTCCTGAACAGGGGACTGCCCTGTTGGCTGATTACTATCCTCAAGTTGGATAGGTTCATCATCTAATTTTGGTCCACTATGGGTGATGATTACTTGAAATTGATCATGGTATGTTCCTCTTACAACCTCAGTGTCGTTGGGTAGACTTCCTTGTGGCCATGTACTCGGGACATGGGCAAATTGCCCGACTTTTGTCTCTAATGCTTTCAAATTTTCTCATTAATTACGCATCGTCATCTCGGTCATGTTGATAAAAATGTCAGTCATTTTCATGAAATTACTAGTCTCGACCATATAAGATTTAGTTTTAAGCATAAAAGCATTTAAAGAAGTTTTCAAAGAACTGGCTATTGACGATTGGTTCTGTGGCAACTGTTGTGTTGGCATGTTCTACCGAAATCCTAATGCTTTTGCATTCTTGCGATTCTGATTTTTTGGAGTTATTATGGTTACTCCACGAAAAGTTGGGGTGATGTCGTCTTCCTGGATTGTGTGTGTTGGAATATGGGTTTCTATTTTGGTTGTAGTTTCCAACATAAATACTAGACTCTGGGTCTTGCAAACACTAAGAAGAATCATGGTTATAATTACAAGAATCACAAAATCAATCTACTACCTTGACCTTGTGTGTGTTGTTGGATCGTTGCATGTTCTTAACTATATTAGTTAATGCAACCAATTGTGCTGAGATAGTATCTGATGAATAAAGTTCAATTGTGGAGGCATTTCGCCTCATTTCTCCCCTCATGATTCTTGGGAACTGATAATCATTTTTGGAAAGTCTGTCCAAGATTTTTGGAGCATCCTCATGTGACTTGTTTAGGAGTGTTCCTTTTGTTGAGGCATCTAGCATTATCCTTGTCAGTGTGTTTACCCCATTGTAGAACCTCACTACTTGCATCAAATCTCTAAATCCATGCATGGGACATTTACATAGAAGCTCTTTATATCGATCCCAAGCCTCGTACATGGAGTCATCATCTGGTTGACAGAACGAAGTATGTCATTACATAGTTTATTAGTCATATTTGTAAAATTAAATCTAACAAGTAAACTCCAGCACAGATCTGTACAAGATTCTAAAGATCCAGATGGGATATTATTTAACCATGATTTCTCTCTAGCTCTTAGTAAAGAGGGGAGTAATTTCAGCCTCAAGCATCCTCATGGACTCCTTATTGACTGAATGAATCGCAAACTTCTAAGAACGATTTTAGATGTTGTCTGACATCTTCAGTTGTTGAGCCACCAAACTTGTAACCCCCTTAGCCCGGTCTAGACGCTTGACCCGAACTACGAAGATTACACGGGAAAAACCATAGTCAACCTTGATTAACGACCTTTTTTCCTTTTTATCTTTTCTAGATGCACATTAAGCCTCTATGATTACTCAAGAATCATAGGAGAGAAAGGCACATCGATCGGAATTCAAATAGGGATTCAGATGTTGGAATTACACTTTTAGGGACCAAAATGTAAATTTTTTGAAAATATAAGGAATTTGAAGATTTTAAGCTTCCAATATGTAATTAGTCATTTTACATACATCTCTGTCAAATATCAGCTTAAAATACATTCCAAGCTCAATCAATTGCTTCCACAACAACGAGGACTAAAATGTAAGACATGAGAACTTGAAACAATTTAAAAAACGCAGACCAACGGTCAACCATTTCGAAACGCTGACACTGGTATCGAAATGGTTGTATCGAAACAGAGTTGGTCGTTTCGGTACTCGGGAGCGTTCTGAGACCAGTATCGACACAAGCCTCTCTAGTAGCTAAAGCGTTCTAAAACACCTTCACTCGTTCAGAAACACAATGGCCATTTCAAGTCCCTGTGTCGAAACATACAAGGTTGTTTCGATACACCCTGCCCTGCAACCTTTCAAATTTCTGGTTTTTTGCATCTTTTTTCACATTCAAACATATTCCAAATCATAACATAACATACCAACAACATGATTAAACATTAAAGAACATATTTAAGAGGCTTAAGCTAAAGCATGGCATCAAAAACATGAACATTTAGTCTATAGGCATGCTTCCTAACCACAAAACCAAATATAGACCTCAAACCTCAAACCAAACCAAATAAGACCATTTAAAAACTTCAAAAGCCATAAAAAACTTGCCACAAACATAGGGAGTTCAAAATACATCACCTAAAAACAACCTTGAAGCCTCATTGCAAAATATCAATACTAAAGTATGTAAAAACATCACCATACATGAGCTTTTCACTTCCTTGGATATTCTTAGCCCTCTCTCTGCCCAAATTCGTCTCAATTATCTGCATTGTTGGTAAAAGAGAGCGTAAGCATATTTTCTTAGTGAGGCAAGCTCTAAAGAAAACCAACACAACAATGCATCATTCAAAACTTTTTCTCAAAAGCCACTTTCAACAACATGCTCTTTCTATCTCATGCTTGAAAACCATTTCAAAGCAAATCTCCATTTGAAAACACATGTACCTCTATTCTATCTCATGCATTTACACCAATGCAAATCTCATGGAAAATCCATACACATGCTTGTGAAAACTAAAGCATTTCATATACAAATCTCATATGCATTTCTCATAGCATAAATCATCTCAACATTTGGTACATGTGAATCAAATACATTTTCATAAATTATATTGGCATTTCACATTTCATTTTTACTCGGTGGAATCTCTCATCACCGGACTCTCATGGCGGTATCTCTCATCGCCACAAAGCTTGGGTGTTTCACCAATTCCTACCCTGATGGTATCTCTCATCATCGGATTCTCACTTTGGATCGGGATGGCACTACCCCAATTGCCCGACTCCAAAGAGCACGTACAAATTTTTAGTTTATAGTGCACTCTCATCCTATTGATCGATCAATTATATCCAGTAATTATCTCATCTTCTATGCCAATATATTAGGTCAAAAACATCATCTCACCTACTGTTTTTATGCAACATTTCTCAAATCTTTCTCATCTCAATTCCAAATCATATCTCATGCTTTGCATTAAGCCAAAATCTCAAAACTCTTTAATGCAACATACTATGTCATGAAATCTCTACAAAGCATTATCTCATGCTACAAATCATGCATAAAATAGTAGGAATTTGTCCATATCAAAACAAGAGCATGTAAAAGCATTTTAGGGGCAACAACAACATATTTGAGAGCAAATCTAGCCATACTTACATTCGGACTTAGGATGGTGTTTCAAACCAATCATAAATCCCCAAACCTTGTATATTTTTCCCTCAAGGACTTTTAAAACCATTTGCAGTCACCGATAATGTTTCGCTTGCTTGCCGAAATGATATCTAAGTTCCCGGCACTTCCGGATCAACACCAAAGGTGTCCGAAGATGTATCCCCTATTTATTACATATAAGAGCAGAGGATTGATGCATCATCATGCATTGAAATCACCAGCCAGCTAAACAAACTCGCTGCTCTACTCAAAAGCACCATTTCGGCTACCCAAAACAACATAAATCATCTCCAAACTCTTCCAAAACAAAGCCCAGCCAAGATCCATCACATCTAATCATTTCTAAGCCTCAATCAACACCAAAAATAACCATAAACTCGTCCTTATATCTCCAGCAACAACAGAACACCAAAACCACCCCAAAAACCACCAATCTAGCATGTAAAACTTAGGAATCCAAACATATTCGGGGTTTGTTTGATAAAACCTCATTTATAACATCAATTACCATCCAAAATACATTAGAAATCAACCTCAAAATAGAGTCTAACCAATAGTTCTGAATATCATCAAGATCTCTCTAAGAATCTTGAGTTTTACCTCAATTTCATGTTTCTAATATTAAAGCAACTCAAAAATCATTAACAAAGGATTGATAACTTGTGAATTTCAGTAAAGAACTGATCATTAGAGGAGAAGGACGAAGCTTACCTCTAATGGTTGATTTCTCCTTAATTTGTGCAAGTTTTCTTGAAAATCCAAAGATGAAACAAATAGATTTGATGAGGAAAAGATTAGGAATCCATAGAAGAATGAAATCTCATCAAAAAGGATGTAAATCAGAGGTTAATTGATGAAAGAAGTGTGTTTAGCTGAGTGGAAGTTGAGAGAAAATGAAAAGAGGGAAAACGATCGTAAAGTAGTTATGAAAGTCAAAAATATGATTTTCTCTTTTAATTCCCTTTATTAAATCATTATTAAAACACCCAAAATTAGAGAGAAATATGATAAAAACATTTTGGTAAAATTAGCTCCTTAAAGATTCAAAGTTTCAATTCTCTACAAAACAGTCACTAGTCAACTTTTGCAAAAACTACGATTTGGTCACTACACCGAAATGTAGTATTTCCAAATCATATTTTGTAAAATTGTTTTCACCATAATCATTCATATAATAAATGAGGATTTTTAGAAATTTTTACATATTATTAAAATATCACGAACTAGGTGTTCCCTAAATCTCCCTTAAAGAGTCGAACGGTTCCCGACCGGCCCGATTCAAACTCTAAAACTTCTAGGCCCAAAATCAGGGCGTTACAACTCTCCCCATCTTAAGAAATTTCATCCTCGAATTTACCTCGAGGAAAAAGTTAAGGAAATTGCTTCTTCATGTCTTCCTTCCTTTCCCATGTGCATTTCTCAACACCACGATGTCTCCACAAGACTCTAACCAGCTCGATGGTGTTACGTCGGAGAACCTTACTATCCGAATCCAGAATCTCAACAGGTTCCTCATCATACGTCATGTATGGATACAACTCAACCTCTTCCACAAACATAACATGCGACAGATCCGATCTATACCTCCGAAGGATGGATACATGAAACACAATATGTATCTTTTCTAACTCTTGAGTTAGTCTCAGTTTGTAGGCAACAAGACCCACACGTTCTACCATCTCGTATGGTACAATGAACCTTGGGCTCAACTTACTCTTTCGGCCAAATCTCATCACCTTCTTCTAAGGTGAAACCTTCAAAAACATACGCTCGCCCACAATAAATTCTATCTGCTTACGCTTCAAATCCGTGAAAGACTTTTGTCGATCCGATGCTGCCTTCAAACGCTCACAAATGAGCTTCACATTCTCTGTGGTTCCTTTTAACAAAGCCGACATCGAGACCAACTTTTGTCCCATTTCAGCCCAACAAAGAGGAATTTTGCACTTCCTCCCGTATAAAGCTGCATAAGGTGCCATTTGAATACTTGTCTGGTAACTATTTTTTTATAAGAAAATTCCACCAAAGGCAAGCGCTTCTCCCAAGAGCTTTTAAATTCAATAACACAACACCTTAACATATCTTCAAGCACTTGGATAACACGCTTCGACTGTCCATCTGTCTGCGGATGATAAGAAGTACTGAAATTCAGCTGTGTACCCAATGCTTGATGCAAACACTCCCAAAACCTTGCGGTGAACCTCAGATCTTTATCCGACACTATAGATTTTTCCACTCCATGCAATTGTACAATCTCAACAATGTACAACTTCGCAAGCTTATCCAAGGTGTATGTAGTATGCACAGGCAAGAAATGCGCACACTTCATAATGCGATCCACAATCACCCAAACAAAATTCTTCTTTGATGGAGATAAAGGCAAACTAGACACAAAGTCCATGGTGATCCTCTCCCACTTCCATGAAGGAAATTGATGTTCAACCTTAACCTGCTGACAAACCATGCAATTGCTAAAATATTCAGCGACATCCTTCTTCAATCCCACCAAATAGCACTCATCCTTCATATCACGGTACATCTTTGTACTACTAGGGTGCATAGCATACGGACTACTATGAGCTTCAGTCAGAATAGTATGCCTCTATTCAACATCATTCGGCACCTATATCCGACTCTCAAAACATAGAACACCATCATCATTGAAATGGAAATCTGATGGCCTACCTTCTGCGATATCATGAACATGTGGAACCAAAGAATCATCCAACAGTTGTTTATCCTAAATCAACTGAATTAGAGATGGTTTCACTTGCAATTCAGCAACAAGACCACAATCTCGCGATATGCTCAAGCTAGCAAACATCACTCTTAACTCTACCGCCACTTTCCTGCTCAAAGCATCAGCCACAACATTGGCCTTCCCCAGATGATACTCAATCGTCAGATCATAATCCTTAAGCAACTCCACCCAACATCGTTGCCTAAGATTTAACTCCTTCTGAGACATCAGGTACTTCAAACTTTTATGATATGTGTACAAAATACACTTCTCACTATAGAGATAATGTCTCCAAATCTTTAGAGCAAAAAACCGCTGTAGCCAACTCAATGTCATACGTAGGGTACTTGCGTTCATGCACTTTCAACTGTCACGATGCATAACCCATTACCCTACCCTCTTGCATCAACACACACCCCAAACCAACAAAGTATGCGTCACTATACACAACAAACTCTTTTCTTGATTCAAGTTGAACCAAGATAGGAGCTTGCGTCAAAGTTGCCTTTAGCTTCTCAAAAGCTTGTTGTCTCACTTTCGTCCATTCATACTTAACATCCTTCTGCAACAACTTCGTCAAAGGGGCAGAAATCTTAGAAAATCCCTCCACAAACCTCCGGTAGTAAGCTGCCAACCCAAGGAAACTACGAACTTCATGAACAATCCTAGGAGGCTTCCAATTCACCACCGCCTCAATCTTCTGAGGATCAACTCGAATCCCTTCATTCGAAACCACATGGCCAAGAAAAACAACTTCCTTTAGCCAAAACTCACATTTGCTCAGCTTAGCATAAAGATGATTTCTATAAGCACTTGCAAAACGATCCTCAAATAACCCTCATGCTCCTCCTCAGTACGAGAGTACACAAGGATATCATCGATGAACACCACAACGAACTTATCTAAGAATTCATGGAACACCCTGTTCATCATGTCCATGAAAGGGGCAGTAGCATTCGTCAATTCGAGCGGCATTACTAGAAATTCATAATGCCCATATCCCGTTCGAAAGGTTGTTTTCAGCACATCCACATCCTTCACCTTTAACTAATAGTATCTTGACCTCAAATCTATCATTGAAAACACTGCCGCTCCTCGAAATTGATAAAAAAAAGATAATCAAGCCTCGGCAAAGGATACATGTTCTTGATGGTCAACTTATTCAGCTGACGATAATCAATTCACATCCACATCGTGCCATCTTTCTCTTTAACAAAGAAAACTGGTTCTCCCCAATGTGACACACTAGGCCGAATAAAGCCTCGATCAAGAAACTCTTGAAGTTGTGTTTTTAACTCCTTCAACTCATTCGGTGCCATGCGATAGGGAGCAATGGACACCAGAGTTGTGTTCTCATACAACACAATTCCAAATTCAACCTACGACCTAGGCGGCAAACTAGGTAAGTCCTCCGGAATCACTTCAGAGAACTCACACACAATCCTTATATCCTGTACGTGAACCTCCTTTGTACCAGGATTCATAACAAAGGCTAGATAAGCCTCACATCCTTCACGCAACATCCGGCTTGCTTCAAGCGTCGACACCACATTCGATAGAAACTTCACATTTTCTCCCACCACTACAACCTCATAATCATCCGCTAGTTTTAGCGAAACTCGCTTGCTTTCGAAATCCACAACGACTCTATGCTCAACAAGCCAATCCATACCAAGAATTACGTCAAATCCATAGAATGGCAACTCCACAAGATCAACAAGAAACACATGATCTTGCACCTTTAATGGGCATCTCCTATACAATCTTCTTGTTACAACTGTCTCACCAAAGGAACTAGCCATACACATACCCACATCCAAATACTCAACAGGCAAACCAAGCTTTTGAGCATGTTCACACAATATGTACGAGTGTGTAGCTCCAGAATCAATCAAAGAAAGTAATGACAAGGATTGCAAAGTAAAGGTACAAGCGATCACGTCCGTATCATTCCTCCCTTCTCGATTGGCATACACTCGAGCCTGGCCACCATCTTAAGGCTGAACAATCACCACATGTGCTACATTCCTTCCACCTTCATCTCTACGCTAGAAGTTACCACGGCCGCACCCACGACCTCTTTGTGGCTCAGCTGCTCTCAGTGGAGCATGACCTTCTCTCAACGGCTGAGGACAATCCTTCTTCATGTGCCCACAATTACCACAGTTCCAGCATGTACCAAGATTGCCCCAACACTCACCATTGTGGCTCCTACCACATCGATTGCACTCAGGAGTCCGCATGAAAGCATTTGGTCCTTGCTGACCTCTCACAGGGTTACCACCCCCACGTCTAGCATCGACATGTGACCTTCTATCTTTATGCCTCTTGTACCGATCTCTACCAAGATCACGCTCTGCAACTCGCTTGCCTGAGCTAGATCCTCCCGCACGACTTTCCAGACTAAGATTCAGCTTAATGTCATTGGCTCTAGTGACCAAGACATCGAAATCGGTATAGTCTGCTGTGAACATATAGGTTTTCACATCCACCCCCAGCCCATAAAAGAATCGTTCACATCTTTCCCGCTCGCTAGGAATCAGCTCAGGTGCATTTTGGCTAAGGCGTACAAAGTGCACCCCATATTCCGCCACGGTCATACTCCCTTGTACAAGGGACATGAATTCCCTCTTTTTCTCATCAAGATAACGAACTCCCAAGTATATTTTACCCCTCATTTACCCATATTTCTGCATCATTCAAGCATATTTAATTGCATTTAGGATATAATTCTACATATACAACACAATTAGATGAAATGGCACAGTTGCTACTGATTTTGGTCACTTTTGCAGGTATCTGCTGCGACAGACTTAGAGTAGAAAAGGAGTAGAGCTGGATCACTAAACTGGAGTCAAGGATCACACGCTTCCGTGGCCACTGTCGTGGCAGCCATGACGATAGAAGGATGAAGTGGAAGAGTGAAGTGGAGCTCGACAGATAGAAGACTTAAAGTCGGTCTATCGTGGGCCACTCTTATATTTTCTGAGCCGTGAGGTAGAATGAAAGCCAAGCCCAAAGTCCAAGGAAGTATCTCAAGGACAGAAAAGAGGACGACTTAAAGGCATATACTCAGAAGATTTAATCTCCAATAGAGTTGTACTTTAGTTTAAACTTATATTCTTGCCATATTAGAAAACTTGGACCCAAGACCTATATAAAGGCATGTAATTCGACCTAGAGAAGGATATCTCTTTCCTAGCCATCTTCCTGAAAACCCTTGTCGTTTTCCCTTCTTCATCATGTTCTAAATTCCCCCTAGGGCTAAGGGTTGATTCTGTAAAGTAGTTGCAAGGATTGTACTGTTTTAGGAATTTTCTGTTCAAGCAATGAAAACTTCAAGTTTATTTATTCTTGTTTTCATATCTCGCAAGAGTATCGGGAGAGCATTGTGAGGTTATCCATTTGTTTGATATCGAGAGAGTCAAGCATACGAACGGAATAAATACACGTTTTCTAGTTTATGGTTAAACCATCTCGGCTTAGGGATAAGTACGTGGTTAAGTGGCTAAGGAAGAATTCAACAACATTGGTGTTCACCCTTCGATTTACGTCGGGAGGTATCATCTAAGAAGTGTTCAACAGAGCTTGGGCCTATGGATAGGACATGTCATAGCAGGGATTCTTGCCAAACTTGAAGTACAGAGTTGAGTGATCGCTGCCGCGACATCAACAGATTTCTGCCGCAACAGGGACGACAAAAAATATAAGTTTCTTTTACAGTGTAACACCTGCACTACTGAGCAATTCAATACGGGCCTATTTCTTAAACTTGATTCTTTACTCTTTTATTTTAGTTATTTATCAAGATTACTTTACAACCCAATTAAACTTTTCCTCTCTCTTGTGCAACAATTCTAGGATAAAGTTATTTCTAGTCCCTGTGGAGACGATATCCGATACTCCAAGTATCACTTTACTACTTGCGTCGTGTACACTTGCACTATTTGCGATAGGACTCTTTTACACGCAACAAGTTTTTGGCGCCGCTGCCGGGGACTGGCAACATATCTTTACCCTTACTCTTAATGCACTTTTTATTTTTTATTTTTCTATTTTTAGTGGTATTATTTACCCTATGCTTTTCTCAAGGTTTTCTATTTGCTTATACGCAAATCTAGGCGAGGCAAAGAACCTGAATATGAACTAGACCCTGAAATCGAACGCACGTACCAACTCAGGAACCAAGTCCGACTCTTGATAGCAAGAAACAACTATCTTGAGGAACAACTAGAAGCAATGGTGAACGGAAGGCAGAACAACGGGGTAGATGATGACAAGAGGGTTGCTGAAGATCCTCCCCAAGATGTCAGGAATGAACGTCCTGCTGCCACACGGCAGTCCTGCCGCGACTACATGGCGAATGAGCATGTTGAACTGGAGCCCACCTTGCCAGACGTGGAAGCTGAGAACTTCGAGCTGAAAGCTTTTATGTTAAGCATGATAAATTCCGCTGGCCAGTTTAGTGGTTCTACAACTTAGGATGCCCGAGAACATCTTAAAACGTTCCAAGAAATTTGTGGATCGTTTAGATTGCCAGAAATCAATCCGGAAGTACTGAGGCTCCGGTTATTTCCTCATTCACTGAGAGACAGAGCTAAAACGTGGTGGAATAAACTAACGTCGGGTTCAATAGGAACTTGGGCAGATCTCTCTCGTGAATTCTTATATCGTTTTAATCCTTCTCATTTATCTGAAAGATTGCGTAACGAAATTGCTACTTTTCAACATGATGATGACGAACCAATGCACGAGGCATGGGATAGATTTACAACTCTTCTTCGAAACTGCCCGATGCATGGATTCCCCGTGTGGAATCAGGTCGTCAAAATTCTACAACGCAACCAATGCACACACTCGTCTGAGAATAGATTCAACAGCAAATGGGATAATAGTGGATAAGGAACCAGACGAGGTAATGATAGTGTTGAAGAATTTAGCAAAAACGATGAGCAATTTCCTACAGCTAGGAGAGGGGGCAAACGAGAGATATCTGTAAAGGATTATGAAGCTGACAATTTGATGAAATCACAGGTTGCGTACCTCATAAAGGTAGTGGAAAATTTGTAGCGAAAAGATTCCAAAGCCGCATATTCTGTAGAAGAGGTATGTGAAACCTGTAGTGGGAATCACAATTCAAAAGACTGTCCTTTACAGTTGGAAGAAGGGATGTATGTTGGGAATTATAACTAGCCAAGAAACTATGATTCCATCAATTAAAATCCCAACTAGAGGAAAGATCCTAAGTTTTACTGGAGAAATCTGAACAATGCACTGAATCCTCAAATGCAGAACAACCAAAACCAAGGGGTACCCAGAATCCTGTTGCGATAGCAACCACAGCGGCAACCGCAACAGCAGCCGGCAGCCACACCTAGTATACTCGAGCAGACATTGGCAACTTTTATGTCACAGATAGGAGCTTACATGGCGAACATGGATCACTTTGTCAAGAAAACTAGGTCATTCAAGGACAAGACAGAGATAAGGTTGACAAACCATGATGCTACCCTGAAATCTCTGGAGACACATATGGGCCAGGTTTCCCAGCATATCAAGCCAAGGAAAAACGGAGGATTCCCTAGTGATACTAGGGTCACTAGAAAACCCACACATGAGTAGTGTAAAGCAATCACAACTAGAAGTGGGAAACAGTTACAAGGGCTGGAGATGAAGATTATACAAAGTAAGGGACCAACCCTAGATTTACCTACCGTGAACACTTCCCCGGCAGAGGAAGAACAACCTGCTGTCGACAAACCTACCACGACAGCAGAAGGGATAGAGGAGCAAACAGAGGATGTTGAAGAACCTTAACCTCTTCAGATCTGAATACCATGTGAAGGACGTCTTGAAGATTATCGTCCTCCATCTCCTTTTCCACAGTGGTTACAGAAAAAGAAACAACTGTACCAGCTCAAAAAGATTTATGATATTTTTAAGCATGTGCACATTAACATACCGTTGTTAGAGGCCATCAAGCAGATGCCCGGTTATGCGAAATTTCTCAAGGACGTCATGTCAAAAAGGTCCATACTTGAGGGAATTCAAAACGGTAAAGATGATAGAAGGATGCATGACTATCTTACACAGGCATCCACCCCAGAAGAAGAAGGATCCTGGGAGCTTCATCATACCATGCATAATTGGCGACAAATTTGTGGGTAAGGCACTTTGTGATCTTTGTGCTAGCATAAATCTAATGCCCAAATCTGTGTTTCAGGAATTAGGTATTGGACGAGCAAGGCCCACGACAGTTATGCTGCAACTGGGAGAACGCTCTTACATTCAACCAGAAGGGAACATCAAAGATATTCTGGTAAAAGTGGATAAATTTATTTCCCCCGCAGACTTTCTTGTCTTAGACTATGAAGCAGATGAAAATGCACCGATCATCTTGAGGCGACCCTTCCTAGCAACAGGTAGAACTGTGATCGATGTGGAGAAAGGAGAACCGACCATGAGAGTTAATGATCAAGAAATCAAACTCAATGTTCTCCAAGCAATTAAACATGCTGATGCAGAAGAAGAATGCAAGGCAGTATCTGAAGTAATCCTTGACCAACCCTTCATCAGGTCAAGCTGTCATGACAGAAAGATTGGTCATTGCCACAGCAGTCATGTTGAAGACTGTCACATCAACAACGACGACAGTGACTCCTCGGACTTAGAAACATCTGACACTGAAGGTCCTGAGGAGGTAAATTGGATAGGCACTCGTATAGGTAAGTTCTTCGAGCCTCTTAATTATACCTCGAATGAAAATATAATCCAGAAGTCTTCAATTGAAAAGCCACATGTTTTAGATCTTAAGCCTCTACCAGGGCGGCTTAAATATGTCTTTCTTGGTTTAAATGATACGTTGTCCGTAATCATCTATTCCAAGTTAATGCAGAAACAGGAACAATAACTAATCAGAATGCTACAGCAGCATAAGAAGGCCATTTGATAGACTATAGCTGATATCCAAGGCATCAGTCCGGCATTATGCATGCACAAGATTCTCTTGGAGGATGATCATAAGCCGACTATTGATGCCCAGAGATGTTTGAATGAGGCTATGCGAGAAGTGGTGAAGAAAGATATTATCAAATTGCTCGACGCAAAATCCTATACGCCATCTCGGATAGCAAGTGGGTGAGCCCGGTGCAGTGTGTGCCCAAAAAGAGAGGCATAATCGTCGTAACCAACGAAGAAAACAAACTAATCTCGACCAGGACTGTGACCGGTTGAAGGGTTTGTATGGATTATCGGAAGCTTAACAAAGCTACCCGGAAAGATCATTTCCCCTTACACTTTATTGATCAAATGCTTGATAGATTAGCGGGGAAACCTTACTATTGTTTTCTTGATGGTTACTCAGGTTATAATCAAATAGCAATTACACCAGAGGACTAGGAGAAAACTACCTTCACATGGCCGTATGGCACTTATGCTTTTCGGAGAATGCCATTTGGACTCTGCAATGCACCTACAACCTTCCAACGGTACATGATGGCAATATTCTCCGACATGGTGGAAGATTTCCTAGAGATTTTCATGGACGACTTTTCCGTCTTCGGAGACAGTTTTGAAGGTTGTTTAAGCAACTTGCATAAGGTTCTTGACAGATGCGAAGAGGCGAAACTGGTTTTAAAAACTCTTTAATGCAATATACTATCTCATGAAATCTCTACAAAGCATTATCTCATGCTACAAATCATGCATAAAACAGTAGGAATTTGTCTATCTCAAAACAAGAGCATGTAAAAGCATTTTAGGGGCAACAATCACATATTTGAGAGCAAATCTAGCAATACTTACTTCCGGACATAGGATGACGTTTCAAACTAATCCTAAATCCCCAAACCTTGTATCCTTGTCCCCCAAAGACTTCTAAAACCATTCGCACTCACGATTACGTTTCGCTTGCTTGCCGAATTGATATCTAAGCTCTCGGCACTTCCGGATCAACATCATGCATTGAAATCACCAGCCAACTAAACAAACTCGCTACTCTACTCAAAAGCACCATTTCGGCTACCCAAAACAACCAAAATCATCTCCAAACTCTTCCAAAACAAAGCCCAACCAAGATCTATCACTTCTAATCATTTCTAAACCTCAATCAACACCAAAAATCACCATAAACTCGTCCTTATATCTCCAGCAATAACAGAACACCAAAACCACCCCAAAAACCACCAATCTAGCATGTAAAACTTAGGAATCCAAACCTATTCGGGATTTGTTTGATAAAACCTCATTTATAACATCAATTACCATCCAAAATACATTAGAAATCAACCTCAAAATAGAGCCTAACCAATAGTTACGAAAATCATCAAGATCTCTCCAAGAATCGTGAGTTTTACCTCAATTTCATGTTTTTAACATTAAAGCAACTCAAAAATCATTAACAAAGGATTGATAACTTGGGAATTTCAGTAAATAACTGATCATTAGAGGAGAAAGATGAAGCTTACCTCTAATGGTTGATTCCTCCTTAATTTGGGAAAGTTTTCTTGAAAATCCAAAGTGAAAACAAAAGGATTTGATGAGGAAAAGATTAGGAATCCATAGGAGAATGAAATCTCATCAAAAGGGATGAAAATCAGAGGTTAATTGATGAAGGAAGTGTGTTTGACTGAGTGGAAGTTGAGAGAAAATGAAAAGAGGGAAAAAGGTCGTAAAGTAGTTATGAAAGTCAAAATAAGATTTCCTCTTTTAATTCCCTTTATTAAATTATTATTAAAACACCCAAAATTAGACAGAAATCTGATAAAATTATTTTGGTAATATTAGCTCCTTAAAGATTCAAAGTTTCAATCCTTTACAAAACAGTCACAAGTCAACTTTTGCAAAAACTATGATTTGGTCACTACACCGAAATGTAGTATTTCCAAATCATATTTGTAAAATTGTTTTCACCATAACCATTCATATAATAAATGAGGATTTTTAGATATTTTCCATATTTTTAAAATATCCCGAACTAGATGTTCCCTAAATTTCCCTTAAAGAGTTGAATCATTCCCGACCGAAATGTATGTATGTATGTATGTATGTATGTATGTATGTATGTATGTATGTATGTATGTATGTATGTATGTATGTATGTATGTATGTATGTATGTATGTATGTATGTATGTATGTATGTATGTATGTATGTATGTATGTATGTATGTATGTATGTATGTATGTATGTATGTATGTATGTATGTATGTATGTATGTATGTATGTATGTATGTATGTATGTATGTATGTATGTATGTATGTATGTATGTATGTATGTATGTATGTATGTATGTATGTATGTATGTATGTATGTATGTATGTATGTATGTATGTATGTATGTATGTATGTATGTATGTATGTATGTATGTATGTATGTATGTATGTATGTATGTATGTATGTATGTATGTATGTATGTATGTATGTATGTATGTATGTATGTATGTATGTATGTATGTATGTATGTATGTATGTATGTATGTATGTATGTATGTATGTATGTATGTATGTATGTATGTATGTATGTATGTATGTATGTATGTATGTATGTATGTATGTATGTATGTATGTATGTATGTATGTATGTATGTATGTATGTATGTATGTATGTATGTATGTATGTATGTATGTATGTATGTATGTATGTATGTATGTATGTATGTATGTATGTATGTATGTATGTATGTATGTATGTATGTATGTATGTATGTATGTATGTATGTATGTATGTATGTATGTATGTATGTATGTATGTATGTATGTATGTATGTATGTATGTATGTATGTATGTATGTATGTATGTATGTATGTATGTATGTATGTATGTATGTATGTATGTATGTATGTTTCGATATATAAACTTAGACAACCTACAAGGTCTTTATGGTGTGACATGAAATCTTTCAACACGGTCAACCCAATAAGAAATCATATAATCTGTATATGCATGTAAATGAATGCATTAGGCTGATATAGCCTAAGTGAGGTAGTGGTTTTGAAACAACAATGCATGATGCTAGTGGTATTGAGGAAAATCAAAGAATACAAACATAAATTAACAATTGATACTTATGATTTAATAATAACTTATACAAGGCCTTAAAATTTATTGAAAGCTTTATCGGAGTTTCTATTCTTTCAAGCTTAGTCAACTTTTTCAATGTTTGTAACTGGGTTCATTCGAATTATCTTATCAAGCTTTTCATATTTCATAACAAAACTTATCAGAATTCATAACATTTCTTATCAGAGTTTGATTACAAAGCTTAGTATCTGAGTTAAATCTTTTAAATCGTTTGCCTTTGATCACATTTGGACATATGTTTCTTTGGTTTAAGATTCACTTAGCTCAAAGCACAAAGCAATGGCTAGTGTATAGCATAACAGGCCTAGATGTTCTTCTCTATCCAACAAACTATCATCAATCTCCTTATCATCTCCCTCGTTACCTCCTTCTGTCGCCAATATATCACATATAAAAGGTCTTCACCCTTGAGCCCTAGCTCGTGTACTGTAGTCCCGAAAAATACTATGTACTATGCCAAAGTGTCCAAGGGCTTCCATAGAATAGGCAACTTAGATATTTTATGCTTTAAAGTTAGGAGGGTATCTTATAAACACAAGCAATCTTACTTGTTTCTTTTCTTAGTATCTTATAACATAACATGAGCTTTTAGCCCCTTAGAGTATATGAATTCCTATAGTTTTAAGGTTCAATTTTGTTTCTTGTTTATTATGCTTTCAAGGATTAAATTTTAATACATAAACAAAGCAAATGTTATATACATAGAAATGCTTCAACTCAACATGTAGTAAGCATCATAATATAACATGTCATGCATTCATGATGCATATGTGATGAACACCTTATTCATGAAACTTCAATGCCATGAATCTAACTCAATCTCGGATGCTCTATGTGAGCCATGTGAAAAAGGACCATATACAAATACATTAAATATATAGAAGGCAAGGATCGGAATGACATTGTGTCATCTGAGATAATAAACTACACTCACCTCTTATCACGAAGTTACGTGATACCTGAACCACAATCTCTTCTTTCTTTTCCAACTTACTTCCTTTCCTAATCTCCTTCAACAAAGTGTGTGCCTCAAGATTAATAACCATTATTAGGAATTGCTCAAATAAATATTATATCTAGTGTTTACTACATCAATCGTTCAAGATCACTCAGGTCTTTTAATCAAACTTAAGACATTCAAAACAATATAATATATTTGTGTATATATACACAAAACAATCAAGACACATTTAGATTCATGCCAAATCAGTCCATTTTATTTGCATACATATTTTTAAACTTCAAAACAGTCTACATGCTTTTAATTATATACAAAATAGTCCTTGTGACACCCTAATTCATAGCCTAGTAGAAATGTAACTAATTTATTAAAATGCTAACCGAATTGGATTTGTAATTATATAATTGAATTAAAAATTATAGTAAATTAAAAATTATGACAATAATAATGATAGAAATAAAATAATTATTATGAACAATTACAAGACTTAAACATAATGAATGGAAAAGTGTGTCTTGCAAGCCAAAACTCACAAAATTCCCTAATTGCCATATTTAAATTTTAAGTGAATGATAATTAGAGGACAAATAGGTAAAATTCCTAATTCCACTAACAAAACAAAAAAAAAAGTCATCATCTTCCCCTTTCTACCCTAAATCCCGAAAATATAGAAAGAAAAGAGTGGAAAGGAAGTTTAGAAAGTTTGTCAAAAATAAGCCAATTTCAAGCTTGTTTACTCATGGAAATTGAAGGAAAAGTTAACTAAGAAGGAAGGTAAGTATAAAAATTACTTTAAGTCATTAAATAACTAGGTTACTTGGTTTGTGTTGGATTATTGATCTTTATAAATATTATTAGTTGTTGTCTAAGCCTACTTGAGGTTTAAATTAGTGTGTAGTTGTGTTAAAATAAAGAATAAAGTATGGGTACTATGTTGAATTTTGTAAACTTTAAATTGATATACGTAGAGACTAGTCGAGCGGTATATTTGTCCCAATTATGAAGTTGATGAATAAAATCAATAAGAAACTAAAATTTTATGAGTAATTACATAGTAGGAATTATGTGGAATGTTTAAGTTAAGTCTTGGACAAGTGAAATTATCGTAAGAATTGAGAGAAATTAAGTGACATGAAATTAGTCGCATAAGATGTCCTGGAAAATAGTTTAGGGACACTTTTGTAATCAAGGTTTAATTGAGACTTAAATGGACTAATTAGCGACTAATTTGACTTGTGAAAACAAGGTAAAAATAGTGGAAACTATGGTAAAAAGGATTAAAGTGAACTAGTAGTGGAAAGTATGGTAAAAACAGTGAAAACTATGGTAAATGGGATTAAAAGGATTAAAATGAACCAGTAACGAATAAACTGTATCGATCTAGAGAGGCTTAAAATATGAGCCATATATGGTTGGCAAGATAATTGAATACCTTTCCAACGATATAAATTAATTCAAATTCTGACATGTAGATTAAAAAATATGAACAGATTACTACAAGGGGTCTAAACTGTCGAGTCAGAACCAATTTTAAATAATGTAGTTCAAATGAGCTTGAAATGTTATTGTATTGGTTATAATGACCTTCTATGTTATATATGGCTTGATAGAATAAGGATTTGAAGAGGTCGACGAAGGAGTTAAAGGTGGTTCGTCAAAAGAAAGACAACAAGGAATAACGATACGAGACTAGCTTGTAAGATTGTGGGTGTAATTCGACTTAGGGTTGAGACCTATGTCTCAACCAAACCAACTTGTTTATGTGTTTATGAAGACTTGTTCTATGAAATTGGACCTAATATATATATTTGGTAAATTATTATAAGGGAAGAAGGACTAAGTGAGAACATGATATTGCTTCTGTTTTGATAAATGGGGTTTGATGATGCTTGCTTATGTGGGTTCTATATGAGTGTTGTTTAAAGTTGTCAATATATATTAGCATGTTTATTAGTGCATATTAATGCCTGAAGTTGTTTGCTGGAAAATTTAGAGAAAATGATAATTTAATTGTGATAAACCTTAGATTGTTTGATGCTTGATAATGATTGTACAATCGTTTCAAAATAAAGTGCGTAACAAGCCCTTGGTTATATGGTGGTCTTAGGTAGTACGACATGCCTAGAGTCAAGAGCTCTAATTAACATGTGGTGTAAATGACACCTTAACACGATCGGTACTATGTGTACCTTAGCATGTGGTGTAGCAGACAGCTTTTGATTGATACCTTGGGTATAGGTACTTTGTGTACCAGTTTCCGACTCCAATACCTGGTCTTACCATTTACCAAGGCTAAAATCAAACTATCAATTTGTACTAAGACATGATTCATGATTAGAGCTAATCGAATGGGTTAGCACGGTTTATATGTGAGACTCGTTAATATGTTATGCGATCGATAAGTTTGACATGTTAATATGTACGACTTGTCGATGAATTACTATGCCTATTTATATGTTAATCGCTCAAGGTATGAGTATTGAAATTGACCATGTTGTTTATTTGATGTGTGAACTTTTGAGTGCTATGTGCAAAGTAGCTAGGCGATGCTTTGATTAGTTTAGAGCTTAATCAAGTGGAATTAAATGAAAATATGGTATGATTACCTAAGCAACTAACTCATTAAATTAAAAATTCAAAAAATTACTTCACTAAGTACCAAAAGTACTTATCTCTCTCGTCTTTCCTTCTTCCCAAACTTTCAGGTGGAAGGATAATCAAACCTTAGTTATAAAGCCATTCTCCTTGAGCAGCAAGATCACAAGCTAAGCTTCAGAAGTATGATCATAAGTTTGTTTTTGTCATATGCTAGTTGGTGGCATGTCGATATGTATCTAGATGTCGTGTTAAGCTCATTCTCCTTCACTATCGTACTTTAACTACGAGTCAGATTTTGACTTACGATGGTGAAGTAATAGTGGAATTTAGTAGTTTGTTAGACAAGTTAGATCATGCATTTTGAATTGTATATAAGTAATAGTGGAATTTAGTAGTTTGTAATGGTGTTTTTGTGCACTTTGGGTGCTATAATCTATGAAGAAATGGAAATATGCCTTATATGTATAAGCATATAATAGAACTTCTTCCCTGTTGTTTAAGCATGTTATATGGATGATGTCTTGGTTGGGAAAAAATTGGTGGAATGATATGTAATCTAATGATCAATCAAAGCTAAAAATTAAATAGGAAGAATAATTGGTATTTCCTTTTTTAAAGATTTCTTGTTATAATCAAGAGTTTAAAATGGCTCAAATTTTCCTGTAAAGTTACATGTCTTTTCTTGTTTGGTTCCAATAACGCTCCTAGCACCAAAACTGGGTTTGTGGTGTTACATAAAGTGGTATCAGAGCTTTAGGAATGGATCCTAGGGTTAAAACAAGTTTGCATGCATCATATAGGATTAAATCATGCCACCTAGTAGTCTTATCTTGATATGCTTGTGTTCTTGCATGTCTAACTCCATTCCTATTTACCCAATCGTAGAATGTTCGAGACAAGAATTGCTCGGGACAGAGATAGTCCTCGGGACTCCTCTAATGAGGGTGATAGCGTGAGGATCAAATCGATTCTTCCAAGACAAGACAAACCTCGAGTTGAACCTCAAGAACCTGATCAAACTCCAGAACAAGTTCAACTTCAGCAGGAAGCCCCTACTATTCAAAATGTCTGAAGAACTATTGTTTTGATATAATAATTGAAAATTAGTTTTGGACTAAATTGAAAAGATTTCAAAAGTGCCTTTAATTCCAAGCAACTGAAAAATATGTTTGAAGAAGATTTAAAGGGGTTTTAATGTACTTTCTAAAGTCAAACTTTACAAAACCACCCAAGTGTTTTGAAACACCCATAGGCGTTTCGAAAACGACCATTCACAGAGACAAAACGTTTCGATACATCCATGTCCATTTTGAAACAGGATTTCATTTGGGTAAGGGTTTTACACAATGTTTCGATACGGGCTTCACCGTTTCGATACGGCTATTTCTCAACGGTCAAATCCCCAAAAGGCTATTTCCTAGCAGCCTTTTAAATTTAAGGACGTTTCGAGACGGGAATCAACGTTTCGATACGACCGTTTTGATACGGTCAAGGTTGTTCTGAAACAGGTACTGCATCAGACTGCAATGACTCTTTCTATTTCAGGGATGTTTCGAAACATGGTCGAGTGTTTCGAAACGGGGAGTTGCAGAACTGCATTTATGGTGGGAAATAAAGTCTCCAATGGTTCCAATTCAACCCTAATGGCTAGTAATGGCTACAAACTCAATTAGGAGTATAAAGGCACCTGCAAGCATCAAGAGAAGGTTAATGCTTCAATTGTCAACAACACTATGATCAAGAAATTGTCTTAGACCTTAAATTGTCCATTTCTTGTACATACAACACTAGTGAGCTAAATATTGTTAAATTTGGTGAAGTTCTTAGGTTTTGGGTGAGAGCTTTATAGTGCAAACAAATACCTTTTAGAGGGATTTCAAGTTTGCTTAAGAATTTCTCTAGTAAGAGAGTGTTGGATTAAGCTAAGGGTAGTTATCTTAATCGTTGTAATGGTTACCTCCTAAGCCGAGAAAAAGGGGATGAAATTCAAGAGTGAATTTGTTGAAATCCTTAGTGTAGATTGTCCATGAGTTCTATATTTTGTACACATTTCTACCCATATTATTGTTGTTCTAGAGCTCATTTAGGCATACTTAGGTGCATTGCATTGCATGCATTATAATAGTATCTTCTCTCTTACCATGCTCTTATTGAATATTTTATGTTTGGTTGAGAAAAGTTACTGTTTTAGTTTAGTTTTTATTTTCAGGTGTTTTAGCAAAGAGAGGAGAGGACATGAAAGATGTATCAATAGGAGCTACAATGAAGCAGTTCCAGATGCCACCAAGGACGCTACCGAAGCAACATTGCCGCCAAGTACCGCCCAGGCGGGAGTTACACCGACTTAGCCAAGATGGGTTGCGATGGAAAGTAGGCAATTTCCTAAGCCCAATGAGCCCAGGCTTGCAATTTTCTGAAGCCTCTAGCGGCCGGTAGAGCTAATCCAAGATCGATAAGTGGGAGCACTTATCCTTACTTGTGGAAAATAGTTTAGGGACAGTTTTGTAATCAAGGTTTAATTGAAACTTAAATGGACTAATTAGAAACTAATTTGACTTGTGAAAACAAGGTAAAAACAGTGGAAACTATGGTAAAAATATTAAAATGAACCAATAAGGGATCTAGATTAACCGACTCGCTAAACTGGACCGAAACGCAAGCGGGCAGTTTCGAGACATTAAAAATGACCCGATTTAACGAATAAACTATATCGATATATAAGGTCTTAAAATATGAGCCATATATGGTCGGAAAGATAATTAAATTACCTTTCCAACGGTATAAATTAATTGAAATTTCGACATGTAGATTGAAAGATATGAACATATTACTATAAGGTGTCCAAAATACTGTAACGCCCCGGTTTTGGGCTCAGAAGTTTTGGGCGTTGACCGGTTCGGTCAAAGTGCTGATCGAATATATAAGAGTGAATTTAGGAAAGCCTAGTTCGGGTTGCATTAAAAATATGGAAAAATGTTCTAAAATCATCTTTTAATATATAAAAGTGAACTGTGAAATCAATTTTGAAAAATGAGGTTCGGAAGGGTGACATTTTGGCCAGTGACCAAAATGTAATTTTTGAAAGTTGCGTGACTGTTTTATAAAGGATTGAAACTTTGAATCTTTAAGGAGCTATTATTCCAAAAAGAGTTTCTCCAGATTTTTCTAAGATATTTTAATGCAAAATTCTGATTTTAAAGCTTAAGAAAAGTGGAGGGAAATCATTTTACTATTTTGTAACTAACTTTCCATTTTCTTCCAATTTTCATTTTCTCTCATTTTCTCTCAACCCAAACACTTTCTCTCCAGAGATTTACTTCTGATTTTGTCTCTCAAATCTTCCTTTTCAATTCTCCTTGGATTCCTAATCATCTCTACAACAAAACCTCACCATTTGCAAGTTGTTTCATCAAGCTTTTTGGTTCTAAAAAGGAGAAATTCAAGTTTGGAGGTAAGAACGTCCTTCTCCTCTAAACTATCAGTTCTTTACTGAAATTCCTAAGTTCTCAATCCTTGATTTGTGATTTATTAAAGGCTTTTCAATTGGAATCTTGATTTTGGCTTAAAATGCAAGATTTGGTGATTTTTGTGGAATTTTCATATGATCTGTTTAAGCAGGGTTTTGAGGTGTGTTTTTGATGTTAAATGAATGCTAAATTGATTAGAAGTTGAGGTTTAATCAATGCAATCCCGGATAGGTTGAATTTCCTAAGTTTGGCTTGAGTTTTTGGTTGTTTTTGGAGTGTTTTTGATGATCTGTTATACCTGGAGGTATAAGGATGTGTTTGTGATCATTATGGATGTTAATTGATGTTTAAAAATGGTTAGAAGTGATGGATCTTGGCTGGGTTATGTTTTGGAAGTGTTTGGAGGTGATTTCGGTTGTGTTTGGTAGTCGAAATGTTGGATTTGTGATGAGCAGCGAGTTTGGTTGTGTCGCTGGTGTTTTTAATGCATAATGATGCATTAATCCTCTGTTTTTGTGTGCTTGAAACAGGGGAGTTTGATCCGTGAGCTTTAGAGGCATTGCGGAAGGTTTCGGATGCTTGGAAGGCTTGTTGGCTAGCCTTGTTTTGTGTATCGGTGAGTGAAGTTAGGTTTTCAGCTTTTAAACCAAGGTTTGAAGGTTTTGGGAGCTTAGTTTAAGTCTAAACAACTTTGCTAAGCTCAAGAGTAAGTAAATGGTTTTTCGCTCTTGGTTGTGTTGTGAATTGGCTTTAAAAGCAATTGTGTTTGATGGTTGCAATGCATGTGATTTGCATGGTTTATATTCTGTTTTGAAAGCATATTTTAAGCATGGTTTAATGCTGGTTTTGAAGGCCATATGTGAAGGATGCTCAAGGTAATAGATCCTTGGTTTGTACATTGAAAATATGGTTTTGATGCATGGTGTTGCATGATGTTTCATGGCTTTGTGTAATGCTTTAAAACAGTGGATTGATGATGGTAAATGATGGTTTTTGCATATTGGTTATGCATGTGAATCATTGGACTAATGTGGTAAGATGGTTATATTGGCAAGTGATGTAAGTGGTTCTTGGTTCTTTGATCGGATATAGTTAGCCGGCTATAGGATTGGGTACACCGTTAATAAAGTCGCCTTGGAGGTGGAGTGGTTAAGAGTGAACCGGTAAACTCCCTTCAAGTATCCTAACGAGATGGTTAAGGTCATAATGGAGGTTGAATGCCCATTTGAGGACCTTGGTTAAGCAAAGGTTATATGGTGGTTAAAAGTCCATATATGGGAACCTTGTGCTTGTTAAGATCACAATGGTGGTGTAAAGTCCATGTGTGGATCTTGTGTAGGGTGTCTCGGATCTCGTTAGTGATGTTATACAACTACCAATCGGTGAATGCAAAGGTTGTATGGTGGTTAAAAGTCCAGACATGGGAACCTTGTGCATGTCAAGGTTGTATGGTGTTTAAAAGTCCATACATGGGAACCTTGGGAAAAGTTAAGGTTGTATGGTGTTTGAAAGTCCATACATGGGAACCTTGGGAAAAGTTAAGGTTGTATGGTGTTTGAAAGTCCATACATGGGAACCTTGGGAAAAGTTAAGGTTGTATGGTGTTTGAAAGTCCATACATGGGAACCTTGGGAAAAGTTAAGGTTGTATGGTGTTTGAAATTCCATACATGGGAACCTTGTAAAAAGCTAAGGTTGTATGGTGTTTAAAAGTCCATACATGGGAACATTAGGATGGTGAGGTCAAATGGTGTTTAAAAGTCCATTTGGAGACCTTGGATTGGTAGTGTGTATGAAGCGTGGGGGACAACGCTTGTGATCCGCGTATCCGATTGGGTGTTGAGTTGAAAAGTGGATGTGGTTGATCTCTTGGATGCCAATATAATGTTCTTGATTTTAAATAAGCATGAGATGCTTGAAAAGATGCATGGTTGCATGAAAAGTGTTAAATGCTTGTGAATGCATGTTTACTTGTTAAGTTGAACAAGTGTTGATTATCATTTGGTAAATGATGCATGTGTACATGAAATCTCTTAAATGCATTCGAGTCTTGATAATACTTGTTTTAAAAGGCATGTGAAGATGATGTTGTGGTTCATATATTGCCTTGGTTTAATGCATGTGTTGGATTGTTTGAGTAATGGTTTTAAAGGGTTTCTTGCTTGGAATGACTTTCAAGTATAAGAAAGGTATGTTGTGAAATGGAAGTGTTTTCCAAGGTTTGAATTTAACTTTGCATATGGTGTTTATGCATGGAGTGGTTAACTGGATGATTTTGCAAATTGAGCTTTGAAATGGTTTTCTTAGCTTGCTAAGCTAAGGGTTGGTTTTCAAGTTTGAGCAATGCATGGTTAAAGCATGTTGTTGAAAAAGGGTTTTCAAACTTTGCTTGGTAAACAAATCGAGTTGCTTTTCAAAGAGGTTTTATGACTCGCTGCATTGATGGTGTTTTGGTTTTGAGCTTTCCTCGCTAAACATTATGTGCTTACGCTCCTTTTTGTCCATCAATGCAGATTCTTGAAGTTTGGACAGCGAGAAGCAAGGGATTCAAGGAGGACTCCATTTGAGATGTATGTCTCGGTGAATAGCTATAGTTAATAAAGGCAATGGGGTAGAATCTCTTGGGTTGATGTTTATGTGTTCGTATATGTTCGGACAAGGATGGTTTTATGTTGTTGATGTTGCTGGAACATGTTTTGTCTTATATGAGATGGATTTGGAGATTTTGTGTTTAAATGGTTGCTTGTGTAGGAAGCATGCTTATAGAATTGGGGCTTTTCATATATGTTGTTATATTGATGAATTGTTGATGCAAGTATGTCTCCTATATGTTGAATTGCATGTTGGTAAAGTTTGGTGGCTTTTGGAGCATGTTTGGATGATCAATTGTTTGTTTAAGTATGCATCTTGAGGCAATCTGTGCAGGGTGTTTCGGAACAGTGCCTACCGTTTCGGAACGGGTGCCCTAAACCAGCCCAGGCGTCCGAAACGGGAGAGACCGTTCCGAAACGGAAAGGCTACTGCCAGTCCCCCGTTGCGGTACGCGTTGTGATCGGCCCCGCGTTTCGAAACGGGCTCTGACTGTTTCGGAACACGTGACTGTTGGGGGCTGACATAGGCGGTTATATGTTTTGGAATGTTTGCAATTTGGTCCTGAAACTTGTTTCTGCAATTGTATGAGTTTGGGATGTCTGTTTGAGCTGAAATTTGGCAGAGAAGCATGAAACCTGATTAATTTTAAGTTGGTAACTTAAAATCTGGTTAAGTCCTTAAGTTTTCAGAATTTACAGTTTGGTCCCTAAAGTTGTAAATTGTTCAATTGGGTCCCTGTTTGATCTCTGATGTTTATGATCTTTGAGTATACTGTTTGTATGATCACATCTAAGGTTAACGTGCATCTAGACAAGCTTAAAAAGAAAAAAAACGGTCGTTAATCAAGGTTGACTTTCGGGTTGACTTTGGTTTTCCCCGTGTGACTTTCTTAATTCGAGTCTACCGTCTGGGCCGGGTTAAGGGGGTTACATTTGGTGGTATCAGAGCTGTGTTGCGAATGCTTGGGGAAAACGGTAAGTTGTTGTGATGTGTGTTGATGTTTACCTTGTTGTGCGGTTGAAATTTGGTTGAAACACGTGTTTTTGAGCAAGTTGTTGATGTTTTCAAGCATGCTTTATGGTTATGAATCTTGGTTGAGCTTATGTGGATTTGTGCTGATGTTGTGAGCTGGTGTCATGCGTGATGAACGTGTAATGAGTATCTTATGTTGCTAATATGCTGTTGCAAGTGGATGTTGTTTGGTGTAAGCATGATCAAATATGTTGTTTGATATGCTTGGTGTTGTGATATCCCTGTTTGTGTTGACTGTTATGTCATGTAAAAGGGGAGGATTCGGGATACCCATTGCCTTATTATTATAGCTATTGTGTTATTTTGGAGTTGGAGTTTGAATCCTTGCTTAAAGCTGGTCTAACTGGTTTGTTTGTTTTGTTGTGATGTTTGTTGTTGTTAGTAGTATGGCGAAGTCGGTGAAGGAATGGTAGTTGGGTGAGATGGTTGCTGCCTTAGGGCAGGTTGTTAAGGCATGGAATTCACCCTTTTGTAGAGGTGTTTTGTCTCAGTCTTCTGTGCCTGGAGTTGAGGTGGTAAGGAAGGAGAAAGAAGCTGGTTCTGTGATGAAGAGTTCATCACCAGTTGCTCAAGAGGTGTTGGGAACATCTCAGGCTGTAGCAAAGGTAAAGTCAGTGGATGTGCTGGCTGTGGGATGTGCGGGTTTGCCGAAGCAGCGTTTGTTGGATTTGGGTGCTGTGGAGTATCATGGATCGTCACCTGAGATGTTTGAGGCCTGGTTGGCCAGTGTGATTCTAATTTTGGATCAGGAAGGCTGTGATTATGCTTGTAAGCTGGGAAGTGTTGTTTCTTTGATGTTGGAGGACGCATGTGTTTGGTGGACATCTGTGGCGGTGGCGTCACATATCCCTGATATTGACTGGGATTTCTTTGTATCTGCCTTTTGTGAAAGGTATCTTGGAGAGAAGTTTCCAAGGGTTAAGCAATGTGAAGGTAGTGCGATTGTGGAGCAAGTGTTGCTTGAGCAAGGAGTGGAAGCTCAGCCACCGGTATATGACCGTTGTGAAAGGCGTCATGTTGGAGGTTGTTGGGGCGCGGGTGCTTGCTGGAACTGTGGTTTTAAAGTGCATGTTATGCGCGATTGTCCTCTTGGGGTGAAGTCAGCTTCAGTGGTAGCCAAAGGGTCTCTGAAAGGTCGTGGGCACGACCGAAGCAAGGTTCAGAGGTGGCAGAAAGAGCAGAAGGTTGTGAAGAGTTTGGGAAATGAGAATTGCTGGAAATGTGGGTCTGCTGGGCATAGGAGGCGTGATTGTTTGGTGTTGGCTCGGAATAGCCAGGGTTCTTTACCGCAGAGAGATGGTGATGACCTTAAAGTGTTAGTTGGTGCTGCAGCGGTGCGGCAGGAGGATGATGGTTCCGCGAGGAAGAGAGCTCGTCTGATGAAGCTTCAGGGTGGTGATGTGTTTCCAGGTAACCTTGTTAAGTAATCTTTGCTCTAGTTACCTTGGTTTGGTTTCTGTTGGTTTTCCTTGCGTGGTAAGTTTAGTCTTGTTGCTAGCATGTTGGGGGTAATAGTTGTGGTTTGGAAACATCTTTTGTGAAGAAGGCTTTAGTGAGTATCTTGTGGTTAATGGTTGTTGGTACGATGGAGTTAGATAAGTTAGAAGTGAGTTAGGAGGTTGTTCTTAGACGGATTCTGAGGATGTTATTGGAGGGTGTGAACTGGCATTCATGCACAGTTAAAATCATTGTTATATGCTATATTATATATGTGCTGGTCCATGCATACATGTGGCATGACATTAGAGGTTTTGCATACATGTACATCAGGCATTGATAGGGCATGTAGGTGATCATGCATACGACGTTCACACTCGCTAATAACTAATCGAATCTGTTAGTGTGGTGGTTGGGATAGGTTGGATGATGGGTTTTTAGAGGTTGTTTTGGTGCTGGGTGAGAGTTAGTAGCAATGGAGTATATTAAGCTAGTTGCTAGTAATAGTGAGAGTGGTATAGTCTGTTGGTAGAAGGAAAGTGTCTGATGCTTAAAGAGTTTAGTGGTTTGGTGGTGAGGAGTACCGGTTGAAGTTAGAATCGGTCAAGTGGTTTGAATAGCTAAGTGGAAGTGGTAGTTCCTTGGTGCTAAGTGATGTTGCAGTTTAGTGGTTGTGTTTCCAAGTGCTGAAGTAGCTTAGCATTTAAGTTGTTGTGGAAGGGTTGTGGTTGTAAGTGTTGGTTCTTAGCAACCTTTGAGGAGTTGAGAAGTTGATATGTATGTTTAGGTTGGACGAAGTTCTGGTAAGGCAGGTGTTGTGGTCAAATTTTGAAGTGGAAAAGCAATGAAAGGTCGAAGGCCAGTGTGGTTTGAAAGGATTCTTGTGAGAAGTGGTTGGCCGGTTGTGAGTATGTGAACTTCTTTTGTGGTCAGCTGGTGGTGTATGAAACGACTGGCAGATTTGAATTGGGGTTGTGATGTAAATTTTGGATTGTGGGTGAGTCGTTATGGTAATGTAGCGGCAGATGTGAAGGATTATCAGCATTCGTTGAGGAGTTTGGGTAAACAGGTAATGTTTAAGAATTTTTTTGCTTGTTGGGAAAATCCTTGGAAGAGGTTTGGGAGTTTGCAAGAGTTTTAGAAGCAGAGAAGATTCCATAGTGGCTGAATGGGTTTGGTTAATGTCACTGTGTAAACAAGTCTTGGAAGTTGTGTGTTACAGTGATGTGTGCTGTAAAAGTTGAAGTTCTTCAGGTTGATGTTGGGGCTGTGTACAGTCTGGAAATGTGAAAGGTCAAGTTGTGGTTATCTTTGGGTGTTTTGGAATTTGCAAACAGTGTGTGGTGGTGTTGGGTTTTGTGTGGATGTGTTCAGTGGTGGTTGAGGCTTTTGTGTTGCCTTGTGTGTTGCTTTGGGAAGGTTGTGGTTCCCTTTTCGCCGGTTGAAATTTCGAGGACGAAATTTCCTAAGGGGGGGAGAGTTGTAACGCCCCGGTTTTGGGCTCAGAAGTTTTGGACGTTGACCGGTTCGGTCAAAGTGCTGATCAAATATATAAGAGTGAATTTAGGAAAGCCTAGTTCGGGTTGCATTAAAAATATGGAAAAATGTTCTAAAATCATATTTTAATATATAAAAGTGAACTGTGAAATCAATTTTGAAAAATGAGGTTCGGAAGGGTGACATTTTGGCTAGTGACCAAAATGTAATTTTTGAAAGTTGCGTGACTGTTTTATAAAGGATTGAAACTTCGAATCTTTAATGAGCTATTATTCCAAAAAGAGTTTCTCCAGATTTTTCTAAGATATTTTAATGCAAAATTCTGATTTTAAAGCTTAAGAAAAGTGGAGGGAAATCATTTTACTATTTTGTAACTAACTTTCCATTTTCTTCCAATTTTCATTTTCTCTCATTTTCTCTCAACCCAAACACTTTCTCTCCAGAGATTTACTTCTGATTTTGTCACTCAAATCTTCCTTTTAAATTCTCCTTGGATTCCTAATCATCTCTACAACAAAACCTCACCATTTGCAAGTTGTTTCATCAAGCTTTTTGGTTCTAAAAAGGAGAAATTCAAGTTTGGAGGTAAGAACGTCCTTCTCCTCTAAACTATCAGTTCTTTACTGAAATTCCTAAGTTCTCAATCCTTGATTTGTGATTTATTAAAGGCTTTTCAATTGGAATCTTGATTTTGGCTTAAAATGCAAGATTTGGTGATTTTTGTGGAATTTTCATATGATCTGTTTAAGCAAGGTTTTGAGGTGTTTTTTTGATGTTAAATGAATTCTAAATTGATTAGAAGTTGAGGATTAATCAATGCAATCCCGGATAGGTTGAATTTCCTAAGTTTGGCTTGAGTTTTTGGTTGTTTTTGGAGTGTTTTTGGTGATCTGTTATACCTAGAGGTATAAGGATGTGTTTGTGATCATTTTGGATGTTAATTGATGTTTAAAAATGGTTAGAAGTGATGGATCTTGGCTGGGTTAAGTTTTGGAAGTGTTTGGAGGTGATTTCGGTTGTGTTTGGTAGCCAAATTGTTGGATTTGGGATGAGCAGCGAGTTGAGTCTTGTTGCTGGTGTTTTTAATGCATAATGATACATTCATCCTCTGTTGTTGTGTGCTTGAAACAGGGGAGTTTGATCCGTGAGCTTTGAAGGTGTTGCGGAAGGTTTTCGGATGCTTGGAAGGCTTGTTGGCTAGCCTTGTTTTCAGTATCGGTGAGTGAAGTTGGGTTTTCAGCTTTTAAACCAAGGTTTGAAGGTTTTGGGAGCTTAGTTTAAGTCTAAACAACTTTGCTAAGCTCAAGAGTAAGTGATTGGATTTTCGCTCTTGAATTGTGTTGTGTTTGGTTTTAAAAGCTATTGTGGTTGATGATTGAGATGCATATGTTTTGCATGGTTTAAATCTGTTTTGAAAGCATATTTTAAGCATGGTTTAATGCTGGTTTTGAAAGCCATTTGAGAAGGATGCTCAAGGTAAGAGATCCTTGGTTTTGTATTTGGTAATTGTGATTTTGATGCATAGTGTTGCATGTTGATCTAGGGCTTTGTATGATGCTTTAAAACAGTGAGTTGATGATGGTAAATGTTACTTTTTGCATATTGGTTATGCATGTGAATCATTGGACTAATGAGGTAATGGTTTTGCATATTGGTTATGCATGTGAATCATTGGATTATTGTGGTGATGGTTTTTGCATTGTGATTATGCATATGAATCAGTGGAATAACATGGTAAGATGGTTATGGTGGCAAGTGATGAAAGTGGTTCTTGGTTCGTTGATCGGATATAGTTAGCCGGCTATAGGATTGGGTGCACCGTGAATTAAGTCGCCTTGGAGGTGGAGTGGTCAAGAGTGGACCGGTAAACTCCCTTCAAGTATCCTAACGAGATGGTTAAGGTCATAATGGAGGTGTTGCCCATTCGAGGACCTTGGTTGAGCAAAGGTTATATGGTGTTTAAAAGTCCATATGTGAGAACCTTGTGCTTGTTAAGATCACATTGGCGGTGTAAGACCATGTGTGGATCTTTTGTGGGGTGTCCCGGATCTCGTTAGTGATTTATACAACTACCAATCGATTATGCAAAGGTTGTATGGTGTTTAAAAGTCCATACATGGAAATCTTGTGCATGTTGAGGTTGTATGGTGTTTAAAAGTCCATGCATGGGAACCTCGGGAAAAGCTAAGGTTGTATGGTGTTTAAAAGTCCATACATGGGAACCTTAGGCTTGTAAGGTCAAATGGTGTTTAAAAGTCCATTTGGGAGGCCTTGGATTGGTAGGGTGTATAGAGCGTAGGGACAACGCTCGGAATCCGCGTATCCGATCGGGTTGTTGAGTTGAAAAGTGGATGTGGTTGATCACTTGGAAGCCAATGTAATGTTCTTGATCATAAGGAAGCATGAGATGCTTGAAATGATACATGATTGCATGTGAAGCATGAGATGCTTGAAAAGATGCATGGTTAGAAGTGATGGATCTTGCATGGAAGCCAATGTATTGTTTTTGATGATCTGTTATACCTCGAGGTATAAGGATGTGTTTGTGATCATTTTGGATGTTAATTGATGTTTAAAAATGGTTAGAAGTGATGGATCTTGGCTGGGTTAAGTTTTCGAAGTGTTTGGAGGTGATTTCGGTTGTGTTTGGTAGTCGAAATGTTGGATTTGTGATGAGCAGCGAGTTTGGTTGTGTTGCTGGTGTTTTTAATCCATAATGATGCATTAATCCTCTGTTTTTGTGTGCTTGAAACAGGGGAGTTTGATCCGTGAGCTTTAGAGGCATTGCGGAAGGTTTCGGATGCTTGGAAGGCTTGTTGGCTAGCCTTGTTTTGTGTATCGGTGAGTGATGTTGGGTTTTCAGCTTTTAAACCAAGGTTTGAAGGTTTTGGGAGCTTAGTTTAAGTCTAAACAACTTTGCTAAGCTCAAGAGTAAGTAAATGGTTTTTCGCTCTTGGTTGTGTTGTGAATTGGCTTTAAAAGCAATTGTGTTTGATGGTTGCAATGCATGTGATTTGCATGGTTTATATTCTGTTTTGAAAGCATATTTTAAGCATGGTTTAATGCTGGTTTTGAAGGCCATAGGTGAAGGATGCTCAAGGTAAGAGATCCTTGGTTTGTACATTGAAAATGTGGTTTTGATGAATGGTGTTGCATGATGTTTCATGGCTTTGTGTAATGCTTTAAAACAGTGGATTGATGATGGTAAATGATGGTTTTTGCATATTGGTTTTGCATGTGAATCATTGGACTAATGTGGTAAGATGGATATATTGGCAAGTGATGTAAGTGGTTCTTGGTTCTTTGATCGGATATAGTTAGCCGGCTATAGGATTGGGTGCACCGTGAATAAAGTTGCCTTGGAGGTGGAGTGGTTAAGAGTGAACCAGTAAACTCCCTTCAAGTATCCTAACGAGATGGTTAAGGTCATAATGGAGGTTGAATGCCCATTCGAGGACCTTGGTTAAGCAAAGGTTATATGGTGGTTAAAAGTCCATATATGGGAACCTTGTGCTTGTTAAGATCACAATGGTGGTGTAAAGTCCATGTGTGGATCTTGTGTAGGGTGTCCCGGATCTCGTTAGTGATGTTATACAACTACCAATCGGTGAATGCAAAGGTTGTATGGTGGTTAAAAGTCCATACATGGGAACCTTGTGCATGTCAAGGTTGTATGGTGTTTAAAAGTCCATACATGGGAACCTTGGGAAAAGTTAAGGTTGTATGGTGTTTGAAAGTCCATACATGGGAACCTTGGGAAAAGTTAAGGTTGTATGGTGTTTGAAAGTCCATACATGGGAACCTTGGGAAAAGTTAAGGTTGTATGGTGTTTGAAAGTCCATACATGGGAACCTTGGGAAAAGTTAAGGTTGTATGGTGTTTGAAAGTCCATACATGGGAACCTTGTAAAAAGCTAAGGTTGTATGGTGTTTAAAAGTCCATACATGGGAACCTTAGGATGGTGAGGTCAAATGGTGTTTAAAAGTCCATTTGGAGACCTTGGATTGGTAGTGTGTATGAAGCGTGGGGGACAACGCTTGTGATCCGCGTTGTAACCCCCTTAACCCGGCCCGGACGGTTGACCCGAATTAAGAAAGTCACACGGGGAAAACCAAAGTCAACCCGAAAGTCAACCTTGATTAACGACCCTTTTTTTCCTTTTAATCTTGTCTAGATGCACATTAACCTTAGATGTGATCGTGCAAACAGCATACTCAAAGATCACAAACATCAGAGATCAAACAGGGACCCAACTGAACAATTTACAACTTTAGGGACCAAATTGTAAATTCTGAAAACTTTAAGGACTTAACTATGTTTTAAGTTACCAACTTAAAATTAATTAGGTTTCATGCTTCTCTGCCAAATTTCAGCTCAAACGGACATCCCAAACTCATACAATTGCACAAACAAGTTTCAGGACCAAAATCTGGAGAAACTCTTTTTGGAATAATAGCTCCTTAAAGATTCAAAGTTTCAATCCTTTATAAAACTGTCCCGCAACTTTCAAAAATTACATTTTGGTCACTAGCCAAAATGTCAACCTTCCGAACCTCATTTTCCAAAATTGATTTCACAGTTCACTTTTATATATTAAAAGATGATTTTAGGACATTTTTCCACATTTTTAATGCATCCCGAACTAGGCTTTCATAAATTCACTCTTATATATTCGATCAGCACTTTGACCGAACCGGTCAACGCCCAAAACTTCTGAGCCCAAAACCGGGGCGTTACAACTCTCCCCCCCTTAGGAAATTTCGTCCTCGAAATTTCAACCGGCGAAAAGAGAACCACAACCTTCTCAAATCACACACAAGGCAACACAAAAGCCTCAACCAACACTGAACACTTCCCATACAAAACTCCACCGAACACAACACCACCACATGCTGTTCATAAAATCCAGAACACACAAAGATAGCCACAACTTAATCTTTCACATAACCGGACTGTACACAGCCCCAACATCAACCTGAAGAACTTCAGCTTTTACAGCACACCACACTGTAACACACAACTTCCAAGACTTGTTTACACAGAGACAACAACCAATCCAATTCAACCACTATGCAAACCTCTCAGCCTCTAAAACTCTTGCAATTCTCAAACCTCTTCCAAGGATTTTCCCAACAAGCAGAAATCCTTAAACGTCAACTGGTTACTGAAACTCTTCAACAAAAGCTGATAATCCTTTACACCTACCGCCAACATTACAATAACAGCTTACCAGAATTATTCACCCAAATTCCAAGAATTACATTACAACCCCAACTTGACTCCGCCAGCCATTCCATACACCACCAGCTGACTTCAAACGGAACTTTCTAACCACAACCAGCCAACCACTTCTCACAAGAACCCAAACAACCAACAAAAGCCTTCGATCTTTCATAGCCCTTTCACCTCAAACTTCAACCATAACACTTGCATTACCAGAACATCGCTTAACCAAAACACACATAACAGCTTCTGAACTCCTCAAAGGTTGCTAAGAACCAGCACTTACCATCTCAACCCTTTCACAACAACTTAAAAGCTAAGCTACCTCAGCTCTTGGAAACACAACCACAAAACTGCAACATCACTAACACCAAGGAACTACCACTTCCTTTTAGCTATACAAACCACTCAACCGATACTAACCTCAACCGGTACCCTTCACCACCAAACCACTAAACTCCTTAAGCAACATACACTATCCTTCTATCACAGGCTATACCACTCTCACCACCACTAGCAACTAGCTTAATATTACTCTAACTCTCACTCAACACCAAAACAACCTCTAAAAACCCATCAACCAAACCAACCACCACACTAACAGATTCGATTAGTTATTAGCGAGTGTGAACATCGTATGCATGATCACTTACATGCCCTATCAATGCCTGATGTACATGTATGCAAAACCTCTAATGTCATGCCACATGTATGCATGGACCAACATATATAATATAGCATATAACAATGATTTTAACTGTGCATGAATGCCAGTTCACACCCTCCAATAACATCCTCAAATCCGTCTAAGAACAACCTCCCAACTCACTCCTAACTTATTTAACTCTATCATACCAACAACCATTAACCACAAGATACTCACTAAACCTTCTTCACACCAAAGATGCCTCCAAACAACTACCATTACCCCAAACATGCTAGCAACAAGACTAGTATACCACGCAAGGAAAACCAACAGAAACCAAACTAAGGTAACTAGAGCAAAGATTACTTAACAAGGTTACCTGAAAACACAACACCTCCCTGAAGCTTCATCAGACGAGCTCTCTTCCTTGCGGAACCATCATCCTCCTGAGGCACAACTGCAGCACCAGCTAACACACCAGGGTCACCACCAACTCCTTGCGGTAAGGAACCTTGGCTGTTCCGAGCCAACATCAAACAATCACGTCTCATGTGTCCAGCAGACCCACATTTCCAGCAATTCTCTTTTCCCAAACTCTTCACAACCTTCTGCTCTTTTTGCCACGTTAGAACCTTGCCTCGGTCGTGCCCACGACCTTTCAGGGACCCATTGGCTAACACCAAAGCTGACTTCACTCCAAGAGGACAATCACGCTTAACATGCATCTTGGAACCACAATTCCAACAAGCACCCGCGCCCCAGCAACCTCCAACATGGCGCCTTTCACAACGGTCACACACTGGTGGCTGAACCTCCACTCCTTGCTCAAGCAACACTTGCTCCACAACAGCACTACCTTCACCTTGCTCAATCCTTGGAAATTCCCTTCCAAGATACCTTTCACAAAAAGCAGATACAAAGAAATCCCAATCAATATCAGGAATATGTGACGCCTCCGCCACAGATGTCCACCAGACACACGCATCCTCCAGCATCAGAGAAACAACACTTCCCAGTTTACAGGCATAATCACAGCCCTCCTGATCCAAGATCAGAACCACACTGGCCAACCAGGCCTCAAACATCTCCGGTGAAGAACCATGATACTCTACAGCACCCAAATCAAGCAAACGCTGCTTCGGCAAACCCACACATCCAACAGCCAGCTCATCTACTGACTTTACCTTTACCTCAGCCTGAGATGTTCCCAACACCTCCTGCTCAACAGATGATGAACTCTTCATCACAGAACCAACTTCTTTCCCTTGCCTTACCACCTCAACTCCAGGCACAGAAGACTGAAACGAAACACCTCTACAGAAAGGTGAATTCCAAGCTTTAACAACCTGCCCCAAGGCAGCAACCAGCTTACCCAACTGCCATTCTTCCATCGACTTTTCCATACTACTAACAACAACAAACAATCACAACCAACAAACAAACCAGTTAGACCAGCATTAAGCAAGGATTCAAACTCCAACTCCAAATAACACAATAGCTATATTAATAAGGCAATGGGTATCCCGAATCCTCCCCTTCACATGACATAACAGTCAACACAACATGGATATCACAACATCAAGCACATCAAACAACATACTTTGATCATGCTTACATCAAACAGAATCCACTTGCGACAGCATAATAGCAACATAACATGCTCATAACACATTCATCATGCATAGCATCAGCTCACAGCATCAGCACATTTCCACATAAAGTCAACCAAGATTCATAACCATAAAGCATGCTTGAAACATCAGCAACATGCTCAGAAACATCAGCAGCATACTCAGAAACACCAACACATACTCAGAAACATCAACAATTGCTCAGAAACACGTGTTTCAACCAACATTCAACCACACATCAAGGTAAACAACAAGCACACATTACAACAACTTACCGTTTTCCCCCAAGCATTCGCAACACAGCTCTGATACAACCAAATGTAACCCCCTTAACCCGGCCCGGACGGTTGACCCGAATTAAGAAAGTCACACGGGGAAAACCAAAGTCAACCCGAAAGTCAACCTTGATTAACGACCCTTTTTTTTCCTTTTAATCTTGTCTAGATGCACATTAACCTTAGATGTGATCGTGCAAACAGCATACTCAAAGATCACAAACATCAGAGATCAAACAGGGACCCAACTGAACAATTTACAACTTTAGGGACCAAATTGTAAATTCTGAAAACTTTAAGGACTTAACTATGTTTTAAGTTACCAACTTAAAATTAATCAGGTTTAATGCTTCTCTGCCAAATTTCAGCTCAAACGGACATCCCAAACTCATACAATTGCACAAACAAGTTTCAGGACCAAAATGCAAACATTTCAAAACATTTAACCGCCCATGTCAGCCCCCAACGGTCACCCGTTCCGAAACAGGCAGAGCCCGTTTCGAAACTCGGGGCCGTTCCGCAACGGGGGTCTGGCAGAGACCAAACCGTTTCGGACGCCTGGGTTCATGCAAGACACCCGTTCCGAAACGATGCACACTGTTCCGAAACGCCTGCACAGATTGCAGCAAAATGCAATTCCAAAACATGCAATTAATCATTCAAACATGCTCCAAATGCTACCAAACTTTACCAGCATGCAATTCAACATATATAAGACTTGCAAGCATCATCAAATCATCAGAACAACATCATAATAGCCAATTCATGTTTCAGCAACATCAACAACATTAAATCATACTTGTCCGAACATATACGAATACAAAAACATCAATCCGAGATATTCTACCCCCATTGCCCTTATTAACTATAGCTATTCACCGAGACATACATCTCAATTGGAGTCCACCTTGAATCCCTTGCTCCTTGCTGTCCAAACTTCAAGAATCTGCATTGATGGACAAAAAGGAGCGTAAGCACATAATGCTTAGTGAGGAATGCTCAAAACCAAAACACCATCAATGCAGCGGGTTACAAAACACTTTAAAAACAACCCGATTTGACAACCAAAACCATGTTTGAAAACTCCTTTTCAACATCAAGCTTAAACCATGCATGCACATACATGAAAACCAACCCTTAGCTTAGCAAGCTAAGAAAACCATCTCAATGTACAACTTGCAAGAACATCCATTTAACCATTTCATGCATAAACACCATATGCAAAGCTAAATTAAAAACCTTGGAAAACACTTCCATTTCAAATTACTCATTCATAACCTTTAACAACACTTCAAGCAAGAAACCCCTTTTAGACCATTAACCAAGCAATCCAACACATGCATTAACCATAGGCAACTCATGAGCCACAACATCATTATTATCACATGCCTTTTCAAAACAAGTCTTAACAAGACTCCAATGTATTTAAGAGATTTCATGCACACATGCATCATTTACCAAATGATAATCAACACTTGTTCAACATAACAAGTAAACATGCATTCACTAGCATCATACACTTTCCATGCAACCATGCATCTTTTCAAGCATCTCATGCTTCACATGCAATCATGTATCATTTCAAGCATCTCATGCTTCCTTATGATCAAGAACATTACATTGGCTTCCAAGTGATCAACCACATCCACTTTTCAACTCAACAACCCGATCGAATACGCGGATTCCGAGCGTTGTCCCTACGCTCCATACACCCTACCAATCCAAGGCCTCCCAAATGGACTTTTAAACACCATTTGACCTTACAAGCCTAAGGTTCCCATGTATGGACTTTTAAACGCCATACAACCTTAGCTTTTCCCGAGGTTCCCATGCATGGACTTTTAAACACCATACAACCTCAACATGCACAAGATTTCCATGTATGGACTTTTAAACACCATACAACCTTTGCATAACCGATTGGTAGTTGTATAAATCACTAACGAGATCCGGGACACCCCACAAAAGATCCACACATGGTCTTACACCGCCATTGTGATCTTAACAAGCACAAGGTTCTCACATATGGACTTTTAAACACCATATAACCTTTGCTCAACCAAGGTCCTCGAATGGGCAACACCTCCATTATGACCTTAACCATCTCGTTAGGATACTTGAAGGGAGTTTTGTAACCCCCGTAGCCCGGCCTAGACGGTTGACCCGAACTACGAAGATTACACGGGGAAAACCAAAGTCAACCCGAAAGTCAACCTTGATTAACGACCCTTTTTTTTCTTTTTAATCTTGTCTAGATGCACATTAACCTTAGATGTGATCACACAAACACCATGCTCAAAGATCACAAACATCAGAGATCAAACAGGGACCCAATTGAACAAATTACAACTTTAGGGACCAAATTGTAATTTCTGAAAACTTTAAGAACTTAACCAGATTTTAAGTTACCAACTTAAAATTAATCAGGTTTCATGCTTCCCTGCCAAATTTCAGCTCAAACGGACATCCCAAACTCATACAATTGCACAAACAAGATTCAGGACCAAAATGCAAACATTTTGAAACATTCAACCGCCCATGTCAGCCCCCAACGGTCACCCGTTCCGAAACAGGCCAAGCCCGTTCCGAAACACGGGCCGTTCCGCAACGCGTTCCGCAACGGGGGTCTGGCAGAATGCTTTCCGTTTCGGTACGGTGGCACCCGTTTCGAACGCCTGGGTTCATGCAGGGCACCCGTTCCGAAACGGTGTCATCTGTTCCGAAACGCCTAGCCCAGAATGCTGCATTTTGCTCACTCAAACACACAATTTTTTCATTCAAACATGCTCCAAAAGCCACCAAACTTTACCAACATGTAATTCAACATAAAAGAGACATACTTGCATCAACAATTCAACAAAAACACAACATATAAGAAAAGCCCCAAATCTATAGGCATGCTTCCTACACAAGCAACCATTTAGGCATAAACCTTCCAAAACAATCTCATTTAAGCCAATTCATGTTCCAACAACATTAGCAACAACATTTAAACATTCATGATCAAACACATACGATCACATACACATAAACCCGAGAGATTCTACCCCATTGCCCTTATTATCTATAGCTATTCACCGAGACATACATCTCCATTGGAGCCCACCTTGAATCCCTTGCTCCTTGCTATCCAAACTTCAAGAATCTGCATTGATGGACAAAAAGGAGCGTAAGCACATAATGCTTAGTGAGGAATGCTCAAAACCAAAACACCATCAATGCAGCGGGTCTTTAAAACACCTTTAAAACAAACCCGATTTGATTATCAAAGCCAAGTTTGAAAACCCTTTTCAACAACAAGCTCAAACCATGCATAAACACCATATGCCAAGCTTAAACAAAACCATGGAAACACTCCCATTTCACAACATACATTTCTTAAACTTGAAAACCATGTCAAGCAAGAAACCTTTTAAAACCATAGCTTAAATATTCTATCACATGCATTTAACCAAGGCAATATAAAACCATAACTTCATCTTCACATGCCTTTAAAACAAGTCTTACAAGACTCCAATGCAACATAGATATTTCATGCTCACAAGCATCATTTACCAAATGATTACCAACACTTGTTCATCTTAACAAGTAAACATGCATTCACTAGCATCATACACCTTTCATGCAACAATGCATCTTTTCAAGCATCTCATGCTTCACATGCAACCATGCATCAATTCAAACATCTCATGCTTCACATGCAACCATGCATCATTTCAAGCATCTCATGCTTCACATGCAACCATGCATCATTTCAAGCATCTCATGCTTCACATGCAACCATGCATCATTTCAAGCATCTCATGCTTCACTATGATCAAGAACATTACATTGGCTTCCAAGAGATCAACCACATTCACTTTTCAACTTAACAACCCGATCGGATACGCGAATTCCGAGCGTTGTCCCTACGCTCCCTACACCCTACCCAATCCAAGGTTTCCCAAATGGGCAACAACCTCCATTTGACCTCAACATCCTAAGGTTCCCATGTATGGACTTTTAAACACCATACAACCTTAGCTTTTCCTCAAGGTTCCCATGTATGGACTTTCAACCACCATACAACCTTGACATGCACAAGGTTCTCCCGTATGGACTTTTAACCACCATACAACCTTTGCATAACCGATTGGTAGTTGTAGAACATCATCTAACGAGATCCGGGACATCACCCAAAAGATCCACACATGGACTTAACACTGCCATTGTGATCTCAACAAGTACAAGGTTCTCACATATGGACTTTTAACCACCATATAACCTTTACTCAACCAAGGTCCTCGAATGGGCAACACCTCCATTATGACCTCAAATATCCAAGGTCCTCCCGTGGTCAACAACCTCCACTATGACCTCATCTCGTTAGGAAACTTGAAGGGAGCTTATCCGGTCCACTCTTGACCACTCCACCTCCAAGACGACTTTATTCACGGTGCACCCAATCCTATAGCCGGCTAACTATATCCGATCAACGAACCAAGAACCATTTACATCTCTTGCCAATATAACCATCTTACCATATTAATCCAATGTTCCACATGCATAAACATAATGCAAAACCATCACAACATTAGCCCAATGATTCACATGCATAACCAATATGCAAAACCATTACATCATTAATCCAATGATTCACATGCATAACCAATATGCAAAAGGTAACATTTAACATCATCAATTCACTGTTTTAAAGCATCATACAAAGCCATTGATCAACATGCAACACTACGCATCAAAATCACAATTACCATGTACAAAACCAAGGATCCCTTACCTTGAGCATTCTTCTCATATGGCTTTCAAAACCAGCATTAAACCATGCTAAAACATGCTTATAAAACAGAATTAAACCATGCAAAACACATGCATAACAATCCTCAACCACATTTGCTTTTAAAACCAAATCACAACACAATTCAAGAACAAAAATCCTTTTACTTACTCTTGAGCTTAGCAAGTTGTTTAGACTTACACTAAGCTCCCAAAAACCTTCAAACCTTGGTTTAAAAGCTGAAATCCCAACTTCACTCACCGATAACCAAACAAGACTAGCCAACAAGCCCTCCAAGCTTCCGAAACCTTCCACAAACACCTTCAAAGCTCACGGATCAAACTCCCCTGTTTCAAGCACACAAAAACAGAACATTAATGCATCCTTATGCATTAAAACACCAGCAGCAACAACACTACTCGCTGCTCATCACAAATCTAACAATTTGGCTACCAAACACAACCGAAATCACCTCCACAACTTAACCCAGCCAAGATCCATCACTTCTAACCATTTTTATACATCAATTAACATGCAAAATGATCACAAACACGTCTTTATACCTCCAGGTATAACAGATCACCAAAAACACTCCAAAAACAACCAAAAACTCAAGCCAAACTTAGGAAATTCAACCTATCCGGGATTGCATTGATTAAACCTCAACTTCTAATCAATTTAGCATTCATTTAACATCATTTTGACACTCCAAAACACTGCCCAAACAGATCACACGAAAATGTCACCAAAATCACCAAATCTTGCATTTTAGCCAAAAATCAAGATCTCAATTGAAAAGCCATTAACAAAACATAAATCAAGGATTGAGAACTTAGGAATTTCAGTAAAGAACTGATAGTTTAGAGGAGAAGGACGTTCTTACCTCCAAACTTGAATTTCTCCATTTTAGAGCCAAAAAGCTTGATGAAACAACTTGCAAATTGAGAGGTTTTGTTGATGAGATGATTAGGAATCAAATGAGAGTTGAAATGAGAGATTTAGATGTCAAAATCAGAGAAAGAAATCTGGAGAATTTTGTTTGGGTGGAGAGAAAATGAGAGAAAAGAGAAATTGAGAGAAAATGGAAAGTTAGTTAAGATTTTGGTTAAAATGATTTCCCTCCCTTTCTTAATCTTTAAAAATCAGAATAAAGCCTTAAAATATCTTAGAAAAATCTGGAGAAACTCTTTTTGGAATAATAGCTCCTTAAAGATTCAAAGTTTCAATCCTTTATAAAACTGTCCCGCAACTTTCAAAAATTACATTTTGGTCACTAGCCAAAATGTCAACCTTCCGAACCTCATTTTCCAAAATTGATTTCACAGTTCACTTTTATATATTAAAAGATGATTTTAGAACATTTTTCCATATTTTTAATGCAACCCGAACTAGGCTTTCCTAAATTCACTTTTATATATTCGATCAGCACTTTGACCGAACCGGTCAACGCCCAAGACTTCTAAGCCCAAAACCGGGGCGTTACAACTCTCCCCCCCTTAGGAAATTTCGTCCTCGAAATTTCAACCGGCGAAAAGAGAAACAGAACCTTCTCAAACCAACGCACAACACATCAGCCTCAACCAACACCACTGATCACATTCCACACAAAACCTCCACCATACACTGTTCCCAAATCCAAACTTCCAGAGGTAACCACGACTTAACCTTCCACATAATCGGACTGTACACAATCCCAACATCAACCTGAAGAACTTCAGCTCTTACAGCAGACAACGCTGCAACACACAACTCCCAAGACTTGTTTACACAGAGACAACAACCAATCCAATTCAGCCACTAGGCAACTTCTCTGCTTCCATACTCTTGCGACTCCCAAACCTCTTCCAAAGATTTTCCCAACAAGCAAAAATCCTTAAACATCAACTGTTTACACAAGCTCTTCAACGAAGCTGACAATCCTTCACATCCGCCAAAAACATTACCGTAACAGCTCATCAGGACTATCCACCCAAATACCAAAAAATTACATCACAACCCCAACTTGAAACCGTCAGCCGTCCCACACACCACCAACTGACTTCAAACGGAACTTTCTTAACCACAACCAGCCAACCACTTCTCACAAGAACCCAAACAACCAACGAAAGCCTTCAATCTTTCACAGCCCTTTCACTACAAACTTCAACCAGAACACTTGCATTACTAGAACATTACTTAACCAAAACACACATAACAGCTTCTGATCTCCTCAAAGGTTGCTAAGAACCAACACAACCCTTCCACAACAACCTAAAAGCTAAACTACCTCAGCACTTGGAAAACACAACCTCAAACAATCACGTCTCATGTGACCAGCAGACCCACATTTCCAGCAATTCTCTTTTCCCAAACTCTTCACAACCTTCTGCTCTTTTTGCCACGTTTGAACCTTGCCTCGGCCGTGCCCACGACCTTTCAAAGACCCTTTGGCTAACACCAAAGCTGACTTCACTCCATGAGGACAATCACGCTTAACATGCACTTTGGAACCACAATTCCAGCAAACACCTGTGCCCCAACAACGTCCAACATGGCGCCTTTCACAACGGTCACATACCGGTGGTTGAACTTCCACTTCGTGCTCAAGCAACACTTGCTCCACAACAGCACTATCTTCACATTGCTTAACCCTTGGAAACTTCTCTCCAAGATACCTTTCATAAAAGGCCGATACAAAGAAATCCCAATCAATATCATGGATATGTGACGCCACCGCCACAGATGTCCACCAGGCACAAGCATCCTCCAGCATCAAAGAAACAACACTCCCCAGCTTACAGGCATAATCACAGCCTTCCCGATCCAAAATCAGAATCACCCTGGCCAACCAGGCCTCAAACATCTCCGGTGTAGAACCATGATATTCCACAGCACCCAAATCAAGCAAACACTGCTTCGGCAAACCCTCACATCTAGCCAGCACATCCACTGACTTTACCTCAACCACAGCCTGAGATGTTCCCAACACCTCTTGAACAACAGATAAAGAACTTTCCATCACAGAACCAGCTTCTTTCCCTTGCCTTACCATCTCAACTTCAGGCACAGAAGACTGAAACAAAACACCTTTACAAAAGGGTGAATTCCTTGCCTTAACAACCTGCCCCAAGGCAGCAACCATCTCACTCAACCGCCATTCTTTCATCAACTTTGCCATACCACTAACAACAACAATCATACAATCACAACAAGCAAACAAACCAGTTAGACCAGCATTAAGCAAGGATTCAAACACCAACTCCAAAAACACAATAGCTAAATTAATAAGGCAATGGGTATCCCGAATCCTCCCCTTTACATGACATAACAGTCAACACAACATGGATATCACAACATCAAGCATATCAAACAACATACCTTGATCATGCTTACACCAAACAACGTCCAAATGCACCAGCACATTAGCAACATAACATGCTCAAAACACATTCACCATGCATAACATCAGCTCATAGCATCAGCACATATCCACATAACTCAACCAAGATTCATAACCACAAATCATGCTTGCATACATCAGCAACATGCTCAGAAACATCAACAATTTGCTCAGAAACACATGTTTCAACCAACTTTCAACCATACATCAAGGTAAACAACAAACACACATCACAACAACTTACCGTTTTCCCCAACCTTCGCAACTCAGCTCTGATACCACCAAATGTAACCCCCGTATCCCGGCCTAGACGGTTGACCCGAACTACGAAGATTACACGGGGAAAACCAAAGTCAACCCGAAAGTCAACCTTGATTAACGACCCTTTTTTTTTTCTTTTTAATCTTGTCTAGATGCACATTAACCTTAGATGTGATCACACAAACACCATGCTCAAAGATCACAAACATCAGAGATCAAACAGGGACCCAATTGAACAAATTACAACTTTAGGGACCAAATTGTAATTTCTGAAAACTTTAAGGACTTAACCAGATTTTAAGATACCAACTTATAATTAATCAGGTTTCATGCTTCCCTGCCAAATTTCAGCTCAAACGGACATCCCAAACTCATACAATTGCACAAACAAGATTCAGGACCAAAATGCAAACATTTTGAAACAATCAACCGCCCATGTTAGCCCCCAACGGTCACCCGTTCCGAAACAGGCCAAGCCCGTTCCGAAACACGGGCCGTTCCGCAACGCGTTCCGCAACGGGGGTCTGGCAGAATGCTTTCCGTTTCGGTACGGTGGCACCCGTTTCGAACGCCTGGGTTCATGCAGGGCACCCGTTCCAAAACGGTGTCATCTGTTCCGAAACGCCTAGCCCAGAATGCTGCATTTTGCTCACTCAAACACACAATTTTTTCATTCAAACATGCTCCAAAAGCCACCAAACTTTACCAACATGTAATTCAACATAAAAGAGACATACTTGCATCAACAATTCAACAAAAACACAACATATAAGAAAAGCCCCAAATCTATAGGCATGCTTCCTACACAAGCAACCATTTAGGCATAAACCTTCCAAAACAATCTCATTTAAGCCAATTCATGTTCCAACAACATTAGCAACAACATTTAAACATTCATGATCAAACACATACGATCACATACACATAAACCCGAGAGATTCTACCCCATTGCCCTTATTATCTATAGCTATTCACCGAGACATACATCTCCATTGGAGCCCACCTTGAATCCCTTGCTCCTTGCTATCCAAACTTCAAGAATCTGCATTGATGGACAAAAAGGAGCGTAAGCACATAATGCTTAGTGAGGAATGCTCAAAACCAAAACACCATCAATGCAGCGGGTCTTTAAAACACCTTTAAAACAAACCCGATTTGATTATCAAAGCCAAGTTTGAAAACCCTTTTCAACAACAAGCTCAAACCATGCATAAACACCATATGCCAAGCTTAAACAAAACCATGGAAACACTCCCATTTCACAACATACATTTCTTAAACTTGAAAACCATGTCAAGCAAGAAACCTTTTAAAACCATAGCTTAAATATTCTATCACATGCATTTAACCAAGGCAATATAAAACCATAACTTCATCTTCACATGCCTTTAAAACAAGTCTTACAAGACTCCAATGCAACATAGATATTTCATGCTCACAAGCATCATTTACCAAATGATTACCAACACTTGTTCATCTTAACAAGTAAACATGCATTCACTAGCATCATACACCTTTCATGCAACAATGCATCTTTTCAAGCATCTCATGCTTCACATGCAACCATGCATCAATTCAAACATCTCATGCTTCACATGCAACCATGCATCATTTCAAGCATCTCATGCTTCACATGCAACCATGCATCATTTCAAGCATCTCATGCTTCACATGCAACCATGCATCATTTCAAGCATCTCATGCTTCACTGTGATCAAGAACATTACATTGGCTTCCAAGAGATCAACCACATTCACTTTTCAACTTAACAACCCGATCAGATACGCGGATTCCGAGCGTTGTCCCTACGCTCCCTACACCCTACCCAATCCAAGGTTTCCCAAATGGGCAACAACCTCCATTTGACCTCAACATCCTAAGGTTCCCATGTATGGACTTTTAAACACCATACAACCTTAGCTTTTCCTCAAGGTTCCCATGTATGGACTTTCAACCACCATACAACCTTGACATGCACAAGGTTCTCCCGTATGGACTTTTAACCACCATACAACCTTTGCATAACCGATTGGTAGTTGTAGAACATCATCTAACGAGATCCGGGACATCACCCACAAGATCCACACATGGACTTAACACTGCCATTGTGATCTCAACAACTACAAGGTTCTCACATATGGACTTTTAACCACCATATAACCTTTACTCAACCAAGGTCCTCGAATGGGCAACACCTCCATTATGACCTCAAATATCCAAGGTCCTCCCGTGGGCAACAACCTCCACTATGACCTCATCTCGTTAGGAAACTTGAAGGGAGCTTATCCGGTCCACTCTTGACCACTCCACCTCCAAGGCGACTTTATTCACGGTGCACCCAATCATATAGCCGGCTAACTATATCCGATCAACGAACCAAGAACCATTTACATCTCTTGCCAATATAACCATCTTACCATATTAATCCAATGTTCCACATGCATAAACATAATGCAAAACCATCACAACATTAGCCCAATGATTCACATGCATAACCAATATGCAAAACCATTACATCATTAATCCAATGATTCACATGCATAACCAATATGCAAAAGGTAACATTTAACATCATCAATTCACTGTTTTAAAGCATCATACAAAGCCATTGATCAACATGCAACACTACGCATCAAAATCACAATTACCGTGTACAAAACCAAGGATCCCTTACCTTGAGCATTCTTCTCATATGGCTCTCAAAACCAGCATTAAACCATGCTAAAACATGCTTATAAAAAAGAATTAAACCATGCAAAACACATGCATAACAATCCTCAACCACATTTGCTTTTAAAACCAAATCACAACACAATTCAAGAACAAAAATCCTTTTACTTACTCTTGAGCTTAGCAAGTTGTTTAGACTTACACTAAGCTCCCAAAAACCTTCAAACCTTGGTTTAAAAGCTGAAATCCCAACTTCACTCACCGATAACCAAACAAGACTAGCCAACAAGCCCACCAAGCATCCGAAACCTTCTGCAAACACCTTCAAAGCTCACGGATCAAACTCCCCTGTTTCAAGCACACAAAAACAGAACATTAATGCATCCTTATGCATTAAAACACCAGCAGCAACAACACTACTCGCTGCTCATCACAAATCTAACAATTTGGCTACCAAACACAACCGAAATCACCTCCAAACACCTCCACAACTTAACCCAGCCAAGATCCATCACTTCTAACTATTTTTATACATCAATTAACATGCAAAATGATCACAAACACGTCCTTATACCTCCAGGTATAACAGATCACCAAAAACACTCCAAAAACAACCAAAAACTCAAGCCAAACTTAGGAAATTCAACCTATCCGGGATTGCATTGATTAAACCTCAACTTCTAATCAATTTAGCATTCATTTAACATCATTTTGACACTCCAAAACACTGCCCAAACAGATCACACGAAAATGTCACCAAAATCACCAAATCTTGCATTTTAGCCAAAAATCAAGATCTCAATTGAAAAGCCATTAACAAAACATAAATCAAGGATTGAGAACTTAGGAATTTCAGTAAAGAACTGATAGTTTAGAGGAGAAGGACGTTCTTACCTCCAAACTTGAATTTCTCCATTTTAGAGCCAAAAAGCTTGATGAAACAACTTGCAAATTGAGAGGTTTTGTTGATGAGATGATTAGGAATCAAATGAGAGTTGAAATGAGAGATTTAGATGTCAAAATCAGAGAAAGAAATCTGGAGAATTTTGTTTGGGTGGAGAGAAAATGAGAGAAAAGAGAAATTGAGAGAAAATGGAAAGTTAGTTAAGATTTTGGTTAAAATGATTTCCCTCCCTTTCTTAATCTTTAAAAATCAGAATAAAGCCTTAAAATATCTTAGAAAAATCTGGAGAAACTCTTTTTGGAATAATAGCTCCTTAAAGATTCAAAGTTTCAATCCTTTATAAAACTGTCCCGCAACTTTCAAAAATTACATTTTGGTCACTAGCCAAAATGTCAACCTTCCGAACCTCATTTTCCAAAATTGATTTCACAGTTCACTTTTATATATTAAAAGATGATTTTAGAACATTTTTCCATATTTTTAATGCAACCCGAACATTTTTCCATATTTTTCCAAGACTTCTAAGCCCAAAACCGGGGCGTTACAAGTTTACCGGTCCACTCTTGACCACTCCACCTCCAAGGCGACTTAATTCACGGTGCACCCAATCCTATAGCCGGCTAACTATATCCGATCAACGAACCAAGAACCACTTTCATCACTTGCCAACATAACCATCTTACCATGTTATTCCACTGATTCATATGCATAATCACAATGCAAAAACTATCACCACAATAATCCAATGATTCACATGCATAACCAATATGCAAAACCATTACCTCATTAGTCCAATGATTCACATGCATAACCAATATGCAAAAAGTAACATTTACCATCATCAACTCACTGTTTTAAAGCATCATACAAAGCCATAGATCAACATGCAACACTATGCATCAAAATCACAATTACCAAATACAAAACCAAGGATCTCTTACCTTGAGCATCCTTCTCAAATGGCTTTCAAAACCAGCATTAAACCATGCTTAAAATATGCTTTCAAAACAGATTTAAACCATGCAAAACATATGCATCTCAATCATCAACCACAATAGCTTTTAAAACCAAACACAACACAATTCAAGAGCGAAAATCCAATCACTTACTCTTGAGCTTAGAAAAGTTGTTTAGACTTAAACTAAGCTCCCAAAACCTTCAAACCTTGGTTTAAAAGCTGAAAACCCAACTTCACTCACCGATACTCAAAACAAGGCTAGCCAACAAGCCTTCCAAGCATCCGAAAACCTTCCACAACACCTTCAAAGCTCACGGATCAAACTCCCCTGTTTCAAGCACACAACAACAGAGGATTAATGCATCATTATGCATTAAAAACACCAGCAACAAGACTCAACTCGCTGCTCATCCCAAATCCAACAATTTGGCTACCAAACACAACCGAAATCACCTCCAAACACTTCCAAAACTTAACCCAGCCAAGATCCATCACTTCTAACCATTTTTAAACATCAATTAACATCCAAAATGATCACAAACACATCCTTATACCTCTAGGTATAACAGATCACCAAAAACACTCCAAAAACAACCAAAAACTCAAGCCAAACTTAGGAAATTCAACCTATCCGGGATTGCATTGATTAAACCTCAACTTCTAATCAATTTAGCATTCATTTAACATCATTTTGACACTTCAAAACACTGCCCAAACAGATCACACGAAAATTTCACCAAAATCACCAAATCTTGCATTTTAAGCCAAAATCAAGATTTCAATTGAAAAGCCATTAACAAAACACAAATCAAGGATTGAGAACTTAGGAATTTCAGTAAAGAACTGATAGTTTAGAGGAGAAGGACGTTCTTACCTCCAAACTTGAATTTCTCCTTTTTAGAGCCAAAATGCTTAATGAAACAACTTGCAAATTGAGAGGTTTTGTTGTAGAGATGATTAGGAATCAAATGAGAGTTGAAATGAGAGATTTAGGCAACAAAATCAGAAGAGAAAATCTGGAGAATTGTGTTTGGGTTGAGAGAAAATGAGAGAAAAGGAAAATTGAGAGAAAATATAAAGTTAGTTAAGAAATGGTGAAAATGATTTCCCTCCACATTTCATAATCTTTAAAATCAGAATAAAGCCTTAAAATATCTTAGAAAAATCTGGAGAAACTCTTTTTGGAATAATAGCTCCTTAAAGATTCAAAGTTTCAATCCTTTATAAAACTGTCCCGCAACTTTCAAAAATTACATTTTGGTCACTAGCCAATATGTCAACCTTCCGAACCTCGTTTTCCAAAATTGATTTCACAGTTCACTTTTATATATTAAAAGATGATTTTAGGACATTTTTCCACATTTTTAATGCATCCCGAACTAGGCTTTCCTAAATTCACTCTTATATATTCGATCAGCACTTTGACCGAACCGGTCAACGCCCAAAACTTCTGAGCCCAAATCCGGGGCGTTACACGCGTATCCGATTGGGTGTTGAGTTGAAAAGTGGATGTGGTTGATCTCTTGGAAGCCAATATAATGTTCTTGATTATAAAGAAGCATGAGATGCTTGAAAAGATGCATGGTTGCATGAAAAGTGTTAAATGCCTGTGAATGCATGTTTACTTGTTAAGTTGAACAAGTGTTGATTATCATTTGGTAAATGATGCATGTGTACATGAAATCTCTTAAATGCATTGGAGTCTTGATAAGACTTGTTTTAAAAGGCATGTGAAGATGATGTTGTGGTTCATATATTGCCTTGGTTTAATGCATGTGTTGGATTGTTTGAGTAATGGTTTTAAAGGGTTTCTTGCTTGGAATGACTTTCAAGTATAAGAAAGGTATGTTGTGAAATGGAAGTGTTTTCCAAGGTTTGAATTTAACTTTGCATATGGTGTTTATGCATGGAGTGGTTAAATGGATGATTTTGCAAATTGAGCTTTGAAATGGTTTTCTTAGCTTGCTAAGCTAAGGGTTGGTTTTCATGTTTGAGCAATGCATGGTTAAAGCATGTTGTTGAAAAGGGGTTTTCAAACTTTGCTTGGTAAACAAATCGAGTTGCTTTTCAAAGAGGTTTTATGACTCGCTGCATTGATGGTGTTTTGGTTTTGAGCATTCCTCGCTAAGCATTATGTGCTTACGCTCCTTTTTATCCATCAATGCAGATTCTTGAAGTTTGGACAGCGAGAAGCAAGGGATTCAAGGAGGACTCCATTTGAGATGTATGTCTCGGTGAATAGCTATAGTTAATAAAGGCAATGGGGTAGAATCTCTTGGGTTGATGTTTATGTGTTCGTATATGTTCGGACAAGGATGGTTTTATGTTGTTGATGTTGTTGGAACATGTTTTGGCTTATATGAGATGGATTTGGAGATTTTGTGTTTAAATGGTTGCTTGTGTAGGAAGCATGCTTATAGAATTGGGGCTTTTCATATATGTTGTTATATTGATGAATTGTTGATGCAAGTATGTCTCCTATATGTTGAATTGCATGTTGGTTAAGTTTGGTGGCTTTTGGAGCATGATTGGATGATCAATTGTGTGTTTAAGTATGCATCTTGAGGCAATTTGTGCAGGGTGTTTCGGAACAGTGCCTACCGTTTCGGAACGGGTGCCCTAAACCAGCCTAGGCGTCCGAAACGGGAGAGACCGTTCCGAAACGGAAAGTCTACTGCCAGTCCCCCGTTGCGGTACGCGTTGCGGAACGGCCCCGCGTTTCGAAACGGGCTCTGCCAGTTTCGGAACACGTGACCGTTGGGGGCTGACATAGGCGGTTATATGTTTTGGAATGTTTGCAATTTGGTCCTGAAACTTGTTTGTGCAATTGTATGAGTTTGGGATGTCCGTTTGAGCTGAAATTTGGCAGAGAAGCATGAAACCTGATTAATTTTAAGTTGGTAACTTAAAATCTGGTTAAGTCCTTAAAGTTTTCAGAATTTACAGTTTGGTCCCTAAAGTTGTAAATTGTTCAATTGGGTCCCTGTTTGATCTCTGATGTTTATGATCTTTGAGTATACTGTTTGTATGATCACATCTAAGGTTAACGTGCATCTAGACAAGCTTAAAAAGAAAAAAAGGGTCGTTAATCAAGGTTGACTTTCGGGTTGACTTTGGTTTTCCCCGTGTGACTTTCTTAATTCGGGTCAACCGTCTGGGCCGGGTTAAGGGGGTTACAAATACTGAGTTAGAACCAGTTTTAAATAATGTAGTTCAAATGAGCTTGAAATGTTATTGTATTGGTTCTAATGACCTTCTATGTTATTTATGGCTTGCTAGAACAAGGATTTGAAAACATCGACGAAGGAATTAAAGGTGGTTTGTCAAAAGAAAGACAAAAAGGAATAATGATACGAGACTAGCTCAGAAGATTGTGAGTGTAATTCGACTTAGGGTTGAGACCTATGTCTTAACCAAACCAGCTTGTTTATGTATTTATGAAGACCTATGTTGTGAAATTGGACCTAATATATATATATATGGTAAATTGTTAGGGAAGAAGGACTAAGTGAGAACATGATATTGCTTGTGTTTTGATAAATGATGTTTGATGATGCTTGCTTACGCGGATTTTATATGAGTGATGTTTAAGGTTGTCTATATGTATTGGCATGTTTATTAGTGCATATTAATGCCTGAAGTTGTTTGCTGGAAAATTTAGAGAAAATGATAATTTTGTGTATAATGCTTACATGCCAGTAAGATTTTATTGTGATAAACTTTGGATTTCTTGATGCTTGACAATGATTGTACAATCGTTTGAAAATAAAGTGCGTAACAAGCCCTTGGTTATATGGTGGTCTTAGGTAGTACGACATACCTAGAGTCAAGAGCTCGAATAAACATGTTCAGGTACTTTGTGTACCCTCACATGTGGTGTAAATGACACCTTAACACGATCGATACTATATGTACCTTAACATGTGGTGTAGCAGACACCTTTTGATTGATACCTTGGGTACAATCTTAACATGATTATATGATAGGTACTTTGTGTACCAGTTTCAGACTCCAATACCTTGTCTTACCATTTATCAAGGCTAAAATCAAACTATCAATTTGTAGTAAGACATGATTCATGATTAGAGCTAATCGAATGGGTTAGCATAGTTTATATGTGAGACTCGTTAATATGTTATGTGATCGATATGTTTGAAATGTTAATATGTACGACTTATCGATGAATTGTTATGCCTATTTATATGTTAATTGCTTAAGGTATAGGTATTGAAATTGACCATGTTGTTTATTTGATGTGTGAACTTTTGAGTGCTATGTGAAAAGTAGCTAGGCAATGCTTTGATTAGTTTAGAGCTTAATTAAGTGGAATTAAATAAAAAAGATGGTATAATTACCTAAGTAACTAACTCATTAAAATGAAAACTCTAAGAATTACTTCACCAAGTACCAAAAGTACTTATCACTCTCGTCTTTTCTTCTTCCCAAATTTTCAGGTGGAAGGATACTCGAACCATAGTTATAGAACCATTCTCCGTGAGCAGCAGGATCATAAGCTTAATTAAGTATGATCACAATCTAAGCTTCATAAGTATGATCATATGTATCTAGATGTCGTGTTAAGCTCATTCTCATTCACTATTGTATTTTGCCTATGCATCGGATTTTGACTTACAATGGTGAGTAGCTAGTGGTATTTAGTATTTTGTTAGACAAGTTAGATCATGCATTTCCAATTGTATATAAGTAATATGTAATCATGATCAACTTTTAGTGTTGATGCCATTTTGGGATTGTAAATATGTAACCCCCTTAGCCCGGCCTAGATGCTAGACCCGAACTACGAAGATCACACGGGGAAAACCAAAGTCAACCTGAAAGTCAACCTTTATTAACGACCCTTTTTTTCTTTTTAAACTTCTCTAGATGCGCATTAAACCTATGTGAAAGCCCAAGAACCTTGGAAGAGAAAAGCACAGCGATCGGAAACGTTTAAGGACTCAATTGCAAGAAATACACCTTTAGGGACCAAAATGTAAATTTTGGAAAATAGAAAGACTTTTGTAACCCCCTTAACCCGGCCTAGACGGTTGACCCGAATTAAGAAAGTCACACGGGGAAAACCAAAGTCAACCCGAAAGTCAACCTTGATTAACGACCCTTTTTTTTTCTTTTTAATCTTGTCTAGATGCACATTAATCCACATTAATCCTAATTGTGATCACACAAACATCATACACAAAGATCACAAACATCAGAGATCAAATAGGGACCCAATTGAACAAATTACAACTTTAGGGACCAAATTGTAATTTCTGATAAATTAAAGGACTTAACCCAAATTAAAGTTACCATCTTGAAATTAAACAAGTTTCATGCTTCTCTGTGAAATTTCAGCTCAAAAGGACTTCCCAAGCTCACACAATTGAACAAGCAAGATTCAGGACCAAAACGTAAACAAATCAAAACATATAACTGCCACTGTCAGCCCCCAGCGGTCGACCGTTCCGAAACAGGTTGACCCTGTTCCGAAACGCGGGCCGTTCCGAAACGGGTTCCGAAACATGGCCTTGGCAGAGACCAAACCGTTTCGAAACGGTGCATACCGTTTCGGACGCCTGGGTTCATGTAAGGCACCCGTTCCGAAACGGTGCACACTGTTCCGAAACGCCTGCACAGATTGCAGCAAACAAGCATACCAAAACATGCAATTGATCATTCAAACATGCTCCAAATGTCACCAAACTCTACCAGCATGCAATTAAACATATTTAAGACTTGTAGGCATCATCAAATCAACAATTCAACCTCATATGCAAAAAGCCCCAATTCTATAGGCATGCTTCCTACACAAGCTAGCTATTCAAACACCAAACTTCCAAAACAAGCATGTAAGGTTCCAATTCAAAACCAGCAATCTCAACAACATTCAACATACTTAGGGAGTCTCAAACACCTCCCAAAACATACACATTGGTCCCCCATTGCCAAATCACCCAAAAGCTAAAAAGTACTTATAAAACCTTCATACATTGAGCTTCACTTGAACTTGATTGCTTGCCCTTTCTTGCTGCCCCTCAAGGTACTCTAATGCTCTGCATTATTGAATTAAGAAAACGAAGAGAGCGTAAGCAAAAGCTTAGTGAGGCATGCTCTTTAAAAACAATTCAATAATGCAATTAAAACCATTTATAAACCATGCTTAAAATCAATCCTTGCACATGCTCAAAAGCATACTTAAAACAAGCAATCTCATGCTTCAACAAAATCATTAAAACAAGCATCTCATGCTTCATAATATACTTAACATGTCATATTGGCTCAAGGGATACATTTCATTTCATAAAACAAGTTCAACAACTTTCCCAAGGACTTTTAAACACCTTGGCCCCAAGGACTTTTAAACACCTTGGCCCCATGGACTTTTAAACACCATGGAAAGGATCACCTAAGGACTTTTAACCACCTTAGTGTCCACAACAAGACTCATCCAAGGACTTTTAACCACCTTGATGATCTTAAGTAACAAGGCTCACTCAAGGACTTTTAACCACCTTAGTGACCTTAATCTTTTCAAAACATCACTTGCCAATATACATCATTATCATCATTTAATCCACTGTTTTAAAGCATTAAACCCAAGCCATTTATATCATGCATTTCAAAGCATCAAACCACATCATTTCAATGTATAAAAGCAAGGTACTCCTACCTAGAGTTACCTTCAACATATGGCTTACATTATCAGCAAAATCCATGCTAAAACATGCTTTCAAAACAGTAATTAAAACATGCAAAACAACACTTTGCATCACAACAAAATCATGGCCACCACTAGAGAGAAAATCTGAAAACTTACACTTGAGCTTAGCAAAGTTGTTTAGACTTAAACTAAGCTCCCAAAACCTTCAAACCTTGGTTTTAAAAGCTGAAATCCAATTTCCACAAACTCACTCACCGATTTCCACTTTGCTTCAAGCCAAAGCACCAAATCAAGCTTCCGGATCAACCAAACTTGGATCCAAAGATGCCTCCCATGTTTCAACACATAAAAGCAGAGGATTAATGCATCATCATGCATTAATTGCTTCAATGAAATCATCTAAACTCGCTGCTCTCATCCAACCTCCATTTTCGGCCACCAAACACAACTGAAAATGCATCCAAACCACTTCTAAACAAAGCCCAGCCATAAACCAGCAAAACCTCACTTCCATTAACATCATAAAGCATCTAAAAACAACCTATTAACAACCTTATACCTCCAGCAACAACAGATCACCAAGATCACCTCAAAAACTACCTTAAAACACAAGCTAAACTTAGGAAACTCAACCTATTCGGGATTGCATCAATCAAAACTCAATTCCACATCATTTTAGAGATCATTTAACATCAAAAACACCTCTTAAATCACAGATTACTCAGATCTAACGAAAATCATCAAAAATCATCAAAATCTTGCATAATAAGCCAAGATCCATAAATCAACATAAAAGTCTTTAATTAAACATCAATTTAGGATTGAAAACTTAGGAATTTCAGTAAAGAACTGATAGTTTAGAGGAGAAGGACGTTCTTACCTCCAAACTTGTGTTTCTCCACCTTTTTGGAATGAAAAACCTTGATGAAACTTGTAGCAATTGAAGAGGTTTTGAAGATATATTGATTTGGAATCAAATGAGAGTTGAAAGGAGAGATTTAGATGAGAAAATCAGAAACAATTCTCTGGAAATGGAGTGTTTGGGTTGAGAGAAAATGAGAGAAGGAAAATGAGAAGTTAGTTGAGAAAATTGCCAAAATGAGCTTTTCCCTCCTTTTTGATATCTTTAAAATCAGAAAATAGCTTATTATATCTTAGAAAAATCTTGAGAAATCACTTTTGGATTAATAGCTCCTTAAAGATTCAAAGTTTCAACCCTTTATAAAACAGCCACAAAACTTGCGAAAATTACATTTTGGTCACTAGCCAAAATGTCACACTTCCAAAACTCATTTTCCAAAATGGATTTCACAGTTCACTTAATTATATTAAAAGATGATTTTAGAACATTTTTCCATATTTTTATTGCAACCCGAACTAGGCTTTCCTAATTTAACCTCTTTGAATTCGAACAGCACTTTGACCAACCGGTCAACGCCCAAAACTCCTAAGCCCAAAACCGGGGCGTTACAACTCTCCCCCCCTTAAGAAATTTCGTCCTCGAAATTTACCTGAAGGAAAAAGATAAGGAAACTGCTTCAGAATGTCTTCCTTCCGCTCCCACGTGGCTTCCTCAACACCTCGATGCTTCCACAGCACCTTCACCAACTCAATGGTCTTGCCACGAAGAACCTTGCAATCCGAATCCAGAACCTTCACCGGTTCCTCATCATAGGTCAAATCCGGATTCAAAACCACATCCTCCACAGACATCACATGCGAAGGATCAGATCTATACTTCCGGAGCATAGAAACATGGAACACATCATGAATCTTCTCAAACTCCTGAGGTAACCTCAGCCGATACGCAACAGGACCCACTCGCTCAACCACCTCATATGGTCCAATGTATCGAGGGCTCAACTTACCCTTCCGGCCAAACCTCATCACCTTCTTCCAAAGCGAAACCTTCAAGAACACACGGTCACCCACCGCATACTCTATCTCCTTACGCTTCAAATCCGCGTAAGACTTTTGCCGATCAGAGGCAGCCTTCAACCTCTCACAAATGAGCTTCACCTTCTCGGTGGTCCCTTTCAACAGAGCAGGCATCGAAACCAACTTTTGACTAGTTTCAGCCCAACAAAGAGGAGTCCTACACTTCCTCCCATACAGAGCCTCATAAGGTTCCATCTGTATACTCGCCTGATAACTGTTGTTATAAGCGACCTCAACCAAAGGCAGATGCTTCTCCCAAGAACCTTGGAACTCAATCACGCAGCATCTCAACATATCCTCCAAAATCTGAATAACTCGCTCAGACTGACCATCCGACTGAGGATGATAGGATGTACTGAAATGCAACCTTGTACCCAGAGCTTGATGCAAACACTGCCAGAAACGCGATGTGAACCTCGGATCCCTATCCGACACAATCGACTTAGGCACACCATGCAGCCTCACAATCTCAGCAATGTACAGCTCTGCCAGCTTATCCAAAGAAAACGTAGTATGCACAGGCAAGAAATGCGCACACTTCATCAAGCGATCCACAATCACCCAAACAGAATTCTTCTTCGAAGGAGACAAAGGTAAACCAGATACGAAATCCATGGTAACCCTCTCCCACATCCATTCAGGGATTTTCAACGGTTGCAACAAACCAGAAGGGACCTGATGTTCAGCCTTAACTCGCTGACACACCAAACACTTGCTCACAAACTCTGCAACATCCTTCTTCAAACCCACCCAATAGTACTCATCACGAAGATCACGATAAATCTTAGTACTACCAGGGTGCATAGCAAAAGGACTACTATGACCTTCAGTCAGAATAGCACGCCTCAACTCAACATCAGCAGGCACTACTATCCGACTACCAAAACACAGCACACCATCCTCATTAAAGCAGAAATCCGAAGGTCTACCCTCCGCGATATCCTGAACATGAGACACCAAGGAATCATCCAACAACTGCTTTTCCTTGATCAACTGAACCAAAGATGGTTTCACCTGCAACTCAGCAACAAGACCACCATCTCGCGATATGCTCAAGCTAGCAAACATCGCCCTCAGCTCAACAGCTACCTTCCTACTCAAGGCATCCGCAACAACATTAGCCTTACAAGGATGATACTCAATCGTCAGATCATAATCCTTGAGCAACTCTAACCAACGTCGCTGCCTAAGATTCAACTCCTTCTGAGACATCAGATACCTCAAACTCTTGTGATCCGTGTACACAGTACACTTCTCACCATACAGATAATGTCTCCAGATCTTCAGAGCAAACACCACTGCAGCCAACTCAATGTCATGCGTAGGATAATTGCGCTCATGCACCTTCAACTGCCGCGACGCATAAGCCACAACCTTACCCTCTTGCATCAGCACACACCCCAAACCAACATAGGATGCATCACTATAGACCACAAACTCTTTCCCTGATTCAGGCTGAATCAAAATAGGAGCTTGCGTCAAAGCCACCTTCAGCTTCTCAAAAGCCTGCTGTCTCGCTTCCGTCCACTCATACTTAACATCCTTCTGCAACAGCTTCGTCAAAGGAGCAGCAATCTTGGAAAAACCATCCACAAACCTCCGGTAGTATCCCGCCAAACCAAGGAAACTACGGATCTCATGAACAGACTTGGGAACTTTCCAGTTCATCACTGCTTCAATCTTCTGAGGATCAACACGAATCCCCTCAGCTGAGACCACATGCCCAAGAAACACCACCTCCTTAAGCCAGAACTCACACTTGCTCAGCTTAGCATAAAGCTGATTCTCCAACAAGGCTTGCAAAACAATCCTCAAATGCTCTTCGTGCTCCTCCTCAGTACGCGAGTACACGAGGATATCATCAATGAACACCACAACAAACTTGTCCAGGTATTCATGAAAAACACGATTCATCATGTCCATGAAAGCAGCAGGAGCATTTGTCAACCCAAACGGCATCACAAGGAACTCATAATGCCCATACCTTGTCCTGAAAGCTGTCTTAGGCACATCCACATCCTTCACCTTCAACTGATAATACCCTGACCTCAAGTCAATCTTAGAAAACACAGCCGCTCCCCGAAATTGATCAAAGAGATCATCAATCCTCGGCAAAGGATACTGATTCTTGATAGTCAACTTGTTCAGCTGACGGTAATCAATGCACATCCTCATAGTGCCATCTTTCTTCTTCACAAACAAGACAGGAGCACCCCAAGGCGACACACTCGGCCGGATGAAACCACGATCTAGCAACTCTTGCAACTGCGTCTTCAGCTCCTTCAGCTCCTTAGGTGCCATTCTATAGGGAGTAATGGACACAGGAGTTGTATTCTCATACAGCTCAATTCCAAACTCCACCTCGCGATTAGGAGGTAAACCAGGCAACTCTTCAGGAAAAACACCAGGAAACTCCTTCACAACCTTGATATCTTGCACCCTCAACTCCTTAGAGCTAGGATTCATCACAAAAGCTAAATAAGCTTCGCAACCTTGCCTCAGCATCCTACTCGCCTCCATGGTAGACACCACATTAGCAAGAAACTTCACATTCTCGCCAACTACAACAACTTCATAATCATCCGCAAGCTTAAGCGAAACACGCTTATTCTCACAATCCACAACAGCACGATGCTCAGCAAGCCAATCCATACCAAGGATCACATCAAAACCATAGAAAGGCAACTCCATAAGATCAACATGAAAGACATGTTCTTGAACAACCAAGGGACATCTTCTATAAAGCTTTCGAGTCACAACAGTTTCACCAAAAGAACTAGTGACACGAACACCAACATCCAAAGACTCAACAGGCAAACCAAGCAATTCAGCATGCTCACGCAAAATGTATGAATGCGTAGATCCAGAATCAATCAAAGAAAGCAATGACAAGGACTGCAAAGTAAAGGTACCTGCAATCACATCAGCATCATTCCTTCCCTCGCGCTGAGCATACACCCTCGCTTGGCCTCCACCCTCAGGTTGAATAGCCACAACATGAGCTACTCCGCGACCACCTTCCTCTCTCCTCTGAAAATTACCACGGCCGCGCCCACAACCTCTCTGTGGTGCAATAACAGGAGCACGATCTTGGCTATCAGCCAACCTCGGACAATCTCGCCTCAGATGGTCAACAGAACCACAGTTCCAACATCCATTACCAGCTGCTGCAACAGGAGCTTGCACCTCCCTCACAGCACGAGGACAGTCTCGCTTCATGTGACCACGAGAACCACAAATCCAACAAGCACTTGGTTCAGCTCTAGCAAAACCTCCTCTAGCAGGTGCACCACCACCTCTCTTGGTTGAGGACTGATACTTCTGATCACGCCCCCTCTTGTTCCGTCCACCTCCGGAACCATACTCAGCAACTCTCTTGCCAGAACTTGCTCCAGCACCTTTCGCAGCTAAACCCAAGTTCATCTCAATGTCCTTGGATCGACTAACCAACAAATCAAAATCATTGTACTCAGCAGCCAACATGTAGGTCTTTACCTCTGTCACCATGCCATAACGGAACCTTTCGCACCTCTCTCGCTCATCAGGTATCAGCTCCGGTGCATACTGACTGAGCCGTACAAACTGCACTTCATACTCAGCCACACTCATGCTCCCTTGGGTAAGAGACATGAATTCACGCTTTTTCTCATCCAGATATCTCACTCCTAGATATCTCCTCTTGAACGCATTCTGAAAGAATGTCCAAGAAACATCAGCTTCAGCCATCCCAGCTATGGTGGTCGTCCACCACGTATATGCATCGTCCTGCAGCAAGGACACAACACAGCCCAACTTTTGCACATCCGTGCAGCTCATCTGACCCAAGATACGCTTGGTACTCTCTAGCCAAGCTTCCGAACTTTCAGCGGACATACCTCTGAACTCAGTCCCTCCAAGACTGCGCAGACGCTCCAAAGGTAATCTCACTCCAGCATCTCCCTGATGCCCAGCTCCTTGAGCTCCAGCTACTGCCGCTCGAAAAGCACCCGCAATAGCTTGTACCAACATAGACATATCAGGCATAGCTTGCCTCTGACCAACCTCTGGTCCAGCAGCTCCAGCACCAGCTGCAGCTTCAGCTCGCTCACCTCCAGCACCACCACCAGGCGGAGGAGGGGGTAACACAGCACTACCCGTATTCTCTTCATTCTCGTTCTCATTGGGAGCCGTAGCTCGCACACTACCTCTTAACTCTCTACGTGGTGCCATACTTTTACCATGCAATCACAATGCAAAATAAAACAAGTCAGGCCCAGCAAGGTAAGCAATCCAAGTATTCAAGCTCAATTTCAGTCAAAATTAACATCATTTCATTAGCTTTTGTTTGGCAATGGGTACCCTCAACATGCAACATCACAACATACATCTCAATTGCATCGACATCTCAAGCCACTGAACATGCTTTCAAACTACAAGCATACAAGCTAAACATACTTCAGTCATGCATACATTCACTCCCATTTACTCGCAAACTCAGCTCTGATACCACCAAATGTAACCCCCTTAACCCGGCCTAGACGGTTGACCCGAATTAAGAAAGTCACACGGGAAAACCAAAGTCAACCCGAAAGTCAACCTTGATTAACGACCCTTTTTTTTCTTTTTAATCTTGTCTAGATGCACATTAATCCACATTAATCCTAATTGTGATCACACAAACATCATACACAAAGATCACAAACATCAGAGATCAAACAGGGACCCAATTGAACAAATTACAACTTTAGGGACCAAATTGTAATTTCTGATAAATTAAAGGACTTAACCCAAATTAAAGTTACCATCTTGAAATTAATCAAGTTTCATGCTTCTCTGTGAAATTTCAGCTCAAAAGGACTTCCCAAGCTCACACAATTGAACAAGCAAGATTCAGGACCAAAACGTAAACAAATCAAAACATATAACTGCCACTGTCAGCCCCCAACGGTCGACCGTTCCGAAACAGGTTGACCCTGTTCCGAAACGCGGGCCGTTCCGAAACGGGTTCCGAAACATGGCCTTGGCAGAGACCAAACCGTTTCGAAACGGTGCATACCGTTTCGGACGCCTGGGTTCATGTAAGGCACCCGTTCCGAAACGGTGCACACTGTTCCGAAACGCCTGCACAGATTGCAGCAAACAAGCATACCAAAACATGCAATTGATCATTCAAACATGCTCTAAATGTCACCAAACTTTACCAGCATGCAATTAAACATATTTAAGACTTGTAGGCATCATCAAATCAACAATTCAACCTCATATGCAAAAAGCTCCAATTCTATAGGCATGCTTCCTACACAAGCTAGCTATTCAAACACCAAACTTCCAAAACAAGCATGTAAGGTTCCAATTCAAAACCAGCAATCTCAACAACATTCAACATACTTAGGGAGTCTCAAACACCTCCCAAAACATACACATTGGTCCCCCATTGCCAAATCACCCAAAAGCTAAAAAGTACTTATAAAACCTTCATACATTGAGCTTCACTTGAACTTGATTGCTTGCCCTTTCTTGCTGCCCCTCAAGGTACTCTAATGCTCTGCATTATTGAATTAAGAAAACGAAGAGAGCGTAAGCAAAAGCTTAGTGAGGCATGCTCTTTAAAAACAATTCAATAATGCAATTAAAACCATTTATAAACCATGCTTAAAATCAATCCTTGCACATGCTCAAAAGCATACTTAAAACAAGCAATCTCATGCTTCAACAAAATCATTAAAACAAGCATCTCATGCTTCATAATATACTTAACATGTCATATTGGCTCAAGTGATACATTTCATTTCATAAAACAAGTTCAACAACTTTCCCAAGGACTTTTAAACACCTTGGCCCCAAGGACTTTTAAACACCTTGGCAATGGACTTTTAAACACCATGAATAAGGACCACACAAGGACCTTTAACCACCTTTGTGTCCAATTCTTGAATCACCCCAAGGACTTTTAAACACCTTGGCCCCAAGGACTTTTAAACACCTTGGCCCCATGGACTTTTAAACACCATGGAAAGGATCACCTAAGGACTTTTAACCACCTTAGTGTCCACAACAAGACTCATCCAAGGACTTTTAACCACCTTGATGATCTTAAGTAACAAGGCTCACTCAAGGACTTTTAACCACCTTAGTGACCTTAATCTTTTCAAAACATCACTTGCCAATATACATCATTATCATCATTTAATCCACTGTTTTAAAGCATTAAACCCAAGCCATTTATATCATGCATTTCAAAGCATCAAACCACATCATTTCAATGTATAAAAGCAAGGTACTCCTACCTAGAGTTACCTTCAACATATGGCTTACATTATCAGCAAAATCCATGCTAAAACATGCTTTCAAAACAGTAATTAAAACATGCAAAACAACACTTTGCATCACAACAAAATCATGGCCACCACTAGAGAGAAATTCCGAAAACTTACACTTGAGCTTAGCAAAGTTGTTTAGACTTAAACTAAGCTCCCAAAACCTTCAAACCTTGGTTTTAAAAGCTGAAATCCAATTTCCACAAACTCACTCACCGATTTCCACTTTGCTTCAAGCCAAAGCACCAAATCAAGCTTCCGGATCAACCAAACTTTGATCCAAAGATGCCTCCCCTGTTTCAACACATCAAAGCAGAGGATTAATGCATCATCATGCATTAATTGCTTCAATGAAATCATCTAAACTCGCTGCTCTCATCCAACCTCCATTTTCGGCCACCAAACACAACCGAAAATGCATCCAAACCACTTCTAAACAAAGCCCAGCCATAAACCAGCAAAACCTCACTTCCATTAACATCATAAAGCATCTAAAAACAACCTATTAACAACCTTATACCTCCATCAACAACAGATCACCAAGATCACCTCAAAAACTACCTTAAAACACAAGCTAAACTTAGGAAACTCAACCTATCCGGGATTGCATCAATCAAAACTCAATTCCACATCATTTTAGAGATTATTTAACATCAAAAACACCTCTTAAATCACAGATTACTCAGATCTAACGAAAATCATCAAAAATCATCAAAATCTTGCATAATAAGCCAAGATCCATAAATCAACTTAAAAGCCTTTAATTAAACATCAATTTAGGATCGAAAACTTAGGAATTTCAGTAAAGAACTGATAGTTTAGAGGAGAAGGACGTTCTTACCTCCAAACTTGTGTTTCTCCACCTTTTTGGAATGAAAAACCTTGATGAAACTTGTAGCAATTGAAGAGGTTTTGAAGATATATTGATTTGGAATCAAATGAGAGTTGAAAGGAGAGATTTAGATGAGAAAATCAGAAACAATTCTCTGGAAATGGAGTGTTTGGGTTGAGAGAAAATGAGAGAAGGAAAATGAGAAGTTAGTTGAGAAAATTGCCAAAATGAGCTTTTCCCTCCTTTTTGATATCTTTAAAATCAGAAAATAGCTTATAATATCTTAGAAAAATCTTGAGAAATCACTTTTGGATTAATAGCTCCTTAAAGATTCAAAGTTTCAACCCTTTATAAAACAGCCACCAAACTTGCGAAAATTACATTTTGGTCACTAGCCAAAATGTCACACTTCCAAAACTCATTTTCCAAAATTGATTTCACAGTTCACTTAATTATATTAAAAGATGATTTTAGAACATTTTTCCATATTTTTAATGCAACCCGAACTAGGCTTTCCTAATTTAACCTCTTTGAATTCGAATAGCACTTTGACCAACCGATCAACGCCCAAAACTCCTAAGCCCAAAACCGGTGCGTTACAACTTTCAAGTTTTTAGTTTGACCAAACCTCAATAAAACATATTACAAGCTTCTCTGCCAAATTTCAGCTTAAAAAGACATCTCATGCTCAAGCAATTGCAATTACAACTTTCAGGACTAAAATGTAAAGCATGCAGAATCTGTGTCCAACGATCACCCGTTTCGAAACACTGACACCCGCCTAGAAACACTCGTGTCGTACACCCGTATCGAAATGGTGTTGATCGTTTCGATACGCGGGTATGTTCCAAAACCTGTTCCAAAACAGGCACTTCCAGTAGCCAAAGTGTTTCGAAACACTTCTAGCCGTTCTAAAACGCCCAAGCCATTTCAAGCACTCGTTTCGAAACAGCCAAGGGTGTTTCGATACACCCTGCCCAGAAACAGCAGAAAATTCTGGTTTTTCACTTCAAAACACCATCAAACATAATTGAAACCATTCCATAACATATCATCAACACGATTAGCATTATAACTATCAAATTACATCAGAGACTAGATACATTACAAACATTAAGCGGACCTACTCATTCATCACATCCAACACATGATCTTGCTTTTAATCAAAGAGCATAGCATATTAGCTTATGAAGAAGAAGATTCAAACATGGCAAAGCGATCAACAACAAGGTTCAAACCATAAACCGAACATGGTCAACATACACAATCTCATTACACAACAACATAAAAGACTAGCCCCCATTGCCTTTATTGTCTATAGCTATAAACCAAGACATACTTCTCAAGTGGAGCTCTTCTTGAATCCCTTGCTTCTTGTTGTCCCAACTTCGAATATCTGCATTGATGGACAAAAAGGAGCGTAAGCACATAATGCTTAGTGAGGAATGCTCAAATCCAAAATATCGTCAATGCAGCGAAACATAAAACCTTCTTTAAATGTAGATACAATTCAATAAACCAAAGAATTGTTTGGAAACCTCCTTTGAAACAACATTGCTTAAAACCATGCATTGCTCAACATGAAAACCAACCTTTAACTTTGAAATGCTAAACAACTCACCCAAACCACACTCTTGCAAATACTATCATTTAAACCTTCCCATGCATGAACACTTCATGCAAAGTTTAACTCAATTTCCTTGGAAAACACTTCCACTTCACACCATACTTTTCTCATGCTTGATGATCATTTCAAAGCAAATTGCCTTTTGAAAACCAATTGTTCCTTCTATCTATCTCATGCATTCAACAAGTGCAAAACACATGAACTACAAAAGCAACATTTGCATTACGTGCCTTTTTAAAACAAGCCTTCACAAGAATTTATTGCACTTATGAGATTCTATGCACATATGCACCATTCACAATAGAAAATATACTTTTGCTCATGCTTAACAAGTATCACATGCATTCTTGTATCATTTAAAATATTTCCTATGCAACCTTGCATCATTTTCAAGCATCTCTCGCTTTATTACATTCAAAGACATTATATTGGCTTTCGAGTGATAGTTCACAAACCATTTCAACACAAGACATAATCGGATACGTGGATTACAAGCGTTGTCCCACACGCTTCATACACACTACCGACTTTACAAGGTGGAGTTTATCGGTACAGTCACAACCCCTAAACACCCGTGATGGAGTCTAACGGTACAATCACAACCCCTCAACATCACTTATCGGTAGTTGTATAACCCAATAGCGAGAGCTGGGACACAACACACGGCTTACACATGGGAGCTACCTCAACCATTGTAATCACCTTAACCAAGCTCACACATGGGAGCAATCCTCTACCATTGTGACGCTTAACCAAGTCCACCCACGAGAGCCATCCTCCATCGTGGTGACACAAATTTCCTCAATCACTAGGGTTCTTGGATGGAGTTTACGGTACAATCACAACCCCTCAACATCCAAGGTGACTTTACTTACGGTGCACCGAATCCTATAGCCGGCTAACTATATCCGATTCAAGTACTTTAAAACCATTTCATCACTAGCCAATATACATCAAATACCATCATCAATTCACTATTTTAAAGCATTAATCAAAGCCACTTATCATCATGCGTTTCCATGCATCATAACCTTATTAACAACATGTCAAACCTAGGATCTCTTACCTTGAGTATCCTTCAATACATGGCATTCAAAATCAGTATTAATCATGATAAAATATGCTTTCAAAACAGTAATTAAACATGCATTTCATAACCAATGCATCAAACCACAACATAGCACATTCGAAGGAGTTTTTCCGAAAACTTACTCTTGAGCTTAGCTAAGTTGTTTAGACTTAAACTAAGCTCCCAAAACCTCCAAATAATCGTTTCAAAGCTGGAAAACCATCTCCACTCACCGATACACAAAACTATGCTAGTCGATAAGCCTTCCAAGCATCTGAAACTTCCAATACCACCTCTATTGCTTCTGGATCATTCTCCCCTCTTTTAAACACATAACAACAAAGGATTAATGCATCACCATGCATTAAAATCACTAGCAACACAACCCAACACGCTGCTGTACCCAAGAACCTCATTTCGGCTACCAAAAACAATCGAAATCACCTCCAAACTCTCCCCAAAAAACGCCCAGCCCGGATCTATCAATTCTAACCTTTTATAAACATCAATTAACATCAAAAAGCAACACAAACATGATCTTATACCTCCAGCAACAGTAGATCACCAAAACCACCCCAAAAACCACCATTCTAGCAAGCAAAACTTAGGAAAACAAACCTATTCGGGATTTTATTGATAAAACCTCATTTGTAACATCAATTAACGTCCAAAATGCATTAGAAAAAACCTCAAAACATAGTCTAACCAAGATCCACAAAAATCCTCAAGATCTCTTCCAAAATCTTGAGTTTTAAGCCAAAATCTTGTTTCCAACACTAAAACCATTCACAAAACTTTAATAAAGGATTGTCAACTTGAGAATTTCAGTAAAAAACTGAGTATTTAGAGGAGAAGAACAAGATTACCTCTAAATGATGATTTCTCCTTGATTTGGACAAGTTTCCATGAAAATTCAATGTAGAAATCAAGTGAATTTGATGAGGAATTGATTAAGAATCAAAGAGGAATTGAAATCTCATCAAATGAAGTGTTAAATCAAAGTAAATTTGCTGGAGAAAAATGTGTTTGGTTGAAAGGAATTTGAGAGAAAATGAAGAGAAGGAAAATATGTGAAAAGAAGTTATGAATAGTCAAAGTTAGTTTCTCATTTAATTAAACCTCATTTCCTTTAAATAAAACATTAATAAAATTATCCAAAATAAGGAAAACTCTGGAGAAAAACATTTTGGGTAAATTAGCTCCTTAAATATTCAAAGTTTCAATCCTTTACAAAACAGTCACTATTTCACTTTTGCAAAAACTGCGATTTGGTCACTACACCGAAATGTAATATTTCCAAACTTCATTTTGTAAAATTGATTTCACCATTCTCTTTTATAGATAATAAATGAGGATTTTTAAGATATTTTTCTATATTTTTAAAGTATCCCGAACTAGGTTTTCATAAAACTCCCTTTTAGATTTGAACCGATTTCCAGACCGATCCGTTTCAGACCCTAAACTTCTAAGCCCAAATTTGGGGTGTTACAACTCTCCCCCTCTTAGGAAATTTCATCCTCGAAATTTCAACCTGCGAAAAGAGCACGATACCAAACTTCCCAAAGCAACACACAATGTAAAACAGAAGACTTAACCACCACTGAAACATCCTCCACCCAAAACACCACAAAATCAACTCATCCTCAAATCAAACTTACACTATACCCAAACCCAACACCACTACTTACGGTTCAAGACATCCAGATCACTCAGTTATTAGCCTCAGCTTAACTTTTCACACTTTTGAACTGTGCATAACCCCAACAACCCGAAGAACCTTCAAATCTTTACAACATACTCCACCTTATCTCATAACTCCCTCAACAAAACTCGCACACACGGTAACACCAACCCATCCAGTTTCAACCACTATGTGACCCACAACCTTCACTGCTTCAAAAACCCATTGCAAAACCGCTCAACTCCTTTCAAAGATTACCACAACAAGCAAAATTTTCTTAAGCAACAACTGCTTACTCAAACTTCTCATGGTATTGATAACATTCCTTCACATCCTCCACAATCACCACCATAACAACTCACCAAAACTACTCACACAACATTCGAAACCCATGCCACAAGACTCCAACCTTTACTCCACCAGATGTTCTACTTACCCCTAGCGGACTTAAGAAAGATTTACTTATACACAACTAACAAACCACTTCTCACAAGAACCCGGCCAACCAACAATGGCCTTTGAACTTACATTGCCTTTCCACTTCAAGCTTTGACCATAACACTAACCTACATGGATACCACCCATTACGTACAAACATATTAAGATTACGAAACCTCTACTCATCCCAAGCCAAACCTTATCTACATCTCTCAACACAACCTCCTCCCAACTCCTCTAAGGTTGATACGAACCATCACCTACATAAACAACCCTCCTATCGCAAGCATCAACGCCAAGACGCCTCAACACTCAGGAAATACATCCACTAGCCCACAACATCATTTAACACAAAGAAACTACCACACCTATTAACTATTCACAACCACCTCGACCGATTCTAACTTCAACCGGTAATCTCCTCACCACCACACCGCTAAACTCTTTAAGCACCAAAACTCCTTCCTTCTGCCAACATGCTAGATCGCACTCACTATTATCAACAACTTGTTTACTACCCTCCACTACTTCTAGTATTAACCTAGCACCAAAACAACACTTAAAACCCACCATCCAACCTAATCCCACCACAACACTAATGGACCCAACTAGCTATTAGCAAGTGTGAACGTTCGTATGCATGGTCACCAATATTCCCTATCAATGCCTGTGTACATGTATGCAAAACCTCTAATGTCATGTCACATGTATGCATGTACCAACATATATATATATATATATAACAAATGGTTTTAACTGTGCATGTATGTCGGTTCGCACTTACCAATAACATCCTCAGAATCCGTCTAAGAACAACCTCTTACCACACTTCTAACTTTTCCAGCTCTACCATTCTAACAATCCGCTAACCACACAATACTCCCCTATTACAGTCTCCACACTAAAATTGTCTTCCCAAAACAACACCGGCTACTTCACAACCCTGCTAGCCATAAAACTTACACACTACACAAGGAAATCCAACCCAGAACCAAACAAAGATAACTAAGACAAAGATTACTTAACAAAGTTACCCGTAATAACCCTATTTCCCCGGAGCTCCAACAGACAAACCCTCTTCCTCGCAGAACCATTATTCTCTAACAGCACCGCCGCAGCATCAACCAACACTTTAGGGTCATCATCGTATCCTTGCGGTAAAGAACCTTGACTACCCTGAGCTAACTCCAAACAATTCCGTCTCAAATTTCCAACAGACCGACAATTCCAACAAGATCCATCCTCCAAACACCTCACACCTTTTTGCCTTTCTTGCCACTTCCGAACTTTGTCTCGGCCGTGCTCATGACCTTTATGAGACCCTTTTGCACCCATTGAAGTTGATCTCACCACTTGAGGACAATTCCGCTTCACATGCTCCATAGAACCACAGTTCCAAAAAACCCCAACACCCCCAACAAACTCCAACATGACGCCTTCTACAACGGTTACGCGTCGGCAACCGAACCACCACTTCTTGATCATGTAGTACTTGACCCACATCTGCACTACCACCTAAATTTCTATTCAAGCAAACCCTTCTGTCACGTAGCCTCTTACGCTGACCACTCTCGAGGTCAGTACCCACAACACATTTTCTTAAACTTTTCCCACCATCATAATCTGAAGCCACACCCCACGTTGCTTAACCCATGAGAACTTCTCTCCAAGGTATCTTTCATTAAAGACAGACACAAAGAACTCCCAATCTATATCGTGGATATTCGTCGCCACCGCCACAGATGTCCACCAAGCACAAGCATCCTCCAACATTAACGAGACAAAACTTCCCAACTTACAGGCGTTGTCACACCCTTCCTGATCCAAAATCAGAATTATACTGGCTAACCAAGCCTCGAACACCTCAGGTGTCGAACCATGATACTCCACAGCTCCCAAATCATATAAACGTTGTTTTGGCAAACTCGCATGTCCGACAGTCGGCACGCGCACAAGCCTCACCTTTACCACGGCTTGGGACGTTCCCGACATCTCCTGAACCACAGATGATGAATCCTTCATCACAGAACCATCTTTCTCATTCTGCCTTACTTCTTCAACTCCAAGCACTGTCGACCGAAGCGGTACACTCCCACCAAAATGTGAATTCCACCCCTTAACAACATGCTCTTAGGTAGTAACCATCGTACCCAACTGCCATCTCTCACCGATCCCATTGTGATATTAGTAACAAAGCAATGATAACAAAACAAACAAAACGATCAGGCCAGCTTCAAGCAAGGATTCAAGACTCAAACTCCAACATAACACAATATCTACGATAATAAGGCAATGGGTATCCCGAATTCTCCCCTTTTATATGACATAACAATCAATAAAAACATGGATATCACAACATCGAGCATATCAATCAGCAAACTTCAATCATGCTCTCATTAAACAACATTCACCCTCAACAGCATAATATCAACATATCATACCCATCACATTTTCATTACTCAGAAAATCAACTCACAACACCAGCATATCACCAATACATGTTCACACTAGCTCACGGAAGATTCATAACCAAAAAGCATGATAAAAACATTAATAATTCACTCAAAGACACATTTTCCAACCAACTTTCAACCACACATTAAAATAAACATCCAACACTTACCATAACAACTTACCACAAACTTACCGTTGCCCCAAAAGTTCGCAACTTAGCTATGATACCAACAAATGTAACCCCCTTAGCCCGGCCTAGATGCTAGACCCGAACTACGAAGATCACATGGGGAAAACCAAAGTCAACCTGAAAGTCAACCTTGATTAACGACCCTTTTTTTCTTTTTAAACTTCTCTAGATGCGCATTAAACCTATGTGAAAGCCCAGTAACCTTGGAAGAGAAAAGCACATCGATTGGAAACTTTTAAGGACTCAATTGCAAGAAATACACCTTTAGGGACCAAAATGTAAATTTTGGAAAACAAAAGGACTTTCAAGATTTTAGTTTTACCAAACCTCAATAAAACATATTACAAGCCTCTCTGCCAAATTTCAGCTTAAAAAGACATCTCAAGCTCAAGCTATTGCAATTACAACTTTTAGGACTAAAATGTAAAGCATGTAGAATCTGTGTTCAACGGTCACCCGTTTCGAAACACTGACACTCGTATAGAAACACCCGTGTCGTATGCCCATATCGACATGGTGTTGACTATTTCGAGACGCGGGTATGTTCAGAAACCAGTTCCGAAACAGGCACTTCCAGTAGCCAAAGTGTTTCGAAACACTTCTAGCCGTTCCGAAACGCCCAAGCCATTTCAAGCACCCGTTTCAAAACAACGAAGGGTGTTTCGATACACCCTGCCCAGAAACAGCAGAAAATTCTGGTTTTTCACTTCAAAACACCATCAAACATAATTGAAACAATTTCATAACATATCATCAACACGATAAGCATTAAAACTATCAAATTACATCAAAGACTAGATACATTACAAACATTAAGCACACCTACTCATTCATCACATCCAACACATGATCCTGCTTTTAATCAAAGAGCATAGCATATTAACTTATGAAGAAGAAGATTCAAATATGGCAAAGCGATCAACAACAAGGTTCAAACCATAAACCGAACATGGTCAACATACACAATCTTGTTGAGAGGATCGAAAGATCGATATGAACCAAGAGGGGGTGAATTGGAAATTTAAAGATTTTGTGGTGGAAATTGCAAATTAAAAATAATGACAAGGGATTTTAGAGTGGTTCAAGTTCCAAATGAACTCTACATCCACTACTTTAGCTTCACTAAGGATTTGCAACAATTCCACTAATTGCTCTTCCCCTTTTCTAGGCTAAGGAGGCAACCCTTACAATTTCGGTTGAATTTTCTACCCAAAATTCAACCCAATCCTCACAACAAGATAACAAAGAAATTTGTTGGCTAATAGAGTATCTCTCAATACAAATATAGCCCAATTACAAGCACTCAACCCAATTGGACAAGATAAGAATGAAAATTACAATTGGGGTTTCTAGACAATATGGATTTTTGCACAATTGCTTGGATTTGATGAATACATGTTTTCTTGAAGAACAATAGTTGTTGTTGTAGCTTTTGGATGTCTCTTTTATACCTCTTCATTGATTTCTAGCCGTTTGGGTGGTTGGGAACATAAATGGAGCCGTTGGAACCCTCTCTTACCACCATAAATACACTTCTGCAGCTATGCGTATCGGTACGCGGGAAGGTGTATCGATACCTGTCTCAGAAAAGAAAGAGTTGTTGTGTGCAATAAATAAGGGGTATCGATACACGCGTAAGCGTATCGGTACGGGGTATCGAAATGGTAAAGGTCGTATCGATACCTTTTTCTCAACTTAGCTCACTGTCGATATCCGTATCGGTACGGGGGTTTGGCGTATCGATACGGGTCAAAGACCTTTTAAAGTTTGGTTACCAACCAACTGACACCAACGGTCATATTTTTTAAACCGACTTATATTTAAAAATTATAAAGCTCGTATCGATACGAGGGTTTGCCGTATCGGTACGCCATTCAAACTCTTTAGGTTTTAACACAGGGGCGTATCGATACGAGGGTTTGCCGTATCGATACGTATTCCGATAGTAACCAACTTTGGCAAAAAGGTATCGATACGCTTGGGAGTGTATCGATACACCTGAACGTTTTTCAATGGTTTTGCCTTGGAACACTTAGAAAATATTTTGAGTTTGAGTTTTTCAAATCAGTTTCAAAGAGTTGGTGTTTTAAAATTATTAAGGGACTTTTAAAAACGATTTTAAGTTTTACAAATTGGTCCTTAAAGATGTAGTTATATCAAAATCAAACATAGGTTTTATAATCTCCCCCTTTTTGATATAACAAAACTAAAACATAAAATTTTTGACATTTTGAAAAATCTTTACAAAGTTAACTCCCCCTTAATATAAGCTTGGTAACCTTTGAGTTAAAATCAAAATATTTGAAGTGTGAGCTAGTTTCTCTCCCCCTTTTTGTTAGATCAAAAAAATCTTGTGACAATTAAGTGCATAAAGAAGGCAAAGGTATAAATAAGCAACATTAATTTTATTCATCATAGCATCAATCCTTCAAATCCAAACAAAAACAAAAAATCAAAGCATATGTTTAATCCTAAAACAAACTTAGTCCTAAGAACATAAAGCAAATGTGCATAAAATAGAAAATTCTAAATGATATGCATGAGATGCAAGAAGAAACGTCTAGGCATCGTCTTCGTCGTCTTCATCATCTTCATCATCAACTCCCATAGGCTCATTATCTCGCATGCTTTTGCGCCACTCATCATGGAAAGCGGCGATGGAAATATTCAAAGAATTGTGACCGCTTTCAAGGGATGTGAGGCGATTCTCCATACCCGTCATCCTTGTATCAAAAGTTGTCTCAAGGGAAGTAAGACGAGTATTCATGTCCGTGCGCAACCCGGTAAATTGCTCACTGAGATAGGTCATGATAGCATCCATGGAGGGTTGTGGGACTTGAGGAGCTTGAGGAGCTTGAGGCTCTTCAAATACGGCGGCGGCCTCGGGTGGTAACTCGGCAAGACGTACCCATTCACCATTAAGATAATGAAAATTTGCCCGAGCAAGAGATCGCTCATCAATGGGACCGATGAGGGGAGTTGGGTAGTCAAAAGAGCAATCAATATCCTTTTTAAGAAAGAAATAACTCAAAGTCGTACCATATATAAAGGAGGTGACGAGAGTTGTGTGACGATTTTCCACGAGGTAGACGATCTCCGTGAACTTGAGTCGAGCAAGATTTGGGCGCTTTCGCTCACGGAAGCAACAGATCCAAAAATCATCCACTTGACGGATGGTGGAATATTTTCCTCCAAAGGGACGAAACCACCAAGACACCATCAAATGTAAGATATGGTCTTCAGCATTTAGGGCGGTGACGGATCCACTAAGAACATGCCCCAAAGCATGCTCACCATCAATGCCTTCATCCTCTAATTTGAAAACCTCACAAATGGATTTGACATCAAGAATGATTTTCTTCCCCATGAGATAAGAGCTAATGGCAACAACTTCCCCATCACGAGTAATACATTTGGCATTAGAGTAGAAAATCAAAACCAAAAGGCGATAATAAAAACCGGGAATAGAGATGACATCCATGAAGTTCCAACGCTGAAACAAAGGAAGATATTCAAACTTAAAACGCTCGGAGTCAAGAAAAGGAACGGATATTACCCTTTCGGCACGAATCTTATAATTCTCATATTGACGAAAATGAGTTAGACCCGAGTTGTTATCAAAGGATTGCTCATAGATGGTTGGTAGTTCGGACGATCAATCGCTCCAAGAGTGGATGATTCACCGGCTTGAGAAACCATTGTACGCTTCCTCGATGGTTCCTTTGGTGACATGATCTAAAAGAGAAATAAGCAAGAGGATTTCTTCAATTTTGGGTAAAAACCAAGGTAAAGAAAAAAATTTTTAAAAAAATTGAAGGAAAGTTTTGAAGAAACAAAGGTTTTGATAAAAAGATAAAACAAAAGAAAATCAAAACAAAACAAAACAAAACAAAATTAAAGAAAGAAGGAAATTTTACCTTGATAGAAACTTGGAAGATTGAAGAAAAACTAGCACAATTGTGATGAGAGAGAGCACAAAGCCTTGCTTGATTCAAAAACTCTTTTATATTTGAGTTGAGGTGTGAAAAATATGAAGGAGGAAGGGCCTTTTTATAGGCAAAAACGGCTAGGGTTTTTAGGGTTTGAAGAGTTTTAATTTTGGTAAAAGTTGAACACATTAAAAGCCAAATTTAAAGTTGTCTGCGCAATCGAGTATCGATACGCCTGAGGGTGTATCGATACGGGGGTAGAATCGTCTTTTCCGCAAAAATGCCCATTGGAGAGTCGTATCGAAACAGATGGGTCCGTATCGAAACGACCCGTATCGATACGAGATTAATCGTATCGATACCCGTGAAGCAAAGTAAATTCTGGGAAACTAAATGAAGAACACGTATCGATACGCGTACATACGTATCGATACCGTATGCCCAGAAATGCATATTTGGTTCTAAGAACAACCAAAGGCTCGAACTTAACATCTCCTAAAAGTATGCAAATGATGAATGAACAGTTCTAAGCATATTTTAATAGAAGCATACTCCCCCTAACTATAGGCATGGATGAAATTATGAGTCTAAACACATAAACATGGTATTTCACAAGATCAAGCAAATTTAAGCACAAAAGAGGTCCTAAAAGGTCAAGATAGGCTAGCTAGACCTAACTCTCTCCTAAGGGACCAAAAACGCTCTTTGTCTAAAGGTTTTGTAAAGATGTCCGCTAGTTGATTTAAGGTGTCTATGTACTCTATAACCACATCTTCCTTAAGGACATGATCTCTAATGAAATGATGTCTTATTTCTATGTGTTTGGTTCTAGAGTGTTGGATGGGATTTTTTGTTAAACATATTGCACTAGTGTTGTCACATTTTAGGGCTATGGTTTCAACTTTAATTCCATAATCTAAGAGTTGTTGCTTCATCCATAGGACTTGAGCACAACAACTCCCTAAGGATATGTACTCGGCTTCGGTGGTAGATAAGGCTACACTATTTTGTTTCTTAGAGAACCAAGATATGAGCATACTACCTAGGAATTGACAAGTTCCCGAAGTACTTTTCCTATCGATTTTACAACCCCCATAATCCGCATCCGAGTAAGCATGAAGGTTGAAGGTAGTGTCTCTAGGGTACCAAAGACCTAAACAAGGAGTATCTCTAAGGTACCTAAAGATTCTCTTAACGGCTATAAGGTGAGACTCTCTAGGACTAGATTGAAACCTAGGACACAAGAAAACACTAAACAAGATATTCGGTCTACTTGTTGTAAGGTAAAGCAATGATCCAATCATAGAGCGATAAAGCTTAGAGTCAACACACTTACCTCCTTCATCTTTGTCAAGCTTTGTAGATGAGCTCATAAGAGTGGCTTGAGGCTTTGCATTCTCCAAGCCAAACTTCTTGAGCATATCCTTTATGTATTTTGCTTGGTTGATGAAGGTTCCATCCTTCTTTTGCTTGATTTGGAGTCCAAAAAGAATGAGAGCTCCCCTATCATGCTCATCTCAAATTCACCTTGCATTAACTTAGCAAACTCTTGACAATGACATTCATTAGTAGAACCAAAAATAATATCATCAACATAAATTTGAACTACTAAGATGTCATTTTTATACATTTTTATAAAAAGTGTAGTGTCCACCTTACCTTTTTCAAATCCTTTTTCAATTAAAAAGTTTGAAAGTCTTTCATACCAAGCTCTAGGAGCTTGTTTTAAACCATAAAGAGCTTTGGTAAGTTTGAAAACATGATTTGGAAATTTTGAGTCTTCAAAACCCGGTGGTTGTTCCACATACACTTATTCATTTATAAAACCATTTAAAATGCGTTTTTAACATCCATTTGAAAAAAGCTTGAAATTATGATAACATGCATATGCAAGCAACATCCTAATGGCTTCCATTCTAGCTACGGGTGCATAGGTTTCATCAAAATCTATTCCCTCTTCTTGAGTGTCACCTTGTGCTACTAGTCTAGCTTTATTTCTTACAGTGTTACCACTCTCATCTAGCTTGTTCCTAAAGACTCATTTAGTTCCTATTGTAGATTGATTACTAGGCCTATCAACTAATGTCCAAACATTACTTCTCTCAAATTGATTTAACTCTTCTTTCATAGCCATAATCCAAAAGTCATCTTTCAATGCTTCTTTAATATTCTTAGGCTCTATGCATGAGATAAATGCAACATGATTCATTAATCTAAGAGAAGATCGAGTGGTTACCCCATTGGATGGATCACCCAAGATTTCACCATCTTTGACATAGTTCAACTCCCTTGGGTAGCTCACTTCCTTTTCCTCAAGAGCCAAGTCCTTCAAGGCTTCAAGAGGTGGATCTTGTGTGTCTTCTTCTTTTGTTGGAATCTCATCCTCCTTTGATGTTTGTCCTCCATCAAAGGCATTTATGATTCCTACATCATCATCATCACAAGAATCCTTCCTAGGAAGGAGGTTATCATCGAATACAACATGAATAGATTCTTCTACTACTAAAGTTCTTTTGTTAAATATTCGATAGGCTTTAGAGGTTAAAGAGTAACCTATAAAAATAGCTTCATCACTTTATGCATCAAATTTGCTTAAGTTGTCTTTTCCATTATTTAAAACAAAACACTTGCAACCAAAAGGGTGAAAATAGCTAATGTTAGGCTTTTTTAGATTTTAAAATCTAATAAGGTGTTTTCTTTAAAATTGGCCTAATCATTACTCGATTTACAATATAGCAAGCGGTGTTTTTGGCTTCCGCCCAAAAATATTTAGGTAAATTGTTTTCACAAAGCATAGTTCTAGCCATTTCTTGCAAAGTTCTATTTTTCCTCTCAACTACCCCATTTTGTTGAGGAGTTCGAGGAGCCGAAAAATTATGGCTAATACCATTTTCATTTAAAAAATCTTCAAACCCCAAATTTTGAAACTCGGTTCCATGATCACTTCTAATATGTGAAATTTTAAGTTCTAGATCATTTTGGGTTAATTTTGAAAATGTGATGAATTTTTCCAAAGCCTCATCTTTAGTACATAAAAATTGAACCCAAGTAAATCTAGAAAAATCATCAACAAGTACAAAAGCATAAGACTTACCACCCAAGCTCATAGTCCTAATTGGCCCAAATAAATCCATATGGATAAGTTGTAAGCATCTACTAGTAGAAACATCATTAATGGATTTAAAGGAAGATCTATGTTGTTTAACCTTTGAGCATGCATCACAAATTTTATCATTTGAATATTTTATCTTGGGTAAACCTCTAACTAGATTAAGGGAGACTAGTTTTTCTAAAACACTTATGCTAGCATGTCCTAGTTTCCTATGCCACAACCATGCATCATTTTCATTTTGTGCAACTAAGCATGCATGAGATGTATGAATGTCATCTAGATGCACCATGTATATGTTCCCTATGCGATGACCTATGAGCATAATATTATTAGATTTAATGTCTACAATTTTGCATCCATTTTCATCAAATAAAACATTAAATTCTTTATCACACAATTGACTTATGCTCAATAAATTGTGTTTAAGACCATCGACATATAAGACATTTTCAATGAGAATAGTAGAGTGATTACCTATGGAGCCAATACCTTTAATGTGGCCTTTGGAGTTGTCACCAAATGTTACTACTCCTCCACTTTTTGTCTTTAGATCCATGAATCTACTCTTGTCTCCGGTCATATGCCTTGAGCATCCACTATCAAGGTACCATGAGTTTTGACTTTGTGCTTTGGCCTTGTAGCAATGCTCCCCCTACAAACAAAGATATTAAGCTTTTGTTTTTGGTACCCAAATCATTTTGGGTCCATGAGTGTTAGCTCCCAAAACCTTGGTTCCCTTAGGAATCCAAGATGACATAGCAATAACATTGTTAGATTTTACAAGTTCCTTAGGAACCCATACACTTCTAATCCTTTTAGCTCTACTATGTCTAGGATAGCTACCTTGTTTGTAGTAGTTAGTCTTTTTCTTAGGTTGGTGTGTTCTAGAGGATTCACCCATTTCATGCTTGACACTACCAACATTTTTCAAAGACTTTTTGAGCTCATTTAGCTCAACCAACACATTTTGGTGTTCACTATTGCATTGAGACAAAAGATTATTAAGATCAACATTTTCATCTTGAAAGAATTTTAGTTCATCTTTTAATCCTAATATCTTTTTCTCAAATTTTGAATTAGCTTGAGTGAGTGAGTCATTTTTCTCATTTAGTTCCAAAATAATCTTTTTGTTCCTAATGATCGACTCTTTATATTTCTCAACTAATTCATCATAGACCTCTTGTAACTCATCATATGCATCATTTAATTCTTCAAAATCTAAAGCAGATGAGTTAGAGGTTACCATGGAGGAATCTTCCGCAAGTGCCATGAGGCAAAGGTTAGCCACTTCTTGTTCGTCATCCTCCGATGACTCCTCATCACTCCAAGTAGCAAGCTTGGCTTTGAGCTTCTTCTTCTTCTCAAAGCCCTTCTTCTTGAGTTGAGGGCACTCTGAACGTATGTGGCCGGGTTTTTTGCACTCAAAGCAAATGTTAGGATCCCTTCCTTCTTCTTTGTTCTTGCTTTTGAAGTCCATCTTTCTTTGGATTTTTCTTCCCCGGTTAGACCTCATAAAACATGAGAATCATTTGGCTATCATAGCCAATTCTTCGAGTTCATCCTCCTCACTGGACGAGCTCTCTTCAAGTTGTGAAGTTTTAGCTTTGAGAGCTATTCCCATCTTCTTCTTCTTCTCAACCTCAAGCTTCTCTACCCTTTTCTCTTCTTTCTTCTTCTCATCTTCCCTTCCTTGCTTCATGACCTCATGAGTAAGGAGAGAACCCATAAGCTCATCAAGCTTCAAAGTTTTCAAATTCTTAGCTTCAATGATAGCGGTTCTCTTCCCATCCCAAGACTCGGGAAGTGAATAGAGTAGCTTCCGGACAAACTTGTCTTCCGGTATGATTTCTCCAAAACCCTTTAGCCCATGACAATAATGGAGAAACGATCAAACATCTTTGACACCGTCTCATCGGGCTCCATCTTGAAATTCTCATAACTAAGATTGAGAATTCCAATCTTAGTTTCTTTAACATCATTGGTGCCCTCGTAGGTAGTCTCTAGAGTGTCCCATACTTCTTTGGCACTCTCAATGGATGAGACCTTAGAATAGATGTCCGGACCGAAGGAACAAAAGAGCATGTGAAGAGCTTTATCGTTGACTTGAATCTTTTTCATTTCTTCTTAATTCATCTCCATCTTTTTCTTCAAGACCATATTGCCTTCACCGTCTTGCTTCAATGGAATATAAGGGCCATCTTCAATGACATCCCACACTAGGTAGTCATTTGACTTGATGAAGAGACGCATTCTATTCTTCCAAAAAGAATAGTTATCGCCATTAAAGAAGGGAAGCTTTGTAGTAGATTGAGACTCGTACATGCCCGAACCGGAGGTTGAAGCCATCTCTTGATATATGATGATCACACTCTTCCAAGGAACTCCTCTTGTGGTTGTTAATCCTCAAAGAGGTAGGCTCTGATACCAATTGTTGAGTGGATCGAAAGATCGATATGAACCAAGAGGGGGGTGAATTGGAAATTTAAAGATTTTGTGGTGGAAATTGCAAATTAAAAATAATGACAAGGGATTTTAGAGTGGTTCAAGTTCCAAATGAACTCTATATCCACTACCTTAGCTTCACTAAGGATTTGCAACAATTCCACTAATTGCTCTTCCCCTTTTCTAGGCTGAGGAGGCAACCCTTACAATTTCGGTTGAATTTTCTACCCAAAATTCAACCCAATCCTCACAAAAAGATAACAAAGAAATTTGTTGGCTAATAGAGTATCTTTCAATACAAATGATAGCCCAATTTCAAGCACTCAACCCAATTGAACAAGATAAGAATGAAAATTACAATTGGGGTTTCTAGACAATATGGATTTTTGCACAATTGCTTGGATTTGATGAATAGATGTTTTCTTGAAGATCAATAGTTGTTGCTGTAGCTTTTGGATGTCTCTTTTATACCTCCTCATTGATTTCTAGCCGTTTGGGTGGTTGGGAACATAAATGGAGCTGTTGGAACCCTCTCTTACAACCATAAATGCACTTACGCAGCTATGCGTATCGGTACGCGAGAAGGTGTATCGATACCTGTCTCAGAAAAGAAAGAGTCATTGTGTGCAATAAATAAGGGGTATCGATACGCGCGTAAGCGTATGGGTACGGGGTATCGAAACGGTAAAGGCCGTATCGATACCTTTTTCTCAACTTAGCTCATTGTCGATATCCGTATTGGTACGGGGGTTAGGCGTATCGATACGGGTCAACGACCTTTTAAAGTTTGGTTACCAACCAACTGACACCAACGGTCATATTTTTTAAACTGACTTATATTTAAAAATTATAAAACCCGTATCGATACGAGGGTTTGTCGTATCGATACGCCATTCAAACTCTTTAGGTTTTAACATAGGGGCATATCGATACGAGGGTTTGCCGTATCGATACGTGTTCCGACAGTAACCAACTTTGGCAAAAAGGTATCGATACGCTTAGGAGTGTATCGATACACCTAAACGTTTTTCAATGGTTTTGCCTTGGAACACTTAGAAAATATTTTGAGTTTGAGTTTTTAAATCAGTTTCCAAGAGTTGGTGTTTTAAAATTATTAAGGGACTTTTAAAAACGATTTTAAGTTTTTCAAATTGGTCCTTAAAGATCTAGTTATATCAAAAATCAAACATAGGTTTTACAAATCTCATTACACAACAACATAAAAGACTCTCCCCCATTGCCTTTATTATCTATAGCTATAAACCAAGACATACTTCTCAAGTGTAGCTCTTCTTGAATCCCTTGCTTCTTGATGTGCCAACTTCGAATATCTGCATTGATGGACAAAAAGGAGCGTAAGCACATAATGCTTAGTGAGGAATGCTAAAAAAAAGACCATCAATGCAGCGAAACATAAAACCTTCTTTAAATGTAGATACAATTCAATAAACCAAAGCATTCTTTGGAAACCTCCTTTGAAACAACATTGCTTAAAACCATGCATTGCTCAACATGAAAACCAACCTCTAACTTTGAAATGCTAAACAACTCACCCCAAACCACACTCTTGCAAATACAATCATTTAAACCATCCCATGCATGAACACTTCATGCAAAGTTTAACTCAATTTCCTTGGAAAACAATTCCACTTCACACCATACATTTCTCATTCTTGATGATCATTTCAAAGAAAATTGCCTTTTGAAAACCAATTGTTCCTTCTATCTATCTCATGCATTCAACAAGTGCAAAACACATGAACTACAAAAGCAACATTTGCATTACGTGCCTTTTTAAAACAAGCCTTCACAAGACTTCAATGCACTTATGAGATTCTATGCACATATGCACCATTCACAATAGAAAATATAATTTTGCTCATGCTTAACAAGTATCACATGCATTCTTGTATCATTTACAATATTTCCCATGCAACCTTGCATCATTTTCAAGCATCTCTCGCTTCATTACATTCAAAGACATTATATTGGCTTTCGAGTGATAATTCACAAACCATTTCAACACAAGCCACAATCGGATACACGGATTACAAGCGTTGTCCCACACGCTTCATACACACTACCGGCTTTACAAGGTGGAGTTTATCGGTACAATGACAACCCCTCAACACCCATGATGGAGTTTAACGGTACAATCACAACCCCTCAACATCACTTATCGGTAGTTGTATAACCCACTAGCGAGAGCCGGGACACAACACAAGGCTTACACATGGGAGGTACCTCAACCATTGTAATCACCTTAACCAAGCTCACACATGGGAGCAATCCTCTACCATTGTGACGCTTAACCAAGTCCAACTACGAGAGCCATCCTCCATCGTGGTGACACCAATTTCCTCAATCGCTAGGGTACCTGGATGGAGTTTACGGTGCAATCACAACCCCTCAACATCCAAGGCGACTTTACTTACGGTGCAACCAATCCTATAGCCGGCTAACTAAATTCGATTTAAGTACTTAAAAACCTTTTCATCACTAGCCAATATACATCAAATACCATCATCAATTCAATGTTTTAAAGCATTAATCAAAGCCACTTATCATCATGCGTTTCCATGCATCATAACCTTATTAACAACATGTCAAACCAAGGATCTCTTACCTTGAGTATCCTTCAATACATGGCTTTCAAAACCAGCATTAATCATGATAAAATATGCTTTCAAACAGTAATTAAGCATGCATTTCATAACCAATGCATCAAACCACAACATAGCACATCCGAAGGAGTTTTTCTGAAAACTTACCCTTGAGCTTAGCTAAGTTTTTTAGACTTAAAATAAGCTCCCAAAACCTCTAAATAATCGTTTCAAAGCTGGAAAACCATCTCCACTCACCGATACACAAAACTATGCTAGCTGACAAGCCTTCTAAGCATCTGAAACTTCCAACGCCACCTCTATTGCTTCCGGATCATTCTCCCCCATTTTAAACACATAACAACAGAGGATTAATGCATCACCATGCATTAAAATCACCAGCAACAAAACTCAACTCGCTGCTCTACCCAAGAACCTCATTTCGGCTACCAAAAACAACATAAATCACCTCCAAACTCTCTCAAAACAAAGCCCGACCCAGATCTATCAATTCTAACCTTTTATAAACATCAATTAACATCAAAAAGCAACACAAACATGACCTTATACCTCCAGCAACAACAGATCACCAAAACCACCCCAAAAACCACCATTCTAGCAAGCAAAACTTAGGAAAACAAACCTATTCGGGATTTGATTGACAAAACCTCATTTGTAACATCAACTAACATCCAAAATACATTAGAAAACAACCCCAAAACAATAGCATAACCATGATCCACGAAAATCCTCAAGATCTCTTCCAAAATCTTGAGTTTAAGCCAAAATCTTGTTTCCAACACTAAAACCATTCACAAAACTTTAATAAAGGATTGTCAACTTGGGAATTTATGTAAAGAACTGAGTATTTAGAGGAGAAGAACAAGCTTACCTCTAAATGATGATTTCTCCTTGATTTGGGCAAGTTTCCATGAAAATTCAATGTAGAAATCAAGTGGATTTGATGAGGAATTGATTAAGAATCAAAGAGGAATTGAAATCTCATCAAATGAAGTGTAAAATCAAAGTAAATTTTCTGGAGAAAAATGTGTTTGGTTGAAAGGAATTTGAGAGAAAATGAAGAGAGGAAAAATTTGTGAAAAGTAGTTATGAATAGTCAAAGTTAGTTTCTCATTTAATTAAACCTCATTTCTTTTAATTAAAACATTAATAAAATTAACCAAATTAAGGAAAATTCTGGAGAAAAACATATTGGGTAAACTAGCTCCTTAAAGATTCAAAGTTTCAATCCTTTACAAAACAGTCACTATTTCACTTTTGCAAAAACTGCGATTTGGTCACTACACCGAAATGTAATATTTCCAGACTTCATTTTGTAAAATTGATTTCACCATTCTCTTTTATATAATAAATGAGGATTTTTAGATATTTTTCTATTTTTTTAAAGTATCCCGAACTAGGTGTTCCATAAAACTCCCTTTTAGATTCGAACTGATTTCCAGACCGATCCGGTTCAGACCCTAAACTTCTAAGCCCAAATTGGGGGTGTTACAAAATAACTAAGTAATTGTAATGGCCTTTTTTCCACCTTGGGTGCTATCATCTATGAAGAAATGGAAATATGCCATATATGTATAAGCATATAATAGAATTGCTTCCCTGTCGTTTAAGCATGTTATATGGATGATGTCTTGGTTGGGAAATAATTGGTGGAATGATATGTAATCTAATGATCAATCAAAGGTAAAAATTAAATACGAAGAATAATTGGTATTTCTTTTTTTAAAAGAATTCTTGTTATAATCAAGACTTTAAAATGGCTGAAATTTTCCTGTGAAGTTACATGTCTTTTCTTGTTTGGTTCCGCTAACACACCTAGAACCTGAAACGGGTTAGGGGGTTTTACAATCCTAATTATTCATGTTCACAATTATTTGTTTTTAAAACAATCCATAATATTTTTAGTTGTCTAAAACAATCTCTAATCACATATACACATCCAAAACAGCCCACAAAAGTTTATTTACATACAAAACAATCCTTACTACACATATATTCACATATATTCCTACAAAACAGTCCACCAACTTCCAAATCAAAGCAAAACAGTCCCTAATATCGACATTTTCACATAGATATCTTCATAACAGTCCATTAATGTTTATACTAATGCAAAACAGTTCTAAATATGTATATTTTCACATTGGTATTCACCAGTCCATAAGTCTCTAAAACAGTCCTTATTATATTGTAAATCGACCCTTAATGTAAACCCCTCGACCCAGCCTAGCCAATAGACCAAACCGAACGAGTCACACAGGGAATATTGAAGTAAACCAGGAAGATTTAGCTCAGTAGACTACCCTAATTTTTTTTAATCTTGTCTAGATACAAGTTTGGTTCCTATGTGTTCTACAAAGCAGCGTATCAAACACAACTCAAATGCTCATCAATTTTATCCAACTTCGGTTTTAAGGACCATTTTGTAAACTTAACAAATTCCAAGGGGTTTTCCAAATTTCGGTTTACCAACCTTTAATAAGTCTCATTACATGCATCTTTATCAAAACTCTGCCCAAATAAACTATTAGAACTCATTTAATTGCATCTATGAAATTCAGGGACTAAAACATAAAGATTCAAAATATTGAAAGATAACATTCAACCAAATTAACTAACGGCGTATCGATACCCTTAGAGAGGGTATCGGTACACCCTCAACGGGCAAACACCCAAACCCACCCAACAAGGATTGTACCGATACACTCGAGCACTGTACCGATACACTCAAGACTAATGGCAAAAATGTGTATCAATACGCCCCCTGTGTATCGGTACACTCGTTCATTTCTCAAAGCAGTCTGCACTTGCCCAAAATGTTGGTTTAACACTCTTAAACCCATCCCAAAACATTCCAACGTGGAATTGAACATACATACAACTCAAGTAGTCATCAAACCTCAAGTACACATCGCAATCACAACAACAAAACATCACAATCATCAACAATGAGCTCTAGAGGCATGTTTCCTATGAAAATCAAGCATCCAAAAGTAAAATCCCAAAATCAAGCTTAATTCAACATTTAAAGGTCATTTACAAACCAATATAAGCATACAAAATCAAAAAATACCAAAACAACTAACTCCAAAACATTGGTGTAACACCCCAAAATCCGGTCTAGTCGGGATTTAGTTCCGGTGATCATAAATTCTACATTAAAGAATTCTAAATATTGTATCGACTAGTTAATTATTGATATCAAACCCTAATTGAGCTTAAAACATCGTCATCGGACTCTATTGAATAATATTGAACTTATTAGTGACTAAATTGAAGATAATGCAAGTTAAGGATTAAAATCATAGAATGGTGTGAGTTGTGGGACTAATCTTACGATTAGCCCCTCCTCAAATGAATGATGCCTACGTGGGTTATCAGGAGAGCTTTCCTTCAAATAGCTAAGTTATATTCATAAAACAAAATGAATTAGAGAATTAGAACTTACCCGAGAGTTATAAGCAAACACCTTCATCCTCTTCATCTTCTTCCTTGAAGCAAGCACCTCCATTGGAGGAAGTTTTGAACTTCACCTTTTCTTAGTTTTATTGATATCGAATGGTTACTATTGATCGGGTAAGCCATAATCTTTAATCGGTTATTGAATTCCATGGATATATTGAATGTAATCTCAAGCTAGGATTTTGACCATCCATGGATATTTATCGTTAGTGATTATATTGAAGTCGGATATTGGTTTTTATATCGTTGTATTAATTTTGATATCGAAATATCGATCCTAATAGATTTCTATTGACTTTCTAGCTCAATAAATGGATAAAGAGGTTTCATTGTCTCTATCTCAAGCTAGGAACAAAGGAATTGTCATCCGAGTGCCTTGAAAGCTTTAGAGTGTCAAGGTTGTGTAGTCGGAGTCTTGGGTTTAGGCGAAAGGCCTTCCCGGATCATTATTTGATAATTTAGATTACATCGCTAACATAGTTGTTGAAGAAATGTCACGGGATGATTAATCGAACACTTTGGTAAGTGTATGTAAGTTGTTATTGAACATCAGATATAGTCATTGATATTGTCATCGTGAATTGTTATAGTCATTGTCATTGGATTATTATATAGAAGCCATTGGACATTGATATTGACATCGAATTATGGACTATTGATGATGAGATACAAATATTTGTCATTGGCAATATTAAAAGCATCGAACATTGATATATTGTTGATTATTGAAATGAATATAAACATTGCAACCTTGGATTGGAATGGACATTTGATACAATTGGCATGTCATAGAATTCATGAGCTCAGTGTATGGGTGGACTACGATCCTAAGGCTAGGACCTATATTGATTTGGTGAGGCGGAGGGATGTGTATTGATATTGGTGAGGCGGAGGGACTAGACAATTCATTAACTTGGTGAGGCGTAGGAATTCGAGTATCCACGATCTTTATTCAATCCAAGGATTAAGAATGAAAAGAACATGATTATACATTGCATATTAATATATATATATATATGTATATTGCATATTATTAAATATCATTAACATTGTTGGCATGAGATCATGATTGAGTATATTCATAGCATTGTTGATGTTCATGATGTCTTTTACTACCTCACTAGGCAAAGTATGCCTAACGTGTCTCATCTCATGCATTTGTTCAGGTTAAGAAGGATTGTGTGTTAGAGGATCGGATTGGCAAGCAAGACAAGTCACTAAAAGCCTCAAGTAATGTGTTTTTGACTTATAATGTAACCCCCTTAACCCGGCCTAGACGGTTGACCCGAATTAAGAAAGTCACACGGGGAAAACCAAAGTCAACCCGAAAGTCAACCTTGATTAACGACCCTTTTTTTTTCTTTTTAAACTTGTCTAGATGCACATTAACCCTAGTTATGATCATACAAACAACATACTCAAAGATCATAAACATCAGAGATCAAACAGGGACCCAATTGAACAATTTACAACTTTAGGGACCAAAATGTAAATTCTGTAAATTATAAGGCCTTAACCCAAATTAAAGTTACCATCTTGAAATTAATCAGGTTTCATGCTTCTCTGTCAAAATTCAGCTCAAACGGACATCCCAAACTCATTCAATTGCACAAACAAGATTCAGGACCAAAATGCAAACATTTCAAAACATTTAACTACCAATGTCAGCCCCCAACGGTCACGTGTTCCGAAACAGGGAGAGCCCGTTTCGAAACGCGGGGCCGTTCCGCAACGCGTACCGAATCGAGGGCTGGCAGTGGCCTTTCCGTTTCGGAACGGTGTCTCCCGTTTCGGACGCCTGGGATGATTCAAGGCACCCGTTCCGAAACGGTAGCCCCTGTTCCGAAACAGCCTGCACAGAATGCAGCAAAAGGCTTCCTTAAACATGCAATTGACCAACCAATCATGCTCCAAATGCTACCAAACTTTACCAGCAACTCATACAACATACATGAGACATGTTTGCATCAACCAATCAACAATATATCAACATATGTGAAAAGCCCCAATTCTATAGGCATGCTTCCTTCACAAGCAACCATTCAAGCATAAAGCCTTCAAAACCAAGCACATAAAGACCAAATACAAATCCAGCATTTCCAGCAACATTAACATACTTAGGGAGTCCAACATCTCCCAAAAACATACACATAGGTCCCCTATTGCCAAATGCCCAAAAGCTAAAGTGTTTAAGAAAACCTTCCCATACTTGAGCTTAATTCCACTTGTATGCTTGCCTTCCTTGCTGCCCTCAAAGTACCTTAACGATCTGCATTATTGGTTTAAGAAAAACGAAAGAGAGCGTAAGCAAAAGCTTAGTGAGGTATGCTCATTAAAACCATTCAATAATGCATTTATAAAACACTTTATAAATCATACTTCAAATCATCATTCACTCATGCTCAAAGCAATTTAAACAAGCATTACATGCTTCCATATCATTACATGTCATATTGGCCACAAGTGATAAGTTCCATCTTTTAAAAACAAGATCAACATAAGACTCAAACATGGACTTTTAAACACCATTGTGATCTTATAGTTCACAAGAACCACACAAGGACTTTTAACCACCTTTGTGTTCTTACAAGTTTCACCCCAAGGACTTTTAAACACCTTGGCCCATGGACTTTTAAACACCATGGCAAGGACCACACAAGGACTTTTAACCACCTTTGTGTCCTTAACAAGAACCATCCAAGAACTTTTAACCACCTTGATGTTCTTAAATAACAAGGCTCACTCAAGGACTTTTAACCACCTTAGTGACCTTAACAAGAATCATCATGGACTTTTAACCACCATGAAGTTCTTAGAATCCACAAGGCTCACTCAAGGACTTTTAACCACCTTAGTGACCTTAACCCTTTTCAAAACATCACTTGCCAATATACATCATTATCATCAAATAATCCACTGTTTTAAAGCATTTAACCAAGCCATATTCATCATGCATTTTAAAGCATCAAACCGCATTTAATCAATGTTCAAAAACAAGGAACTCTTACCTTGAGCCTCCTTCAACATATGGCTTACAAAATCAGCAATAACCATGCTAAATCATGCTTTCAAAACAGAATTTAAAACATGCAATAAACCACATTGCATAACATCAAACCATGGCCACCACTAGAGAGTTTTTCCGAAAACTTACACTTGAGCTTAGTAAAGTTGTTTAGACTTAAACTAAGCTCCCAAGACATTGGTTTCAAAGCTGAAAACCCAATTTCACTCACCGATTCCACTTCGCCTCTTGCCGAAGCACAAATCAAGCTTCCGGATCACCACCACTTGGATCCAAAGATGACTCCCCTGTTTTAAACACATCAAAGCATAGGATTAATGCATCATCATGCATTAATAGCTTCAAAGAAAGCACCTAAACTCGCTGCTCTCATCCACACTCCATTTTCGGCCACCAAACACAACCGAAAATGCCTCCAAACAACTCCTCAACAAAGCCCAGACATAAACCATCAAAACTAAACATCCTTTAACATCATTTAACATCCAAAAAGAACCTAACAACATCCTTATACCTCCAGCAACATCAGATCCACAAGATCACCTCAAAAACAACCAAGAATCACAAGCTAAACTTAGGAAATTCAACCTATCCGGGATTGCATTAAACAAAACTCAATTCCTTATCAAATTAACATTCATTTATCATCAAAAACACACTTCAAATCACAGCTTTAACAGATCAAACGAAAATCTAACAAAAATCACCAAATCTTGCATTTTAAGCCAAGATCCATTTACACAACTTAAAAACCATTTATAAAACATCAATTAAGGATTGAGAACTTAGGAATTTCAGTAAAGAACTGATAGTTTAGAGGAGAAGGACGTTCTTACCTCCAAACTTGAGTTTCTCCTCTTTTAGAACCAAAAACCTTGATGAATCAACTAGCAAATGGTGAGGTTTAGTTGATGTGATGATTAGGAATCAAAAGAGGATTGAAAAGAGAGATTTAGGTGACAAAATCAGAAAGAAATCTCTGGAGAGAAAGTGTTTGGGTTGAGAGAAAATGAGAGAAAAGGAAAATTGGAAAATATGGAAAGTTAGTTGCAAAATAGCAAAATGATTTCCCTCCACTTTTCTTTAGCTTTAAAATCAGAATTAAACATTAAAATATCTTAGAAATCTGGAGAAACTCCCTTTGGGTAAATAACTCCTTAAAGATTCAAAGTTTCAATCCTTTCTAAAACAGTCACGCAACTTTCAAAAATTACATTTTGGTCACTAGCCAAAATGTCACCCTTCCAAACCTCATTTTGTAAAATTGATTTCACAGTTCACTTATATATATTAAAAGATGATTTTAGAACATTTTTCCATATTTTTAATGCAACCCGAACTAGGCTTTCCTAATTTCACCTTTTTAGATTCGAACAGCACTTTGACCAAACCGGTCAACGCCCAAAACTTCTAAGCCCAAAACCGGGGCGTTACAACGCTCCCCCCTTAAGAAATTTCGTCCCCGAAATTTACCTGAAGGAAAGAGATAAGGAAACTGCTTCAGCATGTCTTCCTTTTGCTCCCACGTGGCTTCCTCAACACCACGATGCTTCCACAGCACCTTTACCAACTCGATGGTCTTGCCACGAAGAACCTTACTATCCACATCCAGAACCCTCGCTGGTTCCTCATTATAGGTCAAATCCGGATTCAATTCCACTTCCTCCACAGGCATCACATGCGAAGGATCAGATCTATACTTCCGGAGCATAGAAACATGGAACACATCATGAATCTTCTCCAACTCTTGAGGTAACCTCAACCGATACGCAACAGGACCCACACGCTCAACCACCTCATATGGTCCAATGTACCTAGGGCTCAACTTACCCTTCCGGCCAAACCTCATCACCTTCTTCCAAGGCGAAACCTTCAAGAACACACGATCTCCCACCGCATACTCTATCTTCTTACGCTTCAAATCCGTGTAAGACTTCTGCCGATCAGAGGCTGCCTTCAACCGCTCACAGATGAGCTTCACCTTCTCTGTGGTTCCTTTCAGCAAAGCCGGCATCGAAACCAACTTTTGACCCGTTTCAGCCCAACAAAGAGGAGTCCTACACTTCCTCCCGTACAAAGCCTCATAAGGTGCCATTTGAATACTTGCCTGATAACTGTTGTTATAAGCAAACTCCACCAAAGGCAAATGCTTCTCCCAAGAACCTTGGAACTCAATCACGCAGCACCTCAACATATCCTCCAAGATCTGGATAACTCGCTCTGACTGACCATCCGACTGAGGATGATAGGATGTACTGAAATTCAACCTTGTACCCAGAGCTTGATGCAAACACTGCCAGAAACGCGATGTGAACCTCGGATCCCTATCCGACACAATCGACTTAGGCACACCATGCAGCCGCACAATCTCAGCAATGTACAGCTCTGCAAGCTTATCCAAGGAAAACGTAGTATGCACAGGCAAGAAATGCGCACACTTTGTCAGGCGATCCACAATCACCCAAACCGAATTCTTCTTCGATGGTGACAAAGGTAAACCAGATACAAAATCCATGGTAACGCTTTCCCACTTCCACTCAGGGATTCTCAACGGTTGCAACAAACCTGAACGAACCTGATGTTCAGCCTTAACTCGCTGACACACCATACACTTGCTCACAAACTCCGCAACATCCTTTTTCAAACCCACCCAATAGTACTCATCATGAAGATCACGATACATCTTAGTACTACCAGGGTGCATAGCAAAAGGACTACTATGACCTTTAGTCAGAATAGCACGCCTCAACTCAGCATCATTAGGCACTACTATTCGACTCCCAAAACACAACACACCATCATCATTAAAACAGAAATCTGAATGTCTACCCTCCGCGATATCCTGAACATGAGACACCAAGGAATCATCCAGCAACTGCTTTTCCTTAATCAACTGAACCATAGATGGTTTCACTTGCAACTCAGCTACAAGACCACCATCACACGATATACTCAAACTGGCAAACATAGCCCTCAGCTTAACAACTACCTTCCTACTCAAGGCATCCGTAACCACATTAGCCTTTCCAAGATGGTACTCAATCGTCAGACCATAATCCTTGAGCAACTCCAACCAACGCCGCTGCCTAAGATTCAACTCCTTCTGAGACATCAGATACCTCAAACTCCAATGATCCGTGTACACAGTACACTTCTCACCATACAGATAATGTCTCCAGATCTTCAGAGCAAACACCACTGCAGCCAACTCAATATCATGCGTAGGATAATTGCGCTCATGCACTTTCAACTGCCGTGATGCATAAGCCACAACCTTACCCTCTTGCATCAGCACACATCCCAAACCAACATAGGATGCATCACTATAGACCAGAAACTCTTTCCCTGATTCAGGCTGAACCAAGATAGGAGCTTGCGTCAAAGCCACCTTAAGCTTCTCAAAAGCCTGCTGTCTCGCTTCCGTCCACTCATACTTAACATCCTTTTGCAACAACTTCGTCAAAGGTGCAGCAATCTTAGAAAAACCATCCACAAACCTCCGATAGTATCCCGCCAAACCAAGGAAACTACGAACCTTATGAACAGATCAAACGAAAATCTAACAAAAATCACCAAATCTTGCATTTTAAGCCAAGATCCATTTACACAACTTAAAAACCATTTATAAAACATCAATTAAGGATTGAGAACTTAGGAATTTCAGTAAAGAACTGATAGTTTAGAGGAGAAGGACGTTCTTACCTCCAAACTTGAGTTTCTCCTCTTTTAGAACAAAAAACCTTGATGAATCAACTAGCAAATGGTGAGGTTTAGTTGATGTGATGATTAGGAATCAAAAGAGGATTGAAAAGAGAGATTTAGGTGACAAAATCAGAAAGAAATCTCTGGAGAGAAAGTGTTTGGGTTGAGAGAAAAGGAAAATTGGAAAATATGGAAAGTTAGTTGCAAAATAGCAAAATGATTTCCATCCACTTTTCTTTAGCTTTAAAATCAGAATTAAACATTAAAATATCTTCGAAAAATCTGGAGAAACTCCCTTTGGGTAAATAGCTCCTTAATGATTCAAAGTTTCAATCCTTTCTAAAACAGTCACGCAACTTTCAAAAATTACATTTTGGTCACTAGCCAAAATGTCACCCTTCCAAACCTCATTTTGTAAAATTGATTTCACAGTTCACTTATATATATTAAAAGATGATTTTAGAACATTTTTCCATATTTTTAATGCAACCCGAACTAGGCTTTCCTAATTTCACCTTTTTAGATTCGAACAACACTTTGACCAAACCGGTCAACGCCCAAAACTTCTAAGCCCAAAACCGGGGCGTTACATATAAACTCCTAGGAAGGTGACAAAGTAGTTGAACTAGTCATTTGTGCCTATTTTGTTGTGCTGGTGTATTGCCTAAGTTGTAATATGCTATATAGCTCTAAATGGCATTTTGGTGAATTTTAAAATGGATGGAAATTGCATACATAGATCGAAAAGGCAAAATCATAGTAAACATATTCATATGGTAATTAAATCTGGTATGCTGGTAGTTTATATCATTGAAATATTGTGGCTAAAGTTTCGCTGCATTTGGAAATCATTCAGTGGGTTAAATCAAATAAAAACCAGCAAAAATATGTCATTACAGGTCAGGCCGTATCAGAACGGGTGATGGCATTTCGATATGGGTGTACAGTAATGAACCTAAGGGTAAGGGTGTATCGAAACGGAATTGAGTCGTTTCGGAACATTTTGTCACTGCAGACTAACGTTTCGATATGGGATCATAGCGTATCAAAACGAGTCAAAGTTAAAGTCAAAGGTGGTCAATCCGTTTCGATACAGGTCAAGCCTGTTTCGATACAGTCTAGAGGGAAAGGTCAACAGAAGATGATCAACGTCCACCCATTTTCAATCAACTTAGGGCGTTTTGATAGGGGGTTAGGTAAGTTAGTTAAAGGCTTATTGAACAGATTTTTAGCTTTATAATTTAGTCAATGAATAATGTAAGGTTAAATTGAATGGGTTAATGATCTTCAAATTGAATGAAATTTTGTAGACTTGACATTTGAGTAGTGAATTTCAAAATAGTAGAGTCAACTACTATGATGGGCCCTTAGTTTGTCAAATTTACAGATTAGTCTCTAAAACTTGTAAAAAAGTTAAAAATTGGTCCTAAATGGTTTAATGTGGCCTTCTTGTGAATGAATTCGATTAAATGTATATTGGTAATGTTTTGTTTGGTGTAATTTTGATTGAGTGTTGAAAATAGAACGAAATTTATCGCACCGATCACTGAATCACTCATCGATAACACACTCTGACCCGGTTCTCGAGTGGGTCGAGAAGAGGGTGTTACATTTGTGGTATCAGAGCTAGAGTTTAGTCGATTCTAGGACTAAACCGAAGCTTACTGCATTGCTATTATGTTTTTTTCCACCTAGGAGTTTTATATTGTGTATATTATGACTTGTTGACTAATCCGATCTTTCGTATAGATATGTCTGAGACAAATGAAACTAATATTGACGAGCTCGCTACTGGCTCCTCGAAACATGGTGAAGAGGTTAGAGGAGGATATCCTCAGAATCCAGTGCAACCACAGGACTCTCATGTTCAGGGTACAGAGCCTGCAGCACCTGCCGCTCAGGTTGAATGCTATCAGAACATGGCTAATATGTTCAAATAGTTTATGGCTACGATGCAAGCAACACCATCTATTCAGCCTACCCCTCATGTTGTCCAATATTTCCGTGCCCCTGTGGACAAGTTGGCTTTGCTCTGAGCCTATTTCTTTACTGGACATGATGATGATAATCTCGAAGTTGTCGAATATTGGCTGGACAACATGTTACGTATCTTGAATAAATAGTTGCAATGTTCGAATGAACACAAGTTGGAATGTGCTATTGCATTATTGACCGATGAAGCCCTTATGTGGTGGGAAACTACTATTCTCACAGTTCTTGAAGAATCGGTTACTTGGGAGTACTTTCTCCGAGAATTCTGAAACAAGTATATTAGTGAGTATTATATCGCAGAAAGGCGGAACACCTTCCCTCACCTGAGGCAAGGTGGGTGACCTATCGAGCAATATATCCATGATTTCTTCAAATATTGCCGATATAGAGCAGAATTTATAAAAAAGAAGAAGATAAGTGCAGAATGTTCATAGCTGGCCTTAGTGATGAACTACGACCAATGTTTACGGCCCTTGGTATCACTAACTTTTAGGATTTGGTGAATCGAGTCAAGCCCATTGAAGCTGCCTAGAGAGCTCAACGAGCTGGTGGGTCTTGAAAATTTGAGAAGAGGTTCATGGATGATTCGCGACCTTCGAGAGGAACAAGAAGGGGAGATAACAAGGCCCCAAGCAGAATGTCTATTCACACCCCTCCCGTTCCAGGAACATTGAGCGACCTCAGTCTGTGACGTAGTCTTTTGCCAAAGCAGCGTTCATTGATAGAACCGGAGGTTCAAATTGAGGCAACCAGCATCGACTATGTAATTATTTTCAAACAAGCATACAGTGGGAGAACGTCGTAAACAGACTGGAGCCTGCTATTACTGTGGTGAGCAAGGTCATTTTATTTTTGACTGTCCTATGAATGCAACCAAATTTGTGGTCACACTGACTACTGATGCTTCTCCTACTCAATCCTTCCGGGGTAAGGGATCGAAGCAGAGATCGTCAGTGACTTTTGGACGATCAAGTGGTAAATGGAAGCCCTTCAACAAACAAGATTCAAAGGATCATGCCCAAATGTACCATGTGAGGAGCAGAGAAGAAGAGGATGAACCTGATGTTATTGCAGGTACCATTGAGTTATATTCGCATCCTTTATATTCATTGATTGACCCTGGCTCTACTCATTCTTTCATAAGCACCATTGTAGTTAAAAAGTGTAACATGTGTTTTGAACCAATAGCATCGAGAATCTATGTAACCAATCCCTTAGGATATTGTGTCATCATAAGGGTAGTGTGCAAGAATTGTCCCTTAATGATTCAAGGGATTCCTTTTCCGGTCAATTTGTTGGCTTTAACGATTCATGAATTCGATGTCATCCTAGGCTTAGATTGGCTTAGTAAACATCAAGCTTGGGTAGATTGTTGTAAAAGAAAATTGTATCTTAGGGGTTTGGGTAAAGAAAGTGTTGTACTGATGAATGTGAGGAATCCATTGTTTTATGCTTTATCATTGGAAACCAAAGGTGAGTTGCAACTACGATACATCGACATCGTAGGTGAATTTCCTGATGAACTTCTGCGATTGCCCCCAACCCGTGAAGTGGAATTTGGCATCGAGGTGCAACCTGGGGCTGCTCCAGTTTCTATTGCACCATATCAGATGGCAGCTGTGGAGTTGAAAGAATTAAAGGCTCATATTCAAGACTTATTGAGCAGGGGTTTCATTCAACCGAGCTTTTCACCTTGGGGAGCTCTAGTTCTCTTTGTTAAGATGAAGGATGGTTCTATGCGATTGTGCATCGACTACAGACAATTGAATAAAGTAACCATCAAGAATAAATATACATTGCCTAGAATAGACGACTTGTTCGATCAATTAAAAGATGCCTTTGTGTTTTCTAAGATCGACTTAAGGCCGGGCTAATATCAAATGAGAGTTAAAGAGTGTGACGTGCCAAAGACTGCTTCCTGTACAAGATATGAACACTACGAATTTTTGGTGATGCCCTTTGGGCTAACTAATGCACCGACTACTTTTATGGACTTGATGAATCGGGTATTTAGACCCTATCTTGATAAATTCATAGTGTTGTATATAGATGATATTTTGAACTATTCCAACAATGAAGAGGACCATCGAGATCATCTTCGTATTGTACTTCAGACTCTAAGAGAGAAACAGTTGTATGTGAAGTTCTCCAACTGTGAGTTTTGGCTCACTGAAGTTGCCTTCCTGTGGTAGATCGTGTCGGCTTCGGGCATTCAAGTAGACCCGAAGAAAATTCAAGCCATTGTAGATTAGCATCCACCGAAAAACATTAGCGAAGTCAGAAGCTTCCTTGGGCTTGATAGCTATTACCGCAGATTCATGAAAGGATTTTCTATGATAGCCTCTCCTTTAACCAAATTATTGAGGAAAGAAACTCCTTTCGTTTGGATCGAGGTTCAACAACGAAGTTTTGATCAGTTGAAAGAAGTTCTGGCCCATGCACCTGTCTTGACCCAATCCGAGTCCAGAAAAGACTATACAGTTTACATTGATGCATCACATCTTGGGTTGGGATGTGTATTGATGCAGGAAGGAAAGGTCATTGCTTATGCTTCAAGACAACTTAAGCCACACGAGATGAATTATCCCACCCATGATCTTGAATTGGTTGCAGTTGTCTTCGCATTGAAAATCTGGAGGCATTATCTCTACGGGGAGAAATGCTATCTTTTCACCGACCATAAAAGCCTCAAATATTTGTTGACTCAAAAGGAGTTGAACCTTCAGCAGTGGAGGTGGATGGAACTTCTTAAAGATAACGATCTGGTCATTGATTACCATTCGGGCAAGGCCAATGTAGTTGATGTGCTCAGCCGCAAACCTTCGACTGCCCCCCGAGAAATTAACGCTCACTTCCGACTTAGGAAGCACCGTTATCTTGTAGCTGAACTCCAAGTTCAGTCTACCATCGTTTCATGAATCAAGAATTTTCAAGAGCAGTATCTTGAGCTTCAATCTATTGTCTCTAAGCTATCGAACAATCTTGACTTCAGAATCAATTCTGAATGACTCTTATGCTTCCATGATCGAGTTTGTATACCTAATGATGAATCTCTTCACTATGATATCCTTTCAGAAGCTCATTCGAGTTCTTTCTCGGTTCACCCTAGGTTTGTAAAGATGTATAAAGATCTACGCGAACTCTATTTATGGCCAGGCATGAAGCATGCCATAGTTGATTACATTTCCAAGTGTCTCAAGTGCCAACGTGTTAAGGTAGAACATTGTGCTCCTACTGGACTATTACAGCCTATTAATCCACTGAAATGGAAATGGGAAAAGATAACTATGGACTTTGTTAGTGGTCTATCGTTAACCCCTGTAAAGCATGATGCTATATGGGTCATTGTAGATCGCTTCACAAAGTCAGCTCGTTTTATACCAGTTAGAATGGACTACAGCCTTCCTAAATTAGCTGACTTGTATATCAAGCAAGTAATCCGACTCCACGGAGTACCTAAGTCTATCATCTCCGATCGAGATCCTCAATTTGCATCACGGTTTTAGAGAACCTTACAAGGAGCTCTAGACACTAGAGTTAATATTAGTACACCCTTTCACCCTCAATCTGACGGTCAGTCAGAAAGGGTAATTCAGGTAAATCATCGAACCATCTTTCCATTGAATACCTAGAAACTTGCATTGTCACTGAACCTCTTTATACAGATCTTGGAAGACATGCTTCGGGCATGCATTATTGACTTTTATGGAACTTGGGAGAAATCTGTACCCGTTGTCGAATTTGCCTACAATAATAGCTACTAGGCATCAATCCAAATTGCCTCGTATGAGGCATTGTATGCTAGGCGATGTAGAACTCCATTGTGTTTTTCAGACCTTAGTGAGGGGAAGATGTTAGGCCCTGACTTGCTTCGTGAGACTGAAGAACGGGTCACCATTATTCATGATTGTTTAAGGGTTGCTTTTGATCAACAAAAGGCTTATGTTGATCACAAAAGAAGAGACATTGAGTACGAGGATGGCGAGAAGGCCTTTCTCAATGTGTCACCGTGGAAGAAAGTCTTAAGATTTGGCAAAAAGGGGAAATTGAGTCCCCGGTTCATTGGAACCTTTGAAATCATAGAAAGGATTGGCCTAGTGGCATATCGGCTATTGCTACCCTTATAATTGTGCAAAATCCATGATGTCTTTCATGTATCAATGCTTCGGAAGTATCAATTTGATCCCTCACACATTGTGGAACATGAATCTATAGAACTTCGACCAAATCTATCCTACGAGGAAGAACATATTCAGATTCTTGCAAGGGAAGTCAAGAGGTTTCGCAACAAAATAGTATCATTGGTTAAAGTGCTCTGGAGGAGCCACGCCATTGAAGAAGCCACTTGGAAACCTGAAGAGACTATGAGACAACAATATCCACTTCTCTTCGGTTCAGGTAAAATTTAGTTCCGGTGAACGGAGATTCTACATTAAAGAAGTCTAAATATTGTATCGACTAGTTAATTATTGATATCGAACCATAATTGACCTTAAAACATCGTCATCAGACTCTATTGAATAATATTGAACTTATTAGTGACTAAATTGAAGATAATGCAAGTTAAGGAGTAAAATCATATATTGGTGTGAGTTTAGGCGAAAGGCCTTCCCAGATCATTATTTGATAATTTAGCTTACATCGCTAACATTTTTGTTGAAGAAATTATATGGGATGATTAATCAGACACTTTGGCACGTGTCGGTAAGTTGTTATTGAACATCGAATATAGGCATTGTGCATTGTTGTAGTTATTGTCATTGAATTATTGTATAGAAGCCATTGGACATTGATATTGACATCGAATTATGAACTATTGATGATGAGTTACATATATTTGTCATTGGCAATATTGAAAGCATCGGACATTGATATACTGTTGATTATTAAAATGAATATGAACATTGCAACCTTGGATTGGAATGGACATTGAATACAATTGGCATGCCATAGATCTCATGAGCTCAGTGTACGGGTGGACTACGATCCTAAGGCTACGACCTATATTGATTTGGCGAGGCGGAGGGATGTGTATTGATATTGGTCATATTGGCGAGGCGGAGGGACTAGACCATTCATTGACTTGGCAAGGCGTAGGAATTCGCGTATCCACGATCTTTATTAAATCCAAGGATTAAGAATGAAAAGAACATGGTTATACATTGCATATTAATATATATTGCATATTATTATATAGAATAGACATTGTTGGCATGAGATCATGATTGAGTATATTCATAGCATTGTTGATGTCCATGATGTCTTTGACTACCTCACTACGCAAAGTATGCCTAACGTGTCTCATCTCATGCATTTTTCAGGTTAAGAAGGATTGTGCGTCGGAGGATCGGATTGGCAAGCAAGACAAGTCACTACAAGCCTCAAGTAATGTGTTTTTGGCTTATAAACTCCTAGGAAGGTTGCAAAGTAGTTGAACTAGTCATTTGTGCCTATTTTTTTGTGTTGGTGTATTGCCTAAGTTGTAATATGCTATATAGCTTTAAATGGCCTTTTGGTGATGTTTAAAATGGATGGAAATTGCATACATAGCTCGAAAAGGCAAAAACATAGTAAATGTATTCATATGATCATGAAATCCGGTATGCTGGTAGTTTATATCATTGAAATGTTGTGTGTAAAGTTTCGTTGCATTAGGACATCATTTGGTATGTTAAATCGAATAAAAACCAGCAAAAATCTGTCATTACAGGTCAGGCCGTATCAGAATGGGTGATGGCGTTTCGATACGAGTGTACAATAATGAACATAAGGATAAGTGTGTATCGAAACGGAATTGAGCCATTTCGGAACATTTTGTCACTGGAGACCAACGTTTCGATACGAGTTCATAGTGTCTCGACACGAGTCAAAGTCAAAGGTGGTCAATCCATTTCGAAACAGGTCAAGCGTGTTTCGATAAGGTCTAGAGGGAAAGGTTAGCGGAAGATGATCAACGTTCATCCATTTCGAAACAGCCTAGGGTGTTTCGATACGAGATTAGGTAAGTTAGTTAAAGGCTCATTGAATAGATTGTTATCTTCATAATTTAGTCACTGAATAATGTAAGGTTAAATTGAATGGGTTAATGATCTCCAAATTGAATGAAATTTTGTAGACCTGACATTTGAGTAGTGAATTTCAAAATAGTAGAGTCAACTACATTGATGGGCCATTTTTTGTCAAATTTACATATTAGTCCCTACAACTTGTAAAAAGTTATAAATTGGTCTTAAATGGTTTAATGTGGCCTTCTTGTGAATGAATTGGATTAAATGTATATTGGTAACATTTTGTTTAGTGTAATTTTGATTGAGTGTTGAAAATAGAATGGAATTTATCGCACCGATCACCGAATCACTCATAGGTAACACGCTCCGACCTCGTTCTCGACCAGGCCGGGAAGGGGTGTTAGAATTGGACACCCCCATTGCCTTTATTACAATAGTACAAAACCAAACATACATTCAAGTGAAGTCTCTTAGGATTCCTTTGCGAGTTCCTGCCTCAAATTACTTAATTATCTGCATTGATGAGCAAAATAGAGCATAAGCATACAAGATTAGTGAGGAATGCTCAAAAACCAAAACACCATCAATGCTTAAAACCATTTTCTACTTTGAAAATCATGCATTTCATTATTAAAAATAAGCATGTTAAACACCATGCAACAAGTATCAAATACTTTACAACAACAAAATCATTGCTACATATAACTCAAAAGGAAAACATGCATTTTCCATATTACACATCATCAACATTTCCAAAACATTTTAATCGATTATATTGGCTTACAAGTGATCAACAACATTCTCATTTCTCAAAAAGCATATCAGATACATGGATTACCAAGTTTTGTCCCAAACACTTCATACACTATACCGGCACCTCAAGGCTCACACACAGGAGCTACCCTCCACCGTTGTGATGCCCGTGGTGGAGTATTCGGTACAATCACAACTCCTAAACACCACTCATCGGTAGATGTATAACCCACTAACAAGAGATGGCACACTATACAAGGTTCGCACACGGGAGCTATCCTCCACTGTTGCAACCTTAAACATTCCTCAATCGTTAGGGTACTCAGATAGAGTTTTCGGTACAATCAAAACCCCTCGACATCCAAGGCGACTTGATTATAGTGCTCTTAATCCTATAGTCAGCTAACTATATCAGATTTCATTTGCAAAACACTTTACACAACATCACTTGCCAATACAATCTACATTTAATGCATACCTCATTGTTTTTCCAAAGCATTCACAATAAGCCATATTCCAAGCATAAACACATGCATACAACGATCACTTACCTAGTGCATCCTTAAACCATATGGCATCATCAACGACATTTTATAAACTCAAATCATGCTTTAAAACGGAAGGTAAACACAATTAAAAACAAGTGCATCCCAAAGCTCATAATAGCACAATCCGAGGGAGAAAATCACTTTACTTACTTCTGAACTTAGTAAAAGTTTTGAAGCTTACACAAAGTTCCCAAAACCTCTTTTAAGATGTTTCAAAGCTGGAAATCCCATTTGCACTAACCGACTTGCGAAACCTCAAATGTCGATGCGAAACTTAAGCTTCCAAGGCCTCTAGAACTTCGCCCAAAGTTTTCGATGAATTATTCCCTATTTATACCATATAAGAACAGAGGATTAATACATCCCAATGCATTAAAACCACCAACAAGCACTAAAATCTCGTAGCTCTGCCTAAAGGCTCCAAAATACCCATCCAAAAAAACCAAAATCACAATCGATTAATCACTAAACTCAGCCTAGACATCAATCAACACTTCCAACACATTTTAACCATAAATCAACATTCAACACCATCCTAATACCATCCTTATACCTCTAGCAACACAGATCTCACATAACAACCCAAAAACCCAACCATAAACACCTTTAAAATCAAGGATCTCAAGTATTTCAGGATTAATATGATCAAGACTCTTTATTAACATCTTAAACCCTCCAAAACTTGATTAGAAACCATCTCAAATAAATCAAAATAAAAAAACTCCAAATATCACATTAAATCATTTCTTTTATCAAGATTTCACCATTTTATCAAAAACACAATAAAACTTCAATCAAAAACATAAATCAAGAGTCAAATATCTTTGGAATTTCATTAAAGAACCTTGATTAGAGGGTTAGCACGAAAATTAACTTCAATCCTTACTTCTCTTCTAATTTGGCAAGTTTTGATTTTAAGAATCTTGAAGAGATTTGAGAGAAATCACAAGAGAGAAGTTGAAAATCAAGAAATAAAATATAAGTGGAGGAATTCTGGAAATGAGAGAAATGAGAGAGTGTTTGGTTGAAGTGAAATGGAGAAAATGAAAATGAACGTCAAATTTGTTTAACCAAAATAACCACATTTTATTAAATTAATAAAAACTACTTTAAATATTTAATAACCATTAAAACACATGTCAAATTAGAGAAAAGGATTAATTGCCATTAAGGCTCCCTAAAGATTCTAAGAATTTGACTCTTCCATAAAAAACACCATTTTTCCACAGTTTTAAAACTTTATACATTGATAATTGTCTAAAATGTACACTTCCCAAAACTCGTTTTGCAAAATTGATTTAACCAACCTCTTAAATATAATTTTAGAGGATTTTAGAAATTTTTACCACATTTTTATCCTACCCCGAACCTCAATTTCGCTGAACCACTTTTAACGTCTCGAACTGCCAACCTCTAGTTCCACTAGCCTGACCTGACGCACAAAACACTTATGCCCAAAACTAGGGTGTTACAACTTTCACCCACTTAGGAAATGTTGTCATAGGATAAATATGGATTCAGCTCAATCTCCTCGGCAGGGATCACATGAGATTGATCCGATCTATACCTACGTAACATTGAAACATGAAACACATCATGGATCTTCTCCATCTCGGGAGGTAACCTCAACCGATATGCAACAGGACCAACTCGCTCCACAACCTCATAAGGTCCAATAAACCTCAAACTAAGCTTACCCTACGCTTTAAATATGCGTAAGACTTCTGACAATCCGAAGCAGCCTTCAATCGTTCACATATGAGTTTCACTTACTCAGTTGTCCCCTTAAGCATATTCGCCAAGGAAATCAACTTTTTCCCCGCCTCCGCCCAACAAAGAGACGTTCTACACTTTCTCCCATACAAAGCCTCATATGTAGCCATTTGTATACTTGCCTGAAATCTGTCATTATAGGAAAATTCCATGAAAGGCAATTGTTTTTCCCAAGAACCTTGGAAATCCATCACACAACACCTCAACATATCCCCCAGTACATGGATAACTCACTCTGACTGTCCATTCGTCTAAGGATGGTACGAAGTGTTGAAATTCAAACGCGTACCCAACGCTTGGAGTAAAATTCCCAAAATCTCGCTGTAAACCTCGGATCTATATTCGACACAATGGACTTAGGCACAACATGTAAACGCACAATCTCAGCAATATACAAATCTGCTAACTTATCCAACGTATGCGTAGTATGCACAACCAAGAAATGTGCACACTTCGTAAGACGATCTACAATCACCCAAATGGAGTTTTTCTTAGATAGTGTCAAAGGCAGACCGGACACAAAATCCATCGTAATCCTTTCCCACTTCCATTCTTGTATCCTCAAAGGCTGTAACAAACCAGAAGGAAACTAATGCTCGACTTTCACACGCTGATAAACCATACACTTGCTTATGAAATCAGCAACATACGTTTTCAACCCCACCCAATAGTACTCATCCTTCAATCAACGATACATCTTAGTACTACTAGGGTGCGTAGCAAAAGGACTACTATGAGATTTAGTCAAAATAGTATAGCTCAACTCAACATCTTCCGGCACAACTATCGACTTTTGAAACCTAAAACACCATCGTCATTGAAACAAAAGTTTATTGCATTACCATCAGCTATATCCTGAATATGAGGCACCAACGAATCCTCAAGAAACTACTTATCCTTTATTAACTGAATGAAGGATCGTTTTACCTGCAACTCGGCTATCAACCCACCATCACGCGATATACTCAACCGAGCAAACATCGCTCTCAATTTAACAACTAACTTCCTACTCAAAGCATCGACCACAACATTGGCATTTCCATGATGGTACTCAATCATCTGGTCGTCATCCTTAATCAACTCCAACCATCTTTATTGCCTAAGATTCAACTCCCTTTGAGACATGTGTAACGCCCTGGTTTTGAACCTAGATGTTTTAGACATCGAATCGGGCTGGTTGGAAACAATTCGAATCGTATTAGGTGGTTCAGGGAGATCAAGGTTCGGAATAGGATAAAAATATGAAAAAAAAATTGCTAAAATCCTCTAAAATCATGTTTAAGAGGTTGGTCAAAACAATATTTCAAAATGAGTTTTGGAAGTGGTACATTTTGGGTAGTGACCAAAATGTAAAGTTTTAAAACTGTGGAAAATGCAAATTTCAAAAGAGGAGTCAAAATCTTAGAATCTTTAGGGAGCTTTTGTGCAATTACACCTTTTCTTAAATTGACATGTGCTTTAAATGGTTTTTTAGATTAATTGTTTTAAAAAAGATTTTATTTTAATTAATAAAATAGTAATTTGAGAGGTTTTATACGTAACTAATTTCTCAATCCTCATTTAAGCAAAACCCATTTCTAAAACCATTTCTCCAGATTTCTTTTCTCCCAAACACTCTCTCTTTGATTTCTTAATCATTTACAAGAATTCTCTTCAATTTCATCAAGATTTGTGAAGCAAAAACTTGTTAATCACCGAGGAAAGCTAGGATTGGTGGTAAATTCTGTTATCAACCTCTAATCAATGTTCCTTATTGAAATTCCCATAGATTATTGACTATGGGATGTGATGAAAATCTTGCAAAATAAAGGTTTAAATCTTGATTTTCAGAGTGTTGTTGATGATCTCTATTTTTGATGGATTCTAATTGAGTTTTGAGATGATTATGATGTTGAGAAAGTGTTTTAATAATATAGATCCCGAAATCCTTGAGATCCTTGAGTTCTATGATAGTTTTAGTTGAGTTTTTGAAGTGATTTGATGGTTTTATGTTTGTTGGATGTATAAGGAAGGGTTTAGGTTGTTTATAGATGTTTTATGATGAATATCAATGGTTGGATGTGATGATTTTTGGCTGGGCTTGGTTTAAGAAGCAATCGATTGAGTTTCGATTGTTTTGGTTGGGTAAATTGAGGTAGTTTTGCTAAGCATCGTGTTAGTGTTTAGTTGCTAGGGTTGGAATGCATTTTAATGCATTTGGATCTCTGTTTTGATGCTCTAAAAATAGAGGATCTTGATTCGGAAGCAAGCGAAACATTTTTTGAGGCTTCGGGAAAGTGATCTTTGCGTCGGCAAGCAAAGTTTCGCGTCTCTGTGAGTAGAAAATGATTTTTCTAGCATTGAAACATTTTGAACGTGGTTTTGGGAGCTTAGTGTAAGTTTGAAACACTTAGCTAAGCTCAAGAGTAAATAAATCAAAAGTCCCTCTCCGATTGTTCTATGTTTTGGTTTGAAATGCACTTGATTTAAATGTGGTTTGATTACTATTTTAAAGCATGAATTGAGCATTGATGATGCTGGTTTTTAAATATCATCTTGTTAAGGATGCACATGGTAAGTGATCATTGGGTTTACATGATTTATGTAATTGGTTTAAAGCATGTTATTGCTTGTGGAAGTGGCATTGTGGTTTATGCTTGAAAATAGTGAATTGGTGTTGGTAAATGATTATATTGGCTTGTGATGGTAAATGGTTTTTGGTTACTTTAATCAGATATAGTTAGCCGACTATAAGATTGGGTGCACGGTGAATAAAGTCGCCTTGGATGTCGAGGGGGTATGATTGTGCCGTAAACTCCATCCAAGTACCCTAACGATTGAGGCTAAGATCACAACAGTGTATGGTTTAATCCCGTGTGTGAATCTTGTGGTTTGTGTCTCGTACTCTCGGTAGTGGAATTATACAACTATCGATGAGTGATGTTGACAGGTTGTGAGTGTGCAATTAGACTCCATCACGGGTATTGAGAGGTTGTGATTGTGCCATTAAACTTCACCATGTGAAACTGGTAGTGTGTATGAAGCGTGTGGGACAACACTTGTAATCCACATATCCGATTGTGTCAATTGTGGTTGTTTTGATATGGTTTTGTTATTGATCACTTGTGGGCCAATATAATGATGTTGATGCAATGTTTTAATGATGAACATTCATTTTGAGAAAGCATGTGATGCTTGAGAATTATGCTAGAATGCATATGATGCTTGGTTTAAGCATGAGCAAAGGTTTTTGGTGTTGTAATTAATGATGCTATGAGCACGTGGATTTGAATGTGGATATGGTGTTCTAAGTGCATGTTTTAAAAGGAAGGCATATGTTTACAAAGGATCGTGATTTGGTTTTTAAAATGCATTGATGAATGTTTGGTTTTATAGCGGTCCTCACTAAGCTTTATTGTTACGCTCATTTGTTTCATCAATGCAGAGAATTGAGCATCTTTGGCAGCAAGAGAGCAGAAGAAATCCAAGTGATTTTAGCTAAGTAAAGTATGTGTGTTCAGTTTAGTGTAATAAGAGGCAATGGGAGGGATTTCCACTCATGAGTTGTTTGGTGATGTTAAACACCTTGAGCATGTTTGGTTTGTGTTTTTGGACTTATAAATGGTCTCTATATGGTTTATGGTCTTACCGTTGGTATTTTGGCTATGTTATGGTTTATGTTTAAAAGCATGCTTAGGTAGTTATATACCCTTCATGGATTTCTATGCTTAATTCTTATCTTGTGAGTGGATGTTGATGCATAAGTGTATGAAATGTTGGATATAACATGTATGGATGTTTTGGACATGCTTAGTTGATGTTAATTGCTTTTATGTGGTTGTCGGAGGTGGTTTTCTGGTATGCGTATCGATACTCGGGGAAGCGTATCGATACCTTTTTCCCAACATTGGCTACGGACTTCCCCCGTATCGATATTGTTAAGTGTACCGATAGCGGGCTGTTAATTTCAGTTAAAAGTATCTTTAAAAGTCCTGAAATGTTGCATATTGGTCCCTAAATGTTGTATGTTCAATTGGTTGAGTCTGGATGATCCGTTTTTGATGAAATTTGACATAGAAGCATGTTACATGACTAATTAAGGTTTGGTAATCATAAAATTGGGCTAGTCCCTATAATTTTTAGGAGTTACAGTTTAGTCCCTAAATGTTTAATTTAAGCAATTGAACCTCTAATCAAACTCTGATCGATGTGCCGTTTTCTTCTAAGTGTTTTTGCTAAACATATAGGATATTAATGTGCATCTAGAGAAGATAAAATGAAAAAAATGTTTTTAATCTAGGTTGGCTTTAACGAGTTGACTTCGGTTTTCCTTGTGTAATCTTCTTAGATCGGGTCGGGCGTCTAGGTCGGGCTAAGTGGGTTACATTTGTTGGTATCAGAGCCAGGTTATGAATGAATTAGGGATGATGGTAAGTGAAATTGGTATGTTTTGATGTTCTATTCAATGTTAAATGGCATGTTGTTTGAAAAATCTTGTTTTGGTTGAATATTGATGTTTATGCCATGCTTGGTTGTTAGGAATCATATAGCAGTTAAATATGATTGTATGTTGATGATGTGGTAATGATGAGAGTTGATTGTGGATGATGTAAAGCATGATGATTATGTTATGCTATTGTATGCTATGTTATGTTTGAGGGAAATCGGGGTGCCCATTGCCTTATTACACTAGATAAATGTTTAAATTGGTTTTGTGAACTTGGATCCATGCTTGAGGCTAGCCTAACTCATTATTTTAAATGTTTTTTGTTATTATGCCTTGATAAAAATAGCACAATGGGTCTGAGGAGAGAGCTTAGATCAAATACCATCGTGCCTGCGGCTGAGCAGGGTAATCAGGGAGCTGAGGTTCCACTTGGTGGAAACCTACCTCCTCCTCTGTCACCACCACCTGGAGGTGGAGAGCCGGAGCAACATGGACAAGCTGGTCCAGTAATGGGTGATCTAGCGCCACTGGTTCAGGAGATCACCGGAGCGTTTCAGGCTGTGGTAGCTGGAGCGCATGTTCAGGCACCTGCAGCTGGGCAGATGGGTTTGCTTTTGGAAATGCTGAGGAATCTGGGAGCTGTCGAGTTCTATGATATGTCTCCTGAGGCATCGGACGCATGGTTAGCTAGTACGATCCGTATTATAGATCAGATGGGATGCAGTGAGGTGCACAGTTTCTTTGCTTTAGGGTGATGGCTATAGTTGGTGGACGACTATCACTGCTGGAATGGAACCCAACGAGGTGGATTAGGAGTTCTTTCAGAGTGCCTTTAAGAAGAAGTATCTTGGTGTGAGATATTTGGATGAAAAGAAGCGTGAGTTTATGTCGCTTGTGCAAGGAAATCTTTTTGTGGTTGAGTACGAGGTTCAGTTCGTACGTCTAAGCCAGTATGTCCCTGAGTTGATACTGAGTGAGAAGCATCATTGTGATCGCTTTCGATATGGGATTGTGCAAGAAGTGAAGACCTTTATGTTGGCTACAGACTACATAGATTTTGTTATGCTCGTATGTCGAGCTAAGGACATCGAGCAGAGCTTGGGTCTGACATCTCGTGGAGGTGGTTCTAGCTCTGGTAATAGAGCTACTGATTTCAGTTCCGAAGGTGGACGGAACGAAAGAGGTCGATATAGGAGGCATCAGCCTGATGCGAGGCGAGGTGCTCCAGGACAGGGTGGATAGGCTTAGGGTGGACGAGTGAGGTCTAAGCAGCACATGTATTTGACGTGTGGATCGAGGGACCATCTGAATCGAGATTGTCCATGTGCGGCTAGAGAGGCACAAGCTCCTGTTGTGGTGACAGGGAATTCTTGCTGGAACTGTGGTTCAGCTGATCATATGAGGCGTGAGTGTCCTCTATTGGCTGGTGGAGGTCAGGGACGTGCACCTGCTAAGGTTGCACCTCAGAGAGGCCGTGGGTGTGGCCGAGGTAACTTCTAGAGGAGGGAAGAAGGTCATAGAGGTATCGCTCATGTAGAAGTAGTTCAGCCTGAAGGAGGTGGTCCTGCGAGGGTTTATGCTCAGTGCGTGGTGCACAATGACACCGATGTTAACATAGGTACCTTTGTTTTACATTCTTTATCATTGTTGGCATTTATTGATTATGGATCCACGTATTCTTATATCTTGAGTGAGCATGAACATTTGCTTGATATGTCTATTGAGTTGCTTGAAGTAGGAATGCAAGTGACTAGTTCTTTTGGTGAGATTGTATTTACAATGAAGTTGTATAGAAGATGCCTTTTATCAGTTCAGGGTCATGTCTTTCTTGTAGATTTGATGGAGTTACCCTTTTATGGATTTGATGTGATTCTTGGTATGGATTGGTTGTCTGAGCGTAGAGAAGTGGTTGACTGTGACGTTAAGCGAGTCACCTTAAAGCTTGCTAATGATTATGAGGTGGTGATAGTAGGTGAGAATGTGAAATTCTTGTCTAATGTTGTTTCGGATTTGGAAGCAAGTCGTATGCTAAGGATGGGTTGTGATGCTTATCTTGCATTGTGGTGAATCATGGTGCAAAGGATGTATGTGTGCAGGACATCAAAACCGTTTGTGATTTTCCGTGTGTCTTTTTGGAAGAGTTGTCTGGGTTAACGCCAAACAGGGAAGTTGAGTTTGGATTCGAGTTTTATGAGAATACGACTCCGGTGTCCATTGCTCCTTATCGAATGGAACCTAAAGAACTGAAAGAGTTGAAGATTCAACTTCAGGAGTTGCTTGATCGAGGGTTCATACGGCCGAGTGTATCACCTTAGGGTGTGTCGTTGTTGTTTGTAAAGAAGAAAGATGGGACAATGTAGATGTGTATAGATTATCGGCAACTGAACAAGTTGACGATCAAGAACAAGTATCCCTTGCCAAGGATCGATGGTCCTTTTGATCAGTTCTGAGGAGCCTCAGTGTTTTCTAAGATTGACTTGAGGACAGGGTATTACCAGTTGAAGGTGAAGGATGTAAACGTACCTAAGATTGCTTTTCGGACGAGGTACGGGCATTATGAGTTCTTAGTGATGCATTTTGGTTTAACCAACGCACTTGTTACTTTCATGGACATGGTGAATCGTGTATTCCATGAGTTCTTGGATAAGTTTGTGGTAGTTTTCATCGATGACATCATTGTTTACTCTCGTACCGAGGAGGATCATGATAGACACTTAAGGATAGTGTTGCAAGTGTTGTTGGAGAACCGGCTTTATGCTAAGCTGAGCAAGTGTGAGTTTTAGCTTAGGGAGGTAGTCTTCCTTGGACATGTTGTATCAACCGAGTGTATTTGCATTGATCCACATAAGATAGAGGATGTGATGAATTGGAAAGTGCCAAGTCGGTGACAGAGGTGCGATGTTTTCTTGGCTTACAGTAGGTTTGTTGAGGGTTTGTCGAAGATAGCTGCACCTTTGACCAAGTTGTTGCAGAAGAATGTTCGCTTTGAGTGGACAGATACGAGGCAGTAAGCTTTTGAGAAGCTGAAGGAAGCTTTGACGCAAGCTCCTGTCCTGATTCAACCTGAGTCTGGCAAGGAGTTTGTAGTCTATAGTGATGCGTCCAATGTTGGTTTGAGCTGTGTGTTGATGCATGAGGGTAAGGTAGTTGCATATGCATCTAGGCAGTTGAAGGTGCATGACCGTAACTACCCTACTCATGATCTTGAGCTCGCGGTTGTGGTGTTTGCTTTGAAAATCTGTAGGCATTACCTGTATGGCGAGAAGTGTGTGGTATTCATAGATCATAAGAGTTTGAAGTATCTTATGTCTCAAAAAGAGTTGAATTTTAGGCAACGTTGATGGGTGAAGTTGCTTAAGGATTATGATTTGTCGATCAAGTATCATATTGGAAAGGCCAATGTTGTGGCTGATGCTTTAAACAGGAAAGTGGCTGTGGAGTTGAAGGGGATGTTTGCTCGCTTGAGCATATCACGAGATGGTGGTCTCGTTGTTGAATTGCAAGTGAAACCATCCTTGATTCAGTTGATCAAGGATAAGTAGTTGCTTGATGATTCTCTTGTGCCTCACGTTCAGGATATTGCGGATGGTAAGCCTTCGGATTTCAGTTTCAATGATGATGGTGTTTTATATTTTGGGAGTCAGATACAGGTGCCGAATGATGTTGAGTTGAGGTGCACTATTCTGACTAAAGCTCATAGTAGTCCTTTCGCTATGCACCCTAGTAGTACGATGATGTATCGCGGTTTGAAGGATGAGTACTTTTGGGTAGGGTTGAAGAAGGATGTTGCCGAGTTTGTTAGCAAATGCATGGTTTGTCAAAGAGTGAAGGCTGAACATCAGGTTCCTTCTTGGTTGTTGCAACCTTTGAAAATCCCAAAATGGAAGTGGGAAAGGATTACCATGGATTTCGTGTCTGGTTTGCCTTTGTCACCATCGAAGAATAATTTTGTTTGGGTGATTGTTGATCGCCTTACGAATTGTGCACATTTCTTGCATGTGTATACTATGTATACCTAGGATAAGCTGGCAGAGCTGTATATCGCTGAGATTGTGCGGTTGCACGGTGTGCCGAAGTCCATAGTGTCAGATAGATATTCGAGGTTCACGCCGAGGTTTTGGGAATGTTTTCATCAAGTCTTGGGTACACGGTTGAATTTCAGTACTTCATATCATCCTCGGACGGATGGACAGTCGGAGCGTGTTATTCAAGTGCTTGAGGACATGTTGAGATGTTGTGTTATTGATTTCCAAGGTTCTTGGAAAAAACACTTGCCTTTGGTTGAGTTTGCTTACAACAATAGTTATCAAGCAATCATTCAAATGGCTCCATACGAGGATTTCTATGTGAGAAGGTGTAGAACTCCTCTTTGTTAGGCAAAATCTGGACAAAAGTTGATTTTGATGCCAACTATGTTGAAAGGAACCACCGAGAAGGTGAAGCTCATTTGTGAGCACTTGAAGGTAGCATCGGATTGACAAAAGTCTTACGCGGATCTAAAGCTTAAGGAGATTGATTTCGTGGTTGGCGAACATGTGTTCTTGAAAGTATTGCCTTGGAAGAAGGTGATGAGATTTGGGCGTAAGGGTACGCTTAGCCCGAGGTTTATTGGACCTTATGAGGTTGTCGAGCATATTGGTCCTGTGGCTTATCGGTTGAGGTTGCCTCTCGAGTTAGAAAGGATTCATGATGTGTTTCATGTTTCGATGTTGTGGGGGTATAGGTCGGATCCTTCGCATGTGATGCCAGTTGAGGAGATAGAGTTGAATCTAGAATTGTCTTATGACGAGGAACCGATGAAGATCCTTGATTCGAGCAGCAAATTTCTTCGTGGCAAGACGACAGATCTTGTGAAAGTGTTGTCGCGACACCGAGGAGTTGAGGAGGCCACTTGGGAAAGCAAGTCGGGCATGTTGAAGTAGTTCCCGCACCTTTTTCCTTCAGGTAAAATTTCAAGGATGAAATTTCCTAAGTGGGGGAGAGTTGTAAGCCCTGATTTTGGACCTAGATGTTTTAGACATCGGATCGGGCCGAACGGAAACGGTTCAAATCGTATTAGGTGGTTCAGGGAGATCAAGGTTCGAGATGGGATAAATATATGATAAAAAATGATAAAATCCTCTAAAATCATGTTTAAGAGGTTGGTCAAATCAATTTTTCAAAATGAATTTTGGAAGTGGTACATTTTTGGTAGTGACCAAAATGTAAAGTTTTAAAACTGTGGAAAAAATGCAAATTTCAAAAGAGGGGTCAAAATCTTATAATCTTTAGGGAACTTTTGTGCAATTACACCTTTCCTTAATTTAACATGTGTTTTAAATGGTTTTTTTAAATGAATTGTTTTAAAAGGGATTTTATTTTAATTAATAAAATAGTAATTTGAAAGGTTTTATACATAACTAACTTCTCAAACCTCATTTCAGCAAAACCCATTTCTAAAACCATTTGTCCATATTTCTTTTCTCCCAAGCACTCTCTTTGATTTCTTAATCATTTCCAAGAATTCTCTTCAATTTCTTAAAGATTTGTGAAGCAAAAACTTGTCAATCACCAAGGAAAGCTAAGATTGGAGGTAAATCCCATTCTCAACCTCTAATCAAGGTTCTTTATTGAAATTCCCAAGATTATTGACTCCTAATTGTTGTTTTAACTGACTTTTGATTATACTTTTGATTTAAGATCAAAATCTTGCAAAATAAAGGTTTAAATCTTGATTTTCAGAGTGTTGTTGATGATCTCTATTTTTTATGGATTCTAATTGACTTTTGAGATGATATTGATGTTGAGAAAGTGTTTTAATAATATAGATCCAGAAATCCTTTAGATCCATGAGTTCTATGATAGTTTTAGTTGAGTTTTTGAAGTGATTTGATGGTTTTATGTTTGCTGGAGGTATAAGGAAGGGTTTAGGTTGTTTATTGATATGTTTTGATGAATATTGATGGTTGGAAGTGATGATTGTTGGCTGGGCTAGCTTTAGGAAGTAGTTGATTGAGTTTTCAGTTGTTTCTGTTGGGTAAATTGAGGTAGTTTTGCTGAGCAACGTGTTTGTGTTTAGTTGCTAGTGTTGGAATGCATTTTAATGTATTTGGATCTTTGTTTTGATGCTCTAAAAACAGGGGATATTAATCTGGAAGCAAGTGAAGCATTTTTGAGGCTTCAGGAGAGTGATCTTCGCATTGGCAAGCGAAGTTTTGCGTATCGGTGAGTGGAAAAGAGTTTTCCAGCTTTGAAACGTTTCGAACGTGGTTTTGGGAGCTTAGTGTAAGTTTGAAACACTTAGCTAAGCTCAAGAGTGAGTAAATCGAAAGTCTCTCTCGGATTGTGCTATGTTCTTGTTTGAAATGCACTTGATTTAAGTGTTGTTTGATTACTGTTTTAAAGCATGATTTGAGCATTGATGATGCTGGTTTTAAATTCCATTTTGTTAAGGATGCACATGGTAAGTGATCCTCTAGTATACATGATTTATGTAGTTGGTTTAAAGCATGTTCTTTCTTGTGGAAATGGCATTGTGGTTTATGCTTGAAAAACAGTAAATTGATGTTGGTAAAAGATTATATTGGCAAGTGATGGGAAATGGTTTTTGGTTACTTTAATCGGATATAGTTAGCCGTCTATAGGATTGGGTGCATCGTGAATAAAGTCGCCTTGGATTTCGAGGGTTGTGATTGTGTCGTAAACTCCATCCAAGTACCCTAACGATTGAGGCTAAAATCACAACGGTGGATGGTTTAATCCCGTGTGTGAATCTTGTGGTTTGTGTCTCGTGCTCTCGTTAGTGGAAATATACAACTACCGGTGAGTGATATTGAGGGGTTGTGATTATTCCTTTAGACTCCATCACGGGTGTTGAGGGGTTGTGATTGTGCCATTAACCTCCACCTTGTGAAATTGGTAGTGTGTATGAAGCGTATGGGACAACGGTTGTAATCCGCTTATCCGATTGTGTCAATTGTGTTGGTTTTAATATGGTTTTCTTATTGATCACTTGCGAGTCAATATAATGATGTTGATACAATGATTTAATGATGAACATTCATTTTGAGAAAGCATGTGATGCTTGAGAATTATGCTACAATGCATATGTTGCTTGGCATAAGAATGAGAAAAGGTTTTTGTTGTTGTAATTAATGATGCTATGAGCACATGGATTTGAAAGTGGATATGGTGTTCTAAGTGCATGTTTTAAAGGAAGGCATATGTTTACAAAGGATGATGATTTGGTTTTTAAAATGCATTGATGAATGTCTGGTTTTATAGCGGTCCTCGCTAAGCTTTATTCTTATGCTCATTTGTTTCATCAATGCAGAGAATTGAGCATCTTTGGCAGCAAGAGAGCAAGAGGAATCCAAGTGATTTTAGCTAAGCAAAGTATGTGTTTTCACTTTAGTGTAATAAGAGGCAATGGGAGGGATTTCCACTCATGAGTTGTTTGGTGATGTTAAACACCTTGAGCATGTTTGGTTTGTGTTTTTGGACTTATAAATGGTCTCTATATGGTTTATGGTCCTACCTTTGGTATTTTGGCTATGGTATGGTTTATGTTTAAAAGCATGCTTAGGTAGTTCTATACTCTTCGTGGATTGTAATGCTTAATGCTTGTCTTGTGAGTGGATGTTGATGCATAAGTGTATGGAATGTTGGATATAACATGTATTGGATGTTTTGGACATGCTTAGTTGATGTTAATTGATGCTATGTGGTTGTTAGAGGTGGTTTTCTGGTATGTGTATCGATACTCGGGGAAGTGTATCGATACTTTTTTTCCAACATTGGCTACGACCTTCCCCCGTATCGATATTGCTTAAGTGTACCGATATCGGGCCATTGATTTAAGTTAAAAGTATCTTTAAAAGTCCTAAAATGTTGCATATTGGTCCTTGAATGTTGTATGTTCAATTGGTTGATTCTGGATGATCCGTTTGTGATGAAATTTGACTAGAAGCATGTTACATGACTAATTAAGGTTTAGTAATCTTAAAATTGGGCTAGTCCCTATAATTTTTAGGAAATATAATTTAGTCCCTAAATGTTTAATTTAAGCAATTGAACCCCTAATCAAACTCCGATCGCTGTGTCATTTTCTTCGAAGTGTTTTGCTGAACATATAGGATATTAATGTGTATCTAGAGAAGATAAAATGAAAAAAATGGTTGTTAATCGAGGTTGGCTTTAACGAGTTAACTTCGGTTTTCCCCGTGTAATCTTCTTAGTTCGGGTTGGGCATCTAGGTCGGGCTAAGGGGGTTAGAACATGAGGTACTTTAAACTTTTATGATCGGTGTGAACCACACACTTTTCACCGTAAAGGTAGTGTCTCCAAATCTTCAAAACAAACACCACCGCGGGAAGCTCTAGATCATGAGTAGGATAGTTGCGCTCATTCACCTTCAATTGTCTATATGCATAAGCTACAACCTTCCCAGCTTGCATCAACACGCAACCTAGACCAACATATGATGCATCACTATAAACCACAAACTCCTTACTGATTTTGGTTGAATCAATACAGGAGCTTGCGTCAAAGCTTCATTCAACTTCTCGAAAGCTTGTAGCCTAACATCCATCCACTCAAAGTGAACATTCTTTTGCAACAACTTGGTCAAATGAGCAGAAATCTTAGAAAAACTTTCAAAAAAACCTTCGATAATATCGAGCCAACCCAAGGAAACTATGCACCTCTGTCACCGATTTAGGCGTTTTCCAACTCATCACCGCCTCGATCTTGTGTGGATAAATTCGAATACCCTCGGCTGACACCATATATCCAAGAAAGACCACTTCCCTAAGCCAAAACTCACACTTGCTCGGCTTAGCATAAAGATGATTCCCCAACAGCACTTGCAACACAATCCTCAAATGCTTATCATGATCCTCCTCGGTACATGAGTACACAAGAATATCATTGATAAACACTACCACAAACTAATCTAGAAACTCGTGGAACACCTGATTCATCATATCCATGAATGCGGCCGGTGCATTTCTCAACCCAAACGACATTACTAAGAACTCATAATGGCCATACCTTGTTCGAAAAGATGTCTTGGGTACATCCACATCCTTAACCTTCAGTTGATAATACCTAGACTGTAACCCCCTTAACCCGGCCTAGACGGTTGACCCGAATTAAGAAAGTCACACGGGGAAAACCAAAGTCAACCCGAAAGTCAACCTTGATTAACAACCCTTCTTTTTTCTTTTTAATCTTGTCTAGATGCACATTAGTCCTAATTGTGATCACACAAACATCATACTCAAAGATCACGAGCATCAGAGATCAAACAGGGACCCAATTGAACAAATTACAACTTTAGGGACCAAATTGTAATTTCTGATAATTTTAAGGACTTAACCAAATTTTAAGTTACCAACTTAAAATTAATTAGGTTTCATGCTTCTCTGTCAAATTTCAGCTCAAACGGACATCCCAAACTCATACAATTGCACAAACAAGTTTCAGGACCAAAATGCAAACATTCTGAAACATTTAACCGCCCATGTCAGCCCCCAACGGTCACCCTTTCCGAAACAGGCAGAGCCCGTTTCGAAACACGGGGCTGTTCCGCAACGGGGGTCTGGCAGAGACCAAACCGTTTCGAAATGGTGCATACCGTTTCGGACGCCTGGGTTCATTCAAGGCACTCGTTCCGAAACGGTGCACACTGTTCCGAAACGCCTGCACAGATTGCAGCAAAATGCAATTCCAAAACATGCAATAGATCATTCAAACATGCTCCAAATGCTACCAAACTTTACCAGCATGCAATTCAACATACATAAGACTTACAAGCATCATCAAAACATCAGAAAAACATCTTATGCAAAAAGCCCCAAATCTATAGGCATGCTTCCTACACAAGCAACCATTTAAGCACAAACTTTCCAAATCAATCTCATTAAGGCCAAAACATGATTCAGCAACATCATCAACATTAAAACATCCTTGTCCGAACGTAAACGAACACATACACATTAACCCGAGAGATTCTACCCCCATTGCCTTTATCAACTATAGCTATTCACCGAGACATACATCTCTATTGGAGTCCTTCTTGAATCCCTTGCTCCTTGCTGTCCAAACTTCAAGAATCTGCATTGATGGACAAAAAGGAGCGTAAGCACATAATGCTTAGTGAGGAATGCTCAAAACCAAAACACCATCAATGCAGCGGGTTACAAAACACTTTTAAAACAACCCGATTTGACAAATCAAAACCATGTTTGAAAAACCTTTTCAACAACAAGCTTAAAACCATGCAATGCTCAAGCATGGAAACCAACCCTTAGCTTAGCAAGCTAAGAAAACCATTTCAATGTACAACTTGCAAAATCATCCATTTAACCATTCCATGCATAATCACCATATGCAAAGTTAAATCAAAACCTTGGAAAACACTTCCATTTCATGTTACCCTTTCATAAACTTGAACATCATTTCAAGCAAGAATCCCCTTTTAAACCATTACTCAAGCAATCCAAACCATGCATTAAACAAAGACAACTTATGAATCCCATCATCATCATCATATGCCTTTTAAAACAAGTCTTAACAAGACTCCAATGCATTAAAGAGATTCCATGCACACATGCATCATTTACCAAATGATAATCAACATTTGTTCAACTTAACAAATAAACATGCATTCACAAGCATTAAACACTTTCCATGCAACCATGCATCTTTTCAAGCAACTCATGCTTCACATGCAATTATGCATCATTTCAAGCATCTCATGCTTCTTTAATAATAAAGAACATTACATTGGCTTCCAAGTGATCAACCACATCCACTTTTCAACTCAACAACCCGATCGGATACGCGGATTCCGAGCGTTGTCCCTACGCTCCATACACCCTACCAATCCAAGGCCTCCCAAATGGACTTTTAAACACCATTTGACCTTACAAGCCTAAGGTTCCCATGTATGGACTTTTAAACACCATACAACCTTAGCTTTTCCCGAGGTTCCCATGCATGGACTTTTAAACACCATACAACCTCAACATGCACAAGATTTCCATGTATGGACTTTTAAACACCATACAACCTTTGCATAACCGATTGGTAGTTGTATAACATCACTAACGAGATCCGGGACACCCCACACAAGATCCACACATGGACTTACTCTGCCATTGTGATCTTAACAAGCACAAGGTTCTCTTATATGGACTTTTAAACACCATATAACCTTTGCTCAACCAAGGTCTTCGAATGGGCAACAACCTCCATTATAACCTTAACCATCTCGTTAGGATACTTGAAGGGAGTTTACCGGTCCACTCTTGACCACTCCACCTCCAAGGCGACTTAATTCACGGTGCACCCAATCCTATAGCCGGCTAACTATATCCGATCAACGAACCAAGAACCACTTTCATCACTTGCCAATATAACCATCTTACCATGTTATTCCACTGATTCATATGCATAATCACAATGCAAAAACCATCACCACAAAAGTCTAATGATTCACATGCATAACCAATATGCTAAAACCATTACCACATTAGTCCAATGATTCACATGCATAACCAATATGCAAAAAGTATCATTTACCATCATCAATTCACTGTTTTTAAGCATTACACAAAGCCATTGATCAACATGCAACACTATGCATCAAAACCACAATTACCATGTACAAAACCAAGGATCTCTTACCTTGAGCATCCTTCTCAAATGTCTTTCAAAACCAGCATTAAACCATGCTAAAAATATGCTTTCAAAACAGATTTAAACCATGCAAAACACATGCATTTCAATCATCAACCACAATTGCTTAAAGCCAATTTCACAACACAATTCAAGAGCGAAAAACCATATACTTACTCTTGAGCTTAGCAAAGTTGTTTAGACTTAAACTAAGCTCCCAAAACCTCCAAACCTTGGTTTAAAAGCTGAAAACCCAACTTCACTCACCGATACACAAAACAAGGCTAGCCAACAAGCCTTCCAAGCATCTGAAACCTTCCGCAACACCTCTAAAGCTCACAGATCAAACTCCCATGTTTCAAGCACACAAAAACAGAGGATTAATGCATCATTATGCATTAAAAACACCAGCAACACAACACAACTCGCTGCTCATCACAAATCCAACAATTCGGCTACCAAACACAACCGAAATCACCTCCAAACACTTCCAAAACTTAACCCAGCCAAGATCCATCACTTCTAACCATTTTTAAACATCAATTAACATCCAAAATGATCACAAACACGTCCTTATACCTCCAGGTATAACAGATCACCAAAAACACTCCAAAAACAACCAAAAACTCAAGCCAAACTTAGGAAATTCAACCTATCCGGGATTGCATTGATTAAACCTCAACTTCTAATCAATTTAGCATTCATTTAACATCATTTTGACACTTCAAAACACTGCCCAAACAGATCACACGAAAATTTCACCAAAATCACCAAATCTTGCATTTTAAGCCAAAATCAAGATTTCAATTGAAAAGCCATTAACAAAACACAAATCAAGGATTGAGAACTTAGGAATTTCAGTAAAGAACTGATAGTTTAGAGGAGAAGGACGTTCTTACCTCCAAACTTGAATTTCTCCTTTTTAGAGCCAAAATGCTTAATGAAACAACTTGCAAATTGAGAGGTTTTGTTGTAGAGATGATTAGGAATCAAAAGAGAGTTGAAATGAGGGATTTAGATTGACAAAATCAGAGAAGAAAATCTGGAGAAATGTGTTTGGGTGGAGAGAAAATGAGAGAAAAGGAAAATTGAGAGAAAATGGAAAGTTAGTTAAGAAATGGTAAAAATGATTTCCCTCCACATTTCATAATCTTTAAAATCAGAATAAAGCCTTAAAATATCTTAGAAAAATCTGGAGAAATCCTTTTTGGAATAATAGCTCCTTAAAGATTCAAAGTTTCAATCCTTTATAAAACTGTCCCGCAACTTTCAAAAATTACATTTTGGTCACTAGCCAAAATGTCAACCTTCCGAACCTCATTTTCCAAAATTGATTTCACAGTTCACTTAATTATATTAAAAGATGATTTTAGAACATTTTTCCATATTTTTAATGCAACCCGAACTAGGCTTTCCTAAATTCACTCTTATATATTCGATCAGCACTTTCACCGAACCGGTCAACGCCCAAAACTTCTGAGCCCAAAACCGGGGCGTTACATAGACCTCAAATAAATCTTCGAAAACACTAAAGCACCACGAAATTGATCAAACAAATCATCAATCCTTGGCAAAGGGTACTTGTTCTTAATCGTCCGTTTGTTCAGTTGCCGGTAATCTATGCGCATGCGCATCGTGCCATCCTTCTTCTTTACAAATAAAACCGGTGCACCCCAAGGTGAAACACTTGGCCTTATGAACCCTCGATCAAGCAACTCTTGAAGTTGCGTTTTCAACTCCTTCAACTCTTTAGGTGACATCCGATAAGTAGAAATGGACACTAGAGTCGTATTTTCATACAACTCAATGCCAAACTCAACTTCTTTGTTTGGTGGCAAACTAGGCAACTCTTCCGAAAAGACACCCGAAAATTCACATACAGTTCGTATGTCTTGCACTCGCACTTCCTTCATACCAGGGTTCATCACGTAAGCTAGGAAAGCTTCACAACCCAACTTCATCATCCGACTAGCTTCAAGAGCCGAAATTGCATTGGACAAGAACTTCACATTCTCACCTACGATTACTACTTCGTAATCATCAGCAAGTTTCAAGGTAACTCGCTTAACATCAAAATCAACTACAGCTCGATGCTCAGACAAACAATCCATTCCAAGAATCACATCAAAACCATAGAAAGGTAGCTCCATCAAATCAACTAAAAACATATGACCTTGAAAAAATAAAGGACACCTCATATACAATTTTCTAATAACAACAGTTTCACCAAAAGAGCTTGTTACTTGAATTCTTACATCTAGCAACTCAACATGAATATCAAGCAAATGCGCATGCTCACCCAAGATGTATGAATGCGTAGATCCAGAATTAATCAAAGCTAATAAAGACAAGGATTGCAAGGCAAAGGTACCTACAATCACGCCAGTGTCATTACGTCCCTCGAGATGTGCATACACTGTCACAGGACCACCACCCATCGGTTGAACAACAACAACATGAGCTACACCTCGCTGCCCATCACCCTTCCCTTGGAAGTTACCACGGTCGCACCTACGGCCTCTTTGTGGTGCAACACCAGGTGCTCGACCCTGACCACCTCTAGCTAACAAAGGACACTCACGTCTCATATGATCAGTTGATCCACAGTTCCAACAAGAATTAGCCCCAGCCACAAGAGTATGCGCCTCACGAGCCACGTGAGGACAATCTCGCCTCAAGTGCTCTCGCAATCCACATGACCAGCAAGTATTCTACTCAAACTTCACACTCTCACCAAGAGCTGGTGCACCTCGCCAAAAATTACCTCGCCTCGCCTCAGACCGATACCTATGGTCATGATTCCTCAAGTTCTGCCCACCACTAGGACAAGAATCTGCAGCTCTCTTACTCGAGCTAGAACCACCTACGCAAGAAGTCAAACCCAAATTCTGCTCTATGTCCTTGGCCCCCGTCATCAGCACATCGAAATCGGTGTAATTAGAAGCGAGCATGAAAGTATTCACATCCTGCACCAAGCCATAACAGAAAAGATCACAATGATGCCTATCACTCGGCACCAATTCTGGAGCATACTGACTCAAACGTATGAATTGGACCTCGTACTTAGCTACCGTCAAGTTTCCTTGCATCGAGGACATGAACTCACACTTTTTATCATCCAAGTATCTAACTCCTAGATACTTCTTTTTAAAGGCAACATGGAAGAAGTCCCAATCAACATTATTTGGTTCCATGGCCGCGGTCACAGTCGTCCACCAAGCATAAGCATCACCATACAGCAACGAAACAACACATCCCAACTTTCGTGCATCATTGCACCCATCTGATCCAAAATTCGAATCATACTGGCCATCCAAGCCTCTGATGCCTCAGGAGACAAACCACAGTATTCCACCCCTCCCAAGCTTCGCAAGCCCTCCAACGGCAAACCCAATTGCCCCGCAGCAGATGCTTGCACATGCACTCCAGCAACAGTAGCCTGGAATGCTCCAGTCATTGCTTGTACCAAAGACATCATGCCACCCAACATCGGACCAGCCTGTCCGTGTTGCACTTGCTCCTCACCCCAGGTGGTGGTGGCGGTGGAGGAGGTAAATTTGCACCAGGAAGAACCTCGTTCTCGTAATTCCTTTGCTTACCAACAGGAGCAACTGACCCAGAACGTAGCTCTCTCCTCGGTCCCATTGTGCTATTATCATTAAGGCGCGAATATAAAACAAACAAGAAATCAAGGCAGCTTCTAGCAAGGATCCAAGACTTCAAATTTGATTTAAAACATTTCACTATAGTAATAAGGCAATGAGCATTCCAATTTCCCCCTAAACCTAGCATAGAGCATACAACATACATGTCACAACCATCATGCATCACAAGCATTAAGATTCAGCCCAATATGTCATCACATATAACAGCTCACATTCATATTACAGTCACCATACATAGCATCACCATCACATAATCAACATTAACATGCTTATGACATTCACCGTACAAAACAAACATCACCAAGTACACACATTCACGTCTCGATTACTTACCATCATCCCAATCTTTCGAAACCTAGCTCTAATACAACCAAATGTAACCCCCTCGACTCGGCCTAGCCGATAGACCGAACTGAACGAGTTACACGGGGAATATTGAACTAAACAAGGAAGGTTTACCTCAATAGACGACCCTAATTTTTTATCTTGCCTAGATGCAAGTTAGATTCCTATGTATTCTACAAAGCAACGAATCAAACACAACTCAAACGCTCATCAATTTTATCCAACTTCGGTTTTAGGGACCATTTTGTAAACTTAATAAATTCCAAGGATTTTTCCTAATTTTTGTTTACCAACCTTTAATAAGTCTCATTACATGCATCTTTATCAAAACTCAACCCAAATCAACCATTAGAACTTTTTTAATTGCATCCATGAAATTTAGGGACTAAAACGTAAAGATTCAGAATATTCAAAGATGTCATTCAAACAATTTAACTAACATCATATTGATACCCTTAGAGAGGGTATCGATACACCCTCGACGAGTAGACTCCCAAACCAAGCCAATAAGGACTGTACCGATACGCTCGAGCATTGTACCGATATACTCAAGACTAGTGGCCAAAATGTGTATCGATACGCCCCCATGTATCGGTACACTCCTCTATTTCTCGAAGAACGTATCGGTACACTACCAAGTGTACCAATACGATGCAGTCTGCATTTGCCCAAAATGCTGGTTTAACACTCTTAAAATCATCCCAAAACATTCCAACATGCAATTGAACATACATACAACTCAAGTAGTCATTAAACCTCAAGTACACATGGCAATCACAACATCAAAACATCGCAATCATCAACAATGAGCTCTAAAGGCATGCTTCCTATGAAACTCAAGCATCCAAAAGTCAAATCCCAAAATCAAGCTTAATTCAACATTTAAAGGCCATTTACAAACCAATATAAGCATACCAAACTTGTACCAAACCAGAAAATACCAAAACAACTAACTCCAAAACATTGGACACCCCCATTGCCTTTATTACACTAGTCGAAAACCGAACATACTTTCAAGTGAAGTCTCTTGGGATTCCTTTGCGAGTTGTTGCCTCCAATTACTTAATTATCTGCATTGATGAGCAAAAGAGAGCATAAGCATACAAGCTTAGTGAGGAATGATCAAAAACCAAAACAACATCAATGCTTAAAACCATTTTCACACTTTGAAAACCATCATGCCCTCTTTGAAAATCTTGCACTTCATCATTAAAAATCAACATGTTAAACACCATGCAACAAGTATCAAATACTTCACAGCAACAAAACCATTGCTACATATAAATCAAGCCTTCCATGCATACCCACCAATATGCAAAGCTTAAAAGTAAAACATGCATTTTCTATATTACGCATCCTCAACATTTCCATAACATTTTAATCGATTATATTGGCTTACAAGTGATCAACAACATTCTCATTTCTCAAAAAGCATATTGGATACACGTATTACCAAGTGTTGTCCCAAACACTTCATACACTCTACCGGCACCTCAAGGCTCATACATGGGAGATACCCTCCACCGTTGTGATGCTCGTGGTGGAGTATTCGGTACAATCACAACCTGTCAACACCACTCATCGGTAGATGTATAACCCACTAACGAGAGATAGGACACTATACAAGGTTCGCTCACAGAAGTTATCCTCCACCGTTGTAACCTTAAACATTCCTCAATCGTTAGGGTACTTGGTTGGAGTTTTCGGTACAATCATAAACCCTCGACATCCAAGGCGACTTGATTATAGTGCACTTAATCCTATAGTCGGCTAACTATATCATATTTCATTTGCAAAACACTTTACACAACATCACTTGCCAATACAATCTACATTTAATGCATACATCACTGTTTTTCCAAAGCATTCACAATAAGCCATATTCCAAGCATAAACACATGCATACAAGGATCACTGAATAATGTAAGGTTAAATTGAATGGGTTAATGATCTCCAAATTGAATGAAATTTTGTAGACCTGACATTTGAGTAGTGAATTTCAAAATAGTAGAGTCAACTACATCGATGGGCCATTTTTTTGTCAAATTTACTTATTAGTCCCTACAACTTGTAAAAAGTTATAAATTGGTCTTAAATGGTTTAATGTGGCCTTCTTGTGAATGAATTGGATTAAATGTATGTTGGTAATGTTTTGTTTAGTGTAATTTTGATTGAGTGTTGAAAATAGAATGGAATTTATCGCACCGATCACCGAATCACTCATAGGTAACACGCTCCGACCTGGTTCTCGACCAGGCCGGGAAGGGGTTTTAGAATTGGACACCCCCATTGCCTTTATTACACTAGTACAAAACCAAACATACTTTCAAGTGAAGTCTCTTAGGATTCCTTTGCGAGTTCCTACCTCCAATTACTTAATTATCTGCATTGATGAGCAAAAGAGAGCATAAGCATACAAGATTAGTGAGGAATGCTCAAAAACCAAAACACCATCAATGCTTAAAACCATTTTCTACTTTTAAAATCATGCACTTCATTATTAAAAATAAGCATGTTAAACACCATGCAACAAGTATCAAATACTTTACAACAACAAAACCATTTCTACATATAAATCAAAAGTAAAACATTCATTTTCCATATTACACATCATCAACATTTCCATAACATTTTAATCGATTATATTGACTTACAAGTGATAAACAACATTCTCATTTCTCAAAAAGCATATCAGATACATGGATTACCAAGTTTTGTCCCAAACACTTCATACACTATACCGGCACCTCAAGGCTCACACACAGGAGCTACCCTCCACCGTTGTGATGCCCGTGGTGGAGTATTCGGTAAAATCACAACTCCTAAACACCACTCATCGGTAGATGTATAACCCACTAACAAGAGATGGCACACTATACAAGGTTCGCACATAGTAGCTATCCTTCACCGTTGCAACCTTAAATGTTCCTCAATCGTTAGGGTACTCGGATGGAGTTTTCGATACAATCAAAACCCCTCGACATCCAAGGCGACTTGATTATAGTGCACTCAATCCTATAGCTGGCTAACTATATCCGATTTCATTTGCAAAACACTTTACACAACATCACTTGCCAATACAATCCACATTTAATGCATACCTCACTCTTTTTCCAAAGCATTCACAATAAGCCATATTCCAAGCATTAAACTATGCTTCAAAAACCATGCATAAACACATGCATACAAGGATCACTTACCTAGTGCATCCTTAAAGCATATGGAATCATCAACCACATTTTATAAACTCAAATCATGCTTTAAAACAGTACGTAAACACAATTAAAAATAAGTGCATCCAAAAGCTCATAATAGCATAATCCGAGCGAGAAAATCACTTTACTTACTTCTGAACTTAGGAAAGTGTTTCAAGCTTACACTAAGTTCCCAAAACCTCTTTTAATATGTTTCAAAGCTGGAAATACCATTTCCACTCACCGACTTACGAAACCTCAAATGCCGACGCGAAACTCAAGCTTCCAAGCCTTCAGAACTTCGGCCAAAGCTTTCGAAGAATTCTGCCATGTTTATACCACATAAGAACAGAGAATTAATGCATCTCAATGCACTAAAACCACCAGCAAACACTAAAATCCCGTAGCTCTGCCCAAAGGCACCAAAATACCCATCCAAAACAACCGAAATCACAATCGATTAATCACTAAAATCAGCCCAGCCATCAATCAGCACTTCCAGCACATTTTAACCATAAATCAACATTCAAAACCAACCTAATATCATCCTTATACATTCAGCAACTCAGATCTCACATAAAATCCCAAAAACCAAACCATAAACACCTTTAAAATCAAAGATCTCAAGTATTTCGGGATTAATATGATCAAGACTCTTTTTCAACATCGTAAACCTTCCAAAATTTGATTAGAAACCATCCCGAATAAATAAAATTAAAACAACTCCGAAAATCAAACTAAATTATCTATTTTACAAGATTTCACCATTTTATCAAAACTACAATAAAACTTCAATCAACAAGATAAATCAAGAGTCAAATAACTTTGGAATTTCATTAAAAAACTTTGATTAGAGGGTTAGCAGGAAAATTATTTCCAATCCTTGCTTCTCTTCTAATTTGGAAAGTTTTGCTTTTAAGAATCTTGAAGAGATTTGAGATAAATCACAAGAGAAAAGTTGAAAATCATGAAAGAAAATATAAGTGGAGGAATTCTGGAAAATGAGAGAAATCAGAGTGTGTCTGGCTGAAGTGAAATGGAGAAAATGAAAATGAACGTCAAATTTGTTTAACCAACATAACCACCTTTTATTAAATTAATAAAAAACATGTAACGCCCTGGTTTTGGGCCTAGATGATTTAGACATCGGATCGGATTGGTTGGAAACAGTTCGAATCGCGTAAGGTGATTTAAAGAAATCAAGGATCGAGATTTGATTAAAATGTGGTAAAAATTGCTAAAATACTCTAAAAATATGTTTAAGAGGTTGGTCAAATCAATTTTTCAAAAAAAGAGATTCGGAAGTGGTACATTTTGGGTAGTAACCAAATTGTAAAGTTTCAAAACTATGGAAAAAACAATTTTTAAAAGAGAAGCCAAAATCTTAGAATCTTTAGGGAGCTTTATGGCAATTTAGCCATTCCTTAATATGACATGTGTTTAAAATGGTTTTAATTAAATAATTTTAAATTGGCTTTTATTTTATTTAATTAATTAGGTAGTTAATTAGTGATATTCCATCATGTAACTACTTTTCTCTTCTCATTTTCAGCTAAACACAATTCTAACTCATTTCCTCACGAATTCTTTTCTCTCAAACACTCTCACAATATTTCCTAAACAATATTCAAGAATCCTTTCAAGTTCTTCAAGTTTTGTGAAGCAAAAACTTGTCATTCATTGAGAAAAGCAAGGATTAGAGGTAAATCTCGTTCTCAACATCTAATCAAGGTTCTTTATTGAAATTCCCAAGATCTTTGGCTTCTAATTAATGTTTTTGGTTGTGTTTTCATTATAGTTTTGATTTGAGATCAAAATCTTGTAAAAATATGATTGAAATCTTGATTTCGGATTTATTTTGTTAAGCTCTGTTTTGGATTGATTTTAATGGAGTTTCAAGTTGGTTATTATGTTGAAATGAGGTTTTGATAATATATGTCCCGAAATCCCTTAGTTTCTTGATAGTTTTAAGTGAGTTTTTAAGGTGAAATGGTAGAATTATGCTTGCTGGAGGTATAAGGATCGATTTAGGTTGTTTTTAGATGTGTTTTGATGTTATAAATGATTGAAAGTGAAGTATGTTGGCTGGGCATTGTTTAGGAAGCATTCGATTGAGTTTTCGGTTGTTTCGAATGGGTAAATTGGTGTAGTTTGGGTGAGCTACGAGTTTGTATTAGTTGCTTGTGTTGAAATGCATTTTAATGCATTTAGATCTCTATTTCGATGATGTGAAAACAGAGAATCTTGATCCGGGAGCAAACGAGATGTTTTTGGAGGCTCCGAAAGAGTAATTTTCCTGTCGGCGAGCAAGGCTTCGTGTATCGGTGAGTGGAAATGGATTTTCCAGCTTGTAATGGTTTGAGCGTGGTCCTGGGAGCTTAGTGTAAGTTTAAAACACTTAGCTAAGCTTAAGAGTAAGTGGATCGAAAGTCTCTCTCGGAAATGTGCTATGTTTTGTTGAAAATACACTTGAGTTGAATGTGATTTATTATTGTTTTAAAGAATGATTTAGAGCATTGAGGTTGCTGGTTTTAATGTCGTTTTGTTAAGGATGCACATGGTAAGTGATCCTTGGATTTATGTGATTTGTACATATGATATTAAGCATGTTTATGTTTGTGGAAATGGCATTATGTTTATGCTTGTAGAATAACGGAATATTGTTTTTAAATGATTGTATTGGCAAGTGATGAAAATGATTTTTGGTTACTTTATTCGGATATAGTTAGGCGGCTATAAGATTGGGTGCACCATGAATAAAGTCGCATTTGATGTCGAGGGGTTGTGATTGTATCGTATACTCCATCCATGTACCCTAACGATTGAGGTTAAGATCATAACGGTGAATGTTAATTATGTGTGTATATCTTGTTTTATGCGTCCAATGCTCTTGTTAGTGAAATTATACAACTACCGATGAGTGGTGTTGAGGGGTTGGGATTGTTCCGTTATACTCCACCATGGGTGTCACAACGATGGAGGGTTGCTCTCATGTGTGAGCCTTGTGTAGTCCGGTAGTGTGTATGAAGCGTGTGGAACAACGCATGTAATCCGCGTATCCGATTGTGTCTTTTATGTTGGTTTTTGTATCATTGAGAATGGATCACTTGCAAGCCAATATAATGTTGTTGATTAATGGTTTAAGCATGAGATGCTTGAGGTTTATGCTAGAGTGCATGTGATGCTTGGTTTAAGCATGAGCAAAAGATCAATTGTTGTTTTTATAATGATGTTAAAAGCATGTGGTTGGAAAAGTGCATTGATTCTTAGGAGAGCATGTTTTTAAGAAAGGCATTAGTTCACAATGGATGATACATTGGTTTTATGAAATGCATTGATGAATGTTGTTTTAATGATCCTCACTAAGTTTTATGCTTACGCTCATTTGTTTCATCAATGCAAAAAATTGAGCATTTGAGGCAGCCCGATAGCAAGTGGAATCCAAGCTTTTGATTACGCAAAGTATGTAGTTTCATCTTGGTGTAATAAGAGGCAATGGGAGGGATTTCTACTCTTGTTAGTATTCGGTGATGTTAAACACTTAAGCATGTTTAGTTTGCTTATTTTGGTTTATAAATGGTCTTTGAGGATTGATTTGTGCCTAAATGTGGTTTTTAGCCTTGTATGGTTTTGAAGACTATGAAGCATGCCTATAGTTCTAATGCTTGCATGAATGATGCTATGTTTTAGCTTGTGCTTCTTGATTGTGGTCTCTGATGTGTATGCAAGTTGTATGTGGGTTGTAACATGTGTGGGAATGCTTTCGGATGTGGAAAGTTGTATAAAACCAGCAAAATCTGATGTTGCAGGGCAGGACGTTTCGAAACGCCCTCATCCGTATTGAAACAATGGCTTGTATTGGCCAGGGGGTTTCCGAACAGGTGCGATCGTTCCGGAACATTTTGCTACTGTGAAGCCTGATTTCGAAACTGGTTTTAGAACGCACTCGCGTATCGAAACAGTCAACATTGTCTCGAAACAGCTGTTCTAATACGGGGTACAACGTTTCGGAACAGGTGACCGTTGAACATTGATTTTGAGTTGCTCCAGGTTTATCTTTCTTGCAATGTGACCCCTGAATGTTCGTATGTTTAATTAACTGAGTTTGGATGTACCGTTTGAGATGAGTTTTGACATGCTAGCATGTTACATGATTAATTTTTGTTTGGTAACTCTAAAATCTGTTTAGTCCTCATAATTCTAGAAATTTACGGTTTAGTCCCTAAAAGTCAAATGTATGCAATTGAACCCTTAACGAACTCTGATTGCTACATCGTTTTCTCCTATGTGTCATGTTATTCACATAGGTTAATATTGTGCATCTAGAATGGATAAAAGGGAAAAAAAGGGTCGTTAATCGGGCTTGACTTTTACGAGTTGACTTTGGTTTATCCCCGTGTAATCTTCTTAGTTTTGGTCAGGCATCTAGACTGGGCTAAGGGGGTTACATTTGTTGGTATTAGAGCCATGTTACGAAAGAATTGGGGATGTTGGTATGTTAAATTGGTATATATTGATGTATGTTGATTGAAAAGCATGATTTTGGGTGAATATTGGAGCTTATGCTATGCTTGATTTATGTGAATTGCATGTGAGATGAATATGATTGTTTGTTGATGATGCGATGTTGATATGTGTTGATTTTGAATGATGGAAAGCACGATGAGCATGATTTGTCATTGTATGATATGTTATGTTTGAGGGAAATCGGGATGCTCATTGCCTTATTACACTAATTCAATGTTTTTGTGAACTTGGATACTTGCTTGAGGCTGGCCTAAATGGTTTGTTTTGTTTTATTGTTATGCCTTGTTAAAAATAGAACTATAGGACTGAGGAGAGAGGTAAGGTTAAACACGATGGTGCATGCGGCTGAGCAGGGCGACCAGGGTGAGCAAGGGGCTGATGTCCCTCCTAGTGGATATTTACCTCCTCCGCAACCACCTAGAGGCGGGGAGCAGGAACAACAAGGACATGTTGGTTCGAGTTTGGGTGATCTAATGCCGTTGGTACAGGCGATCACCAGGGCGTTTCAAGCTGTAATAGTCAGAGCACATGTACAGGCCCCTGCAGCTGGGCAGGCGGGTTTACCTTTGGAGAGGTTGAGAAGCCTAAGAGCTTTTGAGTTCTTTGGTATGTCTCTTGAGGCATCTGAAGCCTGGTTAGCAAGCACGATCCGTATTATGGATCAAATGGGATGCAACGATGTGTGCAAGTTGGGATGCACAGTTTCTTTGCTGCAAGGCGATGCCTATAGCTGGTGGACGACTACCACCGCTGGAATGGAACCCAATGAAGAGGATTGGGAGTATTTCAAGGGTGCCTTCATGAGGAAGTATATGTGGGTGAGATACTTGGACGAGAAGAAATGCGAGTTCATGTCGCTAGTTTAGAGCAACCTTTCTGTGGCTGAGTATGAGGTCCAGTTCGTACGTCTGAGCTAGTATGCCCCTGAGCTGAGACCTAGTGAGAGGCATCGATGTGATCTCTATTAGTACGATTTGGTACAAGAATTCAAGACATACATGTTAGCTACAAATTACACCGATTTTGATGTGTTGGTGTGTCAAGCTAAAGATATTGAACAAAACTTGGGTTTGGCATCCCGAAGAGTTGGTTTTAGCTCTAGGAAGAGAGCATCCGAGTCTAGTTCCGGAGGTGGACGGAACAAAAAGGGACGAGATAAGAGATATCTGATTGTTAGGCGAGGCATTGCTGGACATGGTGCACCGGCTCAGAGAGATTGGATGAGGCTAGATTGTCCTCGAGCGGCTAGGGAGGTTCAGGCTCCTGTGGTGGTAACAGGGAACTCGTGCTGGAACTGTGGTTCAGCGGATCACTTGAGGCGAGAGTATCATTTGTTGGCTGGTGGAGGCCAAGGAAGTGCACATGTTGTGGCTGCACCTCAGAGAGGTCATGGGCGCGGTCGAGGGAACTTTTAGAGGAGGGACGAGAGCCAGAGAGGTGTTGCTCATATGGTGGCAGTTCGGTCTAAGGGAGGCGGTCATGCGAGGGTTTATACTCAGCGCAAGGAGTGCAATGATACCGATGTCATCGCATGTACCTTTGCTCTTCAGTCTTTATCATTGTTGGCTTTGATTGATTCTGGATTTACGTATTCTTATATCTTGAGTGAGCATGTGCATTTTCTTGATATACATGTTGAGTTTCTCGGAGTAGGAATGCAAGTGACTAGTTCTTTTGGTGAGACTGTAGTCACTAGGAAGTTATATAGGAGATGCCCTTTATCTGTGCAAGGTCATGTTTTTCCGGTGGATTTAATGGAGATACCCTTCTACTGTTTCAATGTGATTCTTGGTATGGATTGGTTGACTGAGCATAGAGCGATGGTTGACTTTGGTGTCAAGCGGGTCACCTTAAAGTTGGTCGATGATTTTGAAGTGGTCATTGTAGGCGAGAATGTGAAATTCTTGCCGAATGTGGTTTGGGCTTTGGAAGCAAGTAGCATGCTGAGGATGGGTTGTGAGGCTTATCTTGCCTATGTAATGAATCCTGGCACAAAGGATGTATGTCTGCAGGACATTATAATTGTTCGCAATTTTCTGGGTGTCTTTCCGGAAGAATTACTTGGGTTGCCACCAAACAGGGAAGTTGAGTTTGGTATCGAGTTGTATGAGAATACGACTCCGGTGTCCATTTCTCCTTATCGTATGGCACCTAAATAGTTGAAGGAGATGAAAACGAAACTGCAGGAGTTGTTAGATTGAGGGTTCATCCGGCCGAGGGTATCACCTTGGGGTGCACCGGTCTTGTTTGTAAAGAAGAAAGATGGGACAATGCGGATGTGTATAGATTATTGACAATTGAACAAGTTGACAATTAAGAATAAGTATCCCTTGCCTAGTATTGATGATCTCTTTGATCTATTTCGAGGAGCATCGGTGTTTTCTAAGATAGACTTGAGATCAGGATATTACCAGTTGAAGGTGAAAGATGTATATGTACCTAAGACAACTTTTCGGATAAGGTAAGGGCATTACGAGTTCTTGGTGATGTCGTTTGGTTTGTCCAACGCACCTACTGCTTTCATTGACATGGTGAACCGTGTATTCCATGAATTCTTGGATCAGTTTATGGTGGTGTTCATCAATGATATCCTTGTGTATTGTCGTACCGAGGAGGATCATGATAGACACTTGAGAATTGTTTTGCAAGCGTTGTTGGAGAACCAGTTGTATGCCAAGCTAAGTAAGTGTAAGTTTTGGATTAAGGAGGTGGTCTTCCTAGGGCATGTTGTATCAGCCGAGGGTATTCGCCTTGATCTGCACAAGGTAGAGGCCGTGATGAGTTGAAAGGTGCCTAAGTCACTGAAAGAGGTACGAAGTTTCCTTGGTTTAGCTGGGTACTACCGTAGGTTTGTCGAGGGTTTCTCGAAGGTTGTTGCACCTTTGACCAAGTTGTTGCAAAAGAATGTTCGTTTTGAGTGGACAGATGTGAGGCAACAAGCTTTTGAGAAGCTGAAGGAAGCTTTGACGCAAGCTCCTCTCCTGATTCAACCTGAGTCTGTGTTGAGTTGTAAGGTGTTCGATTCGTTCAACCAATGTTGCTCACCAAGTGGTGGAGAGGTGGAACTTTGGGTGGATGTGGTAAGGAAGCTAAAAAGATAATTGACACAATAATTTTAGAGTGGTTCAACCTTCTAACCAAGGTCTACATCCACTACCTTAGCTTCCCACTAAGGATTTCCAATCAATCCACTAATGCTTCGTCCCCTTTTCTAGCCTTAGGAGGAAACCCTTATACAACGATCAAGCTTTCTACCCAAAGCCTTGATTAAACCCTCTTTACAAGAGAAAAGAACTATGCAAACTTAAATCTCTCTAATAGATATTTGTTTGCTCAATAATGCACTCGTCCAAAACCTAAAACCTAAAACACTTGAGCTAATTTGACAATTTTGGCTCACTAGTGTTTGTCTATACAAGAATTGACAATTTAAGTACAAAGACACTTTTTGATCATTTGTTGATTGACAATTGAAGCATTAACCATATCTTGATGCTTGAAGGTCCCTTTTATACTCCTTGATGAGTTTATAGTCGTTACTAGCCGTTGGGGTTGATTTGGAGCCGTTGGAGACTTAATTTCCCACCATAAATGCAGTTCTGCAGCTCTCTGTATCGAAACGCTCGAACTCGTTTCGAAACGCCCTTGTTCAAACTAGCCGTTGGAGGCTGAAAAGGTCAGGCTGGTTTCGATACCATCAAGGTGGTTTCGATACCACTAGCCCTGCATCTGGGTTCTGGTTACTGGAAGACCCGTATCGAAACATATCAAAGGTGTATCGATACGAGCCTTGTAAAAATGATATTTTGGCAATTTAAAAAGCATTTTAGACATGTTAAAAACCTATGAAACCATTTCAAACATATTTTCAAGTTGTTTGGACTTTAAATAAGTTTTCAAAATATTCAAACAAGTCCAAAAATATTTTTCAATTATTATATCCAAACATTAGTTCTACAATCTCCCCCTTTTTGATATAATAAAATTAACTTGAAAAATTGTTTGGGATTCTCCCCCTTTAACTTTAAAAATGTGAATAAGAGATTAAAGATATGAAATCAAATAAAGCTCCCCCTTATTCATTTGAAAATTCAAATTTTCAAACCATTTCTCCCCTTTTTTGTTATATCAAAAAGAATTTAAAACATTAGGTTCAAAATAACTATAGAGGAAAAATTTGACAAAAATAAGAATTTTGTTTTAAAATGGCCCCCCTTACTCAAAGCATCATTAAAAATGTTAGTCCAACATATATGATCATCTAGTTGACATAAAAGAAAATAAATCAAATAAAAGTAAAAGCAACTAGATTTTACCACACTTGAACTCAAGGGAGGATGTGAAGCCTTCCTTCTTCAAGTGTTCTTCCTTGTGTGCATGGAGCTCCCCCTCAAAGTTTGACTTGTTGATCACTCTCCATCACACCTAGCAAAAGACAATCAAGTGATTTTTTGGTATCCGAATTGCTTTGGATCCATGAACATTAGTGGCACAAATTTTTGTCCCCTTAGGAATCCATTTTTCAATGTCATCCCTTTTAATTGAAGTGTTAAGTTCTTTTGGGACCCAAACACTTCTAAAACATTTTCCTTTTACAAATCTAGGGGCACTAGATTGTCTTACATAGAAATTTGATTTTCCAAAATGGTTTTTCTTTACTAGCTCTTTGGAAATTAAATCCTTTTCTTCTTGAACTTTTTGATGCAATTTTTGTAAATCAAAACATTTTAGTTCAAACTCCGTGAGTTTTGCTTCAAGATCAATTTTGGTTTTAGAAATCAAATCACTTTGAATTTTCAATTTTGAAATCAATTTATTGTTTTTCAAAATGTGATTTTTAAAGTCTAAAACCAAATCATCGTAGGCATCTTGTAATTCATCAAAAGAGTAAGAACATGAAGTAGATGAATTAGAAGTTACCCTTGAATCTTCTTCGATGGGCATAAGGCAAATGTTGGCTTGTTCATCGTCGGTGGAGTCCTCATCACTCCAAGTAGCCATGTGTGCCTTCTTCTTATGGCTTGAAGTGCTTGCCCTCTCTTTTTTATGGATTCTCGTTCAAGCTCTCTCAAGACTTTCTTCATGAACGGGGCACACTTCTTGAAGAGATGAACTATCTCTTCTTCTTCATCCTCCTCTTCACTTGAATAAACTTGATGGCAAGTGGAAGACTTGAGAGTCATGGCATTGATGTTGATGCCAAGCCCTTTGAGCTTCTTTTCTCCCATAGCTCTAATTTCTTCCCTCTTCTTCTCATCGTCTTTGTTCTTCTTCATAATTTGATGAGTAAGGAGTGACCCCATGAGTTCATCAAGCTTCAAGGTCTTCAAATTCTTTGCTTTGATGATGGCGGTCCTCTTTGAGTCCCAAGACTCGGGAAGTGAGTAGATGAGCTTTCGAACAAGCTTTTCCTCCGGGATGGCTTCTCCATATCCTTTGAGACCCTCGGTGATAGTGGAGAACCTATCAAACATCTTCTCGATGTTCTCTTCCAGATCCATCTTGAAGTTCTCATACTCTAAGGTGAGGAGCCCAATCTTGGTCTCCTTAACTTCATCGGTTCCCTCGTATGTGACTTCAAGCTTGTCCCATACCTCCTTGGCACTCTCACGAGAAGACATCTTCTCATAGATGGTTGGGCCAAATGCACAAAAGAGGATGTGCAATGCTTTGCAATTTAGCTCCATCTTCTTGCGATCGTCGGCACTCCACTCCGCTTTGCTTCGTTGAGTCACGGGCGAACCTTCTTCAACTATGTCCCACAGCTTGTATTCTCTAGACTTGATGAAGAACTTCATCTTTGTCTTCCAATGGGCATAGTGAGTTCCGTCGAAGAAGGGCGGTTTGTCGATGGATTGCGCCATTGAGCCGGTTGTGTGAAATGATGATCGAGCTTGCTGGATCTTCTCAATAGGATGTTAATCCTCTTCGATTGAGCCAAGCTCTGATACCAATTATTGAGTTGTAAGGTGCTCGATTCGTTCAACCGATGTTGCTCACCAAGTGGTGGAGAGGTGGAATTTTGGGTGGATGTGGTAAGGAAGCTAAAAAGATAATTGACACAATAATTTTAGAGTGGTTCAACCTTCTAACTAAGGTCTACATCCACTACATTAGCTTCCCACTAAGGATTTCCAATCAATCCACTATTGATTCGTCCCCTTTTCTAGGCTTAGGAGGAAACCCTTATACACCGATCAAGTTTTCTATCCAAAGCCTTGATCAAACCCTCTTTACAAGAGAAAAGAAATATGCAAACTTAAATCTCTCTAATAGGTTTTTGTTTGCTCAATAATGCACTCACCCAAAACCTAAAACCTAAAACACTTGAGCTAATTTGACAATTTTGGCTCACTAGTGTTTGTCTATACAAGAATTGACAATTTAAGTACAAAGACACTTTTGATCATTTATTGATTGACAATTGAAGCATTAATCATATCTTGATGCTTGAAGGTCCCTTTTATACTCCTTGATGAGTTTATAGTCGTTACTAGCCGTTGGGGTTGATTTGGAGCCGTTGGAGACTTAATTTCCCACCATAAATGCAGTTCTGCAGCTCTCCGTATCGAAACGCTCGAACTCGTTTCGAAACGCCCTTGTTCAAACTAGCCGTTGGAGGCTGAAAAAGTCAGGCTGGTTTCGATACCATCAAGGTGGTTTCGATACCACTAGCCCTGCATCTGGGTTCTGGTTATTGGAAGACCGCGTATCGAAACAGATCAAAGGTGTATCGATATGAGCCTTGTAAAAATGATATTTTGGCCATTTAAAAGCGTTTTAGACATGTTAAAAACCTATGAAACCATTTCAAACATATTTTCAAGTTGTTTGGACTTTAAATAAGTTTTCAAAATATTCAAACAAGTCCAAAAACATTTTTCAATTATTATATCAAAACATTAGTTCTACAGTCTGGTAAGGAATTTGTGGTCTATAGTGATGCGTCCATTGTCGGTTTGGGCTGCGTGTTGATGCAGGAAGGTAAGGTGGTAGCCTATGCATCTAGACAGTTGAAGGTGCATGAGCGTAACTACCTCACTCACGATCTTGAGCTTGCGGATGTTTTGTTTACTCTGAAGATTTGAAGGCATTACCTATGTGGCGAGAAATGTGTTGTGTTCACGGATCATAAGAGCTTGAAGTATCTTATGTCTCAGAAGGAGTTAAATCTTAGGTAACATCGCTGGGTGGAGTTGCTTACGGATTATGATCTGACGATCGAGTATCACCCCGGAAAGGTCAACGTTGTGGTTGATTCTTTGAGCAAGAAAGTGGCCATGGAGTTGAAGGCGATGTTTGCTCGCTTGTGCATATCGCGTGATGGTGGTCTTATCGCTAAATTACAAGTGAAACCATCTCTGATTCAGTTGATCAAAGATAAGCAGTTGTTTGATGATTCTCTTGTTCCTCATGTTCAAGACATTGCGGAGGGTTAGCCTTCGTGTTTCAGTTTTAATGATGACGGTGTTATGTGCTTTGGAAGTTGAATAGTGGTGCCAGATGATGTTGAGTTGAGGCGTACTATTCTGACTGAAGCTCATAGTAGTCCTTTTGCTATGCATCCTGGTAGTACGAAGATGTATCTGGGTTGCCATTGTCACCGTCAAAGAAGAATTTGGTTTGGGTGATTGTTGATCGGCTCACGAAGTGTGCACATTTCCTGTCCGTGCATACTACGTATACCTTGGATAAGTTGGCCAAGCTGTACATTTCTGAGGTTGTGCAGTTGCACGGTGTGCCAAAGTCTATAGTGTTTGATAGGGATCCGAGGTTTACAGCATGATTTTGGGAATGTTTGCATCAAGCCTTGGGTACGCGGTTGAATTTCAGTACTTCCTATCATCCTCAGATGGATAGACAGTCGAAACATGTGATCCAGGTGCTTGAGGACAGGTTGAGATGTTCCGTGATAGATTTGCAAGTTCTTGGGAAAAGCACTTGTCGTTGGTTGAGTTTGCTTACAATAATAGTTACCAGGCAAGTATTCAAATGGCTCCATACGAGGCTTTGTATGGGAGAAGATGTAGAACCCCTCTTTGTTGGGCAGAAGCTGGGCAAAAGTTGATTTTGATGCCAGCTATGTTAAAGGGAACCACTGAGAAGGTGAAGCTCATTTGTGAGCGTTTGAAGGCAGCATCGAATAGGAAAATGTCTTACGCGGACCTAAAGCGTAAAGAGAGTGAGTTCGCGGTTGGCGAACGTGTATTTTTTAAAGTGTCGCCTTGGAAGAAGGTGAAGAGATTTGGGCATAAGGGTAAGCTTAGCCCAAGGTTCATTGGACTTTACGAGGTTGTGGAGCGTATTGGTCTCGTGGCATATCGGTTGAGATTGCCTTCGGAGCTGGAAAAGTACATGATGTGTTTCATGTCTCGATGTTGCAGAGGTACAGATCGGATCCTTCGCATGTGATGCCTGTTGAGGAGACAGAGTTGAATATGGATCTGTCATATGATGAGGAACTAGTGAGGGTTCTGGATGTGAGTAGCAAGGTTCTTCATGGCAAGACGATAGAGCTTGTGAAGGTGTTCTGGCGACACCGAGGAGTTAAGGAGGCCACGTGGGAAAGCAAGGCGGACATGTTGAAGCAGTTTCCGCACCTTTTTCCTTCAGGTAAAAATTTTGAGGACGAAATTTCCTAAGTGGGGGAGAGTTGTAACGCCCTGGTTTTGGGCCTAGATGTTTTAGACATTGGACCGGACCAATTGGAAAAGGTTCGAATCGTATAAGGTGATTTAAGGAAATCAAGGATCGGGATAGGATAAAAATGTGGTAAAATTGCTAAAATCCTCTAAAAATATGTTTAAGAGGTTGGTCAAATCAATTTTTCAAAAAGAGAATCGGAAGTGGTACATTTTTGGTAGTGACCAAATTGTAAAGTTTCAAAACTGTGGAACATGCAATTTTTAAAGGAGAAGCCAGAATCTTAGAATCTTTAGGGAGCTTTATGGAAATTTAGCTTTTCCTTAATATGACATGTGTTTAAAATGGTTTTTAATTAAATAATTTTTAATTGGCTTTTATTTTATTTAATTAATTAAGTAGTTAATTAGTGAGATTCCATCACGTAACTACCTTTCTCTTCTCATTTTCACCCAAACACAATTCTAACTCATTTTCTCCAGAATTCTTTTCTCCCAAACAGTCTCCCAATATTTCCTAAAGAATTTTCAAGAATCCTTTCAAGTTCTTCAAGTTTTGTGAAGCAAAACTTGTCATTCATTGAGCAAAGCAAGGATTGGAGGTAAAACACGTTCTCAACCTCTAATCAAGGTTCTTTATTGAAATTCCCAAGATATTTGGCTTCTAATTAATGTTTTTGGTTGAGTTTTCATTATAGTTTTGATTTGAGATTAAAATCTTGTAAAAATATGATTGAAATCTTGATTTTCGGATTTGTTTTGTTAAGGTATGTTTTGGATTGATTTTAATTGAGTTTCAAGTTGGTTATTATGTTGAAATGAGGTTTTGATAATATAGGTCCCGAAATCTTTGAGATCCTTGAGTTTCTTGATAGTTTTAAGTGAGTTTTTTAGGTGAAATGGTGGAATTATGCTTGTTGGAGGTAAAAGGATGGGTTGAGGTTGTTTTTAGATGTGTTTTGATGTTATAAATGGTTGAAAGTGAAGTATGTTAGCTGGGCATTGTTTAGGAAGCAATCGATTGAGTTTTCGGTTGTTTCGAATGGGTAAATTGGTGTAGTTTGGGTGAGCTGCGATTTTTTGTTAGTTTTTGGTGTTGAAATGTATTTTAATGCATTTATATCTTTGTTTTGATGATGTGAAAACAGGGGATCTTGATCCGGGAGCAAATGAGACGTTTTTAGAGGCTTTGGAAGAGTAATTTTCGTGTCAGCGAGCAAGGCTTCACGTATCAGTGAGTGGAAATGGATTCTCCAGCTTGTAACGCTTTGAGCGTGGTCTTGGGAGCTTAGTGTAAGTTTGAAACACTTAGCTAAGCTCAAGAGTAAGTGGTTCGAAAGTCTCTCTCGGAAATGTGCTATGTTTTGTTGAAAATACACTTGAGTTGAATGTGATTATTATTGTTTTAAAGCATGATTTAGAGCATTGAGGTTGCTAGTTTTAATGGCATTTTGTTAAGGATGCACATGGTAAGTGATCCTTGGATTTATGTGATTTGTACATATGATATTAAGCATGTTTATGCTTGTGGAAATGGCATTATGTTTATGCTTGTAGAACAGTGGAATATTGTTGTTAAATGATTATATTGGCAAGTGATGAAAATAGTTTTTGGTTACTTTAATCGGATATAGTTAGTGTAACACCCTGGTTTTGGGCTTAGATGTTTTAGACATCGGATCGGACCGGCCGAGAATGGTTCGAATCGCGTAAGGTGATTTAAGGAAAACAAGGATCGGGAGAGGATAAAATTATGATAAAAATTGCTAAAATCCTCTGAAAATATGTTTAAGAGGTTGGTCAAATCAATTTTACAAAAAGGGTTTTGGAAAATGGACATTTTGAGTAGTGACCAAATTGTAAAGTTTTAAAACTGTGGAAAATGCTATTTTCAAGAAGAGAGTCAAAATCTTAGAATCTTTAAGGCGCTTTTGTACAATTTAGCCTTCCTTCAATTTCACGTTTGTTTTTAAAGGGTTTTAATAAAAGAATTAAAATGGTTTTAATTAAATATTAAAAATGAGAAATTAGAGAGGTTTTAATCACATAACTACTTTTCCCTCTCTCATTTCAGCCAAACACATTTGTCTGACAACTTTTCATCAGATTTCCTTTCTCTCAAATTCCTCTTTTCTTCTCTAAACTCTTTTTCAAAGATTCACTTCTTTTTCTTCAAGATTTTTGGAAGGAAAATTTGCCAAATTGTCAAGGGAGCAAGGATTGGAGGTAAATCTTGTTCTTAACCTTCAATCTAGGCTCTTTATTGAAATTCCCAAGATTATTGACTCTCATTTATGATTTTTAACTGAATTTTGATTATAGTTTTGAATTAAGAGCAAAATCTTGCAAAATTGGGATGTGATTATTGATTTTCAAACTTGATGAGTTGAGCTCTGTTTTGTGTTGATTTTAATTGAGTTCTAAGTATTTATATGTCAAAATGATGTGTTGATAACAAAGATCCCAAAATCCTTGATATCCTTAAGGTATAAGGTTGGGTTAGGATGTTTGTTAGATGTGTTTTGATGTTTTTAATGCTTTGGAAGTGATGTATGTTGGTCGGGCTTGGTTTAGGAAGCAATCGATTGAGTTTTCGGTTGCTTTGGATGAGTATTTTGGTGTTGTTTGGGTGAGCAACTAGTTTTTGAATTGTTTCTGGTGTTAGAATGCATTTTAATGCATTTAGATCTATGTTTTGATGATCTGAAAATAGGAGATCTTGATCCGGAAGCAAACGATGTGATTTTGGAGGCTCCTGCGGTGTAATTTCCGTGTCGGCGAACAAGGCTTCGCGTATCGGTGAGTGGAATTGCAATTTCTTGCTTTGTAATGCTTTGAGCGTGATCTTGGGAGCTTAGTGTAAGTTTGACACACTTAACTAAGCTCAAGTGTAAGTGTTTCGATAATCACTCTCTCAGAAATGTGCTATGTTTGACGAAATTGCACTTGAAGTAAGAGTGGATTTGTTTACTGTTTTTAAGCATGTTTAAGCATGGTTTAATGCTGGATTTTAATGTCATTATGTTAAGGATGCACTAGGTAAGTGATCCTTAGTTTGCATGTGTTGAATGCATATGATATTAAGCATGTGATGCTTGTGGAAATGGCATTGTGGTTATGCTTGTAAAGCAGTGGATTAATGTGGTTAAATGATTATATTGGCAAGTGATGAAAATGGTTTTTGGTTACTTTAATCGGATATAATTAGCCGGCTATAGGATTGGGTGCACCGTGAATAAAGTCGCCTTGGATGTCGAGGGGTTGTGATTGTGTCGTAATCTCCATCCAAGTACCCTAACGATTGAGGTTAAGATCACAACGGTGAATGGTTAGTCTCGTGTGTGAGTCTTGTGTATGTGTCCTATACTATCGTTAGTGGAATTATACAACTACCGAAGAGTGATGTTGAGGGGTTGTGATTGTGCCATTAATCTCCATCACGGGTGTTGAGGGGTTGTGATTGTGCCATTAATCTCCACCTTGTGTAGTCCGGTAGTTTGTATGATGCGTGAGGGACAATGCTTGTAATCTGCGTATCTGATTGTGTCTTGTGTTGAAATGGTTTATGGATTATCACTTGTGAGCCAATATAATGTAAATGTATAATGTGAAGCATGAGATGCTTGTAAATGATGCAAGAATGCATGAGATGCTTGTTAAAGCATGAGCAATGGTTTAATTGTTGTTTTTAAAGTGATGCATATGAGCTTATGTTTATTAAATGCATTGTTGTCTTGAGAAGACATGGTTTATGAAAAGTATGTGATAAAAGTGGTGGTTTTACAAATTATGTTTAAAACATTGATGAATGTGGTTTAGCGATCCTAAGTAAGCTATATGCTTACGCTCATTTGTTTCCTCAATGCAGAGAATTGATCATTTCAAGGCAGCCCAAGAGCAAGAGGAATCAAAGGCTTGTTAAAGAGATGTATGCGGTTCACTCTTAGTGTAATAAGTGGCAATGGGTGGGACTTTTACTTTCTGATTTTGATTGGAGATGTTGGTTGTTATAAGCATGTTTAGTTTCTGGTTGTGGACTTGTATTTGGCCTTTATATGGTCCTATGGCTTGGTTGTGGTGTTTTACCCTTTTGATAGCTTTATGTTTCAATCATGCTAGAATAGCTAAATGCCATCATGATATGAAGTGGTTGATGAGTATGATTTGTTGTTTGATGGTGTCTAAAAGTTTATTAGATAGAGTATGTCTTGTATGCATGATTCGAGCTAGTTTGAGTGTGTTTTGGTATGTTTAAATGATGTTAGTTGAAGCCAATCTAGTATGTGTATCGATACACGGGGAAACGTATCGATACGCTAAGGCAAAATGAGGCAAATCTGTACAAGGGTATCGAAACGGATTGCCCGCGTATCGATACGCCTAGGCCAAGTTTGAAGGTCGTATCGGTACGCTTGAATCTTCTTTAGCTATTGTCTTCCCGCGTATCAATACAAGGCCAAGTGTATCGATATGGGTAGTTAAATTTCAGTTAAAAGTATCTTTTAAGGTTTTGAAATGTTGCATTTTGGTCCCTGAATAATGTGAGTGCAATTGAATGTGTTTGGATGATTCGTTTGAGCTGAATTTTGATATGTTGGCATGTTACATGACTAATTGAGGATTGGTAACTTTAAAATCCTGAAAGTTCCTTTATTTTATGGTATTTACAGTTTAGTCCTTAAAAGTCAAATGTATGCAATTGAACCCTTAATCGAACCCCGATCGTTGTGCCGTATTCACCTAATCGCTTTGTTGATCTTATAGGTTATTAATATGCATCTAGAGAAGATAAAAAGAAAAAAAAGGGTCGTAAATCAAGGTTGCCTTTAAGGTTGAATTTGGTTTTCCCCGTGTAATCTTCGTAGTCCGGGTTAAACGTCTAGACTGGGCTAAGGGGATTACATTTAGCCGGCTATAGGAATGGGTGCATCGTGAATAAAGTCGCCATGGATTAGAGGGGTTGTGATTGTACCGTATACTCCATCCAAGTACCCTAACGATTGAGGTTAAGATCACAATGGTGAATGTTAATTTCGTGTGTGGATCTTGTGTTATGTGTCACGTGCTCTCGTTAGTAGAATTATACAACTACCGATGAGTGGTGTTGAGGGGTTGTGATTGTACCTTTATACTCCACCACGGGTGTCACAACGATAGAGGGTTGCTCTCGTGTGTGAGCCTTGTGTATTCCGATAGTGTGTATGAAGCGTGTGGGACAATGCTTGTAATCTGCGTATCCGATTGTGTCTTTCATGTTGGTTTTGGTATCATTGAGAATGGATCACTTGTAAGCCAATATAATGTTGTTGATTAATGGTTTAAGCATGAGATGCTTGAGTTTTATGCTAGAATGCATATGATGCTTGGTTTAAGCATGAGCAAAAGATCAATTGTTGTTTTTATAATGATGTTAAAAGCATGTGGTTGGAAAAGTGCATTGATGATCAGTAGAGCATGTTTTTAAGAAAGGCATGAGTTCACAGTGGATGATACAATGGTTTAATGAAATGCATTAATGAATGTTGTTTTAGCGATCCTCACTAAGCTTTATACTTACGCTCATTTGATTCATTAATGCATAAATTCGAGCATTTGAGGCAGCCCGATAGAAAGTGGAATCCAAGCTTTTGATTACGCAAAGTATGTAGTTTCGTCTTGGTGTAATAAGGGGCAATGGGAGGGATTTCTACACTTGTTAGTATTTGGTGATATTAAACACCTTAAGCATGTTTGGTTTGCTTATTTTCGTTTGTAAATGACCTTTGAGGATTTATTTGTGCCTAAATGTGGTTTTAGCCTTGTATGGTTTTGAAGACTAGGAAGTATGCCTATAGTTCTAATGCTTGCATGAATGATGCTATTTTTTAACTTGTGCTTATTGATTGTGGTCTCTGATGTGTATGCAAGTTGTATGTGGATTGTAACATGTGTGGGAATGCTTTCGCGTGTGGAAAGTTGTATAAAACCAGCAAAATCTGATGTTGCAGGGCAGGACATTTCGGAACGCCCTCATCTGTATCGAAATGATGCTTGTATTGGCCAGAGGGTTTCGGAACGGGTGCAATCATTCCGAAACATTTTACTACTGTGAATCCTGGTTTCGAAGCTGATTTCAGAATGCACCCGCATATCGAAACGGTCATTCTGATACTGGGTACAACATTCCGGAACAGGTGACCGTTGAACATTGATTTTGAATTGCTCTAGGTTTATCTTTCTTGCAATGTGACCCTTGAATGTTCGTATGTTTAATTAACTGAGTTTGGATGTACCGTTTGATATGAGTTTTGACATATTGGCATGTTACATGATTAATTTTGGTTTGGTAACTCTAAAATCTAGTTAGTCCTTTTTAAATCTGCCCTTAAGTTTTCAAAACAATCCTTACATTGGTATACATTTTTAAACATATCAAAACAGTCCACTATGCTTCATGTAACTACAAAACAGGGCAGCTTATACTTACAAAAGGGTCCATCCCTTGATTTCTTTTCAATCCAAACAGTCCACTAATTTCCTAGAAGTTAAAAACAGTCGCAACCATTTACTACATACTCAAAACAGTTGTAATTCATATATGTTCTTATTTATACATGTTCAAACAATCTATCAATTGTCTTACATATACAAAACAGGCATTTGCAATTATACACATCCTTATATATCAAAAACACTCCCCAAACATTACTTTACTTCTACAAAACAGTCCCAATGATTTTGTTTTTACATTGCATAACAATTTGCATATAAAAAGCCCCTAAATTTGATCATAAGGCAGTCCAATTGATCCTATTAAACGACATGATCACTATTCCATTTCAAGCTTAATTGAACACTTAACAATTATCAATTGAATGCTAAACTCTCATCACATGCAAATCACAACCGAGCAGTTTACTACCTTAATTATGTCACATAACACATAGCATGGATTAATCATTCAAAACTCATTCAAAACATATTGCATGAGAGGATACATTCGAATTAAATTCTTAAAATTAGAAAGAATAATGAGCTTGCTTACTTACTTCCTTGAGACTCACGGTCAAAGATTTAAAAGCTTTAACCAACTAAGATAAATCTTCAATTTCGATGGAAGATTTCCAACTCTCTCTCTTTCTCACTTAACATCTATGAATCTATGCTTCTAGGGAGAATGAAGGAGATGATACTTAATTATTTTCTGCCCCACCCAAACCTCTCTCCACTCCCCCACATGTCTAAATTCCCACATCGACATGTGTATGAACCGTAAGGCAAAATCTTTTTAGCATGCAAACTTAATATTTCTCATGTGTTTCATGTTAGTACATTAGGAAATTGCCACCCCTTCCTTTCCTTCTTTCAAATTGGTCATAGGCTTCTTAATTAAATCTAAATTTAAAAGAAAAAACAATTCAATTTGCATACAAATTTGGTAACATTCTTCTAAGCCAATTTCGGGGTATTACAATTCTCCCTCCTTTAAAAGAAATTTGTCCTCGAATTTCTTTTGAACTAAAATGTTGAGTCTATTGTTTTATACAGAATTATTACTAACAAAAAGAAGACCAAATCGTGTTAGTTGCAATTCATAGATTTTGAATAAAATTCTAACTCCTATGTGGCATATGCAGAATGCAAACATACAATAAGCTTTGGTTTAGTCCATAACCGACTAAACTCTAGCTCTGATACCAATTTTTAACATCCTCACTTGGTCCGGAAGGAAACCGAGATCGAGGTTGTTACTAGAACAAACCATTGATATAAAAAGCAAAATTCGTAACAAACTTGATCATTCAAGCATGCTAGAGAGGTTAATGACCATTCTTAAACCTTTTAGGGACTAGCTTTTTATTCTCTCATTTCTTTTTATAAATATATTCGATCATTAAACATACATAATTCATTAAGGCTTTTATTTCCTTAAGATTCTTCGACTTTTATTATGTTGCATACATTAGAGGTCAAGTGTTTACCGATTATTGTATCCATTCACTCAAGACATGGTACGGTATAGGCTAAACAAACAATAAATAAAACATCATATAAATCAATATCCCAAAGCAATTGAACATGCATGAGCACAAATCTATATACACTAACTAGCTAACAAGCATCTCTTACAATCACAAACTTTTTGAACCCATTTTTTTAGTCTTCTTCAAATCATTTAGAAATCCCATTTATTTATTCATGATCTTAACATATTCATTACCAAATACGCTAGTCCAACTTTAGCTATTCATTTAGATTCAAGCTAAGTTCCCTTTAATATTCAAATACCCCAGTTTACTTAAGCTTGAAAGTAAGTCAAGTGCTTAAGTTCATATAATTTTCAACCAAAGTATTTATAACATATTACCATTCTATTAATGTAACGAATTCAAATTACACAATATGTATTTATAGAAAAAGTTGTATCATAGTTATTCTTATTTAACATACAAGCAACAAATTTCTTTAGCTAGTTTAGTGTTTTATTCACAAGAAATCTATTTAACAACCGAGATAGTCAAATAAATTTAATTCATTTGCATATCTTTTGTTTAAAGTATCCATAATACTACTATTTCATGACAAAATTGAGGTATACTTTATATTTCGATTTATACAACGAAATGTAGCTTAACTTAACAAGAAACTATTCGACTAACATAATAAACAAAGATTAACCAACAAGCTATCAAAAATCATAATAGACCATTTACATTCCAAAATCCATAAAACAAACAATAACAATGTAAGTTATAGCTATGCTAATACAAATGCAGTATGCCACCATTCTAGGAGTTCCGATATAAAACTTAGACAACTTACAAGGTCTTTATAGTGTACCTTTAAATCTTTCAACACGGTCAACCCAAGAAGAAATCATATAATCTACATATGCATGGAAATGAATGCATTAGGCTGATATAGCCTAAGTGAGGTAGTGATTTTGAAATAACAATGCTTGATGCCTGTGGTATTGAGGAAAATCAAAGAATACAAACATAAATTAACAATAGATAATTATGATTTAATAATAACTTTATCAAGGCCTTAATATTTATTGAAAGCTTTACCGGAGTTTTTATTCTTTCAAGCTTGGTCATCTTTTTCAATGTTTAAAACTAGGTTCTTTCGAATTTTCTTATCAAGCTTGTCATAGTTTATAACAAAACTTATCCGAATTCATAACATTTCTTATCAGAGTTTGATTACAAATATTAGTATCAAAGTTCAAATCTTTTAAGTCATTTACCTTGGATCACATTTGGACATATGTGTCATTGGTTTAAGATTCACTTAGCTCAAAGCACAAAGAAATGGCTAGTGTATGGCATAACAGACCTAGCTTTTCTTCTGTATCCAACCAATTGTCGCCAGTCTCCTTACCAACTCCCCTACCTCCTATTGTTGCCAATATATCACATATACAGGGCCATCACCCTTGAGCCGTAGCTCGTGGACTGTAGTCCCGAAATATACCTTGTATTGTGCCAAAGTGTTCAAGGGCTTCCATTGAATAGGCAGCTTAGATATTTTATGCTTTAAAGTTAGGAGGGTATCTTATGACACAAGTAATCTTACTTATTTCTTTTCTTAGTATCTTATAAGATAAGATGAGCTCTTAGCCCCTTAGAGTATATGAATTCCTATAGCTTTAAGGTTCAACTTTGTTTCTTTTTTGTTATGCTTTCAAGGATTAAAGTTTAATACCTAAGAAAAGTAAAGGTTATATATGCACAGAAGTGTTTCAACTCAACAAGTAGTAAGCATCATAATATAACATGCCATGCATTCATGATGCATATTTGATGCACACCTTATTCATGAAACTCCAATGCCATGAATCTAACTCAATCTCGGATGCTCTATGTGAGCCATGTGAAAAAGGATCATATACAAATACGTTAAAAACATAGAAGGCAAGGATCTTAATGACATCGTGTCATCTGAAACAACAAACTACACTCACCTCTTATCCTAAAGTTAGAGGATACTTGAACCACAATCTCTTCTTTCATTTTCAACTTGCGTCCTTTTCTAATCTCTTTCAACAAAGTGTGTACCTCAAGATAAATAATCATTATTAGGAATTTCTCAACTCAATCTTATATCTAGAGTTCACTACATCAACAGTTCAAGATCACTCAGGTTTCTTAATAAACATAAGACATTCAAAACACTCCAACATATTTGTATATATATACACAAAACAATCCAGTCACATTTAGATTCATTCCAAATTAGTCCATTTTTGTATACATATTTTTAGACTTCAAAACAGTCTACATGTTTTCAATTATACACAAAACAGTCCTAATTATCCATGTTCACAACTATATGTTTTTAATACAGTCCATAAAATTTTTAGTTATCTAAAACAATCCCTAATCACATATACACATCCAAAACAGCCCGCCAAAGTTTATTTAGATACAAAACAGTCCTTACTACACATATATTCACGTATATTCCAACAAAACAGTCCACCAACTTCTAAATCAAAGCAAAACAGTCCCTAATATCCACATTTTCACATAGATATCCTCATAATAGTCCATTAATGTTTAAACTAATGCAAAGCATTTCTAAATATGTATATTTTCAAATTCATATTCACCAATCAGCCCACTAACATTTATTTTAATGCAATTTAGTACTTTAACATACCTAATTTCATTAACAAATTCACAAAACAGTCTACACATTGACATACATACTTATTTTCATCATAACATCCCTCATTATATTATAAATCAACCCATAACTTTTAAAACAGCCCTCTCCTATTTTGACTCATTAAGTCAGCCCCTTAAGCAATTTTAAATCTGCCCTTAAGTTTTAAAAACAATCTTTAGATTAGTATACATGCTTAAATATATCAAAACAGTCCACTATTCTTCATGTAACTACAAAACAGGGCAGCTAACCTCTTATACATATATACATCTAAACACCAATCACTTTATAGCTTCAACATCCCATTATACTTACAAAATAGTCCCTCCCTGGTTTCTTTTCAATCCAAACAGTCCACTAATTTCCTAGAAGTTCAAAACAGTCCCAACCATTTACTACATACTCAAAACAGCCTTAATTCATAAATATTCTTATTTATACATGTTCAAACAATCTATCAATTGTCATACATATACGAAACATAAATTTGTAATTATACACATCCTTATATATCTAAAACAGTCCCACAAACATTTCTTTACTTCTACAAAACAGTCCCAATTATTTTGTTTTTACACTGCATAACAATTTGGATATAAAAAGGCCCTAAATTTGATCATAAGGCAGTCTAATTGATCCTATTAAACCACATGATCATTATTACATTCCAAGCTTAATTGAACACTTAACAATTATCAATTGAATGCTAAACTCTCATCACATGCAAATCACAACCGAGCAGTTTACTATCTTAATTATGTCACATAACACATAACATGGATTAATCATTCAAAACTATTTCGAAACATAATGCATGAGAGGTTACATTTGAATTAAATTCTTAAAATTAGATGGAATAAGGAGTTTGCTTACTTACTTCCTTGAGCCTCACAGTCAAATATTTAAAAGCTTGAACCAACTAAACTAAACCTTCATTTCCATGGAAGATATATAGCTCTTTCTTTCACTTAACATCTATGAATCGGTGCTTCTAAGGAGAATGAAGAGTTGATACTTCATTATTTTCTTCCCCACCCAAAACTCTCTCCACTCCCCATATGTCTAAATTCTCACATTGACATGCGTATGAAGCATAAGGCAAAATCTTTTTAACATGCAAACTTAATATTTCTCATGTTTTTCATGTTAGTACATTTGGAAATTGCCACCCCTTCCTTTCCTTCTTTCAATTTTGTCCTAGGCTTCTTAATTAAATCTAAATTTAAAAGAACAAAACAATTCAATTTGCATACAAATTTGGCAACATTCTTCTAAGCTAATTTCGGGGTATTATAATTCTCCCCCTTAAAATAAATTCGTCATTGAATTTCTCTTGAACTAAAACGTTGAGTCTATTGTTCTTAAACAAAATTCTTACTAACACATAGGAGAACAGATCGTGTTCGTTGCAAGTCACAAATATTGATTAAAATTTTAACTCCTAGGTGGCATATGCAAAATGCAGACAAACAATAAGCTTCGGTTTAGTCCAGAACTGACTAAACTCTAGCTTTGATACCAATTTGTAACACCCTCCACCCAGTCTGGAAGGAAACCGAGATCGAGAATGTTACCAAAACAAACCATAGATATAAAAAGCAGAATTTGTAACAAAATTGATCATTCAAGCATTCTAGACAGGTTAAAGACCATTCTTAAACCTTTTAGGGACTAGGTTTTTATTCTCTCATTTCTTTTTATAAATATATTCAATTATTAAATATACATAATTCTTTAAAACTTTCTAATCTTTGACTTTTATTATGTTGCATATATTAGAGACTAAGTGTTTACCCATTATTGTATCCATTCACTCAAGACATGGTAAGGTATTGGCTAAACAAACAATAAATCAAACATCATATAAATCAATATCTCAAAGCAATTGAACATTCATGAGCACAAATCTATAGACACTGACTAGATAACAAGCATCTCTTAAAATCACAAACATTTTGAACCCATTTTTTTTAGTCTTGTTCGATTCATTTAGAAATCTAATTTATTCATTCATGATCTTAACATATTCATTACTAAATATGTTAGCCCAAGTTTAGCTATTCATTTATATTCAAGCTAAGTTCCCTTTAATATTAAAATACCTCAATTTACTTAAGCTTGAAAGTAACTCAAGTGCTTAAGTTCATATAATGTTCCACCAAATTATTTATAACATATTACCATTTTATTAATGTAACCAATTCAAATTACACAATATGTATTTATAGAAAAAGATGTATCATAGTTATTCTTATTTAACATACAAGCAACTGATTTCTTTGGCTAGTTTAATGTTTTATTCACAAGCAATCTATTTATAAACCAAGATAGTCAAATAAATCTAATTCACTTGCATATCATTTGTTTAAAGTATCCATAATACTACTATTTCATGACAAAATTTGAGACATACCTTATATTTTGATTTATACAACTAAATGTAGCTTAAATTAACAAGCAGCTATTTGACTACCATAATAAACAAAGCTTAACCAATAAGCTATCAAAAAGCATAATAGACCATTTACATTATAGAATCTATAAAACAAACAATAACAACGTAAATCATAACTATGCTAATACAAATGCAGTGTGCCACCATTCTAGGAGTTGTGGTATAAAACTTAGACAACCTACAAGGTCTTTATGGTGTGACTTGAAATCTTTCAACACGGTCAACCCAAGAAGAAATCATATAACCTGCATATGCATGAAAATGAATGCATTAGGCTGATATAGCCTAAGTGGCGTAGTGGTTTTGAAATAACAATGCATGATGCCAGTGGTATTGGGGAAAATCAAAGAATACAACCATAAATTATCAATTGATACTTATGATTTAATAATAACTTATACAAGGCCTTAATATTTATTGAGAGCTTTACCGGAGTTTCTATTCTTTCAAGCTTAGTCAACTTTTTCAATGTTTATAACTAGGTTCTTTTGAATTATCTTATCAAGCTTGTCATAGTTCATAACAGAACTTATCTGAATTCACAACATTTCTTATCAGAGTTTGATTACAAAGCTTAGTATCTGAGTTCAAATCTTTTAAATCATTTTCTTTGGATCACATTTAGACATATGTGTCATTGGTTTAAGATTCACTTAGCTCAAAGCACAAAGCAATGACTAGTGTATAGCATAACAGGCCTAGCTTTTCTTCTCTATCCAATCAATTGTCGTCAATCTCCTTATCATCTTTCATGTTACCTCCTACTGTCACAAATATATCACATATATAAGGTCTTCATCCTTAAGTCGTAGCTCGTGGACCGTAGTCCCGAAATATACCATGTACTATGTCAAAGTGTCCAAGGGCTTCCATTGAATAGGCAACTTAGATGTTTTATGCTTTAAAGTTAGGGGAGTATCTTATGACACAAGTAATCTTACTTGATTCTTTTTTTAGTATCTTATAACATAACATGATCTTTTATCCCCTTAGAGTATATAAATTCCTATAGCTTTAAGGTTCAACTTTGTGTCTTATTTTTTATGCTTTCAAGGATTAAAGTTTAATACCTAAACAAAGCAAAGGTTATATACATAGAAATGCTTCAACTCAACAAGTAGTAAACATCATAATATAACATGTTATCCATTCATGATGCATATGTGATGCACACTTTATTCATGAAACTTCAATGCCATGAATCTAACCCAATCTCAGATGCTCTATGTGAGCCATGTGAAAAAGGATCCTATAAAAATATGTTAAATACATAGAAGGCAAGGATCGGAATGTTATCGTATCCTTCAACAAACTTACTTCCTTTCCTAATATCTCGAAGTTACGGGATACTTGAACCACAATTTCATCTTTCTTTTCCAATTTACTTCTTTTCATGATATCCTTCAACAAAGTGTGTGCCTCAAGATAAATAACCATTATTAGGAATTGCTCAAATCAATCTTATATCTAAAGTTCACTACATCAACCGTTCAAGATCACTCAAGTTTCTTAATCAACTTAAGACATTCAAAACAGTCCAACATATTTGTGTATATATACCCAAAACAATCGAGACACGTTTAGATTCATGCCAAATCAGTCCATTTTATTTGCAGACAAATTTTTAGACTTCAAAACGGTCTATATTCTTTCAATTATACACAAAACAATCCTAATTATTCATGTTCACAATTATATGTTTTTAAAACAGTCCATAACATTTTTAGTCGTCTAAAACAGTCCCTAATCACATATACACATCCAAAACATCCCCCAAAGTTTATTTAGATACAAAACGGTCCTTACTACACATTTATTCACATATATTCCTACAAAACAGTCCACCAACTTCTAAATCAAAGCAAAATAGTCCCTAATATCAACATTTTCACATAGATATCTTCATAACAGTCCATTAATATTTATACTAATGCAAAATAGTTCTAAATATGTATATTTTCACATTCATATTCACCAAGCAGCCCACTAACATTTATTTTAATGCAATTTAGTACTTTAACATACCTAATTTCATTAACAAATTCACAAAACAGATAAACACTGACATACATAGTTAATTTCATCATAACAGCCCTCATGTCTTCATCGATGCACAAAACAGTCCATAAGTCTCTAAAATCGTCCTTATTATATTGTCAATCGACTTGTAACTTGTAAAACAACCCTCCCCTGTTTTGACTCAATGAGTCATCCCCTTAAGCATTTATAAATCTGCCCTTAAGTTTTCAAAACAATCCTTACATTGGTATACATGCTTAAACATATCAAAACAGTCCACTATGCTTCATGTAACTACAAAACAGGGCAGCTAACCTCTTATACATATGTACATCTTAAAACCATTCACTTTATAGCTTCAACAACCCCTTATACTTATAAAATAGTCCCTCCCCTGATTTCTTTTCAATCCAAACAGTCCACTAATTTCCTAGAAATTCAAAATAGTCCCCAACCATTTACTACATACTCAAAACAGCCTTAATTCATATATGTTCTTATTTATACATGTTCAAACAATCTATCATTTTTCATACATATACAAAATAGGCATTTGCAATTATACACATCCTTATATATCAAAAACTGTCCCCAAACATTTCTTTACTTCTACAAAATAGCCCCAATAATTCTGTTTTTTACACTTCATAACAATTTGCATATAAACAGCCCCTAAATTTGATCATAAGGTAATCCATTTGAACCTATTAAACCACATGATCACTATTCTATTTCAAGCTCAATTTAACACTTAACAATTATCAACTGAATGCTAAACTCTCATCACATGCAAATCACAACCGAGCAGTTTACTATCTTAAGTATGTCACGTAACACATAGCATGGATTAATCATTCAAAACTCATTCGAAACATAATACATGCGAGGTTACATTCGAATTAAATTATTAACATTATAAGGAATATTGAGTTTGTTTACTTACTTTCTTGAGACTCATGGTCAAAGATTTGAAAGCTTGAACCAACTAAGCTAAACCTTTAATTTCCATGGAAGATTTCAAGCTCTCTCTTTTTCTCACATAACATCTATGAATCAGTGCTTCTAGGGAGAATAAAGGAGATGATACTTCTTATTTTCTCACCCACCCAAAACTCTCTCCACTCCCCCACATGTATAAATTCCCACATTGACATGTGTATGAACCATAAGGCAAAATCTTTTTAGCATGCAAACTTAATATTTCTCATGTGTTTCATGTTAGTACATTAGGAAATTGCCACCCCTTCCTATCCTTCTTTCAATTTGGTTTTAGGCTTCTTAATTAAATCTAGATTTAAAAGAAAAAACCAATTCAATTTGCATACAAATTTGGCAACATTCTTCTAAGCCAATTTCGGGGTATTACAGTATCTCTCGGTAATTGGTTCGACAAGTCGTCTTGCACAAAATAAGGAAAACTAGCAGTGATTTCTCCACAAAAACCAACAAAACGTAACACCAAGCTTGATAGAAGAGGAAACTATGAAACTATACCTGAATTTCTAAAAATGCAACTAAAATGAGCTTATGTATAACAATAATATGAGTAAAAAGGTAGAAAATATGGTACTTTTACACATTTAACAGTTAAGCTCGGCAAAAAGATCAAGTACACATCGAGGGAAAATGATGGTTCAATTAACAATGAGGTGGTCATCTTGAGTATTATCTTCCAATTAACCTTCAAGTATTGATTCAGGGATGTAGATCGGCTTCAACTTTTGTCGTAAGTCGAGACTATAACCCCTCGAACAAGTGGATCAACTTTTGTTGCATCCAATCAATTGTTGTTGTAAAACTCATTAATTCGACTTGTCACTACATCTCTCGATGTTAGTGGCTAGTTTAACAATCTCATACAAAACGTAAATCAAATCCAACAATTAAAGTTTAAAAAAAGCTAACACAAATATATATTAAACTGAAGAAATAGTTTCAACAAGTTCATAAAGCTCCAGAAAATTAAGCAATCGTCAAGTTGAGCAAAAAATACAAAATAAATCTCCACAAACATCAAAATAAAGAAGAGTTTAAGAAGATAACAATGCATTTCCTCGATTCAGCACTTGATTCCTCTTTTCCTCGGATAAATCTACCTCACCTCACCTTGGATCTCCAGAAACAAGCTTAAGCCTCCATGGAAGGGGGGAGAAAGCTTGGAGATTAAAGATGATATGAAAAAATGGGAAAAGCGTGACCCTCTCTCTCTTCTGAATTCATCCTTTTTTGGCTTCCCAAGGAAGGACACCTGTCCTGCAGGTTATTTGCATGACCCAAAGCCGTACAGAATTTATTATTACAAAAAATACAGTTGGAATGGTCTACCTTATCCTTTAGCAGACTGGACAACTGGCATATACAGTGTCGAACTGGCTGTAATGGTGAAAACTTCCTCTTCATAGACATTAGTAATGCAAAGACAACAAGGAAAAAATAAGAAGAAATATACAAAACACAAGCCACTGAAACTAACTTAGAAAAAATAAAGAAATAGACATGAAAATGTAGAAATGAATGCAATGGACACCAATGTGGGGACAATTATACCTATAAATCAAAGGAAAATACATGCTCTTTATAGAGCTATCAATGACCCTATATGGTCTCTAAAATCTCTGCGAGTCCCAACATATTCGCATCATCACCAAGCATCTCATAATTATCAACTTTCATAATACTGGTCACTACGCATGTTCATTTCTTATCTACCTATTTTGCAACCACTAACACGCAAGGCAGTTATATTTATGATGCTTATGAAGCATTTAGAGTTCAAGGTGTACTAAACCAAAGCCAGAGTGATAAATTATCATCCAAACTCCTCCAATCATCTTTTTAAATCTAATATTCGAGTCCACAACCGTCGGATAAGACAAACACGACTCCATAAGCAAAATTGCATTATCAGACTACTTTGGGGAATAAAATGCATAAAAACAACTTATCGTGTTCGAATTTGGCGAAACGAACTACACCAAATGACTCAAAACATTAAAAAAACCCAGGTAGGGTCCCTCGAAAAAAGTCAACGGCTGCAGCGGTCAACGACTATAGCGGTCAAAGGCAGCGGCTGGCTCGGCCTAGCTCAACAACTCAGCACCAACAGCTAACCCAACAGCCCAGCTGATATATAACTGCTCTCTTCTCGGCCGGACATCGCCCACGCACAGGCGAAAGCTTCCGGTGGCTAGACGGCAATGATGAAGGCTCAAATTGGTTGTCTTGACACCGGTAAACGTGATGGTGGCCTCGGTTTTTTGTTTTGAACACTCGAACCACCCCAAATCAACCACCAAAAACCTTCTCATCATCACCCCCTCTGAAGGCTGCTCCGACGGTGACACCACGACCACCAACCTACTCGTCTTAGTGATATTAACACAAAGGTGTAGGAGGTGTCAAACAAAGACACTCCAATGGAGGTAGATCAGACATGGAAGCTTGTGGAAGAAAAGGAAAAGAGAGAGAAAAAATAAGGTAGAAAAAGCAAAGAGAAGGAGAAAAGATGAATTCTAATTTTTCCTTCCCCTTTTCCCCACTTTATTTCAAACTATTGCCTCTCATGCATATATGGGTAAATTGCACTCAAGGTCCTCCATCTTCGATCCTCACACAAAACGATCATCATTTTTATTTCAAAAATTAATCTTCCAAAATCACATTTCCTTCAGATTTAATACTCAAATTAAAATATTCGACCCGAACCCAAGGTCTACAAGATTGACCCAGAAATTGGGTCATTGCAATGGAGAACAAGATGTGCAGTCTGATTAATTTATGAAGGGTGGTGTTTAACGATGTTTTGTGATTTTAGGGGTAGCGTTGCACCTTGATTATTGTTGGAGTGTACTTGATTCTAGTGAAGTTGTGGGGTTACCAAGCTTGCCTTTCCTCTTCGTCTTGTTTGTGTACCAGCTTACTTTGGTGTAGGTTTCCATCTCTTGGCCTTGTTTTATGTAACACCCGTGTTTTGGGGTTAGGAGTTAGTCGGGTTAGTGGTCCGAGTCAGTAAAAATTAAATTAAATCAATTCAACCTTAATTAGGATCTAATTGGGTTTTAAATAATAAAGGAGGGACCTTTTTGGTGATTTAGCCAATTTAAAATGAAAGACAACTTTTCAAATCAAAAAGAAGAGAAAAGGCTATCATCTTTCCCCACTCTCTCCCCCTCCCCCCACAACGTTAGAAACCCCAAAGCTCTCTAAACTACCAAGTTACTATTCCATTGAATCTCATCTTCATTTCAAGGCCATTTTGAGAGGTAAAAACATTTTCTAACTCTCCTCTTCCCTATCTATCTATCCATGGTTATAGATTTTAAAACTACCCACTTTTGAAAAGTTAGGGTTTAATGAAAGTTAAGGTTTTTATGGGGTTTTTCATCTTTTCTTGAAATGTAGAGTTGGGTTTTAGTTTATTCACATTAAAATGTACATTATATGTTGAAATGGTTGGGTTTTGGTGAAAACCCGAAATGGGTTTTTGAGGCAATTTTAGGGTGTCAAAAACTTGGTTTTTGGTGGGTTTTAGGTTGAGATTAGAGGGCTGATGGTTTATGTATGTTGGGAGGATGTTTTGGGACCATGTGGGGGTCATTTGGATGATTGAAAAAGGAATTTTCAGCTAGGGTTTGAGGGAGCACGAAAATGGGCCTTTTTGGGGGTTTGATTTGATTGGGAAATTTGTGGAAGTTGGTTTGAGCTCAAGAGTTGAGTGTTGACTGAATTTTAGCATTAATTGGGATTAATGGATGTGTTTTTGGTTGGCTAGAAGCAAGAGGAGACGTCGAAGGAACATTGGGATCGAATCCGGGCTTGTAGGAGGCTTACTTTGGTTGCTAAGGAAGGGTGGTGAGTGACTTTAAACATGTTTTAAAGTTTGGTTCGAGTGTGTGTAGCTGTGAGTTGAAATTTGCTTGGTAGGCCATTTCTATGTGAATTCAAACTGTTAATTTAGCTATTGATTTCCATTAAATGCTATTGTGGTTGCATATTTATGCTCTTGTGAAATGTGAGTTAATTTGTACATGTATACCATGATATGTATATGTAATGAGCATGAGGTGTGGTTGATGGATATGTGATATGGTAAATGAAAATTGGCACTAATTAACTTACCGGGTGTAAATGATCGATCATTAGGATTAGTGTGCACACAAATTGAGTCAAAACGTACGTGGCCTTGATGGCGTTAAGTCATCAAGGAGGAGTACGGTGATGTAATATTCCACCGGAAGCTTTTATATATAGTACGGGATGATGAGTGGAATCTCATCCGTAGGGCATGTGGTGATGAGTGGATTCCCTCCCATGCAAGGTCCGGTGATGAGTGTAATCCCACCGAGGTAATGTAAATGTTGAGGTTAAATTCGCACATCCGGGTAATCTAATAGTGGCCAATTGAACTTGATCTTATATTTGCGATGCATGATGTTGTTAAGTGATGTTTGAGCTTAGTATGATGTAAGATGCCATATTATGCCTCTTGAAAGACTAGCTAGGTCTACTTGTCAATTTACCTATGCTTGATAGAAATGAGAATTAGGGAATACATGCTTGAACCCTGCATTGTTGATGTTTTTGGTTTTAGAGCACCCTCACTAAGCTTATAGCTTACGCTCTCGTTTTCAACAATGCAGATCATTAGCGGGGTGTTAGCTCGGAGCAAGGCAAGAAGGGCTTTCCAAGTTTTTGTTGCTCAAGTACGGTTATTAATTATGTAGTAGTTTAGCAATGTGGCAAGGGTGTGTTTGAATGAGCTTTGTAAGACTCATATATGATTTTGATGTCTATGGCTTGACTTGGCTTGTAAGCATGATTTAACTTGCCTTATACTTGTACGTTGAATGTCCTATGGATATTTAAGGTTGTTTGATGGCATGTAAACCTATATGTGATGATTGGTATCTTTTGTCTATTTAAAGGTCTTCAAGTATGCTCTTCATGATATGTTTTTATTGAGTGTTTGTCGCGTATGAGTGATTGTTCAAATCCATGCCTTGTATATGTTTGAGCATGCTAAACATAGGATGTATGCCTCTAGACTTTGTTTGATGGTGTTGTGTGCCTTTAGGGGTCCTATGGGACCTTTAGACTTGTTGAAATTCCCTTAAATCTGTCTTTCAAAGGTTGCAGGCAGCCCGCGTTCTGAAACGGGCTGGGTCGTTTCGGAATGGGTAGGCTTCAGGGACCCCGTATCGGAATACGTTTTGATACGGTTTGGCCTCTACAAGCCCCTGTTCCGATACGCGTTTCGGAACGTTTTGGCTACTAGAATTCTGAGAAAATGGCGAGATGAAGGCGTTTCGAAATGGGTCTGAGGGTTTCGAAACGGTCAAAATCTCTTTAACCACGAGAAGTTGACCGTTGGGGGCGTTTCGGAATGGTTGACCCCCGTTTCGATACGGCCCCTTATAAGGCTCTGGAGCAGTTGACCTGGTCAAGGCGTTTTGATACGCCTCAAGGGTGTTTCGAAATGGCATGTATAAAAGATAAAATTTGGGCTGTTCAAATGTTTTGTTGGGTTCGAATGTTTATCTCGTGTGTTTATTTTCCGTTGTTTGATCACGTAAGATATAAATAAGTCTTTAGGAAATATTAAGTTAAAGAAAAAAATTAGGGTTGCTAACCGAGGGGAAACCTTAACGGGTTTCACTTTGGTTTTCCCCGTGTGGCCCACTCGGACCGGTCATCCGGCCAGACTGGGATGAGGGGGTTACATTTGTTGATATCAGAGCCTGAGGTTACCGAGACCTCGGGCAGGTAAGTGAGGTAAGCTTGATGTGCTAAGTAATTGTGTTGCTCGACGTATGCTTGCCATGAAATCTTGATGTTTGACTGTTCGCATGATGTTTTGAAGCATGAGTGACGTGTTCGGTGTAGGGTGTGTGCCCATTGCTACTATTGCTTAATTTAAAAAGATTTTATTGAAAAGGGAGTACTTGAGCACTGTTGGACCCTTTCTTCGGCTAACGTAATCTCTATTTGTTTGTAGTTGTAGTTATTACCTTGCTAGTTGTATCATGAGACCACCAGGGAGGCCTAGGATGGTTCGACCGGAACCACGGGTAGCGGCTCCAGGAGTTGAGCCAGTAGTTAGGGTTGAGGCTCAAGTGGGAGAGCCTGTGGTTGGAGTTGGAGCTCCTCCACCACCTCCACCATCACCACCTCCTCCACCTGGAGTAGGAAGCGAGGCTGGGGCTGAGGGAGAGGGACCTCGGGGAGGCCAAGGTGGCCAAGGACCAGCCGAAATAGACTTAGCTCCCTTGGTTCAAGCGATAGCCGGGGCATTTCAGGCTGCAGTAGCTGGGGGTCAGGCAGCAGCACACCATCTGGGTGAGGGCACTGGTTTGCCATTGGAGAGACTTCGGGGCCTAAGGGCCGAAGAGTTTAAAGGGTCCACTCCAGAGAGATCAGAGTTGTGGTTTGAGAAGACTGTTTGTATTCTCGCTCAGATGGGATGTACTGGTGAGCGCAAGTTAGGATGTGTTGAGTCCTTGCTTCAGGGTGATGCCTACACTTGGTGGGTCACCATTACTACGGGTTTGGATGAGGCTGAGATTACTTGGGAGTTCTTTGAGTCAGCATTCCATAAGAAGTATTTGGGTCCGCGATACCTCGATGTGAGGAAGAGGGAGTTTATGGCTTTGCTTTAGGGGAGTATGTCCGTGACAGACTATGAGATTCGATTCGTCAGACTGAGTCAGTATGCACCTGAGCTTGTTCCTACTGAGGTGGAACGTTGTAACCGTTTTCGTTATGGGCTGAGTGAAGAGATCAAGACGTATACTCTAGCTTCAGACTACAGTGATTTTGATGTCTTCGTCGCAAGGGCCAAGGACTTAGAGCACAGTTTGAGCTTGACCAAGCGGTCTGGTGGATCTAGTTCGGGTAAGAGGTCCAGTAACTTTGATAGAGGTGATACCAAGAGGCATCGGGACAACAGGCATCATTATGATCATAGACGTGGTGGCGGTAACCACGGTAGGGGCCATCAGGGCCAGAGAGCTGGTGGGAAGTTGCCCACATGCGCTACTTGCGGGAGGAACCACATCGGTGAGTGTTGGGGAAATTTCCACTCATGTTGGAGTTGTGGAGCTAGGGACCACATTAGGCGTGACTATTCACATCTGGTGGGATAGGCACCAGCTCAGGCTCCTGCTAGAGCCAATGACTTTCAGAGAGGCCGCGGGCGCGGTAGAGGTAACTTCTAGCCGAGGAATGATGGTCAGAGGAACATAGCACATGTAGTTGCAGTTCAGCCGGAGGGTGGAGGTCATGCCAGAGTTTACGCCCAGCGTGGGGATCAGCATCACACCGATGTGATCGCAGGTAACTTCTCGATACAGTCCTTGGGTTTGCTTTCTTTGATTGACTCTGGGTCTACACATTCCTACATATTGAGTGAGCATGCACAGTCTTTGAATTTGCCTTGTGAAATCTTAGAGGTAGGAGTTAGTGTTACTAGTTCCTTTGGGGACACGGTAGTGGTTAGGAAGATGTACCGAAGGTGTCCGTTGATGGTTCAGGGACATGTGTTTCCAGTAGATATGATGGAGCTACCTTTCTATGGTTTTGATGTGATTCTGGGTATGGACTGGCTCACGGAGCATAGAGCTAGGATAGATTTTGAAACTAAGAGGATTTCTTTGAGGCTCACAGATGACTATGAGATTGTAGTGGTTGGTGAGAACGTGAAGTTCATGTCCAATGTGGTTTCAGTTTTAGAGGCTAAGAGGTTAGTTGAGTTGGGGTGTGAAGCATACTTGGCGTATGTGATGAACCCTAAAATGAGTGAGGTTAGACCTCAGGACATCCGGACAGTATGTGACTTTCCTAATGTGTTTCTGGAAGAGTTGCCAGGGTTACCACCGAACAGAGAGGTAGAGTTCACCATTGAGACTTATTCTGATTCGACTCCTGTTTCGATTGCTCTATATCACATGGCACCGAAAGAATTGAAAGAGTTGAAGACTCAGTTGCAAGAATTGACAGATAGAGGTTTTATTTGGCCTAGTTCTTCACCTTGGGGTGCACCAGTTTTGTTTGTGAAGAAGAAAGATGGAAGCATGAGAATGTGTATAGATTACAGACAGTTGAATCAGTTGACAGTGAAGAATAAATATCCGTTGCCTATAATTGATGACTTGTTTGATCAGTTGAGAGGAGCATCAGTCTTTTCGAAGATTGACTTGAGATCAGGTTACTACCAGCTAAAGGTAAGAGAGGTTGACGTACCGAAGACGGCCTTTAGGACTAGGTATGGTCACTATGAGTTTCTAGTCATGCCTTTTGGGTTGACTAATGCACCGGCTACTTTTATGGATATGATGAACAGGAATTTTCATCAGTACCTAGATCAGTTTGTAGTTGTTTTTATAGATGACATCTTGGTGTACTCGTGAACTGAGGAAGACCATGACCGACACTTGAGACTAGTTTTGAAGACTTTGCTATATCATCAGTTGTATGCGAAGTTGAGCAAGTGTGAATTCTGGATTCGAGAGGTAGTCTTCCTAGGACATGTAGTGTCAGCTGATGGGATTAGAGTTGATCCGAAGAAGATTGAGGCCATTGTCTAATGGAAGCAACCGAAGTCTGTAACAGAAGTACGTAGCTTCCTAGGCTTAGTTGGATACTATAGAAGATTTGTAGAGGGTTTCTCTAAGTTAGCCGCTCCATTGACACAGTTGCTTCAGAAGAGTGTTCAGTTTGAGTGGACAGATGCAAGACAGAGAGCCTTCGAGAAATTGAAAGAAGCTTTGACCCAAGCACCGATCTTGATTCAGCCAGAGTCCGGGAAGGACTATGTAGTTCACAGTGATTCTTCTTATGTAGGGCTAGGGTGTGTTCTTATGCAAGACAAGAGAGTAGTGGCTTATGCCTCAAGGCAGTTGAAGACCCATGAGCGCAACTATCCGACCCATGACATAGAGTTAGTTGCAGTTGTGTTTGCCCTGAAGATTTGGAGGCACTATTTGTACGGTGAGAAATGCACAGTGTACACCGATCACAAGAGTTTGAAATACATTATGACTCAGCAAGATTTGAATCTCAGATAGCGTAGGTGGTTAGAGTTGCTAATGGACTATGATCTTACCATTGAGTACCATCCGGGTAAGGTCAATGTAGTGGCTGATGCATTAAGTAGGAAGATGGCCATAGACATGAGAGCCATGTTTGCTAGATTGAGCTTGTCCGGAGATGGTGGCTTGGTAGCCGAGCTTCAGGTTAGACCTACTCTAGGTCAATTGATTAAAGAAAAACAGCTCTTAGATAGATCTTTGGCACCTCACGTGCAAGATATAGCCGAAGGTAGATCTTCAGACTACAGTTTCAATACCGATGGGGTTTTTTGTTTCAAATATAGGATAGTAGTGCCAGAGGACAGTGACTTGAGACGTAAGATCTTGACTGAAGCCCACAGTAGTCGGTTTCTATGCATCCTAGAAGTACGAAGATGTACCGTGATTTGAAGAATGAGTACTTTTGGGTTGGCTTGAAGAGAGATGTAGCCGACTTTGTGAGTAAGTGCTTAGTGTGTCAGAGAGTGAAGGCAGAACATCAGGTTCCCTCAGGTTTGTTACAGCCGTTGAGAATTCTGGAATGGAAATGGGAGAATATCACCATGGATTTTGTTTCGGGTTTGCCTCTGACTCCTACGAAGAAGAACTCAGTGTGGGCTATTGTGGATCGTTTTACGAAGTGTGCTCACTTCTTGGCAGTCAATACTACTTACACTTTAGATAGATTGGTCGATTTGTACATTGGTGAGATTGTTAGAATGCATGGTGTGCCGAAGTCCATTGTGTCAGATAGAGATTCGCGATTTACTTCTCGATTTTGGGATTGTCTGCATACAGCTTTGGGTACCCGTTTGAACTTCAGCACGTCTTATCATCCTCAGTCACATGGTCAGTCAGAAAGAGTTATTCAGATCTTAGAGGATATGTTGCGTTGTTTCATCATTGACTTTCAAGGCACGTGGGAGAAGCACTTGCCTCTAGTTGAGTTTGCTTACAATAATAGCTTCCAGTCGAGCATTCAGATGGCTCCGTATGAGGCCTTGTATGGCCGAAAGTGTAGAACTCCAGTTTGTTGGGTCCAAGTGGGACAGAAGTTGCTACCTATGCCGGATTTGCTCAAGGGGACAACTGACAAGGTAAAATTGATTTGTGATCGTTTGAAAGCTGCTTCGGATAGGCAGAAGTCCTATGCCGATTTGAAGAGGAAGGAAGTTGAGTTCTCAGTAGGTGAGAAGGTATTCTTGAAAGTGTCTCCGTGGAAAAAAGTGGTGAGATTTGGCCGAAAGGGGAAGTTGAGTCCGAGGTACATAGGACCGTATGAGATTGTGAAGAGGGGGTGTCCGGATGCTTATTAGTTGCGTTTGCCATCCGAGCTAGAGAAGATACACGATGTGTTCTATGTTTCGATGCTCCGTAAGTACATGTCCGATCCATCGCATGTTATGCACGTAGAGGAGATTGAATTGAATCCGGATTTGACTTATGAGGAAGAGCAAGTTGAGATCTTAGCTTCTGACAGTAAGGTGTTGCGGGGTAGATCGATTGAGTTAGTAAAGGTGCGGTGGCAACGTCGAGGTGTTGACGAGGCCACTTGGGAGAGGAAGGGGGTATGGAAAGGCAGTTTCCGTATCTCTTTCAGTCAGGTAATTTCAGGGACGAAATTCCTTAAGTGGGAGAGAGTTGTAACACCCGTGTTTTAGGGTTAAGAGTTAGTCGGGTTAGTGGTCCGAGTTAGTAAAAATTAAAATAAATCAATTCAACCTTAATTAGGATCTAATTGGGTTTTAAATAATAAAGGAGGGACCTTGTTGGTGATTTAGCCAATTTAAAATGAAAGACAACTTTTCAAATCAAAAAGAAGAGAAAAGGCTCTCATCTTTCCCCACTCTCTCCCCCCCCCAACGTTAGAAACCCCAAAGCGCTCTAAAAATACCAAGTTACTATTCCATTGAATCTCATCTTCATTTCAAGGCCATTTTGAGAGGTAAAAACATTTTCTAACTCTCCTCTTCCTCCTCTATCTATCCATGGTTATAGATTTTAAAACTACCCACTTTTGAAAAGTTAGGGTTTAATGAAAGTTAAGGTTTTTATGGGGTTTTTCATCTTGTCTTGAAATGTAGAGTTGGGTTTTAGTTTATTCACATTAAAATGTACATTATATGTTGAAATGGTTGGGTTTTGGTGAAAACCCGAAATGGGTTTTTGAGGCAATTTTTAGGGTGTCAAAAACTTAGTTTTTGGTGGGTTTTAGGTTGAAATTAGAGGGCTGATGGTTTATGTATGTTAGGAGGATGTTTTGGGACCATGTGGGGGTCATTTGGATGATTGAAAATGGAATTTTCAGCTAGGGTTTGAGGGAGAACGAAAATGGGCATTTTTGGGGGTTTGATTTGATTGGGAAATTTGTGGAAGTTGGTTTGAGCTCAAGAGTTGAGTGTTAACTAAATTTTAGCATTGATTGGGATTAATGGATGTGTTTTTGGTTGGCTAGAAGCAAGAGGAGACGTCGAAGGAACATTGAGATTGAATCCTGGCTTGTAGGAGGTTTACTTTGGTTGCTAAGGAAGGGTGGTGAGTGACTTTAAACATGTTTTAAAGTTTGGTTCGAGTGTGTGTAGGTGTGAGTTGAAATGTGCTTGGTAGGCCATTTCTATGTGAATTCAAATTGTTAATTTAGCTATTGATTTCCATTAAATGTTATTTTGGTTGTATATTTATGCTCTTGTGAGATGTGAGTTAATTTGTACATGTATACCATGATATGTATATGTGATGAGCATGAGGTGTGGTTGATGGATATGTGATGTGGTAAATGAAAATTGGCACTAATTAACTTACCGGGTGTAAATGATCGATCATTAGGATTAGTGTGCACACAAATTGAGTCAAAACGTACGTGGCCTTGATGGCGTTAAGTCATCAAGGAGTACTATGGTGATGTAATATTCCACCGGAAGCTTTTATATATACTACGGGATGATGAGTGGAATCCCATCCGTAGGGCATGTGGTGATGAGTGGAATCCCGCCCATGAAAGGTCCAGTGATGAGTGTAATTCCACCGAGGTAATGTAAATGTTGAGGTTAAATCCGCACATCCGGGTAATCTAATAGTGGCCAATTGAACTTGATCTTATATTTGCGATGCATGATGTTGTTAAGTGATGTTTGAGCTTAGTATGATGTAAGATGTCATATTATGCCTCTTGAAAGACTAGCTAGGTCTACTTGTCAATTTTCCTATGCTTGATAGAAATGAGAATTAGGGAATACATGCTTGAACCCTGCATTGTTGATGTTTTCGGTTTTAGAGCACCCTCACTAAGCTTATAGCTTACGCTCTCGTTTTCAACAATGCAGATCATTAGCGGGGTGTTAGCTCGGAGCAAAGCAAGAAGGGCTTTCCAAGTTTTTGTTGCTCAAGTACGGTTATTAATTATGTAGTAGTTTAGCAATGTGGCAAGGGTGTGTTTGAATGAGCTTTGTAAGACTCATATATGATTTTGATGTCTATGGCTTGACTTGGTTTGTAAGCATGATTTAACTTGCCTTATACTTGTACGATGAATGCCCTATGGATATTTAAGGTTGTTTGATGGCATGTAAACCTATATGTGATGATTGGTATCTTTTGTCTATTTAAAGGTCTTCAAGTATGTTCTTCATGATATGTTTTTATTGAGTATTTGCCGCGTATGAGTGATTGTTCAAATCCATGCCTTGTATATGTTTGAGCATGCTAAACATAGGATGTATGCCTCTAGACTATGTTTGATGGTGTTGTGTGCCTTTAGGGGTCCTATGGGACCTTTAGACTTGTTGAAATTCCCCTAAATCTGTCTTTCAAAAGTTGCAGGCAGCCTGCGTTTCGAAACGGGCTGGGTCGTTTCGGAACGGGCAGGCTTCAGGGACCACGTATCGGAACGCGTTCCGACGGTTTGGCCTATGGAAGCCCCTGTTCCGATACACGTTTCGGAACGTTTTGGCTACTGGAATTCTGAGAAAATGGCGAGATGAAGGCATTTCGAAACGGGTCTGAGGGTTTCAAAACGGTCAAAATCTCGTTGACCACGAGAAGTTGACCGTTGGGGGCGTTCCGGAACGGTTAACCCCGTTTCGATATGGCCCCTTATAAGGGCTCTAGGGCAGTTGACCTGGTCAAGGCGTTTCGATATGCCTCAAGGGTGTTTCGAAACGGCATGTATAATTATAAAATTTGGGTTGTTCAAATGTTGTGTTGGGTTCGAATGTTTATCTCGTGTGTTTATTTTCCGCTGTTTGATCACGTAAGATATAAATAAGTCTTTAGGAAAGATTAAGTTAAAGAAAAAAATTAGGGTTGCTAACGGAGGGGGAACCTTAACGGGTTTCACTTCGGTTTTCCCTGTATGGCACACTCGGACCGGACATCCGGCCAGACCGGGACGAGGGGGTTACATTTTATATTATCATGTGTATTATTCCTCCCCCTCCCCCATTTTAGGATTAGGGGGTTTTAACGAGGCAGTGATCATATTCGTGTATGATTTTTTGTGCCTGAACAAAAATCATACTATATTGATCAAAAAATATTTATAATTATTTTTATATGTATAATGAATTTGTATAATTAGAATATTATATTATTATAATATAAATAATATATAATATGTTATGTTATGATTAAATACTTATGGTTATTTTGGCCGATTGATCTTCCAATATGCTATTTTCAACAATTCCAGTTCTTTACATTTTTTCTTAGTTGATTGGCCTGTAGTAGGTATATGGTTCACCGCTTTAGGTATTACCACGATGGCTTTCAACCTAAATGGTTTTAAATTTAATCAATCTAAGTTCATAGTCAAAATCGTGTAATTAATACTTAGACTAGTATTATTAACCTTGCTAACTTCGTTATGGAAGTTATGCATGAACGTAATGCCCATAACTTTCCTTTAGATCTAGCTGCTATTGAAGCTCCATCTACAAATAGATAAGATTATCGTTTTAGAGTGTACTAGTTCTTGAAAATAAAGGAGCAATAACCAATTTCTTGTTCTATTAAGATTTCAGAGGGTTGGTATTACGTTTTTTTTATTCAGATTTAGTAGTAGTTATTTTCTTTACAAAAGGTTTTTTTCTTTACTTTCACGTTAAGTTTAACTTTTTTGTAACTTGTCGAAAGTTTGCATTGGAAGTTGGTCAACACTTGTTAGAATTTAGACTTGCTAATAATTCTAATTTCTGCTGGATTAGTAATTCAAACCGCTAGTTGTTGAATATTATCTTAGTCCAAAGTTTTATTCCTTTCCTAGAGAACAATCCTTAGAATACTTAATGAATACTTTATTGTAACTATGCTATTATTTAACCTTTACATTTGCATAATATTCGTTAAATATAATTTTTGACATAATTTTAAGAAGCACGATACATACAAATCAACATATATGTCTCAAAATTTATGTATATAAAAAATAAATTATTAATGTTAAATTATAAAAATATAAAATACATTAATCTCGATTATGACCAAGTAAAATATATGAATGCAAGATTAATCCATGAATTGTCAAGTTGTTCATATAATTAAGATTCGGTAGGAATCATTACTGTATAGAGGAGGGGCAACTGATAAAACATGATTCTTAAATCTCAACACTGGTCTTGATTTATTTAATTATTTAACAGAAGGAATTAAAAGTTTATTTAAGTTGAACAGTATGATCATGCATGTCACATTAAGCATACAAATCTACTCATATCAATATCAACATTTTATAATGATGATGTCCCATTTCTAACATCATACACTTCTTTTGCCTTATCACATCTTCCTAATGCTAGCTAGATTCATAGATTCTTTGTCTGCCTAGGTAGCCTAATCAAAACCGGTTGGTGGGCCTCTTAAGGGCCTGTTTAGGAGGCAAGCTAATCATAATTATTTACAAAAACAAATCATCAATTTACACCAACAAACAAACCAATTCCAATTGCATTTTTGTAAGAACAAAAATCTTTATTTGTTTTTTTCAATGTTATGTCTATCTCTCAACACTAAAAAAATTAAACCCTAAACTCTAACCTTAAATTATAAATTTTAAAAAATAAACCATAAACTTTACATCCTAATCATAAACTTTAATCTTAAACCACAAATCTAAAATTTGGTGTTGGAACATAGATTAGGATAACAAAAAGGACATAAAATTTATATTCATTTTGTAATAGCATTTCATATGTAAAATTGTGATTGTATCTATCACCTGCATAAATTTACAAAAGTTTGTATATTAATTTTGAGTTATATGTCACGGGGTCAGAGTCTTCACGCAGGGACAACTCCCCCGTGCGGCAACCCAGGGCTCCCATAAGCCCGGGGCTCAGCCTTTTCCACTCGATGATTACTGGTTTCGCCCTCCCATGGGCTCATCAGGGAAGCGGGGACAGCTCCCGACCAGTGTGGTGCCTTAACCAGCACGCCCTGTCTCCAGGACCGAACGGCTGTACGGCACGTACTACACCCTTAATGCTATCCCGCATCCCGACTTAAGCACAACCAGCAAGCATCTCGTCACGGTCTTGCCTATCACGCAAACGGACCGTGACAATCTCCCCCACTCAATTCATGCACGCCCTCGTGCATGGGGAGAAATCTCGTTCCCACTCCTATGGGGAACTAACCCAGATCTAGTGTGCAATTCCCTGCCTGCTCGCCCTCATTACCGAGGTTCTGCGAGTGCTTGGCGAACTTTCGCTGTAGCTTCCTGCCTACCCTACCTCGTCTCAGTCTCTTTCTAGAGGTCCCACTCGCGAACACACATTCACTCGGGTGCAAGGCTCACGCTCGTCCACTTGACTCGCTACGCGCAGCACATGGAGCGCTTGGTAAGCTCACAGCTAGCACACGGACCTGCTCTGATACCATCTGTCACGGGGTCAGAGTCTTCACGCAGGGACAACTCCCCCGTGCGGCAACCCAGGGCTCCCATAAGCCCGGGGCTCAGCCTTTTCCATTCGATGCTTACTGGTTTCGCCCTCCCATGGGCTCATCAGGGAAGCGGGGACAGCTCTCGACCAGTGTGGTGCCTAACCAGCACGCCCTGTCCCCAGGACCGAACGGCTGTACGGCACGTACTACACCCTTAATGATATCCCGCATCCCGACTTAAGCACGACCAGCAAGCATCTCGTCACGGTCTTGCCTATCACGCAAACGGACCGTGACAATAGCACACAGACTGGCTCTTGATGAAACACTTCATCAAACTCGATCACATCGTCCACCTCACTCTTTGGCGGACAAATAGCATACCCACGGCTTGAGGCATCGACTACTTCCTTCGAATAACTCGGATTGCATTTCCAAGTAAAATCAAATTTCGAAAGGATTTTCTCTCAACGAATCTGCTTAGAAGACAACTTGGCATGGGTTAGAAAATAATCGTTTAATGAACTTTCGGAATAGACATCAAACCTCGACCCATTTAAGTGTTGTCTCCAAGTGTGCAAGCAATGCACAGCTGCGATAATCTCGTTGTTACGATCCGGGTAACTCTTCTCGGACTCGTTGAGCACTCGACACTCTCGATCAATCGGAACTCCCTTCTCTAAGAGGATTCCTTCAATGAAGATGGCATTTGCGAAGGTATGGACTTCGAATGCCTTCCCGTCCTTGATCTCATCAAAGACTTGTTCCGTTGTGTCGGAAACATCCATGGATTCATCCATGGCTTCAACATTGTCGGCTATCTTGGTTGAACCTGCATAATCCTTATCGTCGGATTCTGGAAAATCAAGTGCATTAATTTGCTTCAAACAAGATAAACCAAAAATAATTTCATTTCCACCAAGAAAACGACAAGACATTACCATGATGGTTACTGTGTCTCGAAAGTTGTTGATTTGAACGTACACATCTTTCGCGATTCCAACAATTGGCGCATAACCAAAGTTGACTCTGTCAAACTCTTTACTTACCTTCTCAACTTGAAGGTTTAACATCTCCGTAATTCGCTCGGACACGATCAACGATTATGCACTCGGATCTACTAGTGGGGCGTGCATGGAGGGCTCCTCCGACCCAGCACTCTATTTAATTATAAAATAAAAAACTCAAGTTGAAACCTAATTCTATATAAGTCACATACATCTTTTCACTCTATTTATCTATATAGTAGTATGTGCTTTTTTTAATGAAAAAGAATTAAGGTTTAAATGGGATCTGGTTTGATAAAAAAAATATCTTAGATAAGGTTTTGAAAAAATGGTAGGTAATCATAAGTTCATGGTACACTTAGAATCTAATATGTTGTCATAAGAACTTATTTAATTTAATTAATTAGAGTTCCAAGATGTCGGCAGTGCTCTATCTTCTGGTCCACTGTCCCAAACCCAAAAAGCCTTGCCTAATCATCTTATTCCTCACATAACACAACACTGTAGCAAGCTTTCCAAAGAGATTTGTCTTAAAAAAACATTATATATATATGCTATAGGGGCAGCTGAGAGTTTGGAGTCGAGGGAACATGATGGCCTCCATGCTTACATATCCATGCCTGAGCCTGAGTGACCCCATTTCTGCATTATCAATGGCATTGGGGTGTCTCTCTAAATTCTATGAAATCTCTTGAACTTCTCCCAATTGCATGAGTAATAATAATGTATTTAAATTTGATAGAATATCAAAGAAGATATGTCTTGATATAATATATTCAAACATGATATTCTTTGGTGTTAAAAAGGTAAAAGAACATGCATTTAAAAAACAAGTTTTTTAATTATAAAAATAAATATCCAAATTAATTAATTGAATCGTTTTATGTTTGAGTTATTATAGTAATTGAATCAGTAAAACAGTGAAAAGGTTAGTTAAGAAAAAGCAGTAAAAGAATTACATGCAAAGGTTGGTGGGAAATTCCTTTAGGGATGGGAAGAAAAGTAAAAGTAAAAAAGCTGGAACAGAGGCATCGCATGATTGGCTGGGCAGTTCACAGAACAGCAACTCATGTACAGTACTGCAGACTTAAACTGTACGGCAAAGGAAATGGATAGTTTTAATGATCCTTCTTTCACAACATCAACCAAGAGGAATGGTACCGGCCTGTTTGGGTTGCTGTTTATTTGCTTGGAGTTTTTGGCTTTCCCTGCGTGTAGTTTTTCCAGTTTTCACTCATTTTCTTGGGTGAATGAGAAAGAAAAGAAACGAGAGGGATTCCTTGATTATGTGGGGATAACTTTTTACTTTTACACAATTATTATTGATTATTATGTTTTTCAAGCCTATTAAACTCTCATTAAATTAACCAACAATATGTTAGTCTAGCTAGATAAAAAGCTTAGTCATGACTTATTAATGGAGAAAACTAGATTAAAAGACTCACTCCCATAATAAGCTTATGCAAAATTCAATCCGAAATAGTCGACAAATAAATCAGATATTGATGATTAAACAAAAAATTCTTTTAAATTAGAATTGAGTAAAATTAAAATTAAAACCATAACCATTTAAATTAATGTTTTACTTCACTTGGGTTATTTATTAGGGTTAGGGGTGTAAACGAGCCGAGTCGAGCTCGAGTAGTGCTAAGCTCGGCTCGACTCGTTAAGTTTTCGAGTCGAGTTTGAGCGTGAGTAATTTCTAATGAGCCTGAGAAATTTGAGCTCGACTCGGCTCGTTTAGAACTCGAGTCGAGTTCGAGCTTGATTCGAGCCCAATCGAGTCAAGTATTGACCGATCTTTGACTGCATTGGACTCGAATAACTCTTCATCTATCACGTCTCACTTAAAGTCCTATGAAGAAAAAACTTTGATACACAAGTTATGTGAACTCAAGATTTTTAATTTTAGAGTTTAGGGTGTTAGTTTAGGGTTTAGAAGTTTAGGTTGTTGGGTTTAGAATTTAGGATTTAGATTTTATGTTTTAATACTTATGTTTAGGGTTTATATTTAGGGTTTTAAGTTTATGAATTTAGATTTTAAATTATAAAAAATAAAAATAAAAAATTAGTATATTATATTTTCGAGCAGCTCATGAGCTTTTCGAGTCGGGTATCAAGTAGCTCGGTTCGGCTCGTGAAGAACTCGAGCCGAGCTCGAGTTGAGTCCAATCAAGTCGAAATTTAACCGAGTCAACCTCGAATAGCTCGTGATCTATCTCGTCTCATTTACAACCCTAATTAGAGCTGGGAATGAAATTTGACAATAAATTATGTTGTAATGTTTTCTTTACCAAATTTTCAAAAATTACAAAATCTATTAATTTATTTTTATTTTGTTGCAGAGTTAGTAGCGAGTGTTAGTTGTTGTGAAGGGGGTGGCATAACATCTTAAATTAATGAGCAATATATTGATATAAAATAATAATAATATCTCATTTGACCCTTTAATTATAATTAAAAATTATTTTTATATTTTTTATATTTTTAGACAATTATTTTAAAAATATATAAAATAGAGAAAAAATCTATATATATGTATGTGTATATATATATATGTGAAAATTTATTATTTATTTTTAAAATGGTACATTTGTGATTTTTTGTAAAAATCATATAATTCTTTAAAATTAGATCAAATCTAGTGTCTTTTCATCTTTTTCTTTTGAATGCACCATTCTAATAATACTTAAAATCGATTGACAAATAAATTTGTAATTTAATTCTCTAGTCCTCTATTTTTTTAATAAAAAGTCGAATGTCATTGATAATAAGAAAAGTTACAAAAACATATTATAAAAAATCGAAACTTAATTCCCTGCTCCTCTAATTTTCCCATGGAGTTATTGACAAATAAAGTCGAACTTTGGTGTCATTTTCTTGATCTAAAACTTTTTTTGAGTGTTTATGAATTATCGTCAAATTCAAACCAATTCAGATAAAATAGTACTGCTATAAAGAAATGGTGATTTTTTTCTTCCCGAGTTATTTTTGGCCAAATAATTGTGAGAGATCTATGGTTTTTTTAAAAATTTTCTATTCATTTTAAATATTTTAAAATCATAAAAATATAATTATTGCTTAAAATATCAAAATAAAATTTTAGTTACAATTGAAGTGCCAAAACTCAAAGGAGATATTACTTATTAGTTTAAGGGTAATTATTCCGTACACGGACAATTAGCTACAGTTAATAGCTTTGTGTCTATTTTATAACAAAATAAAAATTTTACTACTCATTTTATATTTTTTTAAAAATTCAATAACTAAAAGATAATTTTAGCATAATTTAGTGACAATTTTTATACTTGACCCTGTTTATTATGATGTTAAGTCCACTTAAAAGCTATCTAACGTGTCTTATTTGCCTAAAAAAATATTAGCACCTCTAGTAGGCATGATTTCTTGTGGGGGCCATATCTCCAACCAGATGGAAGACAGTTTCCCCGTTTCCCGTTCAAATTATGAGGGACTTCAGTTATATTGTTAGAACCAAATCATAATTGATATGAAATTAAAATTTATGATATATCATGTCAAATTATCAAGAAAAAAAATTAAGTAAACTGAATGTGGATGCGTACCTGAATTAATCGATAGATTGAAAACTTTTGATCTTCATGTTGAAATTTCAAACCTTTGGTATTGATCTTCCAAGATAGATTAGCCCTTGTCGTAAAAACTCTCTAATGGGAACAAGAGTAGTAGTACAAGTTAACATATTTCTTGGGGACCACTACCTCTTTATATAGTTGATTATTAAATCAATTATTAAGTATTTATAACTCTGTCTCTTATTGAATTATAAATATATCTTATGGTATCTACACTTTTATTTCCATGACACTTTAATATCCATGACACGCGTAACATAATTGGTCACTTGATTTTGTGTCATACTTTATAATAGCGTCATACATTTTACATATGTGCCCACAATTGAGGATTTTAATCCAACAATCTCCCAGTTGGGCAACATATGTTTCCTCATAAATGTACAACCTTATGAGCTCAAAAATTTGCTATTATATAATAGGTATTCTATAACAATCTCGTCCATCAACTATATCCATATATGATCAAAGCGGTCTTCGCCATATCAATCATGACTGGGCCCATCAACGATCACGTATACAAACATAATCAAATGACATAGATCAATCAGGGATGCGTAACATGGAAAATACATGTAAATGTGAACCGAACATGTCTATTTCCAACCGGTCCTCTTAAACCTTAGTGAGATCAACTTTACTAAATTCAGAGTGTGAATAAACCAAAAGAACTTTATTTTTGCAGAAAATAATCTTAAATAACTTTAAACTGAAGTATCTGAAATTATGACTAAACCGAATGAGCATTTTTCAAAATTACAAACTCCTACTAAAACTGAATATCTTTAAATAAAATTACACACACATGAGTATTGTGCTCATGAAAGACCTAGGTTGATAGTTTCTTAATAAGTACGCGATTATGGAGTTTGTACCAACATGCTCTATAGACACACAATCACTCTAAATTTTCTTTAACAATTAGGAACTTAATATTTGTGTGATGTTCCTATTGTTTATAGAATAAATTAATGCATTTGTATTGTCACAGAATAACTGAAGTGGTCTTTCTATTCAGTCTATAATTAGTAACTCAAGTGACAAAATTCTTTTGCATCAATATTCTAATAGAATCGAAGCCTGTAAACTTAATGATCTCTAACTTACCAGAACTTCGATATGTGAGGATGCAATTTTTGTTCTCTAACTATATGTAAAACCAAAATTGATTTTGATATAACAAGTTAACTTAAGGACTAAATTGTAAAACAATAAATTTTTAAGTATTTTCAAAGACTCATAATTTGACAAGCCATTTTGAACCAAACACTATTTCAAGTCAAAACATATTTAAAGGTTCGATTTTCACTAAGTCTTTTCATGAGTTTTCAAGCCAAACTTCAACAAAACGCTCAGGCATGTCAATACCCTTATGTGTATCGATACGATTTTTCAACACTGGAATTTTAATCGTTCATAGCGTACCGATACAGTCTAATCCTGTATCGATACGATATTCATCTAGGCAAGACTTTAAGCTATAGCGTATCGATACACATCGGGACCGTATCGATACAATTCTCATATAAAAATATACTTTGCTATAGCGTACCGATACGATATGTCACCGTATCGATATGATCTGCTAACCTTTGCAAACATCATCGCATTTAATATTCGAACGTTAGCTTGTCGGTTATTGCAATCCAAAATTTTAAATGACCGTTGAACGGTATTGATACGCTACGTTAGCGTACCGATATGCTTTTTAGCAAAACTCAATTCAGGATTCTAGTGAGCAAAATCCGTATCGATACGACATTTCGTATCGATACCCCCTCAATATTGTACCGATACGCCCTTCAAGCGTATCGATACGCTCTATTTTTCTGTCACAATGGCTCCTTCTTCTTTGAGACTGTAACCCCACACGGGGATAACAGAAGCGAAACCCGTTAAGGCTCCACTTCGGTTAACAACCCGAGAAAACTTTTTCATTTATTATTATCTTATATAGATGCATTAATATGTCCTATGTGAAAAGGCAACATCGGAAGCAACAAGCGAAGCAAACAGCCAAACAGCCCAACAAAACAGCCTATTTTAAACATAAACTGCAGGCCGTATCGGAACGCCCAGAAGGTGTTTCGATACGCCTTGACTAGGTCAACTGACCAAAGTCAAGCCGAGGAGACCGTATCGAAACGGGTGTTGACCGTATCGAAACGCCCTCATCAGTCAACATCTCGTGGTCAACGTTACGAAGCTCGTTCCGAAACGCCTAGGACCGTTTCGATACTCTGAATTTCTCGTCAAAATCTCAAATTTCCAGTAGCAAAAACGTATCGAAATGCCCCATTTGCGTACTGAAACGCCTGGCCTGAAACAAGAGGTCGTATCGAAACGGTACCAACCGTTTCGATACACCTGCTGTGAACAGACATGTTTTAGCTGGTTTATAGCACAAGGCTGCCTCAAACACCAACTAAAATGTCCCACAACCATACGTACAATAACCCTAGATGTAAGGCACCCTATACAACATACTTGACACCCAACAAACATGTAAAATCCATACATTAAGAGAAGCATCAAATCAACAAAAGGATTCATACATGGCATTCAAGATAACATTCTTTAGACAAACATACATAAGAGCATTCATAAAAGGCACAAAGCCAACATACAAGGCATAAGCAAGCCTTAAACATATCATCCACATAACAAGGAGTCTAAACATGCTCCTAAAACAAAATAACCACATAAGTCCCCATTGCTTGACTATTACATCATTAACTTAAAATAGTTCATACTTGAGGATAGCAAAAGCTCAACTAGCACACTTGGAGGCCATCTTCTTGCACTAGCAACCCACGGACTACGGATCTGCATTATCGAACAAAAGAGAGCGTAAGCATAAAGCTTAGTGAGGGTAAGCTCATAAAACAAACCTCGACAATGCAGGGTCCAAGCACGAGCATACAACCAAGGTAGAATGCATGACCTTACCTTCGAACCACATGAGCTAAATTATAAATGATGCATGAACACAATTATCAACATCATGCCATGCTCAACAACTCAAGCTTTACACATGGAAATACATATATCAATGTATTATCAAACACATTCTACAATTCCGTATTGGCACCTAGCTATGACCTGAATACGCGGATAACCGTTAGAACTCACATCCAACCATAACCATTACCTTACGGTGGGATTACACTCATCATCATTTCACGCGGAGGGGATTCCACTCATCCTCACGCCTCGTCGATGGGATTCCACTCATCACCGACTAACATATATATAAGAACATTTCCGGGCGAACCCGTACTCCATCTTGGTGACTACCATCACCAAGACCACGCGCGCATTTGACTCTCGTGTGCACACTAAACATCCTAATGATCGATCATTGTACCCAAGCATACTAGTGCCAATACTAACACAATTCATCAATCTTTCACAGCGCCATTTCATACCAACTTCCGTGCTTAGCACGTACTCACCATGACTTACCGTCATGCACAAACCACATGCATATAACAATGCATAAATATCATGCCTCAACAAACATGTATAACACAATATACATAACCACCATAAACACAATTAAAAATAAGGCAACTCAACATTTAAAGATCAACCAAAGTCTCTAACTAAAGCTTGGGATTAGACTATCAATCTAATCCCAACTCTAGGTGGGTTTACCAAGCCCGACCTAGTCCACATGCTTGAACCAACACTTGAAAACCATTTAAAAGCATTTAACCACTCACCGACTATTCCAAGCTCAACCACACTACCCGATCAAGCTCCCAACAGTTTCGGATTCATTCCCGAGGCTTCACCAACACAAATCCTTGCTTCTAATCATCCCAACACAATCAAAATAACCTCAAATCAGTCCACAAATCAATATAGCAACCCGAATCACAAACCAAGCACAAAACACATGATTTCAAGCTATAGACAACCCCAAAATCCTCATTCACGAGCAGCCCTAAAGCACAGTCCAAAACCAAGGATTCCAACACTTATATTACTCCCAAAAGCTCCCAAAACAACCCTTATACATAGCCTAACCATCAGCCAACAAATTCTCACACAAAACACCCCCAAAACTCAACCTAAAACCCTTCTAAAACCTCTCTAAAACCCAATTTCGGGAAACATCATAAAACCATATAAAAATCAAGTATGTTGGACCTTTTAGATTGTAAACATCTTATCTAACATCCACAAACCGAAAACTTAAGTTAAAGTTAATAAAGTTCACATTTTTAATCCAAACTTTCAAAACTCCAAAATACAAAAACCATGATCTTTTTGAAAAATAATGGTACGAGTTTGTAGAGGAAAGAGAGGACAAGTCGAAAATGAGTTTACCTTTGAAAAATCACCAAAGATGAGGGAGTATGGTGATGGAATAGTGATTCTAATGGTGAAGAGGTTTTTCACGTTAGGAAGGCTTGAAGATAGAAGATGATGAATAGTTTGGGTGTTTTGAAATAAGAGTGTTTTTATTTTACAAGTCAAAATATTTACCAATTTGCCATTAATGAGATGACTATCCCAAAAATCTTAAAATCCATGGGATTGGGTTTTAAATCAAAACAAGTCCAACATAAATTTTATTTGCTTTGAAAACATGAGGCCCAAAATGATATTTTATTATTTTAATTCACCCGACCCCCAAACTCGGGTGTTACAGAGACGGGTACTGATACACCCAAGAACCGTACCGATACGGTAGGTTGTTGAGGAGCATTTATTGTAGGAAATTGCAGCTCAATGGCTCTATTGATGATCTCAACCACCCAAACGGCTAGAAATCAATGCAATGGTATAAAAACAAGTCTCAAATGCTACGGCAACAACTATTGAGCCTAAAAGCAACATCAAAGCATTCAAATCCAAACCTTGTTCATTTTGGGGTCAAATATTTGTACTCAACTCAAGTGTGTTTTCATTGTAATTTTTATTGAGAGTTTGGGGAGTGTTTGATTTTATTTAGGTAAAAATCAACCTTTGAAAGGTACTTGTAAGGTTTACCAAATTTCTTCATTGTAAAGAGTGTGTTGGATTAAGCTTTGGGTAGAAAGCTTAATCGATTTTGTAAGGTTTCCTCATCATCCAAGAAAAGGGGAAGAATAAATAGTGAATTGGTTGAAAATCCTTAGTGAGAGCTAAAGTAGTGGGTGTAGAGTTCTTATAGGAACTTGAACCACTATAAATTGTCTTGTGTCAAATTTCCTTTCATCCAATTTCCATCCTCAAATTTTTAATCACCAATTCACCCCCTCTTGGCCATTTGCAATCGTTTGATCAACTTAACAATTGGTATCAGAGTTACACTTATTGGAAGAATTACAACCCTTTTAAGTCGATTTTAGGAGAGTTTGATCAACAACAACTTCAAGCAATGTCATCCACCTCTGGCCCCAACCTCTATGAGTCTCAATACACCACCAAACCACCATTTTTCAATGGGGATAACTACCCATATTGGAAGAATCGGATGTGTCTCTTCATCAAATATGACTACATGGTTTGGGACATTGTAAAAGACGGACCAAGCATTCCTATGAAAAGAGATGGTGAAGGAAGATTAGTCCCAAAGGTCAAAGCCGAGATGACCGATGAAGATAGAAGATGGTTGCAAGTCAATGACAAAGCCTTGCATATGATCTTTTGTGCTCTCGGTCCCGATATCTACTCAAAGGTGTCTTCTATTGAAAGCGCCATGTTTGGGATACCCTCGAGATGATATATGAGGAAACTAGCGATGTTAAAGAGACAAAGATCGGGCTGCTCAATTTAAGCTATGAGAATTTCAAGATGGATCCCAATGAAAGCGTCTCCAAGATGTTTGATTGATTCTCGATCATCGCCAATAGTTTAAAGGGCTTCGGTGAAGTTATTCCCAGAGACAAGCTAGTTCGAAAACTTCTATATTCTCTTCCGGGATCTTGGGATGGAAAAAGAACGGCCATCATTGAAGCTAGAGATTTGAAGACTCTCAAGCTTGATTCCCTTGTTGTATCTCTTCTTGAATGACATCAATCCACTTTTGAGAGTTAGAACTTTTATGGTCTTATAAAAAATAATTGAGTCACTTTTTATCATTCCATTGTTATCCTTATTTTCTTGAGGAAATACAATATACTAATCTCAAGTAGTGTTTCTCCTTCCTCTCGTGAACCTCTTTAATGACACTTTTTTAAAGTTGTTGAGTTTGTTCTTCTGAAACAATTACTTTATCTTAAAAGAGAGTTGTTCAACAATATTGTTTTGCTTAGATACTTGATTCACTTCTTAATAAATGATAGGTGTGAAAACATAAACATCATCAAAAGTGATAGCAAGAATTATATTATAATTCAATTCCTCCTCGAAAATAATGTATCTAACCTTATTTCTCCCTCCAAACTCAACATCCTAAAAAAGATATAAATCTCTCCCTAAAATAATCTTAATTGTAGGATCATAAAATTTACAGCTCATGGATCACTCAAAATAACCGAAGTAGTTGCTCGTTTCTGAAGTTTGATTTCTTCACATATGTCCTAACTTATACAAAAGAATCAACATTTTTGTAACTTATTGTTATTTCTTTTGAGTAAGACCCTTAGCAACTTTATTTTAACATTTTATTTTATTGCCCTTATTCTTAGAGACAGTAACTAAATGAGCACCAACAGAATGAGTACTTTTACACTTTTAACGCTTCAAATTTTCTTCCTCTTCAACACAATGAGATATAAGCTCAGTTAAAGTCTATTTCTCTCTTTAACAATTGTAACTTGAATTTGTTAACTTGTATAAGAATTGGTGCCAAAACCATAAGAGCGAACAATTGTTAGAAAGTTCGATCTTATGCGCCTTAAATTTTAAAGTAATATTAAACATCTTCATAATGTACTCCCTCACATTTCCTTGACTATTATACTTCATAGAATCAAAGAATGCATAAGTGATGTCATCTTAACTTTAATATTTTGGGTAAAGTATTTTTTTAATTTGGTCAAGAAAACCCTTAGTACGAGTAATCTATTTATATTTGTGCTCCTAAAGACATCTAGAATGTTGTACTTTATGATCATTAGACTCATACGATTCAAACGATCTCACCTCTCAAAATATCTTTTATGGGTGCTTACCGCAATGAAAGTTGCAAGATGTTCTTTCCTTAGTGCAAAGTCTATGTTCATACAACCAAATACTATATGTAAGTGTCTTTTCTTTTCCTTTAAATTAGTTTCACTAAACAGATATTGTGACAAGAAAAGATAAATTACCTAGATATAGAACAAAAATAAAATAAAACAAGCTCACATAAATATTCATAAGTAAACAAATAAATTCAAAATAATGGCTAGTTCCCCTCAAGATAACAAGCACAACATTAATATCAAGTCTTTGGACAATAATATTAACTGTAAGCGGTATTCTTGTTGTAGCAATCAAACATTGACAATAAACTATGTCAAACAATAGACTAATCTTTGGACTAATGTATTGCTCACATAAAATACCTTATAGTTGTCAAACATTTATCACCACAGTTGTCGTTGTAATTCTACGAAATATTGACTTTCCTTTGGGCCAATTAATAAACACATGAATTACAAAAACTCATAATTTTCTTAATATTTTAAATAAACTAATCCACACAAAAGCGGTAAGTTTAGTGACATTTTGTTTCAATTAATTCATTAAAATATTAGACATCCGAAGCCAAAATATGAATTTAATTGTTTCAAAATGTTTGTCTTAATTTTATCTTCAACCAAATTAAAAGATAACCAAAATAATAATAAATTTGAATAAAGGTAAACCTAATGCCAAGATACCGGAAACTTCATTAATATTTCATCTTTGGGCAAAACATTAACTTTTCGAAGGCCAATGCTTCAATTTTCCACAACACTATGATCAAGAATTTGTCTTAGAGCTTAATTGTTCATTTTCTTGTATAGACAACACTTGTGAGCTAAACATTGTTATATTTGCTCAAGTATTTAGGTTTTGAGTGAGAGCTTATTAGTGCAAACAATTACCTATTAGAGGGATTTCAAGTTTGCTTTAGAATTTCTCTTGTGAGAGAGGGTGTGATTAAGCTAAGGGTAGTTAGCTTAATCGTTGTAACGGTTTCCTCCTAAGCCGAGAAAAGGGGACGAAATTCAAAGAGTGAATTTGTTGAAATCCTTTGTGGGAAGCTAAGGTAGTGGATATAGACCTTGGTTAGAAGGTTGAACCACTATAATTCCTTGTGTCTTATTTTCCATTTTTCACCTCCCACTAAAACACCCAATTATTCAACTTCTCCACACTTGGTGAGCAAGAACTGCTGAAGGAATCGAGCACCATAAAACCCAACAATTGGTATCATAGCTTGGCTCAATTAAAGAGGATTAACATTCTATTAAGAAGATTCGGCAAGCTCGATCAACATCTCAATCAACCGGCTCAATGGCACAATCCATCGACAAGCCTCATTTCTTTGATGTAACAAATTATTCTTATTAGAAGACAAGGATGATGTTCATTGTCACATCCAAAGACTACAAGCTTTGGGATATCATTGAAGATAACTCGTTCGTACCAAAAGGAAGCAAAGCATAGTGGAGTGTCGACGATCGTAAGAAGGTGGAGCTAAATTGTAAGGCTTTGCACTTCATCTTTTGTGCACTTAGCCTCAATATTTACGAAAAGATATCTTCTTGAGAGATTGTCAAGGAAGTTTGGGACAAGCTCGGAGTTACATATGAGGGGACAAACGAAGTAAAAGAGACCAAGATCAGCCTCCTCAGCCTAGAGTATGAAAACTTCAAAATGGATCCGGATGAGGACATCATGAAGATGTTCGATCGTTTCACCACCATCACCAATGGACTCAATGGCTATTGAGAAGCCATTTTGGAAAAGAAACTTGCCCGAAAGCTCATCTACTCCCTTCTCGAGTCATGGGACTCAAAAAGGACTGCCATCATCGAAGCCAAGAATCTCAAGACCTTGAAGTTTGATGAACTCATGGGGTCACTTCTCACTCACCAAATCATGAAGAAAGGAAAAGAATAGGAGAAGAGGAAGAAAGAGATAAAAAAGACGTGGGAGAAGAAATTCAAGGAGCTAGGCATTCATGCGAATGTCTTTGCTCTCAAGTCCTCCAAGTGCAGCCACGTTGATACAAGTGAGGAGAAGGATGAAGAAGAAGAGATAGTCCATCTCTTCAAGAAGTGTGCCCCTTTCATGAAGAAAGCCATAAAGGAACTCGAACGAGAATCCATGAAGAAGAAGAGGACAAGCACTTCAAGCCATAAGAAGAAGGCATATGTGGCTACATAGAGTGATGAAGACTCCACCGACGATGAACAAGCCAACCTTTTCCTTATGGCCATCGAAGAAGATTCAAGGGTAACTTCTAATTCATCTACTTCATGTTCATATTCTTTTGATGAATTACAAGATGCCTATGACGATTTGGTTTTAGAATTTAAAATCACATTTTGAAAAACAAGAAAGTGATTTCAAATTTGAAAATTCAAAATGACTTGATTTCTAAAACCAAAATTGAACTTGAAGCAAAACTCAATGAGTTTGAACAAAAATGTTTTTATTTACAAATTTTGCTTCATAAAGTTCAAGAAGAAAAAGATTTGATTTCCAAAGAGCTTGAAAAGAAAAATAATGTTGGAAAATCAAATTTTTATATTAGACAATCTAGTTCCCCTAGATTTATAATGTTTTAGAAGTTTTTGGGTCCCAAAAGGACTAACCACTTCAACTAAAAAGGATGAAATTGAAAAATGGATTCCTAAGGGGACTAAATTTTGTGCCACTAATGTCTATGGATCCAAAGCAATTTGGATACCAAAAAGTACTTGATTTTCTTATGATAGGTGTGATGGAGATTGATCAACAAGTCAAATATTGAGGGGGAGCTTCATGCACACAAGGAAGAACACTTGAAGAAAGAAGGCTACACATCCTCCCTTGAGTTCAAGTGTGGTAAAATCTAGTTGTTTTTATTAGTTTAATTTGATTTATTCTCTTTTAATTCAACTAGATTATCATGTGTTAGACTAACATTCTTTGATGATCCTTTGAGTAAGGGAGAGCCGATTTTAAAACCAAAATTTTTATTTTCGTCATTTTTTTACACCCCAAGTTATTTTGAACTTAAAGTTATTTAAAGTCTTTTTGATATAACAAAAAAGGGGAGAAATAGTTTGAAAAATTGCATTTTCAAGAGAATAAGGGGGAGCTTTAACTTCTTTTAATTTTTAAATACAAAGGGGGAGAATCTCAAACAATTTTTCAAGGTGGTTTTATTATATCAAAAAGGGGGAGATTGAAGAACTAATATTTTGATATAATGATTGAAAAATAGTTTTGGTCTAAATTGAAATGATTTCAAAAGTGTCTTTAAGTCCAAACAACTTAAAAACATGTTTGAAGATTTTTTAAAGAGGTTTTGAAGTGTTTTGTAAAGCCAAACTTCACAAAACCACTCAGGTGTTTCGAAACACCCTTAGGTGTTTCGAAACAACCATTCACAGTTTCAAAACGTTTCGATACATCTCTGCCTGTTTCGAAATGGGCTTTAATCTGGGTGAGAATTTTGCATAGCGTTTCGATACGGCCTCATTGTTTCGATACACCTATGAGGCAAAAACCCCAATGATCAAATCTCCAACGACTATTTTCTAACGGCCTTTTAAATTGCAGGACGTTTCGATACGGGAATCAACATTTCGATACGTCCGTTTCGATACGGTCAAGGTTGTTCCGAAACGGGTGATGCATCAGACTGCAACGGCTCTTTCTTGTAATCACTAATTTTGTCCGGACCTTGAACCCCTTTAGTTTGTGTTTATCTTAGGCTTATTGGGCTAAAAAACAAAAAAACTAAATATTATAAATATTATTATTAGTACCATTGCTACCTACATAATTGTATCAGGTATATATTATTAGTGTCGTTAATCATTATTATTATTATTATTATTATTATTATTATTATTATTATTATTATTATTTGCTTAACTTTTAGCGTTATTATCATTCATTTGTTAATATTACTATGTCCTATTATTATTTACTTAGTGATATTATTGTTAAAATTATTTGTATTATTTACTTGTTATGTTAGTATTGATGTTCTTATTTATTATTATTATTATTATTATTATTATTATTATTATTATTATTATTATTATTACTTTTAATAATTATTATTATTACTTTTAATAATAATAATTATTATTATTATTATCATTTTTTATTATCATCATAATGAAAATGGAAATAAAACATAAGTATAAATAAAAGCCCAAAACCAGACATTAATTAAAAAATAAAAGTCCATTACACATAAGGCCCGTTCAATGCCCAAATAATACAAGCCCGTAGCATAATAGAACCCTAAAAAATAAAACCTTAATTGACTTGATATCTTCTTGTGCAGCCGCCGCCCTAATCCACAACCGTCAAATCTATTGAGATCTAACGGTCCGGATCTGATCCTCGCGAGAAACCCTAAAGACGCCCATTTCTATCGCACGGCGCATCACCAGATCCGTTCGATCTGGTCACCTTTCAACGGTCCAGATCGGATCTCACAAAAATCCTAGGGCAGCCTGTTCGTTAGCATGTGCCGCATCTGCTCCCAACCGTTAGATCGAGAGGAGATCTAACGGTCCCAGATTGACGCGGAGAACGTTCCAAATCCCCCACGTCCCAGGCGCGACCCTTCGTTGCCCGACGCACGCGTGCCAAGCCACGACCGTCCCTTGCTCTAGCACGCCTTGCCGCTCCTAACTCGGAAACCTCGACAACACTCAGGAAAAAAGACAAAGTGTCAGCAACCCGAAAGTGGCAAAAAACAATAAATTAAAACGAAAGTCAGCCAAACAAGATATCAGAAATCATAGATCTCAGATGAATAAAAACAAAAAAAAGGCCAACAACGAATAGGAGGTTTTTCAATGTATTATTCCCTTCTTGCATGTAACATCGGATATAAAAATTCGAACCCTAAACAATTGTAAACCCCGATTTGGATTCCAGAGTGATTTCACAAAATATCAATAAAAAAGGCATTCAGAGGTACATTTTCTCGAATCATTGCATGCATTTGAAAACAAAAAAAAGCAAAACGAGTTTTTCTCTTTACCTTTCAGGAACTGTTTCCCTTTTTGTTGCGAGTCGTGCCGGCAACAAGCCCTTGGCTTTCGTTTGGGAGGTCGTTGAGGTGAGCCGTTTGAATTTCAACGGGAAATTTCTTTTTCTTTAGGGTTTTCGAACCAGAGTTTTCGAAAGGGGAGGCCTTTTTTGGGGTTTGATTTTAAGGAAAGAGGTTTCGTCTTCATCGGCACTTTAGGGTTTCTTAGTTTTTTTAGGGGGGTTCGGTTAGGTCAATGTCGTTGCCGGCAGCAGTAATCAGCCGATGGGTTGTTTTTTTACGAGAGAGGATTAGTCGGAGAAGACAAAAAGGGAGAGCCTGTTTCACCTAAAATGCCCAAAAGAGGCAAAATGTGTTCTAAAAGTGGTATTTATACCACTTTGTTTTTTTAATAATGGTTTATTTACCAATATAAGCCCCTTCGCGTTTTTGAAATCCCATCGTAAGGGTTTTCGTTTTTTTTAAATACAAGGCCTAGTCCCTACAACATTTAAATGTTCTTTAATTTCGTCCATGATTTGTCTCAATTATTTTGAAATGGGTAAATCTCCTTTTTAGTCCTTTACCTTTAAATTTTTGTTTAATTTAGTCCCCGAAAAAAGTGGCAAATTTCTTTGATTAACCCCATCATTTATACATATTTACGTTTTAGCCTCCTTTATTTATATTCGTATTGTGATGTCAATTTTACTTTGAAACGATTAACTTGCTTATTACACGATTTTATGTAGTTTTGCATGTAACATTGTACGGTCCTATGTAATTATATATATATATATATTAAAAGGCTTACGTGTTGCCATATATATAATTATATATATATATATATAATTTTATTTTTCATGTTTAATATATGCATTATTATCATGCCATTTGTTTTTTTATTTATGTGTACATATGTGTGGCTATTTTATTCGTGTCGACCTTTCGTTTTTGTTAACATTTTAGCGTGTTTCGCTTGCGCATCCAAATGCCATGTTCATATATTTATTTATTTTTGTTTCTTTCCAATTTCTTCTTTTTAGATTCATTTGTATTGCTTCATGTCTCTTGTAATTATTTTTGGAATGTTATGTTAAGTTGCATTTGAGATATAAAAATATCATGCGATGTCTTTTTATTCGAGAACGAACGAGGCCAGTACCAGTCATAGTCAGGGGCGGAACTAAAAATTTATAAAGGAGGGGACCAATATGAGACTAAAAATTTTGAGGGGGCTAAAATAAAATTTTATAAAAATTAAAGGATTACAACAGTAATTTTAATTTTTTTCCCTAAAGAAATTAAAAAATTGGCGGGGGCCACATCTCTGTGGACCCCCGTGATGTTCCGCCCCTGGTCATAGTGGTGGTGGTTCGGACGTTCCTTCTCGACTATTAAGACTTTTAAAATTTACTCACCCGTATAACCAAATTTCGATACGATTCGTCACTTTAATTCGCAAACTTTAATATTGATTAAGCGGTAATGGTTTTGGTACCGATTTTATGGCACGACGGGGTGCTCATCCTTCCCCGCGTGTAACCGACTCCTGAACCCATTTTTTTTATAAAAAAAAATTTGGTTTAGTTTTCGCTGTCCGGTCTACCATTTTCAAATGGCCGGTGGCGACTCCTCCTTTTTAATTCCGATTAAATTTCAAAACCAATCAAAACCCGGTTCCTCCGAGCGACACCGAGGTGTGATTTTGAAATTTTTTAGTCGCTACATTTTTATTTCAGGGATGTTTTGAAATAGGGTCGAGTGATTCGAAACGTGGAGTTACATAATTGCATTTATAGTGGGAAATAAAGTCTCCAACGGCTCCAATTCAACCCTAACGGCTACAAACTCAATTAGGAGTTTAAAAATGACCTCCAAGCATCAAGAGAAGGTCAATGCTTCAATTGTCAACAACACTATGATCAAGAATTTGTCTTAGAGCTTAATTGTTCATTTTCTTGTATAGACAGCACTTGTGAGCTAAACATTGTTATATTTGCTCAAGTGTTTAGGTTTTGGTGAGAGCTTATTAGTGCAAACAATTACCTATTAGAGGGATTTCAAGTTTGCTTTAGAATTTCTCTTGTGAGAGATGGTGTGATTAAGCTAAGGGTAGTTAGCTTAATCGTTGTAATGGTTTCCTCCTAAGCCGAGAAAAGGGGACGAAATTCAAAGAGTGAATTTGTTGAAATCCTTAGTGGAAAGCTAATGTAGTGAATGTAGACCTTGGTTAAAAGGTTGAACCACTATAATTCCTTGTGTCTTATTGTTCATTTTTCACCTCCCACTAAAACACTCAACTATCCATCTTCTCAACACTTGGTGAGCAAGAACGATTGAAGGAATCGAGCACTATAAAACCCAACAAACTTGCAAGTGATATCTTGGTATAGTAATCAAACATTGATAATAAGAACATGTCAAACAGAAATCTTTCTTTGGGCCGATTTATTGCTCACATATAAAACTGAATAATTATCACTTGTTTATTACCACAGTTGCACATGTAATAATGTTAATTATTAACCTTCCCTTGGGCCAATTAATACTAACATAATCCGATTTACATGCCCAAAACCTTCTATATTTTAAAATAAAATAATTTCCACAATAGAGATCACTTTGGTGACTTAATGCTTCAATTAATTTATCTCAAAATATATAATATAAATATACCGATATCTAAATTTAAAATTTTGTAACTGTCAAAACTAAAATTTCTGATGACACTTAAGTTTCCGAAATATCCCAAAATAGGTTGTCTAAATGTGGCTATCAAAAATAAAAAAAAATAAAAAACCTAAATCTTTGATTGTTTCTCAAAAAGTTCCTTAAGCATGCATTTGCCGAAATTAAAGTCGAACTCAAAACAATAAATCTTTAACTAAAAGTCAAAATCAGAAGTACCATACAAATAAGTAATTTGTATAATGAGAATATAAAACCTTAAAATATCCATAATAACCTAATTATCGGAATTAAAATTTTAATCAAACCGAAACGAGTATAAATCAATACCAGATGCAAATATGTATATTCCGTAAATAACATTAACAACATAATTAAGCATATTGTCAAACAAATTTAAGCAAAATATTGTGTACAAAGCTAAACATGATTCAACAAAATTCAACCATAATTTATTAAACATAAACTGAACATAAAGCTTCGAAAACTAACTTAATTATAAAATTTCTAAGTCACCATAAATTTACCATGACAAAGCCCAAGTCAAACTTTTTTTATTCTTAATTACTAACTATCAAAACTAAAATTTTGATCAAACTAAATTAAATATATATTTGAAATAATATATTAACCTGAATTACTTATGCGATTACCGAAGAAAGACAATAAAAAATCATATTCCGCAAATAGTTTACTTTTAATGAATTTCTTAACCAATTCATGATATAAGCACATATTTATGGCATTGATTTTCGCATAGGGTTATTACATACAACAAACTAAAAGGGAAAAAATATATTAACAATCGGTAATTCCACAATATTTTATAAAACAAACCCTAAATATACATATACTAAAAGTATATGATATGTTCCAAATTGAAAACGCAATTTCAATTGCTTATTACTGGCACAACAAACAGAAACTCCGGATGAAAGATTAATAACCCAAAATTGACGGTTAATAAAATCGAATAGAATTTATACGAATCATGCAAAATTTTATTAAAGAATTATAATTCTATCGATTAATAGATTCTTAACCCTGACACTGATGCCACATGTTAGAATCAAACCATAATAAATATGAAATCTAAATCTATGATCTATCATGTCAAACCATCAAGAAAAATAAACTGAATGCAGAAGCGTACCTAAATTAATCGATAGATTATTAAATCAACTATTAAATATTTATAACTCTGTCCATCATTGAATTATAAATAGTGTCTACACTTTTATTTTCATGACACTTTAATACCCATGACACGCTTAACATAATTGGTCACTTGATTTTGTGTCATGCTTTATAATAGTATCATACATTACATATGTGCCCACAATTGAGGATTTTAATCCAACAAGAGAAATGACTTAGTCTTTGGACACTTTTCAACCAAACATTTAACCAAAAACAACATGATCAAAACATGGAAATTCGTGCTCCAGTTACAAATTTCAATCTCTTCAAACATTTGATCATGCTACCGTATGTAATGAAAACTGAATGCCATGAGACCAAGACCATAATGTTGTATATGCTGCCTTGGATGATTTGGGGTTTTGACAAGTGAAATATTGTCATGGGATACCCTAATCTGTCAGCGATAAAGGCGAATCGAATAAAAAATGACTTTAGAGAAGATATCTTATATTTCTGAATCAAACATATGATCGACACGTATTGAATACGAATGTCTAGTGGGCAGTAACTTACCAACAGTACATTCGAAAGCAAAAGAAATGGTGGGCCTTTCGTACAATTTTTAACCAATGTTTGTGCGCATGCTACAGTGTCACTCATAAAATATATATAGTCATCAAGTTTTTAGGCAGCATTTGAAGTGCATTTCCATATATGTGTGACAAATGGTGGTCATGGCGGCTAAAGGCAAATGCAAATGTCGAACATACCAAGGGACCCTGTGGGGACTGTTTGTCTAAGCAAATAAAAAAAACTCTCAAGGCCATATCAAGGGTGGACCACTGTTTGCCAAGATGTTAGGGCACACATTATATCATGTGTAGTTGCAATGGGGCCAAGCCACGGTGTTTGTCGGGGGCACATTCAACTGATGAGTGGACCAGCCATGGGGCATTGGGGCTTAGCTTAGACTGCATGATTTAGGTTAAAAAGTTGGACAAGTTAACTATAATACATATATACCCCCATTTACTTCCTTTTGTATAGTCCATTCAAATTACCCAATTTTCCAAACAAGATTTTCGTTGCATCTTTTGATGGTGGGATTTTGGTTGAAGGTTTAATTGAAAAATCTTTCAAGATTTGATTTTCAATATATGATTATTATTTGTTGGAAATTGTTTGACCATTTTTTTTTTGTATAAACCATATGAAAAATGGGAGAGAATGTGTAGGGTTTGGTGGGTGCGCGTGCAGGGTGGAGAAGAGGGATTGAGGTCATGATGGGGGCTGACTGCCATTGCCACCCATCCGATACAATTCTCAATCATTCCCTTCCCTTGACACTCTGCAAATTTCGATTCTAAACTCACCATTTTGCATCATTGCCTCTCCATCCTTTCTTGTTTTCATTTGCTTGTCGTATACCCCTTTTTTATTCTTACAATTACACTCTTATGAATTAAAGATGTAAAAACAGAATCAATAAAGCTAATCCCATTTTGGAAAACTTCTGATTCATTTAGAATTCAAAAGCTAAAATGGAGCCAGAGTTGGAGGTTAGGAGACAAAACATAAATTGTTAGATGAGGGCAAAGAGTCCCTCTCAATATACACAAGGCTCTGTCCCTAGTCTTAAGTTTGAAATTGATTTGAATTCCAACTATTTAAAAGATAGACTCAATGAATTTTAAATTTCAAAATATTTTGTTCTACAAATTATCCATCAATCTCGACTTAAATTTGATCCAAGTCATTCCTCGTCTTAGAAAAACCAGCTTTTGAGGTTTTTACATAAGATGGTTTTTTTATTATTAAAATTAGAGAAGTATTACATACTCAAGGCAAATGTTGGGATTCAAACTCATACAAGATAAAAGAACATGAGCATCATTGACCATTAGGCTAATTAGTGGATCTCATGAGAATTTTTATTACGATGTAACATATAAGACTATAATATTGAAATTCGAATTTTCAATATATTTTATAAATTAATCGAATTAAATTTTTAGTTCAATTACTTTACTCTCTCATTTGTTCATTCATGTATCTCTCCGTATATACTTTTAGAGGGTAAGCTACTTTGGAGCTCATCATGTAATACTATTATTGTTGTAATCTTTGGTGTAAAGTCTTAAATTAAAAGCCAAGGAGAGTTAAAAATGTGACAAGGAAGGTAGTTTAAGTGAATTAGGAAACTACTTCCAAAAGGTATTCGAAGCACTAATTACCTCCATTTCACATTATTTTAATCCATTTTATTTGCTAGCCTTAAGTTCACTTCATTAAACCTACCAAAAAGGAAAAAACGGATCAACCTTCTATTCTTCAAGTTGATGGGAACAATATGATTTGGGTGTCAATTATGGATATTTTTAATATCTTAAATGTTGTATAGTTGTAGATCATATGTTTATATTCATAACCTGTAGCAACAGCGGTTTGGTCTGGTTTGGACATTTGGTCCATCCTATGATTATGCTGCTGCTGCTGTTCTTTAAAACTCTCATGCCAATCACTTAAAACAGTAGTAATTCTCCGTAAGTTTTGACCTAATAATCCTCATCTTTCTTGTCTCAATGCGACTTCATTCTTGCTACTTTCCAATGGGGACTTCAGCTTCAAACCCCCTCCATTTTGACAATCTTTTTAATTTAAAATCTCACTCGCCAAAAAGTTGTCAATGATTTGACAATGCCATGCTAAAGCTCCTCCTAAATAGTTGGTGGGTTTTTTTATTTTTAAATATTTATGTTCAACTTATGTTTCTGGTGTATATTTAAATACGGTTTAAAGATGTAAGAAACTTTTAAGTTTTTAAAAAATAAATTAATTAAGCATCTTAACTTTTTTTTTTGCATCCAATTAAGCTCTTAAACCGATTAAATTATTGACTAATTTCGACCATTAAATCGTGACAATTTAGTTAAACTTGGCAGGACAATGATCGAGCCAAAGAGTGACCGGAACATACTAGAGAGCAGACAAGAGCAGTGAGTGCGTGAGCATGAACATGACAAAGAAACCATGAAAAATGCATGCGCGTAGGTATAAATCCCATTTCCATGTATCCTTTCTTTCATGTAAGAATCAAAGATTTTGATTTCTTCTCTCAGAAGACCAATATATATACTTCAGAACATAACATAAATCTAACTTGGAGAATATTATTATACAGTGAATGTTGTTACTTGGTTTGTAAGTATAATTATTTCATTTTCTATATTAGGTTATTTTTCCTATCGATGTCCATATTTTTTTTCATAAATACAATACATTTTTATGAAGGAGTAATTTAACTTTGAATACTAATGTTTAATCATCTTATTCGCTTCATTATGCCTGCAATCATGATTCTTGGTTGCCTCAATCGCATGCCGCCCCCTTCCCCTCTTCTAAGCCACCTATAAATCTCCATTTTCCTCTCCTTCTCCCTCCCACCTCTTCTTCTCCAAACAAACACCCTCAATTTCAATCTTTTTTGCTGTTTTGTCTTTGAAATGGCAGTTTCAGGGTTTGAAGGGTTTGAAAAACGCCTAGAGCTCCACTTCTTGGGTGATATTGATGAACACAACATGTTGGGGCTTAGGCTGCTCGATTTCGAATCACTTGAACAAGTCCTGTTTGCTGTCCAATGCACTGTTGTATCAGCTGTTGGGAACCCTTTCTTTGATGCTTACGTTTTGTCTGAATCGAGCTTGTTTGTTTATCCTACAAAGATTATCATCAAAACCTGTGGGACAACCCAACTCCTCAAATCGATTCCTCCATTGATTCACTTTGCAAACAATCTTGCCCTCCATTTGCAAACCTGTAGGTACACCAGAGGCAACTTCATCTTCCCCAAAGCCCAACCATTCCCCCACACCAGCTTCAAAGAAGAAGTCGTTTACATCGAACAAAACATCCCCATCAATCTCTGCTACCGGAAAGCCTCCGTCATGCCTTCCAAACTCCCTGCGCATTCATGGCACGTTTTCACCGCTACTTGTTTGCCGCCATTGGAGTTCCCCCACGAAGACGTTACTTTCACCGTCGAAGTTTGCATGACGGAACTCAACCGCCACCTTGCACGTCAATTCTTCATGAAATCCGGGGATGGCAAAGCAGGGGACATAGGTGGCAAAGAAATGACGGAGCTGACGGGGATTGATACCATCAACCCCGGAGCTTTCATCTGCGACTTCGCGTTTGATCCCTGCGGTTACTCAATGAACGGCATTGATGGCGATCGTTACTCGACCATCCATGTCACCCCTGAAGATGGGTTTAGCTACGCTAGCTTTGAGTGCGTCGGGTCGGTTTACGATGACCCGGATGACATTGTTGTGACCTTGAAGAAAGCTGTTCAGGTTTTCATGCCGGAGATGGTTTCAGTCTCGACGACGGGCTGTAGCCGTCAAGTTTGGACGAAGGTGGCGCATGCTTTTGAACCGCTTGGACTCAAGTGTCGGAGTTTTGCAATGGATGAGTTCCCGGCCGCCGGTACCACTGTTTTCCAAACGTTCACGTCGGCTCGCCGGAAATAAGGGCGGGAAAACCATAGAATTAAAAAAAAGAAGTTGGAGGAATTTTCATTGGGGTTACGAAAATTATGAAGATGGTGATGTGGAGGGATTTGATAGGTTGGGAAAGGATGAAGAATGTGGGGTTGACATAGGTAGAAAGAAGAGAAGATTGCAGAGGATATTAGGAGGGAGGGGGATATGTGGGAAATTGGGATGACCATGATCATGCACCCCACTTACCATTGTCACGCCTATAGATTTTTTGAGCTCCAATTTTAGTGGGGGATAAATAATAGTGCTCATGTTTTTCAAGCTTCATATCAAACTTTTCTTGCTCACCAATTGAATTAAATTTCAATTTTTTTCTTATTTCTTCTTTATTTATCTATGAAAAATAAAGGTATTTTTATATAAACGTATATTTAGTTATTTTATTAATAAAATTTGAAGTCAATAAAGGTTATAAAAAATGGAGGGTATTAGAAATCCTCACAAATCACCTAACAAGTGAAACTAACTTGGAGAACCGGATCGAAACATGCAGAGTCAACAACACGCGACCACACCGTCGACAAAAGTTGCAAAACGCATCCAACAACACAATATAAGAGATAAAAAATTTCCTGACCTTTTCGATGTTTTTATTTATGCTCAAACACTAAAATATATTATAAAATTAAATTTTTAAGTTATAACCTTAAATTTTAAACCCTACACCTTATACCCTAAAAAATACACTATACTTTAAATTCCGTAAACCCTAACTTAAAACCAAAAACGCTAAACTTAATTTTAAATATAAGAACCTAAATAGCATCACCAAAAAAAGGAAAGAAGATTTCCAGCCCTACAGAAGGCCCCACTTCTTGTCCTAGTAATACGAAATGAAGAATTGAAGTTGCAACAGCTCTTAAACAACCCGTATATAAAAACAAGACAAAATGAAATCGAAAGCAAATAGCTTTTTCTTCCCCTGTAACCGGTTTCTGATAACGAAAGACTGAATTGGAGAGCTGAGAGCAATTTAGCCCTAGATTGATGCCCCCCTTGTCATTTCTCCTATTCTTTTTTTTTTCTTTTTAAGAGCTTTATCGCTACAATTTTTTCAGCATCCTTGTCTTGGAGTTAAAACATGGAAGCATACTTCCTTTGTTTGACATGAGAAGGAGAAAGTAAATCACCAAAATCTTCCGTTAGCCTTTTCATCCGAAATGGGCACCCCATATCTCTCAAATTTATAAGGACCAAAATTGTTACTGGACCAAAAAAATTGAGGATACATGCTCATTCTTCGTTAGTTCAACTTAGAGGTGTAAATGAACAGAGCGTTCGACGAATTGTTAGTGAACAGTTCGTATATTAAGCTAAATAAACAAGTATGAACAATTTTTTATGTTCCTTTAATAAACGAACAAACATGAACAGAGGTGTATTATGTTCGTTTATTCCATGAACAAGCTCATTTATTGGCACGCTGATAAGCTCATTTACTTGGTTTCCCTATGGACTAAATTGAACATGTGGTCAACTTTTGAGTTCAAATTGTGATGCCTAATGAGCTTAAAGACTCATAGTGTAATTTCACCATTTTGGCGAACATATAAATGAGCATGTTAACGGCCATATAAATGAACATGTTCGCGAACATTTACACGAATATGTTCACAAATGTTAAACAAACATGTTAATGAGCGTTAAAAAACCGAAGACAAACACCATAAAAAATAATTAAATGAACACAAACATGATATTAAAAATTTAAACGAACCGAACATGAACACCTTCAAATATAAATAAACGAGCACAAACAAAACATTTTTCGTTCAAGTTTAATTGATTTACACCTCTACTTCAACCCCTACTTGATTATATATTTAATAAACTCGTATATTTTCTAATTTAAATAATTATTTTTTACATGAGACAAATTGTTACTAAACTAACATTATGAAATAATTAAATTTATAGCCGGGGTCGAGGCCCACTTAAGCCCAAGGGAGCTTTGCCCCTGAATTGTCAAACCTCAATTACGTCGAAACCTTCCCATAGAACGAATCTCCTCCAATTGAAAAAATATTTAGTAATTAAATGAATTTTTAAAATGAATAATCGCATTATAATCTTTATGTTTAGGGGAAAAGTTTGTTTCCGACGAATTATCCTGACAGATGTTTAGGGAGCGAAACCAGTGAATCTCTAATCGTTACTAGAACCAGGGATGGACCTAGAGGGGGCTGGAGAGGGCGGTCACCCCCTTAAAATTTTAAAATTTTTATATGATTTAAAAAAAATAGAAATTTTCTATGTATTTCCTATTGAAAATCTATTTTCACCCCCCTTAAATTTTATAAGTTCGCTCCCTAGAATTCAATAAGTTCGCCCCCATAACATAAAATTCTACGCTCGTCCCTGAATGGAACCAATAAAATGTGTTCTAGTAAAGAAACACCTTTCGTTATATTGTCGCATCCAAGTAATTTATATGTTGTTATCGAGCCAATGTCTCATACATGTGAGTGTTTTTTTTAACTATAATCTTAATATTTGTTCATTAATCTACATCGTTTAATAAATCACACACACCATATAAACAAATTACTTGAACTCGGTGTGACAAAGAATTCGCCACCGTTCCTTTTGATTATTAGGTAGACCGAAAACCTAAGAAAAAACCTAGAAAAAAACGTGAAAGGGTTCGAGGGCACGGTTACATGTGGGGAATGATTAACACCTGATGTAAGGGCTATTATGGATGAACACGCCTTGCTTGAATGATGTTGAAGGCAACCCCTTTGATTGTTGGATCTAAGAAGGAATCAAGAAACATGCAAGCAAGATAGGCTTGAAAAATAGAATGACTTGGTAAGTTGAAAATGGGATCCGAAAGAATGATGTAAATGGGCAGATTTGGTTAAGAGTATTTAGGGCGAATGGTGATGGTGAAGGATAGTGATGGATAGGATGATGAATGGTGATAGTATCTTAAATAATCGAAGGATGAAACAAATTTATATTAAAGCTTAGCCCCAGACCTTATATGATTGCTTTAAGGGGTGGTAGAAAGGACTTTGACCCACTATCTATAAAGAGATAGGGACCATAAGTATCAAGGTGGAAAATAGAGGGGTTGACGCCACAAGTACTAAGTACATGATAAGTCAATAAAGTTCAATTAAGAACTAAAAGAGAGAAAGTTCTCACAAAGATAAATTTATAGAATGAGTGAGTTTACAAAATGCAATTACAACTTGTATTTATAGGGGATGAAGGGGCATGGCCGAAAAGGCCTCTAAACTAATCGGCTAGGGTGGTGCCTCCCTCAAAAGGCCTTGTGATGGTTCGACCATCTTGTGTCTCCCTGCAAATGAATTTTGGCGCACTTAAAGCTTTCCCTCCATGATTTTTTCCGCCCATTTCAAGTTTCCCTCCAAATGCTAGGGACATGTTCCTTTGGAGGGGACATGACCCTTGAGGTGATGAGCTGATATAGGAAGATGGAGTTGAAATAAGTTGGTTGAGCTTGGAGTGATCTGGATTGAACTGAGCTACTTAGCTGAATGAGCTAGCTTGTTTTTTCGAGCTGTTTTGAGCTTCCACGAGTTGCCCTTAGCTAGGTGAGCTTCCTCTTTGAGCTTGTGAGCTCTCCTAAGCTACTCTCTTAGTCCATGAGTTGCCACAAGCTTCCTTTAGACTCCTCGAGCTAATTTGAGTTGCCTTTAAGGTCCTTGAGTTGATCCAAGTTGTCCTTAAACTCCTTGAGCTGATCTGAGCTCTTTGTGAGGTCTTTGAGCCATTTCGAACTTATGCCCTCATCCTTAGTACCTAAAGAAGTAATAAACAAATGTGTGAGCTGAAATTAAGCTAGAACATGATGCAAACATAAGTATAAAGATGCAATGCAATGCAAACATACTTAAATGAGCTAGAACTAAATATAAAGATGTGTTTCATAGGTTATGCATGAATATCATATATTATGCAAATAAATGATAATATATGATCTTCAAGTATTTCCTAAAATGCAAAAGCATGTTTATAACAATATATGATGCATAAAAAAGATAATGCAAGATGAAGTAAGGTAAAATTCCCTTAGAATTTTCATTGATGATCTTTAATGGTGTGATCATATCATGGAGAAAATTGGTGCTGATTAGGATTGTATCAGCACCCCACAACGTCCGTAAAACGACGCTTTCTCGATCATTAATATTTTCTAACGTAATTCGGGTTCACACATACTAAAACCTAATTAAGCCTAAAGTCCATGTTTTTTTGAACAAAGGCATTCAGATTTTATTAATCACCATGAAAGATATTATGTAGAACTAACGTTTTGATATAAAAATTGAAAAATAGTTTTGGACAATGTTAAAAAGAATTCAAAACATCTTCTGAAGTCCAAACAACTTGAAACTATGTTTAGGGGTGTTTTCAAAGGTTTTTACTTGTTTTCAAAGCCAAACTACACAAAACCATCCAAGTGTTACGAAACACCCTTAGGTGTTACGAAACACCCTTAGGTGTTTCGATACGGAGTCTTCCAATGTCAAAACGTTTCGAAATGGGTTTCGAAAACACATTAAATCTGAATCACAATGATATGTTAGATGCTCATGAAAACTCAATATCTAATCTCTGATACATTGTCCAAAGAGTAAGGTTTCTCATGAACCTACTCTCTCCATCGTCACCATCCGAAGTGGAACTCAGCCCAAAGGGTGGAACCATTGATCCGAACCAGAATTCAACCTGAAGGATAAAACCACTGAACTTCCCCGAACAAATCCCAATCCATGTACACTCAATGATATGAGGCTGATTTTAAAAACCGAATTTCATCCGAAACATGAATTGTTAAAAATTCAAGTTGGTTAAATCTATAAATACAAAGTTTCATATTTTGAAAATATGATATCTCATAATTGATAAATCTAATTTTTAGTTAAAACCCAAACGATATGCTATGCATGATTTCTGAAACCTTTCATCAATCCCCACAAAATAATGCACTCAAAGTGTATAAAGACATTTATTTAAAGCACCAAAGAAAAACATAAATTTATAGCACAAGAAGAGACACACCTTTAAGCAACAGAAGGGTGACCTCACACTCAGATCTAGCAAAGATAGAACCTACGATGATAACTCTACATTAATAAATATTTATATCACTAAGCCACCAACTATAAAACATAAGACTAATCCGAATGTATACTCACAAAAAGATCTTGAAGAACATGTACTGTCAGTCTGAACAAGATGAGGTAACTCGTCAGCCTTAGTGTCGATACCTGAACACGAGAATATTTCGAATTAGATTCTGAAATCCACAACTTATTAGATTTTAAGTACTAATTAATGAAATTAGACAAACATGTTTTATGGTTTGATTTAGACAAAACAGGGAGCGAATTCAGATTCAGGACATCGAAAAAGGTCAAGATGAAGGTTGTCCGAAAAGTCAACTTTTGGTCAACCCCAATCAAAGTCAACTAGTCAACAGTCAACTCTAGTCAACTAGTCAAAGGTCAACTCTGGTCAAATGGGTCAAAGGTCAAACTTGTCAAAGCCCATGGTTCGGTCAAACCCGGTTAACTTTCGGTCAAACCATTCAAGTCAACATGTTTAATATCAAAAGTCAACGATCCAGTTAAAGGCTTAATCCGATTTGGTTTAATTCTGGTAGTTTGGTTCGATTCACAACCAAAAAAATTGGTTCCGTTCATACAATTGGTCCAATCCAGAACTTGGTTCTAGGCTCAACAATTATACACACCCACACAACACAATTGGGTCACTTCGTTTGGGTTCAAGCTAAAAAGAGGAAAGGCAAAAGAGCTCAACCAACCAACACCCAGCCCACTATTCATGTCATCACCAAAATGGAATTAGGTTCCTTAAACTTCATTGGCGTCTAGGGTTTTCAGCACCCAAACAACGACGGCGCAGATGCACGAACGACGGCGGCATAGATACACGGACAACGACGGTGCAACAATCCGACGACAAGAGCGACGACGATATGGCTCGACAACAACAACATGGAAAACTCTTTGGGTGATCACAATGGTCGTTCACGGCCACCATTTGGACGGAATCCGAAAACAAACTACACCACTAAACTTAGAATCACCGATCAAAAACTGAAACGTGAATCTAATGCTTACTTAAACACACACACAGAAAAGAGAGGGGCGGAGTACACGACGGAGTAAGGTGGCGCAAAGGAAAACTGAATGGTTTCTTACCATTTCCAGGAAAACGACCGGCGACGAGGGAAAACTGAGGATAAATCTATTAAATTGAAAATTTTCATGTATTATATGTTACTTATAGATTTAGGATGATGTCCTGAATGGTGGTGGCCGTGTGAGAGAAGAGTTGAGGATGACTGCATCGCCCATGTCCTCCTCTGTCTTGTTCTCAATCGAGTGACCCTTGAATTTATTTTTTAAATTTAATGAAACTCTTTCTTTTATGTTATATTCAATTCCTATCAAGTCATAACAAAAAAGTCAATTTGGTCTAGTGGTTAACACATGAGTTTTGATTCATCCAGCATGTCAACTTTAAAATTTTGAAAATTTAAATTAATTAGAGGTTGCCGGGTGTCAGCGTTCAGTTAGTTGCAATTAATTTAATAAATGTAATATTTTTTTACAAAAAGAAAAAAAACTCGCCGACGTGGTATAATGTCATGTCATCATTAACATCCATGTGGACATGCCACATTATCATTACAGTCCATGTGTGCCTACCTAGTTAGCGAGAACTATTGACTAACGGTTCTATTTAACGAAGGGCCCTTTTGTTAAAAAAATAAAATGTTGAGGACTAAAATACTTCAAAAAAAAGGGGTCAAAGTGACAAATGTGTAGAATGTTAGGGACATATTTAGGCATTATGTCAAATGTATTTGTATACCTATCAAAATGTAAAAAAAAGTATGAACATTATACTATCATGTAATCACATCAATTTTATTTTAAAAAAATACATGAAACGAAACTACTAAAATTAGAATATATGAACTATAGACTATTTTTTGTTATAAAAGAACAAAACCCAACCATTTCATCTTAATTTTGAAATATTATATTTTTTCAAGGGCTATTGTTTGAAGCAAGGTCATACTTGTTGATCCATAAACTAGCGGAACATGATAGGGTCAAAATATTTTTTTAATTTAGTTTCTCTTCTTATTATATTAAAAAATAAATTATTTTATTAAAAAATAAAATATTAATTATATTACATTTATAGTTATAAAATTGTTTAGGGGTAAAGATGTATTAATTGTACTGTAATTATAATAGGATTAATATCCTATACACAGGCGGTGGAAACTGAAAGTTTCCACAAGTGCCTTAGTTTTAGGGTATAAGGAGTTAGTTTAGGGTATATGGTTTAGGGGTTTAGGTGTAGGGGTTTAGAATTTAGGGATAGTTGTTTTAATTTAAGGTTTAGGGTTAGAATTTAGGGTTTATAGGTTAAGGTTTAGTTTTTAGGGTAATATAGCGAGGATTTAGGTTTTAACCTATAAACCCTAAATTATAACCCTAAACCTTAAATTGAAACACCTATCCCTAAATTCTAACCCCTACACCTAAACCCCTAAACCCTATACCCTAAACTAACTCCCTATACCCTAAAACTAAGGCGTTTGTGGAAACTTTCAGTTTCCACCGCCTGTGTATAGAATATTTATCCATTATAATATTAAAAATTATTTATTGATAAATTTAAAAGATGTATTAATTGTATTACATTTATTGCTTAATAAAAGATATATTATATAATATTTATTAATTAGCAAATCATGTGTTATCTCTGAGCTAGATAATCTAACCTGTGGATTGATGTAGCATTGCCCATAGTGTAGAGACCAAACCATTAATGAAGCTAAAGTAGAGGGGGAAATTTGGAATTAAGCCATAAACAAACAAGACTAAACGCGTGTCTCAACTACCAAAGAAATCAAAGAAGCATGATAGGAGCAGCATTTGTAGGTGTCTCGTTACTTGCTTCCTTTTCGCCTCTCTTTAACTCGCCAACACTCCAACCCATAAAATGACCCTTTTTTCCCCTTCTTAAATTTCATTTCCCCCCTGAAAGTGACGAACCCAAGAGCTGAAAATGGGAGCTTAGTGTTATAACATTCTGAAAGTCAGCCGTAACGCGACGGAGGAGGACTTGAAGAAGCCTTACAAAGTACACACGCCTGGCCATGATTGTCAGTGTCTCTTGATGTGCTAAAGGCATCATTTGGAATTAATTTATGAATTTTTGTGAAAATTAAAAACTCTTTTTGTGTACCAATGAAAGCAGAATCTATTGAAATTTGAAAGTGAAAGCGGGAGGAGCTCCGTCACTCGTTTTTTCTTCTTTCAACAGATTCATCCGTCTTTCCATTACAGTGGATGGTAAGGGCGTTGCAGAGAGTATTTATTGTTCCAAGTTGAGACCTACAACAGTAAGTTTTACTGCTTGATATATTTCATTCTTACATATTGCTATATAATTAAGGCTTTATAGGTTAGTTTAGAGCCAAACAGAGAACCCACTAGCGATTATTATGTGACGGTATAAGTTAGAATATCCATCTTTCATCCTTCATAGTTTTAAGACAGAACAAACCGAATGCTTTATTCCTTATCTTTCATCCTTCATAGTTTTAAGACAGAACAAACCGAATGCTTTATTCCTTATCTTTCATCCTTCATAGTTTTAAGACAGAACAAACCGAATGCTTTATTCCTTCCTTAGATTCTTCAAGTTGCCTTTTTCATATGAAGTATTGGATCTGTGATTGGAACAAGAAGACGGGAAAAAGGAATAGCTTTGAAAAGAAGGATCAATTGCAGCAGGGACTGGATTTGATTCACTAGTACTCGACTAATAAGTAAGGAGGAGACATCTCCAGATCCATTCCAACATCTCCCAATGCATTTAGCAAACTAAAGAAAGCAAACTTACTAATAAAAAAAAGGGGTTGCTAGTCGTTGCTGATGAAAAGCCAACAACTTGTTAGGAGTCAGTTTTGGCTTCCTTTCCTCTTATTAGTAAGATAGGTTTGAAAATGGAGCAATTAACATATCACTTGATACGTTGGAGGAGTCATGGTTAGTACCAATGTGAATGAAAATGGAGCAAAAGAAACTACATATGCTAGAGTGCAAGAAAAATGACGATCTTAATAGAAGAGACATTTGTCTATAAGCTCCTGCTTGTTTGAAAAAATCATTAATCATTATAGATGATTAAAGTGTGTCGTTCTTGGTACACAAAATATTCACCCAACCCTACTCCAATATAAGGGGAAAGGTATTGTAATGTAGCGGTGGAATTCGTCATTTCGAGTATCACAATATTATATTCCATTGCCCCCCTTTCCTGGAAGGTAGCAACTACCTGCGCCAAAGAAGATGCTTTTTGACTAATAGTTACATAAACACATATTACATTTTGACTAATAGTTGTTTCCAATAATTACTTCTTGTTAACCATGTCGTATTGATTTGAAGAGGCTCTTATATGGAACGTCTTGAAATAGTACTAGGACCAAGAGATTTTGATGATCTAACCTCATACCAGTGTCATGGATTTTGATGATGTCAACATTCCATAGAGTTAAATGTATTTTCAATTATAAACCTTGAATTTGTTTACTATTATGCAACTGCTGCTCAAGTAGGTAAGAGTTTATTTTTAAACCCAAACGCGTTAAGAAAGCTCTATGTGTTCCACCCATGATTGGTTTATGTCCTTGATATTACCCATTGACAAAACTTGACCTCTTTGTTGAGTCATAGCTCTTAAACACTTGTTTTCTTATATTTTGTCATTATTACTACATAAAACACTAAATTACATAAGCAATCACATATGCCTTTATTTACTAGAGCTTGAAAAGCATTAGGACAACTACTAAAATTATTTTCGAAACATTAAGAAATAAAAGGATAGGCCTTAACAAGTAGAAAGAACTACTTTATTTCTTTTTTTTTTTAATTCTTTTATTATTATTGCTTATTGAAGTCATCCAGGTTGACTGCTTCCACAATAGGTTTTTGTTGCTTCGCCCGCATCACTTGCAGCTTTCTCCCCAAATCCCTTATGTTCTCAATGGTTGTATGAATGCATGTTTATACTTTTAAGGGTAAACTACACGAAATACCACCGAATTTTAGGTTCCGACTCAATTATGCCACTGAACTAAAAAATGATATTATTATACCACTTAATTTTATTAAAGTTTTTGATTATAGCACTGAACTTTAATAAAAGTTCAATTATACCACTGAGTGATGTGAACCCTTAACCAAAATGACATCATTTTGGTATGGTTGCTTTGATGCTGCATATAGCCCTAAACGACTTAGTGGTATAATTGGATCTTTTACAAAAATTCAATGGTATAATAGTATCATTTTTTAGTTCACTGATATAATCGAGTCAGATCCTAAAGTTCAGTGGTATTTCGTGCATTTTACACTACTTTTAATTGATCTCTTACTCCAATATTTCTCAAAAAGAGAGTTAACACTCTATGGTGTTCTTGAATTTAATTTTGTGGTGTACTCATTTCAACATCAATTTTAGAAAACCTGTTTGCAACATCCATAGTAGTACTCAATTTTTTTTATTTGAAATTGATGAAGTTAAAACTTTTATCGAGTCTCTATTTATATTTATTATATATAATAGAAGTAGAGTAATTCAGCAATAAAACAGGGATTTGATGAAAAACACAATCCTTATATTCTGCAGTTGAGTACTATATATACTTATTTAATGAGAAAACTATCTTGTGAAATTCTTAGAATCACATCATCTATGTGAACAACTTAACTAACTTTGCATAAACAACTTATGGGTAAAAGATTCCATATTACATGCTAATAGACTTGTGACATTCCTACAAGCCCTCAATGACTCATTCAGCTTATTGGCATGAAATATAGAATCTTTTCTACGTAAGTTAGTTATACAAAGTTAGTCAGGTTTGGTCACATAGACAACATGATTATGAGGGATTCACAAGATAGTTAATTTGTTCATTAAACAAATGTGTAATATTCAGCAGCAAAAAATAAGAATTATGTCTATCATCAATTTTGTGTCGCATTACAATATTATTCTACTTCTACTCTATATATAATAAATATACTTATAAATGGAGGCTCCATAAGTGTCTTCACTTCATCCAATTCATAACAAAGAAATTGATAACAAATTTGCATGTCGTAAACAAGCTTTCTAAAATTAGTGTCAAAATAAAAAAATCATAAAATCAAATTCAGGAATGTTGTAGAGCGCTAAACATCATTTTGAAAAACGTTAAAGAATAAGATCAAAGGTAGAAGGTCCTTTTTGCGCCACGAGAGAGAATATAAGACAAGCACTACAAAAAACACCTTTAGTGATAGTGTAAATAGTCACTAAGACTTTGCTTAAGGATGAAAATGTGGAAGAATAACAAATTTGTTAATCAAATGGTTAAGATTCAAAGTAAGAAGGTGGTTATGAATCTCTATAATTTGATTAACAAATTTTTTTTTCATTTTTCATACCAAACAAAGTCTAAAAGCATTAAATTTTGACACTAAAATAAACAGTGACAAACTTTTGTGTCCATCTATTTGACACCAAAGTAAGGTGTCCACCGTAACTAATAGCACCGCTACAATTATATTTACGACAATTGTTGGTAAAATTGTCACAATTGTTTATTTTATGTGTCTAACTATTTGACACTAATATCATTAATATTTGTGATAAAACAAGTGGTCACAATAATTTTTTTATGACTAAAATTTTTAACACTGCAATCGTAAGTAATTGCAACAAAAATAGATGATCAGAGTTATTATTCATTTTATTTGTGACAGAATGTGGGACACTAAAATCATAAGCATTTGTGATAATATTAAATGGTCACAATGACTCTGACTAGTGTTTTTTATTCTAACAAATTGTAACAAACAAGTAATCACAATAACCTATATTTTCTAGTGATGAGTCACGAGTTAAGTAAAAAATGTTAAATTTTTTATAACAAATAAATTAATGAATAAAATATCTAAAATATTTAAATTTATTAAATTAAAAGTACATATTGTTAAAATTGTACAAAATATAATCAATTAAATATATTTTAAAATAAAATTTGATTACAATGACAAAAGCTGATCATTTCATATTTTTTTCTATTCGGTTAGATTGCTGCAGCAAACTTCACACTCTTCGATATTTCCTACAGAATAGACGATAAGAAGAAAAGGTCATTGAATTGTATATAAAAATTAAGGCATTTTAACAAATTTATAGAATGTATAATTGTTATAATTAACTGTTGTTTAGTTTTTTTTGCACATGTATAAAATACTAATGACTGAAAATCAATTTTTCTAAACTATTTTAACGAATGGTATGTTGCATAGAAACATCTATAACATTCTTGGGAAAGCTTTGAAATTTATTACTTTTCAAAACTACTTTATAAATTATAATTGTATTCTGCAAACATAACAATCAGCTTTATCTTCTTGATTATCTTAACAACTTTATAATTGTCTTTTGCATAAATTGATCATATTTATTATAAAATTGTTTCCCGCAAAAATAAAACATAGGTAATCTTCACAAATAGTTCTTTTTTGTTTGGGCTTACCATTTACGTTTTAAATCATGTCTATTTTACTCCATTGGCTGTTAACTTTCGTTAATTAAAAAAATAATCTTCACCAGTGGTCCTTTTCGTTTAGGGTGTGTTATATTTTGGTCACCAAAATTCAAAAAAGATTATTCTAGTCACTTACGTTTAGAATCGTTTCTATTTTGGTCCCTTGGCCATTAGTCTCCGTTACTTAAAAAAATTTAATTTCTAGTTTAACCCCCATTCAAAACTTTATTTTTCACCATCTTCTCTTGACATTTGATTTGGAAAATGTCAATAGTCTATTTACTTCTTTATTAACAGAGTATAGTACCGCTTCTTTCAATCGAGTTTCAACGGTCACCAACTGTTCTTCAAGTTCTTTGACGTGAGTTTGCAACAAGTAATGCTCCGCAATCTCTGTCTTGAGATTTCCAATCTCCGACTTTAAAAATTCTTCATTTTCTTTTTGATCTATCAATTGCTCTTCAAGTTGTAATATTACATATTGAAGTTCCTTCTTTGTCTTTTGATGTGTTTCGTTGGGCAGGTTATTGTCCTCCATTAATGAAGAAATCTGTAACACAAAGCAAAATTAATAATAAGGAATTATCTTATACAAATGGAAAATCGTCATATTATTGTTATTAAGATGCTAATGAATTTTTCAACGAACCTGAGACTGCCCTTTAGAGGTAATTTTTTGTGTTAAATTTTCTATAGATTTCTTTGAAATGTAAAGTTGTTCAACTGTTTCATCCCTCTCTTTCAAAGCTTTTGCCAGTTTGCCTTCCAAATTTTCGAGTTTTGCCTCATATTCGGCAAGTTCCTAAGTAAGCTTCAAATTTGCCTCAGCTAGTCTTTCATTCTCCTTTTCAAAGTGAGCTGACTTGGTTTGCAGTTCCTCAACAAAGCTTCCCAGCTGTTTTAATTTTACAAGAGTCTCTTCCACCTCAACTTGTTTCTTCTGTTGGAGAGCAAAGCCTTTGTAAGAAAGGCTCCAAGTTGGTTCCTTTGTGATAATTGAATTGAATGGTTTATTTGTATGTGCTAACTTAGCGATCAAAACAAACAACATCATGACGGTGATACAGTTACAGTAAAAAATGTCTGCAATATCATGAATGCTGCAATTTTTATTCAGTCTAGGCAAATAGCAAAACCAATTAATAACCAACATTGTTTAACGACAATCGAGTGTATCCTAGATTGTTAAGAAATTACATTTTATATATTGTTTTCTCAATTTTCAGAATCTTGGTGATAAAAAGATTCGTATGTGGCCACTCTTGGCTTTGCTTCAGGCAGCTCTAGTTCTTCCATAAATCTCATGGTCAACTTGGTAAAGCTTTCCTTGTGCAATTGTTTCCATTCTTGTTTAACACATGCAAATATACAATCACAACAATAAATTAAGTATATATATATATACACAGGTTCGAATCCCATGTTTTTCATCTTGGTAAAATTCTAGTTCTACCAAATTTTCTGCTTCTGCAAGCTTTTCACTGGAGCTTTGCGACGTCTCTTCTAACTTTTTCTTCTCACCTGTTGCCAAATTTAAGCACTCTGTCAATTCATTTTTCTTCTTATTGGCCATCTGTAGTGCAATTTCAAGGCTCAATGTGAAAATTTTCAAATTTTAAGAAATATGGTGAAAAATAAAGTTTTAAAAGTTTGGGGTTAAATTAGAAACTAATTTTTTAAGTAACGGAGACTAACAACCAAGGGACCAAAATAGAAACGATTTTAAACGTAAGTGACTTGAATAATCTTTTTTAAATTTTGGTGACCAAAATAGAACACACCCTAAATGAAAGGGACCACTGGTGAAGATTACTTTTAAAAAATTAATTTTAACCCCCAAACTTTCAAAAATTTATTTTTCACCATCTTTCCCCAAAATTTGAAAATTTTATTTTTCCTTTCACCACCCGATCCCGACCCTCTTTCCATTGCCATGAGTCCGTCACTCTCCTCTGCCCCGAATATCAGTTGATCATTAAACACCAGATTCAAATAATATTAGAAGTTTAATTATTCATATTGTAAAATAGGGAAATTAATTAAATTATATTAAAAAAATTCATCATAATAAAATTTTACAATATTCAATTTATATTAATCAGTTAATAAATTAATATTTTTAATGTATTATGAATTAATTTAAATTAAATTTTCTTTTAACGCGTACGTTTGTTGGTATTTTTTTTCAGCAAAAAATTGCAGCATTAGGGTCCAAAGCAATTCATATGGAATGAAAGCATGTAATGCAGTTTCTTTGGGGGATTTCTTATAGCCAGGCCCGTTTCTAAAATTTTGGTGGCCCATGGACGAACTTAAAAAAATAAGTCTCTAATTAAGGGTTAGCATTTGATCGAGTTAAATTGAGTAAAAAAAATTCAAATAATGCGAGTTTACGAGTACTTACGACTTGAACTTAAAATTTTATCTACTAAATACTAAAATTTTGAGTTATTAGAATTTTTAATTTACAACTAAAATTTTATTTGAAATTTTTTTAGAGTCAAGTCGAAAAAAATCAATTTTTTCGAGTCGAGTGGAGTTTTGCTCACCCTTTTCCCTAATAACGAGTATTGGAAAAAAATTGAAATTAGACCCTTAGTAACAAGTGATATATAAAAAATTGGGTCCCTATAAACAAATTTAAATAAAAAAACGAATTTTAAGAGTATTCTTGTAATAACAAATAAAGGGGAAAATAAAACCCTAATAACAAGTATTGAAAAATTAAAATTTAAGAGTACGCATGTAGTAACAAATAATAGGAAAGTAGACCATAAATAACAAGTATTGAAAAAAAATGGACTCATAATAACAAGTATCGGAAAAAATAAAATTTAAGAGTAGGACCCTAATAACAAATATTAGAAAAGATAGGCCCATAGTAACAAGTATTGAAAAATTGGCATCATAATAACAAGTATTGAAAATTTTGTACCCTAATAACAAGTATTGAAATAACAATGAATAATAAAAAATGGGCCCCTAATTACAAGTATTCAAAAAAAATGAGCCTATAATAACAAGTATTGAAAAAAAAATTATACCCCTAATAAAAAATATCGGAAAAAATAAATTTTAAGAATAAAACTCTAATAACAATTATTAAAAATTAAATTTTAAACAATAAATATTAAAAAAATATTAAACTTTAACTATAAATATTTGAAAAAATAGGCCCTGGGTAGGGTAGGGTCCCTGTGCGGGCGCCCCTATTGCCTATGCCCAGGTACGGCTCTGCTTACAGCAGAAACAATGGGTGGAAAGTGGGTTTATTTCCAGATTTTGCTCAAAGTTTTGAATGTTTCTGGGAAAGTATTTACGTTGTACTTGCTTTGCAATTTGGTTTGAATTTCTTTGCAATTTGTTGCTAACAAACTGTTTGTTCTAACTCCTACATCAATCATGATGAATGTTTATGAGGAAAGAATATGGTGTTTAATGATCAACTGATATTTAGAGCGGAGGAGAGTGACGGACTCAAGGCGGTGAATAGAGGGTCGGGATCTAGTGGTGAATGGAGAAATAAAATTAAGTTTTGGGGGAAGATGGTAAAAATTAAAGTTTTAAAAGTTTGAGGGTTAAATTAGAAATTATTATTATTTAATTAAAAGAGGTTAACGGCTAAGGGACCAAAATAGACACAATTAAAAACGTAAGTAGCAAAAATATTTTTTTTTAATTCGAGTGACTAAAATAGAACAAACCCCAAACAAAAAAGATCACGGGTAAAAATTACCCATAAAACAAACATATACCATCGTAATATTTTAAGTACCACAAAAGACCACTGGAATTGAGTTATAGATGAGTAAATAATAGAACAAGCACATTACATTACATTACATAACATTTTATTTTGTTTTACACAAAAAGGCAGCCCATAAAGTGAAAGACAGTCCAATACCATAATGTGATCTTGATCTTTCCTTCGGCATATACCATAAGAGGCCTGTACATAATTTGTATTATCAAATTCACAAGTTTAGACGGATGATAAAAATAATGCCTAACTTCACTAAAGAAAAGATAAATTTCATTACAACCATTATGGATTCAAAAACAATGACAAATCTCTAAGTCATATAAGTTGTTTGTATGCATGAGAAATTACCCAACTTCACTGAATTCATGAAGGCTATATATATGAGCATCAGTTACCCACTAACTTGTATGCTTGTTTCAATGTAAAATTTTCTATGACCTTAAAAGTGATGGTATCTGAAACTATAAGAAATGAAATTTGTAACATATAAATGCCAAAGAAAAGGTTGCAAACAACAGTAAATCAAATAAAAAATATTTTCTCATTCTTAACCCACAAACGATACAAGTGAAGTGCTACGACTACAATAGGAAATGAACGGACTTTTCATAGATTACTGGAATTGACATAATAGGTGGTGTTGGTGGGTTTGATTTGAGAAAACCCTAAAAGTTGATAGAGCATGTGTGACGGCTCTTTCCCTTCAACTTTTAAAAATTAATTTGAACTTAACTGAGAAATAGTCTGCCACTCTTGTTTCCAAAATCAAATTTGGCGGTTTTGTTTAGTTTAACTTTTTAAAATTATCATATATAATTTTTAGTATTATTTTTTTTTGATAATATGCATGTTTGTCTTACAGTTCATATTCTGAGTGCGTGATTGTCCCTCCTAACAATGCCGTCTTTAATGTTCGAACTCACACCATCTCCTTGAAAATGCAATGTGCCTTAGCAATGCACCCAACACTTGTTAATATTTTTAGCATTATTTTAATTAAAAATAAAACTAAATATTAGAGGTAAAAATATAAGAATTATTGTGGATTATATATTCCATAAGTAGGGATGACAATGGATCGGACTTTGTAGAACTAGTTGTTTTGATATAATAATTAAAAAATGTTTTGGACAAATTAAAAAAGAATTTAAAATATGTGTTTAAGTCCAAACAACTTGAAAATAAGTTTGAGGAATTTTAAAAAGGTTTTTGGCAAAGTTTTTAATGCTTCAAAGTAGTCAAACTTGACTTTTCAGCAAGCCCGTACCGATACGGTGTACCCCGTATCGATACCCTTGTGTCCAAGTTTTGAATCTGCCAAAACCCGTGCCGATACGGGTGAGACCGTATCGATACGGATAGGGGTCGTTTCGATACACATATTAGGCGTACCGATCCCTGTTTTAACAACCCCAACGACTATTTCCCAACGGTCTTTTAAATGACATACCGTATCGATACACTCTCGAGCGTATCGATACACACAGGCTGACAAAGAGCCCAACGACTAGTTCTGGAGAAGAGCGCACCGATACGCCTCCACGTGTACCGATACGGTAGGCTGCAAAACTGCATTTATGGTGGGAAATAAAGTCTCCAACGGCTCCAAAATATCCATAACGGCTAGTAACAGCCACAAACTCAATTGAGACTATAAATTGAAGGCTGGAACACTTGAAGAATGTTAGAGACTACATCCAAGCAACATGATCAAGAGAAATAGAGCCTAAATCTTCATTTTACTATTCTCTTGTACATAGTCTTTAGAGAGTGCTTAATTGTAAATCCTTTGTACTCTTGTGAGCTTAAATTTGTGTAAACACCCACCTAGAGATGTATTTGGTAGGGGTGAGCAAAACTCGACTCGACTCGAAAAAATCGATATTTTTTTCAATTTCGAGTTATTCGAGTCGAGTTATTCGAGTTATTCGAGTCAACTCGATTAACTGGAAAAAATTTCGATTTCGAGTCGGTTTGGAATTTGCCCAACTCGAAAAATTGAAAAATCAAAAAACCAAATTTTATAGTTTTGTAATTTAGTCACTGATTTCATTTTTCTTCAATTCCTCATTCATTTTAAGTCTATTTTTGACCAAATTTGAACCGCGTATTCCTAAACCATCGTAGAATACGTATTTATCTTCAATTTATATTTTTGAAAATAAATTTCATATTTTTTCAATTCAGCTCCTTAACTTTGTATGATTTCTTCATTTCTTCAATATCTCCTTCGTTTTAAGTCAATTTTGACCAAAATTGAACCACATGCTCCTAAACCAATGTAGAAACTAGAATACCTATTTAGCTTCAATTCATATTTTTAAATTAAATTTTCTACTTTTGTAATTTAGCCCCTCAACTTTGAATGTTTCCCATTTCTTTAATTTCTCTTTCGTTTTAAGTCTATTTTTTTTACCAAAATTAAACCACATGATTCACTAACACTATATAATATCTATATAACTTCAATTCATATTTTTAACAAATTTATTCTTTTTTTAATTTAGCCCTTTAACTTTATATTTTATTCAATTTGATTATTCAACTGAATTTTTTGTAATTTTTTTCTTTACATCAATTCATTGACTCATTTATACCCCATCGGTACTTTATCCTCAAAAGTTCCTTATTTAAAAATAATATTATAAATATATTTTAGAAGTTTAGATGATATTTTTTTATTAAATAACATTACAAATCTTACTTATGCATGTGAAAAATAATATGAAGAAATATATATATATATATATATATGCATGAATAGAGAAATTCGTTTAAATTGGAATCAAATCGTACTATAACATGGTAAATAATTACAATTAAATTTGTATAGAAACTCGAAAACTCGACTCGACTCGAACTCGACTCGAATTTCATAAACTCGACTCGAATCGAAAAAAAAATCAAATTAAGTTCAAGTCGTAAAATATGATGCGTCAACTCGAATAACTCGAAATTTTTTGACTCGACTCGACTCGACTCGCTCGAACGCTCACCCCTAGTATTTGGTTTACCAAACAAATACCTTGTAAAAGGAGAAGTTCTAGTTTAGCCTTGAGAGAAAAACTAGAGTTGGTTCTATCTTAGCCAAGCCTAAAAGACAGGGTTGTAACGGTTTCCTCCTAAACCACGAAAAGGGGACGAATTCATTGTTGAGTGAATTGGGAAATCCTTAGTGGTGTGCTAAGGTAGTGGATGTAGGTACTTGTTAGAAGGCCGAACCACTCTAAAATCATTGTGTCACTTGTCTACCTTTATTTCGATTTTAGCCAATTCAACCACCAAACATTTACAACCCTCCTTGATGGTTTCGATGATCGATTCGAGCGTGCTACAAACCCAACAATTGGTATTAGAGCCTCGTTTTATCGAAGGACTAACATCCAGGAGTAATGATCATTTGCTTGAAGTCCACCGTTCAAGAAAATTGCAAGATTTGAAGAAGGCCGCTCTATCTCGTGTCCTCCACTCTTCGAAGGAGAAACATACATCTAATGGGAAAATATCATGAAATTCTTCATCAAGTCTCAAGACTATGAGGTTTGGGACATCATTGAAGATGGGTATTTGGAAGCTCCAAATAAGAAGAAAAAAAAAGCAAAGGAGTGCTAACGACACGAAGGCAAAGCTAAACACCAAGGCCATGCACATTCTCTATTGTGGCCAAAGAATTATGGGGGAAACTTGAGAAGCTTTATGGCAACAAGAAGGGAGAAAAGAAAGATGACGATCAATCATGTGCAAACCTTCTCTCCAATCCAAAGGTGGATGGTGTTTTGGCTCTCGATGAGCCCGATGTATCTTCTAACTCAAATGAATTAAATTATTATACATTCAATGAGTTGCAAGATGCTTTCGATGAATTATTTTTGGAATTTGAGACCATGAATTCTAAATTTAAGAAAATGATTTTCTTTTAAAAACAAAGTGGATTTTGAAAACCAAAATAAAATTTTGAAAAATGATTTAGAATTTTCAAAAACAAGGAAATATGTTTTAGAAAAAGAAAATCTTGATTTAAAAGTTAAACTTGAAAGCTTAACAAAAGAAAAAGAAATTATTTTCAATAATTCATCTTGTCACATAATGGCAAAATGCTCACATTGCCATTATCATGGTCATTCTATACATACTTGTCCTATAAAGAAGAGACAATCTTATAGGATTAGACAAGTATGGGTTCCTAAGGGAACTAAAGACATGGTGACTAACGTAAATGGATCCAAAGCAATTTGAATACCAAAAATCAAGTGAATGTCTTTTGTTGGTGTGTTGGAGCAATGCCAAGCAAAGAAAAATTAAAGATGCTCAAATCACACATGAGAATAAGATTGGGTAATCTCTAAGCTTAATGCTTTTTGTTGAGTGCATAAATGTTCTATATTTTAACCCTCATTTACCCATATTATTGATGCACTCAAGTATGTTTAGTTGCATTTTAGGATAGATTTTGCATAAACATCACAATTGAGAAATATTGCACAGATACTGCTGATTTTGGTGTATTCTTGCAGGTACCTGTCATGGCAGTATCAAGGGCAGCGGAGGAACAAAAGATAACAACAATGCTAGAGTGAATGATTTCAGGAGATGACCTACTTCAACACTGTTGCGACATCTGCCGTGACAGAGGAGGCGACAGTGAAGACTATGGTGATGGAAAATGCGAAGTGGAGTTTGATCGATAGAGCTTTCAAAGCCTAATTTTTGTGGACCACTTGCATAACTGTCGGAGCCCAGAAGCACAAGGAAGGCCTTGCCCAAAGTTTGAGGAAAAAGTCAAAGCAAGAAGATATGACGAATTAAAAGACATCTACTCAGAGATTTAATCTTAAATAGAGTTGTACTTTAATTCAAACTAGTATTCTTGGCCATTAAGAAAACTCAAGTCAAAGGCCTATATATATGTATGTAATTCAACAAGGCAAAGGATATCTAGCTCCTAGCCGTCTTCCCCCAAAATCCTAGTCGTTTCTCTCTCCCCATCATGTTCTAAACTTCTCCTATGGCTAAGGGTTGATCTTGTAAGGTAGTTGTAAGGATTGTACTATTTTTTAGGATTTTTCTGTTCAATTAATAAAAGCTTCAAGTTTATTTACTCTTGATTCAACATCTCATAAGAGTTTCGGGAGAACATTGTGAGGTTATTCGTTTACTTAATATCGGGAGAGTTAAGTATACGAAAGAAGTAAATACGAGTTTTCCAGTTTATGGTTAAACCATCTTGGCCTAGGGATAGGTACAAGGTTAAGTGGCTAAAGAAGAATTCACAAACATCGATGTTCATCCTTTGATTCACGCTGAGAGGTATCATCCAAGGCGTGTTCATCGACAGATTTTGGGCCTAGAGATAGGACAAGTCACAACAGGGATTCTTGCCAAACTTGAAGTAAAGAGTTGTTGGCCGCTGCCAAGACAACAACAGACCGCTGCCGTGACAGGCGCAACGACAGAAGCAACAGAAGTTCCTCTGAATAGTGTAATACTTGCACTAATGAGCAAATCGATACCAACCTATTCTCTCAATCTGATTTCCTCGTTTACTTTAGTTTATCTTCAATTTTTCCAAAATCACTTCATTTATATTATTTCTTTTCTTGTGTAGAGATTCAAGGATAAAAGTTTTTTCAGTCCCTGTAGAGACGATATCCGATACTTAGTATCACTTTATTACTTGCGACGTGTATACTTGCACCCAATTGCGATAGACTATTTTACACGCAACAAGTTTTTGGCGCCGTTGCCGGGGACTAACAAAATACCTTTACCTTTTATTGTTGTTCCTTTTTATTTTTGTTTCTTTTATTTTTCTAGTTGTTTTATTTTCCCCGTGCTTTTCACAAGGTTCTTCTATTGCTTATGCGCAGATCGAGACATGATAAAGAACCTGAGTATGAAGTAGATCTAGAAATCGATCGGACATACCATCTCAAGAACCAAGCCCGACTCTTGATAGAAAGAAACAACTATCTCGAAAAAAGGCTCGAAGCAATGGTGAACGAAAGACAACGCAATGGGGCAGATAACAACAACAACAACAACAACAACCCAGGGTTGATGATGATCCTCTTATTGATGCTCAAAACGATTGGCAACCTCCTGCTGCCTCAACAGCTCGACAGACTTGCCGAGATTATATGGACAATGATCATGTTGAACTGCAAACTACACTGCCTGATGTAGAAGCTGAGCACTTTGAACTTAAACCTGTGATGTTCAACATGATAAATTCAGTTGGACAATTTGGTGGATCTACTACAGAGGATGTGCGTGAACATCTAAAAACCTTCCAGGAGATCTGTGGATCATTTAGAAAACTAGGAATAAGCCCGAAAGTACTGAGACTCCGACTATTTCCTCATTCATTGAGGGATAAAGCGAAAACATGGTGGAACAAGTTAACACTGGGTTTAATAAGAACTTAGGTGGATCTCTGTCGTGAATTTCTCTCTCATTTTAATCCCTCTCTTTTAACTGAAAGATTGCGTAACGAGATTGCTACTTTTCAATAAGAAGATGACGAACCAAAGTACGAGGCGTGGGATCGCTTCACAACTCTCTTACGAAACTGCCCGATGCATGAATTCCTTGTATGGAATTAGGTTGTCAAATTCTATAATGCTGCCAACGCACACACTCAGATGAGGATAGGCTCAGCAGCAAACGACTTGTTATTAGAAAAGGAACCAGAAGATGCAATGCTAGTGTTGAAAAAGTTAACAAAGAATGATGAACAATTCCTCACAGCTCGAAGAGGAGGGAGATGAGGAGCACCTGTCAAGGAGTACGAATCTGACAACTCGGTAAAAACTCAAATTGCATACCTCACCAAAGTAGTTGAAAACCTGCAAAGGAAGGAATCTAAGGCAGTATTTTCTGCCGAGGAGGTGTGTGAGAATTGTAGTGGAAACCATAGATCAGAAGAGTGCCTCATACAATTGGAAGATGGAATGTATGTTGGAAATTACAACAAGAACAGAAACTATGATTCCATCAACTACAACCCAAATTGGAGGAAGGGACCCAAATTTTATTGGAGTAACCCAAATAATGCAATGAATCCTCCAGTCCAGAATAACCATAACCAAGGAGGTCCCAGAATTCTGTTACGACAGCAACCACAGCAGCAGCCGGCAACCACAACAAGCATACTGGAACAGACCCTAGTAGCCTTCATGTTTCAGACTTGAGCATATATGGCCAACATGGACCATTTTGTCAAGAAAACTGAAACCTTCATGGATAAGACAGAGATAAGAATGACACACCATGAAGCTACCTTAATATCTCTAGAGACACAAATGGGTCAGGTTTCACAGTTCATCAACACAAGGCAGAATGGAGGATTCTCTAGTGATACTGAGGTCACTAGAAAACCCACACATGAGCAGTGTAAAGCCATTAAAACGAGAAGTGGGAAACAACTACAAGGGCCGATAATTAAAGAAACATCTGGTAAGGAATCGACCCTACTGACACCTGCTGAGAACATTGCCCTGACAGAAGGGAAGAAACCTGCTACCGTCACCCCTGCCACAACAGCAAAAGAAGTAGAGGAGGCGACAGAAGAAGCTGAAGACTACCGTCCTCCACCCTCTTTTCTATAGCGGTTACAAAAACAAAAACAAGAGTACCAGCTTAAAAAGATCTACGATGTTTTTAAGCAAGTACACATCAACATACCGTTGTTGGAGGCCATTAAGCAGATGCCCGGTTATGCAAAATTCCTAAAAGATGCAATGTCCAGGAAATCCAGACTAGGGGAATTTGAAACTGTAATGATGACGGAAGGATGCATGGCAATCCTTCACAAGCGTCCACCCCCAAAGAAGAAGGATCCTGGGAGTTTCATCATACCCTGCATAATTGGTGATAAATTTGTAGGTAAGGCACTTTGTGATCTTGGTGCTAGTATTAATCTAATGTCCAAATCTATTTTTCAGAAGCTAGGTATTGGACAAGCAAGACCCAAAAAAGTCATGCTGCAACTGGCATACCGCTCTTACGTACAACCGGAAGGAAAGATTGAGGATATTCTGGTAAGAGTGGATAAATTTATATTCCATGCTGACTTTCTTGTATTTAGACTGTGAAGCAGATGAGAATGCACCAATCATCCTAGAGTGACCCTTCCTAGCCACATGTAGAACAATGATCGATGTAGAGAAGGGAGAACTGACTATGAGAGTCAATGACCAGCAGATAAAGCTCAATGTTCTCCAAGCCATAAAACAAGCTGATGTAGAGGAAGAATGTAAGGAAATAACAGAAGTAATTTTAGACCAACCCTGCATCAGAACAAGCTGTCATGACAGACAACTTGGTCACTGTCACCACAGTCACCTAGAAGACTGCAACGACAGTATTGACGACAGCGACTCCTCAGACAATAATACATTTGATACTAGAGGTCCTGAGAAGGTAAATTGGATAGGCACGCATCCAGGTAAGTTCTTTGAACCATTGAACTATACCTCTAATGAACATGTGATTCAAAAGCCTTCCATAGATCACCCACCTGCCTTAAATCTAAAACCCCTGCCAGGGCAACTTAAATACGTTTTTCTTGGTCTTAATGATACGTTGCCCGTAATCATCTCTTCTAATTTGATGCAGGAACAAGAACAACAACTAATCAGGATGCTACAACAACATAAGAAGGCGATTAGATGGACTATTGCCGACATCCAAGGCATCAATCCGACAATTTGTATGCATAAGATCCTCTTGAAGGATGACCATAAGCCGACAATTGATGCCCAGAGAAGACTAAACAAAGCTATGCGAGAGGTGGTACGAAAAGAGATCATCAAGTGGCTTGATGCTGGAATTATCTACGCCATCTCAGATAACAAGTGGGTGAGCCTAGTGCAATGCGTACCTAAAAAGGGAAGCATAACTGTGGTGACCAACAAGGACAATGAGCTAATCCCAACCAGGACTGTGACCGGTTGGAGGGTTTGTATGCACTACCGGAAGCTTAATAAAGCTACCCGGAAGGACCACTTCCCCTTACCCTTTATTGATCAAATATTAGATAGATTAGCGGGGAAGCCTTACTATTGTTTCCTTGATGGTTACTCAGGTTACAATCAAATTGCAATTTGTGAAACCGATATTTTAATTTTGATATAACTAAAGAACCTAAGGACTAAATTGAAAATGTCAAAACGAATTTTTAAGTCCTCAAATATCCCCAAATGATTTAAAGAATCTGCCTAAGTTAAAAACTAAGATTTCTAAATATTTTCTAAGTGTTCTTAAAGCTGAAACAGTGTTTTTCGAGTCACTGTTTCGAAACGGCCTAAGGCGTTTCGAAACGTTTTCACCACTGTTAACCCCTGTTCCGAAACGGGTATCGAAACGGCTTTAGAACATAGAGAACCCGTATCGAAACGACTTCAAGTGTTTCGAAACAGTTCTTCATTTGATTTGAAAAATATGACCGTTGCATGTTTTTAACTAAATTTTAAGAAACCGTTAAGGCGTTTCGAAACGTGTTCAAACCGTTTCGAAACGACCCTTGAAAGTGGAAAAAGTGTTTCGAAACGAGTTCAATTCGTTTCGAAATGGGCTCTTAAATGCACCCCAACGGCTCTTTCTATTTTGGTCTGTTTCGAAATAGGCTCCCGCGTTCCGAAACAGGTGGTTGCAGACTGCATTTATGGAGGTGAGATAACACCCCCAACGGCTCTATTGATGAATGCAATAACCACAACGGCTAGAAATCAATGAGAAGATATAAAAGGGACCTCTAAAAGCTCCAACAACAACTACTGATCCAAAAGAAAACATCCAAACATCAAATCCAAGCATTTGTGCCTAAATCTCAATATTGTCTAGAAACCCCAATTGTAATTTTAATTCTTATCCTTTTCAATTGGGTTGAGTGCTTTTAATTGGGCTACAATTTGTATTGAGAGATACTATCTTAGCCATCAAACTCTTTATTCTCTTTGTGTGAGGATTGGGTTAAATTTTGGGTAGAAAATTTAACCGAAAATTATAAGGGTTGTCTCCTTAGCCTAGAAAAGGGGAAGAGCAATTAGTGGAATTGTTGCAAATCCTTAGTGAAGCTAAGGTAGTGGATGTAGAGTTCATTTGGAACTTGAACCACTCTAAAATTCCTTGTCTATCTTTTTAATTTGAAATTTCCACCACCTAAATCTTGAAAAATCCAATTCACCCCCCTCTTGGTTCATTTTGATCTTTCGATCCATTCAACAATTGGTATCAAAGCCTACCTCTTTGAGGATTAACAATCACAAGAGGAGTTCCTAGGAAGAGTGTGATCATCAAATATCAAGAGATGGCTTCAATCTCCGGTTCGGGCATCTATGAGTCTCAATCCACTACAAAGCCTCCCTTCTTCAATGGTGACAACTATTCTTTTTGGAAGAATAGAATGAGTCTCTTCATCAAGTCCAATGAATACTTAGTTTAGGATGTCATTGAAGATGACCCTTACATTCCATTGAAGCAAGATAGTGAAGGCAAGATTGTTTTGAAGAAAAAGGTGGAGATGAGTGAAGAAGAAAGGAGAAAGATTCAAGTAAATGACAAAGCTCTCCACATGCTCTTTTGTTCATTCGGTCCGGACATCTATTCCAAAGTGTCATCCATTGAGAGTGCGAAAGAAGTGTGGGACACTCTTGAGACTACCTATGAGGGAACCAATGATGTCAAAGAAACTAAGATTGGAATTCTCAATCTTAGTTATGAAAATTTCAAGATGGAGCCCGATGAGACGGTGTCCAAAATGTTTGATCGGTTCTCCACCATAGTCAATGGGCTCAAAGGTTTTTGAGAGATCATACCGGAAGACAAGCTTGTTCGGAAGCTACTCTATTCACTTCCTGAATCTTGGGATGGGAAGAGAACCGCCATCATAGAAGCTAAAAATTTGAAGACTTTAAAGCTTGATGAGCTTGTGGGTTCTCTCCTTACTCATGAGATTATGAAGCAAGGAAGGGAAGAAGAGAAGAAGAAAGAAGAGAAAAGAGTAGAAAAACTAGAGGTTGAAAAGAAGAAGAAGATGGGAATAGCTCTCAAAGCTTCACTACATGATGAGAGCTCTTCTGGTGAGGAGGATGAGCTAGAAGAATTGGCTATGATAGCCAAACGATTCTCACGTTTTATGAGGTCCAACCGGGGAAGAAAAATCCAAAGAAAAATGGACTTCATAGGCAAGAACAAAGAAGAAGCAAGAGATCAAATCATTTGCTTTGAGTGCAAACAACCCGGCCACATACGTTCAGAATGCCCTCAACTCAAGAAGAAGGGCTTTGAGAAGAAGAAGAAGCTCAAAGCTAAGCTTGCTACTTGGAGTGATGAGGAGTCACCGAAGGATGACGAACAAGAAATGGCCAACCTTTGCCTCATGGCACTTGAGGAAGATTCCTCAGTGGTAACCTCTAACTCATCAACTTTAGATTTTACATATGATGAATTGAATGATGCATATGATGAGTTACAAGAGGTCTATGATGAATTAGTTGAGAAATATAAGGAGTCAGTCATTAGGAATAAGAAAATTATTTTGGAACTAAATGAGAAAAATGACTCACTCTCTCAAGCTAATTCAAAATTTGAGAAAAATATATTAGGGTTGAAAGATGAACTAAAATATTTTCAAGATGAAAATGTTGACCTTAATAATATTTTGTCTCAATGTAATAGTGAACACCAAAAGGTGTTGGATGAGCTAAATGAGCTCAAAAAGTCTTTTAAAAATGTTGGTAGTGTCAAGCATGAAATAGGTGAATCTTCAAGAACAAAGCAACCTAAGAAAAAGTCTAACTACTACAAACAAGGTAGCTTTCCTAGACATAGTAGAGCTAAAAGAATTTGAAGTGTATGGGTTCCTAAGGAACTTGTAAAATCTAATAACATTATTGCTATGTCACCTTGGATTCCTAAGGGAACCAAGGTTTTGGGAGCTAACACTCATGGACCCAAAATGATTTGGGTACAAAAAAAAAAAAAGCTTAATATCTTTGTTTGTAAGGGGAGCATTGCTACAAGGCCAAAACACAAAGCCAAAACTCATGGTACCTTGATAGTGGATGCTCAAGGCATATGACCGGAGACAAGAGTAGATTCATGGATCTAAAGCCAAAAAGTGGAGGAGTAGTAACATTTGGTGACAACTCCAAAGGCCACATTAAAGGTATTGGATCCATAGGTAATCACTCTACTATTCTCATTGAAAATGTCTTGTATGTCGATGGTCTTAAACACAACTTATTGAGCATAAGTCAATTGTGTGATAAAGGATTTAATGTTTTATTTGATAAAAATGGATGCAAAATTGTAGACATTAAATCTAATAATATTATGCTCATAGGTCATCGCATAGGGAACATATACATGGTGCATCTAGATGACATTCATACATCTCATGCATGCTTAGTAGCACAAAATGAAAATGATGCATGGTTGTGGCATAGGAAACTAGGACATGCTAGCATTAATGTTTTAGAAAAATTAGTTTCCCTTAATCTAGTTAGAGGTTTACCCAAGATAAAATTTTCAAATGATAAAATTTGTGATGCATGCTCTAAGGGTAAACAACATAAGTCTTCCTTTAAATCCATTAATGATGTTTCTACAAGTAGATGTTTACAACTAATTCATATGGATTTATTTGGGCCAATTAGGACTATGAGCTTGGGTGGTAAGTCTTATGCATTTGTACTTGTTGATGATTTTTCTAGATTTACTTGAGTTCTATTTTTAAGTACTAAAGATGAGGCTTTGGAAAAATTCATCACATTTTCAAAACTAACCCAAAATGATCTTGAACTTAGAATTTCGCATATTAGAAGTTATCATGGAACCGAGTTTCAAAATTTAGGGTTTGAAGAATTTTTGAATGAAAATGTTATTAGCCACAATTTTTCGCCTCCTCGAACTCCTCAACAAAATGAGGTAGTTGAGAGGAAAAATAGAACTTTGCAAGAAATGGCTAGAACTATGCTTTGTGAAAACAATTTGCCTAAATATTTTTGGGCGGAAGCCACAAACTCCTCGATGTCGCTTCAACACCTTCACAAGTTCAATCGTCTTACCACGAAGAACTTTGCTATTAGAATCAAGAATCTCAACAGGTTCCTCATCATAAGACAAATTAGGTCGCAACTCAATATCCTCAACTGGCATAATATGCGACATATCCGACCTATACCTCCGCAACATCGACACATGAAACACATCATGGATCTTCTCCAACTCGGGAGGCAACTTCAACCGATATGCAACAAAACCAACACACTCCACAACTTCATACGATCCAATAAACCTTGGACTAAGCTTACCCTTATGTCCAAACCTCATAACCTTCTTCCAAGGAGACACTTTAAGAAACACGCGATCACCAATTGCAAACTGCAATCTCCCTACGCTTCAAATCCGCGTAAGTCTTTTGATGATTCGAAGCCGCCTTCAACCAATCACAAACAAGCTTTACCTTCTATGTCGTTCCTTTAAGAAAATTCGGCAAAGAAACTAACTTTTTCCCCGCTTCCGCCCAACAAAGAGGCATCCTACACTTCCTACCATACAAGGCTTCATATGGAGCCATTTGTATACTTGATTGATAGCTATTATTATAAGAAAACTCCACTAAAGGCAACTACTTCTCCCAAGATCCTTGGAAATCTATAACACAACAACACAACATATCCTCAAGCAGTTGGATAACTCGCTCAGACTGACCATCAGTCTGAGGATGATACGAGGTACTAAAATTGAGCCATGTACCCAAAGCTCTATGCAAACACTCCCGAAACCTCACTGTAAACCTCGGATCTTTATCTAAAACTATGGATTTAGGTACACCATGTAACCTCACAACTTTTGCAATGTACAACTCTGCCAACTTTTCCAACGTATACGTAGTATGCACAGCTATGAAATGTGCACACTTCGTAAGACGGTCTACAATCACCCAAATAGAGTTTTTCTTTTACAAGGTCAAAGGCAAACCCGACATAAAATCCATCGTAATCCTCTTTTATTTCCATTCTAGTATCTTCAAAGGTTGCAAATTGAGGCTCGACTTTCACGCGCTGACAAACCATACACTTACTCACAAAATCAGCAACATTCGTCTTCAACCCAATCCAATAGTACTCATCCTTCAATCCAATATACATCTAAGTACTACCAGGATGCATAGCAAAATGACTACTATGCGCCTCAGTCAGAATAGTGCGCCTCAACCCAACATCATCCGGCACAACTATTAGACTCCTAAAACACAAAACACCATTATAATTAAAACAAAAGTCCGTCGAGTTACCATCTGCTATATCCTGAACATGTGGTACCAACGAATCATCAAGCAACTGCTTCTCCTTAATCAACTGAGCTGTGAAACTGATATTTTAATTTTGATATAACTAAAAACCTAAGGACTAAATTGAAAATGTCAAAACGAATTTTTAAGTCCTCAAACATCCCCATATAATTTTAAGATTATGCCAAAGTTAAAAATAAAGTTTTCAAATATTTTTCTAACTGTTTAAAGCCGAAATAGTGATTTTCAAGTCCTTGTTTCGAAACGGCCTTAGGCGTTTCGAAACAGTTTCATCACTTCCAACCCCTGTTTCGAAACGCGTATCAAAACGTCTTTAGAACATATGAACCCGTATCGAAACGGCTTCAAGCGTTTCGAAACGGTTCTTCATTTTGATTTGAAAAATATGACCGTTGTAATATTTTTAACTGAATTTTCAAAGATCGTTAGGGTGTTTCGAAACGGGCTCAAGCCCTTTTGAAACGACCCTTGACAGTGGCAAAAGTGTTTCGAAACGACTTTAAAACGTTTCGAAACAGGTACCCCGCGTTCCGAAACGGGTTGTTGCAGACTGCATTTATGGAGGTGAGATAACATCCCCAACGGCTCTATTAATGAATGCAACAACCACAACGGCTAGAAATCAATGAGAAGGTATAAAAGGGACCTCAAAAAGCTCTAGCAACAACTATTGATCCAAAAGCAAATATCCATACATCAAATCCAAGCATTTTGTGCTAAAATCCCATATTGTCTAGAAACCCCAATTGTAATTTTCATTCTTATCTTTTTCAATTGGGTTGAGTGCTTGTAATTGGGCTACATTTTGTATTGAGAGATACTATCTTAGCCATCAAATTCTTTGTTACCTTTGTGTGAGGATTGGGTTAAATTTTGGGTAGAAAATTTAACCGAAAATTGTAAGGGTTGCCTCCTTAGCCTAGAAAAGGGGAAGAGCAATTAGTGGAATAGTTGCAAATCCTTAGTGAAGCTAAGGTAGTAAATGTATAGTTCATTTGGAACTTGAACCACTCTAAAATTTCTTGCCAATCCTTTTAATTTGCAATTTCCACCGCACAAACTTTAAAAATCCAATTCACCCCCGTCTTGGTTCATATCGATCTTTCGACCCACTCAACAATTGGTATCAGAGCCTACCTCTTTGAGGATTAACAACCACAAGAGGAGTTCCTTGGAAGAGTGTGATCATCAAATATCAAGAGATGGCTTCAACCTCCGGTTTCGGCATGTATGAGTCTCAATCCACTACAAAGCCTCCCTTCTTCAATGGTGATAACTATTCTTTTTGGAAGAATAGAATGTGTCTCTTCATCAAGTCCAATGACTACTTAGTGTGGGATGTCATTGAAAATGGCCCTTACATTCCATTGAAGCAAGATGGTGAAGGCAAGATGGTTTTGAAGAAAAAGGTGGAGATGAGTGAAGAAGAAAGGAAAAAAATTCAAGTAAATGATAAAGCTCTCCACATGCTCTTTTGTTTATTTGGTCCGGACATCTATTCTAAAGTGTCATCCATTGAGAGTGCCAAAGAAGTGTGGGACACTCTTGAGACTACCTATGAGGGAACCAATGATGTTAACTCATTCTTAGTTATGAAAATTTCAAGTTGGAGCCCGATGAGACGGTGTCCAAGATGTTTGATTGGTTCTCCACTATAGTCAATGGGCTCAAAGGTTTTGAAGAGATCATACCGGAAGACAAGCTTGTTCGGAAGCTACTCTATTCACTTCCCGAATCTTGAGATGGGAAGAGAACCGCCATTATTGAAGCTAAAAATTTGAAGACCTTAAAGCTTGATGAGCTTGTGGGTTCTCTCCTTACTAATGAGATTATGAAGCAAGGAAAGGAAGAAGAAAACAAGAAAGAAGAGAAAAGAGTAGAAAAGCTAGAGGTTGAGAAGAAGAAGAAGAAGATGGGAATAGCCCTCAAAGCTTCACTACATGAAGAGAGCTCTTCTAGTGAGGAGGATGAGCTAGAAGAATTGGCTATGATAGCCAATCGATTCTCACGCTTTATGAGGTCCAACCGGGGAAGAAAAATCCAAAGAAAAATGGACTTCAAAAGCAAGAACAAAGAAGAAGCAAGGGATCAAATCATTTGCTTTGAGTGCAAACAACCCGGCCACATAAGTTCGGAGTGCCCTCAACTCAAGAAGAAAGGCTTTGAGATGAAGAAGAAGCTCAAAGCCAAGCTTGCTACTTGGAGTGATGAGGAGTCATCGGAGGATGACGAACAAGAAGTGGCTAACCTTTGCCTCATGGAACTTGAGGAAGATTCCTCCATGGTAACCTCTAACTCATCAACTTTAGATTTTACATATGATGAATTGAATGATGCATATGATGAGTTATAAAAGGTCTATGATGAATTAGTTGAGAAATATAAAGAGTCGGTCATTAGAAACAAGAAAATTATTTTGGAACTAAATGAGAAAAATGACTCACTCACTCAAGCTAATTCAAAATTTGAGAAAAAGATATTAGGGTTAAAAGATGAACTAAAATTCTTTCAAGATGAAAATGTTGACCTTAATAATCTTTTGTCTCAATGTAATACTGAACACCAAAAGGTGTTGGATGAGCTAAATGAGCTCAAAAAGTCTTTTAAAAATGTTGGTAGTGTCAAGCATGTAATAGGTGAATCCTCAAGAACAAACAACCTATGAAAAAGACTAACTACTACAAACAAGGTAGCTTTCCTAGATATAGTGGAGCTAAAAGAATTAGAAGTGTATGGGTTCCTAAGGAGCTTGTAAAATCTAATAATATTATTGCTATGTCATTTTGGATTCCTAAGGGAACCAAGGTTTTGGGAGCTAACACTCATGGACCCAAAATGATTTGGGTACCAAAAACAAAAGCTTAATATCTTTGTTTGTAGGGGGAGCTTTGCTACAAGGCCAAAGCACAAAGTCAAAACTCATGGTACCTTGATAGTGGATACTCAAGGAATATGACCGGAGACAAGAGTAGATTCATAGATCTAAAGCCAAAAAATGGAGAAGTAGTGACATTTGGTGAAAACTCCAAAGGTCACATTAAAGGTATTGGCTCCATAGGTAATCACTCTACTATTCTCATCGAAAATGTCTTGTATGTCGATGGTCTTAAACACAATTTATTGAGCATAAGTCAATTGTGTGATAAAGCATTTAATGTTTTATTTGATAAAAATGAATGCAAAATTGTAGACATTAAATCTAATAATATTATGCTCATAGGTCATCGCATAGGGAACATATATATGGTGCATCTAGATGACATTCATACATCTCATGCATGCTTAGTAGCACAAAATGAAAATGATGCATGGTTGTGGCATAGGAAACTAGGACATGCTAGCATAAGTGTTTTAGAAAAACTAGTATCCCTTAATCTAGTTATAGGTTTACCCAAGATAAAATTTTCAAATGATAAAATTTGTGATGCATGCTCTAAGCGTAAACAAGATAAGTCTTCCTTTAAATCCATTAATGATGTTTCTACTAGTAGATGTTTACAACTTATCCATATGGATTTATTTGGGCCAATTAGGACTATGAGCTTGGGTGGTAAATCTTATGCTTTTGTACTAGTTGATGATTTTTCTAGATTTACTTGGGTTCTATTTTTAAGTACTAAAGATGAGGCTTTGGAAAAATTCATCACATTTTCAAAACTAACCCAAAATGATCTTGAACTTAAAATTTCACATATTAGAAGTGATCATGGAACCGAGTTTCAAAATTTAGGGTTTGAAGATTTTTTAAATGAAAATGGTATTAGCCACAATTTTTCGGCTCCTCGAACTCCTCAACAAAATGGGGTACTTGAGAGGAAAAATAGAACTTTGCAAGAAATGTCTAGAACTATGCTTTGTGAAAACAATCTACCTAAATATTTTTGGGCGGAAGCCACAAACTCCGCTTGCTATATTGTAAATCGAGTAATGATTAGGCCAATTTTAAAGAAAACACCTTATGAGATTTTAAAATCTAAAAAGCCTAACATTAGCTATTTTCACCCTTTTGGTTGCAAGTGTTTTGTTTTAAATAATGGAAAAGATAACTTAGGTAAATTTGATGTAAAAAGTGATGAAGCTATTTTCATAAGTTACTCTTTAACCTCTAAAGCCTATCGAGTATTTAACAAAAGAACTTTAGTAGTAGAAGAATCTATTCATGTTGTATTCGATGATAATCTCCTTCCAAGGAAGGATTCTTGTGATGATGATGATGTAGGAATCATAAATGCCTTGGATGGAGGACAAACTTCAAAGGAGGATGAAAATCCAACAACTAAAGAAGAGGACACACAAGATCCACCTCTTGAAGCCTTGAAGGACTTGGCTCTTAAGGAAAAGGGAGTGAGCTACCCAAGGGAGTTCAACTATGTCAAAAATGGTGAAATCTTGGGTGATTCATCCAAGGGGGTAACCACTCGATCTTCTCTTAGATTAATGAATCATGTTGCATTTATCTCATGCATAGAGCTTAAGAATATTAAAAAAGCTTTGAAAGATGACTTTTGGATTATGGCTATGCAAGAAGAGTTAAATCAATTTGAGAGAAGTAATGTTTGGACATTAGTTGATAGGCCTAGTAATCAATCTACCATAGGAACTAAATGGGTCTTTAGGAACAAGCTAGATGAGAGTGGTAACATTGTGAGAAATAAAGGTAGACTAGTAGCACAAGGTTACACTCAAGAAGAGGGGATAGATTTTGATGAAACCTATGCACCCGTAGCTAGAATGGAAGCCATTAGGATGTTGCTTGCATATGCATGTTATCATAATTTCATGCTTTTTCAAATGGATGTAAAAAGCGCGTTTTAAATGGTTTTTTAAATGAGGAAGTGTATGTGGAAGAACCACCAGGTTTTGAAGATTCAAAATTTCCAAATCATGTTTTCAAACTCACTAAAGCTCTTTATGGTTTAAAGTAAGCTCCTAGAGCTTGATACGAAAGACTTTCAAACTTTTTAATTGAAAAAGGTTTTGAAAAAGGTAAGATGGACACTACACTTTTTATAAAAATGTATAAAAATGACATCTTAGTAGTTCAAATTTATGTTGATGATATTATTTTTGGTTCTACTAACGAATGTCATTGTCAAGAGTTTGCTAAGTTAATGCAATGTGAATTCGAGATGAGCATGATGAGGGAGCTCTCATTCTTTTTGGGACTCCAAATCAAGCAAAAGAAGGATGGCACCTTCATCAATCAAGCAAAGTACATAAAGGATATGCTCAAGAAGTTTGGCTTGGAGAATGCAAAGCCTCAAGCCACACCTATGAGCTCATCTACAAAGCTTGACAAAGATGAAGGAAGTAAGTGTGTTGTTTCTAAGCTTTACCGCTCTATGATTGGATCATTGCTTTACCTTACCGCAAGTAGATCGAATATCTTGTTTAGTGTTTCCTTGTGTGCTAGGTTTCAAGCTAGTCCTAGAGACTCTCACCTTATAGCCGTTAAGAGAATCTTTAGGTACCTTAGAGATACTCCTTGTTTAGGTCTTTGGTACCCTAGAGACTCCACCTTCAACCTTCATGCTTATTCGGATGCGGATTATGGGGGTTGCAAAATCGATAGGAAAAGTACTTCAGGAACTTGTCAATTCCTAGGTAGTATGCTCATATCTTGGTTCTCTAAGAAACAAAATAGTGTAGCCTTATCTACCACCGAAGCCGAGTACATATCCTTAGGGTGTTGTTGTGCTCAAGTTCTTTGGATGAAGCAACAACTCTTAGATTATGGAATTAAAGTTGAAACCATACCCCTAAAATGTGACAACACAAGTTCTATATGTTTAACAAAAAATCCCATCCAACACTCTAGAACCAAACACATAGAAATAAGACATCATTTCATTAGAGATCATGTCCTTAAAGAAGATGTGGTTATAGAGTATGTAGACACCTTAAATCAATTAGCGGACATATTTACAAAACCTTTAGAAAAAGAGCGTTTTTGGTCCCTTAGGAAAGAGTTAGGTCTAGCTAGCCTATCTTGACCTTTTAGGACCTCTTTTGTGCTTAAAATTGCTTGATCTTGTGAAATGCCATGTTTATGTATTTTGACTCCTAATTTCATCCATGCTTATAGCTAGGGGAGTATGTTTATGTTTGCATATGTTTTTCCTGCTCATTCATGTCATTCATGCAAGTAAGACCTTAGAAAAACTCAATTTTCTGCACTTTTAGAGCCTCATCTGCACTTCCAGGCCCAGGTGTATCGAAACGGGTCAACCTGTTTCGATATGGATGTTTTAAAATCAATGTTTGAGAGAAGGGCGTTTCGAAACACCTCAAATGGGTTTCGAAACGTTTTTGCTAGTGCCAAGAGGTGTATCGAAACAAGTTTCGATACGAGTCAATGGGGCTTCGATACGATCAACTCCGTATCGAAACGGTCAGCTGGAATTTTAAAAACCGTCAAACTATCGTGCTCGCGTTTCGAAACGGTCAAGACCGTTTCGAAACGGTTTCGCGGACAGCTTTATGTAGGGCTTTTAATGATAAAGTTCACTTTAAATTAAAACTCTTCAAAACCCTAAAAACCCTAACCCAATTTTTCCCTATAAAAACCCTCTAAACCTCTTTGTTTTTCACCAAATCTTGAGGGGTTTTTCTCTAAAACTCTAGTCTAAGCAAGATTCATCAACATTGTGCAAGGATTTTCACCCATTCATCCAAAATCCCAAACTAAGGTAATTTTCCTCTTTTTTTTTCTTTCAATTTATGTTCGAATCTTAGGTTAGAAAATTTTATTTTTGTATAGTTTATATGTTTTAATGCTTGGGTTTTTCATATCTTGTAATTTTTTTTCAAAATCATCAATTTTCTGATTCGAATATAAAAATTTTCGCTCGTATTTTCTTTTTCTGTTTTTCTCTTAATTTTTTTTTGTTTTTGTTTTAAAATTTTTTCAAAACCTAAGTGGAATTTATCATTGGATTGAATTTAGAAATCTATGTATACACTTAATTCTTAAACACTTGCTTGCTAAATGTTTTTTAGGATGACAGAGAATGTTAGCAAAAAACGTAAGTCCGTTCAAACCGCTGACTCGAGTATGCGTCCGAATCTCTCTCAGCTCTTTCAAAAATCTCTTCGAAATCTAGAGACGAGAGCTCGTTTCAAATATGTCAAGGAGTACGAAGTTCGTCGTGAGCATGTGATTGATCTCGAATTCCTTAACTCCGAGCGATTTCTTTTCCGTTACCTCGAGCGTTTGAGCGAATGGGATCTTCTTCCTTTGTTGAGCATCCCGGACATTTGCTACAAACACATGGTACTTATCTTTTACTCCAATGCTCGCCTTATTAATGATGAAACAAATACCGAGGTTGTTGGGATTGAATCTTATATTTTAGGGAAAAAGTTTGTTGTTAATGTTGCTCTCTTGGAGTCTATATTTTCCCTTAAGGATGAAGGACTTGAGAATGAGAGTCACTTTGGTAATCACACCGGTCAAGTGCTTACTTTGGATGCGCACGATCGTTTCCTCCATTTGATGGTATGATGGTTCCTTCGTCCCTCCGGAGTTAAATACTCTCATATCCATCAAGTTGACTATTTTTGGCTTGAGTGTTTCCGTCGTGGTGAGCGCCATAATGTTGCTAAGATCATATTTGCCGAGATGGTTAACAATGTTAATCTTATTGACACCGATGGTTTGAAATCCTTTACTTATGGCACGATCTTAAGTCACATCTTTAGCACTATTGGTCTCGATTGCACCTACGACTCTCCGGAACCCCGCAAGTCAAAGATTGGTGAGTCCTCTCTTCATAAGTCCGGTTTTCACTATGTGAACAATGTTTGGGAATGTGTTGATAGAGCCGCACCCCCTCCTCCTCCTCCCGTTGAACCTCAACCACAAGCTCAAGTTGGAAACAATGAAGCTCTTACGGCTCTCATTACCGAGCGATTCAATGACATGGACACTAACATGGCTTCAGGTTTTGGTGCCATCAACACTCGCTTGCAAAATGTAGAGGATCGCCTCCTATCCCTTGAGAATTCCCACTCCGCCATGGACATGTCCTTCTCTACCTTTTATGGCCAATGGATGAAGTTTCGCCGTTCTCAAGTCAAGAGCGATGATGAGACTTCGGATGATGATGGTGATGACGAGGCCTAGGACATTCATATCATATCATATTATCTATGCATTTTAGGATTAAGTTTGCATCTTTATTTCCATTATGTTTTATGAACCTATGCTTTTAGTTTATTTGGGATTTTGCTTTGAACTTAATGTTGATTTATGTTTTGGATATTTTAATTTTATGAATTAATATTATTGTTGCTTATTGCTTAATGCTTATTGGTACTAATCCTTTCTCTTCTCTACGAGCCTTGTTTCTTATTTTTGATCTAACAAAAAGGGGGAGAAGAAATTTAAGAGCTAAAAATTCGTTTTTAAATGTTTAAATGTTTAAAGCGTTTTTAAGTTTTAAAACTTGAATTTCAAAGTTAAAATCTTTTTAAAACTTTAAAAACCTATCTTAAATTAAGTGGGAGTTAGAATGTGTTCAAAATTTTCAAAACTCTTAAAAATTCTAACTTTGGTTTTGTTATATCAAAACGGGGGAGATTGTGAAACCGATATTTTAATTTTGATATAACTAAAGAACCTAAGGACTAAATTGAAAATGTCAAAATGAATTTTAAGTCCTCAAATATCCCCAAATATTTAAAGAATATGCCTCAGTTAAAAACTAAGATTTCTAAATATTTTCTAAGTGTTCTTAAAGCCGAAACAGTGTTTTTCGAGTCACTGTTTCGAAACGGACTAAGGCGTTTCGAAACGTTTTCACCACTGTCAACCCCTGTTCCGAAATGGGTATAGAAACGGCTTTAGAACATAGAGAACCCGTATCGAAATGACTTCAAGTGTTTCGAAACGGTTCTTCATTTGATTTGAAAAATATGACTATTGCATGTTTTTAACTGAATTTTAAGAAACCGTTAAGGTGTTTCGAAACGTGTTCAAACCGTTTCGAAACGACTCTTGACAGTGGCAAAAGTGTTTCAAAACGAGTTCAATCCGTTTCGAAACGGGCTCTTAAATGCACCCCAACGTCTCTTTCTATTTTGGTCCGTTTCGAAACAGGTTCCCGCGTTCCGAAACGGGTGGTTGCAGACTACATTTCTGGAGGTGAGATAACACCCCCAACGACTCTATTGATGAATGCAACAACAACAATGGCTAGAAATCAATGAGAAGGTATAAAAGGGACCTCTAAAAGCTCTAGAAACAACTATTGATCCAAAAGAAAACTTCCAAACTTGAAATCCAAGCATTTGTGCCTAAATCCCAATATTGTCTAGAAACCCCAATTGTAATTTTAATTCTTATCCTTTTCAATTGGGTTGAGTGCTTGTAATTGGGCTACAATTTGTATTGAGAGATACTATCTTAGCCATCAAACTCTTTGTTCTCTTTGTGTGAGGATTGGGTTAAATTTTGGGTAGAAAATTTAACTGAAAATTATAAGGGTTGCCTCCTTAGCCTAGAAAAGGGGAAGAGCAATTAGTGGAATTGTTGCAAATCCTTAGTGAAGCTATGGTAGTGGATGTAGAGTTCATTTGGAACTTGAACCACTCTAAAATTCCTTGTCTATCTTTTTAATTTGCAATTTCCACCACCTAAACCTTGAAAAATCCAATTCACCCCCTCTTGGTTCATTTCTATCTTTCGATCCACTAAACACAATTGCACCGGAGGATCAGGAGAAAACAACCTTCACATGCCCATACAGAACATACGCCTTTCGAAGAATGCCATTTGGACTATGCAATGCACCAACAACTTTCCAGCAGTGTATGATGGCAATATTCTCAGATATGGTGGAAGATTTCCTGGAGATCTTCATGGATGACTTTTCCGTCTTTGGAGACAGTTTCAACGATTGCCTAGGCAATTTGAAGAAGGTGCTTGAAAGATGTGAGGAGGTAAACCTTGTATTGAACTGGAAGAAATGTCACTTTATGGTGGTTGAGGGCATAGTGCTCGGACACAAGGTCTCTTGCCGCGACATAGAAGTGGACAGAGCAAAAATCTAAGTTATCAAAAAACTGCCGCCACCTACCACAGTCAAGGGCATTAGAAGTTTCTTGGGACACACATGGTTTTATCGTAGATTTATTGCCAATTTTATAAAATTACTAAACCCATGTGTCTCTTGTTGGAACATAATAGGGCCTTTGACTTCAATACTGAATGTACTGAAGCATTCAAGACACCAGAGGAGAAGTTGGTAACAGCCCCAATAGTGCAACCACCGGACTGGAGTTTACCGTTCGAGATAATCTGTGACGCCATTGAATATGTTGTCGGGGCAACACTAGGTTAGCGGAAGGAGAAACTCTTCCATGTTATATACTATGCCATCAAGACCATAAATGATGCTAAAATAAACTATACCACAATAAAGAAGGAGTTGCTAGCGGTGGTGTTCGCCTTTGACAAGTTCAGATCATACATACTTGGAACACAAGTGGTGGTCCATATAGATCATTCAACACTAAAATATCTGTTCACCAAGAAGGATGCCAAACCACTGTTGATACGTTGGATTATGCTATTGCAAGAATTAGATGTAGATATCAAGGACAAAAAGGGGACAGAAAACCAAGTAGCTGATCACTTGTCAAGACTGGAGATGGGAAAGGATCACTTTCTGAGACTTTCCCAGATGAGCAGTTATTCACTGCCACGACAACCATGGCGACAGGTACACTTTCTGAGATCCCTTGGTATGCTGACATAGTAAATTACATTGTTAGTGATTTATTACCTCCTGAACTTAACTACCGAGCAAGGAAGAGGTTCCAAAATGATGCAAAACATTATTGTTGGGATGAACCTCTTCTCTTTAAGAACTATGCAGATCATATCATCAGGAGATGCATACCACAGGAAGAACACGAAGAAGTGCTCCACCACTGCCATGCTGCTCCTTATGGAGGACACTTTGGAGGAAACAAAATTGCTGCCAAAGTTCTGCAATCTGGTTTTTTTAGCCTACATTGTTCAAGGATGCACAAGCCTTTTACAAGCATTGTGACAAATGCTAAAGGACTGGAAACATCTCTAGAAGGCATGAGATGCCCCTGCAAAACATTATTATTGGGATGAACATCTCTAGAAGGCATGAGATGCCACGCAAAAGAATGATGCCAGGACCGTGCAAAGATTTCTCCACAAACATATCTTCAAAAGGTTTGGCATCCCAAGGGCGATCATTCGTGATGAGGGTAGGCACTTTGACAACAGGGTAATTGCTAGTGCGTTGAAGAAGTATGGAGTTCAGCACAAGATCGCAACAACATATCACCCTCAAACCAATGGGCAGGCTAAAATCCAAACAGAGAAGTGAAGAACATCATGGAAAAAATGGTTAAACCAACTAGAAAGGACTGGTCTCTTCACCTGAATGATGGACTATGAGCCTACAAAACTGCATTTAAGACACCATTGGGAATGTCACCCTACCGCCTCATCTACAGAAAAACCTGCCACCTACCCGTCGAGATAGAACATAAAACATATTCGGCTATCAAGACAGTTAACATGGACTGGAACAAAGCATGGCAGAAAAGGCTACTGGACTTAAATGAAATTGAAGAAATTTGAGCCATGGCCTACGATAACGCCAGAATTTATAAAGACAAAACAAATATGTGGCACAAATGAAAATTGCTGCCACGACAGTTCATCCCAGGGCAGAAGGTGTTGTTGTTCAACTCTAGGTTGAAGCTTTTTCCAGGGAAACTAAAGTCTAGATGGTTTGGACCCTTCCAAGTAGTCCAAGTTTTTCCTCATGGTGCCATCAACATCAGATCAATTAAGGACGAGCACCAATTTAAAGTCAATGGACAAAGGCTAAAGCACTATCAGGGGACTGAAGCCCCAAGAGAGCAGGAAGTAGTTACTTTAGGATGTACCCCTCAAGGCACCCCTAATTTAACTTAGTTTTATTTTATTTTATTTTTATTATTTTAGGAAATAAGAATTTAATATTTTGTTTATTTTAGTTTTCAGGTAAATAAAAGAAGTAGAGTAAAAAGAAAGAGTGAACCAGCCCACCACACTCACAACATCCCAAGAAGCCCAATGGTAACAAGGCTGTCGTGACAGCCGGTCACTAGCTGTTGCGGTAGACGCGCATGATACAGCCTGTCACCACGTTGTCGCGACAGACACGAAAACGTGTAACAGATGTGTAGCAGACACGGAAAGGCGTAACAGACGCATCAGGAAACCGCGTGATAGCTGGCTCTATATTTCACGCCACCCCTTACGGCTTCAACGGGCAGAACCCCGTTCTATATAAACCACCATCTCCATTTCATTTTCACATTATTCTCTTCTCTATACTTTGTTTCTGAGCATTGTAGCTTTTCAAGTATTTTCTTTCATTTCTACAGTTCCTTACAATGGCGAAGAGATCGACCAGAAGAAGTGTTGCCTCCTCATCTGCTTCGACAGTCTCCACTCTTAGTCATAGCAGAATTCATAGAAGGTTTGTCTCGGTAGATTCAAAAAATGATACTATGAATCTTTCCCGAAATAGGAGATGTGGGAGGAAAGATGCTTCACCTACACAAAGAAGACAAGAGATCTAGGGCTTGAAGGGTTCATTGCCAAACAGATCATTGCATTGAAGTGGTAGATGTTCGCAACACACCCGAAGAGATGAACGTTACACTTGTTCACGAATTTTATGCTGCCGTCACATCCAAGGATGCCATGGCAGTCACTATTAGGGGTAAGGAAATCTCTCTCGAGCCAGCCTACATCAATACTCTATACGACATATATGTGGGCAGGAAAGAGGATGCACGCAACAGGTTTATTAGCAATCTGTCGCCGGCAGACTATGACGGCATTATGGCAGACCTGACTGAAGAAGGCACCAACTGGAATAAAGATCCAAAGCACAAATGGACGGTGCGAAGGACCCAACTCACACCGACTGCCAAATTGTGGAACCACTTTGTGAAAAAGTGTCTCATGCTAACGTCTCATAACAAAATAGTGGACTGACAGAGGCTTGCCCTCGTACACTCCATCATTAATGAACGACAGATCAACGTAGGTAAATACATCCTCGATGGCATCCATGAGTGTGCATTAAGAGGAATGGGCCCCCTCTTCTTCCCCTACCTCATTACATCCCTCTACCGAGCTAACAATATGCCCGAAATTGATGAAGACATGAAGATTCAGGGTAAGGGGTGGACGCAGTAGAACATCTACAGCTTGATGGAACTGAAGGCAGCCACCCCAATGGCGTATGTTGATCCCTCTGCCGCAACAGAACCAGATTCCACAGAACCTGTCGCGGTAGAGCCCGAGCTGACAGAACCTGCACAACTTGAAGCCACCTCCTCCAACCAAATAATTCAACTTCTGAAAAAGATGGAGGCACGACAGTTGGGATTTATGGAGTACATGAGGGGCTTTACCACTGCCACGGTAAACTTTATAAAAGCTGAGTTAAATTATCTAAATGTGCAATTTCCCTTTTTTTTTTCCAGAAACCCTTCTCTCTGCCCCTACACCTGCTGCCAGCCCTAAGACACCCACATCGACAGCTGCCTCTACTTCACCCTCTGCCACGGCTGGAGACGGCGACAGACAATCTGCCACCCCTCGAGGAACCAAATGAAAGGAACCACTGCTAGAAATAGACCCAAAATATTTCGAAGGTTTCTCCTCCTCCTAAGTATGGCAGGATGATTGACTCCGAACCTTCTGTTGTCCGGGAGATAGCAAAGGATTTCCCTCAGATGAAGAAGAAAAAACTTGACATTGACGTTGAGGGACCCTGCCGCGACAGAGCAGGCGACAACCGCAACAGCAACAGTGACAGTGAGCTCGAGGTCCTGGACAAGGCACCAAAAATTTCACCCACTAGAGTCCAGCTACCTCGAGAGGCAAAGAAGAAGGTAGTCTCACCGTCTCCAACTCTAAAGCCAGCCTATGCCATAAAAGCAACTGCCCGACGACAGCTTTGCATCGACAGCAGCAGTGACGACAACTCCACAACTTAAGTTCTTTTACTTTACTGTCATCCGTGTTTTAATTTCTGTTTTGTGATGTTTCTTTTTTCTGTTTTGTGTCATGCATTGAGGACAATGCAACCCTCGTGTTTGGGGGTGGGCATTCCTCTTAATTATTATTAATGAACTTATTTTAATTTGTGTCAAAAAAATATTTTGGCTTAAGTCTTTGAACTGCTCTTACCTGCCGCGGTATTCTCTGTCGTGACAGTGTCTTTAGAATGTTTTAGGAAGTATTTAGAGCCTTACTATAGTTCTTAACTCTTAAAAACACCTTTGTGACTTATATGCTGTTAATATTCTATTAGCAACTTAGAATAGGAAGCTTAGCTACTTGAGTTAGAAAGAAAACTTAGAATTAGTTTACTCCTAGAGGTGCCTAACACTGGCTCTAGGATATTAAACTAGAAGTACTCCTAGACGTGCCTAACACTGGCTCTAAGAAATTTAAACTAGAGGTGCCCAAAAAACCGGCTCTAGTAAAAATAGAAAAACTTTAGAAATCAAGCTAGAGGAGCCCGAAATTGGCTCTAGTTAAGAATAATTGTCAAAAGAAAACTCAAGTTAGTAAAGTAACTATTCTGGTTGTTAAAAAATCTAAGCTCATATTTGTTCATAAAGCATGCACACGCTCACACAAGAATTATAATATTGCTCTGATTAAATTCATAAACATTCAAAAGGATATTGATCTTGATGGTGAAGGTGCTGTAGGTAATGATTGTTCATTGAGTTAAGCCAAAACCAAAAAAAGATTCATTTTTAGTTAGATTGTATTTGCTTGAGGACAAGCAATAACTTGAGTTTGGGGGTGTGTTGAGTGCATACATGTTCTACATTTTAACCTTCATTTACCCATATTATTGATGCATGTTGAGTGTGCAAAAGTTCTACTTTTTACCCACTATTTAACCCATATTTCTGCTGCATTCAAGCACAATTCTTTGCATTTAGGATAGATTTCACATATACATCACAATTATATAAATTGGTACAGTTGCTACTGATTTTGGCTAATTTTACAGGTAGCTGCTGTGGCAGACTCAGAGCAGTGAAGAAGCAGAGCTGGAACACACGACTGATGTTGAGAAGGAAGACGCTGCCGTGGCAGCCACTGACGCCAGCAATGGTGAAGGGAGAAGTGAAGTGGAGCTCGACAGATAGAAGAAATTAAGCCGGTCTTTCGTGGGTCACTCTTATATTTTTCTGAGCCCTAGATCAAAATGAAGGCCAAGCCCAAAGTCCAAGGAAGAAACCCAAGGCAAGAAAAGAGGACGAACTAAAGGCCTCTACTAAGAAGATTTAGTCTTTAATAGAGTTGTACTTTAGTTTAAACTTGTATTCTTGCCATATTAGAAAACTTGGACTCAAGGCCTATATAAAGGCATGTAATTCAACCTAGGGAAGGACATCTCATTCTCTAGCCGTCTTCCCAAAACCCTAGTCGTTTTCCCCTTTCTCATCATGTTCTAAACTTCCCTTAGGGCTAAGGGTTGATTCTGTAAAGTAGTTGCAAGGATTGTACTGTTTTTAGGATTTTTTCTGTTCAATAAAATAAACTTCAAGTTTGCTTATTCTGGTTTTCAACATCTTACAAGAGTATCGGGAGAGCATTGTGAGATTATTCATTTACTTAATATCGGGAGAGTTAGGTATACGAAAAGAATAAGTACAAGTTCTCCAGTTTATGGTTGAACTATCTCGAACCTAGGGATAGGACGAGGTTAAGTGGCTAAGGAAGACTTCAACAACATAGGTGTTCATCCTTCGATTCATGCCGGGAGGTATCATCTAAGACGTGTTCATCGACATACTTGGACCTAGGGCTAAGACAAGTCACAACAGGGATTCTTGCCAAGCTTGAAGTACAAAGTTATGTGATCGCTGCCGCGACAACAATAGACTGCTGCCGCCGCAGGTGCTACCGCGATAGAGACGACGATAGAACATGAAGTTCTATATAGTGCAACACCTGGACTATTGAGCAAATCAATACCGACCTATTTCTCTATCCTGAATCTTTTAATCCTTTATCTTCAGTATTCTTTATTATTCCTCTACAACATTTAAACTCTCTTCTTTCTTTCTTGTGTAGTAATCCAAGGTTAAAGCTATTTCCAGTCCCTGTGGATTCAACATCCGATACTTCGTGTATCATTTTACTACTTGCGTCGTGTACACTTGCACTATATTGCGATATATTTTTTTACACGCAACAAGTTTTTGGCGCCGTTGCCGGGGACTGGCAACATATCTTTACTCTACTTTTACTGCACATTCTTCTTTATTTTCTGCTTTTATTGGGACTGTTCACACTGTGCTTTTCACAAGGTTTTTCGTTTGCTTATGCGCAGATCTAGATGAGGCAAAGAACTTGAGTATAAACTAGACCCTAAAATCGAACGCTCGTGCAATCTCAGGAACCGAGTCCGTCTCTTGATAGCCAGAAACGATTATCTTGAGGAACAGTTAGAAGCTATGTATAACGAGAGGAACAACCAAAGGAATCCCGAAGATCCTGAAGATCCTATCGGGGATGAAGGAAACGGACAGCCTGACACTGCCGTGGCCGCATGACGGTCATGCTGTGATTACATGATCAATGATCATGTGGAACTGGAGACCACCTTGCCAGACGTGGAAGCTGAAAATTCCGAGCTGAAACTTGTGATGTTTAGCATGATCAATTTCGCTGGCTAATTTAGTGCTGCTGCTACGGAGGATGCCAAAGACCATCTGAAAATGTTGCAAGAAATCTGTGGATCGTTTAGATTACCAGGAGTAAATCCGGAGATACCGAGTCTTCGGTTATTTCCTCATTCACTGAGGGACAGAGCAAAAACTTGGTGGAACAAACTAACGCCGAGTTCAATACAAACTTGGGCGGATATAACTTGTGAATTTTTATCTCGTTTTAATCCTTCCCATTTATCTGAGCGATTACATAATGAAATTGCTACTTTTCAATAAGAAGATGACGAGTCAATGCATGAGGCATGGGATAGGTTTACCACTCTTCTGAGGAATTGCCCGATGCACGGATTCCCCATTTGGAATCAAGTCATCAAATTTTACAATGCTGCCAACACACATACCCGGATGAGAATAGATTCAACAGCAAATGGACTGTTGTTGGATAAAGATCCAGACGAAGCCATGGTAGTATTGAAAAATCTAGCAAAGAATGAAGAGCAATTTCCCACAGTAAGGAGAGGTAAACGTGTGCTAGCTGTGAAGGATTATGAAGCCAACAATTCCCTAAAGACACATGTTGCGTACCTTACAAAGGCAGTAGAAAATTTGTTAAAGAAAGATTCCCAACCCGTCTACTCTGCAGAAGAGGTATGTGGTACTTGCAGTGGGAATCACAGTTCGGAAGACTGCCCACTACAACTAGAGGAAGGGATGTATGTTGGAAACTATAACAAGCCGAGAAATTACGATTCCAACAATTACAATCCCAACTGGAGGAAAGACCTCAAGTTCTCCTAGAGTAACCCAAACAACACACTGAATCCTCTAGTGTAGAACACTCAAAACCAGGGGGCACCCAGAATTCTAACACGGCAGTAGCCGGCAGCCGCACCTAGTATACTAGAGCAGACTTCGGCCACATTCATGTCACAAATAGGAGCTTACATGGCAAATATGAATCACTTCGTCAAAAAGACTGAGTCGTTCATGGATAAAACAGAGATGAGAATGACTAACCATGAAGTTACACTGAAATCACTGGAGACATAGATGTGTCAGGTTTCCTAGCATATTAACCCAAGACGGAATGGAGGATTCCCTAGCGATACTGAGGTCGCTACACAAACCACACATGAGCAGTGCAAAGTCATTACAACTAGAAGTGGGAAACAATTTCTAGGGCCAGAGAAGAAAGCCATACCGATTGAGGAACAAACCTTATAATCATCTGCCGCGAACACTGCCCCGGCAGATGATAAACAACCTGCTGCCGCCACACCTGTCACGACAGCAGAAGGGACAGAGGAGAAAGACAAGAAGGATGAAGAACCTAAACCTCTTCAGATCTGGATACCATGTTAAGGACGATTTGAAGATTACCGTCCTCCACCTCCTTTTCCACAGGGGCTACAGAAGCAGAAACAAGAGTACCAGCTCAAAAAGATCTATGATATTTCTAAGCAGGTTCACATCAATATACCGCTGTTAGAGGCTATCAAGGAGATGCCCGGTTATGGAAAATTTCTCAAGGATGCTATGTCAAAAAGATCCAGACTTGGGGAATTTGAGACGGTTAAAATGACAGAAGGATTCATGACTATCTTGCACAGGCATCCACCCAGAACAAGAAGGATCCTGGGAGCTTCATCATACCGTGCATAATTGGTGATAAATTCGTGGGTAAGGCACTTTGTGATCTAGGTGCTAGTATTAATTTAATGCCAAAATCTGTGTTTCAGAAACTAGGCATTGGACGAGCACGGCCCACGACAGTTATGCTGCAGCTGGCAGACCGCTCTTACGTACAACCAGAAGGGAAGATTGAAGATATTCTAGTAAGAGTGGATAAGTTTATTTTTCCTGTTGACTTTCTTGTTTTAGATTGTGAAGCAGATGAGAATGCACCAATCATCCTGGGGCGACCCTTCCTAGCCACATGCAGATTACTAATTGATGTAGAAAAGGGAGAGCTTACAATGAGAGTAAATGATCAAGAGATCAAGCTCAATGTTCTCCAGGAAATCAAACATGCTGATGTAGAAGAAGAATGCAAGGCTATCACTGAAGTAGTCCTTGACCATCCCTGCATCAGGTCGAGCTGCCATGACATTAAATTTGGTCACTTCCACAGCAGCCATCTGGAAGACTGTCACGACAACAACGACGACAGTAGCTCCTCAGATTCTGACATATATGACACTGAAGGTCAAGAGGAGGTAAAATGGATAGACAATTGTCCAGGTAAGTTACTCGAGCCCTTAAACTATACCTCGAATGAACACATAATCCAAAAGCCCTCAACTGTAGAACCACCTATTTTAGACCTTAAGCCCCTGCCAGGGCAGCTCAAATATGTTTTCCTTGGATTAAATGATACGTTGCCCGTAATCATCTCTTCCAAGTTAATACAAAAACAGGAACAATAGCTGATAGGGATGCTGCAGCAGCATAAAAAGGCTATTGGATGGACGATAGCTGATATCCAAGGCATCAGTCCGGCACTATGTATGCACAAAATTCTTTTAGAGGATGATCATAAGCCGGCCATTGATGCTCAAAGACGCTTAAATGATGCTATGTGAGAAGTGGTTCGAAAAGAAATTATCAAATGGCTTGACGCTGGGATAATTTATGCCATCTCAGATAGTAAGTGGGCGAGCCCGGTGCAGTGTGTTCCTAAAAAGGGAGGAATAACCATTGTGACCAATGAAGAGAACGAACTAATCCCAACCAGGATTGTGACCGGTTGGAGGGTTTGTATGGATTACCAGAAGCTTAAAAAAGCTACTAGAAAAGACCATTTTCCCTACCTTTTATTGATCAAATGGTTGATAGATTAGCGGGGAAACCTTATTACCGTTTTCTTGATGGTTACTCCGATTATAACCAGATAGCTATCACACCGGAGGATCAAGAGAAAATGACTTTCACTTGCCCATACGACACTTACACTTTCCGGAGAATGCCATTTGGACTCTGCAATGCACCAGCAACATTTTGGAGGTGTATGATGGCGATATTCTCTGACATGGTGGAGGACTTTCTGGAAATATTCATGGACGATTTTTCTGTCTTTGGAGACAGTTTTGAAAGCTGTTTAGGCAACCTACAGAAGGTGCTCGAAAGATGCGAGAAAGCGAACTTGGTCTTAAACTGGGAAAAATGTCACTTCATGGTGGATGAGGGGATAGTCCTATGCCACAAGGTAAGCTGCCGCGGCATAGAAGTCGATAGAGCCAAGATAGAAGTGATTGAAAAGCTGCCGCCACCCATAACAGTCAAGGGAATTCGAAGTTTCTTAGGGCATGGTGGGTTTTATCGAAGGTTTATTGCAAATTTTTCAAAGATTACCAAGCCTCTATGCCACTTACTGGAACAGAATCGTCCCTTTGATTTCAACAATGAATGTACTGGGGCATTCAGAATCCTGAAAGAAAAGCTGGTAACAGCCCCAATTGTACAGCCACCAGACTGGAGTTTTTCATTTGAAATTATATGTGATGCCAGTGACTATGCTGTAGGGGCAACACTTGGGCAGAGAAAGGACAAGCTATTCCACGTAATTTATTACGCCAACAAAACACTAAACGATGCCCAAGTGAATTAAACCACAACAGAAAAGGAACTGTTAGCAGTGGTGTTCTCGATTGACAAGTTCCGTTCGTACATACTTGGAACGAAGGTGGTGGTCCATACAGACCACTCAGCACTGAAGTATATGTTCGCTAAAAAAGATGCAAAACCTAGACTGATATGTTGGATTCTGCTGCTGCAAGAGTTTGACATTGAAATCAAGGATAAAAAGGGGAAAGAAAACCAAGTTGCAGACCACTTGTCAAGATTAGAGAGGGGAAAGAGTCTACCGACATACAAGATACACATACTGGAGACTTTCCCTGACGAGCAGCTGTTTGCTGCCAAAAGCACTGCCGTGACAACCATGGCGGCAGGTAAGTTTTCTAAACTTCCTTGGTATGATGATTTCGTTAATTACATAGTTAGTGGAATAATACCTCATGAACTTAATTACCAAGCAAGGAAGAGGTTCCAAAATGATGTAAAACATTATTATTGGGATGAACCTCTTCTTTTCAAACGTTGTGCAGATCAAATCATCAGGAGGTGTGTACCACAGGATGAGCAGGAAGCTGTGCTTCACCACTACCATTCTTCAACATATGGAGGACACTTAGGTGGAAACAAAACCGCTGCCAAGGTTTTCCAGTCTGGTTTTTACTGGCCCTCAATGTTCAAGGATGCCCAAGCATTCTACAAAAGCTGTGACAAGTGCCAACGGACTGTGAACATCTCAAGAAGACATGAGACGCCACTGCAAAACATCCTAGAAGTCGAAATCTTCGATGTATGGGGGATTGATTTCATGGGACCATTCCCAACATCATGCGAGAATCTATATATCCTACTGGCAGTGGACTATGTGTCCAAATGGGTTGAAGCGATGACCACACAGAAAAACGATGCCGAGACTGTTCAAAGATTTCTACACAAGAATATTTTCTCCAGATTTGGCATACCTAAGGCGATCATCAGTGATGAAGGGAGACATTTTGACAATAGGGTAATCGCTTCTGCCTTGAGAAAATACGGCGTAAAGCACCGCATCGCAACAACATATCACCCTCAGACCAATGGACATGCCGAAATATCCAACAAGTAGGTAAAGAGCATTCTTGAAAAGATGGTTAAACCTTCTCGAAAGGACTGGTCGTTACACCTCAATGATGCACTCTGGGCCTGTAGAACAACATTCAAGACACCATTGGGAATGTCACCCTACAGGCTGATATATGGAAAAACACGCCATTTACCTGTTGAGATAGAGCACAGAGCTTACTGGGCTATCAAGGTAGTAAACATGGACTTAGAAAAGGCAGGACAAAAGGGGTTACTTGACTTGAATGAAATTGAAGAAATTCGAGCAATGGCCTAGGACAACGCAAGGATTTACAAGGACAAGACAAAGAGGTGGCATGACAAGAAGTTGCTGCCACGACAGTTCTGCCCAGGGTAGCTTGTGTTTTTATTTAACTCTAGGTTGAAACTTTTCCCAGGGAAGCTTAAATCTAGATGATCCGGCCCATTCCAAGTTGTACAGGTTTTTCCTCATGTTGCCATCACGATCAAATCCTTAAAAGACGGGCACCAATTTAAAGTCAACAAAAAGAGACTGAAGCATTATCAGGGGACTAAAGCCCCAAAGATGCAGGAAGTGGCTACTTTAAGATATGCCCCTCAAGGCATCCCTAATTTAACTTAATTTTATTTTAATTATTATTACTATTAGTTTTGTATTTTATTAGGAAATTAGAATTATTTTATTTTTAGGAACTAAGTTTTTATTATTTTTAGGAAATAAGGAAAACAAGGAGAGGAGAAGAAGTGAACCGGCCCAGCATCTCACCAGCATCTCACAAGGAAAACACGCTGTCGCGACAGACACGCAAACGCGTAATAGACGCGCAGCAGACATGGAAACGCGTGACAGATGCATAAGAAATTGTGTAACAGCTGGCCCCGTTATTCGCGCTTGTCGTTACAGCTCCAACGGGCAGCAAACCATTCATCTATATAAATCCCATTTTACTATTCATTTTTCACCTCACTTTTACTCTCTCAACCTACTTTCTTTAGATCTCAAATTTCTTTCATTTTTCCACAACCTTGCAACTATGAGTACCAGACACACACGACGAAGTGCTGCCTCCAGCTCTGCCGCAACAGCAGGCACACCCAGCAACGACCGACTCCCTAACCGCTTTGCCACCGCCGACTCCGTCGATAGATACTACAGCTCCTTCCAAAAGAGGGAGACATGGGAAGAGAGAGGGTTCCTTTATACCAAACACACGGAAGATTTCGGGCTCGAACCGTTCATGGCTCAAAAGATCAAAACCCTCAAATGGCAGATGTTTGCTGCCCAGCTAGAGGAGATGAATATCACATTGGTCAGAGAATTCTACGATGCTGTCGACAACAAGGATACGAAAACAGTGATAGTGTGAGGTAAGGAAGTTACTTTCGGGCCTAAATACATAAATACCCTCTATGGAATCTACGTCAGCAAAAGGGAGAACAGACACAAGAGGTTTGTGGAAAGTCTGTCGCCGGCAGACTATGATGATGTCATGGCAGAGGTAACTGAAGAAGGAACAGAGTGGAATACTGACCCCAAGCATCGGTGGACGGTGAAACGCACTCAACACACTCCCGAGGTAAAACTTTGGAACCATTTCATAAAGAAAAGGATAATGCCTTCTTCCCACAATAGCACGGTCGACCGACCCAGGTTAGCTCTCATTCATTCCATTTTAAATGAGAGACCCATAAATGTCGGCCGGTATATACGAGAGGGAATTTTGGAGTGTGCCCTTCGACCCTCGGGACCCCTTGCCTTCCCATACCTCATCACAGAGATTTGCCGCGGCCACAATGTTCCAGAAATCCTCGAAGATTTCAAGGTTCAAGGGAAGGGATGGACGGAGTGCAACATATTCAACTTGATGGAACTGAAAGTAGCCACACCCCTCTCATTCTTCAACCCGTCTGTCGCTGCAAAAGAGCCAACAGAGCCCACTCAGCCAGAACCTACCACCGCAGAATAGCAGCAGCCAACGACAGTAGCTCCTGTAGCAGACTCCTCCACTCAAATCCTAGCCACACTGCAAAAGATGGAGGAACGACAGCTTGGTCTGATGAGTTTCGTCAGAGACTTCACAGCAGCAGCGATACATTTTATTCAAAACAATTTAAATTTTGCAAATGTACAATTTCCTACTTTCTCAGAGCATTACTTTGCTGCCCCTACACTTTTCCATACTCCCACTCCAGCTGCCACACCAAAAACACCCTCTGCTGCATCCACTCCAACCCCAGCCGTGACAGCTGAAGGTGACAGCCACACCGCCACTGCCTCTTCCAGAGGAGAGAAACGAAAGGAGCCCCTGCCTGAACTTCATGACAAATACTTCGCCGGGTTCTCTTCCTCCCCCATATGGTAAGAATCTGATGGGGAGCCCTCTGTCAAAAGAAACCTTTCAAAGGAGTTCACTCCGATGAAAAGGCAGAAGCCCAATACCGGTGAAGGATCATCCGGCCAGGGCAAGTCTGCCAACAACAATAACAGCTCATCCGATGAGGTACAAGTGCTGGAAAAGCCACCCTAGATCTCACCCAATCGTATCCAGCCCCCAAGGGAAGCTAAGAAGAAGACTGCCTCCGCCTCTCCGAGCATTCTGCCAGCACCGACAGTGAAGGTCACTACCCGCCGGTAGCTACAGATTAGCTGCAACAGCAGCAACAACAACACCTGAAATTAAGTTTCTATCTTATTTTGTTGTCTTGTTGTTTTATTATAATTGTGATGTATTTTGTTTTTATTTTCTATTTTTTCTGTCATCATGCATTGAGGTGTTGTTCGCAATAGAGCATGAATGGTAGGTAAGGAAAAGTTCACTGTTTTAAGCCAAACAAAAAGTTTTATTTATATATTTTTTCTTTTTAGGTCTTAATTGCTTGAGGACAGGCAAGAACTTGAGTTTGGGGGTGTGTTGAGTGTGCAAAATTTCTACTTTTTACCCCCTATTTAACCCATATTTCTACCGCATTCAAGCATAATTCTTTGCATTTAGGATAGATTTCACATATACATCACAATTATATAAGTTGGTACAATTGCTACTGATTTTGGCTAATTTTGCAGGTAGCTGCTGTGGCAGACTCAGGGCTGTGAAGAAGCAAAGCTGGAACACACGACTGAAGTCGAGAAGGAAGACGCTGCCGTGGTCCATGCCGTGGCAGCCACTGACGACAACAATGGTGAAGGGAAAAGTGAAGTGAAGCTCGATAGATGGAGAAAATTAAGCCGGTCTATCGTGGGTCACTCTTATATTCTTTCCATATTAGAAAACTTGGAACCAAGGCCTATATAAAGGCATACAATTCGACCTAGGGAAGGACATCTCATTCTCTAGCCGTCTTCCCAAAACCCTAGTCGTTTTCCCCCTTCTCATCATGCTCTAAACTTCCCCTAGGGCTAAAAGCTGATTCTGTAAAGTAGTTGCAAGGATTATACTGTTTTTAGGATTTTTTCGGTTCAATAAAATAAACTTCAAGTTTGCTTATTCTGGTTTTCAACATCTTACAAGAGTATCGGGAGAGCATTGTGAGATTATTCATTTACTTAATATCGGGAGAGTTAGGTATACGAAAGGAATAAGTACAGGTTCTCCAGTTTATGGTTGAACTATCTCGGACCTAGGGATAGGACGAGGTTAAGTGGCTAAGGAAGACTTCAACAATATCAGTGTTCATCCTTCGATTCATGCCTGGAGGTATCATCTAAGACGTGTTCATAGACAGACTTGGACCTAGGGATAAGACAAGTCACACCTGCACTACTGAGCAAATCAATACCTGCCTATTTCTCTATCCTGAATCTTTTAATCATTTATCTTCAGTATTCTTTATTATTCATGTACAACATTTAAACTCTCTTCTTTCTTTCTTGTGCAACAATCCAAGGTTAAAGCTATTTCCATTCCTAGTGGATTCGACATTTGATACTTCGTGTATCACTTTACTACTTGCGTCATGTACACTTGCACTCTATTGCGATAGACTATTTTACACGCAACAATGCACTCAAGCATGTTTAGTTGCATTTTAGGATAGATTTTGCATAAACATCACAATTGGGAAATATTGCACATATACTGCTGATTTTGGTGTATTCTTGCAGGTACCTGTCGTGGTAGTATCCAGGGAATAGAGGAACAGAAGATAACAACAAAGCTGAAGTGAAGGATTTCAGGAGATGACCTACTTCAACACTGTCACGACATCTATCGTGACAGAGGAGGCGATAATGAAGACTATGGTGATGGAAAATGCAAAGTGGAGTTCGATCGATAGAGCTTTCAAAGCCTGATTTTTGTGGACCACTTTCATAACTGTCGGAGCCCAGAAGCACAAGGAAGGCCTTGCCCAAAGTTTAAGGAAAAAGTCTAAGCAAGAAGATATGGCGAATTAAAAGACATCTACTCAGAGATTTAGTCTTTAATAGAGTTGTACTTTAATTCAAACTAGTATTCTTCACCATTAAGAAAACTCAAGTCTAAGGCCTATATATATGAATGTAATTCGACAAGGCAAAAGATATCTAGCTCCTAGCTATCTTCCCCCCAAACCTAGTCGTTTCTCTCTCTCCATTATGTTCTAAAATTCTCCTAGGGCTAAGGGTTGATATTGTAAGGTAGTTGTAAGGATTGTACTGTTTCCTAGGATTTTTCTGTTCAATTAATAAAAGCTTCAAGTTTATTTACTTTGGTTTCAACATCTCATAAGAGTTTTGGGAGAGCATTGTAAGGTTATCCATTTACTTAATATCGGGAGAGTTAAGTATACAAAAGGAGTAAATACGAGTTTTCCAGTTTATAGTTAAACCATCTTGGCCTAGGGATAAGTACAAGGTTAAGTGGCTAAAGAAGAATTCACAAACATCGGTGTTCATCCTTTGATTCACGCCGGGAGGTATCATCCAAGATGTGTTCATCGACAGACTTTGAGCCTAGGGATAGGACAAGTCACAACAGTGATTCTTGCAAACTTGAAGTACAGAGTTGTTGGCCGCTGCCGTGACAACAACAGACCGCTGCTGCGACAGGCGCAACGACAGAAGCAACAGAAGTTCCTCTGAACAATGCAATACCTGCACTACTGAGCAAATCAATACTAGCCTATTCTCTTAATATGATTTCCTCGTTTACTTTAGTTTATCTTCAAGTTTTCCAAAATCACTTCATTTATATTATTTTTTTATTGTGTAGAGATTCAAGGATAAAAGTATTTTCAGTCCCTGTGGAGACGATATCCTACACTTAGTATCACTTTATTACTTGTGACATGTATACTTGCACCCAATTGCGATAGACTACTTTACACGCAACACTTTTACTTTATATATTTGGTTATCTATCTTTTTTTTAAAGTCCTGGATTATTTGTTAAGCCTAACAATGATGCTTTGAGTAAGGGGAGCCATTTTAAACCAAAATTCTTATTTTTGTCATCTTTTTAAATCTCCTAAGCTATTTTGAACTTAATGTCTTTTGAATTATTTTTGATATAACAAAAAGGGGGAGAAATGGTTTGAAAAATTGAATTTTCAAATGAATAAGGGGGGAGCTTTAATTGTTTTTAAATCTTAATTCTCTTATTCAAAATTTATTTAACAAAGGGGGAGAAATCCCAAACATTTTTTCAAGTTGGTTTTATTATATCAAAAAGGGGGAGATTGTAGAACTAAGTGTTTTGATATAATAATTGAAAAATGTTTTGGACAAATTAGAAAAGAATTTAAAATATGTCTTTAAGTCCAAACACTTGAAAATAAGTTTGAGGAATTTTAAAAAGGTTTTTGGCAAAGTTTTTAATGCTTTAAAGTAGTCAAACTTGACTTTTCAGCAAGCCCGTACTGATACGGTGTACCCCGTATCGATACCCTTGTGCCCAAGTTTTGAATCTGCCAAAACCCGTACCAATACAGGTAAGACTATATCGATACGGATAGGGGTCATTTTGATACGCATATTAGGCGTATCGATCCCTGTTTTAACAACCCCAACGGCTATTTCCCAACGGTCTTTTAAATGACATACCGTACCGATACTCCCTCAAGCGTATCGATACAAATAGGCTGACCGATACGCCCAACGACTAGTTCTGGAGAAGGGCTTACCAATACGGCTTTACGTGTACCGATACGGTAGGCTACAGAACAACATTTATGGTGGGAAATAAAGTCTCCAACGGCTCCAAAACATCACTAACGACTAGTAACGACCACAAACTCAATTGGAACTATAAATTGTAGGCTGGAACACTTGAAGAATGTTAGAGACTACATCCAAGCAACATGATCAAGAGAAATAGAGTCCAAATCTTCATTTTACTATTCTCTTGTACATAGTCTTTAGAGAGTGCTTAATTGTAAATCCTTTGTACTCTTGTGAGCTTAAATTTGTGTAAACACCCACCTATAGAGGTATTTAGTTTACCAAACAAATCCCTTGTAAAAGGAGAGGTTCTAGTTTAGCCTTGAGAGAAAAACTAGAGTTGGTTCTATCTTAGCCAAGTCCAAAAGATAGGGTTGTAACGGTTTCCTCCTAAACCGGGAAAATGGGACAAATTCATTATTGAGTGAATTGGGAAATCCTTAGTGGTGTGCTAAGTTGTTGGGTCATGTCGGCACGCCCCGTGGCGCAGCGGAAAAATTAATCCGACGTAATCCAGCCAGGATCCATGTACAAGAACGAATTCGGGGGGAAAAGATGAAGAGTTACCTTTTAAAACTCTAGAAACTGGAAAACCGACGGTATGTCGGAATAACCACGTCAAGTAAAACCAGAATCGTCACAGGTTCAGAACGACCTCTACGGAGTTCACCCGAACAAAACGAACAAAGTTTCCGCCTCTCTAACACTTAGGGATAAATTTCGATAGGTTTGAACACCTTTGAGGGAGAAGTCGAAATCCCTCCAGGGATTCCCGAGGGAGTCTGAAATCGACCAGGAGTTCAACCGGGATTTGCAATCGAGCAAGGGAACCTTCAGGGATTTTCCAAGGAGCAAGTAGAACACCAGAAAAATATCGAGCAGCTTCTCAGAGAGCTTTCTAGGATATGTCGAATTCCATTGGGGAATCCCTAGGGTGTTGTCGAAATCTTCAAGAGAATGAAGAAGAATGATTTGGTTGTTAGCCCTTGTCCCTTTAAATAGTATTTAGAGACTTAATTCTAGTTGAATACCTTAAATCCAAGTTCAACCAAAATTCATAGAATCTAATTCTACTTGAAATTGCTTTATATTAAATATACATTATATTTAATAATATTAAATGAAATATATATATATATATATATATAATTATGTACAATCTTATTCTACATAAAACATGGATTTAAATATACATTATATTTAATCCAAATATATATATATATATTATTATATAGAATCTCATTCTATCTTTACTTGGATTTAAATATATTTAAATATATATTTTTAATTATGTAGAATCTAATTCTACATAAACTTGGAATTAGATATACATTATATAAATTCTAAATATATATTTAAATTTCTAGAATCTTATTCTATAATATTTAAGTCTCTAAATATTTTCCATACTCTAAATAATATCTGATAAATACAATATTTATCCAATATTATTCCCATTTAAGGGAGTTGCCGATTTCCCCTATCCCATAGAGGATTTTCGGCAACCTCCCTAAAATAGGGAGTATGGTTTCCAATTTTTGTTCGTTTCATTCGAAGGGTGTGACCCATATAGGTTCATGCAACGTTAGCAACAAAATTAGAACTGTTCTAATTTTACAAACAATGAGTGGCATCTAGCAATACATCATTGCTACCTAAGTTGCATGAAGTCATGGTTTGACTTTCCTAATTCCTGAATAAACTTCCTTTATGTATTTCATCCTTTTGTCTTTTATATCTTAGATGAACACAAGTCATGGGTTAGTCACACTTGCGTTGTCCTTCTAGTGTTTCTTGATGTCTTGAGTAGATTATGATAAACGAATATCTATGATATCTCATATCATAATATTCGAGCATGGTTATGCATTTTCTAATCTCACTCAATCAAGTGGCCGTAGATATTTCTCCCATTATGTAGGAGGGACTAGGGGTGTTCATGGTTAACCGTTGGTTAACCATTAAGAATGAGCCCTTAATTTTCTATGCATTCTTAGATACATTCTCTATGCATTTTTCATCTAATTACATTTAGAACATATAACTTTTTCACTAAGAACATAACTTATAGGTTAACCGTTATAGTATTTTGGTTAACCGCGAACACCGCTAGGAGGGACAAATCTTTTCTTGATCAATCATATTTCACTACATAGGTCATCACGTATCCAATCATCAGTCTTTATAATGTAGTCAGTTACGACACACGTTTGACTATGTCAAAATACGTAAATATTTATGTTGAAATCATGTTGATCTGAAGTCTGAGGATTATACATATGTTTAACATGAGCAATGTTGTGACTGTCACATAATTACCCAAGAAACATGCTCATAGCGGGTCAATCCAGTATGTTGTTCTCTAACAAATACTTATGTGTTGATTTTGACATCTCTATGCCAATGACAACACTTGTTATCAATCAACCACATATTAGTCTTTATATATTATCATTGTCCATACCCGTAATAATATTCGACCAAGGATCCTATTTAACAATAATCGTATTATTGTATGGACATTATTATCCAATGGTTAGTTTGATGTACAGAAACATACCAAATGATAATAACGACAATGTCATTACTTGATAAATCTAGTAAAATAGTATGTCTATTCAATCATCATATGATTGGTCTTTGGGCATACTCCAACAATCTCTCACTAGCACTAAGACCAATCATTCTCGTATCTAATACAATATGGCTTAGTGTAACTGACATGCTTATGATGTGTCAAAAGCTTTATCAGGGAGTTGACAAAGTTATCAACTTTGTGCGTATGTTGCATACTTTCACATCTCCAAGATGTAAGTACTTTAGAATATGTTTGGATTTATTGATGAGATCTGGGTTTTATTTGCTTATGCAAAGGTTCCATCATAACAGAGTTATGTAGCATCTAATATGCTGGGAAAACCCTTAGTTCAGAAGTGAACCCTTTAGATCCAAACATCCTTCTTTATTGCTATGTCAACTGTAATACATTCAGCCTATGTTGTAGAGTTAGATACTGTCTCATCTTGCTAACTCGCAATATCTTTTATTAATGTAAAACAGATTGCGATATTTAGTTCCTTTTGATGAGTATGTCATCTACATACAATACTTAGGAAAGTAACAATGCTCCCACTAGCTCTTTTGAAAACAAGACTTCCCTTTGTTTCTAGATAAACCAAACCTTTTGATTGTATCTTCTGAAACGAATCTCCCAACTTCGAGAAGCTTGCCTTAGTCTACGGATAGACCTTTGTAGCTTACATACCTTCCAAGTGTTTACTGGAGTGACAAAACCTTCTGGATGTGTCATGTACACATCTGTTTCAAGTTTTCCCTTAGGAAAGTGGTTTTGACATTCCTTTATTTGATTTCATAATCATCGTATGTAACTACTTGCAAGTGAGATTAAGATGGATTAAACATAGCTACAAGGAAGATGCTTTATCATACTCTATACTATGAAGTTTGTCGAAAACTTTTAGCGACGAATCATCCTTTGTATGTTTTATCATCCATATCGGTTTTTCCTTAAAAAAAAAACTCATCCATACCTCTTAGGTTTTACCCTTTTAGGTAACCAAAGTCTATACTTGGTTTTAGACATGGATTTCATCTCATCTCTCATGGCTCTTAGCCATTTCTCGAATTTTGGGCTCACCATTGCTTTATGATAAGACCTAGTCTTTATCTTGATCAGAAAAGAAGAGTGTTTCCATGTACGGATAGTGAGAAATCAATATTTCTCAAGTATATGATATTCTCTTAAGGATCAACACAATGGTTGTGTTTTGTTCCAATGTTTCTTGATCATTTGTGGAACATTCTCAATCTTTGGTTCATAAATTTGTTGTCTAAAATTTCTTCAAATTCCAAATTCCATTTTTTCCTTTTGTGAGAGGTAATCTCTTTCGAGAGAAACTCTCGTTTGAGCAACAAACATTTTGTTCTCGTTGAAAAATGAAATCCCTTAGTGACAAGTATTCTCTTTCGAGATAAACTATCGTTTAAGCAACAAATATTTTGTTCTCGTTAAAGTTGAAGAAATAAAATCCCTTTGTGAGAATTAATCTCTTTCAAGATAAACTCTCGTTTGAGAAACAAACACTTTGTTCTCGTTAGGATAAACAACAAATGTAGTTTTTAAGGTTCGAACTTTGTAAACATTTTAATATGTAAGTAACCTTAAAACTTCAAAGGTATTCTAGAACAATTCTTAGTCCATATCTTATATGGCGTTTCGAGCCAAGTTTAAAAACACGATTAAGTATGAGAGTTGTTTTTCTAGTGTGTAAAGAAGTCGAAAATGACTTGTTCTGAATCAAAACAAGTCTAACATATTTGATTCTCTTTCAAAGACTTTTCGTTCCACTTGTGGGATTTAATTATGGGACAATCCCATATTCTTTGAAAGTTCATCAAACTTAAAATATTCTTGAATTTGATCTCATCAAATTACCTTAATACTTTTTATGAGTTTGAGATTAGTCATTTGTTTTATTTATCTTATAAATATTATTGATTTGATTAGTTTAAAGATCATTGATTCGTTGTGCTATAAGAGATTAAAAAATAACATTTATTTAAATAATCTCAAAATTAAAAATATCTTGTCCTTACAAGATAACTAAAACTTAGGCACAAAATAATAACCTTAAAAACTAAAACAAATCTATTTAAGCAAAAACACATGTCCTAATGGATGATGTAGCAACTCTTGCTTTATTTACATTCGCAGGTCCATGTCTATTCTGATGCCTTCTCTTTAGAAGCCTCTGAGGTTGATGCCTCACTCGTTTTTGCTTTCTTGACTTCTTGTAGGTGTGTGTGGTAGTTTCTCTTCCAATGTCCGGTCTTGCCGCAATGGAAACATTTTCCATCCTTCTTGATTCCCTTCTTAGGTTTCAATGCCTCCTTTCCATCGGTTTTGGTCTTACCATCACCTTTAGACTTTGCTGTCGATTTACCTTTCATCTTGCCCTTGCGGACCATCAGAACAAGTTTAGGTCCTACCTTCTTCAGGTTGATTTCAGCAGTTCTCAACATGCCGAGCAACTGTGGTAGCGTCTTGTTAATTTCATTCATATTGAAATTAAGGACGAACTGATTGAAACTATCCGGCAACGATTGCAGGATGACATCAGTAGCTAATTCGTCTTTCAGCGGAAAGTCGAGCTTCTCCAACGTTTGGATGTAGCCCATCATTTTGATGATGTGAGCTCCTACGGGAGATCCCTCACTCATCTTGCATTGAAGCATAGCTTTAGAGGTCTCGTACCTCTCTTGACGAGCTTGCCCTTCATGAATCTCCTTGATATTTTGAATCATATCATAAGGTACCATGTCCTCATGTTGCTTTTGAAGCTCAGGGGTCATGGAGGCAAGCATAAGACAACCGACATCCAGCATGTCGTCCAAGTGTATCTTAAACTTGTCTTTGTCAGCTCTGGAAGCAGTGGAAACCGGTTCATCAGGAACATGTTCTTCAATGACATATTCCTTCTTTTCTTGTTTGAGAACAATTCTCAAATTGCGAAACCAGTCAAGGAAGTTTATGCCATTGAGCTTATCCTTCTCAAGGATAGATCACAGAGATAGAGTATTATTTGCCATTAATTATACAACAAAGAAAATATGCTACATAAGTTTTACTAAATTTTAAAATTTATAGATAGGTCTTTACTATAAATTTACTCCCACTATTTTCTTCAAAATTAAAAACCCTCTAGATTTAATTTCGGAAAAACGTTTTGATAGTTTTTCTAGTGAGTGGGGATCCGTATTTCACCATTCCTAAATCAGCTTTGGCCAATATTTTAGGAAATGGTTCTTTAGGTAAGTAACACCTTACTAATTACATCTCATGTAATTCCTCATCTTTTGGCGAACAACTCTTGTTCTTTAAATCATCTTATGATTAACCAAAACTTTTAACCACTAGGTTTTCTAATCTTATTAGAACAACCCAGCTAAGTCAATACTAATATCTTAACCGACGAATATCACTAGCTTATTCTTCGCGTTTAACTAAGATAGATAAATGTGACATTGCTTTGGCAAAGCTCGCATTATATCGATCGAAGCTTTAATGAGGGTAAATATTGGATGGTTAGAACAGACATAGAATTATAGTGAGGTATTTACTTAATTATCTCATCATTTTAACATTGATCCTATCAATAGAACTATGTTTAATCATGCTTATAAAACATACATTGCATCACATACAAGGTAAATATAAGTGGTAAATGAATATGCAATGATTATAGCCCTTATTAACCTAAGGTGACCCGTCCCAAGCCAATGGGAGGACCATTCTACTGAAGATGGAATCTGCTTCTGAAACGCCTGGTCCACCAGGGAAGGCCCACCACGCTGCTATGTTGGTCCTTGCTTTATCTTCATGAGTATTTACAATTTTCAGAAACTCGCGTTACATGCGAGGGAGTGAGATGAGAAGAGAAGTACAATAGAAGATAGAGAAAGGCACGACACGGAGGTCGTATTTATAAAAACCAAAACTATAAAGGCTATGGGCTATAACCATGAAAAACAAACACCGTGCAATCAAACATGCATTTCAAACATCGTACAAACAAAGTAATGACGTGTTTACGGAGTTTTAAACTGATTATCCCTATGTTGCGGTTAATGGGCCAAAGAATGATCACGAGGTTTCATAAACCATTTGCGTTAACGAACAAATGCACCAGGTAGGTCAACATGAAAGAGAGGTGGCGCACTAGGCACACTTAAGTACGAGGTCTTTGATGATGCCAATCCTAGACATGCATTTTTCATAACGTCTAACCATAACTCTTTTGGATTCACCGTGAAAGATAGTTTGATAACTTTTATCAAATTAGAAGCCCTTTCAGAGATTTCATAAATCTATGAAACTACTAACAACTACTTGTTCTCTAGACTAACTATTAGTCTCAACATGTTAACATTTAACATTGAAGCATCCTAACATAGTTATGATTAACTCTTAATCATTCAGTGATAATCGAAATAAGTCTTTATTAGGTGTGATACGATAAACGATAAATATCTAAATCAAATCAAACAACATGCATCTCATACATAAACATCACCCAAGAATTTAAGTCCGAATTCGTATGATACAAGTGTCTCTGATACCACAATTGGGTCACGTCGGCACGCCCTATGGCGCAGCAGAAAAAGTAATCTGATGTAATCCAGCCAAGATCCATGTATAGGAACAAATCTGAGGTGAAAAGATGAAGAGTTACCTTTTTAAAACTCTGGAAACTGGAAAACCGACGGTATGTCGGAATAACCACGTCAAGAAAAATCAGAATCGTCACAGGTTCGCAACGACCTCTACGGAGTCCACCCGAACAAAACGAACAAAGTTTCCGCCTCCCTAACACTTAGGGATAAATTTCGACAGGTTTGAACACCTTTCAGGGAGAAGTCGAAATCCCTCTAAGGATTCCTAACAGAGTCTGAAATCGACCAGGAGTTCAACCGGGACTTGCAATCGAGCAAGGGAACCTTCAGAGATTTGCCTGTGGGCAAGTAGAACACAAGAAAAATATCGAACAACTTCTCAGAGAGCTTTCTAGGATATGTCGAATTCCAGTGGGGAATCCCTAGGGGTGTTGTCGAAATCTTCAAGAGGAGGAAGAGGGATGATTTGGTTGCTAGCTCTTGTCCCTTTAAATAGTATTTAGAGACTTAATTCTAGTTGAGTACCTTAAATCCAAGTTCAACCAAAATTCATAGAATCTAATTCTACTTAAAATTGGTTTATATTAAATATACATTATATTTAATAATATTAAATGAAATATATATATTTAATTATGTAGAATCTTATTCTACATAAAACATGGATTTAAATATACATTATATTTAATCCAAATATATATATTTTATTATATAGAATCTCATTCTATCTTTACTTGGATTTAAATATATTTAAATATATATATTTAATTATGTAGAATTTAATTCTACATAAACTTGGAATTAGATATACATTGTATAAATTCTAAATATATATTTAAATTTCTATAATCTTATTCTATAATATTTAAGTCTCTAAATATTTTCCATACTCTAAATAATATCTATTAAATACAATATTTATCAAATATTATTCCCATTTAAGGGAGTTGCCGATTTCCCCTATCTCATAGGAGATTTTTGGCAACCTCCCTAAAATAGGGAGTATGGTTTCTAATTTTTGTTCGTTTTATTCGAAGGGTGTGACCCTTGTAGGTTCATGCAACGTTAGCAACAAAATTAGAACTGTTCTAATTTTACAAATAATGAGTGGCATCTAGCAATACATCATTTCTACCTAAGTTGCATGAAGTCATGGTTTGACTTTCCTAATTCCTGAATAAACTTCCTTTATGTATTTCATCCTTTTGTCTTTTATATCTTAGATGAACACAAGTCATGCGTTTGTCACACTTGCGTTGTCCATCTAGTGTTTCTTGATGTCTTGAGTAGATTATGATAAACGAATCTCTATGATATCTCATATCATAATATTCTAGCATGGCCATACATTTTCTAATCTCACTCAATCAAGTGGCCGAAGATATTTCTCCCATTATGTAGGAGGGACAAATCCTTTCTTGATCAACCATATTTCACTACACAGGTCATCACGTATCCAATCATCAGTCTTTATAATGTAGTCAGTTACGACACACGTTTGACTTTGTCAAAATACGTAAATATTTATGTTGAAATCATGTTGATCTCAAGTTTGAGGATTATACATATGTTTATCATGAGCAATGTTGTGACTGTCACATAATTACCCAAGAAACATGCTCATAGTGGGTCAATCCAGTATGTTGTTCTCTAACAAATACTTATGTGTTGATTTTGACATCTCTATTGCAATGACAACACTTGTTATCAATCAACCACATATTAGTTTTTATATATTATCATTGTCCATACCCGTAATAATATTCGACTAAGGATCCTGTTTAACAATAATCGTATTATTGTATGGACATTATTATCCAATGGTTAGTTTGATGCACAGAAACATACCAAATGATAATAACGACAGTGTCATTACTTGATAAATCTAGTAAAATAGTATGTCTATTCAATCATCATATGATTGGTCTTTGGTCATACTCCAACATAAGGTAGTGGATGTAGGTACTTGTTAGAAGGCTGAACCACTCTAAAATCATTGTGTCACTTGTCTACCTTTATTTCGATTTTAGCCAAATCAACCAGAAAACATTTACAACCCTCCTTGACGGTTTCGGTGATCGATTCGAGCGTGCTACAAACATAATAGACTTGGAATGAACTTTATAAAGTCCAAGTACAATCCAATTAATAATCGAACCTAATAAAAAATCCAAGTCCTATCCAATAAAATATCTAAAATCCAAAAGTTCAAATTCAATTATTTTTTTTCTTTTTTAATGTAACAACTCAAAGAAATATCTTTATGTTGTGAATAAAATAACAAAGAACAATAATAAGAACAAAGAACAAGAATGGAAGATCAAATAGATGAGAGGAAGATTTGTATTATTCTCCAAAATAGAATTATGTACAATGCCTTCAATGAATCATCTATTTATAGGCATAAGAAGTACATAATACATTAAACTCTAATTAATAGAGATAATATTCCTAATAATAAATAAATCAAACTCCTTAGATAAAGTTCTAATCATGATAGACATCTACATAGATAAATATTCATAACACTCCCCCTTGGATGTCTATGAAGATAATGTGCCTCATTAAAACCTGACTAAGATAGACATAAGAAGTACATAGATAAATACTATTCTTCTAAAGAACATGAGGGACGAAACTTTAAAAAGATATGTTTCATTTTAACACATTTGATGTATCCACCTTGAGATATAAATTCTGCATTATCTCTACATAAAATAGCTTGCATCTTATCTTGTGAAAGTAATTCACATATCTTCTGGATATGTTTAGCCAAACACATATTTTGGCTTTGCCTCATGCATAACAATTATTTAAAGGCAATGGTCTCGTAGGACTTAGATGGTATTTCTGGACCAACTAAGATACAATGCTTCCAAATCAATTAATGTATATATGTTGCTTTTAGACTAAGAATATCATCACCTTTTTCTCGAGGGCGAAATGGATCTTTGTTTACATTAAGAGACCTAGCAACCAAATAGTGGTAAACAAATATGCATTATGCATGTAAAGTCTCTTTAAACATTTTTCTGTGTATGTCGATTGCTGCACAAGGATTCCATTGTTAAGGAGATCTCATCACGAGTCTCAATGAATCACCAACATACAAAATAAAAACAAAGACAAATCCAGAGCTAAACCTCTTAATAAAATGCTCCGAAAATTAAATCATTCTTATAGCCTTCCTCTAATAAGTATTCAATGGGGCGATTATACCAAATGTGCCCAAAATGTTTTAATCCATAAAAGATATATTCAATATAATTGAATAATGTTCTCGAGAACTTGAATTAACTGCTTCTGGCAGTCTAAATACTTCCAGAAGCTTCATGTAAATGTTGTTATCAAGAGACTCAAACAAATAATATGTAACAACATCCATTAGGCGGAAATTGAGTTATTTCATTTATTGTCAGACTATCTAAAAGTAACTGCATCCACCACCGAGGAATATATTTTCCTCATAATCAATTTCATGTCTTTGTGAGAATCTTTCCAACCAAACGAGCTTATATATTGTGATTTCTCATTTTCATTTCTCTTTCTCACAAAGGCTCATTAATATCCACGAGCTTTACACATTTCAATATACGGGCTATAGGCCCAAATACTTCTCTTTTCGAAAGAGATCTTAGTTTCGCCTCAATTGCCTCTTTCCATATTGGCCAATCATTTCTTTATTTAAATTGTCCAATGATTCATGATCCACATCATCAAATAAAATCTCTAGTGCTATATTGCATGCAAATGTATTATCGACATCGATTTGATTTCAGTTCCACTTATTACCAAACATGACATAATCTATTGAGATATCTTTATTATCAGGTACCTGAGTCATGTTAATGCCTCTATTGGAGACCTTTTAATCTCGTCTTGAGATTTTCATAATTCATTGATTCCTCAATCAGACCATCATAACTATAGCTCCCTTCCTTTTTTCGAGGATTTTTATCTTTGGAACCTACTTGTCTACCACGCTACAGGCGTAAGTTAGACTCATTAGCAACTAGAGTTTGTCCTTTCGGGACATCAAATTTAAACAGAGCATTCATAGCTGGTATATGTGACTTAGTCACTCTATTAGGGTCAGCAAAATTATCTAGCAATTGATTTGCTAAATGAATTGTCCTTTGAACTTATAGTTCACATTGTTGAGTACATGGATCAAACTAAGATAATGATAACTCATTCAAATTTATTTCTTTTTCTAGCTATTTTATTTTCTCCCCCTAATGTCGGAAAAACTGGCTCATTAAAATGATAGTAGTAAATCGAGCCGTAAATAAATTCCCTATTAGAAGCTCAAGATATTTAATTATCAAGGGAAATTTGAATCTACATATATTCCCAACCTCCTTTGAGAACTCATCTTTGTGTGTTGTGGTGGAGGAATCAGAACATATACCGCACACAAGAAAAAAAATCTAAGATGAGAAATATTTGGTTTTGACCAAAAATCATTTGTAATGGGGAGAACTTATGATAATTTGTTGGCTTGATGCGAATTAGTGATACTACATGTAAAATGACATGTCACCAGCATTATGAAGACCGATTGTCTTTATAAGGTAATTTGGAAAATGTGCTCATAATTTTATCAACTTAGCAAGTAGCCTAGCAAACACCAAGTTACGAGTTGATGACAAGGATTCCTATGACCATCTATTCGATGCATCGATTAAAATCGTAAAATAGTTAGATGGACTGTAAGAAAGGTGTATGGGCCCACATATATCACCTTGTATCCGTTCCAGAAATTAATAGATTCACAATCTATCTTAGCTGATGATGATTGAATAATCGATTTGCTTTGATAGCAAGTATCACATGAAAAACATTACCTTGAAGAAAATTTTAGTTCTTCAATAATGACCACATGAAAGTGTCAACAAATTTTTTGCATCATAATTGAATCGGGATGGCCTGACCGGTCATGCCAAATAATAATTTACAATATCATGAGCTTCAGTTTGTACTAATTCTTGTGTAGTACAATATGGATGACAATGCATATTTTTTTTCAAGATTTTATTATTGCCTTGAGTTATACTCGTAATATTGAGATAGTTGACACACCTCGACTAATATTCTCAATATATTTCTGCAAATATCTTTAAAATTTAATAAGTCTCTTTGCGTCTTTGACGAGTATAGTGCACTGCGAAAGTGGAATAAAGTTCCATTTGGAAATAACATATTTCCTCAGTCGAAGCCTTCTGTGATATTAATACTTTCGAATATAATACTCGCATTATTCCCTTGCATTTTAAATGGGAAAATATGCATAGTTATGCACCTTTCAAAATGTGCTTTGTTTCATTCACTTCGGGGAATGAAAAATATTAAATATAGCACATCATATCAAATCAGTTATCTATTAGAGATAAACCCTCAAGAACTTATTGCTCTTACGAAGCATTGATATTTTAGTGCTTTGTAAAATAGTACTCATATTTTTCCCTTGCATTTAAATGAGAAAATATTTCTTATGCTGAAGTATAGTATAAGTACTTGCATTGTCTGCTAGGCATATATAGCCACAATTCATTGTATATTTTATTCTGAAAGTAATCATGTTCTTCAAAGAATAAATTAACATAAAGCATAAATAAATAATATGTAAAACAAGTTAATATAAAGTAAATTAACATAAATAAACAATAAAATTAACATAAAACAAAATAAATAAAAGATCAATTATTCCCTTTAAAGGTTATAAGGGAAATAAAATAAATGGTGAATTATTCCCTTGAAGAGTTACGAAGAAATTAACAATATCCAATTGAGTTGGACTAACAACGCCATAATTATTTTCGCCATAAACAAAACTTGTTTATATTTTCTTTCATTTATCATTCATGCTTATGGATAAAGTCCATAATACTTTGGCGTTTGACAAGTACGAGACCAATGGTTTGTACCATCGTATTGATAACATAAAGATATTCTTGTCATCCTTATAATCTCACTTTCGGTGGATATAAACATTCTCAAAAGGATCATCATATCCATGCCTATTTTTATGGCCTCAATTGCGACCACAATTGCTAATGTGGCATTTATTTTTTTCCGCTATAAAAATATCACATTCACTTCAGGGAATGTAACAGAGGCCAATAGGTCTTTAAAACTTCATCAATGATACTCTGGCACATAATTGAGTTTTATTCACTAACCATATAGTGAATTATCATGTTTGCTTTCACATCAAGGAATGAAACAAATCCAATAATCACATGGAATAAACATCATGCTTGCATTCACATCAAGGAATGACATAAGTCCAATAATCGCATGGAATAAATATCATGCTTGCATTCACTTCAGAGAATGCCTCCCATAAAATTTTTGGATCAAGACGATTTTCGTAACTTGAACTTGGGAGAAGTCTATATTCGAATTTTTCGGCACAAAAATAATATTTCTTTCAAGCAAATATAGACTTTATAACAACCTTTTTATAGATTGAAATTCACCATGATTTATCGCACTTTAAAATCATAGTTTAAGGGGAAAATAGATTTTACCGATAACGATTTTCCTTTCGAGAACGATGGACACATAGCAAATGAATGAGACAACTTCTCATAATCCCTTTATATCACATCTCTTTCCAAGTCATTTAAATACATGTAAAACTCAAAATAAGGTTAAAAATATTAGCTTTCACCAATAGAATAACGAAAATAAAAATTGATCTCAATATAAACATATTGAAGAAACGTACCTCTTTTGATTTTATCTTGATTCAAGCCATACCAAAATACATTAACCAATTTATAAACATATTATGTGGATGTATGCACATCACCTTAAAGCGGTGTTAAAGAACAATGCTACACCAATGACATCAAAATGGTTGAACGTTGTTTGATCAAATTCACATCAAAATGGAAAGCACCATAACCAAGTGCATTGATACTCGAGATTGAATCATCACCTATCCAAGTACATTCCCTGAAGGTTTCGCTGAAGGTTAAATATATATACTTGGTCCAATAAATATCATATAATATTAGATCGAAATAATAATTAAATAATATATTAAAATATACCAACCTTAATTTGTGAGTGATTAGTCAATCAATATATCTATATGTAAATAAGTAAAACATACCAGACTTTCCAAGCTAAGTTGAATATATTGAATATATGGTACATGTGATCGCCAATATCAAATTGAAATCTTTTCGAGAATCACCAACAAGAACCAAGGTAATTGGGCGAGATTACATGGTTCGCTCAAGGCTTCAAAACATGTTACCATATTTTTTCAAAAATAAAGACCAAGTTAAAATATCAAGATAAAAACAATCAAAAACAAAATGTAGGGAAAAAACTTATCTTCGGTTCAACGTAGAATCTAATTTGTTTTGGTAACTACTTTGGGATTCAAACAAAGAGCACCAAAATCTTTCGAGCAAACTCGTGCTGATAACGTGTTGTGAATAAAATAACAAAGAACAATAATAAGAACAAAGATCAAGAATGGAAGAACAAAGAGATGAGAGAAAGACGAAGATTTGTATTATTCTCCAAAATAGAATTGTGTACAATGCCTTCAATGAATCATCTATTTATAGGCATAAAAAGTACATAATACATTAAACTCTAATTAATAGAGATAAATTCCTAATAATAAATAAATCAAACTCCTTAGATAAATAATAAGGGGAGGTCTGTCGAAACGGACTATCCTCGTTTGTTACGGATCTAGGAGTGTTGTAGGCACGTTCCTGCAATAAAAACAACAAGGAAACAACAAAAATTATACGACGTATTTATGTTAAATAGGGAATTAAAGATGAACAAAATAAAAATAATAATAATATAAAGTAATATGATAATTTTGGCGTTTTGGAAAGAACTTCAACGATGGTGAAGAAGGCTTAAAAAACGACCGATGTTGGAAACGCTAAACTCGAAAAAACCTGCACAATCTACTGAGCAAACCCGAATCGAATCTGTTTAACGTCGAAGGACTTGGACCCGCTAAATAGCAATTTAGGAACCCGAAGTATCAATGACAAACAAACAAGTTTGAGTGTCGAATAGTTCTAAAAAGAACCGAAAAGAGAAAATTCTCTCAAGTGTAATTTTATTTCAATGTTGGTAACCCTTTTACAAGGTACATTCGGCCACTTAAATAACACAAAGGGTAGTTTGGCCGACTTTGAATTTGTGGTACAAAATAAATTAAAATTCAAAATGTTAACTTCTCAAATTGGCGGATTGAATTTCAGCCAAGCATTCAAAGTTGGATGCCATCTCATTCAACACATGTTTAATGTGCTTGGAATTTAAATTTCAAATAGGAACTTCTCTTGTCCTTATCCGCAAATTGAGATGTAAGGGCTGGTGTAATCGGCTGCACCAATAGAAGGTCTCTATGCCCGCACTTTCAATTGTAACTTCCACGTTAATGTGGCTGCATTGGAATTAAAGCACACGAAAAATTATGCATGCATTTACAATTCAAAGATGGGAGTTGCTTGCTGATTCACGCATGGCTCACGCATGGGCTACAGTACATATATAAAATATTATTATAAGTTATATTATTAAATTATTCCAAACATATGTATCATATGATATACGTATTTAAATATACCTAATAAGTTATATAACCTAATCATGTCACATATTAATTATGCAACACATTAAAAGTCCTATCGTCTAAAGCACAAATATTATCAAATGATTCAGAAATATTAGCACAAGTAAGGAAAAGAGCTTCCCTGAAACGTTGCGCCCTAGATCGCGTAATTGGTCCTAACGGTAAGACCTCCGGATCAGCATCAATAAATGTGCTCACATCAATAAAGTTCTAATCATGACAAACATCCACATAGATAAATATTCATAACACTTTAAATAAAAAATAGTTTTCATCAAACAAATATATCTAAACGAATAACACAAACAAATCTTAATAAATATTACAATCCAATATAAAACAAATTAAAGTAACAACTCAAACTTCAACTAAAAAAACCCAACAACAAATAAATTATCCTTACATAAACTACTATTGTCTTACTAGTCTACTAACATAACTACTTTCCAAATCACAATTATAAAATGTCTAATAAATATTACAATCCAAGATGAAACAAGTTAAAAATATAATTAAAATGTAGCTAGCAACTCATTTTTTCCAAGCTTTCCCAATTCTCACAATGCACGACTTACAGAAGTTAATACTTAAGCTCGAGCATACTTCAAAGCTTCTCAGAATTTTCTTCACATTTAATATATTTTCCTCATCTTGATCCAGAAATCCTAATTAATGGACTGGCCGAAGGTTTAGTGAAAACACGGTCAACCAGAGCATAAACCTTTAAAGCCTGGTGGTAATTTGTTTACTTTTGATTAATCTATTTCGGTAGGAAGATGGTGAAAATGTGTAATGTATTACCAGGTTTTTTATTTTTGTTTTAGGAGAGCATTAGTTTGTATTATGGCTTATGTGTACTCGTTTTCTTCACTTATGATTAGAGAGGTTTTGAATAAGGCATATAATGTCGGGTAGGCTTATATGAAATTAATAAAATTATATTTTCCGAGCAAAAAACAAATTCCAATTCAACTTAATTAGGATTTTAATATATATCTATATTAATATACATTATCCATATTCAACTATATCTATATTTTTTTAAATCTAAGAGTTTCAAATATTTTTATTTGAATTCATATATGGATCAGACTTGGATCAGATATGCATTTAAATTGAATTCAGATCGGATCATAGCAATGTCCATATTCGATCCACCTCCTATTAGGACTTGGACATTTTTTTCGGATTTAAATTCAAACTTTTTTGATTGGATTTGGATCATATTTTTTTCTTCGGATAGAATCAGATTCGAATTATATTATCATCCCTATCCATAAGAGATATATTTTATCATAAAATTAAATATTATAGGTAAAAAATATATATTAACTATTATGAAATATATATTCCATAAATTAAATACTATAGGTAAAAATAAAATACTATTATTTTTATCATGTTTATCATATATCACTATTATTATTATTATTATTATTATTATTATTATTATTATTATTATTATTATTATTATTATTATTATTATTATTATTATTATAACCCATTTTTGGGTCTAAAATTATCATAACCCATAACCTATAATAAATAAATAAAAAACCCTTATTATTATAACTATAACCCATTTACAAACCCAAATACCCATTCAATACCCAAATACCCATAACCCAAATACACCCAAACCCACCTACCCATTTACCCGGCCCAATCCAAATACCCAAAACCCAATTATCCTAAACTAAAAAAAATCTTAAACCTAATATACCCTAACCCTAATATGCCCTGCCGCCGCCGCCCTTTCGCGGCGCCGTCAGAACCAAGTCGAGCCACGCTGAGCACCGCCTCATCCCCGTCATCAAGCCACATGTTCGTGTTACCTGCAAAGAAAAGAAAGCAAGCAGAGTTTCAAATCAAAAAATATATATAAAAAATGGGATGTATATCTTGTTGGTGTCTTTTTCGGTTATAAAAACCGAATGAATCGAGTTGTAAAAGGGAGGATTTAGAAATAAAAAAAACAACATTCGAAGCAAAAATCCAGAATAAAAAAACAAAATAAAAGGTAAATTTTTTTAAGAACCCGAAAAGACTTCTTGAGATCTAGGAAGATACATGGAGTTTTAGGAGAAACGAAACTTGGATTTGGATTCAACGCGTGAAAACAAGCCGGGATCTATGCTTGCATGTCGGATTCTCGTCGACGGCGAGAATTCCGACGACCGGCGGCGAGCTTTCCGGCGGTGGTGATCGATCAGAGCAGGGCGAGGGAGAGAGCTTTCAAATCCTCATTTCTTTTCTGGTTCCAATGAAGTATCAAAGTTTGATTTAGTTTTTTTGGGTATTTATAAGCCGGCCAAAACGACGTCGTTTCAAGCCTCTGTCCGAATACGCGACCCGACCCGGTCACCAAATCCGCGTGATTTTAAGCTGAGGGGGAAGTCGCGCACGTGGCCATCTAGCTTCTCGTATCCTTATGATTCCGCCTTTTAGTTTTGTTTTTCTTTCATTTTAGTCACCGTTTTTTTCTCTATTTTCTGCCCTTCAATTTCTTTTTTTTCTTTCAATTCCGCCACTGTTATTATTATTATTACTATTATTATTATTATTATTAGTTTTATTATTATTATTATTATTACCATGATTATTATTATTAATATATTTTACTAATTATCGTTTCTAATAAAATTTCGCTTACAGGTTTTAAGGAATTATCGGGAAAATCGTACTCCGGGCGTTGGAGTATTATTTTCCGTTGATTCCTTTATTAAATTATTATTTAACATTACTTTTTAGATAGTATTTGTTTTTATTTTAGGGGAGACCATGCTCCGGGCGTTGAAGTGTATATCCCTTTCTTTGAATTTTTATTTTTAAATTTTATTTTAGTTTTTTTGGGATCACCTTATTAAATTAAAATTTTAATTTTTAAGTTCCGTCATTAAAACAACTTGTAACCGACTAGGTACCAATTTTTGGGCGTGTGGGGGTGCTCACCTTTCCTTACACGTAACCGACTCCGGGACCTATTTTTTTGGTTTCGCAGACCCAAAACTCGTATTTTAATAAAAAATCGTAAAGATTGGTTTTTATTAAAATAACCGGGTTTTCTAGGTGTTCCAATCACACCTAAATTAAAACTAAAGATTGGTGGCGACTCACCCGTTGTTACAACTTGGCGACTCCGCTGGGAACTTTTTTCGAGAGTCAAGCCACAAGTCGGTTACCCTTTGCTTTATTGAGTAGAAAATATTAATTTGGTTTAATTTAATTTTGTGATCCCATTTTAAGATACATACATATATATATATATATATTTATAAATTTTTTATAAGTTGATCTTTTTTAGGGTTTCATATCATGAGCTCTCGACCTGGGCTCCGTCCTTTGAGTGGGAGCGAGAAACCACGCCTTCATGAGGTATCGCCTCCGTGTAGGATGGTGAATCGCTTCCGGGATATTGGTCCCTTTGTCTTCGTGAGACTCTCGTCTCCGTGCAGACCTAGAGACTCGTATCCCCCTGAATTGATGATTCGGGTACCCTTCGTAGAACCGAACCCTATATAGTGAACCGTAAGAGCCTACCTTGTAAAAAAACCATGCCGGATCTCTGCCCGTCTAGAGAGTCACCTTGTAGGTGCATGCTAGAGAAAGTGGGGGTTATTTCTAGTAACGCACTTTAATTTTCAGTTTTATTTATCCATTTATTTATTTATTCTCCTTGTGATATATTATGCTAACGACATGTCTATATTTATGCAAAATAAGCATGCGGGTAGATATTATGTTTGGGTAGGATTTGTTTTTCTTCTCAAAGCATGTTGGGTAGAAAAGTATGCTTGGGTAGGCTGTATATATTCATTTTCTTTATTTTCCTTGATTATTTTCGTGTATTATCTATTTTTCTTTTTTCTCTTGGTTATATTTTCTTCCACTATGCATTGCACATGCATGACATAAAAGGTATTGATTCACGAATGAACTTCAATTTAGAAAACTTTCACTATGGATAAAGGGACACGTGATCAGATAAGAAATGTTACGGATATGAGCCCGCCCTAACGATATTTCCTAGAAAAGGCATTCAAGAAGGACCAACAAGTGGGCTTCTACGGCTCAATATTATCTGTAAACTTTGACACATGATGTAATGAGCCCCTTACCTAATAAAGTTGTCTTTTGATGATCATTTCCGAACCAATACCTCATTGCATTCATGTCTATATTTAAAGTCATGCATAAGCATCATTTTGCATACATTCACATTACATTGCTTAATCATTTTTTTGGTCAAGCTTCTAATTCCAAGAGAACTTCGATCACAGTGATTTTGGGGCATTCGAGTCAGTCAAGTTAGCATCAACTTCTCGCAAAGATAATGGATGATCGTTTAGAGAGAGTTGAGAAGGCATGCGAAGATATAAAGAACGACATGGAGCAGGACTTGGAAAAAGCACAACAAGCAACTCGCGACCACATTTCACAGGCACAAGCGGATTTACTGGCCAAGATGGCTTCGATGTTGACAGGTAAAGAGGGAAAAGGATTGGTCATAGACCCCAATGCTTTACAAAATTTAGGAGCTTCTCCGCAAGTATCATCTTCGATCCAAAAGAAAGAAGGTCCTCTGGCCGGGTCTTCGTTGCATCAAGAAATAAATAATGCTAGCAAGCATGCATTCCCCAGCTCTGATGAAGTGGATAAAGTTGTGGTTGAACTACCCAAGCAACTCGAAGACTGGTGCCAGCGGCTTGAGAATCGACTTAAAGTTGCAGAAGGGGCAAATTCATTCTACGAGGTAGATGCAAGAAAATTAAGCTTAGTCCCTGACCTGGTGTTACCTCCCAAATTCAAAATGCCCAAGTTTGAAAAGTTCGATGGAACGACCTCCCCGATCGCCCACGTCACTATGTTCTGCCGAAAGATGACGGGGCACGTTGATAATGATGACCTTTTAATTCACTGCTTTCAAGACAGTCTAAAAGGGTCTGCTGCTAGGTGGTACAATCAACTTAGCCGAGACATGATAAAATCATGGAAGGATCTGGCTAAAGCCTTTACAGAGCAATACAAACACGTAGCGGAGATAGACCCAGACCGTTTAACGCTACAAAATATGAAGAAAAGGTCCAACGAGAGCTTTAAACAATATGCACAAAGGTGGATGAATGTTGTTGCGCAAGTACAACCACCACTACTTGAAAGGGAGATAACATCTATTTTCATTAGAACTCTAGAAGGCTCGTTCTTAGAGCATATGTTGGGAAATGCAACCAAGAATTTTGAGGACCTTGTAATGTCAGGCGAGCTCATAGAAGAAGCCATTAAACAAGGAAAAATCATAGATTCTAATAATACGATCACCAGAGAAGAAGGAAGATCAGAAGTTCATATGGTGGGATTTTATCCATCTAATCAATTCCCGGGTCAATCGTACTCACGTCGACCTATCGTGTCTCAGAGAGTGGTCTACCCAATTCCAATGACTTATACAGAGTTGCTTCCGATGCTTGTTGAGAAAAACATGTTGGCTCCTGTCCAGTCAAAGCCGAAAAAGCCTCCTTACCCAGAGAGTTATGATATTTATGTTGTATGCGATTATCATTTGGGAAGCACGGGCCACACTACCGAGAATTGCGGAGCATTGAGGAACAAGGTTCAAAATCTGATTGAAAATGGCACTTTGAAATTCAACAACGAAATCCTAGAGATGAACCGATGAGAGAATAATGTTATATCTGTTTGGGGCATAAACACCTTTTCAAGGCATCTTTGTAGTTTAAATCTCTTTTTGAGAAATGCTTAGAACGTACCTTTTGCCTAAGCCCAAAGGGCAAAATGGAATCTTTTGTAAGGGCATATTTTAATAAACCACGCACTTTGGAAAATATTTTCTTCAAATTTATTCATGCATTTTTTGCATACATGTATATACATTTTTCAGGAGCAACATTGATTCTAATTCGATGGTTGATTCTGAGCAACCCTGTGTCTAGACGAAATCGAAAGTGTGAAGATGGAAGAGATGTGACATATCTTCCAATCCATTTAGGCCTACGGAAGGACATTTGAGTGAGCCATGGAGTGATGGAAAGATCTTGAACCCAAATTTTGAATGAGTTTTCCCCTCTCAAACATCGTTGTCTATGTATAACATGATACTCTTCACTGCCAAAAAACCAAGCACGAAAGAAACACCACCTCTTCCGTGATTATAAGCCCTGGCTCACATCACGTCTTTAAAGATATTCCACCTTATGGGGTTATCCTTTATTCAAAGATTTGAAAAATCCTAATGCTTGACTGAGATCTGAAAAAGGGAATGATAAAATTGTCGGAGTTTGTGAGTCAATGAGAGACACCCAAATTGGGTAGAAATTAGGCATATGGGAAATGAACTTCTCGAAAGCTTAATGGTTTGGAAGATACTTCACATCTTCAGACATCAACATCTGAGGTCCGCTAGACACAAGTTATGCTCAAGATGACCCTCGGCAAATGAGTTCAAAGACGCTCTTGCATATGGGGCCCCACCTTTTGAAAAATCATTCGTTCAGACATTACTCTTTTAGAGATTTAAACTATCGAGAATCGAGACATGTGTCTATTTAGATCCAAGGGTGGAACCTTCAAAGATACTCAATGACGATGATACCCAAGCCTGAAAATGAGTGGGGCATTCAAAGGACATGACCAATGACAGAATATTCTCCTTGAAAAGAAGAAAATAAATTATTTCAAGTTCGCAAGAGAATGAGGTCAACAAAATTTGATAGGCAAATTTTTGTTGGGGTAAAATTTTTGAACAAGATCAGAGAATTGAATTCAGCCAAAAGAGGACTTTTGTAAGTATTCCATGCATCTATAAAATCATATACATCATTATATCATCAAATTTCATACATAATAGTTGTAGTGAAAAGGTTATAACTCGAAGGTTCCAATAAAGGTTTCATGCATCTTTGCATCATCACAAAAGCAAGCACATGAACAACATCCGTATAAATACTATCAGGAGCTAACTTGGAACTTGTTACTTAAAGATTTTTCTAAACACCGTCCTTTCTTAAGGACACTTTTTTTTCTTCAGAATTTGATTTTCTTAACTTCGTCCTTTCTTAAGGGTACTTTTTCTCAAAAACAAGAGTTTCTTAACTTCGTCCTTTCTTACGGGCACTTTTTGTCAAAAACAAGAGTTTCTTAACTCCGTCCTTTCTTAAGGGCACCTTTTCTCGAAAACACGAGTTTCTTAACTCCTTCCTTTCTTAAGGGCACTTTTTATAAAAAAACAAGAGTTTCTTAACTCCGTCCTTTCTTAAGGACACATTTTCCCAAAATTTGAGTTTCTTAACTCCGTTCTTTCTTAAGGGCACCTTTTCTCGAAAACACGAGTTTCTTAACTTCGTCCTTTCTTAAGGACATCTTTTCCCAAAATTGGAGTTTCTTAACTCCATCCTTTCTTAAGGGCACTTTTTTCTCAAAAACAAGAGTTTCTTAACTCTGTCCTTTCTTAAGGGCATCTTTTCTCGAAAACACGAGTTTCTTAACTTCGTCCTTTCTTAAGGGCACTTTTTCTCAAAAACAAGAGTTTCTTAACTCTGTCCTTTCTTAAGGGCACCTTTTCTCGAAAACACGAGTTTCTTAACTCCATCCTTTCTTAAGGACACCTTTTCCCAAAATTGGAGTTTCTTAACTCCGTCCTTTCTTAAGGGCACTTTTTTCTCAAAAACAAGAGTTTCTTAACTCCGTCCTTTCTTAAGGGCACCTTTTCTCGAAAAAACGAGTTTCTTAACTCTGTCCTTTCTTAAGGACACCATTTCCCAAAATTGGAGTTTCTTAACTCCGTCCTTTCTTAAGGGCATCTTTTCTCGAAAACACGAGTTTCTTAACTCCGTCCTTTCTTAAGGACACCTTTTCCCAAAATATGAGTTTCTTAACTCTGTCTTTTCTTAAGGATACCTTTTCAAAATTAAAGTTTCTTAACTCTGTTCTTTCTCAAGGATAACTTTTCTCAAAGCAGGAGTTTCTTAACTTCATCCTTTCTTAAGGACACATTTTCTCAAAACAAGAGTTTTTTAACTCTGCCCTTTCTTAAGGACACATTTTCTTAAATTTCGTCATTTCTTAAGGATACTTTTCTCAAAAATTGGGTTTTCTTAATTCCATCCTTTCTTAAGGATAATTTTAAAAATGTAAATTTCTCAACTTCGTCCTCTCATGAGGATCAAAGCTATTTTTGACAAGTCCGACAGAAATGTCGGCACAACGTGCTTAAACACGGTTAAGTTTAAGACAATGGATAATTCTGTAACGCCCCGGTTTTGGGCTTAGGAGTTTTGGGCGTTGACCGGTTGGTCAAAGTGCTGTTCGAATCTTAAGAGGTTAAATTAGGAAAGCCTAGTTCGGGTTGCATTAAAAATATGGAAAAATGTTCTAAAATCATCTTTTAATATAATTAAGTGAACTGTGAAATCAATTTTGGAAAATGAGTTTTGGAAGTGTGATATTTTGGCTAGTGACCAAAATGTAATTTTCGCAAGTTTGGTGGCTGTTTTATAAAGGGTTGAAACTTTGAATCTTTAAGGAGCTATTAATCCAAAAGTGGTTTCTCCAGATTTTTCTAAGATATTATAAGCTATTTTCTGATTTTAAAGATATCAAAAAGGAGGGAAAGTTCATTTTGGCAATTTTCTCAACTAACTTCTCATTTTCCTTCTCTCATTTTCTCTCAACCCAAACACTCCATTTCCAAAGATTTGTTTCTGATTTTCTCACCTAAATTCCTCCTTTTAACTCTCATTCGATTCCAAATCAACATATCTTCAAAACCTCCTCAATTGCTACAAGTTTCATCAAGGTTTTTCATTCCAAAAAGTGGAGAAACACAAGTTTGGAGGTAAGAACGTCCTTCTCCTCTAAACTATCAGTTCTTTACTGAAATTCCTAAGTTTTCAATCCTTAATTGATGTTTAATTAAAGGTTTTCAAGTTGATTTATGGATCTTGGCTTATTATGCAAGATTTTGATGGTTTTTGATGATTTTCGTTAGATCTGAGTAATCTGTGATTTAAGAGATGTTTTTGATGTTAAATGATCTCTAAAATGATGTGGAATTGAGTTTTGATTGATGCAATCCCGGATAGGTTGAGTTTCCTAAGTTTAGCTTGTGTTTCAAGGTAGTTTTTGAGGTGATCTTGGTGATCTGTTGTTGCTGGAGGTATAAGGTTGTTAGTAGGTTGTTTTTAGATGTTATATGATGTTAATGGAAGTGAGGTTTTGCTAGTTTATGGCTGGGCTTTGTTTAGAAGAGGTTTGGATGCATTTTCGGTTGTGTTTGGTTGTCGAAAATGGAGGTTGGATGAGAGCAGCGAGTTTAGATGCTTTCATTGAAGCAATTAATGCATGATGATGCATTAATCCTCTGCTTTGATGTGTTGAAACAGGGGAGGCATCTTTGGATCCAAGATTGGTTGATCCGGAGGCTTGATTTTGTGCTTTGGCTTGAAGCAAAGTGGAAATCGGTGAGTGCATTTGTGGTAATTGGATTTTCAGCTTTAAAACCAAGGTTTGAAGGTTTTGGGAGCTTAGTTTAAGTCTAAACAACTTTGCTAAGCTCAAGTGTAAGTTTCCGGATTTTCTCTCTAGTGGTGGCCATGTCTTTGATGTGTTGCAAAATGATAATTTGCATGTTTTAATTACTGTTTTGAAAGCATGTTTTAGCATGGATTTTGCTGATGATATAAGCCATATGTTGAAGGTAACTCTAGGTAGGAGTACCTTGCTTTTGTACATTGAAATAATGTGGTTTGATGCTTTGAAATGCATGATGAAAATGGCTTGGTTTAATGCTTTAAAATAGTGGATTAAATGATGATAATGATGTATATTGGCAAGTGATGTTTTGAAAAGGTTAAGGTCACTAAGGTGGTTAAAAGTCCTTGAGTGAGCCTTGTTACTTAAGATCATCAAGGTGGTTAAAAGTCCTTGGATGAGTCTTGTTGTGGACACTAAGGTGGTTAAAAGTCCTTAGGTGATCCTTTCCATGGTGTTTAAAAGTCCATGGGGCCAAGGTGTTTAAAAGTCCTTGGGGCCAAGGTGTTTAAAAGTCCTTGGGGTAATTCAAGCATTGGACACAAAGGTGGTTAAAAGTCCTTGTGTGGTCCTTATTCATGGTGTTTAAAAGTCCATGGCCAAGGTGTTTAAAAGTCCTTGGGGCCAAGGTGTTTAATAGTCCTTGGGAAAGTTGTTGAACTTGTTTTATGAAAAGGAAATTGTCACTTGAGCCAATATAACATGTTAAGTGTTTTATGAAGCATGAGATGCTTGTTTTAATGATTATGTTGAAGCATGAGATTGCTTGTTTAAAGTATGCTATTGAGCATGTGCAAAGGTTGATTTTAAGCATGGTTTACAAATGGTTTTAATTGCATTATTGAATTGTTTTTAATGAGCATGCCTCACTAAGCTTTTGCTTACGCTCTCTACGTTTCTTAATTCAATAATGTAGAGCATTAGAGTACCTTAAGAGGCTGCAAGGAAGGGCAAGCAATCAAGTTCAAGTGAAGCTCAATGTATGAAGGTTTTATAAGTACATTTTAGCTTTTGTATGATTTGGCAATGGGGGACCAATGTATATGTTTTGGGAGGTGTTTGAGACTCCCTAAGTATATTGAATGTTGTATTGAATGCTGGTTTTGGATTGAATCATTGCATGCTTGTTTTGGAAGTTTGGTGCTTGAGTAGCTAGCTTGTGTAGGAAGCATGACTATTGAATTGGGGCTTTTTGCATATGATGATGAATTGTTGATTTGATGATTCCTATAAGTCTTAAATATGTTTAATTGCATGCTGGTAAAGTTTGGTGACATTTGAAGCATGTTTGAATGATCAATTGCATGTTTTGGTATGCTTGATTGCTGCAATCTGTGCAGGCGTTTCGGAACAGTGTGAACCGTTTCGGAACGGGTGCCTTACATGAACCCAGGCGTCCGAAACGGTATGCACCGTTTCGAAACGGTTTGGTCTCTGCCAAGGCCATGTTTTGGAACGGCCCGTGTTTCGGAACAGGGTCAACCTGTTTCGGAACGGTCGACCGTTGGGGGCTGACATTGGCAGTTATATGTTTTGTTTTGTTTACGTTTTGGTCCTGAATCATGTTTGTTCAACTGTGTGAGTTTGGGAAGTCCTTTTGAGCTGAAATTTTACAGAGAAGCATGAAACCTGATTAATTTCAAGTTGGTAACTTTAATTTGGGATAAGTCCTTTAATTTATCAGAAATTACAATTTGGTCCCTAAAGTTGTAATTTGTTCATTTGGGTCCCTGTTTGATCTCTGATGTTTGTGATCTTTGAGTATGTTGTTTGTGTGATCACAATTAGGACTATTGCGCATCTAGACAAGACTAAAAAGAAAAAAAAGGTCGTTAATCAAGGTTGACTTTCGGGTTGACTTTGGTTTTCCCCGTGTGACTTTCTTAATTCGGGTCAACCGTCTAGGCCGGGTTAAGGGGGTTACAAATTCAAATGTTCATCGAAAATCCATTGTCACAAATGGTTAAAGTAAAATAAATCCTTTGGAAAATCCAATCTCATGATTGGTATAAACTGATTGTACCCAGGGGAATGGTACAACTAGCCCGGAGCAAATGGCTACCGGTAAAGGCAAGTCAAAACTGTTGATCCCTGTGCATTTGGGAAAAATGCAAATTCGAAAGTCGACAGAAATGTGGGCATAACGTGCTTAACCACAGTAAGTTTAAGACAATGGATAATTCAAATGTCCATCGAAAATCCATTATCACAAATGGTCGAAGGAAAATAAATCCTTTGGAAAAATCCAAACTCATGATTGGTATAAACTGATTGTACCCAGGGGGATGGTACAGCTAGCCCGGAGCAAACAACTACCGGTAAAGGCAAAGCAAAACCGTTGATCCCTGTGCATTTGGGGAAAATGCAAATCCGAAAGCCGACAGAAATGTATGCATAACGTGCTTAAACACGGTTAAGTTTAAGACAATGGACAATTCAGATGCCCATCGAAAATCCATTTTAACGAATGGTCCAAGGAAAATAAATCCTTTGGAAAATCCAATCTCATGATTGGTTTAAACTGATTGTACCTAGGGGAATGGTACAACTAGCCCGGAGCAAACGGCTACCGGTAAAGGCAAATCAAATCCGTTCATCCATGTGCATTTGGGAAAAATGCAAAAGAAGTGTAAACCAGGGACACTCTTCCTTGTCTCGCTGATGGAATTCCAATACTAATTAGATCTTCTAGCATCTATGGAGTTGCAGTAGATCGACCCTTTTTAAGATCTTCTAGCATCAATGGAGTTGCAGTAGATCGACCCCTTCTTCAGATCTTCTAGCATCAATGGAGTTGCAGTAGATCGACCCCTTCTTCAGATCTTCTAGCATCAATGGAGTTGCAGTAGATCGACCCCTTCTTCAGATCTTCTAGCATCAATGGAGTTGCAGTAGATCGACCCCTTCTTCAGATCTTCTAGCATCAATGGAGTTGCAGTAGATCGACCCCTTCTTCAGATCTTCTAGCATTAATGGAGTTGCAGTAGATCGAGCCCTTCTTCAGATCTTCTAGCATCAATGGAGTTGCAGTAGATCGACCCCTTCTTCAGATCTTCTAGCATCAATGGAGTTGCAGTAGATCGACCCCTTCTTCAGATCTTCTAGCATCAATGGAGTTGCAGTAGATCGACCCCTTCTTTAGATCTTCTCGCATCAATAGAGTTGCAGTAGATCGACCCTTCTTTAGATCTTCTCGCATCAATGGAGTTGTAGATGATCGACCCTTCTTTAGATCTCCTCGTATCAATGGAGTTGCAGTAGATCGCCCCTTTTCAGATCTTCTCGCATCAATGGAGTTGCAGTAGATCGACCCTTCTTTAGATCTTATTGAATCAACAGAGTTACAGTAGATCGCCCCTTTTCAGATCTTCTCGCATCAATGGAGTTGCAGTAGATCGACCCTTCATCAGATCTTCTCGCATCAATGGAGTTGCAGTAGATCGCCCCTTTTCAGATCTTCTAGCATCAATAGAGTTGCAGTAGATCGCCCCTTTTCAGATCTTCTAGCATCAATGAAGTGGCAGTATATCGACCCCTTCTTTAGATCTTCTAGCATCAATGGAGTTGCAGTAGATCGACCCCTTCTTCAGATCTTCTAGCATCAATGGAGTTGCAGTAGATCGACCCTTCTTCAGATCTTCTAGCATCAATGGAGTTGCAGTAGATCGACCCCTTCTTCAAATCTTCTAGCATCAATGGAGTTGCAGTAGATCGACACTTCTTCAGATCTTCTCACATCAATGGAGTTGCAGTAGATCGACCCTTCTTCAGATCTTCTCGCATCGATAGAGTTGCAGATGATCGACCCTTCCTCAGATCTTCTCGCATCAATGGAGTTGCAGATGATCGAGCCTTCTTCAGATCTTCTCGCATCTATAGAGTTGTAGTGGATCAATCTTTCTCCTCCAGATCAAGCTACTTTGTTAGTGTTCTATGTTACAAATGGATCAAGTCTTGTAAGACCTCGCCGCTCTGTTAGTGTCGCAGCTAGGTCAAGTTTTCTGCAGGTGTTGCTTCACTATCAGAGTCGTGGCAAGCTGAAGTTATGAGCTTGTCCAACAGATCTCCTCGTCTTGAAAATTTTGTTTACTAGGGCGGCTGAGCGGATAAGCGAATCAGAAAAGAGTGTGACAAGAAGAGATGAGCCTAACCTGACCCGAAAATGGGTTCTTTTGGTTTTTGCTCTATTGCTATTATATAACAATGAGCAAAGAGGGACAGCTGTAATAACCCATTTTTGGGTCTAAAATTATCATAACCCATAACCAATAATAAATAAATAAATAACCCTTATTATTATAACTATAACCCATTTACAAACCAAAATACCCATTAAATACCCAAATACCCATAACCCAAATACACCCAAACCCACCTACCCATTTACCCGGCCCAATCCAAATACCCAAAACCCAATTATCCTAAACTAAAAAGAATCTTAAACCTAATGTACCCTAACCCTAATATGCCCTGCCGCCGCCGCCCTTTCGCGCCGCCGTCAGAACCAAGCCGAGCCACGCTGAGCACCGCCTCATCCTCGTCATCAAGCCACATGTTCGTGTTACCTGCAAAGAAAAGAAAGCAAGCAGAGTTTCAAATAAAAAAAATATATAAAAAATGGGATGTATATCTTGTTGGTGTCTTTTTCGGTTATAAAAACCGAATGAATCGAGTTGTAAAAGGGAGGATTCGAAAAAAAAACAACATTCGAAGCAAAAATCCAGAATAAAAGAACAAAATAAAAGGTAAATTTTTTTAAGAACCCGAAAAGACTTCTTGAGATCTAGGAAGATACATGTAGTTTTAGGAGAAACGAACCTTGGATTTGGATTCAACGTGTGGAAACAAGCCGAGATCTATGCTTGCATGTCGACTTCTCGCCGGCGGCGGGAATTCCGGCGACCGGCGGCGAGCTTTAGGGGCGGTGGTGATCGATCAGAGCAGGGCGAGGGAGAGAGCTTTCAAATCCTCATTTCCTTTCTGGTTACAATGAAGTATCAAAGTTGGATTTAGTTTTTTTAGGTATTTATAAGCCGGCCAAAACGACGTTGTTTCAAGCCTCTGTGCAAATACGCGACCCGACCCGGTCACCAGATTCACGTGATTTTAAGCTGAGGGGGAAGTCGCGCACGTGGCCATCTAGCTTCACGTATCCTTATGATTCTGCCTTTTAGTTTTGTTTTCCTTTCATTTTAGTCACCATTTTTTTTTCTCTATTTTCGGCCCTTCAATTTCTTTTTTTTCTTTCAATTCCGCCACTGTTATTATTATTATTATTAGTTTTATTATTATTATTATTATTATCATTATTATTATTATTATTATTATATTTTACTAATTATCGTTTCTAATAAAATTTCGCTTACAGGTTTTAAGGAATTATCGTGAAAATCGTACTCCAAGCGTTGGAGTATTATTTTCCGTTGATTCCTTTATTAAATTGTTATTTAACATTACTTTTTAGATAATATTTGTTTTTATTTTAGGGGAGACCATGCTCCGGACGTTGGAGTGTATATCCCTCTCTTTGAATTTTTATTTTTAAATTTTATTTTAGCTGTTTTGGGATCACCTTATTAAATTAAATTTGAATTTTTAAGTTCCGTCATTAAAACAACTTGTAACCGACTAGGTACCAATTTTTGGGCGTGTGGGGGTGCTCACCTTTCCTTACACGTAACCGACTCTCGGACCTATTTTTTTTGTTTCGCAGACCCAAAACTCGTATTTTAATAAAAAATCATAAAAATTGGTTTTTATTAAAATAACCGAGTTTTCCAGGTGTTCCAATCGCACCTAAAGTAAAACTAAATATTGGTGGCGACTCAGCCGTTGTTTCAATTATTATTATTATTATTATTATTATTATTATTATTATTATTATTATTATTATTATTATTATTATTTTTGATGAATATTATTATTATTATTATTATTATTATTTAGAAATTGATCGATTGTTTTTAGATTATATAAAACTTAAAAATCTAAACTATGATATTTTCAGTTTTAAATATATTTACTTATATATATATATATTATTTGTTACCGATGTATTTTAACTTTACAAGAGACCTTAATCTACCATCATGTGTCCTTCATTAATATTTAAATAAATAACACATATGGTGGATTAAGGTCACTTGTGAAGATGAAAAAGGTCCATTTTATCAAACTAGTTTGCATTCTTGTGCAATACATGAGTTAATAGCGTGTATAAACTAAAATTAATTAAATAATTTTAATATTTATGCTTGAATTTTTAAATATTTTCTATTAAATAATAAAAATCATAACTGTGATTTTTAATATATATATATATATATATTAATAAGTGATTATTTCAAAGTCATATGTGTGCACCTTAATTAATAAATTACTTTTCTAAAAATTATTAAATTAGTTCTTATATTATATACTTTTGATAAAATTTAAATGAATGTTATATATGTTGTTTATAATTTTATAATTTTAAATGAATATTATATATTAGAGATAAAATAGGTCTGAACCTTTGAGACAATATTGTTAGAAAAATTAACCTCAAATCCCAAATATAAATCATAAAACAAATACAATGTATACTAAAAATATTTGTAAAACAATTAAATTAGCTCAATATCAATTGGATTATCCCAACATGTGAACAATTAACCGGTGGCATATAATTTTATTAACTAAAATAACAACTGTTATTGTGATTTTTTCCATCGTTAAATATAATTCAATATTACTATATTATAGTTACTTGCAACAACAAGTAAATTTTGAAGTGACAAAAAGTTTATTGTCACATAATGTTAAATAATAGTGATCATTTTATATGTTGTCACTATTATATTATTATAGAAATGTAAATTTAATAGTAACATATTTTTATCGTTACAATTATAAATAATAATAATGACTCTTTAATATGTTGTCACTATTACATTTTTTCCACCAAAAAATAAGTTGGGCCAATTTGAATATGTTAACAGTGACGAATTAATAATAACTTGATTTGGTCACAATAAGAAACTGATAGTGAAATTTTACTTGTGACGTAATTTACAATTGTCACAATTAGTATCAAAAGAGTGACCAAAGAATAATATGTCACAATTACTAGTTTCTTAGCGTCACAAAAAAATTATGTCACAAATAACATATTTCTTGTGAGAAAAATTTTTACCGTCACAATCAAATATCACTAAAAATTATATTTGTTGCAGTGAAGGTAAAAATTTTGGCGAGTTTAACGAGCAACAAGTTGAATCGAGCAACGAGATATTTTAAGGAGCGCGAGTCAAGAAAAAATTTGTCGAGCTTGACGAGCAGTGAGTTTAGTTAAGCAATAAAATTTTTTAACGAGTACTACTCGACTTGCGATCGACTCGCTCGATAAGCACCCCTAGTTGTTTGCATAAAAAGCTTGCTTAATGCGGTTGGAATTGCAAAAATACTTATCTCAACATACCTATCATCCTTAAAGCCCATCTTTCCAATGTGAATCAACTTGACAACTTTTAATTAGATAACCCTTTGACCTTTGCTACTCTCCTACAATATTTAAAAAGTGCTTTTACCTACTTGATCAACAAACTACGTAGTAGTAAATTAATTTAAAGTTTGTAATCGAATATACATTGACCATAGAAGTTTGACCTCACCAAGATTCATCTTACCGTTTTGAGAGTAGACGATCTGGTGAAAGAAGAAAAAAGCACAATGAAGTGAAGAAGTTGGCCGCGCACTTGAGTAATTCATATTTAAATGTCAAACACTAAGTTGATGACCTACGTATAAAGTAAGAAAAAAATTTGCATTTGAAGAAAAAACATTTTGTTCACAATTTTTTATGGGTAAACTAGCTCTATAATCACTTAACAATAAATAGTAGTTATATTAAGACCACCGGACTGTGAATTTTCAGTAATGTCACCTAACTATTTACATGGTATCAATTAAATCAGACCGTTAAAAGTTAACTAAAATGTCAATGTTATGGTTATGTAAACTTGTATAATTGCATAGTTAGTTCTTTGTATTTACACTGTTAATCAATTTAGTTTTATTTAAAATATAATAAATTTACCCTAAATATTTATGAATAATTTCAATTTGAAAAATTAAAATATAGAAAAATAGCATTACCAGAACGTATATCTATTTGACCAACCAAACCAGGCCCAAGCCTGAAAAAAAACCAACCCCAACAATCCATCACTCGGTTAGCCTCCCAAAACTTGATGTGTTAATTACATTTTAGGTCCAAATAGTTTTGAAACAATTGCAATTAAACCATTGCCCCTCCTAAAATTTTTTGGTTTATTATTCTTGTAGGACCATATCATTTAGAATTAATAAAACAATAAACTACCTGGGTGACCACCAAACTATTGAGTATGACCTATTTTGACTACATGGTAAGGCCAATGTTGTGGCCGATGCTTTGAGTAGGAAGGTAGCTATGGAGTTGAGATCCATGTTTGCGTGATTGAATGTGTCGCGTGATGGTGAATTGATAGCTGAGTTGCAAGTGAAACCTTTCTTGGTTCATGTTGAGTGGATCGAAAGATCGATATGAACCAAGAGAGGGGTGAACTGGATTTTTAAAGTTTGTGTGGTGGAAATTTCAAATTAAAAGGATTGACAAGAAATTTTAGAGTGGTTCAAGTTCCAAATGAACTCTACATCAACTACCTTAGCTTCACTAAGGATTTGCAACAATTCCACTAATTGCTCTTCCCCTTTTCTAGGCTAAGGAGGCAACCCTTACAATTTTCGGTTAAATTTTCTACCTAAATTTAACCCAATCCTCACACAAAGGTAACAAAGAATTTGATGGCTAAGATAGTATCTCTCAATACAAATTGTAGCCCAATTACAAGCACTCAACCCAATTGAAAAAGATAAGAATGAAAATTACAATTGGGGTTTCTAGACAATATGGGATTTTAGCACAAAATGCTTGGATTTGATGCATGTATATTTTCTTTTGGATCAATAGTTGTTGCTGGAGCTTTTTGAGGTCCCTTTTATACCTTCTCATTGATTTCTAGCCGTTGTGGTTGTTGCATTCATTAATAGAGCCGTTGGGGATGTTATATCACCTCCATAAATGCAGTATGCAACAACCTGTTTCGGAACGCGGGGTACCTGTTTCGAAATGGACTAAAATAGAAAGAGCCGTTGGGGTGCATTTAAGAGCCCGTTTCGAAACGTTTTAAAGCCGTTTCGAAACACTTTTGCCACTGTCAAGGGTCGTTTCGAAACAGCTTGAGCCCGTTTCGAAACACCCTAACGATCTTTGAAAATTCAGTTAAAAATATTACAACGGTCATATTTTTCAAATCAAAATGAAGAACCATCTCGAAACGCTTGAAGCCATTTCGATACGAGTTCATATGTTCTAAAGCCATTTCGATACGCGTTTCGGAACAGGGGTTGGCAGTGATGAAACTGTTTCGAAACGCCTTAGGCCGTTTCGAAACAGGGACTTGAAAATCACTGTTTCGACTTTAAACACTTAGAAAAATATTTGAAAACTTTATTTTTAACTTTTTCATAATCTTAAAATTACATGGGGATGTTTGAGGACTTAAAAATTCGTTTTGACATTTTCAATTTAGTCCTTAGGTTTTTAGTTATATCAAAATTAAAATATCGGTTTCACAATCTCCCCCTTTTTGATATAACAAAACCAAAGTTAGAATTTTTAAGAGTTTTGAAAATTTTGAACAAATTCTAACCCCCTTTAATTTAAGATAGGTTTTTAAAGCTTTAAAAATAATTTAACTTTGAAATTCAAGTTTTAAAACTTAAAAAACACTTTAAACATTTAAAACGAATTTTTGTTTTGGCTCTTAAATTTCTTCTCCCCCTTTTTGTTAGATCAAAAATAATAAATAAGGCTCATAGAGAAGATAAATGATTAGTACCAATAAGCATTAACCAATAAGCAACAATAATATCAATTCATAAAATTAAAATATCCAAAGCATAAATCAACATGAAGTTCAAAATATAATCCCAAACAAAAGATCAAAAGCATATGTTCCTAAAACATAATGAAACATAAAGATGCAATCTTAAACCTAAAATGCATAAATAATATGATATGATATGAAAGTCCTAAGCCTCGTCACCACCATCATCATCATCGGAAGTCTCATCATCGCTCTTGACTTGAGAACGGTGAAACTTCGTCCATTGGTCATAGAAAGTAGAGAAAGGACAAATCCAAGTTTGAGTGGGAAGTCTCAAGAGATAGGAGGCGATCCTCGACATTTTGCAAGCGAGTGTCGATGGTACCAAAACCCGAAGCAATGCGAGTATCCAACGCATTGAACCGCTCGGTAATGAGAGCCGTAAGAGCATCATTGTTTCCAACTTGAACTTGCGGTTGAGGTGCAACGGGAGGAAGAGGAGCTTCTCTATCAACACGTTCCTAAACATCATTCACATATCGAAACCCGGACTTGCGAAGAGAGGACTCACCAATCTTGCACTTGCGAGGTTCCGGGGAGTCGTAGGTACAATCGAGACTGATGGTGCTAAAGATGTGGCTTAAGATCGTGCCATATGTAAAAGATTTCAACTCATTGGTGTCAATAAGCTTAACATTATTGACCATCTCGGCAAAAATGATCTTTGCAACATTAGGGCGCTCACCACGACGAAAACATTCAAGCCAAAAGTGATCAACTTGACGGATATGAGAGTATTTACCTTCGGAAGGACGAAGGAACCATGATACCATCAAGTGAAAAAAACGATCCTGGGCATCCAAAGTAAGTGTCGGACCGGTGTTAGTACCAAAGTGACGTTCATCCTCAATTCTTATATTCTTAAGGGAAAAGGTGGACTCCAAGAGAGCAACATTAACAGTAAACTTTTTCCCTAACATGAAAGATTCAATCCCTACAACCTCGGTCTTGGTTTCATCATGAATAAGACGAGCATTAGAGTAAAAGATGAGTACCATATGTTTGTAGTGAATATCCGGGATGCTCAACAAAGGAAGAAGATCCCATTCACTCAAACGCTCGAGGTAACGGAATAGGAATCACTCGGAGTTGAGGAAATCGAGATCAATGACACGTTCACGACGACTTCGAAATCCTTGACATATGTGAAACGAGCTCACATCTTGGTAGTTCGAAGGGATTTCTGAAAGAGCAGAGCTAGATTCGGGCGCATGCTAGACTCACCGGTTTGAACAGACTCACGCTTTTTGTTAGCTTGATCCGACATCCTAAAAACATTAAGCAAGCATGTTTTAAAAATTAAGTGTATGCATAGATTTTTAAATTCAATCCAATAATAAATCCCACTTAGGTTTTTTAAAAAAAATTAAAAAAACAGTAAATGAAAATACGACTGAAAAATTTTATATTCGAATAAAAAAATTTAAGATTTTGAATTTTTTTTACAAGATATGGAAAACCCAATCATGACAACATATAATTTATACAAAAATAAAATTTTCTAACCTAAGATTCGAACATAAATTGAAAGAAAAAGAAAAAGAGGAAAAATAACTTAGTTTGGGATTTTGGATGAATGGATGAAAATCCTTGCACAATTTTGATGAAACTTGCTTAGACTAGAGTTTTAGAGAAAAACCATTCAAGATTTGGTGAAAAACAAAGAGGTTTAGAGGGTTTTTATAGGGAGAAAGTCGGTTTAGGGTTTTTAGGGTTTTGAAGAGTTTGATGTAAAAGTGAATTTTAACATTAAAAGCCCTAAATAAAGCTATCTGCGAAACCGTTTCGGAACGGTCTGGACCGTTTTGAAACACGAGCACGAGTGTTTGATCGTTTTGAGACTTTCAGCTGACTGTTTTGATACGATGTTGACCATATCGAAGCCCCGTTGACCCGTATCGAAACACATTTCGATATACCCCTTGGCAGTAGCAAAAACGTTTCGAAACCCTTTGGAGGCGTTTCGAAACGCCCTTCTCTCAGACATGAATTTAAGGCATCCGTATCGAAACATGTGCACCCGTTTCGATACACCTGGGCCTGGAAGTGCAGATGAGGCTCTAAAAGTGCAGAATTTTTTTTCTTAGGCCTAACACGCATAAATGACATGAATGAGCTGGCAAAACATATGCAAACATAAACATACTCCCCCTAGCTATAAGCATGGATGAAATTAGGAGTCTAAACACATAAACATGGCATTTCACAAGATCAAGCAATTTTAACCACAAAAGAGGTCGTAAAAGGTCAAGATAGGCTAGCTAGACCTAACTCTCTCCTAAGGGACCAAAAATGCTCTTTGTCTAAAGGTTTTTTAAATATGTCCGCTAATTGATTTAAGGTGTCTACATACTCTATAACCACATCTTCTTTAAGGACATGATCTCTAATGAAATGATGCCTTATTTCTATGTATTTGGTTCTAGAGTGTTGGATGGGATTTTTTGTTAGACATATTGCACTAGTGTTGTCATATTTTAGGGGTATGGTTTCAACTTTAATTCCATTATCTAAGAGTTGTTGCTTCATCCAAAGGACTTGAGCACAACAACTCCCTAAGGATATGTACTCGGCTTCGGTGGTAGATAAGGCTACACTATTTTGTTTCTTAGAGAACCAAGATATGAGCATACTACCTAGGAATTGACAAGTTCCCGAAGTACTTTTCCTATCGATTTTGCAACCCCCATAATCCGCATCTGAATAAGCATGAAGGTTGAAGGTAGAGTCTCTAGGGTACCAAAGACCTAAACAATGAGTATCTCTAAGGTACCTAAAGATTCTCTTAACGGCTATAAGGTGAGACTCTCTAGGACTAGCTTGAAACCTAGCACACAAGCAAACACTAAACAAGATATCCGGTCTACTTGCGGTAAGGTAAAGCAATGATCCAATCATAGAACGGCAAAGCTTAGAGTCAACACACTTACCTCCTTCATCTTTGTCAAGCTTTGTAGATGAGCTCATAGGTGTGGCTTGAGGCTTTGCATTCTCCAAGCCAAACTTCTTGAGCATATCCTTTATGTACTTTGCTTGATTGAAGAAGGTTCCATCCTTCTTTTGCTTGATTTGGAGTCCCAAAAAGAATGAGAGCTCCCCCCATCATTATCATCTCGAATTCACCTTGCATTAACTTAGCAAACTCTTGACAATGACATTCATTAGTAGAACCAAAAATAATATCATCAACATAAATTTTAACTACTAAGATGTCATTTTTATACATTTTTATAAAAAGTGTAGTGTCCACCTAACCTTTTTCAAACCCCTTTTCAATTAAAAAGTTTGAAAGTCTTTCATACCAAGCTCTAGGAGCTTGTTTTAAACCATAAAGAGCTTTAGTGAGTTTGAAAACATGATTTGGAAATATTGAGTCTTCAAAACTCGGTGGTTGTTCCACATATACTTTTTCATTTATAAAACCATTTAAAAACGCGCTTTTAACATCCATTTGAAAAAGCTTGAAATTATGATAACATGCATATGCAAGCAACATCCTAATGGCTTCCATTCTAGCTACGAGTGCATAGGTTTCATCAAAATCTATTCCCTCTTCTTGAGTGTAACCTTGTGCTACTAGTCTAGCTTTATTTCTTACAATGTTACCACTCTCGTCTAGTTTGTTCCTAAAGACCCATTTAGTTCCTATGGTAGATTGATTACTAGGCCTATCAAGTAATGCCCAAACGCTACTTCTCTCAAATTGATTTAACTCTTCTTGCATAGCCATAATCCAAAAATCATCTCTCAATGCTTCTTTAATATTCTTAGGCTCTATGCATGAGATAAATGCAACATGATTCATTAATCTAAGAGAAGATCGAGTGGTTACCCCCTTGGATGGATCACCCAAGATTTCACCATCTTTGACATAGTTGAACACCATTGGGTAGCTCACTTCCTTTTCCTCAAGAGCCAAGTCCTTCAAGGCTTCAAGAGGTGGATCTTGTGTGTCCTCTTCTTTTGTTGGAATCTCATCCTCCTTTGAAGTTTGGCCTCCATCAAAGGCATTTATGATTCCTACATCATCATCATCACAAGAATCCTTCCTTGGAAGGAGGTTATCATCGAATACAACATGAATAGATTCTTCTACTACTAAAGTTCTTTTGTTAAATACTCGATAGACTTTAGAGGTTAAAGAGTAACTTATGAAAATAGCTTCATCACTTTTTGCATCAAATTTACCTAAGTTGTCTTTTCCATTATTTAAAACAAAACACTTGCAACCAAAAGGGTGAAAATAGCTAATGTTATGTAACGCCCCGATTTTGGGCTCAGAAGTTTTGGGCGTTGACCGGTTCGGTCAAAGTGCTGATCGAATATATAAGGGTGAATTTAGGAAAGCCTAGTTCGGGTTGCATTAAAAATATGGAAAAATGTTCTAAAATCATCTTTTAATATATAAAAGTGAACTGTGAAATCAATTTTGGAAAATGAGGTTCGGAAGGTTGACATTTTGGCTAGTGACCAAAATGTAATTTTTGAAAGTTGCGTGACTGTTTTATAAAGGGTTGAAACTTTGAATCTTTAAGGAGCTATTATTCCAAAAAGAGTTTCTCCAGATTTTTCTAAGATATTTTAAGGCTTTATTCTGATTTTAAAGTTTATGAAATGTGGAGGGAAATCATTTTACCATTTCATAACTAACTTTTCTATTTTCTCTCAATTTTCCTTTTCTCTCATTTTCTCTCAACCCAAACACATTTCTCCTGATTTTCTTCTCTGATTTTGTCATCTAAATCACTCATTTCAACTCTCTTTTGATTCCTAATCATCTCATCAACAAAACCTCTCAATTTGCAAGTTGTTTCATCAAGCTTTTTGGCTCTAAAATGGAGAAACTCAAGTTTGGAGGTAAGAACGTCCTTCTCCTCTAAACTATCAGTTCTTTACTGAAAATTTCTAAGTTCTCAATCCTTGATTTGTGATTTGTTAAAGGCTTTTCAATTGAAATCTTGATTTTGGCTTAAAATGCAAGATTTGGTGATTTTTGGTGAAATTTTCGTGTGATCTGTTTGGGCAGTGTTTTGAAGTGTCAAAATGATGTTAAATGAATGCTAAATTGATTAGAAGTTGAGGTTTAATTAATGCAATCGCGGATAGGTTGAATTTCCTAAGTTTGGCTTGAGTTTTTGGTTGTTTTTGGAGTGTTTTTGGTGATCTGTTATACCTGGAGGTATAAGGACGTGTTTGTGATCATTTTGGATGTTAAGTGATGTTTAAAAATGGTTAGAAGTGATGGATCTTGGCTGGGTTAAGTTTTGGAAGTGTTTGGAGGTGATTTCGGTTGTGTTTGGTAGCCGAAATGTTGGATTTGTGATGAGCAGCGAGTTGTGTTGTGTTGCTGGTGTTTTTAACGCATAATGATGCATTAATCCTCTGTTGTTGTGTGCTTGAAACAGGGGAGTTTGATCCGTGAGCTTTAGAGGTGGTGCGGAAGGCTTCGGATGCTTGGAAGGCATGTTGGTTAGCCTTGTTTTGTGTATCGGTGAGTGAAGTTGGGTTTTCAGCTTTTAAACCAAGGTTTGAAGGTTTGGGAGCTTAGTTTAAGTCTAAACAACTTTGCTAAGCTCAAGAGTAAGTGAATGGATTTTCGCTCTTGAATCGTGTTGTGATTTGGTTTTAAAAGCAATTGTGGTTGATGATTGAAATGCATGTGTTTTGCATGATTTAAATCTGTTTTGAAAGCATATTTTAGCATGGTTTAATGCTGGTTTTGAAAGCCATTTGAGAAGGATGCTCAAGGTAAGAGATCCTTGGTTTTATACATGGAAATTGTGGTTTTGATGCATAGTGTTGCATGTTGTTTAATGGCTTTTGTGTGATGCTTAAAAACAGTGGATTATTGTTGTTAATGATGTACATTGATAAGTGATGCTTAAGGTTACAAAGGTGGTTGAAAGTCCTTGTGTAAGCCTTGTTTATTTAAGAACAACATGGTGTTTGTAAGTCCATGGTTGGTTATTGGTTAAGATAAATGATGGTTTTTGCATTATGATTATGCATGTGAATCATTGGATTATCATGGTAAGATGGTTATATTGGCAAGTGATGAAAGTGGTTCTTGGTTCGTTGATCGGATATAGTTAGCCGGCTATAGGATTGGGTGCACCGTGAATTAAGTCGCCTTGGAGGTGGAGTGGTCAAGAGTGGACCGGTAAACTCCCTTCAAGTATCCTAACGAGATGGTTAAGGTCATAATGGAGGTTGAATGCCCATTCGAGGACCTTGGTTGAGCAAAGGTTATATGGTGTTTAAAAGTCCATATATGGGAACCTTGTGCTTGTTAAGATCACAATGGCGGTGTAAGTCCATGTGTGGATCTTGTGTGGGGTGTCCCGGATCTCGTTAGTGATGTTATACAACTACCAATCGGTGATGCAAAGGTTGTATGGTGTTTAAAAGTCCATACATGGGAACCTTGTGCATGTTGAGGTTGTATGGTGTTTAAAAGTCCATGCATGGGAACCTCGGGAAAAGCTAAGGTTGTATGGTGTTTAAAAGTCCATACATGGGAACCTTAGGCTTGTAAGGTCAAATGGTGTTTAAAAGTCCATTTGGGAGACCTTGGATTGGTAGGGTGTATGGAGCGTGGGGACAACGCTTGTGATCCGCGTATCCGATCGGGTGTTGAGTTGAAAAGTGGATGTGGTTGATCACTTGGAAGCCAATGTAATGTTCTTGATTATTAAAGAAGTATGAGATGCTTGAAAAGATGCATGGTTGCATGAAAAGTGTATAATGCTTGTGAATGCATGTTTACTTGTTAAGTTGAACAAGTGTTGAATATCATTTGGTAAATGATGCATGTGAGCATGAAATCTCTTTAATGCTTTGGAGTCTTGTTAAGACTTGTTTTTAAAGGCATGTGATGATGATGTTGTGGTTCATATAAGTTGCCTTTGGTTTAATGCATGTGTTGGTTTGTTTGAGTAATGGTTTAAAAGGGTTTCTTGCTTGAAATGATGTTCAAGTATATGAAAGGGTAATATGAAATGGAAGTGTTTTCAAAAGTTTTGATTCAACTTTGCATATGGTGTTTATGCATGGAATGGTTAAGTGGATGATTTTGTAAGTTGTGCTTTGAAAAGGTTTTCTTAGCTTGCTAAGCTAAGGGTTGGTTTCATGTATGTGCAATGCATGGTTTAAGCATGTTGTTGAAAAGGGTTTTCAAACATGGCTTTGGTTTGTCAAATCGGGTTTGTTTTAAAAGTGATTTAATGACCCGCTGCATTGATGGTGTTTTGGTTTTGAGCATTCCTCACTAAGCATTATGTGCTTACGCTCCTTTTTGTCCATCAATGCAGATTCTTGAAGTTTGGACAGCAAGGAGCAAGGGATTCAAGGTGGACTCCATTTGAGATGTATGTCTCGGTGAATAGCTATAGTTAATAAAGGCAATGGGGGTAGAATCTCTCGGGTTAATGTGTATGTGTTCGTTTATGTTTGGACGAGGATGTTTTTATGTTGATGATGCTGTTGGAACATGTATTGGCTTTAATGAGATTGATTTGGAAAGGTTGTGCTTAAATGGTTGCTTGTGTAGGAAGCATGCCTTTAGATTTGGGGCTTTTCATATATTATGTTATTTTGACGAATTGTTGATGCAAGTATGTCTCATTTATGTTGAATTGCATGTTGGTAAAGTTTGGTGGCTTTTGGAGCATGATTCGATGGTCAATTGTGTGTTTGAGTGAGCAAAATGTTGCAATCTGGGCAGGGCGTTTCGGAACAGTTGACACGGTTTCGGAACGGGTGCCCTGCATAAACCCAGGCGTCCGAAACGGGTGCCACCGTTCCGGAACGGTTTGGCTACTGCCAGTCCCCCATTGCGGTATGCGTTGCGGAACGGCCCCGTGTTTCGAAACGGGCTCTGCCTGTTTCGGAACGGGTGACCGTTGGGGGCTGACATGGGCGGTTAAATGTTTCAGAATGTTTGCATTTTGGTCCTGAAACTTGTTTGTGCAATTGTTTGAGTTTGGGATGTCCGTTTGAGCTGAAATTTGGCAGAGAAGCATGAAACCTGATTAATTTTAAGTTGGTAACTTATAATCTGGTTAAGTCCTTAAAGTTTTCAGAATTTACAATTTGGTCCCTAAAGTTGTAAATTGTTCAATTGGGTCCCTGTTTGATCTCTGATGTTTGTGATCTTTGAGTTTGCTGTTTGCATGATCACATCTAAGGTTAATGTGCATCTAGACAAGATTAAAAAGAAAAAAAGGGTCGTTAATCAAGGTTGACTTTTGGGTTGACTTTGGTTTTCCCCGTGTGACTTTCTTAATTCGGGTCAACCGTCCGGGCCGGGTTAAGGGGGTTACATTTGGTGGTATCAGAGCTGAGTTGCGAATTCTTGGGGAAAACGGTAAGTTGTTGTAATGTGTGCTTGTTGTTTACCTTGATGTGTGGTTGAAAGGTTGTTGAAACACGTGTTTCTAAGCAAATTGTTGATGTTTCTGAGCAAATTGTTGATGTTTCTGAGCATGTTGCTGACGTTTTCAAGCATGTTTTATGGTTATGAATCTTGGTTGAGTTTATGTGGAAATGTGCTGATGCTGTGAGCTGATGTTATGCATGATGGAAGTGTAATGAGTATGTTATGTTGATAATATGCTGATGCAAATGGATGCTGTTTGATGTAAGCATGATCAAAGTATGTTGTTTGATATGCTTGATGTTGTGATATCCATGTTGTGTTGACTGTTATGTCATGTAAAGGGGAGGATTCGGGATACCCATTGCCTTATTAATATAGCTATTGTGTTATTTGGAGTTGGAGTTTGAATCCTTGCTTAAAGTTGGTCTAACTGGTTTGTTTGTTTGTTGTGATTGTTTGTTGTTGTTAGTAGTATGGCAAAGTCGATGGAAGAATGGCAGTTGGGTAAGATGGTTGCTGCCTTGGGGCAGGTTGTTAGGGCATGGAATTCACCTTTCTGTAGAGGTGTTTTGTCTCAGTCTTCTGTGCCTGGAATTGAGGTGGTAAGGCAGGAGGAAGAAGCTGGTTCTGTGATGAAGAGTTCATCACCTGTTGTTCAGGAGGTGTTGGGAACATCTCAGGCTGAGGTAAAGGTAAAGTCAGTGGATGTGCTGGCTGTGGGATGTGTGGGTTTGCCGAAACAACGTTTGTTGGATTTGGGTGCTGTGGAGTATCATGGTTCTTCACCGGAGATGTTTGAGGCCTGGTTGGCCAGTGTGATTCTGATCTTGGATCAGGAAGGCTGTGATTATGCCTGTAAGCTGGGGAGTGTTGTTTCTCTGATGTTGGAGGATGCGTGTGTCTGGTGGACATCTGTGGCGGTGGCGTCACATATTCCTGATATTGATTGGGATTTCTTTGTATCTGCTTTTTGTGAGAGGTATCTTGGAGAGAAGTTTCCAATGGTTAAGCAAGGTGAAGGTAGTGCTGTTGTGGAGCAAGTGTTGCTTGAGCAAGGAGTAGAAGCTCAGCCACTGGTGTGCGACCGTTGTGAAAGGCGCCATGTTGGAGGTTGTTGGGGCGCGGGTGCTTGTTGGAATTGTGATTCTAAAATGCATGTTAAGCGTGATTGTCCTCATGGAGTGAAGTCAGCTTTGGTGTTAGCCAAAGGGTCTCTGAAAGGTCGTGGGCACGGCCGAGGCAAGGTTCAGAGGTGGCAGAAAGAGCAGAAGGTTGTGAAGAGTTTGGGAAATGAGAATTGCTGGGAATGTGGGTCTGCTGGACACATGAGACGTGATTGTTTGAGGTTGGCTCGGAATAGCCAAGGTTCTTTACCGCAAGGAGTTGGTGGTGATCTTAGTGTGTTAGCTGGTGCTGCAGTGGTGCGGCAGGAGGATGATGGTTCCGCAAGGAAGAGAGCTCGTCTGATGAAGCTTCAGGGTGGTGTTGCGCTTTCAGGTAACCTTGTTAAGTAATCTTTGCTCTAGTTACCTTAGTATGGTTTCGGTTGGTTTTTCTTGCGTGGTAAGTTTAGTCTTGTTGCTAGCATGTTGGGGTAATAGTTGTAGTTTTGGAAGCATCTTTGGTGTGAAGAAGGCTTAGTGAGAATCTTGTGGTTAATGGTTGTTGGTATGATGGAGTTAGATAAGCTAGAAGTGAGGTAGGAGGTTGTTCTTAGACGGATTTGAGGATGTTATTGGAGGGTGGGAACTGGCATTCATGCACAGTTAAAATCATTGTTATATGCTATATTATATATGTTGGTCCATGCATACATGTGGCATGACATTAGAGGTTTTGCATACATGTACATCAGGCATTGATAGGGCATGTTGGTGATCATGCATACGACGTTCACACTCGCTAATAATTAATCGAATCTGTTAGTGTGGTGGTTGGGTTAGGTTGGAGGATGGGTTTTTAGAGGTTGTTTTGGTGCTGGGTGAGAGTTAGAAGTAATGGAGTATATTAAGCTAGTTGCTAGTAGTGGTGAGTGTGGTATAGCATGTTGGTGGAAGGATAGTGTTTGCTGCTTAAGGAGTTTAGTGGCTTGGTGGTGAGGAGTACCGGTTGAAGTAGAATCGATTAAGTGGTTTGTATAGCTAAAAGGAAGTGGTAGTTCCTTGGTGCTAGTGATGTTGCAGTTTTGTGGTTGTGTTTCCATGTGCTGAGGTAGCTTAGCATTTAAGTTGTTGTGAAAGGGTTGTGTTGGTAAGTGTTGGTTCTTAGCAACCTTTGAGGAGTTGAGGAGTTGGTATGTATGGCAGGTTGGACGATGTCCTAGTAAGACAAGTGTTATGGTTGAAGTTTGAAGTGGAAGGATTATGAAAGATCGAAGGCTTTTGTTGGTTGTTTGGGTTCTTGTGAGAAGTGGTTGGCTGGTTGTGGTTAAGAAAGTTCCGTTTGAAGTCAGCTGGTGGTGTGTGGAACGGCTGACGAAGTCAAGTTGGGGTTGTAATGTAATTCTTGGAGTCTGGGTGAGTAGTCCTGGTGAGTTGTTATGGTGATGTTAGCGGCAGATGTAAAGGATAATCAGCATTCGTTGAGGAGTTTGGGTAAGCAGTTGATGCTTAAAGATTTTTGCTTGTTGGGAAAATCCTTGGAAGAGGTTTGAGAGTTTGCAAGAGTTTTAGAAGCAGAAAGGTTTGCGTAGTGGCTGTTTTGGATTGGTTGTTGTCACTGTGTAAACAAGTCTTGGAAGTTGTGTGTTACAGTGTGGTGTGCTGTAAAAGTTGAGGTTCTTCAGGTTGAGGTTGGGGCTATGTACAGTCCGGTTATGTGAAAGGTTAAGTTGTGGTTATCTTTGTGTGTGCTGGAATTTGTGAACAGCATGTGGTGGTGTTGGGTTCGGTGGAGTTTTGTGTGGAAAGTGTTCAGTGTTGGTTGAGGCTTTTGTGTTGCCTTGTGTGTGATTTGAGAAGGTTGCGGTTCTCTTTTCGCCGGTTGAAATTTCGAGGACGAAATTTCCTAAGGGGGGAGAGTTGTAACGCCCCGGTTTTGGGCTCAGAAGTTTTGGGCGTTGACCGGTTCGGTCAAAGTGCTGATCGAATATATAAGGGTGAATTTAGGAAAGCCTAGTTCGGGTTGCATTAAAAATATAGAAAAATGTTCTAAAATCATCTTTTAATATATAAAAGTGAACTGTGAAATCAATTTTTGAAAATGAGGTTCGAAAGGTTGACATTTTGGCTAGTGACCAAAATGTAATTTTTGAAAGTTGCGTGACTGTTTTATAAAGGGTTGAAACTTTGAATCTTTAAGGAGCTATTATTCCAAAAAGAGTTTCTCCAGATTTTTCTAGATATTTTAAGGCTTTATTCTGATTTTAAAATTATGAAATGTGGAGGGAAATCATTTTACCATTTCATAACTAACTTTTCTATTTTCTCTCAATTTTCCTTTTCTCTCATTTTCTCTCAACCCAAACACATTTCTCCAGATTTTCTTCTCTGATTTTGTCATCTAAATCACTCATTTCAACTCTCTTTTGATTCCTAATCATCTCATCAACAAAACCTCTCAATTTGCAAGTTGTTTCATCAAGCTTTTTGGCTCTAAAATGGAGAAACTCAAGTTTGGAGGTAAGAACGTCCTTCTCCTCTAAACTATCAGTTCTTTACTGAAAATTCCTAAGTTCTCAATCCTTGATTTGTGATTTGTTAAAGGCTTTTCAATTGAAATCTTGATTTTGGCTTAAAATGCAAGATTTGGTGATTTTTGGTGAAATTTTCGTGTGATCTGTTTGGGCAGTGTTTTGAAGTGTCAAAATGATGTTAAATGAATGCTAAATTGATTAGAAGTTGAGGTTTAATTAATGCAATCCCGGATAGGTTGAATTTCCTAAGTTTGGCTTGAGTTTTTGGTTGTTTTTGGAGTGTTTTTGGTGATCTGTTATACATGGAGGTATAAGGACGTGTTTGTGATCATTTTGGATGTTAAGTGATGTTTAAAAATGGTTAGAAGTGATGGATCTTGGCTGGGTTAAGTTTTGGAAGTGTTTGGAGGTGATTTCGGTTGTGTTTGGTAGCCGAAATGTTGGATTTGTGATGAGCAGCGAGTTGTGTTGTGTTGCTGGTGTTTTTAATGCATAATGATGCATTAATCCTCTATTGTTGTGTGCTTGAAACAGGGGAGTTTGATCCGTGAGCTTTAGAGGTGGTGCGGAAGGCTTCGGATGCTTGGAAGGCATGTTGGTTAGCCTTGTTTTGTGTATCGGTGAGTGAAGTTGGGTTTTCAGCTTTTAAACCAAGGTTTGAAGGTTTGGGAGCTTAGTTTAAGTCTAAACAACTTTGCTAAGCTCAAGAGTAAGTGAATGGATTTTCGCTCTTGAATCGTATTGTGATTTGGTTTTAAAAGCAATTGTGGTTGATGATTGAAATGCATGTGTTTTGCATGGTTTAAATCTGTTTTGAAAGCATGTTTTAGCATGTTTTAATGCTGGTTTTGAAAGCCATTTGAGAAGGATGTTCAAGGTAAGAGATCCTTGGTTTTTTACATGGAAATTGTGGTTTTGATGCATAGTGTTGCATGTTGTTTAATGGCTTTTGTGTGATGCTTAAAAACAATGGATTATTGTTGTTAATGATGTACATTGATAAGTGATGCTTAAGGTTACAAAGGTGGTTGAAAGTCCTTGTGTAAGCCTTGTTTATTTAAGAACAACATGGTGTTTGTAAGTCCATGGTTGGTTATTGGTTAAGATAAATGATGGTTTTTGCATTATGATTATGCATGTGAATCATTGGATTATCATGGTAAGATGGTTATATTGGCAAGTGATGAAAGTGGTTCTTGGTTCGTTGATCGGATATAGTTAGCCGGCTATAGGATTGGGTGCACCGTGAATTAAGTCGCCTTGGAGGTGGAGTGGTCAAGAGTGGACCGGTAAACTCCCTTCAAGTATCCTAACGAGATGGTTAAGGTCATAATGGAGGTTGAATGCCCATTCGAGGACCTTGGTTGAGCAAAGGTTATATGGTGTTTAAAAGTCCATATATGGGAACCTTGTGCTTGTTAAGATCACAATGGCGGTGTAAGTCCATGTGTGGATCTTGTGTGGGGTGTCCCGGATCTCGTTAGTGATGTTATACAACTACCAATCGGTGATGCAAAGGTTGTATGGTGTTTAAAAGTCCATACATGGGAACCTTGTGCATGTTGAGGTTGTATGGTGTTTAAAAGTCCATGCATGGGAACCTCGGGAAAAGCTAAGGTTGTATGGTGTTTAAAAGTCCATACATGGGAACCTTAGGCTTGTAAGGTCAAATGGTGTTTAAAAGTCCATTTGGGAGACCTTGGATTGGTAGGGTGTTTGGAGCGTGGGGACAACGCTTGTGATCCGCGTATCCGATCGGGTGTTGAGTTGAAAAGTGGATGTGGTTGATCACTTGGAAGCCAATGTAATGTTCTTGATTATTAAAGAAGCATGAGATGCTTGAAAAGATTCATGGTTGCATGAAAAGTGTATAATGCTTGTGAATGCATGTTTACTTGTTAAGTTGAACAAGTGTTGAATATCATTTGGTAAATGATGCATGTGAGCATGAAATCTCTTTAATGCATTAAAGTCTTGTTAAGACTTGTTTTTAAAGGCATGTGATGATGATTTTGTGGTTCATATAAGTTGCCTTTGGTTTAATGCATGTGTTGGTTTGTTTGAGTAATGGTTTAAAAGGGTTTCTTGCTTGAAATGATGTTCAAGTATATGAAAGGGTAATATGAAATGGAAGTGTTTTCAAAAGTTTTGATTCAACTTTGCTTATGGTGTTTATGCATGGAATGGTTAAGTGGATGATTTTGTAAGTTGTGCTTTGAAAAGGTTTTCTTAGCTTGCTAAGCTAAGGGTTGGTTTCATGTATGTGCAATGCATGGTTTAAGCATGTTGTTGAAAAGGGTTTTCAAACATGGCTTTGGTTTGTCAAATCGGGTTTGTTTTAAAAGTGATTTAATGACCCGCTGCATTGATGGTGTTTTGGTTTTGAGCACTCCTCACTAAGCATTATGTGCTTACGCTCCTTTTTGTCCATCAATGCAGATTCTTGAAGTTTGGACAGCAAGGAGCAAGGGATTCAAGGTGGACTCCATTTGAGATGTATGTCTCGGTGAATAGCTATAGTTAATAAAGGCAATGGGGGTAGAATCTCTCGGGTTAATGTGTATGTGTTCGTTTATGTTTGGACAAGGATGTTTTTATGTTGATGATGCTGTTGGAACATGTATTGGCTTTAATGAGATTGATTTGGAAAGGTTGTGCTTAAATGGTTGCTTGTGTAGGAAGCATGCCTTTAGATTTGGGGCTTTTCATATATGATGTTATTTTGACGAATTGTTGATGCAAGTATGTCTCATTTATGTTGAATTGCATGTTGGTAAAGTTTGGTGGATTTTGGAGCATGATTGGATGGTCAATTGTGTGTTTGAGTGAGCAAAATGCTGCAATCTGGGCAGGGCGTTTCGGAACAGTTGACACGGTTTTGGAACGGGTGCCCTGCATAAACCCAGGCGTCCGAAACGGGTGCCACCGTTCCGGAACGGTTTGGCTACTGCCAGTCCCCCGTTGCAGTACGCGTTGCGGAACGACCCCGTGTTTCGAAACGGGCTCTGCCTGTTTCGGAACGGGTGACCGTTGGGGGCTGACATGGGCGGTTAAATGTTTCAGAATGTTTGCATTTTGGTCCTGAAACTTGTTTGTGCAATTGTTTGAGTTTGGGATGTCCGTTTGAGCTGAAATTTGGCAGAGAAGCATGAAACCTGATTAAATTTTACGTTGGTAACTTATAATCTGGTTAAGTCCTTAAAGTTTTCAGAATTTACAATTTGGTCCCTAAAGTTGTAAATTGTTCAATTGGGTCCCTGTTTGATCTCTGATGTTTGTGATCTTTGAGTATGCTGTTTGCATGATCACATCTAAGGTTAATGTGCATCTAGACAAGATTAAAAAGAAAAAAAAGGGTCGTTAATCAAGGTTGACTTTCGGGTTGACTTTGGTTTTCCCCGTGTGACTTTCTTAATTCGGGTCAACCGTCCGGGCCGGGTTAAGGGGGTTACATGTTAGGCTTTTTAGATTTTAAAATCTCATAAGGTGTTTTCTTTAAAATTGGCCTAATCATTACTCGATTTACAATATAGCAAGCGGAGTTTGTGGCTTCCGCCCAAAAATATTTAGGTAGATTGTTTTCACAAAGCATAGTTCTAGACATTTCTTGCAAAGTTCTATTTTTCCTCTCAAGTACCCCATTTTGTTGAGGAGTTCGAGGAGCCGAAAAATTGTGGCTAATACCATTTTCATTTAAAAAATCTTCAAACCCTAAATTTTGAAACTCGGTTCCATGATCACTTCTAATATGTGAAATTTTAAGTTCAAGATCATTTTGGGTTAGATTTGAAAATGTGATGAATTTTTCCAAAGCCTCATCTTTAGTACTTAAAAATAGAACCCAAGTAAATCTAGAAAAATCATCAACTAGTACAAAAGCATAAGATTTACCACCCAAGCTCATAGTCCTAATTGGCCCAAATAAATCCATATGGATAAGTTGTAAACATCTACTAGTAGAAACATCATTAATGGATTTAAAGGAAGACTTATCTTGTTTACGGTTAGAGCATGCATCACAAATTTTATCATTTGAAAATTTTATCTTGGGTAAACCTATAACTAGATTAAGGGATACTAGTTTTTCTAAAACACTTATGCTAGCATGTCCTAGTTTCCTATGCCACAACCATGCATCATTTTCATTTTGTGCTACTAAGCATGCATGAGATGTATGAATGTCATCTAGATGCACCATATATATGTTCCCTATGCGATGACCTATGAGCATAATGTTATTAGATTTAATGTCTACAATTTTGCATTCATTTTTATCAAATAAAACATTAAATCCTTTATCACACAATTGACTTATGCTCAATAAATTGTGTTTAAGACCATCGACATACAAGACATTTTCGATGAGAATAGTAGAGTGATTACCTATGGAGCCAATACCTTTAATGTGACCTTTGGAGTTGTCACCAAATGTCACTACTCCTCCACTTTTTGGCTTTAGATCTATGAATCTACTCTTGTCTCCGGTCATATGCCTTGAGTATCCATTATCAAGGTACCATGAGTTTTGACTTTGTGCTTTGGCCTTGTAGCAATGCTCCCCCTACAAACAAAGATATTAAGCTTTTGTTTTTGGTACCCAAATCATTTTGGGTCCATGAGTGTTAGCTCCCAAAACCTTGGTTCCCTTAGGAATCCAAAATGACATAGCAATAATATTATTAGATTTTACAAGCTCCTTAGGAACCCATACACTTCTAATTCTTTTAGCTCTACTATATCTAGGAAAGCTACCTTGTTTGTAGTAGTTAGTCTTTTTCTTAGGTTGTTTGTTCTTGAGGATTCACCTATTACATGCTTGACACTACCAACATTTTTAAAAGACTTTCTGAGCTCATTTAGCTCATCCAACACCTTTTGGTGTTCACTATTACATTGAGACAAAAGATTATTAAGGTCAACATTTTCATCTTGAAAGAATTTTAGTTCATCTTTTAACCCTAATATCTTTTTCTCAAATTTTGAATTAGCTTGAGTGAGTGAGTCATTTTTCTCATTTAGTTCCAAAATAATTTTCTTGTTTCTAATGACCGACTCTTTATATTTCTCAACTAATTCATCATAGACCTCTTGTAACTCATCATATGCATCATTCAATTCATCATATGTAAAATCTAAAGTTGATGAGTTAGAGGTTACCATGGAGGAATCTTCCTCAAGTGCCATGAGGCAAAGGTTAGCCACTTCTTGTTCGTCATCCTCCGATGACTCCTCATCACTCCAAGTAGCAAGCTTGGCTTTGAGCTTCTTCTTCATCTCAAAGCCTTTCTTCTTGAGTTGAGGGCACTCCGAACTTATGTGGCCGGGTTGTTTGCACTCAAAGCAAATGATTTGATCCCTTGCTTCTTCTTTGTTCTTGCTTTTGAAGTCCATTTTTCTTTGGATTTTTCTTCCCCGGTTGGACCTCATAAAGCGTGAGAATCGATTGGCTATCATAGCCAATTCTTCTAGCTCATCCTCCTCACTAGAAGAGCTCTCTTCATGTAGTGAAGATTTGAGGGCTATTCCCATCTTCTTCTTCTTCTCAACCTCTAGCTTTTCTACTCTTTTCTCTTCTTTCTTATTTTCTTCTTCCTTTCCTTGCTTCATAATCTCATGAGTAAGGAGAGAACCCACAAGCTCATCAAACTTTAAGGTCTTCAAATTTTTAGCTTCAATGATGGCGGTTCTCTTCCCATCCCAAGATTCGGGAAGTGAATAGAGTAGCTTCCGGACAAGCTTGTCTTCCGGTATGATCTCTTCAAAACCTTTGAGCCCATTGACTATAGTGGAGAACCGATCAAACATCTTGGACACCGTCTCATCGGGCTCCAACTTGAAATTTTCATAACTAAGATTGAGTTAACATCGTTGGTTCCCTCATAGGTAGTCTCAAGAGTGTCCCACACTTCTTTGGCACTCTCAATGGATGACACTTTAGAATAGATGTCCGGACCAAATGAACAAAAGAGCATGTGGAGAGCTTTGTCATTTACTTGAATTTTTTTCCTTTCTTCTTCACTCATCTCCACCTTTTTCTTCAAAACCATCTTGCCTTCACCATCTTGCTTCAATGGAATGTAAGGGCCATTTTCAATGACATCCCACACTAAGTAGTCATTGGACTTGATGAAGAGACACATTCTATTCTTCCAAAAAGAATAGTTATCACCATTGAAGAAGGGAGGCTTTGTAGTGGATTGAGACTCATACATGCCCAAACCGGAGGTTGAAGCCATCTCTTGATATTTGATGATCACACTCTTCCAAGGAACTCCTCTTGTGGTTGTTAATCCTCAAAGAGGTAGGCTCTGTTACCAATTGTTGAGTGGATCGAAAGATCGATATGAACCAAGACGGGGGTGAATTGGATTTTTAAAGTTTGTGCGGTGGAAATTTCAAATTAAAAGGATTGGCAAGAAATTTTAGAGTGGTTCAAGTTCCAAATGAACTATACATCCACTACCTTAGCTTCACTAAGGATTTGCAACAATTCCACTAATTGCTCTTCCCCTTTTCTAGGCTAAGGAGGCAACCCTTACAGTTTTCGGTTAAATTTTCTACCCAAAATTTAACCCAATCCTCACACAAAGGTAACAAAGAATTTGATGGCTAAGATAGTATCTCTCAATACAAAATGTAGCCCAATTACAAGCACTCAACCCAATTGAAAAAGATAAGAATGAAAATTACAATTGGGGTTTCTAGACAATATGGGATTTTAGCACAAAATGCTTGGATTTGATGTATGGATATTTGCTTTCGGATCAATAGTTGTTGCTAGAGCTTTTTGAGGTCCCTTTTATACCTTCTCATTGATTTCTAGCCGTTGTGGTTGTTGCATTCATTAATAGAGCCGTTGGGGATGTTATCTCACCTCCATAAATGCAGTCTGCAACAACCCGTTTCGGAACGCGGGGTACATGTTTCGAAACGGACTAAAATAGAAAGAGTCGTTGGGGTGCATTTAAGAGCCCATTTCGAAACGTTTTAAAGCCGTTTCGAAACACTTTTGCCACTGTCAAGGGTCGTTTCAAAAGGGCTTGAGCCCGTTTCGAAACACCCTAACGATCTTTGAAAATTCAGTTAAAAATATTACAACGGTCATATTTTTCAAATCAAAATGAAGAACCGTTTCGAAACGCTTGAAGCCGTTTCGATACGGGTTCATATGTTCTAAAGCCGTTTTGATACGTGTTTCGAAACAGGGGTTGGAAGTGATGAAACTATTTCGAAACGCCTAAGGCCGTTTCGAAACAGGGACTTGAAAATCACTGTTTCGGCTTTAAACACTTAGAAAAATATTTGAAAACTTTATTTTTAACTTTGGCATAATCTTAAAATTATATGGGGATGTTTGAGGACTTAAAAATTCGTTTTGACATTTTCAATTTAGTCCTTAGGTTTTTAGTTATATCAAAATTAAAATATCAGTTTCACAGTTTAGTTGATTAAGGAGAAGCAGTTGCTTGATGATTCGTTGGTACCACATGTTCAGGATATAGCAGATGGTAATTCGACAGACTTTTGTTTTAATTATAATGGTGTTTTGTGTTTTAAGAGTCTAATAGTTGTGCCGGATGATGTTGGGTTGAGGCGCACTATTCTGACTGAGGCGCATAGTAGTCATTTTGCTATGCATCCTGGTAGTACTTAGATGTATATTGGATTGAAGGATGAGTACTATTGGATTGGGTTGAAGACGAATGATGCTGATTTTGTGAGTAAGTGTATGGTTTGTTAGCGCGTGAAAGTCGAGCCTCAATTTGCAACCTTTGAAGATACCAGAATGGAAATAAAAGAGGATTACGATGGATTTTATGTCGGGTTTGCCTTTGACCTTGTAAAAGAAAAACTCTATTTGGGTGATTGTAGACCGTCTTACGAAGTGTGCACATTTCATAGCTGTGCATACTACGTATACGTTGGAAAAGTTGGCAGAGTTGTACATTGCAGAAGTTGTGAGGTTACATGGTGTACCTAAATCCATAGTTTTAGATAGAGATCCGAGGTTTACAGTGAGGTTTCGGGAGTGTTTGCATAGAGCTTTGGGTACATGGCTCAATTTTAGTACCTCGTATCATCCTCAGAATGATGGTCAGTCTGAGCGAGTTATCCAACTGCTTGAGGATATGTTGTGTTGTTGTGTTATAGATTTCAAGGATCTTGGGAGAAGTAGTTGCCTTTAGTGGAGTTTTCTTATAATAATAGCTATCAATCAAGTATACAAATGGCTCCATATGAAGCCTTGTATGGTAGGAAGTGTAGGACGCCTCTTTGTTGGGCGGAAGCGGGGCAAAAGTTAGTTTCTTTGCCGAATTTTCTTAAAGGAACGACATAGAAGGTAAAGCTTGTTTGTGATTGGTTGAAGGCGGCTTCGAATCATCAAAAGACTTACGCGGATTTGAAGCGTAGGGAGATTGCAGTTTGCAATTGGTGATGGCGTGTTTCTTAAAGTGTCTCCTTAGAAGAAGGTGATGAGGTTTGGACATAAGGGTAAGCTTAGTCCAAGGTTTATTGGATCGTATGAAGTTGTGGAGTGTGTTGGTTTTGTTGCATATCGGTTGAAGTTGCCTCCCGAGTTGGAGAAGATCCATGATGTGTTTCATGTGTCGATGTTGCGGAGGTATAGGTCGGATATGTCGCATATTATGCCAGTTGAGGATATTGAGTTGCGACCTAATTTGTCTTATGATGAGGAACCTGTTGAGATTCTTGATTCTAATAGCAAAGTTCTTCGTGGTAAGACGATTGAACTTGTGAAGGTGTTGAAGCGACATCGAGGAGTTGAGGAGGCCACGTGGGAAAGCAAGACGAACATGTTGAAGTAGTTTCTGCACCTTTTTCCTTCATTTAAAATTTCGAGGATGAAATTTCCTAAGTGGGGGAAAGTTGTAACGCCCCAGTTTTGGGCTTAGAAGTTTTTAGTTTGGGCTCGAGGTCCGTAGGACTGAGACTAGAGATTTAGGTTAGTTTGAGATTTGTTTAGGGAAAACCTAGTTTGGGAAGTAATAAAAATATGAGAAAAATTATTAAATCATTTCTAAATGTATATAAGGGTTTGGTGAAGTCAATTTTGGAATATGACATTTGGAAGATGGACATTTCGGTCTAGTGACTAAATCGTAAAAATGGAAAAACTGTTTTTAATGGCTATTTTGTAAAAGAGTCAAAACTTAGAATCTTTAGGGAGCTAATGCAATTATAATCATCTATTCCCTTAATTTGACATGTTTTAATTGTGTTTTAATTAAAAGGATTAAAAAGTTTTTGATTAAAAAAGGAAATTACTCTTTTAAGCACATTTTGACGTAACTTCCATTTCTCTCTTTTCTCATCAGCCAACCACCCAATTTCTTTCAAAACTTCCAGAGATCTTTTCCTATTCATTTGACTTTGATTTCCAAATGATTTCCATGGAGTTTTTCAACTTGTTTCAATGGATTCTTGAAGATTTTCAATCAAATCTTGTCAATTGAAGGAACATCAAGGGATTAGAGGTAATTTTCATGCTTCTCCTCTAATCAAGGTTCTTTAATGAAATTCCCAAGTATTTGGCTCTTTAATTATGTTTCTTAACAAGGTTTCATTATTGATTTGAAGAAAATGGCTAAATTAAGCTTTAAATAATGATTTTGTGTAATTTTCGTAATAGATCTATTTTGGTTGGGTTATGATTGATTTTAATCATGTTTTGGAGGTTTATTGTAACCCCTTTGACCTGGTTTGGATGAAAGACCGAACTGAACGGGTCACACGAAGAATATTGAAGTAAACCAGGAAGTTTACCTCAATAAACGATCCTATTTTTCATTTTATCTTTTCTAGATGCTCGTTATTGTCATATGTAATAATCTGCACAACGGAACAATTTGCAACTCGATCAGACAATGATTAGGGACTCAATTGCATACAGACACATCTTAGGGACCATTTTGTAATTTTTCCAAAATACAGAGACTTCTTCACTTTATAAGTTACCAACCTTTAATTATTCAGATTACATGCATCTATGTCAAATCTCAACTCAAAATGTAACGCCCTGATGTTGGGCCTAGAAGTTTTAGAGTTTGAATCTGACTGGTCGAGAACGGTTCGAACCTTTAAGGGAGATTTAGGGAACACCTAGTTCGGGATGCTTTAAAATTAGGAAAAATATCTAAAAATTCTTATTTATCATATAAATGATTATGGTGAAAACAATTTTACAAAATAAGGTTTGGAAATACTACATTTCGATGTAGTGCCAAATCGCAATTTTTGCAAAAGTTGACTACTGACTGTTTTGTAAAGGATTGAAACTTTGAATCTTTAAGGAGCTAATTTTACCAAAATGTTTTTAATCTGATTTATCTTTATTTTTGATGTTTTAATAATGACTTAATGAAGGAAATTAAAAGATAAAAATCTATTTTGACTTTCATAACTACTTTACGATTTTTTTCCATCTTTTCATTTTCTCTCAACTTCCACTCAGCCAAACACATTTCCTCCATCAATTACCCTCTGATTTTCATCCCTTTTGATGAGATTTCAATCTCCTTTTGATTCCTAATCTTGTCCTCATCAAATCCTCTTGTTTTCACTTTGGATTTTCAAGGAAACTAGCCCAAATTAAAGAGAAATCAGCTATTAGAGGTAAGTTTCGTCCTTCTCCTCTAATGATCAGTTCTTTACTGAAATTCCCAGTTATCAATCCTTTGTTAATGATTTTTAAGTTGCTTTAATGTTAGAAACATGAAATTGTGTCAAAACTCAAGGTTCTTGGTGAGATCTTGATGATTTTCGCAACTATTAGTTAGGCTCTGTTTTGAGGTTGATTTCTAATGTATTTTGGATGGTAATTGATGTTATGAATGAGGTTTTATCAAACAAATCCTGAATAGGTTTGGATTCCTAAGTTTTGCATGCTAGATTGGTGGTTTTTGGGGTGGTTTTGGTGTTCTGTTGTAGCTGGAGGTTTAAGGATGAGTTTATGGTGATTTTTGGTGTTGATTGAGGTTTGGAAATGATTAGAAGTGATAGATCTTGAATGGACTTTTTTTTGGAAGAGTTTGGAGATGTTTTCGGTTGTTTTTAGTGGCCGAAATGATGCTTATGGGTAGAGCAGCGAGTTTGATTAGTTGGTTGGTGATTTCAATGCATGATGGTGCATTAATCCTCTGCTCTTATGTGTATTAAGCAGGGGAGATATCTTCAGACGCCTTTGGTGTTGATCTGGATGTCCGGAAGTAAGTATGGCTAGATTTGCTCTCAATTTTGTGGTTGTTGCCCCTAAAATGCTTTCACATGCTCTTGTTTTGAGATAGACAAATTCCTACTGTTTTATGCATGATTTGTAGCATGAGATGATGCTTTGTAGAGATTTCATGAGATATCATGCTGCATTGAAGAGTTTTGAGATTTTGACTTAATGAAAAGCATGCATTATGATTTTGAAATGAGATGAGAAAGATTTGAGAAATGTGCATTAAAAATAGTAGGTGAGATGATATTTTTGACATAACATATATTGGCATAGAAGATAAGATAGTTACCGGATATAAATGATCGATCAATAGGATGAGAGTGCACTATAAACTAAAATTTGTACGTGCTCTTTGGAGTTGGGCAATAGGGGTAGTGCCATCCCAATCCAAAGTGAGAATTTGATGATGAGAGATACCATCGGGGTAGGACTTGGTGAAATACCCAAGCTTTGTGGCGATGAGAGATACCGCCATGAGAGTCCGGTGATGAGAGATTCCACCGAGGTTGGACTTGACTTTGAGTCAACCTAATCCGCATATCCGAGTAAAGATGAAATGTGAAATGGCAATATAATATATGATAAATGTATTTGAATCACATGTACCAAATGTTGAGATGAATTATTCTATGAGAAATGCATATGAGATTTGAATATGAAATGCTTTAGTTTTCACAAGCATGTGTATGGCTTTGCGATGAGATTTGCATTGGTTTAAATGCATGAGATAGACTAAGGGTACATGTGTTTTCAAATGGAGATTTGCTTTGAAAAGGTTTTCAAGCATGAGATAGAATGAGCATGTTGTAGAAAATGGCTTATGAGAAAGAGGTTTTAATAATGCATTGTTGTGTTGGTTTTCTTTAGAGCATGCCTCACTAAGCAAACATCCTTACGCTCTCTTTTACCAACGATGCTGATAATTGAAGTGATTTTGGGCAGAAAGAAGGTTAAGAACATTTAAGGAAGTGTAAAGCTCTTGTATGGTGATGTTTTTACATACTTTAGTTTTGATGTTTGGCAATGGGGCTCCAAGGTTATATTGGGAGATGTGCTTTGAACTCCATATGTTTGTGGCAAGTTCGTGTTGGCTTTTGAAGTTTGTAAATGGTGTTATATGGTTTGGTTTGATGTTTGAGGTTCATATTTTGTTCATGAGGTTTGGAAGCATGCCTATAAACTAAATGTTCATGTGTGTGATGTCATGTTTAGGCTTAAGCTTCCTTAGCTTGTTCTATTATGGCTATTCATGTTGATGGTATGTTTTGGGATATGTTTGAGTGTGAAAGGATGTGAAAAACCAGAAAATTATGCCGTTGCAGGGCAGGGTGTATCGAAACACCCTTATCAGTTTCGAAATAGGGGTCTGAAATGGCCATAGTGTTTCAGAACGAATGAAGGTGTTTCGGAACACTTTGGCTACTGGAGAGGGCTGTTCCGATACTGGTCTAGGAATGCACCCGAGTACCGAAACGGTCAACACCGTTTCGATACAGGCGTTTCGATATGAAGGCCAGCGTTCTGAAACGGCTGACCGTTAGACCGCAAATTTGAATTGTTTCAAGTTCTCATGTTTTACATTTTAGTCCTAGATGTTGTGCGTGCAATTGTTTGAGCTTGGAATGTCCTTTTAAGCTGAAATTTGACAGAGAGGAATGTAATATGACTAATTACATAATGGTAATCTTAAAATCTGCAAAGTCTTTATATTTTCCTAAATTTATATTTTGGTCCCTAAAAGTGTAAATCTTACAATTGAATCCCTAATTGATTTCCGATCGCTGTGCTTTTTTCTCCTAAGATTCCTGAGTAATCACATAGGATTTATGTGCATCTAGAAAATATAAAAAGAAAAAGGGTCGTTAATCAAGGTTGACTTTCGGGTTTACTTTGGTTTTACTCGTGTAATCTTCGTAGTTCGGGTCAAGCGTCTAGGCCGGGCTAAGGGGGTTACATTTGTTGGTATCAGAGCTGGTTTAGTGAATGTTTGGGGCTTGATAAGTGGTTAATGTATGTGTTTATGAGTGATTGTGACTTTTCGGTGAAAGTATGATGTATGATTGTTGATGTTGAGTTCTAATGAGATGAAATTGTGATGCTATGCTATGTTTGGGGTATAGTTGGGGATCCCATTGCCATATCATTACTATTGAGATGAATTGTTTCAAAAAATGAGCTTGAGTACTTGGATGACTTACCTTATTATGCCTGATTGGATTTATTGTATTTTGTCAGTTGCATTGTTTTAATATGGGGCCACGTAGTGAGCTTAGAATCAATACCCGTTCTACGGCTGAGAACGAGAATGTGGAGAATGATGAGGATCTACCTCCTCCTCCCCCTGGTGGACCACCTGGTGGTGGTGGATTTGGGGTTGATGCTGTTGGTGTTGGGGTTGCAGGACCCGAGGGAGTTTAGGGGCAAGCTGCACCTGATATGTCTGTATTGATACAAGCTATTGTTGGAGCTTTCCAAGCAGCAATAGCTGGGGCTCATGGAGCTGCACCATAGAATGGTGCCAATGTAAGGTTTTCGTTAGAGGGACTTCGTACTTTGGGAGGGACTGAGTTCAGAGGGTTGACCCCAGAGGGTTCTGAGTCTTGGTTGGAGAGCACCAAGAGGATACTTGGACAATTGAACTGCAACAATGTTCAGAAGTTGGGATGCATTGTGTCCTTGTTGCATGGTGATGCATATACATGGTAAACAACCACAATATCAGGGATGGATGATGGTGATGTGACTTGGACATTCGTTTTGAGTGCGTTCAAGCGAAAGTATTTGGGAGTTTGCTACCTTGATGAGAAAAAGAGGGAATTCATGTCCCTTGTGCAAGGGAGTATGACGGTGGCAGAATATGAGGTGTAGTTTGTACGCCTAAGCCAATATACACCTGAGCTAATTCCTAGCGAGCAAGAAAGGTGTGAACGATTTCGTTAAGGCCTAGTGGCGGATGTGAAGACCTATATGCTCGCAGCTGATAGAAGGACATTGAGCTGAATCTTGGTTTGGCAAGTTGAGTAGGAGGATCTAGCTCAGGGAAGCGAGCTGTAGAGCATGATCTTGGTAGAGATCACTATAAGAGGCATAAGGATAGAAGGCCACATGGTGATGTTAGACGTGGGGGTGGTAACCCTGGGAGAGGTCAGCAAGGACCAAATGCTTTCTTGAGGACTCCTGAGTGTAACCGGTGTGGTAGGAGACATAGTGGTGAGTGTTGGGGTATTCTTGGTACGTGTTGGAACTGTGGTAATCGAGGGCACATGAAGAAAGATTGTCCTCAACCGTAGAGAGAAGGTCAGGCTCCGATGAGAGCAGTTGAGCCACAGAGAGGTCGTGGGCGCGGCCGTGGTAACTTTCAGCGCAGAGATGAAGATGGAAGGAATGTGGCACATGTGGTGGCTGTTCAGCCTGAGGGTGGTGGCCAAGGCTCGAGTGTATGCCCATCGAGAGGGAAGGAATGACACGGATGTGATCGCATGTACCTTTAATTTCCAATCCTTGTCATTACTTTCTTTGATTGATTCTGGATCTACACACTCGTACATATTGCATGAACATGCTCAAATGCTTGGTTTGCCTATTGAGTCTTTGGATGTGGGTATGTGTGTGACTAGTTTCTTTGGTGAGAAGCTTGTAACAAGAAGATTGTATAGGAGGGTGCCCTTTAATGGTGCAAGATCATGTGTTTCTTGTCGATCTTATGGAATTGCCATTCTAAGATTTTGACATGATTCTTGGCATGGATTGGCTTGTTGAGCATAGAGCCGTTGTGGATTTTGAAAGCAAGCGAGTTTCGCTGAAACTTGCGGATGATTATAAGGTTGTGGTGGTGGGAGAAAATGTGAAGTTTCTATCTAACGTGGTGTTTACGCTTGAAGCGAGCCGAATGTTGCGTCAAGGATGTGAGGCTTATCTACCCTTTGTTATGAATCCTAGTACAAAGGAGATTCGCGTACAGGATATAAAGATCGCGTGTGAGTTTCCTGGAGTGTTTCCGGAGGAATTACCTGGTTCGCCGCCTAGTCGGGAGGTTGAATTTGGTATTGATTTGTATGAGAACACAACTCCGGTGTCCATTGCTCCCTACCGCATGGCACCCAAAAAGTTGAAGGAGTTGAAGACGCAACTTCAAGAGTTGCTTGACCGAGGCTTTATTCGGCCTAGTGTGTCACCTTGGGGTGCACCGGTCTTGTTTGTTAAAAAGAAAGATGGCACGATGAGGATGTGCATTGATTACCGTCAGCTGAATAAGTTGACCATCAAGAACAAGTATCCTTTGTCGAGGATTGATGATCTCTTTGATCAGTTTCGAGGAGCGGCTATGTTTTCAAAGATAGATTTGAGGTCAGGATACTATCAGCTAAAGGTGAAGGATGTGGATGTGCCAAAAACAACCTTTCGAACGAGATATGGGCATTATGAATTTCTAGTGATGTTGTTTGGATTGACGAATGCTCCTGCTGCTTTCATGGAAATGATGAACATAGTGTTTCATGAATTCTTAGATAAGTTCGTTGTGGTGTTCATTGATAATATCCTTGTGTACTCTCGTACTGAGGAGGAGCATGATGGTCATTTGAGGATCGTTTTGCAGGCGCTGTCAGAGAATCAGCTTTATGCTAAGCTGAGCAAATGTGATTTCTGGCTAAAGGAAGTTGTTTTTCTTGGCCATGTGGTTTCGGCTGAAGGGATTCGAGTTGATCCTCAGAAGATTGAGGCGGTGATGAATTGAAAGCCTCCTAGGTCCGTTCATGAAGATCGTAGTTTCCTTGGGTTGGCAGGTTACTACCGGATGTTTGTGGATGGTTTTCTAAGATTGCCGCCCCTGACGAAATTGTTGTAGAAGGATGTTATGTATAAATGGACGGAAGTGAGACAACAAGCTTTGAAGCAAGCTCCTATCTTGGTTCAACCTGAATCAGGAAAATAGTTTATGGTGTATAGTGATGCATCCTATGTTGTGTTGGGGTGTGTGTTAATGCAAGAGGGTAGGGTAGTGGCTTATGCATCGCGAAAATTGAAAGTGCATGAGCGCAATTATCCTGTGCATGACATTGAATTGGCTGCAGTGGTTTTTGCCCTAAAGATCTGGAGACATTATCTCTATGGTGAGAAGTGTACTGTGTACACGGATCATAAAGGTTTGAGGTACATGATGTCTCAGAAACAGTTGAATCTTAGGCAACGATGTTGGGTGGAGTTGCTTAAGGATTACGATCTAACTAACGAGTATCATTCGGGGAAGGCCAATGTTGTGGCTGATGCTTTGAGCAGGAAAGTGGCAGTGGATTTGAGAGCGATGTTTGCTAGCTTGAGCATTTCGCGGGATGGTGGTCTTGTTGCTGATTTGCAAGTGAAACCATCTCTAGTTCAGTTGATAATGGATAAACAACTGTTGAATGATTCTTTGGTGCCACATGTTCAGGATATTGCAGAAGGTAGGCCATCATATTTCTGTTTCAATGATGATGGTGTTTTATGTTTTGGGAGTCGGATAGTGGTGTTGAATAATGTTGAGTTGTGACGCAATATTCTGACTGAAGCTCATAGTAGTCCTTTTGCTATGCACCATTGTAGTACAAAGATGTACCGTGATCTGAAGGATGAGTACTATTGGGTGGATTGAAGAATGATGTCGTTGAGTATGTTAGTAAATGCATGGTTTGTCAGTGAGTTAAGGCTGAACATCAATTTCCTTCAAGGTTGTTGCAGCCATTAAGGATTCCTGAATGGAAGTGGGAGAGGATCACTATGGACTTTGTGTCTGGTTTTCCTTTATCGCCATCAAAGAAGAATTCTGTCTGGGTGATTGTTGATCGCCTCACGAAGTGTGCACATTACTTTCCTGTGCATACTACTATACCTTGGATAAGCCTGCGGAGTTGTACATTGCTGAGATTGTACGGTTGCATGGAGTGCCAAAATCTACAGTGTCGGAAAGAGATCCGAGGTTTACCGCAAGGTTTTGGGAGTGTTTGCATCAAGCATTGGGGACGCGGCTGAATTTCAGTACTTCTTATCATCCGCAGACGGATGGACAGTCGGAGCATGTTATCCAAGTGCTCGAGGATAAGTTGAGGTGCTGTGTTATTGAATTCCAAGGCTCTTGGGAGAAACACTTGCCTTTGGTGGAGTTTGCTTATAATAACAGTTACCAGGCAAGTATTCAAATGGCACCTTATGAAGCTTTGTACGGGAGAAAGTGCAGAACTCCTCTTTGTTGGGCTGAAACGGGACAAAAGTTGGTCTTGATGCCGACTTTGTTAAAAGGAACCACCAAGAAGGTGAAGCTCATTTGTGAGCCGTTGAAGGCAGCATCAGATCGACAAAAGTCTTATGCGAATTTGAAGCGTAAGGAGATAGAATTTGCTGTGGGCGAGCGTGTGTTTCTGAAAGTTTCACCTTTGAAGGTGATGAGATTTGGCCGAAAGGGCAAGTTAAGCCCAAGGTTCATTGGACCATACGAGGTGATAGAAGTGTGGGTCATGTTGCCTTCAAACTGAGACTACCTCAAGAGTTAGCAAAGATACATAATGTGTTTCATGCATCCATGCTTCGGTGGTATAGATCGGATCCATCGCATGGTATGCCTGTGGAAGAGGTTGAGTTGAATCCGAACTTGACTTATGATGAGGAACATGTAGAGATTCTGGATTCGGATAGTAAGGTTCTCCGAGGTAAGACCATCGAGCTGGTTAAAGTCTTGTGGAAACATCGGGGTGTTGAGGAAGCCACGTGGGACAGGAAGGAAGACATGAAGAAGAAATTTCCTTACCATTTTCCTCCAGGTAAATTTCGAGGACGCAATTTCTAAAGAGGGGGAGAGTTGTAACACCCTGATTTTGGGCCTAGAAGTTTTAGAGTTTGAATTGGACCGGTCGAGAACGATTTGAACCTTTAAGGGAGATTTAGGGAACACCTAGTTCAGGATGCTTTAAAATTATGGAAAAATATCTAAAAATCCTCATTTTATTATATGAATTATTATGGTGAAAACAATTTTACAAAACAAAGTTTGGAAATACTACATTTCGGTGTAGTGACCAAATCACAGTTTTTGCAAAAGTTGACTAGTGACTGTTTTGTAAAGGATTGAAACTTAGAATCTTTAAGGAGCTAATTTTACCAAAATGTTTTAATCATATTTCTCTTTATTTTGGGTGTTTTAATAATGATTTAATGAAGGGAATTAAAAGATAAAAATCTATTTTGACTTCCAGGACTACTTCACGATCTTTTTCCCTCTTATCATTTTCTTTAAACTTCCACTCAGCCAAATACATTTCCTCCATCAATTAGCCTATGATTTTCATCCCTTTTGATGAGATTTCAATCTCCTTTTGATTCATAATCTTTTCCTCATCAAATCCTCTTGTTTTCACTTTGGATTATCAAGGAAACTTGCCCAAATTAAGGAGAAATCAACAATTCGAGGTAAGCTTCGTCCTTCTCCTCTAATGATCAGTTCTTTACTGAAATTTCCAAGTTATCAATCCTTTGTTAATGATTTTTAAGTTGCTTTAATGTTAGATGTTGCGTGTAAAATATTCTATTGCAATGGTAGTGCAAGTGTACACGACGCAAGTAGTAAAGTGATACGAAGTATCGGATATCATCTCCACATGGATTGGGCTAATAGCTTCACCTTAGTTCACTGCACGAAAGTAAAGGAAATATTTGAGAAGGTTGTCAAGAAAATAATAAAGTAAAAGTAAATAAAAGAGTAGAAATATCAAGATAAAGAGAATGGGCTGGTATTGAATTGCTCAGTAGTGCAGGTATTTCAATGCTTAGGAACTCCAGTTCTGTCGTTGCGCCCGTCGCGATAGCACCTGTCGCGGCAGTAGTCCGTTGGTCGTCGCGGCTGCAAACACACCAACTCAGTACTCCAAGTTTGGCAAGAATCCCAGATCTGCCTTGGCCTATCCCTAGGTTCAAGTCTGTCGATGATCACGTCTTTGATGATACCTCCCTGCGTGAATCGAAGGATGAACACCGATGTGTATGAATTCTTCTTTAGCCACTTAACCTCGCCCTATCCCTAGGCACGAAATAGTTCAACTATAAACTAGAGAACTTGCTCTTATCTCTTTCGTATACTTAACTCTCCCGATGCTAAGTAAATGGATAACCTCACAATGCTCTCTCGATGCTCTCGCAAGATATTAATAACCAAAATAAGAGAACTTGAAGTTTATTTTATTAAACTAGAAAATCCTAAAACAAAGCAACCCTTGCAACTACTTTACAAATCAACCCGTGGCCCTAGGGGAATTTAGAACATGTCGGCGGCGGGTAAACGTCTAGGAGTTTTGGTTATCGGTTATGGGATATTCGGCTATGGGATATGAGATATGCCCTAGGATTGCAACTTTAATTAAAAGTATGATTCTAATAAAGACTTAATCTTCAAGGATCCTACTTTTCAGCCGTCCTCCTTGTTTCTTGGGATTTTCTCTCCTTGAGCTTTGGGCTTGACATATCTTTTGATACGGGGCTTGGAAAAATATTTGGTTTTCACACGACAGACGAGCAGAATTTTCTCTATCTATCGAGGTCCACTTTACTTTTCCTCCACTAACGTGCTGTCGTCCTCTGCTGTCACAGCAACACCATGGCATCATCGTCCTCTTTGTCTGCTTGTTCAGTTCAGCTCTTCTGCTTCTCTGCCCTACGCCTGCCTTCTCCGTCCACTATTGCCCTCAATGCATATGACAGAAAAAATGAAGGCAATACATCACAAAATATAGATAAAGCAGGCAGCAATAAGAAGAAAATAAAAGACTTAAATTTTTAAACACTGTCTTCACTGCTGCTGCTGAGGCGGATTTGGCGGCGGATTCTGGGCTGTGGGGCAGGCTGGGCATGTTGCTCTACGACCTGGATGTCAGAGCTGCTGCCGCTGTCCCAAGTGCTGCTGGTGGTGGTGGTGCTGGCCTTTGGCATAAGCTTTCTGTTGGCCATCTTTTTCTGCCTCTTGACAGGCGTGAATTCTTTCTCCAGGTTCCCCCGAATAGAGGGTTCTGCCTCGCTTTCAGCCCAGACAGAGGAAGAAGAAAAACCTGCGACGAAGGCAACAATGTCATCTGAGGGCGGTCGCTTCGTCCCTCGGGCGGATGTGTCGGTCGGAGGGCTGCCGGCTGCCGTCGGGGCATGTGATGGGGTGGAGGCAGCAGGTGTAGGTGTGTGGGCAGGGGTGGGGAAGGTGAAATAGTGGGTAGGGAAGGTGGGAAAGACAACATCAGGATAATTTAAAGTATGGTTAATGAAATTTACCGTGGAGTTGGCAAAACCCCTGATGAATTTCATCAGACCCAGCTGTCTGTCTTCCATCCTCTGAATGGCAGCAAGGAGTTGAGTAGATTGGTCTGTCGGAGCAGCTGCTGCGGCAGGTTCAGTGTTGGGCTCCTCTGATGATTCTGCTGGGGCGACATTAGCGTTGACGGAAGAGATGGGGGTTGCTACTGTCAGCTCCATGAGGCTGATAATATTCTTGTCTGTCCAGCCCCGTCCCTTCACTAGTCGATCGGTGGTGGCTTCTGGTACGGCAGAGCAGCGGCAGAGGGATGTAATCAGGAAGGGCAGGAAGAGGAGGGCTGTTGATCTGTGCGTGCAGTCCAAGATACTCTCCCTCATGTAGCGTCCAACATTTATGGGCCGTTTGTTCATGATTGAGTGGATTAGGGCTAGCCTCTGCTTGTCCACTACGGTATGATGGGAGGACGGCAGAATCCGCTTCATGATGAAAGCGTTCCATAATTTGGCTTCTGGAAGCAGCTGCCCCCTTCTTACGGTATTGGGATTTTTCTTGCTCATGTTCCATTCAGTTCCTTCTTCTGTCACTTTTTCCATGACAACATCGAAGGCAGCGGTGTCTAGGGTGTCCAGGAACAGCTGGTGGGCATCGTCGTTGGGGCTGAAGTAGAGGCCATAAAAATTGTTGATGCGCTCTGCTGTGAATGGCACTTCTGTCCCTCAGACAGTCACTGTTGTGTCATCTTGCTGCCGATGGCAGCATAGAATTCCCTCACTAGTGTTTCATTCATTTCAGCTGGTTGCTCTGCAAATTGCTCCCACAGCATAGCCTTTATCGCCCTTGCGATGAACGGTTTGAGCTTCATATTCTCTGCCTTTCGAGTGTAGATAAAGCCTCGTTCTTCCCAGAGGTCCTTAGTTGCGAATGACTGCGGGGTGGGTGCTGCTGGTGAAGAGGTTGAAGCAGCACTGCGACGGGTTCTTCTGGAAGACATGTTAGTTGCAAGGGTTTTGTGAAAGTAAAGAAAACAAAGAAAAGCTAAAGGGGAGAGCAAGTAAGAATAAGCTGAAGTGAGTAAAATGAAAATGAAACGGGGTTTTATAGAGGAAGGGTTGCTGCCCGTTTAATGCTGTAACGGCAGGCGTGAATAACGGGGCGACTGTTGAGCTTTAGCGTGTCTGACGCGTCTGACACGCATTTATGCGTCTGTTACGCGTCTGTCACACGTTTCTGCATCTGCCGTGACAGTCTGATGACAGCCTGTCTTATCCGTGTCTGCGGCGGCAGCTGGAACGACAGGCTTCAATATTGGGCTGTATTGGGCTGATGGATGGATGATGGGCTTGGGTCACTTCTCTTATTCTTCTTGACTCCTTTATTTCCTAAAAACAGTAAACATAAAAACATTATTCGAATAAACCTAATTTCCTAATAAATAATAAATAATAAAAATAAATAAATAAAATTTAGGTTAAATTAGGGATGCCTTGTGGGGCATCTCCTAAAGTAACCACTTCATGTATTCCTGGGGCTTCAGTCCCCTGATAATGCTTGAGGCGCTGTCTGTTTACATTAAAGTGGTGTCCGTCTTTTAATGATCGGATTGTGATGGCACCATGGGGAAAAACTTGTACGACTTGGAATGGGCCAGACCATCTAGATTTCAGTTTCTCTGGGAAAAGTTTCAGTCTAGAATTGAACAACAATACAAGCTGCCCTGGGCAGAACTGTCATGGCAGCAACTTCCTTTCATGCCACTTCTTAGTTTTCTCATTATAAATTCTTGCATTGTCGTAGGCCTTTGTTCTTATTTCTTCAATCTCGTTTAGATCTATCAGCCTTTTCTGGCCTGCCTTGTCCACGTCCATATTCACTGCCTTAATCGCCCAATATGCTTTATGCTCTATCTCGACAGGCAAATGACATGTTTTTCCATAAATCAATCTGTATGGAGACATGCCCAATGGAGTCTTAAAAGCTTTCCTATATGCCCATAATGCATCATTAAGGAGTAAAGACCAATCTTTCCTAGTTGGCTTAACCATCTTCTCAAGAATGTTCTTAACTTCCCTATTGGATATCTCAGCCTGTCCATTGGTCTGTGGGTGGTAAGCTATCGTGATCCTATGCTTGACACCATATTTCTTCAAGGCGGCAACAATAACCCTATTGTCAAAATGTCTCCCTTCATCACTGATAATCGCCTTAGGGATGCCAAATCTAGAAAAAAATGTTTTTGTGTAGAAACTTTTGGGCTGTCTTGGCATCATTCTTTTGAGTGGCGATAGCTTCAACCCACTTAGAGACATAATCCACTGCTAGGAGGATGTATAGATTTCCACATGAAGATGGAAAAGGTCCCATAAAATCGATCCCCCAAACGTCGAAGATTTCAACTTCTAGAATGTTCTACAGTGGCATCTCGTTTCTCCTCGAGATGTAACCCCCTTAACCCGGCCTAGACGGTTGACCCGAATTAAGAAAGTCACACGGGGAAAACCAAAGCCAACTCGAAAGTCAACCTTGATTAACGACCCTTTTTTCTTTTTAAACTTGTCTAGATGCACATTAACCCTAGATATGATCATACAAACACCATGCTCAAAGATCATAATCATCAGAGATTAAACAGGGACCCAATTGCACAAAATAGAACTTTAGGGACCAAATTGTAAATTCTGCAAATTATAAGGACCTAACTCAAATTAAAGTTACCAACTTGTAATTAATCAAGTTTCATGCTTCACTGCCAAATTTTAGCTCAAACGGACATCCCAAACTCATACAATTGCAATAACAAGATCCAGGACTAAAATGCAAACATTTCAAAACATATAACCGCCCATGTCAGCCCCCAACGGTCAGGTGTTCCGAAACAGGAAGAACCTATTTCGAAACGCGGGGCCGTTCCGCAACGGGTTCTGAAACGAGGCCTGGCAGAGGCATTTCCGTTTCGGAACGGTACCTTCCGTTTCGAACGCCTGGGCCACTACAGGGCACCCGTTGCGAAACGGTAGCTCCCGTTCCGATACGGCCTGCACAGAATGCAGAAAATTGGCTGCTAAAACACACAATTGACTTACCATACATGCTCCAAATGCAACCAAACTTTACCAGCAAGTCATACAACATGCAAGGAACATAAATGCATCATTCAAACATCACCATGGCATCAAATATGAAAAGCCCCAAATCTAAAGGCATGCTTCCTACTTAGCAAACTATTCAAGAATTAAATCTACAAACCAACCACATAATGGCCAATTACATGTTCCAGCATTATTGACAACATTAAACAAACTTAGGAAGTTCAAAACATCTCCCAACACATCCACAAAGGTCCCCCATTACCAAATGCCAAAAGCTAAAAGTGTTTAAGAAACCTTCCCATACTTGAGCTTAGTTTCCACTTGATTGCTTGCCTTCCTTGCTGCCCTCAATCCACTTTAATGCTCTGCATTATTGGTTTAAGAAAAGAGAGAGAGCGTAAGCAAAAGCTTAGTGAGGAATGCTCATTTAAAACCATACAATAATGCATTTATAAAAACTCATTTATAAATCATTCTTTAGGCAACATTACACATGCTCTAAAACCTTTAAAACAAGCAATACATGCTTCCATTTCATTTCATGACATATTGGCAACAAGTGATACATTTCACATAAGATTCAGACATGGACTTTTAAACACTATTGTGATCTTACAATAACCAAGGACCACACATGGACTTTTAAACACCTTTGTGTCCTTAACAAGAACCATCCAAGGACTTTTAAACACCTTGATGTTCTTATGTAACAAGGCTTACACAAGGAATTTTAACCACCTTTGTAACCTTAACCAAGAGCTAACTATGGACTTTTAAACACCATGTTGCTCTTAAAATATACAAGACTCATCCAAGGAATTTTAACCACCTTGATGATCTTAACCAAGAACCAACCATGGACTTTTAACCACCATGTTGTTCTTAAATAAACAAGGCTCACACAAGGACTTTTAAACACCTTTGTGACCTTAACCATCACTTGCCAATATGCATCAATATCATCAATAACTCACTGTTTTAAAGCATTTTACAAAGCCATAACATCATTCATCTTTAAGCATCAAACCACATTTAAACAATGTTCAAAAACAAGGAACTCTTACCTTGAGCTTCCTACAACACATGGCTTATAATCTCAGAAAATAAACATGCTAGATATGCTTTCAAAACAGATTTAAAAACATGCAAACAACCACATTGCATACAACCAAAACCATGGTCATCACCAAGAGAGTTTTTCCGAAAACTTACTCTTGAGCTTAGCTAAGTTGCTTAGACTTAAACTAAGCTCCCAAACATCCAAAACACTGGTTTCAAAGCCGGAAACCAAATTCCACTCACCGATTCCGTTTCGCTTCTTGCCGAAACACCAAATCAAGCTTCCGGATCACCACCACTTGGATCCAAAGATGACTCCCCTGTTTTAAACACATCAAAGCAGAGGATTAATGCATCATCATGCATTAATAGCTTCAATGAAAGCACCTAAACTCGCTGCTCTCATCCACACTCCATTTTCGGCTACCAAACACAACCGAAAATGCATCCAAACAACTCCTCAACAATGCCCAGCCTAGATCCATCAAAACTAAACATCCTTAAACATCATTTAACATCTAAAAAGGACCTAACAACATCCTTATATCTCCAGCAACAACAGATCCACAAGATCACTCCAAAACAACCAAGAATCACAAGCTAAACTTAGGAAATTCAACCTATCCGGGATTGCATTAATTAAAACTCAATTCCTTATCAATTTAACATTCATTTAACATCAATTTAACACCTTAAAACACAGCCCAATCAGATCATACGAAAATCCATCAAAAATCACCAAATCTTGCATTTAAAGCCAAGATTCATTACACAACTTTAAAACCATTTATAAATCATCCATTAAGGATTGAGAACTTAGGAATTTCAGTAAAGAACTGATAGTTTAGAGGAGAAGGACGTTCTTACCTCCAAACTTGAGTTTCTCCCTTTTTAGAACCAAAGAGCTTGAAGAATCAATTAGCAAATGGTGAGGTTGTGTTGATGAGATGATTAGCAATCAAAAGAGAATTGAAAAGAGATATATAGGTGACAAAATCAGAGGAAAAAGCTCTGGAGAAAATGTTTGGTTTGAGAGAAAATGAGAGAAAATAGAAAATGGAAAAGTTAGTTGGAAATAGGAAAATATCTTCCCTCCACTTTCCTTTTGTTTAAAAACCAGAATTAAATCATTTAATATCTTAGAAAAATCTGGAGAAACTCCCTTTGGGTAAATAGCTCCTTAAAGATTCAAAGTTTCAATCCTTTCTAAAACAGTCACGCAGTTTTCAAAAATTACATTTTGGTCACTAGCCAAAATGTCACCCTTCCAAACCTCATTTTGTAAAATTGATTTCACAGTTCACTTATATATATTAAAAGATCATTTTAGAACAATTTTCCATATTTTTAATGCAACCCGAACTAGGCTTTCCTAATTTCACCTTTTTATATTCGAACAACACTTTGACCGAACCGGTCCAAACCCAAACTTCTAAGCCCAAAACCGGGGCGTTACATCTTGTAGAAGTCCTGTGCATCTTTATACAGTGTCGGCCAGTAGAACCCTGACTGCAGCACTTTGGCAGCAGTTTTGTTTCCTCCTAAGTGACCTCCATATTGTGAAGCATGGCAGTGATGGAGAATGTCTTCTTGCTCTTCTTGTGGTACACACCTCCTTATAACTTGATCTGCACATAGTTTGAAAATAAGAGGTTCGTCCCAATAATAATGTTTAACATCATTTTGGAACCTCTTCCTGGCTTGATAATTAAGATCAGAAGGAAGTATTCCGCTAACTATAAAATTAACGAAATCAGCATACCAGGGAAGTTCAGAAGACTTACCTACCGACATGGCTGTTGCGGCATCGATTGCAGCAGCAAAGAGCTGCTCATCTGGGAAGGTCTCCAGTATGTTTGTCTCATCTATTGGTAGACTCTGTCCCTTCTCCAACCTTGACAAGTGGTCTGCCACCTGATTTTCTATCCCTTTTTTTCCTTGATTTCAAGGTCGAATTCTTGCAATAGCAGGATCCACCGTATCAATCTAGGCTTTGCGTCTTTTTTAGCGAACAAATACTTCAGGGCAGAATGGTCTGTGCGCACTATTACTTTCGTCCCAAGTATGTAAGAACGAAACTTGTCAATGGAGAACACCACGGCTAACAACTCCTTTTCTGTGGTGGTGTAGTTCACTTGGGAATCATTCAATGTTTTGCTGGCATAATATATCACATGAAATAGCTTATCTCTGTGCTGCCCAAGTGCTGCCCCGACAGTGTAGTCACTAGCATCACACATAATCTCAAATGGCTGTGTCCAGTCTGGTGGCTGTACTATTGGGGTTGTTACCAGTTTTTCCTTCAGAACCTTGAATGCTTCAGTACATTCATCATTAAAGTCAAAGGGTCAGTTCTGCTCCAAAAGATGGCAAAGGGGCTTGGTGATTTTTGAGAAATTTGCAATGAATCTCCGATAAAAACCAACATGCCCTAAGAAACTTCTAATACCCTTGACTGTGGTTGGCGGCGGCAGCTTTTCAATCACTTCTATTTTGGCCCTGTCGACTTCTATCCCACGACAGCTAATCTTATGGCCAAGGACTATCCCTTCATCCACCATAAAGTGGCATTTTTCCCAATTTAAAACGAGATTTGCTTTTTCACATCTTTCTAGTACCTTTTGTAGATTGCCTAGGCAGCTCTCGAAATCGTCTCCAAAGACTAAAAAATCATCCATAAAGATCTCAAGGAAGTCCTCTACCATATCGGAGAATATGGCCATCATGCACCTTGGGAAGGTGGCGGGTGCATTACATAATCCAAATGGCATTCTCCTAAAAGTGTACGTCCCGTAGGGGCATGTAAAAGTCGTCTTTTCTTGATCTTCTTGTGCAATAGCAATTTGATTATAACCTGAATAACCATCAAGAAAACAATAGTAAGGTTTACCCGCTAATCTATCAAGCATTTGATCAATAAAGGGTAAAGAAAAGTGGTCCTTTCGGGTAGCTTTGTTAAGCTTCCGATAGTCCATACAAACCCTCCAATCGGTCACGGTCCTTGTTGGGATTAACTCATTGTTCTCATTGGTTATCACGGTCATTCCTCTTTTCTTTGGAACACATTGCACTGGGCTCACCCATTTGCTGTCGGAGATGGCGTAAATAATACCAGCATCTAGCCATTTGATTATCTCTTTACGCACCACCTCTTTCATAGCATGGTTGAGCCGCCTTTGGGCATCTATAGTCGGCTTATGATCTTCCTCTAAGAGGATTTTGTGCATGCATAACGCCAGACTAATGCCTTGTATATCAGCAATCGTCCATCCAATCGCCTTTTTGTGCTGCCTTAGCATGCTGATTATCTGCCGTTCCTGTTCCTGCGGCAGCTTAGAAGAGATGATTACGGGCAACGTATCAATTGAACCAAGAAAAGCATATTTTAGCTGCCCTGGCAGGGGCTTCAGTTCTAAGGCAGGTGGTTCAATAGTAGATGGCTTTTGGATTAAATGGTTATTCGAAGTATAATTTAAAGGTTCGAATAACTTACCTGGACGATTGCCTAACTAGTTTACCTCCTCCTGACCTTCAGTATCAGATGTATCAGATTCAGAGGAGTTGTTGTCGTCGGTGCTGTCGTCAGTGCTGTCGTGACAGTTCTGTAGGTGGCTACCGCGACAGTGACCAAATTTAATATTGTGACAGCCCGACCTGATGTAGGGTTGATCAAGGGTAACGTCAGTGATAGCCTTGCATTCTTCGTCTACATCAGCATGTTTCATCGCTTGGAGAACATTCAACTTAATCTCTTGATCGCTCACTTGCATGGTGAGTTCTCCTTTCTCCACATCAATCAGTGATCTTCCTGTGGCTAAGAAGAGTCGCCCAAGGATGACTGGTGCGTTTTCGTCTGCCTCACTATCTAAAACAAGAAAGTCAGCAGGAAAAATAAATTTATCCACTCTTACCAGAATATCATCAATTTTTCCTTTTAGATGAACGTAAGAGCGGTCTGCCAGCTGCAGAGTTAGTGTCGTGGGTCGCGCCTTTCCAATACCTAATTTCTGAAAAACATACTTTGGCATTAAATTAACACTAGCACCACGATCACAAAGTGCCTTACCCACAAATTTATTTCCGATTACACAAGGTATGATGAAGCTCCCCGGATCCTTCTTTTTCTGGGGTGGCTGCCGATGAAGAATACTCATGCAACCTTCTGTCATCTTTACCGTTTCAAATTCCCCAAGTTTAGATTTCTTTGACATGACATCCTTGAGAAATTTGGCATAACCGGGCATCTCCCTAACGACATCTAACAGCGAAATATTACTATGAACTTGCTTAAAAATATCATAAATCTTTTTAAGTTGATATTCTTGTTTAGCTTGCTGTATCCGTTGGGTAAAAGGTGGCAGGGGACGATAGTCAGCAATACGTCCTTCCCACTGCATACGAATCTGAGGAGGTTTGGGTTCATCGATTTTCTCCTCTGTCGCTTCTGCTGTCGTGACAGGCTCATTGGTAGCAGTCTATTTATCACCTGTCGGGGCAGCTTCCTCGGCAGGTTTATTTAAGGCAGGTTTTCTTACTGTTTCAGCTTCCTTTTCCGGCCCTGATAATTTCTTCCCACTCCTAGTAGTAATTGCCTTACACTGCTAATGTGTGGGCTGCCTAGCATTTTCAATATTGCTAGGGAATCCTCCAGTTTGCCTTGGCTTAATATGTTGAGAAACCTGACCCATTTGTGTCTCCAAAGATTTCAGAGTAGCTTCATGATTTGTCATCCTCATCTATGTTTTATCCATGAAATTCTCTGTCTTCTTGACAAACTGATTCATATTCTCAATATAAGTACCGGTCTGAGACATAAAGGTGGCCAGAGTCTGTTCCAATATACTGCTCGTGGCAGCTGGTGGCTGTTGTTGCTGCTGAGGCGACAGGTGCGGCGGCAGTTGCTGTCGCGTCAGCAATCTAGGTCCTCCCTGATTCTGATTGTGTGCTTGAGGATTCAAGGCATTATTAGGATTACTCCAAGAAAATTTGGGATCCTTCCTCCAATTGGGATTATAATTGTTGGAATTGTAATTCGGCTTGTAGTTTCCAACATACTTTCCCTCTTCTAACTGTATCGGGCACTCATCCCGACTATGATTTCCCTCACAGATGTCACATACCTCCTCCACAGCAAATCCATGTT